>OW121849.1:42686353-43936353 GCA_933228895.1 Platycnemis pennipes
GTCAATTTATGCTATTTCATGATAACATTCATGCAACAATGATCAGTCTGCATTTGAACCCATTAGCAGTAGAAAAATGACGACTTGGTAGAAATGAAGAGCGTTATACCTACTACTGACCCGAGGTCCCCGATTCAATACCAAAGAGGCCTTTTTGTACATGCCCATGAGAAACCAAATGGGTCACAGGTAAAGGAACTGACGCCTAAACAAGGATTTGTGAATGTCACACGTCGTTGGGAATATCACTAGGTGAGCAACATCAGAACGGTCTTGGGGTTGAGCCCTGTCGCTGAGTTGATATGACCATTTCATTCATTAAAGTACCCAAATAAGAATATCCTCCGGTGAAACTTTACAAAAAAGAAGCTGCATCAAATGCTGCACGGGAATATAAAAATTGTACACATTTCACGTGAGTTTACTTTGAGGCTCAACAGTACGAATCCGAGCTTTGTGTATTTTGATTCAAAAAATTATCTTTGGTAAAACTATTTTTATAGATGAAGGCACATTTTACAACAGGTAAAAAGTAATCTGCATTAGCATGAGTAAATAAAATTCTTCACTCAAATCAGTAATAAAACTTAGTATTTATAGAAAAACGTTCTAAAGATTTGCTATAATGTTTGGCATGACACGGCATCAAGGATACTTAAAACGGAAAAGGGAAACATCTTCTAGGATTAGAAACAAGAAAAGTCTCGCCTATGCTACAGGATGATAATGCATAAAAATAATAGCCACTTTACAATAAAATATTAAGAATATAAAAAACAATGGTATTTCCACAAAATCAACCAAATTCGACAGTTTCTTTCAAACTGGTACGAGGCTTCAAGTTTTACTCGAGTATGTATATAATTGAAGAGAAGTGCTAGACTAAAAGTGCTACAGTTACGCATATAAAATTTCTGGGCCATTCAAATCAGAGAATGCTTTATCATCGATAGGTGTTAGACCATTAAACAGATAAAAAGAGAAATGCATACATGTGAAAAAAACTATGTTTCACGGTGATCCAACCACCCAAGTTAAATTAATCCATGTTAAAACATAATATCCATGCACGAAGTGGAATTCGAACCCGCGACCTTCAGGTAGCCAAGCTGACATTTTACCGACCTGACTATGGAGGCTGTGAAGGGGAATGCAAGTTTGCATCCATTAGTAAATCATAAAATATGAACGGTTAGCACTGATTTCAAAAGTTACTACACGGAGGAGGAAATCGGCACAAATTCTAAGCATCCCATCAGGCAACCATCATTAGAATTCCACTGCATACTCCGTACCAACCAACGAGATGAACAAACTAAGCATGTAAATTATTTAACATTTATCTTATGAGAAAGTCTTCCATTCTATTGCCCAATATACAAATCTAGTTAATGTGGCCACTAACATTAAACGGTGGTAAAACCAAAAATTCAATGTTTTAATCCCTAATAAAGTTAAATCTGGACGTTAAAATGCTCCTTAAATTGAATTTAAAGATTTAGTTGGTAATCATATGGTCTATCGTGGTGCATGACATTACAGGCAGTGATTTACATAATGGCGAGACTTAAGTAGTTCGATTAGGCAGACAATATTGAAAATCATATATGATATATATATATTGTCTTTGGTTCCACGTAACGCCATCACTTTTTTGTTCTCGATCATATCTCCTCCAATACATTAAACTCATGTGAGGCTCCTGCTCTTCACCGTTGCTCCACTCTACGATCATTACACAAAATTATCCGTTTCCAAGGATGTGTATAACTCCAACATACCTCCATAGATCCATTGGAGTGTTGATCTTTATAAAACCTAATCTCACGTCAACCTCCATATTAACCTAACTTTAACTTTAACTATCATCATAATCTGTCAACAATCCTAGGATTGGTTTGTCGCAGCCCTCCACTCGATTCACCTGTCGGCCAACCTCTTCATATTGACGTATTTCATCTTTTTACCATATATCTCCTTCACAACCTGTTCGATATAACTCATACGAGGCCTGCCTTTTCCATTCTTCCCGTTCACTTTTCCCTTGACGATTGTCTTCATCAGGCCATCGTGTCTTAAAATATGGCCGAGTAGGTTGTCCCGTCTTCTTTTTAGAGTTTTCAGCAGACTCCTCTTTTCTCCTCTCTTCTTAGGACTTCCTCGTTACTTACTCATTCGATCCATTAAATTTTTATCAATCTTCTGTAGCACCACATTTCGAATGCTTCCACCCTTTTCTTCTCCGCAGCTGTCATCTTCCATTCCTCACTGCCGTAAAGAAACATACTCCAGATGTACTATGTTCTGATAAAATGCTTCCTTATTTCTACGCTTTTATTTCCAGCTGTTAAGTAGGTTCTTCTTTTTAAAAAAGGCCCTCTTGGCCGGTTCTATTCTACTGGATATTTCTTTCTTGCTTCGTCCATCGTTGGTTACTCAGCTTCCCAGGTAACAGAAGTCTTTCACCTCTTCAAGTTTTTGTTTTCTAAGTTTTACATTGGTTTTGACCTCTTCTCTCTTGCTACACACCAAATTTTGTCTTCTTATTGATCTTCAGCTGATATCTGGCCATTGTCCTTTCCTTATTAGTAGAATCTTATTCAGATCCCTCTCTGTCTCTGCTATGAGTGCTATGTCATCAGCGAATCGCAGCATGCTAATTTTTTCTCCGTGGCTATTCACTCCAGAAGACTTCTCAAGACTCCAGAACGCTAACTAACAATAGGATTTAACCAGACATTACAACACTGGCACTGAATGAATCATAAATGCATCACTTTTAAAAATAAGCAACCTATTTGGCATCCTGAAGGGAATGCTACTTTAGGAGACCGAACGACTGCAGACGAAAAAAGTTCGCGTGACGCACTGCTGAGGAGCCTAGGCATTTGGAAAGGATTAATCTGCGCGCCCGCCCGTGAGCACAATTGCGAGCGGCCGATCGGGAGAGAGAGAGAGGGAGCATGGGAAGCTACAGGCGGCGGTGGAGAGGGAGACTTTTGCGGAGGGAAAGGAAAAAGGAAAGGCAGCGAGGAAGCTGTTGTTGCGAGTTGTTGGACGGGAGGGTGAGGCAGGGGGAGGGAAGGGGGATGGGGTGGAAGAATCGTGCGCGGAGGAAGGCAATAATCGAGGCGGGCGGTGTGAGATTCAGGAAAGAGAAAAAAAATTTAAAAAAAGGTGACGGGAGGGATGGTTTGAGAGCCGAACGCCCTCCTTTTCCACTGGAAATGGACCTTAATCGAGATATTACCCCATTCACTAATCCCACCCCGCGTTTGGCGAGTTGAAGTGAAGGTAGCAGCAATACCCCTGCGCTGATTTCCAAATCGTCATCCTCCAAAAAAAAAGGCAGGTCTTTGGACAGTCCCAGCCTGAAATCCCCCTCCACCATTTTCGGATTATTTGAAGCCTTTTCTCGCACACTACGTTCGTTTGGCAAATATTATTTTCGTCCCCTCATATATTCAACAATTCTTTATCCCCACATCAGTCAAGTCTTCGAAGCAGACAGAAGCAGCACGGGAGAAATTAAACATCCATATATCTCACCTCTAGACATATAGAGTAAAGTATTATAAATATTGAAGGCACTGAAGAAAATGTGATTAATCAAGCAAATAGTAAGATGCGTTCTATGATGAAGATAAAATAAAAGATGATATGAAGATAAAATTTTCGCTCAAGTTGGTCTAGGTATTTGGCATTCTACGTTTATTTGGGATCACAACCAAATATTTATTCATAAACATTACAAAATTTAAAGGATTATTACGCATTTTTAACTCATACTAATGATAGTCCTAATTAATAGATAATGTATCTGGGTCATTGAAGATAACTTCAGTTACAAGGACTCAAAGACTCCACGCCATGCTTAAACTACCGGAAACATTCGAATCTTACGAGTTAGAGGTAAAAAATCACGGATTGGTACGACGAGTAGTTGGGGAAAATGTTGTCCATTGTCAAGTACCTCTACAAAATACCATTCGGGAGTAAAAGGAAAGGATATTCACATAATTGTAACCACAATTCATCAGCCTTAAAATTGGTTTGACGCAGTTTATATTACCCTTTCATCATTCTTATCACTGACTGCTTGGGCTAAAATCTTCAAGCTGACGTTTGTATTTTACTAGATGACTCATAAAGTTATATGAATACATGTCCCTTCAAAAAACATTCAGAATTATGATCGCTTACTCGCTCTGCTCCCTATGAATGTAATAAAAACTGTAGTGGCTCGTTCCTAACCCACTACTGCACGCTCAGAAGGGGTAACAAGGCTTTGAGGGTATTTGGGATGTCTTTCTTCCTTTAAGCAATCCATATCATCTACCTCCCTTCAAGTTGCGAAATAACCCAAACCCCCTCGTTCCCCTTCCATTCTCTATTCAAAGTTCCGTTTTCAATCCACTGATTCTGTTCCCTTCAATATTTCCGAATTCCGTTCCGCTCCTAGCATGTCAAACACTTTTCCAGACATATCCCTCTCCACTTCGCATATTTCCAGCATTCTCTTGCACACCCAAGACTCAAATCCATCAACTGCACGCTCATTCTCATTCTTAAAAGAACAAGTCCTCAAACTACACTACGCTTCTTTTTTAAAACATTTTACAAATATTCAAATTCCTTCACTTCTCATCGCATATCCTCCCTTGTCTAATGATACCTTCCACCTCAGGTCACTACACCTGGATCCATTTTCATTTATTTTTTATCACTCTAAACACCGCCTTCCTTATAAATGACTTCACCCAATACTAATCATGCTAATCTTTCGTCATTATCATCACTGACTGCACGCACTTTTATTATCTCATGCTCAGGAATGTCAAAAAAAAATGCTCTACAAAGTGAAGTTAATATGAATCCTTGCTGTGTAAAACTGTACGGTAGCACTCTGCCATAGATATCATCGAAAGATGACTCGAGCCCATATGTCGCGCGTTCCAGTCCTAGTGTATTAGATGAGAGTAACGAAGAACTTATTATGTTCGTGCCTCTTAAATAAAAATCTAAAACGCGATGATAAGACCACCTGCGTACGTTGCAAGACATTAAAAATACGGTAAGAACACAATTTTTGCGTAGTTGAGCCCTGCAACATGCGGATATTTCCGCAATACTTGACTCTTTCCGAAATTATGAGAAAATATTCATGTAAGTCTTCCAAAAGGCACAATCATAGTATACAACTGAACTGCATTGATATTCACCCATCGAGATCTAAAAACTAAATGTGTAATTTTGTGCTACCAATGGGAAATGTAAAAATTTACACCTTTTTAGTTACTAAGACATGCAGAGAAAACTTTGATGTGCCCAAGTTAAATTTCTTATCCTCGTCCAAAATTTAGGGACAAGAAAGCGTAATTCATAATTGGTGCAATGAATGTTTCAGCTTACCGGCCCTCTTCAGTTGAAATCAAGTAAATGGTATACATAAAGATTCGTGTCTTCTTCACGCTTCCACACACATCAAGCCCCGGCAGTGAATAATTGGAAATATTGTATTGGAAAAAAGGAGAAAACACTTCCTGACAAAAAAGTCCTGCTTTTTCCAATAGCTTCCAAGTTTCCAATATCAATGGAAATGTTTCAGTTTCACTTCCTTCAATCACGCAAACCGACTATTTAAAAGCATGCATAGAGACACTCACTCTGCATTGGGCACATGATAGTGTGCATGACTTTTACGAATGTTTTATTGAATGTTAATGCCAAAAAATAAGATTTTGTCTCACATTTTTACTTTCCAACGAAGGTAATGTTAGGGTAACCTAGAGATTAGAAGTTCGCAGTATTAAAATTACTTGATAAGATTGAAATCCCACTAATACCCATCTGGCACTGCTGACACATTTCTACGCCCCTCAACTAAATCAGCAGAACAGATGTGACAAATGGAGAGAGATCCACTGTCAGACCCAAAAATACAAGAATTCGTTTTTCCCATTCACAACACACGACTACAACGAGAAAAAAAATGTAAATCTATCTTATATGGGGCGGAAACGTGGAATTTGCGAAAAGAAGATGGATGTAGACTCGGGGATTTTGAGATGTGGGTGGGGAGAAGGATTTAGAATGTAAAGTGGGTCGAAAGGAGGACGAACGATGAAGTGCTAGAAATGGTAGGAGAGGAAAGAAATTTGATAGATGAAATTAGGAGAAGGCAGGTGTGGATGGAAAAGGTAATAAAAGGGTATAGTGTTTTGAAAGAAGTAATTGAGGGAAGAACGTTGGGTAAGCGGGGAAGAGGGAGAAGGACGGGTAGCTTGGATAGTATGATGAGAGGCAGGAGGTATGAGGGGCTAAAGAGGGACATCGTGTGAAATTTAGCGGGTGGGAAGAATTATATGTCCATTTAGACCTACCTTCACCGGTAAAAAACTAATAATAATAATACTAATCTTACACATTACACAGCATACTTCCATATTAATTGAGAGTATTTTTTCAGCTAATAGTCATCTTCACGTCAGAGGACGCCCTTGCGGTGACTTTCAGGGTAAAATATAGTTGTAGGGTGAAGAGTCTCATATATATTCCCCTTACAAAGAGAAAAATGGGTCGCGTAATTTGGGTTTTTATAATTAAGGTCCGGAATTTTTTGGTCATAAGTTTCCCTCGGGTTCTTCTCTCACCAGACGACGTGAGTTCTCTTTGCCATTGAGCCGAGAAAGAAGACGCGATGCCGGAATACCAGCTTGCAGCCGGGATACTTAAGGTGCCGAGTTTTTTTCAAATCGCGTTTCGTTTCGTCTGCCGGGCCGCGGATCGTATGCGCGGGCAGGGACGCTGCGGGGAGTAGTCCCGCTCTGCGCAATCAATCATGAGCTTAGACGTTGTGTCCGCACCCCAGGCTGGGATCGAACGAGGGATCCGGCGCCTCGGTAGCTCGGGCACGCCTTGGCGGGAAGTGGAGCGCTGCGGCGGCGTCGACCAATGAGGTGGGAGGAAGTAGGGCTCGGATGATTCCGGGCGCGGGGGGGAGGGGCGTCGCACGGAGAGGAGGGAATTGCGAGGAAGGTGAGAGGAAGGATACCTCCCTTCCCCCCCTCCCCCCCTTGGGGATGTGAGCGCTTTATTTTTCGTTTTAAGCGTCGGAAGGAGGTGAGGGAACGGTCAGAGGCGAAGACACAAGGACTCCACACGCAAGGAGGGAAGGAAAGCATCGTCCGCAGGAGGGAATTAAAATGTCGGTTTTATTAAATGCCAGTTAGTAGTAGTTATTCTGGAAGCGTTACCGACATTTAAGGTCAACTGCGCCATTCAGGAGAGTTGGCTAAATTTTTTTACGCAAGAATTTTCCATGGAATGATAGTAGGGTTTAGACAAACCTAGCGCGCTAGGCTTGTCTAAACCCATTGCTATAGCGTTGGCATTAGCCCACCCAAAGCGATAGGCGCCAAGTGTTCCACGGTTTAACGTCCCATCCGTCGCACGGAATACTGAATGCGAAGTGCTCTCCACACAGTACTAACGTGGGGACCGGTTGCCTAGTGAAAAATCTCTGCTGATGCCGGGATTTGAACTGGAGCCCTCGTGATTAGGTGTCAGAACTCAAGCCACCACTCGAAATGGGAGTAGCGTCATTATTTATTAGAACGATACAGTAATTTTAATTTGTGGATTTCATTCACATCTCTTGTAAAACTCGATAATTGCGGCCATTTATGAAAATGCTGCTAAGATTATATATCCAATGAGGCTTTAACATGTGCATCACGATTATTGTTCTACGAACGCTGCTACACGCGGATGCATTGTTAAAAAAAGATTTGATATTTTTAATTTAAGAGAAAGGGATGCCTGAAATGTATCCTTGGGTGCTTTATTCACGATCCAAGTACATAAAATTACAAATTAAGAATGTGATGAAATGACAGTGGGTACCTACTTTCAGTAGGTTTACGAGAAAGAAGTTAGGAAAGAATTCAGGCACTAAAATAATACACAAGGATGTTATTCGAATTGAAAAAAGAAATAAATACTACAGTCAAGGAGAAATTCGAACAAGAATGAAATATGTCTGATTCTGATACTGATTTAGCAACTACAGACCCATTTCACTCACGTTAATCTCTTGTAAGGTATTTGAACACATTATAGTCAGTTCGATCATGGGAATTTGATAGTCAGGGATTGCTCATAAACGGCCAACATGGGTTCCCGAAAGGTAGATCTTGCGAGACACAATAAGCTTTATTGGTACACGATATTTTAGTCTACGGCGAAAACAGTGCTGAAGTTGATGCGATATATTTAGATTTTAAAAAGGCATTCCATAAAGTTCCTCGTGATAAATTAATCTTAATGTTAGAGAGTTTTGGTATAAATAAAGACGTTGCATGTTGGGTAAAAGAATACTTAAGTGGGCGAGAGCAGAGGGTTGTCATAGATGGTATCATGTCGGACACAATCAAAGTCACATCGGGAGTTCCCCAGGGTAGCGTAGTAGGTCCGCTTCTATTTCTTTTATAAATTAACGATTTGGGTACCGTAGTTAGTAGTAAGCTTAGACTTTTTGCAGACGATGCGGTAGTGGATAGGGGTATATCAAAAGAAGAAGATAGGAAATCGCGTAGCAAGGATTTAGATGCAATTCAAGAGTGATGCGACAAATGGCAGTTAGAACTTAACCTTAAAAAGTGTGTAGCTATCAAGGATTTAGATGCAATTCAAGAGTGATGCGACAAATGGCAGTTAGAACTTAACCTTAAAAAGTGTGTAGCTATCAATTTTTGGAGGAATAATTCGATAGAGCGATTCTATAAAATTAGGATTTAGGTGTAACAATCACTAAAGATTAATTGTGGGGAAGACATCTGGGAAATATGCGGCCGAGCGAAGAGAAAGCTAGGATTTATAAAAAGAGTACTTGGGAAATTGCGATAAGAAGGCAAAAGAACGATGTTACTTTTCACTATTTAGGCCCCACATTGAGTATGTAGCCAGTGTATGGGATCCGAATGAATTAGGTTTGATCAGAGAACTAGACAGTGTACAGCGTAGAGCAGCTAGGTTCGTTAAAATGTGTTACGATAGGTTGAGTAGTGTTTCAGAATTAATGCGAGAATAAGGGTGGGAATCATTATCAGAGCGTAGGTTAAAGTACAGATTAAATCTATTACAGAAATTTCAATCGAATATCTTTACTGAAGATGTTAGGCACATATTAAAAACATCAGCGTATTATGCTAGATTCAACCAGATAAATCAGATTAGAGAGATAGATTGTCGTACTGATAGATTCAAAATGGCATTTTTCCCCCGTACTATAAGAGAGCACAACAGGCAGCATAGCAAAGGGATAGGTAGGGGAAATATTTTAGAGTAGTCTGTAGTGCATGATGCATGTATTAATCCCTTAAATACTATAGATACTAACAATCTAGTTGCATGAGACCCTATAGTTGCTTGTTTGCATGTCAATAGTGCAAGTTTGGTGAGCTACACCCCCTGCCACACACCCTCGCGGTGGCTTGCAGGGTATCGTGTAGATGTACGCACTCCATTCTTCCAAAAGCAAATTGGAAAGCGAGTGTGAGAGAATAATACATAATCTCCATGCATCAACTATCCTCCATGATATACTTTGGAAGCTTCTTAATAGAAAGTATTTACTAGGGAAAAAATCTTTTAAATCTTCGACATCATATTTGCCTAAAAAAATTTTCGCGGGAAAAGGCGCAAAAAATATTATCGAATCGAATTATTATCTGCTGACAGCTAAATAGCGAAGTTTCAAAGTAATAGCGTCACCGGAAGATCACTTAAAATGAATAAAACAATTATTAGATACGCCTGAAAGAGGCTTATGACAAAAAGCTAAAACATTATGAACATGCACATATTATAACTCCGCATAGAAAACGAATTCCTATCAAATACAGGATAAAATCAGAGAAGTGAAGAGCGGTGCTCAGCGCTCCAACCAAAATACAAAATGTGGGCGTCCTGCAATGGCCAAAACTACTAATATTAATTCCTTATTAAAATCTTTGGATTCAAGGGCAAGTTTAGGGGAACGTCTTTCCTCGGGTAAAAACATGCGAAATAACAGAAAACAATAATCAAATAATGTACTTGGCAAGATCTTTCGGCTTGATTTCCACTTCAAATCATATTTTAGAAGCTAATTTTTAACACTGATTGAGAATTTGGCAAAAGTTCTGCACTTCAAAATCATTACCATGCACTTCACTTCACAATCATTACCATCGTTGTAAACTACATAATTTGACCCACGTCACGTGAAAGAGAACACAGAGTTACCTCAAGAAATACGAATCAGAAGTCTAGCATCGCCACAATAGACTGATGTTTGAAACAATAAAATCAAAAATGAGGAAACCATCACCATTAGGCCTTCTCTTTCAACTACATATACGCAAAACCCTCTGTGCAACCACGAGGGTGTGTGGCAGGGTGTGAATATTACAAAACTTGCACTACTGACATCCGTTTCCAGTCTCTTTCATAGTTTCCACTCATTTGAACAGACAGCAGTATATTCTACCAAAACGATTCATACATTTCAAAAGAAGAGAATGTAATTTTACTTTGCTCTAAATATTAGCATCCAGGAACTATAACTATAGCAAATAAAATACCGCGGTCTATGAAAATTTGATTTCATTGAGCTCTTGTTGACGGAAAATGCTTTCGACTGTCGCGCATAAATGTAGTTGGCAGCAGCATGTATTGAAATAATTTAAGTTTTTTGAAGTTTTCAAGTTATAACACACTCCCCTGCTAGTGTAAAAATATGACGCTGTGCACAACTTCATGCATCATTACTACAATAATTACCTTAGCCGTCAACCCTAAAGTTTGCCTGATGAATATCTCCATTAGCGTCTTCCAATTGCTTAATACTCCTCACCAAGGAAACCTTGGTCTCATTTGACGTAGAGCATCTCTTTCCCAGCGTCCCCATTCCATTAGCCCTTGAGAACATGACAGACTGGTTTCACTCGAAACAATTTACTCCCAATAATATCAAGGAATACGGCCCTTTTTCTAATCTCAACTGCAGTTTCGCTTCCATTGCTTACGTCCAAAAATCCATTCACACTTCGAGTCAAATTGGTTGGCAGATTTACTCTGCAAAGTTGGCAATACGACGCTGTCTTCGAACCATATCGAGCAGAATCAGTACACTCCATGAATTCTTAATACAGATTTTATGACGTAAGCAGTAGAAGTGAGACTGTGCTGAGATTCTGAATATGGCCCTACATCGCACTTAGGAAGTTGTGCATGGACAACACATAATTTTAATTCAAAAGCAAACACTACAAACAAACCAGTGGGATAGCAATTGGAAACCCACTCTCATACTTCGTAGCCAATATATTCTTGCACAATTTCGAAAAACAGTGAAGGAACGCTTTTGATTGCTTTCTTAACATATGGATGAGATACGCTGGCGACATATTCGCCATTTTCGACACAGAACAAAGCAACATAAATGAATTCACGGAGCAACATACACGAATCAATTAAATTTACGTATAAGTCAGAACAGAAGCTCTCTCTCTCTTGCTTCCAGACATTTTAGTCATAAGCAACCAAGGCACTCTAGAATTCGACATATTTAGAAAGGAAACATACCCCGACAACTACATAAAAGTTGATTCGCACCATTCCTGCCAGCAGAAACTGACAGCCTTTCACTTTATGACATACTGGCTACTCAACGTATCTTTAATTAAACAACGATACAACCAGGAATTAAAACGCATCAAAGAGACAGTGGCAAACAACGGCTACACCGTCAAGATCGCAGAAAAATAATTTACCATCAAAACGAAAAAAAAAAATTGCTAACAAGCTAACGACACTACAGCCGCATGACGACACCCCCAAAAGAAAATTCATTTCTCTTCCTTTCTACCACAAACTGAACAAGGGGCTGAACAAGGTATTCAAACAAGTGGACACACACCACAATACACTAAGCAATATATTAAGTTACCCCAAGGATAAAATCCACCATTAGAAAAATCCAGAGTTTACAAAATAACTTGCAAAATAACAAGTATACATCGAACAAACAAAACGCAATCCCATTATCAGGTACAGGGAACATTTAGCACATTATAAAATCGGTCATTTTTCGCGGTCAGCGGCTGCTAAACTAACTAACGAAACAAGTCACTCCATCTTGCTAGATGGTTTAAGTTTAATAAAGTCCACCGAAAACTTTAAAATCAATGTTTGCGAAAGCTTACACATACATGAAAACACGGATAGAATCGTGAACAACGAACCCGGAACTATCCAAATCACATTATTTAATTTCAAAATCAAACCATCCAACAATGACACACCCCCGTCCCTCTCACGCCACAACGACCAATCAGATGCCCCCACATACAAAACATCTGACACTCACTTGCTCTTAGACAGTGGCCCACCACTGAGCTCTCCCCGAGACAAGTGCCACTCGGAAATATCTCCCCGTTGGAGGTCATCATTGGCACCGAAATATCGATATAGGTGTCTTCCACAATATAACTACCTATGGACATCGGTGTAGTTGCCTTCTAAAATATTGCTAAGCTATTCTTCGGTTACTCGGTCCAGTCATTTGATCTTCATATTTTTTTCTCTAACATCACATTATAATACTTCCATCCTAACATTTTCTGGGGATTTTAATGCCTCCACTACCATGAAGAAAAATGCTCCAGATATATGTTATAATGATGTTTTTTCCTTGCTTCCAAGGCTGTATTTCATGCTTATTTCTTAGTACAGTCCTCTTTTGGCATATGCCCTCTTTCTCAGAGTTCACTCATTATTCCCTTATTTCTTCTTTCACCGCTTATTACTTTTCCTTCCAAACGACACTGATTTTTCTCTCCTTCAAGCTTTTGTTCTCCGAGTTAATCTCACCAAATTTCCTCCATATACGTACCTAAACCTTTAGTTCGTATTTATTACCACTTCATTGCACAATTAAAATCTATTATTATTTCCCCTTACCAGGTTAGCAAAAAAAGGGCTGTGTGTTGTAACTATTGATTTCAAGACTTTAAACCACCTTACGCTTTACCATCGTCTAAAACTATAAACCTAGCTTGAACTCAATCTGCCATACATACACTGCCCTATTATCGCATTTCATTCTACAAGTGTTCAACTATGGTTCAACCTTCCTCTTTCTGTCTCCTTTCTTAAAATTTTCAACAGTCTTCATGAAATGGAGACGGAATACACTAAACAATCGGGTTTAAAAGGTTCAGTAAATGAAGAATGGGTAATTGCAGATAGTATGGCAATAATGAAGTGGTGACTACCAGTAAAAATATCTGTAAGACGATACCATATTTCGCTGCGAAAAAAAAACAAACACACCTCACTAGATCTATCAAGGACTGCATCATGACAGAAACGAAATATATGAGTCTAATTACAACGAACCAGAGTAATAAGTTCAATAATGAATGATCTTATAATATTCATAATTTGTATCGTTAAAAATATGTAATCTATCACTCAGTATTTATTGTACTACTAAATCAGAGAAATAGAATGTTTCACGCAGGGATAACAATTTGCAGATAATATTTATACACGTTAAAAAATGAGTAGATCCTCAAGTTCTATATGCTATTATCCTCATGATAGGGAAGTGCATATGCTTCTCCGATATTGGCGCCAAAATACCCGGGACTGGTTTCTCACATATTGGCATCCGTTTGAACCTATATCGAATTATGAGAAATGGTCAGCTCCATCCAATGATGTTCCAGACCAAGGCATCTTTCTTCAGCAGCAATAATAGAGTAAACCAATCTCAATCGGCCAGTGAAGGACCGAAGGAGTGAAGTGCAACGTAAACAACGTAAAGTAGGAGCAACGGGAACAGACCGAGCTCACACCGACAACAGGTTTCGCAGGAGCCTTAGTCAATCGATTCATTTTTCCATCATAAGTATTGGCTTGCTATAGTGACGGAAAAATGTAAGCATAACACCAAGCAATGGGACCGATCTATTCAAGTTAAACTTCATGCATGCCGGCTCCTGGACATCTCCATGCCACATGCTCTACCATGCTGGGTCTTTTTTCAGCAAACGGACACGGTTTTCATTGGTCAAAACCCTTTACGACCACACTCAACACGTTTTGTTAGCACAATAATACACAAAGATTGGGAGAGAAAGGTGGCAGCAGGCTTACAACTCTACGTCAGGCTGTAATAGTCAACTTCTACTAAGGGTCAATTAAAAGATTAAGAGAAACTTAAACTTTTTTGGAAAACATTGGTATCTCATCCTCAGAATCACGGGTTGACCATTCGCGAAGGATCAGTTATTGACTAATAATCTCTCTATACAGCCGTCTAATACAATAAATGGCTAATATAACATTTTCACCGTTGCAAGTTTTATTAAACAGAAGCATAAATTTTGGAGTGAGATAAGGAAAGAATTTGGTCCCTGAGTATTGAATAATGACGTCAACAAATACCTAAACCTTACATTACGCCATCATAAATAAACAATTCTACATCAGAATGTATTTGTAAATGGACTTATACCTTGAAAAGAACATTCTAACAAGCGGTTGCAGCCATTTCTAGACTTCTTGATTTCTAGCTTCTTTTTTTTCAAAATGCCTGTAGTTTTCCTAATTAATCTCTATTTTTTCTTTGGCATAAAATACTAGACCAGTGATGATAGTAACTATCTAGAGAAAATAATTGCTTCGGAATCCGAAGAAGAATAACGTAGTATTTCTACGTAATATTATTATGTATAAATATATATCTATTCTGGACCACGGCTCAAATTCATAACACTCACTGTTGGATGATGGAGTCAGACGAGGATCTTGGCGATCTTGGACCTCACGCGAACAACATTTTGGTGATCCAAAGATGATAACCGGTCCATCCCATGGTCCCAGTTGACCGTAGCCAATACAGGACATAAGCTGTAGATTCGAAAATAAAGGCTCGTGTACTTTTCATGAATAAATGAAATCTTTTTTCATTATATTACGAAATAAATCACGGTTTTCAAATTTATTTACGTCTAGGATAACAATTGACACATATTTTAGCATTGAAATTCAAGGGAAATGAAATTATTTGGGCTATTACTACTTAATAAAGTACCTCAAGATGACTCTGAGAGGGTATGCAAAATAATTTTAGCTCTTGATGGGTCTGAAGTGAATCGTGTTAATGTGTCAATTTGGCATCAAAGCAATTTTGCTTCTCTCTCTTAGATTACACTCAGCCTAGTTATCAAGTGGAAAAACTTCAAAGACAAGGTAGTCATTTATAAAAGGCATATCCCTTGTTGTTACATATATCATTGTGTACACGGGCTACAAATGCATTTCAAATCACTGCAGTAACACCCATTGATGGAGATCCCCCCGCCCCGGCTTCAGACCACATATCCCTATCCCTTCTATCCCTTCCATCCCTATCCTTATACCTTTCCTCCCGGTCTGAAGCGCCTATTAGTGCGGAAACAGACTTGAAAACACCATGAGTAACACCCATATAAAGTCCATGGGTGCATTCCTAAAATAAATATCAGCAATCCCAATCTTTTCCTGCAATCAAAAGCACGACACTTATATCGAGTGCCGATTTTGTGTTCTGTACTTGAGGAAGTTTAATTTATGACAATCGCTGATTTCTGAGTATTCGAAGATTTGATATATACCGCTGTAAATCTTTTTTCATTATATTATCAAAACAGTGAAAGAACCGACAGGTATAATGAATGAGAAATGCAACCCATTCAGTGAAATGAACATGATATCACAAGACTTGGGAGTAAGTTGAGACATTTAAAAGCGACAAGGGAAACTATGTGGAACGTGGCTGGTGGAATATTCGATATCCCCACAAATACTAGTAGATGGAAATCATGTTCAGGGAAATACGAAGAGCCACGACGATATTGGCTTGTACCCGCAGAATTCTCGATGAAGAAATTAGCCATAAAGACTTAGTTTAGTTACTTTAAGCCTCAATCCTGAAATAATTCAATCCGTGAAATTGGATGGCTTTTCATGATTTCATATTCTGTCGTAGCAGGGGCATTTCAGAATTCTAATGGGGGAGAGAGGCATGCATGTTTGAAACCGTCAGGATTATCCTAAATAGGTAATCAAGGAGCCACGGAGTACAAACACGAATGGTTTGCATATCTAGTGTGTTTAAATGCTCATTTCAATTTCACTCATTGTTTTCACATGAGTGAGACTGTAATGAGCACCCGAACACACCAAATTTACGAACCACTCGTGTTTGCACCACGCTACTAGTTGGTAACCTATTCGAGATAATCCCGAAGGTTTCAAAGCCACTGCCATAGACCAGACTGAGGTCTATATTGAAGTTCACGCTAGAACAGATATTTTAAAAGAGGGATGTTTTATACCGTGGTTTTTCCATATGCACGCTGAAAAATTTATCTATTCGATCATGAAATGACGTCTACTACTAAGAATCGAAGTTCCCTGCTTATAGTAATGGAAATGAATAATTGAAGTTCCTCACTGGCTACAAAATACTGGCAAATCACATGTAGGATGAATTAAAAGACATGAGGCCCCAAAATAAAATGCTAAATTGCGCTATCTCCTCACTGATAAATCTAAGATCATATTAAGTCCTAGTTAGTGAGCCGCTTCTTATATTTCCGACGGACTGATCTCGGTCACAAATCATTTCTGGCTTGGAGCCCTGCAAAAAACCTCTCCCGTAATTTCCATAAACATTGTGCTATAAAGACAGGAGTAATGGAAGAATAAATATTTGAGTACCCTTAAGCCCATATTTACAGTAAGTGGAAGCGAAGATTTTACTCCATTTCATTTGCGGCAATGTATAATGTCCGCACAACACATGTATCTGAAGGAATCTAATGAATAATAGAAACAGGAGAGAGAAGAGAGAACGTTTATAATTATCAACTTATAGACAATTTTCAGAATACCTTCTTACGACTTACTGACTCAAGCAAAAATAAAATTTATACAAAAAATCTATAGCCTACGATCTGCAATATAGCTATAAAGGCCCAGCAAAGCACCAGCTCTACAAGCGTAGACCGGAGTCATTCGTTGCTCTCCAAATTCAGGTAACACTCTCTGCTAAGCAATCACAGGCTTTTAAGCTTCCTACTCAATGAAATAGCCACCTAAACGTTATATTTTCACCGGAAGATATGGCATATCTTGCTCTGAATCTCTGCAAGCTATCTTACCAAAATTGAATTTGTTTTGGGTAGCATTCACTTAGATACCACCACCGACTGAACCCTAAGGGTAAGTCTTATTGTAATATAGCATAACTACTGATTCGGTCATATAATTATAGTGTTCCCAAAGGCTCGTAGGATTGTGACATTATTATTAGTGATCCACCAGTTAAGGGCGGTTTCGATGGGCATAAAAGTCTTACCCCGACCCGTATCTTTATTATGATTGCCTTCCATAGCTCGGCATATCTATTACCACTCATTATTCTATCCAAACTTCCCGTCCTCCTCTACCCTGCGTACCCAACATCCTTCACAGTGTCACACCCTTCAACAAACACATCCATTAATACCTGTTCAATCCAGTTCCTGTGCCATCTCCTAATTTCCTTAATAAACTTCCTTTCCTCCTGCAACATCTCCAGCACTTGCTCGTTTATCATCCTTTCCACCCAACTTACTGTCTTCTACCATTCATCTCAACATTCCAAAATCCCTGGGTCTATTTTCATTTTCTTTCCTCAGAAGTGATGCTTCGGTGTCATTCAGCACCGCCATCAACATCAAGACTTTCATCAGTCTTTTCTTTACGCCCCTACCCTGCCATTAGTTCAAAATTGTAATCCTACGCCTCCTTTGTCAATGCAGTTCTCCTTTGAACTTCTATGCTTCTCTGCCCTTTTTCCTCCAGAATACTACCAAGATAGCTTAATTGCTCCACCTGAACCAGCAAATGGTCACAATGCTACCTGATATTTTGGTTTCACAGAGGTGAAAATTGGCTTTTATTTATGTAACTAGATACAAAGATTCTGGGTAGGAGCATACCCATTTTCGTAAATTATTCAAGGTATTACGTTTCTGTCAACCGCAAATGGAACTAAGCCGTGATTGGAGCAGAGATTGTCGATCGATTGAGTGGTACTTTTATGAAGCGTGCGTAGTACCAGGTAAGAGCAGGTGCGTCGAACGTTAAGTATTGTTTACAGCCGACTTAGTGATAAAATAATTAGAACGTGCATCGGAGTTTTTCCTGGTGAAGGCGAAAGGGCCATATTAAATTTAAAAAGAGGTCACTACCGCCCTCTTTCGAATCCATTGGTACCGCGGGTTCCTTTCTTTTTCATCAGAAATTTCATTCGCAGAGCGGGGTCTGCGATAAGTAGCTGCACTGTACGGCAGAATTTTTTTCACCCGAATGAACCCTGCGCCACGCACGTAATTATGTCACTTTTTTCATGCGTTCAACACGGCAGCGGCGGGGATTTGGCGAAATGAATCGGTTCGAGGCGTGTGTGTGACAGAGAAGTGAGAACGGCGCCCCCCCGCGTTTGACAAGGCTGGTTGGGCACGTGGCGGTTGGTACGCGCCTCGACTCCCGTGCTTGAGTATATAGGTACCGTTCGCACGACTGCGACAAGGGAGAGAGAGAGGAAAAGCGAGTCGTGGAAGGAGGTAATGGGAAATGAAGAGGTGAGGTAGATGAGAGTGATAAACCGGGGACGGCCGTGGAATGAGTGATAGGTGGATAAAAGTGGTGGGGTAAGAGATAAAGAAATGGAGGAGAGAGGGGGAGGGAGATCGAGAATATCCGCCTCCTTTCGCTTTGACCAAGACCCCCAAGAACCAATTCCCCCCCCCCCCCCCCAAACAGGAGTTCCCAGAGGTGGAACTTGCGTGAGAGATATCATCGGGAGACACGCAAAAATATCCAACTCCCCTTGCCCTACCCCCCCAACACATCACGCGGTGTCCCCAACTTACCATCCGACTTGAAGGAATACTGTTCTCCACCGTTCCACCCCTCCAAATCTCCTCACCTCACCCCCAATTCCTTCCTCTTAACTCCTCCTCGCCACTCAACCCGTCTCAATTCCGCACACCACCACCCTGGTCCCGTCTCCTCCTCGACCTGTGGACTTTTTGATTCGCGCAGTCGCGAGGGAAACCATGCCCCCCATCCCTCCCCCCGCTCATCCTCCTCCTCACCTCTCACATGCCCGCACCCCGTCGTCGACCCGGGCCATTGTCGAGGGTAAAAAGGATCCCCTTTTCCGACCCTTCCGACTCCCTAGCACCCTTCCCTTCCCCCCTCTCCCCCACCTTCCACACCACACACTCCTTCCCAAGCCCTCCACCATCCCGGAGGAAGGCGCTCTGAAGGATGCCCAGAATGCTTTTGTCGCCTCCGTAACAAAAGGGAAAGAGGTGGCTCAGGGGTGAGAATAAGTGAAAGCGTTGAGGAGAGGTCGAAATGAAGAAGAGAGCGGTGGGATGGGGAAGGGGGGGGCTGGGGGGAGCGCTGAGGGGAGTTGGGTGGTGGGGATGAATAAAAATTATTTTAAAAAAGTGTGGCGAGGGTTACTGCGCGCGACGCGACTCGTCGTCGCTGGAAAATCTAAGGCAGGCCGAAAAAAAATTACGTCGGCGCGAGAGGAGGTCGTGAGTTATATTTTTTTCAGAAAAGTGGAGACTTGGTCGCCTCGTAAACGATCTCTCGGATGCATTTGGACCGGCATGAGACGTCACGGTGGAGACGTAGAAATTTCGCGTGCATGATGTCGAGGGCGAAACATTTTCGCGGGGAACATCGACCACCGTGGGATATGCGGTGTCGCAGACATATTGATTTCCCAGTTTGCTCCCATTCTTGTAAACAGGAGATGTGTGCGGAAGGAAAAAAATAAGCCACTTTGGGACCCTGAAAATTCTAGGACGTCCGCGGAATGTTTCCGGTGATTGCGGTAAAGCTATCTCGTGATGCGTGATGAGAAAGTATGTAAACATCCTCAGCGGTCATGTACGTATATACTTATAGTAAATATAAGATAGATTGACAGAGAAAACCTTCACCTCGTCTAGGATTCGAACCACGAGTTTGCTGATAGAATTCACGAGTTATCCCACAAACCATCAAAGGAATTCGATTCAACACACTGCTTCTTAAGGTAATCTACCTCCCAAATAAGTAAGTGTGATCATCGCTGCAAAGAATACTTCACAAATGGGACATACTTCAGCCTACAACAGTTTTATAATTCTAGATTCTTTTCTCGTAGCGCAAAGAGGGGGAAAATACAAAAATGATAGCCAAAAATTATTTTAAAAAATATACAATTTGCACCAATGGCTGATATAGTCTTAATATTTTCATTCAATGTTTTGAGAGGGAAAAAAAGAAATGACGTCATCTGTATGACAATACAACAGCTGTAGTATTACATCAACAGCAAAACTGTAGCGTCGAGAGCGTTATTTCACAAGTACAATTTTCTGTTACACTTAAATGTACAAAAATACAATATATAAAGTCGTATGTTAGTTCCAATTCTTCAGCTACGGTAAGTTCATTCTATGAGTACCGTTGTTTATCAAAATCTATCCAAAAACTAGATATACTGCAAATCATTGAGACATTGCCAATTCGCGTGAACAATGGAGTTGAAAAAGGAAACAAGAATATTTTGATAGAATCCTGCGAGACACAGAAATGCATAAAAGTGCTTTCAAATGCACCATAAGAAAGGGAGTGCAAATAAAACAATACATTATGGACAATGTGAATAATGGATAAAGAATAAGGTTACAGTGAATTGAAGAGAATATATTGTGGAACTATTTCATGAATATAACATGCTTCGCGTTTAAATTTAGTTTGGAGTAGTTTGGAGTACAAAGAGCCTGGAATAAAACGATGGAAGATAGATAACGCGTTGCAAGCGATAAATATTTGCAAGGCGGTAAGAATTCCCTATGTCTCGATCTGTACGTTTTAAACTCATTCATACAATATATGAAGATGGAGTCTGGCCAGAGGACATCGTACGAAAGTTGCTGGTGGAAATCAAGATGCGGCAGTGTCGGTGGATAGAACAAGTAATTTGACACAATGTGATACCTAAGGTTTACGATTAAGGATATATTATTCTGTATCCACAAAAAATGCAGGAAAAATGGGATTTTGAATGGCATGAAGAGGTAGGAAATATTCGGTATGACGCAAGAAATATTACACCATGGTAATTTTTACAAAATAATCACAGTTAGATAAGGTAAAAAAAGAACACTTAGCCTAACTGTTAAAAATAAAATTATACGTGGATACTTCTCATTTTTTCCAACACATAAGGACCATTGAGTTAAATAAATAGAAATGCAACACAGAACCTCCATAAACATTGCTCATAACGCAGAACTACATTTTTTGCACATATAAAAGTCACGGGTAGTGGGTGGCAACTTCAACAGCCACATAATTAGTTGCTGATAACAGCGTTGAAATTTGGACCAAGGAGAAAATGACCAGGAATACAAAATGACAGAAGGTGAGGATTTGCAGTGTACCAATTATTTCTAATTTCTGCGTCGAGAAAGCAATAAATAAAGTCAAATAGAAATCCTACGCAATTATATTCAAATGGGAAATATTATCCTGTTACAATTTGCCAAGTATACTGTTGTAATGGCTGAGACAGGACAAAATCGAAGAAGACTCAACTTAGAAAATATACTGACGTGCACCTTGGGAAAATAAAGAAAAATAACAATAGGGTACATAGTGGAAGAACAGAGTCAAGATCACTATAAAATCAAGAAAAATATTTGGATGAGGTAGGCAAGTGTTTTCTCTTTGAACACAGAATTCCCAGAATAGCAATAGGTGAATAAGATGACATGCGAAGAATATTTCAGGTAAAAATTTCAGGCAAAGATGAATTCAGGGAAAACTGGAAATACAAGTTTGGAAATACGAAAAAACTTCATAAGAAGGTATATTTGGAGCATGATCATATATTGATTTCTTAATATAGATTGTTTGTAACCATTCAACTTAGGGCTAACATAAAGAACCAAGATGCAAGACTGTGATAAAAATTAAATACTTTAGGAAACCTACAGACCTAGGCATTTGTGCGGCTAACTCCGTTAATATTTTTAATTATTAAATTTGCAGTGGCCTAAGTGAACAGATAAAACAAATAATGAAAGCAGGATGAAGTCTGGAAGGCCTCAAACGGACATTAAACACTAAATGGTTTCTATGACCTGAGAAAAAAGTGTGAAACTATGCAACAAATATTAGATATATTTTAAAAGATTCCGTAGAAAAAAATTATAAGTGAACCAAAACAAATGGAAAACGCTAGGTAATGAACGGTTGAACGAAGGAAAATGGTACACGATGGGAGCACAATGAATGTGAACAGCAGAGGCTGTCCATAGCACTACAAATAAATGATTTTATGCATTAAAAGAAAGACAAAAAGAACAAACATGGCGGCCTGTCAGTTATAAATCACATTCTTCTTAGGTGAATTGCAGGAAAAGTGTATTTTTTCATTTTTTAATTTATCTATATACACGCTGCCTTGAAGAAATTTCCCAAAGTTCTAATCATAGCAGTGGTCAACCCATTCTCTTAAAGCCTAATGCTAATACCTAGAATCCGAGTCAAAATAAATACTTCCCCATTACTACTGCATGTAAAATCACTGGCTTAAGATAAAAAATGTGGATACACGTGTCTCAGAATAGATCTAAAGACATTTACAATTTATAAGATAGCATGTGATTATTATGTTAAGAATTTTGTATACACTTATTAGTAAATGGACAACAAATGAATTTATATGGCAATAAGAGGTGATTATAATGAAATCTCTATATAATTTTTATGTCAGTAATTATCTTTAAGATTGCATAAAATGCACGCGATTGGTCTTATCGACGGATTTCCTGAAGAAAACCTCAAACAATTTCCTCCAAATTATTGGTTTCTTCACAATGATACCATCTCGCGAAGTTAATTCCGCCGAAATGGTGAACGATGAACGGTATAAGTATGCATAAATGGTATCGTGGTGCCACTAAGGATAAGAAATTATATCACCTTTTCTCCAACTAGATGTTCTTTCCACTACATCAACATATTTCAGATGCAGTAAAATATTTTTCGGCGTTCCAACCAGTTGATTGATTAAAATAACCCGATTTTTTTTAAATAAAAATCGAATCTGAACGATATAATTCATTTTTGAGAGTCAAAAACAATGAAACAATGCATGTATTAATTGGAAACACTTATTATTATTATTTTATCCTAAGAAATTGTGTATGCATGTGTATCAATTGTCTCTCAAAGGAAAAAGCAAACATTTTAGATGAAGAAACTATCAGCATAAAATTTTAATTCACATTAATTGCCATGCGAAAAAATTCACCTGGACCGGGAATCAATCCACGGACCTTTAGATTTCCGGGCCACTTCGCAGACCACTACGCTACCCAGGATCCCTAATTCGCAGGGCAATTGTACCGAGGTTTAAGGTACCTACTAGATTTAATAAAATTTTAAATTACAATACATGCATAGTTGTCTTACTGAGCATAGCAAACACGTTTAGTATCAATAAAAAAATAATTCACAGCGATGGTCATGCATATTATTTTGCAGAAAAAGTGTGTAAGTGCATGCGACATACCACCAGGGAATGTTAATAAAACTAAAATAGTTAAGAAATTCTACTAACAAGGCAATTTTTAGCTAACAAACGTGAGTCTAGTTAGTCCGTCAGCATATAACGCATAAGTGAGAAACAAAAAAATTTTGCTATTTCTGTGAGTTGTTAGGAAAAGTAAACAATAT
The DNA here is from genome assembly GCA_933228895.1 of Platycnemis pennipes. Lineage (NCBI taxonomy): Eukaryota > Metazoa > Arthropoda > Insecta > Odonata > Platycnemididae > Platycnemis > Platycnemis pennipes. The sequence goes on from OW121849.1 coordinate 42,710,252, forward strand.
TTTGTGATGTCACAGTGATGAAGGCATAATGAGAGGATGAAGAGAACATTAATCATATAGATGTAGACACACAACATTACTTATCAGTAGAGGTCCAGGAAAATAGTTTTAAAAATTCAAAATTAGTTTTAAGAATCTCAAACTTAGTGAAATATAGTTTCATGCTTATTTTAGCTTTTTTCCGGTACAAATAAGATTGCAAAAAAAAAACAAAAAATTACAATATTTTTACTGTGCCTTCCGAGGGCACAAAAAATAATTTGTAAGACATGAAAATCACGTCATTGTACTAAAATATTAGTAGTTATAAATTAAAACTGTTAATAACAGAGTAATAGCTCATTTTGATTGTACACTAACAGACAGCTCGACTAAGAAACTGATATATTGTTCTGTTTGTCCTACTTGTCTTGGTATTTCTTAACATTAACAGTGCATAAAAATTCATTTACTTTATGTTATCATTATATGTAGAGCCCAAGTACCTAAGTTACTTGAATGAAAACATTGTTAAAGTCGCAGCATTTTCTGGTTTCAATCGATGCCAACGTTCGCTAACTAAAGTGGAATACTGAGATAATGACCTCTCACTGTCCACGTTGTTTGTGGGTATCCACAAGGATTACACTGCAAATTAAGCCAACACTGGGTTGCCCTCTTTCATTAATCAGAGGATTGCCATAATGTCTAGGTCTGTGTTTCTCGCATTCGCCAGCTTATTTTTAACAGTTTTCCTTGATATAGCATAATGTTATCGAAGTGCCAAGAAAGGTGCTCGATCAACAAGAGGAAGTGATGACTGAATTTTCTTCAAAGCATCCTTATGAAGAGGTGTTTTAACTAGAGATGGGCCGAATAGCAGATTTCTCGAATTCGAATATTAAATCATGACTCAAATACATATTTGAATACCTGGAATTTCGAATAGCTCAAATACTAGAATTACAATTCATATGTTAAATGTTATTCTGCTGTAATTATTTATGTGTTGCCTGGCGAAGGAAAATGCTAAAACTTGATTAAATTAAATAATTTAATTTTAGTTTTAAAATATCAAGTATATAAAAAAATAACTTTACTACCAGTGATGGACCATTGAATATATTAACTATTATAGGCATTAATAAGAGAGCAGATAGCTTTAATACACCTTCAAGTTCTGGCAAGTTATGAATCAACCACCAAATAGTGTCAAAGTAGAAGTAAATTGAAAATTTACGCAAGAGAATAACGTTGGAAATATTAACCTAGGATCCTATAAAATGAACTATGGAATTACTATGACCAGTAACCATTTTGTACGCAGAATTCTGCACGGGTCTGTGAGTAAAATATATCGGTGTCTCCGAGTTTGAGAAGCTCTAAAAGAGAAAACCAACTTTAATGCAGTTAGGTTATACATGGTAATTATTATTTCTCTCCTTCTCAATTCTGTTCATGCTGGAAAACTTGTGACTGCAGTGGTACTACCCAAGTTTCAGTGAGGTAAACAGTTTCATAGTAAGGTTTTATGAATTTCATAATAACTTTTGAATATTTGAAATAAATAAAAATTTGTTGCTGTCTTTAATTAGCTGAAATTTCAATTTTATATGAGGACAGCGAACATGATAAAAATAACTCAATTATTGGTCATCGAATTTGAAGTCACAAAAACAATTCTTATCTAAATAAAATTTTGTAAAAGTTTATCTTAAGTGACAAAAAAATGTATTTGCATAAATAAATGTAGTATTAAACATTCTATAAAATACATTTACTGCGTTAAAATGAATTTCCTTTTTCGGGAGGTGTAACTTCAACCTCTGGAATCACGGTGTATTCTCGGCATAAAATCGCGACAATGGCTCGTAGTGATAGCAGTGTAGAGGAATTAGTTCTCAGTAATTCCAACGTAAAATCCATTAGCTATTTGCGAAAGTACGATATGGAAGAAGAGGCAGATTGTGTGACCTCTTATAAATTAATGATTAATATGTAAAGGGAGTAAGCGTAGCCCGTATCGAGCGGCAACCGTCGACGATGTTTACGACTTTCCTTCGATTTTGAATCGTGACTAGCGGTGACTAGTTTCATTTTGTTATTTTTCGTGAAAAGACAAGATTTTGGCCGAAATTCCATTTTTTAAAACTGTTGTCTTTCTACCATAAATTATGCAGCGAAACCCATCAACAGACTCATATCTCTGCCGTTTGTTATTTTCGAAAAACATCCGGTTATGTTTGGCTTGATGCATTATATGACAGTGACAGTGATTATGACAGTGTTTCAGTGCATATATTTTGTAAAAGTGGCGCCACCTACGAATGTAATAAAAATTTGCCGTTTTTTTCGATACTTCGTCCGAAACGTAATGAATTCGAGTTTTATCGTTTTATGGCCGCATTTTCGTGTAATGTCGCGTCATGTCGACAAATCTATTTTCCTGGATCCCTACTTATCAGTCCTGTGTACTACACAGAATAGAGAGCAATTTAATCACGCAAATGGTGAACTGAAAAATAATATAAACAATTGATACAATTTTTTATCGATAACTATGTTAAAATGAATTTCATGTACCTCTATTTCTAGAAGTATATTAGAACAATATAGGCTTGAGTGATATCGAATTGCTGTCGCGATTTAAACGCCCGAATAAAAAATACTTATTAATCAGTCGTACCATTTCCTATTTTGAGTTCAGGACTTTAAAAGCCAAGAAGACTGCCCTCCAATTGATGGTTCTAAGCATGTGAAAATCTGTTCAATTCAAAAGCTGTTATTTTTAAAATGAAATTTCCTTGTCCTTTAGTCGTCATATTCACCTGAAACCTTCACCACTGCAGGCCAGGGGTGATGATATATAGAAGCAAGTTAATCTCTACAGCTGTTTGTCAATTTTCCTTATGGTGGATTAGAGGTAATTTTCATCTAGTAAAATAAATTGAGAATAGATGTTATGATGATGATTGAAATCATAACTTCTTTTTAATTAAATCCATAGTAACCGATAAATTTCAAGATAATGTCGGGAAATATTTAATTCGTTATAGGGAGAGGATATTTAGTGGTTTTGGAAGTTTAACTAATTGCAATACAACTTTCAAACTGGCTGACTATTGCTTGATAATCTGGAAACCTTAATGACTTTGTAACTTCCCATTGCCTAGAGAGCAAAATCAAGCCCATCACACATCCTTTCTCACTATACCTTGTACCTATCCTTTGAATATATGTTAAAAAACACTTGTGTTAACGGACAACCTTTTTCCAGACAAAAAAGATTTTCTGGACCGCGAATCGAACCATTTATCTTTGGCTTGCAGGGGACAATATACCGATGACCAAACTACCTACTAATGTATCAAAGGCATTTATAAAAAGTTATGAATGAGACCTAGCATCCACAAATCATCCTAAAATAATTAAATTTGGGCTCAGGAATACCGAGTAGAGTGGTGGTCTGTGCATTAGCGCGACAAGCCAAAGGTATGGATTCCTGTCCAGGAAATCTTTGTCCTTTCGCAATTCTACACGTTTGGTATGCACGTACAATGGTAAACTTTACACAATAAACAAATTTACAACGAACAGCCTTGCCTAACCCTCTTCATATTACAAACTTCCTAATCTGTTTTTCGATCCACACTTGTGTTTTCTGGTTTATGAATGTATTCTGTATCAGTCTTCTCTCCTAAAACTCTATTTCTTTCTTCCGCAATATTTCCATTAAATTTTTCTACCTCACACTAGAGAGAATTTTTTCAAAATCAACAAAAAACGGAAATATTCGTCATTATATTCTGTTTCTTTTCGCGAGTATTCTCATCATCACAATCTCATTCGGTGCTGAATTCCCCTCACAAAATTCAAATTGATCTTCACCTAGATATTCATTTTATCTCTTTTTCATACTTCTGTCAGTGATTGTAATTGTAAGTAGAGAAATTCTATAGTATTCACATTCCCTACTTACCCCCTATTTCGTTATGTATCTCAAACAATTTTTACAAAGTCTTCCAGAGAAATACCCTTCTTGAATATCCTACAAACAAGACCATAAATATTCTTCTCTTCCACCTATCTATCCCTTGATTTATCCTTGATCATCTGGGATGCATTAAATCCCCGCTACCTTATCCACCTTAATTTCTCGCTATACCTTCTCTGGCTAAATAATTAATGATTGTGGGAAGAAGTCATTTTCCTGCATATACCTATACAGCAAAGAACATGGCAGAATACTTTTCCTCATTTGTCAAATTAAAATGTTTCTGACGTGGATCCAAAAGATAAAACATGTAAGGGGCAGAAGTTATAGCCTGCCATATCTTTCATTCAATTTTAATACTGCATTTGGCTTGAGGTGCTGCCTGAATATCTATAAGTTCCTACTGCATTAAGCATGCAAATTGCATCATGTATCAATTGGGCCGCTATTTTGTTGCACCTTGCCCTATGCTGTGGTAATGGACTTCATTACTGAAAGTAAGTCCTTCGCGCTGCGTTTCATACCAAGTGTTAATACATTTTGTTGAAGCATATTGCCTATTTTGGTCTTTTCTTCGCAAAATGTTATGATAGTTGCCCAATTCTTACTGTGACATTCCAAAATATCAACTACAGTATCCCATCGAACCTCGGTGGGAATTACGAGCCAAGATGCCATTTTCTACAGTTCATAATTAAAATTTTATGTTAAGTGAATGATCCTTAAGTACATACCTAAGACATATGTTATCTGCTCTGTGTAAAAACATGATAATATATTCTGAGCAATTACGGGTCACTAAAAGTATTGTATGAGAATATATACTGAGAACAAATACTTGATGCTCACAGTTAAACAATTGTAAACAAAAATTGGAGAGAATAAGTTGATGTTAGTCACTAAACTGTGAATAGATCCAATTGACCTAGTCTGGGTACACATGCTAAAGCAACGATGAAATAAATTCAAAAATGTTACATGCTTTTCAACTCGCTACTGTTACATCAACATCAAAAATTCAGGAAAAATAATCGTTGATGATGCCAAAATATCCATTATGACCATAAATGTAGTGCAAAATAGTTAAATGTGTCATTAATAAACACTGTTCACTTAAAAGTTTAAAAACCCAGCATTCATAACACTATGTGTTGATTAAAATTAATACAATCTGATTTAAATAAAAAATCAACATTTGATGTTTTTTGACAAAAATAATGGCTTTTAACATCCCTGTTTCCAAATGCTCACATTATATTGCACCATAGAGCAAAAATTATTACTAATCTGAAGATAAAAAGAACATCCATACTCTTTCAGGATTCAAGAGCGGGAATACTAGGTTGCCAGGCCGGCACTTCACCGACTTCATTACAGCGAACGGAGTATCCATCAGGACTTTCTCAAGCCACCGAGCGAGTTTCAATCTCATCGGCAACACCTTTAATGGTAATTATTGAATGCAACCAGAAACCTACTATAAACAGAGAAACTGCTCCAAACTTCACTAATTCGCAGACAAAAATAATATTTTTACTTGAAACCCGAATCAGGGTCGAAGGTCTTACCACTTCACACATTCCGGCAAAAATCATTAATCATAACATAACCAACCATATTTGGCCTTAACAGAGAGGCATACTTTGCCCACACTGAAATTTTCCAACTTATATCTCAGGAGAATAAACCATCGGTTTTTTTTCTATTTTCGGCTGGACTCATTAATTTGGAAACATTTTTTACACAGGAGCATTTGATGAAAATGTTGTGCATTTTCTTGTCTATGAACATTTTATTCCTACGAATTAAATTTTTCATCATAAGCCACGTTAAATTTATTTGTGCTAAAATGCTTGCAATAGGTTTTCTGATATGTATTTTCCAATGACACAACCATTCCTGCTTATTACAATTTAATAATGTTAATTTCTATCCCAGGTTATGCATTTTCAGATGCTGGTTCTGTTTAAATTATGAAATTTTGCGTTTATAATTTTTAGGCACAAAAACAACAATTTTTCCTTTTTTGGCATGAATTACATCCATAAATCTCCTGGTAACTTGGGCGGGTTATTAGGCAAAAAAAAAGAAATGTCAGGTTCTTATGTCAGAACGCGCTATAAAACAAGCGTGAAAACCTGAACTTAAAGTAGAAAGGGTCAGATACCAAAGACATAAGTTCCATTTACAATAAAAAATTAATTTATCCTGCAATCAATAGTGAGTTAAGATATGTTGAGTCCCAATCACAATGTACACAGCTCAACAGGCCTAAACAGCCATCACATCACCGAAGTGAATGAACTTATTTCTACCATTATATCCCTGTATCGCGTCATTGCCTGGGAGGTGGAACATAAACTGGGTTATTCGGTGATCATAGTACGTTATTTTCAAAAATAATTCTATTTCCTCCTATCTAATATATAATTTATCTAACTGGTGACCAAGATGGGAAAGAGCATTTTATTTAAACTTTCCATAACTTTCTGAGATGGAGCCATTCTATTTTCATTCTGAAGCCGTCTTGGTCGGAGGCATTCACCAACGACTTCAACCACTTCGGAATCCCACCTCGTTGGAGACTCAGCGTTCAATTTTGCAGACTGAATTTGACCTAATTTATCAATTTATTTCGCTGACAAGGTATCTCGCAGCCACTAGCGTTAGTCTTCTGAGAAATCTATTCTTATGCTAAGGATATTTCCTTTTCTTATACCGCGCCAAAGAACACAGATCCGTCGTTTACTCTTATGAAATAAAAACGCGCATGCAACTATGATACTTAAACTGAATCGATTATGAAAACAAGCGTAGTTTTCATTCATATGTTTGTTTAAAAAAACTGTTTTGTTTCGAGGTTCACTTCTTCGCGCTCGCATTTCTTACAAAATATGTAATTTACTAATGTTTAATGGGATTTTTTTAAATTCTGGCCTGTAGTAAATTTGTTCTTTGAATTATTCAATCTCCCTTTGAACTAGTAACTTAAGAAAGATATTCCTAAGACAGAGTCACAGAGTACCAACGCAAAAATGAAGTATTCGAAAACATCATTTCCAACGATTAAAAACTACATAGATATTTGTACATGCAACGTAGAGCGTTCTTCTCCCCTCAATTCTGAAAATAAGAGAGGAGTTGCTTCAATTCGTAAGACGGTCGTCGATAAATACGTAGTACACTGATAACAAGATGTGATTTGAATTGGCGTCCACGAAGACCCGTTCTCCAGCAGGTTTTTCTTGGTAGACTGAGCATTTATATACATAAACCCATTAACGCCAAGTGAGAGAGAGGAAGAGGTTTAAATTGCGCTCAGGTAAACGCAGACGTGTCGCTATGAAGACGTTCATGCGCAGAGAAATTGGCGACGCGAAATCTCTTCGGCTGTCGGGTAACCTAAAACCAGTCCGTGCTACCGCTAACCATATGCAAGTCACCAACTCGTATTCCACCTCGGTGGGTGTGCGATGCGAGATGCAAAGGTATAAGATACACACACGGCATTATGAAACTTTTACAAGGGAGGAAAATACTAGAGTAAACGTGCAGAGTGCACTGAATAGGAAACAACGAGATAAGTGACAGGGAAAGGAGAACGCTTAAAGTGGAAAACGAAGGTGAGCACTGATAACGCCTATGAGAGCGTTCATGTTCTGTCACTTTGAATTAACTCGTCCCGTCCATAAGTTTGCCAACTTGGGAGGATGGTGATGCCGTGGAATGAACCTCCCATGGTGAGAAAATCCATGGAATAAATTTTCCTAGGAAAAATAGCACATGGGTGAGACGTGGCACGCGATTTCACCATCAGCGAAAATGTCCATGGCTCTTCAATTCACTTTCCACCAGCTCATTATCATTGGATTCCGAAGTTACTCTGAATGAATTCTTAGGAGGATCTTTAAGATCAGAGATGGACGGTCCATGGCAGATTATCCACTCCATTGAAAAACGGTACTGATCGTGTTCATTTCAACGATTCGGTGAAAGATCGTCCAAAACACACGAAACCGATTCTATCGAGACCGACTGAGCATTATCTACTCAAAGAAAATACATTCATGCAGTATTAAAACTAATGTATAAACGCTCAAACATGAAAAAAGCGATATATCAAACGGCATCGAATAGAAGTTCATCGGAAAAAATGCCATCCCACCACGATCATGAAACGAGATCTGTAAAAATATATGCTGTACGATTCATCACTCATTCAATGATATTATAATAATCTTTTCTAGGCTTTTTGCACTGATCATTCAAAAGAGATTACGTGCAATAGACAAATGCAAAGAAACGCTTCTAAAATATTACAGGCCTATTATTGACTTATGCCTTCTTATGTCGATTACTGTAGAGATCAGGGGTGGCCACATGGTCGATCACGATCGAACTCTCGACTGTGGAAGGGTTTTCGGTTAGTATTGGGAAGGGATAGAAGAGGGTATAGAAGGGCATCCACAACGGATTTTGTTTATTTTAGTAGGAAAAGAAATAAACATCTTGAAGGTTTTTTTTAACACTCCCTCTTCTAAGTGTGTAATGGGTCACCTCAATTTAACAGTTCGTCATAGTTGGCTCCGTCTGAATCCCCCAATGTATCCCCCCATTGCATCCCAATATCCCATTTTTTGGAGTTTCAAAGTCGATTGAAACTAAAAAGTCAAATATCAGTCATTTCAAAGTCATTCACAGTCAAAGTCAATTCATACATAAATTATCTATACCTTTGGTATGGATCATTTATGCATGAAATGCAGTATCACACAGAACTTTTAACAGTCAAAATTTAAATCGATCCATTCTCAATATAAATTTTTGCGGAGCCCCTATTCAAGGTGCAAAAGAAAACATATCATAACATAATTTGAAAATATACACGCCAAGTAGTCCACGGTAGCCTAGTGGTTCCTAAGCCCAAAAATCAGGAACATCTATTGATTTATACATTTTTAATACATAAATATTGCGACTTCTCAAGATATTACATACAATTAACAGAAAATGATATGCAAATTCATGAAGATTAAACGATTAAAACTGCAAAACAAATCTTGTAATACATAAAATGTCACCAGGAAAAAATTGTTGCTCACGGTCTTTGGAATAATACTTTTGCAGATATTTTTAGTTATTCACTTGGGAAAATACAACTAACAATGAATACAACTGACTTTTAAAAAATATCGCAAAATGAGCACGGTACAAGTTTTCATAAATACGTGGGGCGCAAATTCAGCTAATAGGATCAGAAAAAAAAACTTTAAAAATAAGTTATGGTAGTATTTTTCTCGGGTCATGGTGGCCTAGTCGGTTGAGTAGGTACTGGGCGATGGACCACAGGGTCCCGGCTTCAAATCTGGTGAAGCTTCTCTGGATACTCCCATCTAAAATCCTCACGATGCGATTTTATGATTGTCAGAACTTCGAGAAAAATCGCAGGTTACTCAGGAGAAGGAACTGCCCCCCTACCTTGAATTTGTAAATTTCAAACGTCAATGGCTTAGTATGGGGTTAGATCTACCCACGCCTATCAAACCAACCTTAAGGTTTAACTCAGATTCAATAAGTATCATGTCTCGTATTTAGGAGTTTCGAATAATAAAAAAATTGCTTAAGACTATATTCAAATACAAGTGCTATTATCAGTCGATGAGACAATTCGTTTACCCTAAATTTAAAAATGCTATGGTATTTTTTCCTATTTATCACGTTCTGTGAAACCTTTTTAAATCATTATCGCGACATGTTCTCGCATGATATCTCATTTTCCCAACATATGCTTTTTAGTATTCTTTTTCAGTTGTTACCTCAATAATCGGTGATATTCTAACGGATTTCAAGACAAAAATATTTCTTCACATATTATCTATGGACTCAAGACGTGACCACGAGCATAGCCCAATCCAGTCCGTCAAACGCGACCACTGCACATCTTATTCCCCTGGGCACACGGTTTCAAGACTAGCCGTAAGCAATTTACCGCTGAGTGAGTAAACTCTTAAGAGTAAATTAAGTAATAAGGAATGTGTACCTTAAAATCCGAAATTAGGCTAAATAGTAAGAAGTAAGAGTAATAAACTGTAAACAAAGAAGTAAGACTGGCACAGCACCACAACGCCTTGGATGTGACGATCGAAATACCACAAGTTCATTATCATAAAAACGCTTTAGGTACAAATGACGTCAGAATCTCGTACAAAATTTAGAAGGACTTAGAAAATATACAGCATAAATAGTGACAAAGAAGTCTCCGTTCCTTGTATTAGTTTCACCAAATTCAGTTATTTCAATGGTGTGAGAGAACCAGACAATAAAGAAATGAGCAGACAATTGAACAATTTAATATGTAACAGTTGAACGATGGTTATTCTATCAATAAGTTTTAAAAAAAGATTTGGAAAAATATCCACAGACGCAAAGTTTTAAGCACCTGTATTACAGATTAGAAAAGAATCGTTCACGAATGACTAAGAAACAACAAGAATGTCTCAACCTCCCTCTCTATTAATTACTACTCATAAATATTTTCCCCAAGTATTTTCCAATCAAGTGTTGTTCATTGATATCATCGAGATTCTTCTTTTTCTCATGCTTTTTTGTTCTTTTTTCACCCAATGCGTTTGATGCCAATTACTGCTGGTAGCACGAAATATAACAACGAAGTCAGTTATTACTACGTGTTGAAATGAACTTTTAATCTCCTTATCACTAGTGTTTTTCTTGATAAATTAGTCATTCTACTAAACCTGTTATCCAAAAACAACAATTTCCTAGTCCTTAGCTAGTAATTACCAATTGAAAATCTCACCATCGTTGGCCCTAAACACTGGATAAGAAGGAGAAAATGTATTTATTTTACTAATAGCAGATATTCGGACGAACCCCTGATTAGTCCCGGTGGTCCCGGTAAAGGCGAATGATTTTTCCTCTGTGGAATATCTGCTATTGTGCAATTTCAGCGGGTAACGCCGCTCAAGTTTTCACGGCTAGTTCGTGTACTTTAAATTCATTATTTATTTTACTATTTAACCACTAGCTACCACAAAGAATGATAATGGAATTCGCATGTATTTCAACACCTGAAAAGATAGAAATAGCATACAGCTGTATTAAATATTTTAGGAGATTCTCTAGCTATAAAATGCGGCGCTAAGCCCACTTAATTAATCCCGATCACAAAAAAACTACATTGTTGATATCGAAACGGTGCTATTTTAAACAAAACAAACATTTTTCACATCATTGAGCATTATCACGTCTATAAATACCAGCGAAGTCGTCTCAAACTCAACTCCCGTTTCTAGAATGCAGTGATCATTTATGCAAGAGGTCAGCTATTGTGTGCAAAAAGTTTCGAAAGTATTGTGCTTCATTAAATGTTGTTAATTAAATCGAAAGGAAGGAGAAGGTTCAAATATTACACTGATGCAAGACTAGTACCTACAGAGTTTAAAATCTCACTTCAGTTCTAAAAGCAAACGGATTTCCCTTTGAATACTAACCCTCCCGTTATAAAGTAAAAATATCAAGTACCAATTCCGTGAATGCCATGTTAAGCACAAATAGTTCGAGTAAACACATGAATGAAGAAGCTGTCAATAACACCAATTCGAAAAATGAACGATGAAACTAGAGGGATTAGTTAATGAAAATATAGATGAAAACATAAACTAAAAATAAAGAGTCTGGAAGAAGGGCAAAGATCACTTTGATTTTCTCGTAGCTGCAAGCTAGCCACGATTAAAGTTGGGTTACGAGCCGGCCTTGCAACCCAAAGGTGGAATGTTTAAATTTCGTATCGGGCTTGTGAAGCTAGTCTTAGGTTTATGTTAGATATAACCTTAGCCCTTGGAGCATCTAAAAACAAAATTCTACTAGCTTTCCAATATTCCCTTCAATAATATTCCCTCTTTCTGGTTGATATCCTTCGTTTCAAAACATCGTATATTTCAATTGCTGGATGTTTAAAGTTCCTAAGTTCTAATTCTTAATTAACAAATCCTTTCGAAGTAAACATTTCCAGCAAGCTCCCACAAATATTTGTGATTAAAGGTGTTAAGGCACACGGTGTTAATGCACAATCCTACTACTATGAAATTTTGTGGCATTGCAGATTGCATCCTAAATCATTCAGAAAAGAAAAAAGATACCATATAAATGATGTTTCCATAAAAAATGAAGTAGGTTTACTAGCCTACGCTATAATTCTAGGTTGTACTGTGTTGGAAAATCAATTAACGATGAAGCGAGCAGAGACATTTGAATCTATTCTCCTTCAGGGGAATTTAATTTACCAGCACAGAGTGCAGTAGTGTAGCCTTAATATTTACCCTCCAGGAAATACTAAAGATGTACTAAAGATCTACGAGTCTTTAAAAGTGCCAAATTTCTCTTCACAAAATATTCGTGGCAGGAAAGCCGCCAATTCTATTTCTCCAGCCGCCTTCAAAAATACATTTACTTTCCTAGCAGACTCCTTCCCGTGGATATCCCTCATCATTCAAATATTCCTCCCTATTCACCTTAACCAGTTAACAGTAGCACATTTGAGAGGACTAATGTAAACTTTACCATTTACATTTAGATGTACTACGTTTATGCAAACATTCCAGAGGTTGTCCTAATTACCTTAGCTTTCGGTCACCTCCCCAAATAACTATTGCTACCACTATGACGAGATTTAAGATCATGTAATATTCACATCGCGAAACGATACATCGACACTTTTTTCCAATGAAATTAATGCCATAGTTCAATATACTAATCCGTATATCGCAGTGTTAATAGAGGCTAATCTTGGTTCAAAACGAATGCAACACAGCGATGGGAATAAAAAATGCCTTATATATCCAAATCTCGTTCATATTTGCACGCGATTTCCAAACCTCTGTTAATGAAAGGTTAGCAAGGAGCTTAATCTGGGCCATTGGGTTCTTTTCTCATGGTGGACCTGGGGGAAAGAAGTTAGATAGATGAGAATCTCAACTACTGTCTCGCCTCTATTGATTACGTCCTAAAATCTATAATTCTAGTCAGATTGGTGAGCAGTTTTACCCTGCAACGTTGGTATTACTTCTTAGCACCACGCTGTATACCGCTTCAAACCATAGAGAAGATAATATGCATGCCATTTTGAACTCGTAATAGATATTTCATGACGTAAGCAGTAGAAGTGAGACTGTAGTATTCAGTTCTTGATTGACTGTATTAGTATTCAGTTTCTCTATATGGCTGGGCCATATTCAGAGACTGAAACAGTTCTCAGCGTCACGCTGAGATGTAATACCACCTTTGCATGTAGAATATGTTCACCAATTTGACTCGTTGTAGGGATTTTAGGACGCAAGCAACAGAAGCGAGACAGTAGTTGAGATTCTGAATTTGGTCCTAAAAGTCCCTTCTTCCACATAACCCGTGAGAAGATATAAAGAGGTTTTTGACATATGGGTATGGTGAAGAATGTGTGGTAGTTGTAAAGAAAGACAAAGAAGGGGGAGATGATTGTAAAGGAGATAATTGCAGGAGGAAATTAATTAAGAGACCGAGCATTTCAAATGACCAAGAGACCAAATTGCGATGATTTCTTGGAGGTCGTTATGGAGGGGAGAACTTGGGAAAGAGGATTAAATGGAGGGAAAGATAGGCTTAAGATAGATAGTCAAAGAGAGTAGGAGTGGTCCACCATGACCGGTAGAACACCGTAAAAAATCAATATGTACCTATTTTTCAGGAGTAAACAGTTGATAACTTTTCTTCTCATATTGTACCACAGCCTCCTTCACGCCTACGAATCGCATCCTTCGGACAATCCATAGATTTTAAACTCACGAACGGATCGACACAACGCCGTCTCGTGGAGGAAAAATAAAAAGTCCTTTTATGGCTAATCGTGGCCGAAGCTCACAGTCTCCTCAGTGACGAGACGTGCGACGGAGCGGACATCAGCCTAACCTCCAACCCCTCCTGTCCCAACGACCCTTGACGGAATGAAACTCATGATTTTATGGTGAATTTCATTACTCGCGTAGAAAAGCCTCGGAAAGATGGTACTAGCGATCGTAAACGAGCTTGCTTAAAACTGATAGTCGTGAAGTACATACTTAGAGGACGCGCGTAAAGCAACTGCTACGCAGGGTGTGCACTATAATATAGGATTAGTAGGGTGGACAAAGTACTGAGCTATCATCCCGACGACCCGGATACGGATCGTGGCAGTGACAAAGATTATTTATGAGTATTCTGGGTCCCAATTTTAATGCCGTGGGGATAGCATTTTAAACCATCCTGACCAGTCAGTTGGATGGAATGCAATTCTATGGACCCCAAAGCGTCTTTCGTCAAGATCAAGGTAGAGTCTACACCGGGTTTATCTCCACAATTCCTCCTTTCCCTTACGATCCCACCATTACACCATTTGGGCTTGTCTGAGACACCTTTAAGTGCAAGACAGGCTCGAAAATCTTCGATAGAAGTGCTCCTTCTTTCGAGTGGTTTTGAAACACGACCCGATTTCGACAAGACAGAGACAAGACAAGACAGATTTCGACAGACATCGCTGCATCACTTCCACATCACTACTCTTTGAACATATTTCAAGGAGGAACTTTAAACAGCGGTTTGAGCAAATCCCCGGAAAACTGTAGTCCGGGCGCAGTTCATCTTTTCCCTGCATGAGCTAGCAATCGTTATCGTGAATGCTACCAGTCTTCGAAAATTACGACCCACCGCTGATGAATACGTATGCGTCAACGCTTGTCGCAGCCACTTATATCGCTTATGAGACAACTGTATCAGCAAGATGGCGATGATAAAAATTGCGAATTTTAAAACTGAAATATGAGCAGTCATCAACAAGGTGTGGATGTTGGAGGCTTGTGAACCGCCTTTTTGATGAGATCCGACATTAGTAGTGCGAGACAAAAACGGCGTTTTAAATCGTTTTTCCGGAATTGCTTACAACCAAGTTTAGGATGCAACCATCTTGGTCAAAACCATGGTTTTAACATCAATTTGAAGTTCCTAACGCTCTTTTAACCTGATCTACACCATGACTTCATCAGTACTCAGAAGTCCCACAAAACTATGGTCTTTCTGTACAATTGATTACTTTCGTATGAATACATTTTCATTTTCTAAGAATCTATACTCGAAAATCGTAATTGGTAATCTATACTCGCAAATCGTAATCGTCAAAATCAAACAACCGAGAAAAGGATTCAGGTATGACAAAATCGTTTTAGACAAATTAAGTATCAGAAAAAAAACAGTAACGATGGAGACTGTACCTGAGTAAAACTGTGTTATGAAGCTGATATCGCAACGGGGCATAAAAGCATCATTCAATGCAATAAGTGTTTTGTGATATTATACGATATCACGCGATATGAAATGTGACGCGATATCATACGATACCGAGAATCGGATTGATGTGGTGGCTTCAGTACGCTAGTGCCAGGGTTCGAATCCCGCTAGTGGCAGAGATTTTTCATTGTTATACCGGTGGCTACTTTAGTACTGCGTGTAGAAGACGTCTGTCAGATGGGACGTTTAACCATGGACTCCTCGGCGCTTTTCGTTGAGAGTAGGTTGATGCTAGTGCGTGATTTCTCTCCACCCTTCCTCCGTTCCCAGAATAATTCTACCCCTTCTACCCATATCCAATGATTCGCCTATTCTAAGTGGCCCTAATTACCTTAACTTTCGGTCGCCTCCCCAAATAACTACCACTATTGCTACTACTACGACGAGATTTAAGATCATGTAATATTCACATCGCGAAACGATACATCGACACTTTAGTCTAAGGAAATTAATGCTATAGTGCAATATACTAATCCGTATATCGCACAGTGTTAATAGAGGCTAATCTTGGTTAAAAACGAATGCAACACAGCGATGGGAATAAAAAATATACGAACGGACCCTTACTTCCCAGATGGATCAAAGCTCTAGACTTCAGGGAAACGGAGCAGCAAGCATCCTATCATAATATATACATGAATTAGGTAATTTACTTTGCCGTTATGGATACAATCTTAATGTGGATATGAAAAACAGTGATCAAATTTGTTTGAAGAATAAGCTAAAACCAAGGAGTGGTTATGGGATGGGAGTACAATCCACTATTGCATGGAAAGAAATTGATTTCTTAAAATTGGTAAATTCAGCGCAGTAATAATGCTCAGAGAATAACCTAAACACCTCAGCCTAACAAAGGCAACGAAATATTACAGCGGAGGAAGAAGACCTGACCAGAAAAAGAGTCGATATGAGCATGGTATCATAATCGGTAGGATGATCCTCAACTCCTATGAAAACGATATCAAGGGAGACTTAAAAGGATGGTGGGAAACGGAAATTAGCCCACTTTTTACGGGGATTCTCCAATTAGGTACCGTGCTGAGTCCAATTGACTTCCTACACATAAGCATACTAACGAAATAACTTGAAATTGAATCTTTTAAGATTTTCCTGATTGACTGAGAGTAGTGTTTTTATCCCTGATGTCATTTTGATTGAGTTTTGATGTCATTAATGTAGAAAGTCTATTTTTTTCCTGTAAATACATTAACGTTCTTCTACCACCAACGATGCCGCTATCAGCTTAAGTTACATAAGTTCCCTATGGTTTCAGGCTTAGCTATGAGGAAACGCATATTCGATTATGAGAAGAAAAAACTGGGGAAACGTTTTAGGGAAACCACTGGAGCACAGAGGAACTATTCCCCTTTCCCTGATGCGTAAATTTTATGCTCTATTGTAGTGAACACTTGGCGAAATAGGGCCTCTCATCGTCGTGTTCAGCACTGTCGCTTATCGCATTGATAACACCTATACCTATCTGAAATTTGTGTGAGGACTTCCGCAGTGCGAGAACATTGCATCTTTCGGGTTCTACCGCGTTGTCGTTGCTTTTAGTACAAAAATTGCAGAATGCAGGAAAAACCGTTGTACCGAAAGCAACAACGACTCGGTGAAACACGAAAGATGCAGCTTTCACTATCATCAATATCTCGTTTTGCAGACATTTTAACCTTTTGCTGAAAATGGAGAGAAACGAAATTCCAGACGCTAAAGATATATTCTAAGAAGGGCATGAATTCTTTCAAAAAGAAAATTTACGATCTTGAAACATGACACGTGTCCCTATCGCTTGAGACGGTTACAGTTGAAAAATACAGGGAGCCGTGCCGGCCATTTCGTGCAAAAGGTTTTCTCTCTGGATCAGATGCAGAGGAAGAATTCCACATTCGGCGCAATGAGATGATATGAATGACACCTCAGAAATCAACGAGAACAATATTCAGATGATCGTTAGAACTTGAATATACCCCTTTCGGATTTCGAAACCCCATTGCCTTTACCTCATACAAAAATCAGCGTATGAAGTTGCTGGTTGTCGATTGACAATTCATGATAACATACTTAAGTAATATCATGGAGTAAGTACCTATATACATAGCATACTGTATTAAGGTACGCATAGTTAGCATACACTTAATCCATGGTAATGAACATAAAAACGTAAAAGTGAAAGTTTTTTTGTTCACAAGAAGATGGCATTTGCTTTTAAGGTTAAAATGCGCTGCACCGAAAGGTTTCATAAGCACAGAAGTGAGAAATTGTGGCGAAATATCGTACCCACTACTATTATGTTTGCTCTGAAATATTCAAAAAATGTTTTTAAAAAAAACAGGACTTATCAAAGATTCATTTGTTTAACATTCTATATCCCAGGCCATTCCATAGTTTTAGAGGTTTACCAGGCTCACAAATTTCCTGCAAGGGTCAAAAGATCGCCGCATCCTCCACGGGAGCTTTCCTACTTCCCTTCATTCGCCAACACATAATTCGTCCATCGCTTCTTTGCGGACAGATGCCACTTCGTCGCTCGGTACCCATCCTTGCCGTCCCTTGAGTCTCTCATCGGACTCGCCTTTGGTCCGCGAAAAATAAGCACAACTTAAGCTTTAGAAATCACTACACGTGGCCAGCCGAGGATAAAGAAACGTTATTTCCTTGACACTGAATAGCATTTTCCCAGCGTTAATTGCAGTCTAATAAAACCATAAAAGATTAGTGAATCACCACAACGGTGAATAAGGCAATGCGAGTATTGTATGCTGCCAACCTAAACTTCACGGGCGCGACTCAAGGTCCCTGATCTGAACCTGAAGATTATGTGAAACCAAATCGTAACCCGGGTCGAGTTTTATAATAAATTTAGTGGTATCAGCAAAAGTTTCCTTTTCTTCCTCGTTATATAGATTTTGAAGGCAAATATTTTTACCTACGCTTCACTAAAAATAAGGGTAATAGGTGTGATTGGCACGATCTATGAAAGACATAATTATTCCTGTAATCTGTGATAATATATTAAATAAATAGGGAACACAGACTCATCTAGAGACTCAAAATCATAAATATTTAAGTTTAACTCCATACCAAAAGCGGAGACGTCTGAATCAGAATCTGAAGGCAGGTTAAACCAAAATTTAAGCTATACGACTGATATCAAACATTCGAAATTGAAACAACCTCAATTGTCGCTAGATCGCGATAGATAGATTTATGGATGGCCAGGCGGTAGCTAGACCGGTATCGCGCCGGCCTTGCGACCCAAAGGTCGCGGGTTCGGATCCATGCGGGAATACCGTGTTTGTCTCAGAATTAAATTTTTCCAGCTCTTTAAGTTCAGCTAAATAAAATGATATAACCTTGGTCGCAGGAGCACTTAGAAACCCAAGAGTACTACTAATGGACATCACCAAAGAGTTGAAAAAATAGACAATTTATTAAATATTTTCACTGCAGTTTTTTAAAAACTAATCAAATCGCTAGGTAAAAATAAAGAGAATATGCAATATCTCACCTTTCAGCCACCATTTTATCGATGCAGTACGATTAATAGATTATTACTAGGTTAGTAAGTAGTAGTTAGCTATATAATGCAGTTCGAGTTCACGGAATAGGTTACAGTATTTTTTGAGACTTTCAAGGAGTCCAGGAGAACTATTAAAGGCTGGTAGCCTTGGTTAAATCTGCCTAGTTACTAAACAATTTTTTTCAAAAATCGCCAATGAGAAAACATAAGCAACGTATTTCACCAGAAGACCTACAGCCAATCTCAATGAGCTATTCAAAAATTCTAATGTAATGGTTTACATTGGACACTCATTAGACAGGTGGGACTAATTGTTCAAATCATATATTCTTTACGCGGTGTTATATGCGCTCTGCATCTCTGCATGCGCCAAAATGTACAACGAGAAGCATCGTGTAAAACTACGTTTACAGCACCTGCCAACTTCTCACGGCATAGTCTAAGTATGAAATATACCAATGCTTCGGGAAAAACGAAGATTCTCGTGATCCGTACGCAGCGTGTTAATCCAATTCATGTCATTTCAGGAAATCTTTCATTTCTTTATACCTGAGTAACTGTTCTTAACTGCTGTTTACACACCAATGTTGGCCATTTACATAGAGAGAAATATAGTCGGATAACGAAACAACTGTGAAAATAAATTGAAGATGGTATAGCGACTGACCACGATGTTATGCCCGACTCTGGTTTAAGAGGATCACAAGTGAGATATTCTGAGATTCTTAAGGCCTGGTTACACGATACATTAACCCGTACGAGTTAATGTGTAAATGAATGAACGCGAGAATGTACGCGAAAATGCACCGTGTAACCACACCAAAATGTACAAATGAATGAATGCGTGAACAGAAAATAGAACCTGTTCTATTTGGTTCATGCATTCGCACAAGTTGAGCAGAAACCATTCACGCAAATGTGGCCTTTAGGCATGAGAGAGTCAATACGAAGCAGTCCATAATATAGGAGGAAGAAGAAAAGGATATGACAATGAGAAATTGAAAGGGTTGCGGAAACCAGCAATATAAAATACTCGAATACCAAATAATGGCAATATCAAATAATGGAAATCCAAATTGCGGAAACCAGCAATAATATATTTCGGCTGTATTCACTGCGAAAAAGTAACGAAGTAAAATGTATATGTTTGCACTATATTTCTCGTGTAGTAATAGAGTAAGTGTCCTGCTCCGCATAAGGCAGGGAATTCAGAAACCAAGGGAATTAATTCGTCGTCCACACAATTAATTCACGTAGTACATGCTGTGGGCGTAGTAGATCTTTTAAGAGGCTGGCTTCACCACACTGTAAAAAGTTGATCTGATTTTCAGTGCGATCTGAATTTAAGCGCTGTCTGGTTGTAAGGCAGGAACACGGATTTAAGGTGCGGAAGAGGCAGGAACATGGATGGTTGGTACACGAGCAGTTAAGCAGGAAGCAGAGGGAGCAGTATTCAGGATGGTCTGATTTTCAGTCGTTCACCTGCCTTATTTTTAGACAAGATATTACTGCTGAATTTCAACATACCCTGTCTTAAAATTGTTGCATCTGAAATTCAGATCGCTTTTGTACCTTATAATCAGATCTACTTTTTACAGTGCACTGACATCGAAGGAGTCTGGCTAAATGCTAAACGAGGGTCGGCAAGATTTAATCATAGATATCTGAGGCATTTTTCAGGTAAGACTCGAAAGTGACGAAATTTTGACTCTACAGCCCCGACAGCATGTTAATTGGATAGAAGGCAGCGGATTGGTGCATTGAATTAACATTGTGGTTCGTCTGTACTGTGACGTCACAGCCTCGCCATTTAGGCGGTTGACCAATTTCAATCCCTTCCTGAATAAGGTTCCTGATTACTTTCACATGGTTATCAAAATAACTCTGCCGGAAATGACCAAAATTGTGTATATTAAGCATAAACCTAATCAGAAAAAGTACATTCGAAGCCAGTCGGTTTCTCGATTACACTAAAATATATGTTGCTAGCTCTATCCTGCTATAGTAGGTATATTTAATCACAAGCATTATATTAGCGACTGAACAATGACACCGCAGAACAGACAGAACAGGAATGTCTTTTCTTCAATCCACGAAGTTTCAGAGCAAATGTCATCAAAATACCCAATAGATAAATCATTTGATAGACCACGTTTTTATTACATGTAGGTATATGCAATACTCATTTTAAATCTGAATTAATATCTCTCTTCCATGCATAGAGATGTTTTCAATGAATTATCTAAAATACCTTTGTGTGTGTGAGGGTAAATGAACAACTTTCTTCCAAACCATTGATCTGCACTCTAATAACGTTTTTTGTAGAATGTACAAACGTATATTAAAAGTTTAACGGTTAGCGGACCGGACCGTACCAGTAAAAAAAAAAAAAAAGCTCTTGAGATAAGTTGCCTGATTAATTTAATTTCCCTGGGCGTTTGCCTAGATTATTATAGCCTGGGGTTATTGTTCTTATTCTCTGATACGTAGAAGGTAACGCACCACATAGACCGAATGACAAATGAAGGAATCCTAAGAAGAGTAGAAGAAAAGAGAAGTTTGATAAAAACGTTAAAAATAGGACGGCATAACTTAATCCGCCATATCTTGAGACATGATGGTCTCAAGATATGAAGTAGTCGTATTGGAAAAAGTACATTGAAAGAATAGCAAAGGAAGACCTCGTATGAGATACGTGATTAGAGGTGGCATACCGGCTGTCTGACTGCCGTCCCGAGGAACGATTCGCCGCATCAAGTCCACAACCTGGCGAATTTTTTTTGAGCAAACAGTCTTAGTTCTTTGGATTCATCAAAGGAGTGCTAGGAAAATCATGTACGCGAAATTAGCCACTCTACTCTTGTTAGACATCATTTGGAATACGCTGCCAGTATGTGGGATCCTTAAATAGGATTAAATAATTAACTGGGGCGTGTGCGGCGAAGATCTGCAAAACGTGTAAAGGGACGGTATGATACCTAGATTAGCGTAACCAGTCTATTAGATGAACTAAGTAAACGTGAACCATCGCAGGATGATTTTTTTAAAAGTGTCACCCTTTGGTTTACAATTACCGATGAACTAAAATAGTAATCATTTTCAGGTCGTAGGCTGAAATTCAGACTTAATCTCTTAACTAAATTCCAAGACAATAGGGTATGACGTTAAAACTTTAACTGATGACGTTAAAAATATTTTGCGAACTCCAACTTACTATGGTAGACTGGACCATGATCATATAATTATAGATGAAAGGCGAAATGAGAGATTCAAAATGTCCTTCTTTCCTCATAATTAGGGATATGAACAGCTGTAAATATATCCAATAGTTTAAATACAATTGTATCAATGGATAGCATAGGTAGTTGCATGTTGATGTAAGGACTTTAAGCTAACCCAACTAACCGCATGTTATTGCATGCTTGCGATATCGGTAGGATAAAGTCAAGAATTGATGCATTCGAAATGTGATGCTACATAAGAAAAATAAAGAAAAAATGGATCGACGGAGTGCCAAACGAAAAAGTACTAAGAAGAGTGGGAGAAAAGAGAAGTCTTCTAAAAACTTAAATAAAAGACAGGACAACTTAATCGGCCACATCTATAGATATGTTGGCTTGATGAACACAATCATCAACGGAAAGGTGAATGTAAAGATTGGAGAAGGAAGGCCTCTTTATGAAGACACTTAATATATGGAGTAAGTTGTTAAGGATGAGAAGGAAAAGAATTATGTATTATTAAGAGGTTAGCCGATATGAAAAACGAGTGGAAAGCTGCGTCAATCCAATCTTAGGATTGTGGCCGATAATGATGATGAATTTCAAAATAAAAATTAATTTTCGAGCAAGAATAAGGAAGTTCACAAAAGCTAACAATGATGCGTGACATGAATTTGTGAGCTGACTCTTAAAATTTCAAAGAACGAACTATATTCAATGAGTGTTAGCTCGAAGGTTTCCGCGGCGTTGGTTTAATGATCTCTGTATAGTTCCGGAACATCTTCCACGTTAGTTGGCTTAATTACAACAGTTTCGCTGACTGTCCAGTCAGCGTCTTCAGGTCGAAGGTCATTGGACAGTCCGCGAAACTATAGTTATCAATCCAAATAACGCGGAGGAAATATCGGAAATATTCAGAGAGCAATCTTAAGGTTGTTGTCTAATGCTGATGACTTTTCTTTTTCTCCCGATTCCGCGTGATTTTCCCAATGCATGCCTCGCCAAGTACGTCTGTTGCATCCTGCAGGTCGGGATGCGATGCCCGGCCTCTCCTCTCTTCGCCGCCGTCGTCTGGACCTTTCTTCTCCAACCCCCCCCCCCCCCTCCCCTCGGCCTGGTGCACTTCCCTCCCTCCTTTCCTCTACCCCTAAGTCTACCCTAACCATCCCTCGATCCTGTTCCCCCGAACCCTTCCGTCGACCCGCCGCCGGAACCCCTTACATTGCCTCACGATATTCACTCTTTTTTTATTCCTCCAGCTTCCAGGCAGACGACGTCGTCGGCGGTCCCGAAAACTGAAGGACTCCACGCCCCCTTCCACGGCGCGAGAGGATCTTAAGAGCACACCCCACCGCTTCCTCTTCTTCCCGCTACACCCCCCAAAATGGGTGCACCGTCAGTCTCCCTTAGTAGTGTCTCAATTAACATATTCACGAAGCGGCGGGGGCTGGCAGGAGGGGGCTGGAGGGGTGGGTCAGAGTCCTGTTTTTTTCTCTTTTGTCTCGCATACGCCTCCGCACCGTGCTCGTCGGAACGAAAAATTGGAAAAAAAAATGAGTAAGCCAAAATTTCGACGCCTCTTGTACCGAGAGGTCAAAATGGCAGGCAATTTCATTCATCAATACTTTGGATGGATGCATATACATCATGCGAGATGATAAGTATATAACGGCGAAATAGGCAGGCATCTTCCTCACTGCAATCTCGAATAGCACACGAATCCTTTCCTCGTGAAAGCAGGGCAGGGTTAATTCATTTTCGAGAGGTTAATGATTTTTGCCCATCGCTCAAGATAAAAATATGACTTTGCGAACAGTATTTCCTTCAGCGATATCTCGAACAAAATCTTCAACAAAATTAGATAGATCACCTCGATTCACGGACACAAGCAAATGCCTTAGCGAAATAAATCATCTGAGAATAAATAATAAATTACGTGAATAATCGGTGAAGCACAACAAATAGAGTTTCGCTTACAATTAGAATTAAAAGCAAAAGAAGTAAAGAGAGAATCATGCCGTAACACTGTTATGCGAAGCTTAAAAACGACAACAGTTAAAAAGTATCAGAACGCAACATTAAGATATACCAAACAAAGAATCACGGAATAACTGAACTATGCATTCGCTTTTGCTCGTTTCATCCACACATTTCATCACTTAATGAACTGACTGACTTGGCGAAAAAATTTTGGTTCATGAAAGTAGTTTGGAAGGTACGAAATTCGCGTGAAAGCAGGTCAGGGTAAACACGTCTGTGATGATTGCCTTTTAGACACTTAGCTACCATCTGACGGCCAAGCACGGTACTATTAAGAAATTACGAATGACTGAAGGTAGCAATGGAACCCTAACAGATGGCAGCACAACAAGAAATACCGTCTGCAGTTGCACAATCGTGCATGCCCGGCTTATCGGAGTGACCGAGTTCCCTATGGCTCCTCACGAAGCCATACTGTGATATCTAGGAGAGTGAAGGTCATAAAATGTACTTAAATTAGCATTAAACTGGCCTTAGTTACTAATTGCGTTTCGTAGGAGGAGCTCACCACCCTTTGAAATATTCGTTAAATTAAGCAATGTCACCAACATTTCCATTCCACTTTAAATACCTATTATTATCAAACACATTGAGAATGTATTTTGCCACATAACTGAAATAGATTAGTGACAGAGATGATATCCGCGACTGAAATTGACTTCAACGCATCAGCATGCCCGACATGTGAACAAGCTAAATGATAAGGCAGGGGAACAAACGCAATTTTTAATGTAAAAACAAAACGTCCCAGTAATTGTCACCAACCGATGAGTGCATAGTTGAAATAGCGTAAAGGAGCTTGGTGCTTAATACTGAATTGATAAACCAACAGTATATGCGAGAAAATGTGATTAAGATGATTTTAAAAATTGAATTAAGCTAAATATTATATTTCCACCTTGCGCCCGTAGTGCGATTTTTTTATGGAGTCACCTTTAAATCACCGTGACTTGACGTAAACAATTTGGAAATAAAATTTATGAAAGAAAAGCACCTTTTTTAGAGTTGAAAAAAATTTTGCTTGCGTGACTTTAATTTTCACAACTAGGGAATTACTGAAATAGAGTTAAGTTCAAACGTTGGTAACTCCCCACTGGCCAATACCAGCCGTTACTACAAAGGAAGATGGCAGGTATCACGAAGGAAGATCTGCGGAGAGAAATTACCGGTAAATACTGATTATAATTGTTTTAAGGAATTATACTGTATATTAACTATCCATTTAAACGTTAAAAATTATTTTCCATCGATTTGGCTAAAAAAATTATGCAGTTCATTAGGGATTTTCTCGTAATTCACTGATGAAAACCGGGACTCTGATATGCTACATATTGAGTAGGATATGCGTCTCCCTTGTGTAGCCCAAATGGCTTCGGGACGCTACTGAAGTGCACTCAAGCTTTTTTATCTGAGAAAGTATGGTTGAGATCGCTCACTCAATATTAGCAAGGGGCTTGCCTGCATAAATAAATCTTTAATATATCAATAATGACGAAATAGTAATCCTGGAAATGTAATTTCGGCCTTAGATTATTTTTTCGAGGTTGTCACTGGTGTCAATGTGAAAGCATGTTTGCAATGAAGAATGCTAGTAATTTCATTGTTTTGGCCGGTTAAAAATGGCACGAATCGAATCCGTAGAATTTATGTGGTAATAGATAGAAATTTTAACTTGTGAAAATTAAATAATAATGAAATTCTGCCGTTGTGTTGGGTTGTGTTTTTCAGGGGTGTGGATTTTGTTAATCTATATCACTGACATAATGCGTTTTTATGTAATTTTTTAGCTATTTTCAAAGATGCAGACCTCACATCTATGTCTGCTAAAAAGTTGAGGCAACTATTAGAGAAAAAGCTGGACATAGACCTATCAGATAGGTAAGTGATGTGAGAAAATAATGGAATAATATATGTCGAGAACTCCAAGGCGTAGCATTCATCTCATGAATTTGTTTTTTAACAGAAAAAAGGAAGTTGATGATATAATGATGGAATGCTTGCAAGAGAAAAGGGATGGAAAGGGCTCGAAAGGAGAAAGCAAAAAGCGAAAGGATACTGAAGATGACGATGATGAGGAGGAGGAAGAAGAAGAGGAGGAAGACGAAGAAGAGAAAAAGGGAAAGAGGTCGGCATCAAAGAAAAAGCCCCCAGCAAAGAAGCAAAAGAAGGCCAGCAGTGATGAAAGTGATGAAGGTTCAGATGTAAGATACCATTTATGAATTAATTTCTTTAATAGTTTTAATTTCACATTATCACCATAGTGTTAATTCCCATCGCCCATTGTGTATTCCCGGATAGCATGTTTGTTTGATTACGGTGGAGGCGTTACTACCTTCGATTTTCTAATTTGTTCAAAATGTTTTAGGATAATGCAAGTGATGAAGAGTACAGTCCTGCTGGTAAGAAGGGAAAGGGGGGTGGTGCACGAAAAGGCCCCAAGGGAGGCAAGAAGAAAGCCAAGGGGAGCGATAGTGATGAAGGGTCAGATGAAGATTGGGCTAAAAGTCGGCGTGGTGGTGGAGGAGGAGGTGGTGGTGGTGGAAATTCTACCCCTGCCAAAAAGGCTGCCCGAGTAAGTTGACATTTATTTTCTAGTAATATTTTGCCATAACTTATTGAAATATAGGTTCAAAGGTCTACCCTACTTATTGACTACCCTCATTGACTACTTTTGGCACTCCGATGGTAGCCCATCGCTTCTGGTACTGTGTTGTACCATATCACTTATTGTGCTTAAAGATTATAATGTTAATACATCATGCCATTCTTTTCTAGGGTAAGCGTGGAGGAGGAGGGGGAGGTGGTGCTTATACAAGGGCGTACAATCTAACACCAGAATTGGCTGCTCTAGTTGGATCAGAAGCCATGGCGCGTCATGAAGTAGTAAAGAAGATTTGGGCAATTATTAAAGGGAGGAATTTATTTGTAAGTATCAAAGTGATAACAGTATGTGTATTTTTTCACATGTACACTTGGTGGAAAATGACATTGAAGTAGCACCTGAAAGCATATCTTAGTGTTGGAATTAATGTTCTGGAAGACATTTCATTGTTGTGAAGTTGCTCTGAAATTCTTAATCAATTGCTTCCTTTGCCTCTTCCCAGGATCCCAAAAACAAACAATTTGCCATTTGTGATGAGGAACTCTTAAAGGTATTCGGTAAGTATTAATCTCACATTGTGAGCTATGTTTTCTGCTATTGATGGGAGCTATACAGCATTGCATTTCCGTTTGCTTACAGGAGTTAAACGCTTCCGAACTTTTGGAATGATGAAGTACCTGAAGAACCACTTCGTCGATTAAAGTAAGGCAAATGGGCACAATGAAAGTAAATCACTGCCTTCCTTTGTCTACGCCTACATTCTACTCTGAGGAGGATTGTGAATGCAGGAAGTTTGAGGTTACATCCTCTGAAAAAAATGACCTCCTATAATTGAACCCTTAATATTTTTTCCACTAAATGTATGCTGTGTAATTGTTAAATTTTGTCCCGTGAAGGAGTTTCAAACTTGAGAAGAAATGGCATCTGTAGTGGTGTGTCAACTGTCTTTATGATGTTGATAGTTACATTTAGTATTTTGTTAAAGACTACTAGCTTTGTGTGAATGTATGTCATTTTTACTACTTTAATTTTTTTTCTTTTGCTTATTGCTAAAGGTACACATTTCATTTTCTGCTGGATACTTGCTGTATTTAGATGCCATAATGTTTTATGTGTGTGTGTGTGTGTTCTGTACTAGACCAGGAGCAGGCAGCTTATATCATTCTATAATTCCTGCACTGCATCATAGTTTCCAATATGAGTACTGAGACTTTTTATTACATAATGTGTGTTATTCTTAAACTTCAGTATTGAAATGGTCATATAGGACTGTTTTCAACTTGATGATTCTTTAAAAAATCTCGGCTATTCTTATTCACATATTATCGTGACTTCTTTGTATGTGTTTCTTGTAGAAATTGGTCGCTGATAATTTAATTTTATGACATATTTATAATTGCAAATAAGTTTCAGTTAATTTTTATGACAAAGTTGGGGATAATTTTTGTGTAAGTGAAGAGTAGGGTCTTCAGACTTGGAAAGTGAATGGTAACTTTTGGATTACTGAAATGTCGACTCCCAAGCTGAAAATGACTCTGAAATTGTTCCCTCCAATCAACAGCTTCATTTAATTCATCACTATTCTTCTACAAGAAAGGAATAAGTGTACATGGAAAGTCGGCCCCATTTTGGCCAAACTTATATGACAGGCTGAAATTCCATTTGGTTTTTTACATTTTTTTTTGTGAAGAATTTGTACTTATTTACAGATTTGAAGGTCAATTTACGTGAATGGAGCCAATAAAAATGCACTTTGTGTTAAATAGTTGTTCTCTTCTTCATCCAAATATCATAGTTCTCAGGATTATATTCTGTTAAGTTACCATGCTAAAATTTCTTATGGTTAGAAAAAATTTGTTAGATCATACAACTGCCAAATGTTAATATGATTATACGTTAGCTCTATCACTTGTTGTTAGTGATCAATATTGGTTTAACTGAGCATTCACCTTCAGTTCTCTGGAACAATCACTCATCTACAGGCCTAGTAAGATTGATCATGTGAGGTTGTTCCCCATGTTTCTTTCCTCTCAGTCCAAATGCATACCGCCGTGGTTGGGGTACATTACTGGCTGATTCTCTTTTAGTCTGCGACCAGTTTTCCTTGTGAGGTAGTGACACATTGATCCATGCTTCTTGTCGCCAGTGGCTCTTTCCTGTTTGCATTGATTTTGTCAGACATTTTCTCATTCTTACCTAATGTCATAAAAGAAAATTGGTGAGGTTATTTAACAATTTTCACCTCTCTTGTCATCCATTAATTATATTTTGTTACTCAAGGGTACAGTTGATCCAAGCAAAGTCACAGTTCTAAGTTCTTAGCGTCACTTCCAGGATTTTTCCTTGGGATGTAACTAATGGTTGCTTGGTAAAAAAAAAGCTTTAAATGTCCATTTTCATGGCAATTAGTTATGTAAATTCTGCTTAATTTCCATGCTTAAGCTGAATTCATACTGTAAGATATCTTTATTTTTCATGGATAAGCTGCATTGTAAATTATAGTGATTTGAGTGATATTCAGAGATTAAGCTAATAAAATTATGCATTATTGAATAATTGCCAATTTTGCATTTTTACATGCAAATTTTGCAATTATTCGCAATTCACAGTCGATCTGGGAAGAAACCACTGGAATTTTTGGTAATTACTGTATATTAATGTGCCTAACTCTCTCTCCACATGAATTAAATAATATCTTACCAGTTGTAGAGCTTTTCGCCTATATTCCCATTCATTCCATGAGTAATGTGGCGAGATAAATGACTCCACAGGGTGTAATTCAGTTTGAATGGCAGTATCTGCGCTAGATATCCCCTTGAATCCTACTCTGGAAGTAAATTAAGTTGCATAATCCCCATCTATGATGCATGTGAAGTAAATGAATATTTAACATAATTTGTTTCATGATGCCTACTTATCATCTGATGGTCCAATTTCATCATGAATGCTAAGGAGATTGGCCAGCTCTGGTTTCTTCTTCAACACTAAACAAGCTTCTTGTATGTAACTAGAAAAGAAAATTAAAGTTGGATATCAATCACAACCTTGGCATGGTAAATAAATTTGTGTGGCATTGACTTTTAGAGCTATGTAGCTATATTGGAAGTTGCAAAGAAAGTAGGCAAATTGCTTTGTGAGAAGTGAAGACAATAACAGCTGTAGGGTATATTTTGACTAATTGTCCAGGTAGATTAAAATGGATCCTGGATTTATGTGAAGCAACTATTAGAAGTAAATCAGTCTGGAGAACTTCTAGAAACAGTTTTATCTCTGTCCTGGAAAAGAGAATAGCAAATCTGGTGATTACCCAAAAGAAACAAAATCTCCATTGATAGCGGAAGTTGAACTTGCTTTGCTCAGGTTATAAAGGAGAATAAATGACTTCTTTGCCAGAGATTGTTTCTTTTTTTTTTAAGAAAATGGCAACTCGTAATGCTCCTGTAATAATGGGAAAGTTATTAGTATGTCAGAAGGATAGGCTCATTCTAAGCTTCACCAGTGGTGCAGACAACAATAGTTGGGAAGAGCATGTGGAAAGCTTGTAGTTCTATCATGAGAAATCTAAATCAATGTGATTCTCCAGGAATCATGAAAGTAAAAGGACAAACTGGAGAGAGGAGTAATTTAATTTCTTAAAAATCTTTTAGGATGAAGGTGGGCAGGTAACCAAAGATTATTGGGAGGAGATTCATGTGGGTAGTGAATGCTTTACTAGCAGGGAAGCCCTGAATAAGGTTATCTAGGAGTTTCATGTGGAGCATGACACTATGTCAAAAATCTGGAACTTGAGGGAAGAGAATTAGAATAGATCTAAGGTGTTTGAGATATGGGTGTGGGAAAGAGTGCAGAAGGTACCTAGGGCATAAAGGAAGGCAAATGTAGAAATACTAAGCATAATTTGGAAGTACTGAAAATTGTTGACAACATAATTAGATGGAGCAATTAGAGTGGTTAAATGCTAAGGAAAACTGAAGGGCATTTTAGGCAGCTGAATTCTAAAGAAGGAAAAGGATAGGCATTTTAGTTGCAATGAAGGGAGGTGGGACGAATGATTTGAAGAAATAGGTAAATAGTAGAAGGATAAAATTTTTGCAAATGTGAAAAGAGTAAGTGGAGGATTTAAACATACCCTGGTCAGTAAAACACCTACCTTCCGGGATTTCTTCCAAAGTCAATCATTGCTCGAATATTAGAAACACTGTAGTAAAATTCATTATACTGACATAATCCTAGTTTTGGATCTCCTGGAATCAATGCTCCATCTCCATGGACTAGACACCAAATGCAAAAGCCATTCAACTGGAAACAAAAGTCAATATGAAAATTATTTAATAAGGATTACAAAATTGAAATTATAGCTAATAAAACAAAAGGTGTGCTTAGATGTGAATAGGGAAGTGGAATTTCAATGTCCCTGCATGCAGGTAGCTCTTTTGTGATGATATTGAAAGAATGCATACAGTGTTGCCACTACACCCTTTACTAGCCAGAGCTTCGTCAAATTAGAGTTGAATGTGGCAGCAACTGAAGATGTACTCAGATGTTGATAGCAGTTAAATACTTCTTAATTTCAAATCTATTGTAAGTAGGTTACCTTCCCTTTTGAACACCCTTCAACATTATCATACTAGGGCTGAGATAGAGATTTTGATTGTGTTATATCTCATCTGGGGGCTCTATAGTCGAGAAGATGAGAAAAACTCAAGTGAATACAATTAATGATATTGTAACGAGAGATTCAAACACTAAATTTGCAAACCATTTGTGTTTGTACCATGTGACTCCTTCAAACATCCCCCAGGCTAGTTTTGCCAAGCTCCAGATTTCTTGCTCTCCTCTTGCCCTTCTATGACTGGGCAAAAATTTCCAAGGCCGATATATCGGCCCTTGGCAAATGGACTTACATTACATATTTGTAATATTATATTTCCGTCAAATCAGAGACAGCATGATTGATTTTTTTCATCCCCATAAAAACTGAAATATATCATCAACATTGAGACAAATACGTAATTTATATACCAAAATTCATCATCATCGGTTAACAATCATAGGATTGGTTTGACACAGCCCTCTACTCGATTCTTCATATTGACATAACTCCTCTCTTTTACATCCTTCATAACCTGTTCCAAATATCTTTTACGAGGCCTGCCTTTTCCATTTTCACATTCACTTTTCCCTTGACAATTGTCTTCATCAGGCCATCGTGTCTTACGATGTGATGTTGTCCCATCTTCTTTTTAGGGTTTTCAGTGGTCATCTCTTTTCTCCCACTCTTCCTAAGACTTCTTTATTTGCCATTCAGTTGATCCATTTTATCTTCATCATTCTTCGGTAGCACCACATTTCAAATGCTTCCAGCCTTGACTTCACTGCTGCTGTTATTGTCAATGCTTCGCAGCCATGTAGTAGAATACTACAAATGTTGGTATGTTTTAATTAATGAAATTTTTTTCCTTCATTAATGAATTGTTTCCTCACTTCCACGCTTGTAATTACAGCTGTAAGCAGAATCTTCTTTTGGTAAAATGCTCTTTTCACTTGGGCAATTCTACTTACAATTTCTCTTTTACTTCATCCATCGCTGGTTACTCACTATAATTAAGTGCTTGAAATACATTTAAAATTTGTCTTCTGATTTTCACGGAAATGTGCTTGACAGTTTTCCCATAGCCTACCTAAATGGGTATGGCAGTAAAAGTGTTATACATTGTATGTAACCCAAAAGTAATTACCAGATATAAGCTTTGATAATAATCAAAATTCTAATCCTTTCCTGCACTAAAATTTCCATGCACAAAAAATTAATCCTGAAAATAGGTACATGCATAAAAATAGCAGGCAAACTATGTTCATTAAACGTTTATTTCTCTTGAACTAAGAACCACATATATGTGGTTCAATATTGAACTAATTTTTACATTTATCACTTAAAACAGAGATGTTCAGCTTTTTCTATTAATTTTCAGAGAACGTATAAGTCTTTTAGGTCACACTCCCCATAACATTGGTTGCACCAAAGCAGAGATGTGGGTAGTGTGTTCATTTACCAATATGCAAAAATAGCAAGCAAGCCAGTCTGGGCTATACTTAATTCTGTACTAAGTCCCAAGCATGCCACCCTTTTGTGTGTCATAGCATCCTATAAAAATCATCAACAGCAGCAAACCCTGGAAATGTAGAAAATCCTTCATAAGGAACTAGACTTAGTGAATATCTTATATCCATACAATGTTAGGGAGGAGAAGTTTTCCCTCTCTCTCTCTCTAGTGGAGTACTTGGCCACTGGTTTGATATTATGGCATGCTCAGCAAACATACAATTTTAGCAAGCTCTGGACATCTCAGAATAGAAATGTCTCAATAAGTGTAAAAGAGATCATGAAAAGAATAGCTTTGATGAATTATATGCTAATACCTCTACTGGAAGAGAGTCAAACTCTGGCACAGCTTCATAATGTATGACATCAATTTCTGGAACAAGCTCAGGAGTTAGAGATATGACTTCAGGTGTTTTCCATCTGTCTTCATGTTCTTCTCCTATCATCTGCTTCACTATTTTGTTATCTAAAGAATCCAATACCTAAGAAAATTATCAAAAAAGATCTTTTTTAATAGAACAAAATTTTGATCATGAAAATTGAAACAAAAATTTGAGTATGATAAAAGACCACTAACCTGGGCATGATTATTTATATTCCATGTTATACTGTTGATGTAATTGATCACACAGATTTCATTCTGGAACTCAGTCCACACATAATACAAATCAATAAAATGTGGCTGAAAATGATAATCAAACAAGCATTAGAAAATAATTAGCTCTTTCTAACCTGCCAAAACATTTACATTATGTGATTTCATGCTTATAACGGTATTCTATGATAAGATGGAACCATTAATTTCTGAGAAAGATCAGGGGCATCATGTATGAAAACTGACTCCTCCATTGAGTCAGTTTTCAAATTCGTTGGCCCACAAAAATTAAATAATCATCAAGTGATATGAACTGTGATTATAGTTAGAACTGAATAAAAATAACATTTTAAATATGGAGATACACACTAAAACATTGTTATTGTTTATTAAGGCTCAGTTTTGTAATCTAGGACAAAGTTAACCAACAGGTGATGTGGATGTCATTTTATTGCGGCAGTTAACTACAGTGATGGTTCTACAAAGTATACCTAATAGTCAGGCATAAGAATAAATGACAGAAGACCATATTCATACCGCTTTACACGGTAAAATTGTTTGTACTATTTCTTGTATAAACTGAACGAAATTGTATGTTTGTCTGAATGGAATTAGAACAGGTTCTATTTTACATACAGACATTCGCACAAGCATTCACACGAATAGCCGCTTTACACGGTACAATTTCCTCATACAAGCAATTGTACAAAAAATTGTATCGTGTAAAGTAGCCTATAAGAGCTTTCATGTCAACAAATTATTTAACAAAACAACATAAAAACCAAATACATAGGTATATAGAACAGTAAAAAGTTATGGCACTCAGGGAATGGCAGAATTATTGTTTCCTGTATTTTTCAGGTAACATTCTTGATTTCTGATGTATTTATTTGAACTAATGCATTCACTTTCTGAGTAAAATATCCAAGTAAAAATATAATTTAGTAGAATATAATTTAATATAAAGTATGTACTGGAAGAGTGGGTGAGGAAGTTACCAGCCTGAGTTCAAGTTTGCATAGAAAAAGAAAAGTAAAAATGATCCAATAATGAGGCAAGCACTACCACTCACTTTCAGATCAGCCTATAATTTTTTTATCCTTGGAAGGCTCTTTTAACACTAGAGCTTCCATTTATCTGGATTGTACATTCTGTAAGATATGAAATAACTACTCTGAGTTGCTTATGAAATTAAACCCACCAGCTATATCAATCATGCCATGAACAGTAAGCGCCCTTAGCTGAATTCGTAGAACTTATGTGTTGCAACTGACCTGACATTCAGGAATTTCCTACTCTCAGCATCAGCCTCATGGCCTTAAACCACTTAGCTAAGGGTGAAGAGATATCTCATGACATGGAATAGACATACTATTAGAGTGCAATGAGATATCTTTTTATTCACATTTTTGCCCTTTTAAAGTTGGTCATGATAAGATATCCCACTAGAAGTTACTTATGCTTTTTCCTTAGTCTTTCAAGTATGCTTTCTAGCCAACAGATGACTGCTGTCAGAAAGTATTTGTAGGTAGGGCACATTTGTGAAAAGCTCCACTTGTGAATGCAGGGGTTTCCTAACATGATTCCCGAAATAAAATCTGTACTTAATTAAAACAGCACTCCACAGTCAAGCAGCTAAAATCAATTCGTACTCCCCTGTCCTGAAAAGTGGAACTTTTAAGACTTTAGTTCCACATTTCTAAAATCCCCTTTGCCACTGATGGGGCAAGGGCCTAGCCACATTGAATCACCGGTTCCTGTCAGATCACTGAAGTGAAGCAGTGTTGGGCCAGGACAGAGGCAGGATGGGCCTCCTCCATACCTCTACCACGGTTCCATTGTCCCCTGTCTGCAAGTGGCGGGCAGGTTAAATGTGGGTTGGCACAATGGATCTAAGGAGGTCTAAGTGCCAGGGGGTCTCCAGAATTCTGGACTTAGGCTCCTGGCAACCCCTCCAATTTTGCTTCTGATGTGGGGCATTGATAAAAAACTGATATCCCTGACAAAAATAGCCTCCTACATGATGGCTAGGTAGGGTGTACAGGGATGACAGTATATCTCATGAAGCATAAATAGATGTGCTTTATGCACTGTTTATATTTCATTAACTCTAAGGGAGCGGTAACATAGCACCTGCCCTACACTCACTAGTCCTCTCAGCTTGTGTAAGGAAGTTGTAGTGTAATGCCTGCTGTACCCTTGCATGACAATGTGGGGCAAGAGGGTAAGTATTGGTTGCCCTCAACTGTCCCTCCTTGGATACTTAGTTCTCTACACCCTACACTCTCATTACATGCTGTGGTAATTTGAGTAGGGAGGGTACATCGTGCCTATCTCTATATTCTCACTGCCTACATTCCGGGTGCTTCCACTTACCCTTGCTCAAACCCTAGGGAAGTGTATGGGAGTGGCAAGCTGCTATTCATAGAATAAGTGCATTGAGGTGTAATAATGTTGGACTACCTATCGTCCACTGCATGTAAGATTTAAAATTACTGATCAAACCATATTTACGTTTTCCTTTCTCATTGAAAGAGTATTTTTCCTTTCAAATGTAAATTAGCAGTGTAAAACTAAAACACATAGCTAACATTTAAACATTCTTTAGTTTATTTAAGTACAATGTAACTCTGAGTGTTGGTACCTTGGCAGAAATGGTAGTGGATGCTGCAGATAGGAGGGATCCATGCGACTACTCATATAAATCCCACAGAGAATCAGTGGTTCACCAAGCATGTGTGGTTCTAGTTTGTGTTGCGTCAGCTTTTGTTAAGTGATCTACAAGATGCTGTGAGAAGAACAAATGGAGAACAGAAGCAGCAGTGAATACAAACAGTTGTTTCCGAAGGTTAGGTTTTGTAGAAACCAGCTAGGTAGTGAGGGATGTCTCGGAAAAAAATTAAAACTAGCCAGTACAAATATTTCAAGCCAGTTTTGCTTCAAGATTTCAACATCCAAGAGCACTATGTTCTGAAAGCTAGTGAATTAGACTCTGATAGCAAGGGAAGACTTTACTTTGCCCACAGAAGTGGCCTGATAGGTATGATTGCATCATTATTTCATGACTGTCTGAGCATTAATGTTTAGGGTTCACCGCTGGGCAAATAGCTGAGAGACCTCGTTGTTTTATTCATGTAAGGAATTATATATTTTACTCATTTTTTGTGCATATTGCTATACAATGGGGAATGCATGCTACTAATTACATTTCAATGAACTCATTCTGTTAAAGCTGAATTACAATTTTTGGCTGTTCTGGGGTTACTAACTAACCATAGTTTTTCATAGAGCATTGATTACTTAAATTGCACTACTAACTAAAGAATAAGTTTATTTTAACTTGATTACTTACTGCTACCATTATTCATTTTAAATGGCTTAACATATAACTTTTTTCTCTTTGTTTCAGGCTAGATATATATCACATTACTTCTCTGCAACTAAATTTTATGCATAATGTAACTGAGAAAGTAGTATCATGATGCTGATTATAAAGGAAGATATCATAGAAGAGAAATAGTTTGTATAGCATACTGCCATCTGACCATCCCCCTATGCTACAAGGGCACAATTGCTGTACTCCACTAACCATGCCTTACACCTCTGGGAGGTACAGATTATATGTCATACTGCAGTCCTGCCATTCCCCTAACCTATGAGGGCACAAGTACCACACTCCACTCCACCTTACATAACAGCCCAGGTTTTCCAACTACTTCCCTATAGTCAGGGTTTCCCTACTGCTACTCTACGGGTCCCCTACCTTGGATACTCTAAACTACCATCCCACTACTGCTACTTAAAGGTACCTGTTAACCATGCATACTACTAACTCCTATCATGTAGTTTTCTTATGCTCATCCTGCACTTCATTTTTGTCAGGTATTCTGGGTGACTATTCTTGTATTTTACTGTGACCAAGCTTAGGAGAGTGAAAATGTAGTTGGATATGCTAGCATATGACCATGACAGACCACCAGATAGCTGTCTGTAAAACTCACTAAGTTATGTGGTGTTCACCTAGACAATACATCAGTATACAAAGTTGAGCCTGATGAGAACATTTTAATATGTTTTCTTCCTAAGTTTCCCTGGTTGAAAGACTAGGGTATCTATATGCATAAAAACATTTCTTAACTACCATTTAACTATTATTAAGGGTCTGTTAATCCTGAACACCGGCCAATACAAGTTCACTTCACAGGGGAAATGTTCATTTCCTGGTTTCCACCTTACTCACATATATTTCTATGGTAGGTATTGCAGATCTAAACGATACAGTATTGTGTATCTTCACCAAGCAGTTTCTTAATTGCTCTTTGAGTTCATTCATTCTCTTCTGAACCTCTTCAACTTGAGACTCAAGTGACCTGTTTAGGGTAAGAAAATTTGAAATTTTAGTAAAAAGAACTATTTCCAGATGAAATGAACAGTGCATACTCCGATAAGAATTATCAACCTTTTTAATTTTCAATATCAATAAATTTGAACCATAAAGGAACTATGAATTGACTGCAATAAACCTTATCAGAGTCATTCAATGCTGAGCACAACAGTTCAAGAACTCCACTGAGGAAAAATTATGCACCTAAACTAGAACTCATCTCAGAGTCCTTTGATACCCCTTCAAATGCTTTAGCAGTGATCAAGGCATAATCCCCTGTGATTTTTTTTAAGCTTTAAAGTAATAATATATTTTATAAACAGCTGAGTATACAATACTAAAAGGCTGTAGTAATTTTGTATGCAGTGCCACAATCTATGAGTTCGAAGCTAGGTAATTTTACACTAATACTTAATGTTCGCTTATAAAAAATTTAATGGAACACAAACTGGCTGAGTTAATCTACACCAAAGAAAAGGAGAAATCTTCAAAGTACCATAGTAGCTTTACTGGTTTATGCAATCTGCACAAAATCAAGGGATCTGGGTTAAGTAATGGGGCCCAATTACTGATCTTCATGACACCCATGCTTGTGTTGTTTATTGTGCTTAGGAGAGTAAAAATGTATCTGCAATTCTTTAAATTGTGTTCAATGCTTCAAATTAATAATCTCAATTGGCACAGCCTAATATCACGACTGTTCAGCAATTTGCTTCTAAACAGGTTTGCATTATTGCTAATGAAAGTGTAAAAGAAGGATTCATGATGCTCCTAGGTTTATGTATATGATTTTTCCTCTGTGGAATTCTTGCCAAAGCCAATAGTTAAAATCAATGCACCTATGAATTCTCAAAAACAAGCAGACATTCTTCTGGCTAGTTATTAAGAAATATCTCTAATGGTTTAATAAGGATCCATTTAGCCAAAGTTGGGAGTTACTTGAAGTGGTAGCTATAATAGTGGTGTACCATACAGAGGGCACAGGTTCGAAGTGGCAGAGATATTTTATCGGTATATTGTCTCTGCCGGTGTGCGATGTAGAGAGCACTTCAAGTTCAGTATTTTTTCTGTCCGATGGGACATTAATGGACCTCTTGGTGCCTTACATTAAGAGTATGCTACTAACAACTCTGGGTTTCTCTCTTCCTATCCACCACTCCTAAATTGCACAAATGACCCTAGATGTCTGTCACCAACCCCAAGTAACTACAAATTTATGATAAAGTATTCAATTAAACATATCGCTGCTATTTTCAAATGCTGCGCAGAGTGAGGAGCTGTAATTAATTGCAATTATTATGATTCTTTATTCTCATTTTGTATTATATGTTTTTATCCCCTTTTCCATTTCACTAGATTCCAACGCTTCCTATCACCACTCTTTCGTCAGCATTCTCAACCTGCTACCATTGGCACTCTCCATACAGAATCCAACCCCATATCTTCATCTTGCAAACTCTTGCACTGTTCCTTCCATGATTTTCCCAATACCCAGCAACCATGTCCATCCCTTTCCTCTCCCCTTCTGTGATTCCACCTTAGGTTTACAATAAGATGGTATAGTCACATTCATTTGTTTTCACTGCCATCTAATCTTGTTTACCTTGTTTAGCCAGTAGGGGTACAAAAATAAAATACAACCCTGATAATATCAACACCTTTTTGTTTCTTTAATTCTTTCAAATATAGATAGTGAAAGATGCCATGAAAGTATAAAAGAACAGTATAAAGTGCCCATAAAAATTCATTCTAAAAACACAAAATAAAAAATGATTTTTGTACGAAAATTTAGAAAACTAATGTGACACTTTGAAGGGGTTAGTGAGGAAATGATATTTATACAGCAGTAGGCATTTATGCTCCATTATAATAATATCAAGAATTGTTTTTTGTAATACATGGTCTGGGAACCATCAGTATAATTTAAGTTCATGTGAACATTATAGCGTCCAGCCAACTACCTCACATTTGTTATTTCTTCATCTAATTATTTTCCATCCAGGTGAGTCATTTGTAATCCCTATCCCTTGTCTATATATACCCAAAACACTCTCCCACCTACATCTCCACCAACACTTCACATCAAGGCTTCCAACATCCCATTGCCTTGTTAAATCCAACTATTTTTCTTTCTATGAATTTTCCCATAAAAAATTGTTTATTCTTTACACTCATCCTCTCCAAGGGTGTATCATTATTTATCAAACCATTCACTAGTATCACAATAAAATATATCCATCATCTCCAAATGACAAGCATAAGCTGATGCGCATCACTGAAATGCAGTCATACTCAATGAAATGCAGTTAATGTGGAATTTTTCCATTTTATAGCATAAGAAGGAGAGATTGGTCCCATGTAGCACAGACGGTTGGGCCAACGTTGGGGAACGGTTAGGTGCAATGGTTGGCCAACTGTTATTTATGTCCGTTTTGCCAACTGTTCCCCAACCGTTGGGCCAACTGTTCCCCAACCGTTCCCCAACCATTAGCCCAACTGTTCCACAACGGAACAAAATTGAAAAAAAGGGAAATGATCTAGGTTCTCGCTCGATGACTTGTTGTACTTCACATACTACAGATACACCTAACTAACAACCTACACTTCACTCATGTGTATGTGTAAGTCAGGGCGACCTGACACATCTTCCAATTACAGGCATTCGACTGGGATGCCACATATATACAGCTGCTGGTTGGCATTAAGTCGTTTGTGATTATTAACTTTACTAAAAGGGCGACACGGATAATTTGCGCCATAAAAAAATTTCCCTAATAACCATTTTCTGGTAAAAAATGAGCATGACCATTGTAAATATACATAACTGATATTCTTTTCACTCCAGGAGAGATAAATAAGTTTCCTCAATAATGCTGAGAACATGTTTCCCGGCGAGGGCACCAGTATTTTCTCCAAGTCCGATACCATCTACGAGGGACTGAGAAAAATCATCCGTGGACCAATGTTCAATCACTTTTAAAGATCGTAAATCGTGTTTAAAACCACATTTCAGATGTACTTTCA
Source organism: Platycnemis pennipes (assembly GCA_933228895.1). Classification (NCBI taxonomy): domain Eukaryota; kingdom Metazoa; phylum Arthropoda; class Insecta; order Odonata; family Platycnemididae; genus Platycnemis; species Platycnemis pennipes. Next base: position 42,751,087 of record OW121849.1, read on the forward strand.
CTCTCACCGATCCTCCTGGCCTTAGATTTTTCCGGCGAGCGCACCCGTATTTTTTCTAAGTCCAATACCCTCTACGAGGGACTGAGAAAAAGCATCCATTCATGGATATCCATTTGAATGGATATGAGATGAATATGACATTTGAATCCATATCAGATGAATAAAAATTAAATTTTCAGATTTAGGAGATGTCTAAGATATTTTCCAAACATCTTGTAAACATTTAAGATATTTAAGACATTGAAGATATGCTGTAGATATCTAGTAGATATTTTGTGCTATGTGGGTACTAATGATGACAGTGATAAACACAATGTATATACATTAGCACAGTACGTTCGTTGAATGGAATACTCCCTCGTTAGGTCAACGAGGAAGGAAAGCTATGCAACGGATGCGTAAAAATCCAATAATATAGGATGGATGAAGAGAAACGTGCAAATAGGTGCATAAAAAAATTAGTACTTAAAGGGTCATTAGTCAGAGTTGTTCCTTACGGATTCACTACATCTCGGCTAAAACTCTTGGATAACAAACGCCATGTAGGTGAGAGTGTGCTAAGTGAGATAATATCCATCTTGGCTGCACTGTAATCAGGCAGTCCCCTTACACCATCTCCCAACGTTGGCCCAACGGATCATAAATTACCGTGCGATTGGCACCGTTACCCAACGTTGGCCCAACGATTCATAAATAACCGTGCAAATGGCACCGTTTCCCAACGTTGGCCCAACGGACGTAAAGTAACCAAACCGTTCCCCAACGTTGGCCCAACCGTCTGTGCTACATGGGGTATTCCACAGAAAATATATATATGACACAGGAACTATGTACATGATTCAGCCCCTGGGTCATTCACAGGTACAGTGTGCCTGAAGATGATCTAGGGGCCAAAAGAGGTAGTAGGTACCTGCCCAGTAAATAATAATTTTTTTTGGATCGTTAATTACAATTGACCTTGTCAGTTATCCAAACACAAAGAACATGCGTGAAATTACATCACATGAATATAGAGTACAAATACTGAAATTCAGGATACAGCTAAATACCATTTTAATGATTTTATCATAATCATTAATAATAATCCGTGGAATAAACTAATGTTCCTTGTTGTTTCACAATTGAAATGTAGATTCAGTTGGCATGGTTTTCTAAGTCTTTGGTTAATTTTAAATGACCGTGGTCAAATCTATCATAATGTAATTTCTTCTTTAACTAACAATTTGTTATTCCTTTGTCCTTACCATCTTTTTTTCAGTCCCTTCCTATGTATTTTCATGACAGAATCACTTTCACACCACAGTCTTCCCCAAAATTTTTATTACCTTATTCTACCTTTAAGCTTTTGCCTTCAGATTTATTTTGCTGCTTTAACTGCAGAATATTCTGAATTTAATTTTAAATACCTACCTACCCCCAATTTTAAAGATCAAGGTTTCAAACAACAAAAAATATTAGCTTTCAATAGCATGCTTTGAACAATAATGGGTCACATAATCCAAATTTTATTTGTAAATAGATTCCCAATAATGCATTTTAAAAAGGAAAGATATCACCCAAAAATTATGATAAGAATAAGTTGTAGTGTGATAATTGACACATGTTACAGCCAAACATAACCATATGTTAAGCCTCACCCAAGTGCCACTCAATTCTCAGCCCCTCACACCACCAATTCTTTAGTCCTCTTCATTCAGCCATCTCCGAAATGATAACTCCTTCGACCAGTTAGCATCAAGTTTGGAGCCCATCAAAAAGTTATAGAGGCAGGTAATGTATATGATTGTTTTCCTCATTACCTTCTCAGCCATTCTCGCTCTGCACACACCATCCATCAAACTCCAAAGTTAGTTCTTAGCCATGTACATAATTGCATTTTGAGTACTTATTGGTCCTGCCATCCCTTTCCAAGGTATGAATGGCCACACAAGTGGGAATAGTGGCATCTCCTTTGACTCACAATAGCAATTGCCCAACTCTCACACTCTTAGCATTGTGACAAGAAAGGCAAAGAAAGTTTTTGGAAAGAGCACAATGCTTCTTATATGTATAGTATAATATACACCAATGGTTCAACCATCAAGATATGCAGATGTGATTATGAGTGACTTCAGAACTTTTATTTTTTGTAGCAGGGGGACGTTAGAGCATAAACCTTGAGCCCGAATCTAACATCAAGCCATGGCTTATTTTTATCAATCCATTTTTTCCATCTTCACATAAGGGGACATCAAAAATGTAAGCTTACACCAGGTAAGCCACAACTCACATTCTACCCTATGTGATGGAAAATGCAATTTAAGTGTAAAATGGACAGAGAAGTTCACTAACTCAAAATTCATAAACCTTTACATTTTAATCTTAAAGCCAAGTCTTCATAACAGTACCTTTAGTGTGATGTTATGATCTTAAATTCAAACTAAAATCACTGGAATATTATGTATAGTTGGATAAGTAGACGAGTTAAAGGAACCAACTTTTTAATGGTAACCTTTAGGGTTGGGGCAGGGATTCGAAGATTCGGTCGAATTCATGGATTCGAAATTTGATCGAATCCATGGATTCGAGATTCGATCGAACCCATGGTTAAAAGATTCGATCGAATCAATGGATTAAAGATTTGAATACCAGTCCTGTGGATTCTGTGTACCAGTGGTGGAGAACTACAGTAAGTCCTCGACTTATGTTGATCTGAGTTACACGGATCCGGAGTTACGCGGATGTTCAGTTAGACCGGTGACATGCTTGCATTTCTACGCGTTTCTGTTGCTGTGACAAATTCAACCGCGTGACGATCCGCGACTCATTGCCAAGCACTCAAGAGTTGATGCCAAACTATGGGCGTTCGGAACGCCGACTTTAGTTTAATCCGTTACATCCTTCGATAGGTGATATTTGATAGATATTTAATTAAAATAGATTAGATATTCGATAGGTGATATTTAGGGTCGTCACGCTGTGGAATCTATCGAGGCAACATGAACGCTGAGAAACGCAAGCATGTCACCGGTCTAACTGAACATCCACGTAACTCCGGATCCGTGTAACACGGATCCGCACAAGTCGAGGACTTACTGTAGCAACATGAACGCTGAGAAACGCAAGCATGTCACCGGTCTAACTGAACATCCGCGTAACTCCGGATCCGCACAAGTCTAGGACTTACTGTAGCAACATGAACGCTGAGAAACGCAAGCATGTCACCGGTCTAACTGAACATCCGCGTAACTCCGGATCCGCACAAGTCGAGGACTCACTGTAATTGTTCGTTTTCAGCACTTAAATCGTAAATACCATGGTAGGAAATGTTTAAGCAGCACTTTGTAAACTAATAATTCTTGTCCACACATGAATTCTTTGAAATTCCCCAATTTGAAAATTCTAACAAAAAAGTTCCTCTGCATTCTTCCAGCAAAAGTATTTTCAGAAAGAGCCATCAGTGCTGCTGGAAATTTGGTTAATATAAAAAGAAATCGATTAGATCCTGAAAGGTGAAAATGCTGCATTTTCTAAACAAAAACTTGCAATCTGTTTTCATTGAATTTTCAATTTTATAGAATAAAAATTGAACTTTGATTTACTTTTGAAATTACCCATTCTTTATATTTGCCCTCAAACATGTCCTTAATTTCAGTGAGTGGGGACTAGGTATATGACCATTATTAATTTATTATTTACTTTAAGAACTAAGATTCAGCTTCGATGGCTTTAATTATAGAATTAACGACAAAGGAAGCATAATTTAACAATTTACAGATAAAAGGAAGATTTGAAATTAATGAAATTGATTCGGATTCGGAATGAAAGGCTTCGGATTCAGGATTCGATCAAATTTTGGATTTGCCCCATCACTATAGTGACTAAGAGTTTTAGCAGCAGCAATGCAAGTAGGTAGTTGTTAACGTGGAGGAAAAGGAGCAAGAAGGAGCCACTGTATATGATTATTCCATTATCAAAGGGATATTAGCAAGTGGAGAGAGGGATCTGAAAATTCACCATCTTATAGTGTTAATTGTTTCCACTCACATATAATTCTACTCTTTTATTCTTCTAACTAAGGTCCAGCATCAACCTGTTCACCCCAAACTTATCCCATCCCAAATTTTATTCTTCTCTCCTTAAAAGATATATGATACAAGTTCATAAGATTTGTACAGCATCACAAGGCCATATTCCATACAAAGTCATACTTTATTCTTTCCCTACGTCCATCACCTGAGTTGTATCAACACATATACAGCCATCAGTTTTAAGTTTTGACAACGTACTCAGCTCACTGTACTCAAACCTCACTAAACTCATGAGATGAAGGGAGCCTCTCTACTTAGCTTCAGTGTGTAGTTATCAGCTCTCAATAGTGTACAATAACCTTCTGAGCCATGTAAAGAAAATGGAGAAGGCTGGTAAGTTCAAGAAGAAATTGTGTAAACATCTTATTGAGAAGAGCTACTATTCTCTGTCTTAAGTTTGAAACTTTGATAAAACCTCTATAACTTCATATTAATTGTTTGACATATGTCTATGTTTTATTATGTGTAAGAATCCTACAGAAAAAATAAAATTATTATTATTACAATTTGCAGTGCAGTCTCTTCAAAACTTCACAAGGAAAAATCCTTGGGGTCAAATTTTGATATTACTCAAAGAAGGTAGACCTACAACAATCCATTTATTGAATCGTAATATGTACTGGTTTCAGCCAAATTATGTAATCTTTGGGTACACTGCAAAACAGTAATGTAACATCGTACCTGTGGATGGCCTAACAGCTGCAACTAATAGTATACACTCTAATATTATGCAATGGAAGACACAGTATACCATGTTGTTATATCATGCCCAAAGTTTGCTCCAAGTTTTTATGCTATATTTTTTAAGACAGTAATAATAAATAAAAGTTATGATTTCAAGTTATCAATAAGAAAAGCCTTGTCCCAATGTCAATTAGAGAAAATGTGACCTTGAACTAGTTCACAAGAAATCTTAGTGACCTTGAGGGGGCTTAAGATAATCATTGTAATTCTAGTGTATCTGGTAATTAGATTTGGAGTCATTCTTATGGAATGGAAGCAAACCTTTTGGCTGATACTAAAGGAAAAGGGTTAGATGCAAAGCATATTCATTCAACATATTTTTACTCACATCTCTCACATCCTGTCTGTCAGAAAGGTTAATTATGTATAAAAGAGTGTATAAATACTACAGGTCAAACATCATGATGTATAATAATGTAACACTAACTACAGGATTGATAATACTGCAAAACATGGGTGATGGTTAATACCATACTTTACTGAAAATACAAATCTTATGTTTACAAATAGAAAGGTTACATTGAATAAGGTGGTCCAAAAAATTCCAGCTCAGAAATTTTAACGCCCAATCCCTTAGCATTTAGCACTGTAAAATGGAAAATTTGTAATGATTGATGAACCTCCTGAAAACCAGGCAATTTCCACACCCTTACAATAAACTAAAACATTTTCTCCTGCGTTCATCAAGAGGATTAAAGTTATATACCTAAGTCAATTCTGACCAAGAAAATAACTAATCTTGTAATGTGATGATGTTATTTAGGCAATGCAGAACTTGGAAAATAACATAAATACTTCATACAATGAGAAACCAGCTGGGTTGTACGAGTATGATTTTAGTGATGAAGATAGGTTGGAGCTCAACCTAAATAGAATTATACAATATTATGATGATAGAATAAAATTAGAAACTCGAATAAGTTCTTCTAGAAGAACTAATTCGCTAATTCTTAAATAAGTTAGGTAATTCTTTATATGAAATAATAAGACTTACATGCTTATTTCTTAATTTGTTAAATTTATGCCAATAATCAATGAAATTCTGTTGCAATCAGCAGTTACTTCAATGAATTTTAGCCAAGTTAGGATACAACAATAAAAAATTAAACACTTTTGACTTAATTAAGATCTGATTTTACAAATTACAATTGATTCTCTCATGATTTATTGTAAAGGAGGCTATTGAATCACATTCATGACTTAAATTATAGTCATATGCAGTAATTCCTAAGATTAGTTTGACACAACTCTCCAGGTGATTCTTACAATGGCTATTCACTCAATGCTAACATGAGACTTTCCTCATACATCCTTTGCTCGATACATCACACCCTAAGACTTCCTACACTTCTCCCCATTCACTTTTTTATCTACAGCCTTCTTTGTGAAACCTATATCAAGATGCATCTTATGAGAATATCCAATCATCGTCCCAGAAATACAATGATTTTCCCCTCACAATTCTTAGAACTCTTCATTTCCTACAAAGACTATATTCACATTAAAGAGTACCTACTCCTGTGATGGGAGACATATTTGTTCAAGACAACCCATAACCAATTCACTATATTTTCATTAGTGTTTTATCATTTGATTCTATTTACCCAAAGACAGCCTGATACCACCTTCAAATGCTGCTACTAATTGTTCAACATTGTAAATTTGATGAGTGGCCTCATTTATTGCAGCTGATCTCTTAATCTAAAGAATACTATGGATACACTCAGTGACATTAAGCTCAGTCCTGAGTTCTTTCTAATAGCAACAATGATTTTTTTACTCTTCAAATTTTAGAAAAAAATTCACTATGATTGGACTTGGCTAGACCGACCCAAAGCAGAATTTTACATACTCCACAGGATCATCACAATGTAATCCTCAAATATCTGGAACAGCAAGGACCCACAACTGTGTTCAAAATAACTTAAATGAAAAGAATATTTATTTTCTTTACGTAAAAGTTTTAAACGCAACTGGTGGCAGTTTTATGTTCACCCACTTCCAAGGGAATAGCAATATAAAAAAATACACTCCCCATTAATTCAAGATTTTGGTATTTCCAAATACCGACCCAGAATTCTGTAATCGCTGGGGTTGATATTTTTCAACCCGGACAGTCGGTATATAACGCCTACGATATATAACGACCCGAGTTCTGTAATAAGCCCCCAGGTGGCCAATGACATATGTGCAAGTAAAATTGTTTCACATGGTTCATTATTTACACAGTCATTAATGTAAACATAGAGCTACAGACCATACTGAAGTGCTTCCACCAACGGATCAGAAATGTGCAAAGAATGCATAGACCTGAGGTGCAAAAACTATAACTTCCCATAATCCTCAATCTTTCCATACCATAAGCTGAAACGTGTTTTCACCCCATAATTTGAGACAATAATGTATTACATAAAATATATAAATCAGCTGGATAGCAGAGGATATAGCAAGGCTATGCTTACAACCTGTATGACATATTGCTTCTGATATTTGGCATTTTGAGATTGGCCATTTTCTAAGAAATGAGTACTTACTCAAGAAGCTCTTCATCATCTGCTTGCAAGAGAAGCTCACTATGACAAAAAAACATTACGTAATCTGTGAAGTATTTTTTCTGGTGTAACTGGCCCATAATAATTTATTCCTGATATAATCAGTATGATAACTACTGAGCAACGTTTATGATATTGGACCACCCTCTACTGTTGAGTCAAGAGTATAGTTAAAATTTGCATCACCTTAAATAAAATTCATACTGACGAGCCGTTATTAAAGCATCCTTAATAATTTCAGTCTGCTCATGTTTAGGTCCTCCTTCTGTGTACGTTGTGCCCTCAGCAGCAGAGGCCACGATGAATTTTTTGGGTGTATATCCGGGAATATTCAATGCAGGATTATGAGTTATGTTCTTGCGAAAATGATTCTCTACCGCTTTAGTAAGCAATAGAATTTTGAACATGACTTTCTGCATCAATGTGTGCAGAGTTCCTTGCATAGTTTCCACATCCCTTGACAACATTTCAGGCACTAAAAAAATATTGAATGATAATTCATTGGCGATTCCTGAGAAAGTCACTGGTATAAATTGCATCAATGAAGGACGTGAGTAACATGAGCGACTTAACAAAGGTGACAAATACATAGGTTGATTGAATGCTAATTCACAACTTCAGAGTTATTTTAATCAGTATAGAAGGCATATGGTACTGAATTTTCAGGAAGTAACTGAATATTTAATATTTATAATGGCAATAAAGATAAAAATTAATGACAGTATACCTACAATCATCAATATAATGCCCTCCCCTGTTGCAATCACGGTTGAATAATCTTACACCTGAAACAATAGCTGTCAACTCATTTATTTGTTCCACTTGTTCATCAAGGGACTTAAGCAGTAGATCAGGAAGTTCTAGTGAGGAGAAGACACTCTGCAATGCCACTGCATGTAATGAAATATAGGAGTCATGAAATAAATGTCAAAAAATGAGGGAAGGCTTGCACTGATTTTCTCAGTGCAAAATCTTCAAGAGTATATTACACCTGCAGTTTCCTTTAGAGCCAAGGAATTAGTCAATCCTCCAATTCCTGAGCTTAATATTATTATCATTACCAATTGATTGTATGATTTATCAACATCTTCAGGATTTTGAGGATACTTAGATAGGAATTCTCTTAGGATGGGCTCAATGAGATTTTTTCTGTTCTCTTGACTTTCATTTATCACCTGTGCTGTAAAAGCAAACAAGCACATAGAAAAATTATAACAACTTTAAAGCCTCAAAATAATTAAATCAAAGACTTAAACAGCATTTTGTATTGTCTGCTTCCATTCTTCCAGTGCTGCAGCATGGGTGACAATATTTTCTTCCAAATTGTAGGAGGCATCTTCAGGTTGTCTAGCACGTCTTTGTCTCTTTGACCTGAAGAGGCCTCCTGCAATGGGGAAGATACTGTTTTCAGCCAACGCTGACCCATGCAGCAGCACAGGAAGAATGGAAGCAGACCACAAATAAATTTCATATTTTCAGCACCTCGAGTAAAAACTTCCATGCTCATGTACACCTGCATATGCAGGGTAGCCAAGATACAGCTTTTCGAGCATTTTGCCAAGCACAATTCTTGCAATTCCTTTATATCCTCTTTCCCAAGAATGTTCCCATGAGATTTAATGAATTCAGGGCTTTTAACCATTAAATTTACCTGTAACAGGTAGCATAATCATCTTTTTAAAGGTTAAATTCGAAAGTTGTGCATCTATACAGAGCAAGAATGAACTGATTGAATATTACCAATAACTGAAAACTTTCCTACCAGATAGGCTGCACAGTTCTTTGAAATAATGATGCCTCTTTTGGAGCATATTTTCACCAGGTCAACAACTATACTCTTCAAGAGTTGTTCAGCATCTAGTGAAACCAGACTTTTGTGATCTAGTGGAGTAAAATCAGCTACAGATGCCATATTGTACACTCTTCATTCTCATATTCAGCAAGACTTTGATGACTCCCCTTCAAACTGCAATAAATTGTCCCTTTTTCATGACAAAGACAAACTGTTATTCAGTTATATACTGAATAAAAATATTCAAGGAATGTTTTGAGTTTTACAAAATCTTTAGATTTCTTATTCTCAATTGTAACATGGGGTGTTGACAATATGCAGTGTTGTGTTGTGAAGTCTTTGTTTACATTAGGTACCTACAGTTATCTATGCCAAGGGACAACTTAAAAGAAATCAGTGCATCAATAATGTGCACTCTAAGTATGCATGATACATAGTGGATTTGGGCAAAGGATGCTGGAAAGGAGGTGGGTCAAGCAAACCATCAGAGGTATCAGGAGGTTCAAGCTTTACCAGCAGCCCCATTCTCAGTAGAAAGGAAGTAATACCCTCATCAGCACGAGGAACAAAATGATTCACTTGGGAAGTTAAAATCTCTGGTGAATATATCTTGCCACCCCTAAACAGGGGCTTTATCCAGTTATTTGTACACCAAAATCAAGGTCTCTGAGGGCTCTGAGTCCAAAAAGTCAACATTTTTGAAGATGAACAATGCCAAACTCTTACTGAACAAGGCCCCTGAAGAGGCAGCTCTCAGAAGGATAGAGATGAAAATCCATAAGAAGCATAGTTCTTCATCATAAAGACAATTGTCTTTATTCTCTTATTCTCTATTCTCTTAAGAGTACAAACAGGTAACTGTATTCATGGGCAACAGCCTAGAAGAGCTTGGGGACCCCAGTGTACTGTGATGAAGAAGGTATACAAAAGGTGGTCAAAATTGAAATAAAAAAGTCTCTACATAAGTTATTTTTTAAAATGAGTTGTGTGCACTAATCCATGACATTGCAGACGATGCAACTAAGTAGGTGACAAGTGAACATCTGGCCGCCTAGAACACTGTGTAAGTAAGTGCTGAGTAGGTGGTGACTAAAATGCATTGAAGAGTTGCAGCAGCAGTCAAATTTAAAGCTATGCCATTAGTCACTGACCTCACTGATATCATTTTTGTGAAATGGCATTGCCAGGTCAAAGTGAGTAAAAGGAAAATATTGCTCGTAAAAGTCATGTCTCAGTTATATGCTTTTTAAAATCGCACTTAGCTAAAGTAAGAATTTCCATGAATTTTCACGTGAAAAATGAAATTCTAACAGAACAGGGCAGAGAAGGATGATTAATTCTATTGTGTATTGTAGTTCAGACTCTTAAGCCCGTTTCACATGGTACTTGATCCAGCACAAGGTTGAGTATACTATCAAGTATGCTAGCTTTCCAGTATCGTGTGAATAGAACCAGTATGCTGCTAGCAAGCATGCTCGCTAGCATACTCGCTGAGCTACTAGATTTCATACTTGATGCGGTACTAGATTTCTAGTAGCTCCCAGTAGGACCCAGTAGCCATCAACCAGGTCACGTTACAGACACTGTATAACCTTCTCTCTTTTTAATTAGTATGGCGTAACTGCTTCATAGCAAGCACAAGGTCAATGATCATGTGAAACCTCCCAGGACAGTTCCAATCATGCTAGATTCCATCCTCAATATCAAATAGCGGCTAGCACACTAGGTATTGTGCTGGATCAAGTAACGTGTGAAACAGGCTTTAGCTAACAAGAAGACAAAAAATCAGATGCCGAGATCCACCGATATAATACTCATAATTTCAAATATACAATTTGCCCATCTGTTCTATCGGCCAATTCTGTTTAGTGGCGCCAAAATACTTAAATAACTTAATTTTATTTATCAATTTATTTGCAGTAACAAATCAATGTATTTGAGTCATAATGTCTCCTGAATTACATTTTCACAACAGTTTTATAAAAAAGTTAATAAGTATTGTGCAAACAAATCGCAAAAGTGAAAATCCGTGGAGCATCTCCTTTGGTGAGTGCAAGCGAGAGGGTGCACATGAAAACACTGAGAGAGAGACATTATTCTCAGGCTGGCATTTTACTGTTCCAGAATCTAATCACATCGAAGCAGGATATTACATTTCAAGCTCAGTAATCACAATTGTAGACTCAGAAATGGCAAAAAATAACAAACTCAAATGTGACAATAAATGGCTAATAGGTAAACTTTGCTCTCTCAAGGATTCACCTATAGTATGGCAGACAGAAGTATGTATATAGAATTAAGAAGGATGTAAAGAATAAAATGCAGGTTGAATAGGAAGAAAGGTTGTATAGGTTGGGAAGGGCAGGTAGGGATATCCAAAATCTACCAATGCATGCAACTGGAAATAAGCCCATAGCTGATACTGGTAGAGATAGCAATGAGAAATGTTCCTAAGTGGTATGTGACAATATTGAAAATAAAAGATGAACATAATATTCCAAATGTGAGATGAACAAGGGCATTCAGAGTATTCTCCTTTGGATTGGCTAATGGAAAAAATGTAATCGATGCAGCCACATTCACGTTTGTAAATGGCATCCATTACATAGCATTATTACATGGTAAACCTACAGTCGCACACCACAGGTTGGCATTACACCCTGACAAATAATAAGCTGTGTGCCCGGAGACAATAATGGGCAAGAATGCGGGAGCGAAGCAGGGTTAGTGGGGCTGAGTAAGACTGACGATCCAAGAGTAAGGATGCGTCAAGGAGAGTAAGCCAGAGATTTTAAGAGTGAGTTACGAGGACACATCATGTAGAGTAAGAAGTGAAGGTGAGGAAAGGAGATTGATGATACGCGGCAGTACGAGTGAAACCAAGGAGGTGTTGGTGGAATTCTGATATGGGAAGATGCACTCCAGCCCAGTCTCACAGAGGGAGGTCCAGTCACACCGATCACAATAAGTGAAAAGGAACTGGGACATTTAAAATTTGATTCAAAGAACTTACGCCCACTTTATGAGATTATCCAAGAATTTTCTAATTGGTTAATATAAATGTGTTATGTATAAATTATGTAAATTGGGCCCAATTCTTTATTTTATAAAAATTAAAAGTATTTCTTGCGCATGAATAACATAAGTAGTGTTCTTTTATCAACTGAAATATCTTGTTGCCTGAAATTTATGAGTATGTGTTGTAAGAGTGTGTGCGGAAGGTAAGGATAATTGAGCTAGCCGGACGACGGATACATAAAGGTAACCGGGGAAAGGGTTACAACACTTTAACACACTCAACGCAGATGCCTTGAATTCAAGGCATGCCTCATTACCCTGGGAGGCGGATGCCTTGACGTCAAGGCATGAGGTCCCGTTACGTTCGTTGCTAAGTAAAGAATTATTATTATATTGCAAAAATTTTATGTTAAAAGCATTTATAATAATGTATTTATTCATATAAAAGAAAAAAAAAACTTTCGCACATGAATAAGTTTTCATGAAATAGGCCAGCATTGAGTGTGTTAAATCACCTAAGCCACAAGGCTGCTTGTCTCACTACTGAAATATGTTGAATATATTTCACTCCATAATTTTAAATTTTTCATTCATTAATTTCAAATTTTTCTTCTTGAACCTCAGCATATGGAGATGAAAATAGAGAGACATACAAACCTATTCATTTCCCCACTATTTTCAGGTAAAATAATCTCATCCATATTCTCAATATACAACATGTTTCCCAGTCAGCAATTAATACACGCTAGATGGGAAGGCTATAAATTATACATACTAAGGCAGGAAATTTCAAGTAGGGACTACCACAAAACCTACCAATGCTGATAGAGACCTGATGACAGTGATTAGATTTACCTATCAGTATCTTTTATTCCCTTATGATTAACAGTCATTTGTATATCCCCCTCTCCATCAAGATTACTCACTCTATTTTCCCATTTAAACTGATGACAAAAGTTTCCCATATACTCTTAAGCGATGGTCCAGTATAAGAAAATGTTTTACGTGAAGTCTTTCATTAATATTTTCTTAGAATCTCTGCACAACTTGCCAGAAATTGATTCCCTCTTCTTCATGATGATTCTTCTTCATCCTTGATCCATGTTTCTCTTATCCTTACGTCTTGGCGACTCAATTCATTTTCCTTTTACTTTCCACAACACCTACTTATAACACACTTTCCTCCCCAAAAATTGCAAGTTTAATGGGTATGGTCATTTTTCCTTCTTCAAACAACCTTCTCAATACATTCACACCTCTGCCATAACCCACTACAGCATTTCAGCTTCTCAAAATTATCAAAAGTTTATTTCCTTGAATGTTCTCACCCATACCCTCTAGTTGACTAAGTACATCTACTTTTACATGTGTCTTAACGGCTCTTGTTGGAGCCGTTAATATGCATGGAATACATACTTCATACATATACTCCATGTAATTTACCCAAATCAGTTAGTTCTGCAAACTGTCCCAAAAAACCCCCTCCCCCCTACTATGCACTCTTTTTTGAATGCTAATTTCCAGCTCATTATAGCAGCAACCAACCAACTTTTCTTTCCTCGGCAGCATAAAGTTAAATACACCTATCACACAGTGAAGGGTCACAAAATACCATCTAAACCACTGCACGTTTACAGAGGTGTCCCACAGGATTCCAAAACTCAGAACTTTTCTTAATACTGATAAATTATCTTCCCAACTCAGTGTCATACAGCAAGCTCTCCCTCTACACAGATGACACTACCTCTCTGATGAAATAAAGACACACCAGAACTCATCAACCCTTGCAAAATTCCCATATCTGAGATGATCCAATGTTGTACCTACCACTCAAATTTCAGTGACACCATTGGATCGCTGAATTATGGTGTGATTGACTGTTAATGATCACATCATAAATTACCTTAAATCATTACACCTACAATTCTAGACTAAAAAGAATACTTCCCCCTCTAGTCACCAACTGCAAATTAATGACAGCACCTTCTCTTCTCTTTTAAGTTCCTTGGGTTTCACATTAATGAAGACTAGAACTGGCCTCCTTATATAAGAAACATCATGAAAAACATTAAATCTGGTACCTTTACAATAAGAAAACCAGCCCCAATCATTTTCGTTTACAACTTGAAACTCATATGGACAACATCTTCTCCGGTTCAGCCCCAGGTGAGATTTTCCTTCCCTGACATTTTGACAAGCACATCAGTCAATACCTTCACAGCTATTCAATTAATATGCACGTAAGAGAGCTGAACTGAGATATGAGCTGATATTTATACTCTCACTGACCAATCAGATGGCTTCTGATAGGTATATTCTCTCGTTATACACTTTTGACTCTTGGAAGTGTGGGTCTCAGCATTTGCTGATCTTCTGGCACCTGTCTCTATTCAGGTTTTTTTCTTTTAGTCCAATTTTACTAGCCCTTTTTATCAAACAATCCCAATAGGAGCTGCAAAGAATTTTTGTCTTGCCAAAATTTAACATGCAGGCTTGATTGAGACTGTGTCCTGTTTGGGCCAACTTCTGAAGCTAATAGTCTGTTGTGCCTCTAATTTTCTTTATGTCTTGCCACAACCATCCAGGATATCATGGATGGAGGAGACAAGGCCTATGTCAATGGACGACTTATGTCTGGAGACCTCTAATGTAAGCCTTCCCACACTTACACCATCACCACTCGGGGTAGACCATCACCACTCGGGGACCAAGGTTTTCTATCATTTTCACAAAGTAGGTTGTTTCATGTTTAAGAGTTTGACTAGCAACCTACTGTTTGTTTATATGAGAGAAGATTATTGATGTTATAAAATTTTGTTGCCACAAGCTGGATTAAAGTGTGTAATTCCTACACTGAATTAAATATTTAATTGTGGATTATTCAAGATAAATCCATCCACATTAAAACAAAGGAAAATCTAAAAATGGCACAGTCGTAATTTGAATCAAGTTTGTTTCCGAGAGATTGTGACAGAGTTTTCCCCATCTTGTGATCAAGACTTTTGGCAGACGAGTTAAGTTGCCTCCAAGTATTGATATCCAGGCCACCAATGCTTCTAATGAGTGGAAGTTCTGGGAAGAGGTTTTTGAGGATTATTTGGTGTCAACAGGCCAGGACCAAAGTGCGGACAAGGTAAAGTTGTCGCTTTTACACAATATGATGGGCCATGACTCAGCTCGGGTGGTGTTGGCCCTTCCCATGATGGAAAAACCACTTTATTCATACTCAGAGGAACTTAAAGTTATTGATAAATATGTTTCACCGAGAGAGATACAACTGTGTTTGACTGGTATGTTTTTAATGCTAGACGTCAGGAAGAAGGTGAAAGTTTCAAACACTTCTTGACGTCCTGTCGTGAACTTTTGAAATCATGCAAATGTGAAGTGAGGGAAGGAGATGAACCACTCGGGGATCAGCTTCTACGTGACAAAATTGTGCATGGAGTTCTGGACGTTAACACAAGTGTGTGTCTCCTTCATATCGATAAGCTTACTCTGGAGAAGGTCACAAGTTTCTGCAGATCATCAGAGCAGCGTATAAAACAGGTTGAGAAAATTACCTCACTGCAAACTACTTCAGCCGACTGCATCTCCTCTAGCAAGTTAAGGAAAGGTGGACAGAAGAAGGAAAAGCAGCCTGAGTCAAGAAGTGAGATAGCAAACTCTAGCAACTCTCAAGTGTTTAAGTGCAGAAGATGTCAAACAATAAACCGCTCGAGACAGAGTCCAGCTTATGGCAAACAGTGTAATAAATGTGGCATTAAGAACCATTTCGCAGTTTCGTGTAATGTGAAAAATGTTATATCAGTAAAGCTGTAAGTAGCACTGACGTTGATGATAATACATTGTTTTCTCATAGGGTAAGTGTAAGAGTGGGTAAGCCAGACTAAGAGTAACTTATAAACGAATAAATGTAAATCAAATTTCAAGTGTGAAGTTGACACAGAAGCAGAAAGAGGAATGGTATGAGAACATAAATACAGAAGGTCAAATTATCAAATGTAAATTAGACCCAGGGGGTGATGTGACAACCATGAGATTGAGTGATTTTAAAATTTTTAATTTGTCATGCAATATTAGACCTGTTCCCACGAATATTATATTGAAAGGGTTTGATGGTTCAAAAGTCCACCCTATTGGTATGGTTAGTTTAAAGTGCTCTTACAATGAGTCAGCATACAAGGCTTTTATGATTATCGACGGTGATGCGCCCAAAATTTGTTTGTTTGGTATGCCAGGGTGTCTTAATTTAAATCTCGTCAAGTGTGTACATAGAGTAATGGATGCAACTAATCCCAAAGATTTGGAAAGAGGGAAATTCTTACCAAAGAAATACCAATTCCAATTTGCTATCCCCAAGTAAATTAGCTAAATGTATGCTTACACCCCTTAAAAAGGAACTGGATAGGCTTGTGAGTCACAAGGCCATTGTCAAGGTAGAGAGAATAGATGAGAGGGCTTGCATAAATAGGCTAGTAATTGTACTGGAGAAGCCAAATAAAACCTTGAGATTATGTCTAGATCCAACTGATTTGAACAAATTCATTGTGGGGATACCCAAATTGCTACCAACAGTTGATGAAATTGCAGCCAAGCTTAATGGGAAGAAATTTTATACCAGGGAAACCAAGGAAATCCATGATAAAGCAGTATCGGAGGTTATTTCCAGGGCAAAATCTATTGGTGCTAGATTTAATTCTAACAAGTTGCGGTGTAAGTTCAGAGAGGTCAAGTATGTTGGCCAACTGCTCAATGAGCGTGGTATGCACGTTAATCCTGATAGGGTTACAGCTCTCCGGAGCCTAGCAAAGTCTAAAGAGGAACTTCAACAGATTTTAGGGTCATTCAATTATGTAAGGCGCTATTTTCCAGAAATGGCACAGTTGATACAACCATTATCTCAGCTATTGAGGAAAAATGTTGAGTTTCAGTGACTCCCTGTGGATGAAATTTGTTTTGAATATCTTAAAACAGCAGTCTCTAGAGCACACGGGCTTTTACACCCTTTCATTCAAGCAAAAGGATATTTTGCAGTGTGATGCCTCTAAAAATAGTTTGGGATGCTGCTTGTTTCAACCAGGTGAAAATGATTCACAAAGGCTGGTTGCTTGTGTTTCAAGAACCATGAATGACAGTGAGGTAAATTATAGTCAGTCAGAAAAGGATCTTCTATCCATTTATTATGGAAGTCAGAAATTTCATAAATTTATTTAAGGTGTAACTGTTGATGTACAGTCACTTCCAAAAAAAAGTTAACATTTCAGAGCTGAAATTTTTCTAAGTCCCAAGTTGACGGTGATTTGACAACGCTGCATCACAGCTTCCCTCTGGCGTAGCCTCGCGAAGTTCTAACCGAAAACATACCCCCTTCCCTCCTCTCCCGTCCTGACGCAGCATTGTCAAATCACCGTCAACTCGGGACTTGGAAAAATTTCGGCTCTGAAGTGTTAACTTATTTTTTTTGGAAGTGACTGTACATACAGATCATAAGCCGTTGATTTCAATTATGAGTAAGCATGTTTGTAAAATAGGCTGACTTCAGAGGTTGAGAATAAAACTTATAAAATATTCTTTGAATGCCTTATGTACCGGTAAAGTTTTTGCATTTTGCTGATATCTTATCTAGGAATGGTCTCCATGAAACATGTCATGATCCAGAGATGATGGAAATGGTGCATACCATCACCAAACATTTGCCAGTGAGTGATGAAAGAAAATAAATTTTTCGTGCTGAAGCTGCCAAAGATAAGGTTCTTGGGCTTATAAGTACATATTATTCTCAAGGCTGGCCCAACCGAAGGGATATCCCTTCTTACTGCAAACCTTATTTCGATTCTAAGGAAGATATATATGTCCAGGAGGGGTTTGTATTAATAGGCAAGAAAATTGTTCCCACCTCTCTTAGAGCCTATGTGCTGGATTTAGTTCACAGACGACACATAGGTACAAGTAAAGCTAGTGCCAAGGCTTGCCAAATGTTTTATTGGCCCACTCTTGTTGACGATGTGTATAGATTTACCTCTAACAATAAGTGTGGAATATGTGAAAAATTTAGCCCTCATTGTGGTAAGGAACCCAATTATTACCTCATGTAATACCAAAGCTACCATTTCAGAAATGTGTGCTGACATTCTTGAACATGGTGGGAAAAGTTAACTTTTCATTATTGATTATTTTTCACATTGGCTAGTATTATGTCTCCTTAAAAAAAAAAACTATCTAGTGCTGTAATTGATGTTATGCAGGAAGTATTCACTCGCCACAGGTATCCTTGTGAACTCATAGCCAACAATATTCCCTTCAAATCATATGAATGTATGCAATACTACAAGATTAAGAAAATTAGAGTGAGTACATGCAGTCCTGAGTACCATAGTAAGTACTGAGTAACCTGAGTAATTGCTTGGCAGAAAAGGGAGTAGGACTGGGAAAACGAATTGTGAGAAAAAGTGCAGAGGAATCTGTAGACTACCAAGAGAATTTATTGGAGCATAATTATGCACCTTAAAGTGGTCTTCCATCACCTACTAGTTTCGAAACAGGAAACCACAAAAACTTTTCGTGATAGGCATGCTCGTAAAAAGGTCATAAACTACTATCCTGGTGATGAGGTAGTTTATCGCACTGGTAAAGATAAATATTGACAAAAGGCAACTGTGCTTAAGGAAGCAAATGAGCCACGATCTTATTGGATAAGCTGTGAGGGAAATGAAAAGTGTCTATTGAGAAGGAATACCTCTCACTTAAAGAAGTCTTTCAGTAAATCTAGGTGACGTGATTGTTTTGTCCCACCAGGGCTGTTGCCAACTGTTGATGAAAGAGAAAATATTGAGAAAATTGATGATAGATTTTTGTGTAACAACCCAATTGCAAATGTAATCATGAATCCGGTTAAAAAGCCTTCATTCGTTCCTTGCAAAAAGGAGATAACTCCAAGGGCTCAACCCAACTGTGGTACAGTCAATCCTACGGTCACTAGGTACGGCAGAATTGTAAAGAAACCTGTAAGATTTTAGTGCTAAATTTGTATCAATTTAACCTGTAAAATTCTGGTGTTCATTTTGTATCAATCTCAAAGGGGAGGTGTTTCATGTTTAAGAGTTTGACTAACAACCTACTGTTTGTTTATATGAGAGAAGATTATTGGCTATAAAATTGTATTGTTGTCACAAGCTGGATTAAAGTGTGTAATTCTTACACTGAATTAAATATTTAATTGTAGATTATTCAAATTGTAAATTAAATATTTAATTGTAGATTATTCAAGATAATTCCATCCACATTAAGACAAAGGAAAAGCAAAACATAGGTAGTCCCTCAGTTTATTCAGTGGTCTGTGGATCATCTTGATGTTGTTTTTCAAAGGTCCTCCATTTTTAAATGCACATTTCATGCAAAAATACAATCTTACCTCCCATTTATATGGCATCCTCCCATGTTATATAGCATATATGTGCTGAGGACATGAAAGCCTTCCCAAAAAGTCATTTTCTCTCCAAAAACTGAACCTCAAAGCCAAGCTACCAACTGCCTGTGAGTGGTACGAGAGGTGCTACCAACTGCCTCTCATAACACCCACAGGCAGTTGGTAACATGTCGATTACTACTGCTTTAAATTTTTAATGGCACCTTATTCGTAAAATTTAACCCAAGCATTTTCTCTGCCAAGAACTCCTACACACACAGAAATATGCATAAGAATCAAAATTCCATCCTGAGATCATTAAGAACCACATCATGCAGCACCAATAATATTCAACAATATACCCCCAAATATATAAACTATTATAGCAAACTATAGTGTCTATAACCTACTAAAAATGCTTTAAAAATATCTCTTAGTCTTCATGGGAGAGCTTATACAGCATTGGGGAACCCTTGGCAAAGATGTGAATGCAGTTTAAACATACATGTCTAATGTACTGCAAATGAGTTTTCATTGTCCAAATTGTTAATGACTCTATGAAAACACTGCATTTTTAACGATTTCTGTTACTTTATACCCTACAGAAATATCACTCACTATTATTATTGAATGAATGGCTCAACAGGTACCATCGTCAAACAGCTCAGGTTTGGACCTAATTTCTGCAAATTTAATTAACATGAAATGTTATTCTCGGACATAAGAGACTCCAGTCACTATTTTTTTACGTTGCCGCAGATTATATTTATAACAGTTACATAAAATATACGACCCGTTAGGCGTTTGTTGTATCGCGTTAACCGACAACGTGCCATTTAATACTTTCCATAAATTAAGAGAAACCGATAAACATTATTTGGAATATTTTAAAAGCATGTACTTAGGTTAGAAAATGCGTAAGATGGTGGAATGATGACATTCCACCATCCAACTTAAATAGGTAAATGCACACGAAAATTAAATTTCTCATAGGTGCTTCACAATTACATGATGAGATACCAATACTTACGACGTTTATTGTTATAAATTCGTAAATTCGCTGCTTATAGTGGACCTGTTCCGGGAAGAAGCAATCACAAATTAACCAAGAATGATTGATTCACAACTTCATCGGTATCAAACTACTTTTATGACTTCTATGAGAAAAACGGCTGAAAAGAAGTACGCGGGAAATGTCTATTATGCTTCAAATTCCTTCACTTCTTCGTTTCTCAAAAATCTCAGAGGCAGTTAACCGACACAAAACAGATGTTAAGGTATGCCTTCTCCTCAGTTACCATGGGAACCACTTGAAACGAGGATGGGTGCTTTCCAATCATCGACGCAAGTCGACACAAGTCAACTTGTGTCGCGTGTAGTGCTTTCCAATCAGTGTGTGTCGCTGTTGTGTCAAACGCGAGTCGACACACGGTGACACACCGGTAATGGTGAGTTACTGAAAAAAGAAAGAAGGACGGCGCAAGCTCTAAATCGCAATACGTCTGCAAGAGGCATATTGAAAATAACCGATAAATCAGAACAAATGTTTAAGTTAAGTATTTTCTTAATTAATCATCCTACAACTCATTTTTTTGTTTATTGGTAACGATCTTGCTATAACAAGAAGGAAACATCTGTGGATTCAATTTCCTTCCCACAAAAACGCACCAATCACGAGTCCCCGTGAAAGTCCTTAGCGCATCAGCTTCTGCGCACTGAAACTTGCTTTCCATTCGCGAAGACACAAGTCGACTTGAGTTTCCGCGAGTTAACTCAAGACGACGCATGAGTCGCTTGAATGGAAAGCACCCGATGTAACTGTCAAAAGTAGTTAGCCCTTCATTCCTAGCATATAATACATAATTAAGTTATTCAGATTACTTCATATCTCTCAATACATCAGTTGTATATGATTTTTTTTATAATAAATGAAATGAAGCATAATATGAGTTCAAAACGTGAAAGCGTGGGCCCGATAGGAAAGAATTTGAATTTCGGCTCATGACTCGGTCGTGGGACGTGGGTCACGGGACGAACGATTCGCGAACATCGTTCACCACGAACCGGCTCGGCGGCGGGGGTTCGGGAGCTCCAGCCACTCCAGCTGTAGGACTCAGCCAATGAGAACACGCCTTTGGAAATCATGAAGTCAGACCATTGGTGTCGCTGACTAAACGGCTATAGTCTGGGGGGTTATTTTGTAATCTCACCTTTTTAATGACTCTTTGCGGGAAGGCGGGAGATCCGTTTCGCTCTCTTAATGATCGGCTCACGAACGGTTCGTGAATTGTCGAAGCTTCTGTCGTTGAATAAATAAACGAGTGCCTGGCAACGGCAACCGCTTTCTTCAAAAATGGAGGAATACGGTGAAGGTGAGTGAAAAATTGTTTGTCCATATCATTTTAATTATTCGGATGGCCTGTCAAGATAATTCATGTCCGATAATTTCCTTTATACCAATATTGGAATTTGCATTTGTTTCTCGCTACATTTTACGTTAATAATGTTTCATCATTTTTCATTTTCTCAATAGTGTTCCATTTAGGGATGGGCAAAAATAACCGGTTATATTCACAACCGGTTTTTTTCCTTAGGTTAACCGGTTAAAAACCGGTTATTTTTTAGCGCCGGTTAACCTGAGTACTCGGTTATTTTTTGGCATAACCGAAAAATAACCGGAGAGAAATAACAAAATGAAAATTGCTGCTGCCTGCACTCTCTTGGGCAACGCTGGCACTACTTGCCGATGATCGTATGATGCGCCCCTGCCGGCCTCTGCGCTAGTTATAACCTGATACTTTTTGATATAACCGAGATCAAAAAACCGGTGACACGGTGACTAGCCAGAGTGAAATAACCGGAGGCACGAGCACTCTCCACTCACTGGGAACAATCGCACTACTCGCAGGTGATGTCTAGGTTTTTTTTCTACGCAGGTCATCGTGAGTGGAACGAGTACTCGGTTGTTTTACAGTTATACCAAAATGTAACCGGAACAATAATGCACAGCGGTAAATGCTGCTATCAGAATGCTACCCAGAATAATAAAGGGCATAAAGTTCCTGAAATATTTAGTAGGTAGCAAAAAGGAAGTTGGAAGAACTGGAGCTCAATTTCTGTATTCTTAATAATATTCACTCAATTTGAAGAATGAAGTGGAGGCAATGAAAGTGTGTAACGCTTCGCAATAAGAACATTCATGCACATCCCCCTCTCTATATTACCCATCGTGCCCTCAAAATAGTCACAGCTCAATTAATGTATCAACCATACATAAAGTTTTCTTTTAGGATATTGGCCGTGAATTAATGCTTTCAAATTGTCACGTGTTACAGGGATAATATTTGTTTTCTCTTTTAAAAGAACTGGCTGAATTTTACTGCACTCTGGAGTTGATGTTTGGGGACTGTGAAGACTTAGTGTGATTGCAGCAATTCGACCTCTATTTCCATTTAACCTTATGAATATTTACACCCTGAAAATTGCTTGACCTACCTGGGTTATTTATTTATAATTACTGAAATTATTAATGAAATAAACCTCTAGCAAGGATATACTTGGTATACTTGTAGTGCCTCCACCGACGCCTCGACCATCCATGCAGGAACCCTGACTGTCACCTCGGACCCATTCCCGTGCCCCGCATTTTTCGTGTGTGACCCAGAATTCTGGGTCACAAACGAAAAATGCGGGGACCAATGCGTTCCCTAGGGGACTACACATCTGGAGCGTCCCGTGTAAATGATCTTTGTCTGAGCCGTCCCACGAACCCTCTCAAACCTTTCATCACTAGGAGCATGTGGGGCAGGACCAAGAGAGAAAAGATGATGTAGGTACTCATGGGGTCCGACGTCGCCTACCGCACGAAGCACACACACCGCTCTCCGCAGAGCATCGTCGTATCCCTATTTCTCGTAATATAATCAAGTTCACTTCCTTTGCGTGTTTTTACTTTCCACCTGCCAACCAGTTCCTTTACGCGAGAAGACGCCCAAAACCGTTCGTACTGCCATATGGCAGGAAGATCATCAAATTATTGAAATAGAAATTACAAGGGCAAGAATAAGTTACATGTTGATAGTGCATGATGCACGCATCTGTAATTTCTTCATATTAATCCAAATTTCCAGACCAAAAATATTCACGATAACGTACATAGTTTGGAGGAACATACATTCCATGTTCCATGAATTCACATTCGAGAGGCGAATTCATTCACTATCATAGTCCCTGATTCCAAAAACATTTAATATTAAACCTCGGAATATTTCCATGAAAAGAGCTTTTTTTCCTTCTTAGGTAATATTTCCTTCATTATAGCAATGGTATGACATAGTTTGGGAAAAAAATCAGGCCATATAAATTGTGAAAGATTAGGATGCAAGTACTTTGCCCATGCAGATGAAACAGTACGTTAACAACAATAACGATGCTGGATTAAAAGCACCACCAGTTCACTCACAACATTATATTAGTATACCACATCTGATAGAATACCTATAAGCACATGATACTACCTTCAAGTAAAATGACAAAGGTTTCAAAACCGAGCACTTGATTCACTGATAATAATCGGTTATAACTGTTAAAACCTAACGCAGTAACATCAGGCAGCTCCGAGTACTCAACGCCACTCAACACTACTCACATAACCGAAAAATAACCTGACCGAAAAGGTTTTTATGCGCAGGAGTCAACAGAGTGCTCGGTTATTTCCTGGTATAACCGAAGAATAACCTGCTGGTGAAATAACCTGCTCAGGTTTTTCTGCGCTGAGTACTCGGTTATTTCCCACTCACCGCCTCTCAACACTACTCACATAACCTGAACGAAAAGGTTTTTATGCGCAGGAGTCAACAGAGTGCTCGGTTATTTCCTGGTATAACCGAAGAATAACCTGCTGGTGAAATAACCTGCTCAGGTTTTTCTGCGCTGAGTACTCGGTTATTTCCCACTCATCGCCTCTCAACACTACTCACATAACCTGAACGAAAAGGTTTTCATGCGCAGGAGTCAACAGAGTGCTCGGTAAGAATAACCTGCTGGTGAAATAACCGGCTCAGGTTTTTCTGCGCTGAGTACTCGGTTATTTCCCAGACGACCACGAAAAAACCTGGGCAAAATAACCGGAGCACTGCACTCTGTCGGGGAATTTTGGTACTCCATGCTACCGATCGGATGCTCGCATGAAATGGGATGCACGAAGTTCAAAAGTATATTTGATACTTGGGAATATCCATGGAAATTAAATATATGCAATTGACTGTTTGAGGCTTCACTTCGTAGAAGTTACAAATATCTATAGTAAAACTCACTTCGTACTTTCCCACAAGTTTATTGATGGTACAACGCGTTTCACCGCCTTGCGGCATCGCCAGGCACATACCTGGTATGCACCTGACGATGCCGCAAAGCGGTGAAACGCGTCGTATCATCAGTAAACTTGTGAACAAGTACGAATTGCATTTTACTATAGATATTTGTAACTTCTACGACGTGAAGCCTCAAACAGTCAATTGCATATATTTATAGAAGGGACCTTGATTGTAGATTTGGAGTACATGATGCATATCTTCCGTAAGTAAAATAGCTGCTCGATTTTATGTAATAAAAGTACGTCATTACCATGAATATGGTCATTACAATGTTTATTATATTAGTTAGATATACCTTTTAGCATATAAATCGTTCAATATGTTCATTTGAGAGATATGCAATACTCAGGTTATATAACCTGATAAAAACCGGTTTTTTTCTTCAGGTTTTAATACTCGAGTACTCTACTCACTGAAAATAACCGGTTAACCTAACACCGGTTTTTTTCTCATAACCGCCCATCCCTAGTTCCATTCAAGAAATCATTTGTTGATAAGGTACAATTCGTGATTTAAGAAAGTTTAAGTTCTTCACGTTGTGCAAATTCCAAAAATACAATTAAAAATCGATTGTATCTTTCTCGTTCTTGCCTTTTTTTCCAACTCAAGCTTCTAGTGGAAACGATGGTGGCTCCATGCCACGTTTTTTATGTAGATGAGACGGGAACTAATGTCAGGCGGAGATAATGAAACGGATCAAGAGTCGAAAGATACGGATCAGAGCGGATGAATCGTCTAAAAGACCGGCACATGACCGGCAGTTCACCGCTTGAGATCCGTAGATGGTCACGCCGCCTGGGTGGCGGAGTTTAACTACGAAAAAGTGACATTGTATGACGTATTCTCACTAAAGTGAGATTACAAAATAACCCCCCTGTGCGGCCTTAGATGGCAGTGACGCCATCGAAATTGATGACGACACATCGATTTTCCCCCAATGAGAGAGGCTAAAAATCACACACGTTGCCAAGTATTTTTGCCAACTTACGAGGTACAAAACAATTTACTGTCGCTTCAGCGAATTACCCAGCGGGAACTTCAAGTCGTTTGAAAGGGAATAATTTTCCATGGCACTCTAATGCATTATTGATGGTTTACAGCATAAAATTTTAACGGCAACGGTAGACAATAATGTAATTGTCCCACGTCTTGAAGGAATTCTTACCAAATACACAACTACGTACTCGTATTACCAGAACCTCAACCCTCGACCTGACTATTCTTCTGTCTCTCCTTACAAATGGTTATGCAGGTGCAGAAGCGACAGCAAGCTTACTGAGGAAAGCAAGCAGATCAAAGCTATTATCCCACGAGACTGCCTATGACAAGTTTATTAGCATTGAAAAACTGATTCAGGAAGTTAACACTGAAAAACACACTGATACTGGGTTCAAACTTTGATCCCTATGAATCTGATAACTTGCCCAAGACATTAAAATATACTGAAATAAATGTGTTTAACCATAACGATAAATCTTTGTGCACCTACATCCATCTCTTTAGTTTGCCTTAGTCTATGAGAGATTCCCTCACTCACCAAGCTGATTCTACATTTTAAATTAATTTGCTCAGAAATTCTACGCTGAACTAAAGTCAAGGTCTCTACTTTGTATTAACACAGTTATTCCTCAGAAAATCACGTTCACACTCAAGGCATTCTATTCATCATGGCCATCAACCACATAGGAACTACTCATTCCTTACGATACGGCTTAAAAATTTACTTATGACACATTATCATTTTATTTAGAAAAATAAATGCAATACCACAAAATCACCAAAACATTTACGTCATTACAACAATGAGAATTTGATTGACACGGTAAATGTTTTTCCAACAGCACTTATCTCATGAAAACACCATGGTTTATGCTTTTTCACTTATAATGCAGTGCACGAAGACTTATCATACTATCTTTGTAACTTTGGCTGCATCAGCTGTACTTTAATATCAGAGATATACCTGTCGTCACGCCGAGCACGAATTCGTACGACACCGAAACAAATTTTACAGTTCTTCATGCTAAATCCCAACAAATCCACTTCCTACCATTTTTCGTAATTTAAATCAGCATCACAAACATTTATCACACATTATTTGTTATTTTCTAGGCCTTTGTCAGAGGAAAATAGAAAAATATGAAAGCACGTCACGAGCTCATGGATCTGCTTTACACATCGACATAGAAAAATTCTAATTTTAACATCAATACCACTCGAATTAAACAGCGGAGGTATTACATATGACTCTAATACACAAATTATTGCTCATAAATGCTGAACTCCGCAGAAAACTTCGAAAAAAACAAAGTACACACCACACGAGAGCAGAGCTCACATTTAGCTATTTTTGTACGAATTTCGCCATCAATGACACTGCCGAGGTTACTAAGTTCATTGGTATAACTCACTCAAACCTAATAACTTAAATGCAACACACTTTTTCACTTGATTCACTGAAATTGAACTTTTCAGTGAGGTATGCTGACTCCGATGTCCCAAGAGCAATCACTTGCACAACTCGTGGCGAATACGCTTTAATAAATAAGAGATTGAGGACGCCTTGAATTCTGGACAAAGTATTCACGGGAAACTAACGGAAAATAACTTCACTTCGTAAAAAATATGCTGGTAGAATATTTAATTAAATAAAAACTTTAATTTTACACCGGAAAACGTTAGTCAATTGTTCACAAAACTGTGCGAGAGAAAACGTAGAGAGCATCCAAAACAATCTGGCAACTCAGCGGCGTGATAGCGGCTGCCGCAAATATTCAGCGTATAGCGAAGGCGCGAACTGCCCGAACTCGCGGCTGGAAGCGACGGGAGTTAGGGAGCGCCAAGGAGACGGAGGCCCGGCCAATTCGAATCGCCCAGCATTCATGGATCTGTCCTATTGGGCACTTTAATGAGCGCATATGATATGTATTACGAAGATTAGTGTTGTTATGAAGTGTTAAAATTATAGAGTTTAAGAAGAGTTTAATGAAAATGTACATACCTAAATTTTGGACACCGCGGAGATTTTGGTTGTTCAACGAGAAAATCTACTCAAATATTTCATTTCCTCTGTGTTACAATATGCATATCCCTGATTTATACGCCACATTAGACTTTATTCATCTAGGAAAACTTTATAAAGATTTCCTAAACTATAGTTTCTACTTAACTTGAATTATTCACACAAGAAGGAAACAAATTATCAAAAATATCTTAATACATATTAAGGCAAAACAAAATATATTCTGTTCGTCAAAGCCCTTAACTTACATTATTTTTGCCTACTCCCTGCTGCTATGTTTGATTGAGAGAGTTTTAGTGATAGCTTAAAGCTTAGTTGAAGTTAATACTCCTTGTATTCATTTTAATTTGGGTGTGATATAATTACCTCCGTATCTCCGAAAAGATGGGAGTAATTGTGGATATGCCAATTGTGAAAAAGAGTACTTATGGTTTATTATGACTATTTATAAAATGTTCAAGTTCAAGTAAGTTTTGATTACTGTAAAATGAAAGCGTAAAGTGTGTTCCACCATCAAAAAGTTTCCCCATCCCTTTCCACTGACATATGTATATTTTACATAAAAAGTATAATTTATAGTGAATCAGAACATAATGCATGACAGTATGCACATTTCTGCTGAAGAAAAATCTGATAATCACGTAATTCTTGGTTATAAAATAACCTAAAAGTTTACAGTTCTGGTCTAAATTGAGTGAGGGGAGGTTTACCGGGATTTAGGGGCCCGGACCACTCAGGTGCCCAGGGGCCCAAGAATCCCATCACCGTGCCTGACCACAACAACAACGCTAACGCCATTCTTCTCTGTTGTACACTGACACACGCTCTACCTTGATTTATTTTTTCACTTTTTAAACAACAAAATTTTGTATTCTTTTTGGCATTTAAATTTATTTATACTTTAAATTTTTACTTTCAATTAATTTTTTTTGGACCGGGCCCCTGGGAATTTGCCCCCTTGTCGCCTGCTCTGTCCATTTGTAATAATTTTTCCTGGTGCATAAGAGGTTTCATGTGGCAGACAGAAAAGTGTCGACTGTTGCTTGAATGCTTACTTGGCACCTAAAAGATTCATAAGGGCATTTGCTTTTATCAATATTCTGGCAAACAACGTAAATGCATGGGAGTATAAATTCATTACTTAATAATTTACTAAAGTATGATAATATATTTGAATGTATAAAATGCGTTTACTCGGAACCAAAATCGCAATTTTGTACACGAAATCGTTAGAGGGAAACGAAAAATGAATTTTAGTGAAAAAATTAACCTTCTAACCAGAGCCATTCACTCATAAATCAAAAATTAAAATAAGCACAAGGTGACGCCCACCGACATCCACCTCCTGTCCTTGACTGCTTTTAGGGAAAGGGAAGAGAGTGGAGGGGAGGAGTCGGAAGGTCTGCTTGCACAGATCCTGTCGCAACCGCTTCCATTGGCAGAGTCAGCTATATGTCCCCCATTGCGATAAGGCGAAGTAGCTTCATGGGCTCAGTTGTGATTGTATTAGATGGATGACGAACTAAGTCGCATGCAAAAGTTTCCCCCTTTTCCCAAAGTGTTAAAAACATAAGTTTTTCACCGCTTATAACTCGATGACAGATCAAAAAACGGAAAATACGGGTCTTTTTATTTTGCGAAATCTATGAGATTCGGCAATAAAAAAATATGGGAAACGACCCCATTGAAGTGGTGGGTAGGGGCCTTTTGTAACCCCCCTTTGGATCTACCCACCACTTGCAAATAGGGGACAAGAGCAATGCAGTAGAGGCATGGATGAGGGTCACCTGTCTGGGCCAAATATTGCATAATTTCAGTCATCTGATGGAAACTGGCGTTTCCACGTGGCTTCTAGGCCTTGCCATATTTGAATGTATAACATATGTTGTACATTCAAATACTGGCTAGCCTGGTGGCTGCTATAGCAGCCACCAATTAGATAGACCTTCAGTTGGGGCACTGTAGAGCTCTACCCAAAAGTCTGTCTGGTTGACGTGGGCACAGCTACTTAACTACTACTTGACATTTGTTGCGACAGCACATGAAATGTACACATGGACTAGGGTGCACCTAAAAGGTATCAATAATTTTTCCAGTACCTCTATGGTTTCCAAGAATGATGGGGTAATTAGCATATCACACAGCTTGGGTTTAGCTAGACATGTCCAAAGGTCTCCTCTAGATTGAAAGTTGGGATCTCTCATCAGAAGGTCCACCCTTTGCCCACCTGGGCTGGGACACATCCAATAAATGAACAATACATAATCTTACTGTACAATATTGCCAATGTTACAATATTGTTTCCACTAATTTATGCATATCATAATTTCCACAATCAGGTTTTCTTGTTTTCTCTCCAGAGATCTCAGTAAACATCATCATAGAATGTGGAAAAAGGAAGAAAAAATGCCACAATAGGAGCCGCAAATGTGTGCACTTCAAGAAAAATTACATAAGAGATGAGGTATGTGTGCTTGAACTGCAGTATTACCTTCCACAAAGGAAAATGTTTCATGGACTATCACACATTGCAGAAGCACAAGGCATATTTGTTAACATTAAGCCTTCAAAGTTCCATTTAAAAAATTATTTTTTATCAATTTGTGGCATATTCACTGATATGATCCATGTTTAAAAATTATACTTGATAAATCTGTAGGAACTGAGGGTTAAAAGGCATCTAAATTCATTGCCACACAATGCATTCAGCAATGTGATCTTTAACAAATTGCCAGTAATCGATGTGAAGGCTGTTTTGATAGGCATGAGCAGGGCTCACAACACATGAAGAGCTAATGAAATTCCCAAATTATGGAAATGGGGCCTAACACCCTTCCTCTAATCACCAGTGGGGGGCGTTCCGTCACATTAAAAAAAATATCAAACTACCGATCTGGCATTCATTTAAATAGTCGATTAGAATTAAGTGTACAATTGATGGGGTCTGCAGCGCCGACACGACATAATATTGAATTCACGAACATCAAGAAGTTATTATAAGGTAATGAACTAAATACAGTGTCAATAATGCTAATTAATGAGACCAAAGTCATTTTATCTATATTATTTTCCTCTTCTAAAGCATAAGGGCCCATCATCTCTACCATAGAGTTATTCCACACATTCCTTCTACCTAGACAATCTCTTCAGGTCCCAGGTAGGTAACTTTCCTGGGAACAACTTCCAATTTCCAGCTGCCCAAATACATATTAACCTTTAAATAATGAACGGTTATTTCTCATCCTCTCTAGAACCATTTTTCACATATTCCTCTCCACCACTTTCCCTCCATTCTAATGGGTTCTCCACTAAGCTTATTGTTTATTACCTTAGCCTTAGTCTGCTAAGCTCCACGTTCACTGTATTTCACTTTCATACTTTTTCTCCTCCTCCTGTCTATAATTTCCATTGTTTTTTATTACTGTTCTTATCCTCATCTTTACTTATCCTATACTTCTTCAACCATTCCTACTTCATCTTCATCTGTGGATATTGACTAACTCCTGGCATTCTCTAGTTTTATGTAGGTCTGTACTCCTCTGCATCCTACTTCTTTATATCTCTTCCTTTCTACAAGTTATTGAATGTCATCTAGCACTTCATCACTACTGAGTTATTCATTACAAGCAGCATCCAGGATTGTGTCTATTCTTCATGCGCATACTACATCTATATAATTTAGCTCATATACCTAATCTAGTTGATTTCTCTCACTGTCCCCAGGTATTTTCTCTATGTGCCTGTGATGGTATAACAGCAGGGTGTAGTTAAGGACAAACAACTGAATTGAATTACTTCTCATATAAGACTTAACTGTTTTTATCCATGATCATCCCTTACTTCCCACATCAACTCTTTACCACCTTTCCCAACTACCATATTCTAATCCTCTATTACTATTAGGCATTTCCTTGAATTTTCCGGTCAATTCCATTACCTGATTATATACTTTGCCAACTTCTTTCTCCTTCCCGGTCAGCATGTATAGGTACCTTTATTTTTCAGCTCATTATCACTCATCCAATCCATACTCACCACCTTTCTCCCTACTACTGAATTTTGCATTTAATACTTCAGTTAACATGCAACTCTCTTCAATATAATGTCACTATAGCTCTATAAATCTCTATAAATAAATGGGAAACACAAGTTCACTATTTATCGTAAACCCACGTGCACCGATCAGGTCATCCACTCATCCTCTAAACATTCCATTAATCAAAAATTAGCAGCCTTTCACTGCATGCTGCACAGAGCATTAGCCGTACCATTAGAGCCAACAGCTTTCATGTCAGAAATAATCACAATTAAAAAAATTGCAGTCGCCAACGGTTACGCTGAAAAATTAATCGACGATTTACTGGCAGGCAAAAGGAAAAAAATTTTAATTAAGGATTTTTACTCCTCAACCACAAATGACAAAGGATCGTGGCGACGTCTGAAGTATGTAGGACAACCCTCTATTAAAATAGGAAATTTTCTCAAAGAAATGAACATTCATCCGGCTTATTACAATAACAGGAATCTAAAAAGCTTGCTTCCACCCATCAAAGACTCCATTAACCCAGCCCTCCATAGTGGTGTTTACCAACTGAAATGCAGTGATTGTGACGCCAAATACGTGGGACAAACGGGGAGAAACCTAGCCATTAGAGGCGAAGAACACAAACGAGACTACATAAAGAAAACGGGGATGTCCCAGTTTGCCTCCCACCTCCTTGAAGAAGGACATCAGGCGGATTTCACCCCGGAATTGCTGCACCGTGTGAAGAAAGGGTCACAAATGGACATCAGGGAGCAACTGGAAATTTTAAGAATAGTCAAGAAGAAAGAGCCCATCACTAATGACCACCTTTTCCCATTCCACTCCCCCCTCCTGGACATCCCAATTTTGCACCCGAAAAATCCCCATGACGCTAACCCACGCCGCCTTCCCTAAGTACGCTTCCTTTCCCTCTCCTCTCTCCCCCCCCCCCCCTTCCTAGGGCTTTCCTTATTCCCTCACTTCCACTACTCCACCCCTTTCCCCTCCCCACCCCTTCCACTCTTCCCCCCTTTTGGTATATAACCCACAACGACGCTACTTGTACTGCTAGTCCTATGAATATGATACAGTGTATCGAAACTAGTCAGGAAATTAAAGTTCCAAATTGTAGAAACAGCAAAGTTTTTTATTCACAAATCAGTAAGATGGATTTCTACAACGTAAAGGCCTCTACTATTCAGTGCTATAAATCTCCATTACCCTTTCATCTTATGTTGCTCAATTCCAAGTATTTCCCATCAATTTTCTTGTTTAAAGCTTCCCTACTCTTAGCATCATCCTCACTGTAGTGCCCTAACAAAATTAATGAAGAGGCACAGTGTGACAGAAAAGATTAATACCCATGTGTCTAAATGATATTACAATTGTTTCATTGCAAACAGCATGAGACATAACACTCTTTTTACAAGTTCCAATTCATACAGTTGCTTTCCCCTCATACCTTCCTTCTTTTTCTCTGTTGCTGTCTGTATATAGACATATAAATATGTTTCTCTACAAGGATTTCCCATGATGACCACAAGGGCCTTACTTGCTCCACTCCCATGACAGCTGACCAAAGGCACAGGGTTCAGTAAAAACTATGATACATTCTCATACTAAGTCTAACATAATAATCTTGGGAAATTTAGTTGACGTGGTCTCCCAAAACCTGCCTCATGAATATTTTAATGAGATACCACTACTTAATGTACCCCCAATGATGCCTTTTTGCAGTTGCCTCACTGTTAGCAGTTGCTACAAGGTTTGCCTTTCCTTTTGATCTTCTCCCCCACCAATCTGGCATATTAGCCCCAACAGATTCCCTATTGCTCCCATGAGCACAGCTCCATGAGTCTTTGCACTCCAAGAGTGTATTCAAGAATCTCTCACCATGTTAATGTCACAGTCTATGGGGAGTGGTTATGGTATAAATCTAGGGAATAAATATCAATTGGGGAGTGGTCATGGTTTAAATTTATAAAATACATTTCAATTAATTTCATAGAGCAAATCAATTAAAATACCCTAAGTCACATGAAGTAGGAATTTTTATTAGCAACATTCCTTTTCAGCTGATATTCTTTCATTCCATTTCAAATAACAAAGTATTACAATTGAATTCCAAATACTTAAATTATTAAATTAAGACTCCTTAAAGAACACATAATAATTTTTTAAACGTGTTAAGCCAATAAATCACATAAGACTACAATAAACAGAATGTCTCAATAAATTTCACCATAATAAATGAACATAGGTCCTGTAATAGAAAACCAAGCATTTGTTCCCACGTATCACAAATAATTAAGATCTCTTCATAGATGCCATCCTAAAACTGCCCAACTTCCACAGCAAAATCCACTTGATTGACACTGACATAATGTCCAATAAAATTATTGATAGAGTATACACCAAATTTATATCATGGTTTGACAGCAATAATTTATAATGCACTCTCAATTGAAGTCATGGCTGTTAGAGATAAATAACTTTGGCTGTTCTTGGATTACTGATATTTAATTATAGCTATTTTCTTTTTAACATCTTTAATAAATGCCACTCTAGCTCTTAACATTATAAACACCAAACACTAATTTCAATATTTAATTTTGTGTTTGAGATATGGGTGACCCAGGCCAGAGCAACAATCAAATGTGGTCTCCGGCTTCTCTAATTATGTCATTACTGGGGAAATGCATCACATGAGGCTACATCATACCAATCTAAACAATCGCTAACATGTCTTTACATATCTTTTTGGATATTCACCATAACATGATACTTATATTTACACTATAACCCACTATTTTGGTAACTAGCAATAGGAAGATGAGTTTACGGCTCCAAAATTACTTCTATAATATGAACAAACAAGCATTATAGAGCCTTAATTTACAATTGCCTCATAAATGATGTAGCTGAGATCAATGTATTTTCCAACAACAACAACTTTGCTATTAACAAAAGCATCATTCACTCAAAAATATCAGCTGCACATGATAATATAATATTAGTTATTTACATTTGAGTCCATTCAGTTTCAACCTTAATACATGTTTCTTTAAGGTAATATCATAGGGACACATGATCCATAAGGCTTTAATTATTGTCATACGTTGTCAATTTTCCACATTCTCCCAAAGTTAACATACTTTGTAATGTATACATTTTTGTTAGAAGTAACAATAACTGCTTCAGATATTCCTGAAGAATTTACACACTATCACAGAAAAATGAGAAAAATCAATAAAAAGTTCAAGATATCACATGGGGGAGAAAACAAATTAATTTTAGAACTTTTAAACAATTCTATGTACGAAAGAATATGTGTAAGAATGTGGAGCTGGATATATCACTTATTATATGATTAAATATTGAATAAATGCATTATTGAAAATTAAGATAATGAAATGCTTCCAAAGTGAAATAAAAAACAAGCTCAATATATATGTGTTGATGATATAACAAAGATCACAAGGATGAACACTTACTATGCACGTAGGTACTATTTTTTATCAAAATGTTTTAACTGGAGATTTTTACTCCTAAATTGCACCATTTCCCTAGACATGTTGGCAAATAAGTATGTGCTTTCACAACCTTAAAAACATCCACAAAAAATACAAATTCTTTTTTTTTGTTATATAACCTAAAAATATCTACAACTTTTTCTAATTGACACTAATTCACTATGAGCCAAGTATGAAGCAGATCAGGTATACCTCAACAGTGTTGTCCATGATCCAATACTTAGTTCCAAATGCAATTATTTCAGCTATGCTCCTCTAATTTTTTCATATGAGTTAATAGCTTTGTAAAAGGCTCCAAAATGGCATTTTCAATGGCAGATTTAGTAAAATATCATTTGCCATTTCATTAAAATTAAGCTACTCCATTTGGTACCTCAATAGAGTGACAGCATGTTGCACTGCACAGCTTTAAAATATTCATCACTATTACTTTTGTAAATTTTTTCCCAAGTTTGAAGAGGTAAGTACTTAAATAAAAATAATAAAAATGCATGTATAAACCAATTTGGTATAAAAACAATAAGTATGTATGCCATTTTTTCATAATCCCAAGTAGCAAGTATTTTGGACCAAGGTTGGGATGATTTCCTCAGGTATTATTACTATACTCGCTCAAAAACTGAGCAATCATATTATTCATAGCATTAAAGCACCAATATTTAGTGAATACCCTTTCCTTCGGAAATCAAAGGCAAAGTAAAAACTACAACAGCATTTTTTTACTCTCAGTGGAAAATTCGTGAGTCATTCCCATTGATTATCTGAAATGCCCATATTATCAGGAATGGGATTCGAAAGTAACAACTTTTAAAACAAGGCTTAGACACTAATGCACTTCATTTTCATTTATAGAAATCCAATATTTTTCCCCCAAGTAGTAAATAATACAAGCTTCCTCATGTAGGCTAACACTTATGGAAATGTAGCAATTGGGCCAGCACATCAAGTAAGGAATGAGAACCTCTTTACTATGAACTGCTGAGTAGAACCTTCTTCAATTGTCATTATAAAGTATTAGAAAGAGTGATAGTATAAGGCATGGATAAGTCAATGAAAGAGGAATAGATTGAAATTCATTGAAAATATTTCCCAAATTATCCCACAACTGACTGCTTGACATTTTCTAAAACTGTGCAGCCATTTCTAATTTTTTATAAATC
The DNA here is from genome assembly GCA_933228895.1 of Platycnemis pennipes. Classification (NCBI taxonomy): domain Eukaryota; kingdom Metazoa; phylum Arthropoda; class Insecta; order Odonata; family Platycnemididae; genus Platycnemis; species Platycnemis pennipes. The sequence continues at coordinate 42,787,782 of OW121849.1, forward strand.
ATGCTCATGGTAAAAAAAATACAGTAAAACTTCATATTTACGTTATCGGAATTTACGTTTTCCCGCAATTTACAACGTTTTTATCGGGTCCCATCCCATTTCCTATATCTCCAACGTATGCAGAACCCTGTATTTACACCATGACTTTTCCGTTTTCCCGCTGTTTGCATTAGAAGCAGGTAAGAATGCGATTTATAAAAAAAACAAAATTACCTTCTATGACATTTAACCATGCATAACAGTCTATATAAAACACTATTTCATCTCGTTTTGTGCATATATCCTTAAAAAACAAGAGAGAGCAGTAATGTGCTCCTTTTTACAGAAGCATTTGAACTTAGTGGTGTAATGGGGCAGTACACAGTGCCACTAGTGATGGAAAGACAAAATATCACTCACGATTATTTCAGCGATCGCGAGTTTCGACCCCGATAGACACTCGCTATCCTTTTGCCGGGAAAAGATTCCTACTATGAAATGAATGCGTATAGGACGTGATTTATAATTTAGGAACACCTGCAGGAGTATATTTAAGCCTTACTGAAGTTCATATTGTGAAGAATGAAAATGAATTTTTACCCAGACATTATTAAATGTTAAAAACACATTAACTGAACTGATGGACGATAACAGGGGATCATTTGTCCAACCATAGCACTGCATTAATTCAACAGTTTTACTACGTGTTACTGCAAAACAAAACTTATTAACACTAGTTTTATCAAGTGAAAACAGCACTGAATAAATAAAATTATTTTGTTGAGAAAGTTTTTGCCGTTGGATAACTGCTTGCGCTGGCCGACCAGCGAGGTAGCTCAATATTCTCATGTGTTGTTTATGTTATACTTAATTACTCAGGAATGTAAATTTTATTTTACTTGGAAATGGGAAATGGATGCAAATTAAAATATTTCAAGATGACTTGAGTGTTTTCGGGTTTCTTCCACGTTGGTTCATCCCTCTGGATGACAGTTTCATCGGAATTCTAGATGCCATTTACAGATCTGAAGATCGCGTCCCATCCAATTTCCTATATCTTTGTTCTATATATTTCCCATATCTCACACTATTATTTCCTATACTTTGGACCTGAAGATGCAGTCTGGAACGAAACAGTCATGCAGTGAGATGAACCAATGTGGGAAGAAAACGGAAACCCTTGAGTAATTTTCTAATCACTGCAGAAATCTTCACAGCAACTAGAATATTTTCCGTTTTCGCGTAAATAAAAATTGTGGATTCTCATAATGCAACTTGCACTGATATAGCGAAACATCTTAGATTACCATTCCCTACAATGGATGCAATTATGAAAAATTGCAGTGCGAATCAGAAACATGCAAGCTAGTGCAGACACCTGTCAAAAAAGAGAGAATGTCAAGAAATCATGGTATGAAGGAATACTAACTAAAAAAGCTGTTTCTAAGTTCTAGATCGCCTAATCTTGAATGGCTTCGTCATAAGAGAAAAGGCATTGCATAATGTATAAGTTTGGGAATTATGGATTTGACACCCTCCAATGGTTGTTGGTTGAAACATTGGTAGAAATATATCTTACAAAAATAAATCCGGACAGCTCTATACTTCAAGAAATAATTAATAATATTATTCTAATTCAGTATATCGGTGTTTCCTATTTATATATTTACTTTATATTGCTAAAGTATGCATGTGAAACTGAAAATTGTCCTTTTCCCGCCATTTGCATTTTCCCACAATTTACACTTTTTTCTAGCGGTCCCTAGAAAAGCACAAATAAGGGGTTTTACGGTAATTTTATAAATTATTTCTTGCTTTGAAAATACAATATCATACATATTACCAACCTACTCAGGTCACATACAGGTCAACTCATGTGTTACTTATAATTAATATAAATATCAATTTGATAATCCCATTCAGTTTTTAAGATTAAAACAAAAAATTGTAAATTGGAGGGGGGTGGGTGGGAGCCTTCTGGAGCCCCCTGGCACTTAGACCCCTTTTAATCCATTGTGCCAACCCACATTTAACCTGCCTGCCACTTGCAGACAGAGGACAATAACACCGTGGTAGAGGTATGGAGGGGTCACCCATCCAACCTCCATCCCGGCCCAATGTTGCTTAACTTCAGTGATCTGATGGGAACCAGTGTGTCAACTTGGCTAGGCTCTTGCCCAAAATTAAAACTAACTCTGCTCTTTATAAGTAAACTTCAATTGTGACTACAGTGAAAAAGAAGTAACTTAAAATGGATGGAAAAAATATTACACCAATAGGTAGCACCAGCTGTACCGCTCCTTAAAAATGGTTAGCCAGATACGAAACATGATTCTTACACACTTCAGGGGTCATTTCATGAGCAATAACACAAGTATGTACTTGAATATTATTGTCCATTAAAATTTTGACGGTTAAAAAAATGCTTGGTAATTACTTAAATATAAATTAAAAAGCCAAGGGTGCTAATTGACAAATTTTCAACATTGGCCCAATTATCAAAGCTACTTGGGTGATTATATTCAAATCCTGCGGCACCATAAGATGGCACTGCTTGTAATACTGAGATCAAGTCATGCACTCAACTCAATCCTATTAAATTAAGCATGAATGCATTATTTAAATATTTTCAGCAACCATATTGACCACTCGCAGAAGTTCAGCCTCAGTATTAATTAATATGAATGATTCTTGCATGGATCATTAGAATTGCCTCCAAGAGGTAAGCATCCTCTTAATTCAGCCTCAATATCAATGGATGTGAATGATTATTGTATGGATCATTAGCATTGCCCAAGAGGTAAGCATCCAACTTTTTCACAATGAGGGTAAGAGGTGTAATTTTTATATAATGGCATGTAGCAATACAATGAAAATTTAACGAATTGAATAGAGCAAAGAGATAGAGGAATGAGCCAATTGCTATCAGAGACAATGCAGCATAATACAATGGTTGACTTCACCATCATAATGGCAGATTCAAGCTGTTCAAATGTTCTGCTCAAAAAATCTTATAACTGTGAACAATTGAATGATTTCTTAAAAGTCACTAGGACATTCAGGTGGATTCATGTATCCAAAAACATTTAGTTCATAGAGACTTGCAAATAGTATGAAAAACAGATACCAAGCCATTAGCACCACTCCATACCTTCGGTCCAGCTTCCAACCATTTAGGTGAGTGGCTATTACCAAGAAAGCAACAGTTGACAGGAGAGAGAGAGTTGAATACGTCAGTCCTGAAAAGTAAAAAATATACAACTTAACTCATAAATATAATCTCAGTGAAACAAATACATAAAAACGTTATATAACATGATAACAAACACAAGCATTGACATCAAACTTTAGTGGGTGACCAAGGTGAAAGATGCATGAAGGGTTACAGGAGAATTTTTGAAAAGAAAATTCTCCAGAGGCCCTTCTCCCATTCAACCTAAGAATTTGATTTTCAATTCCTAGCATTCTGCACAAGCCAATCACTTCATAAAACTTCCTCCCATCCCACCTACCTCTTAAAACTGTGTCTTTCTCTGGAGAATATCCTCAGTGGACAACAGTAATAGGTGATTATTACACTTGAAAAAAATGACCACCTGTGATAGCTAAATAGGCATGTCCCAATAAGATGCCAAATAAACATTAAATTAGTTTACCTTTTTTAAAACTGTTACACACTAGCATAGGTAGGTTTTTAGGTGAATAATAATGAATGAAAGACTGTTTTTTTGGCAAGTTCTACATGCCTTTAATTAACAGTGTACAATTGGTTTCATGTTTAGAAACCTATTCATTAAATTAGTGCTGTGCTTACTAAGTGCACTGTAAATGTTTTTTTTTCATTAGTTCTTTTGTTTTAATTGTCAGGTGAGCAGTACAAAATCTGGCCAAAGTCAATAGATGATACTGACTATAGTCTATCCTGTCCTTACAAAAATTAGTAGTAACAAGCAAGCATCAAGTACGGCAAATTTATATTTTCATTTATTAGGCTCTCAAGAGTGTTGCTGTATGATTGTGAGCAAAGAGGTGAGTGAAGTAAGTATAAGAGATGAAAATGACAAGATACACAAGAAAAATGGTCATCAATAAACATTTCATCTTTCAGATTGATATAGAACATTATTCCTTTATTCCCCTGTGACCAACATGTATAACTTGAAACCTATCCACACATATAACCTTAAAATGAGACATAATGAACCTCCATACTTATGAAACCTCCTTAGAACGAAGTCTACATGTAGATGCACCTGGGCCCAAACATAGAGGTGACCTCTATTTGACGAATAGTTTGCATAAAAATTATTTTTTTTCGCATTTATAGGTTTTCACCATCAATATTGAAATAATTTTTGGAGTTTCTGTTGGTTTTTTGTCGTAAATGACCTTTCTCTCAGTATATTTCCAATGAAAGGCATGGACAAAATGTTATGTGGTGCATCGTTAGGGAAAATTGCACCGACTCAACTGCCAAGACTGACTACATGCACACACACACAAAATATAAACAAAAATCCATCAAAACACACAGATTACAAGCTAATTTTTTCTGTCAAAAATACAGAGACAGTAACTAAAAATAATTTCATTCAACATTATTTTTTTGTTAAATAATATGTAACTCCAAAGTTTTTTGCCTCATGCATATATTCATTTCCTTGGAAGCTGCTCACCCAACCTGCTGTAGAATTTTAATGTTTTTGACTCTTCTGAATAATAAAAATACTCTCTCCCAAACCTTTACCACTTCTTTCCATTCAGTGCAAATTACAGTAAAACCTCCCGCTAGGGAAATCCCTTACAACGAGCACCTCCGATTAAAAAGCACATGGAGTTGGTCCCGTCAAGTTGCCATTAAAAAAAATGCATTTTAACTCCCTTACAACGAACTCCCATGCAACGAGAACCTCCCAACAACGAGGTGGAGAGCCAGTCCTGTGAGCACTTGTTGACCTCTTTCGGCCGAATTTTTTCTCATCGAACGCTTTTTTTTTCAGAAGTACGTGAGCTGTCATTTACTCTTGAAATCCATGTTCACTGTTTTCCTTAACATCCGTTAAAAATCAGGTGAGTGTCTTTCATGGAATTTTATAAATCGACATGATCTTTTTGCAAATTTTCATGACATAAGCAAATAAGCCTTGAACCAGTACGCATGTCATTATTATTGCTTTCTTCTGTTTTTGCCGTGTTATACTGTTGCTTTTTTATAGGTTTCCCGGCAAATAGCATAGTCACAAAGACTGGATTAGCATTGCCATGGGAGGTTGGACGTATCGCAAGCATTAGCTGCACACGGAATGTCAGCGATCGAAAAAACGTAATGTGCAATATTTTTACATATGCGTACGGCAAATGGATATGCTGCGAAGAAGACAGACATAGATATGTTGAGCTAAATAATGTATGCTCTGCTTCAATCGATAACTTACGAGTTCATAAAGGTGACTTAAAAGCTCACCTAAATTGGCTCTTGTACATGTAAGAGTGTCGCAGGGGAAAATTATTTTTCTGGTGTCTCTGCATGCATTAATTGTGATTCATTGAACTTATATCAGAAGAGAGAAGGTAGATCTTGGCCACCACAAAACTTTCTGGGGTTGAGGCATCAGTAGATCCCGATTTTGAGAAAAATTAGAGGCATAAGTTTCCAAAGTTGATCAGGCAATACGAACCGAAAGACATTTTTAATGCTGATGGAGCACAATTTTTCTACAATAGAGATATATTATGCTATTTTATGCCAGCAGCAATGGTTCAGTGAAATTACCTCTGCTTATAATTGGAAAATCCAACAAAACTAGTTGTTTAAAAATGTACGACAACTACCATGCCCCTACTAACAGAAATTCTTGGATGACCACAGAGATGTATCGGGAAAGGGCCATTGGAGTTGAAGCTCGAATAGGAGGTCAAAAAAGAAAATTCTCTTGTTCGTTGATCACTGCACAGTCCACAAATCAGAGGCTATAAATGTAAGAAATGTGTCCATGGTTTTCTTCTCGCCTAACTGCACAAGTCGGCTACAGCAGACCAGGGATATCCACGTAAAGGTGACGCCGACGACAATTGGCGCAGTATTAACTTGGAAGGATGTAGAGTACCAGCAACCCAACTCTTCTGGAACATTCTCCAGGCTATTCAGCGTATTTATCTTTGTTGGAATACAGTTCTGCTCGCTACAATAAGACATTACTTCAGCAGGCAGGGTTTAATGAAACTGAATCTAATTGTGAAGTGAATGCAAGCCGAGGGGATGGAGATTCGGAGGAACTGTTGGGCAAGCTAAGCATTCAAGACGTTTCATTTGATGACGTCATAAATATCGACGAAAGTGTTGTGCCATGCTCTGCTGAAAGTGAGGTGAGAGAAAAAGAGATCGAAGAGTGAAGAGGACAATGAAGATCCAGAGAGGGAGTTTGTGAAACACAAATCCCAAGAAGTCATTCCAGCACTGGACGCAACTGGGAAATTCTTCCTAACTGCTGAAGAATGTAACAGAGATGCTAATGGAGCATTCCGGGAAGTGGAGAATGCTATTCTTCATGATGGAAGGAGTAGTTTAAATCAGGTGACCATTGACTCTTCCTTCGAATAATTTTTGTGCATAGTAAAACAAATGTATATTTAAAGATTTTTTCAAGTAACTCGTTTGAATTTTTTGACTCTCCTGAGTCTAATTCACCGGACTGCTTTGGAAGAAAATGCCAATTTAAGATATAGGTGTCAGCTCAAAGTTTCAAGGAGTATTATGATAACATATGGAGCAAATCAAAGGACGGCAAACTGACCACGAGAACCTAACCACATTTCCGCTGAAATAGCACAATAGCAAAAGTACCACAGAGAAAAAATCATTCGACTTGACCAGGACTTGAGCCCGGATAACCTGATTTCCAGTCAGGTGCTTTAATCAATTAGGCTATCAAGGAATCATGTTTCCCTGTGGTATTTTAGAAGCCTTAAAGGAACAAGATGTACTTGAACTGCTTGACATATCATGTCAGAAAGAGTCAATGCCGTGTGCATGACGCCACCATCCAAGAGGTTAAGGCCAAATTTTGAGAAGTACTAAGGTGCTTACTATATCAGGGGATCCGGGTCCGAGTCAAGTTCATCCTAATCATTTGAATCAAGGCGAATGACTTTTTCCTCTGTGGAACCTATGCTATTGAACATAAGGAAGATTAAAAATGCTGCATATTCCGCAGTTATTGCAACGTAACATTTTGCTTAAAAATATCTACTTCAAGAGCGGTGATTAACATGATGGCAATGGAGATGAGAATATAAATTGTGTACAAAATGTTAAATATCGCAAAGATGGAATAGTTTTGGAGTTATGAACTGTAATTTTTTTCATGAAACTTTCAGCAGATTTTCAACGGCGAACAATGACAATCGCGAAACCTCAATTTCATTTTCCCCAATCAAAATACAATTTCGCCCGAAAGCTTCGGATTCTCTTGCCATTGTCATCGACCATAAAAATAATGAAATAGTAGCTTTGCAATGTATAGTATTAAATAATCCATAAAGTTCGTACGCAGCTCGTTAGGCAGCTGTGTTTAACGCAAGCGATGTCATTGAAAGAATGAAATTTACTTTTCAAAGAACTCAGCAAGCAAAATGACAAACTATTCAATTTGTACATCACCTACAGAAAAAACCGTGGAGTCAGGCAGTTCGCCACGTGCAGTCATGTAAAACCATCTTTGTCGCAATGGCCAATTATTTTTCTCTCCTATGATAGGTAGTTATTTACAATGCAATTCTGCAGTAAGTAGTACAAGAGACTACCACATACATTTATGATGTCACTTAGCGAATACCGTATGAAACACAAGGTATTTTTGTTCGATTACTCCTGCTCCTTGGATATGACAAGAAAAGCCCCTGAAAAAATGGAGGTTTGCAACCCGCCACATCCTAGGATTAACTAACTCCCTGCTAACAAGCACTGGAAAATTTGGGTCCCTTGAATTTTGTTAACGGGAGGATTTACTGTACTACCACTTCAGCATCAGATACCTTGTTTCTTCGGCATTCACTGCCTGTGTCTCTGCAAGGATGTCAGGAACCTCATTATTGGAATATACGACTAGTTTTTGCCTACATTCATGTAATCATCAAAAGAAATTCCCTCGATGCTAAAAGTGTAAAGCCTGTTTCACATGATACTTGATTCAGCACAAGACCTAGTGTGCTAGCCTCTTCTTGATATTGAGGACGGAATCTGGTATGATTGGAACCGTCCTGGGAGGTTTCACATGATCATCGACCTTGTGCTTGCTATGAAGTGGTTATTCCATATGATTCCATACCAATTAAAAAAAAAGTTGGCACAACATCTGTAACGTGACTTATTTGGTTGATGTCTACTGGGTCCTACTAGAAATCTAGTACTGAATCAAGTATGAAATCCAGTAGCTCAGCGAGTATGCTAGCGAGCATGCTTGCTAGCCAGCATACTGGTTCTATTCACATGATACTGGAAAGCTAGAATACTTGCTAGTATACTCGACCATGTGCTGAACCAAGTATCGTGTGAAATGGGCTTAAGCGACTTCACCCCATTCCAATAAAAAGAGTCGTTTCAGGTGTGATGTGGTGGAATAACATAATTAAATAAGATTGACAATTTTCCATGAAGAATTCTTAACTCAGACTGGTTTCAATGTGATACATCATCATCAGGTTATTATCAGATCTTATTTAATTCACCCCATTCTTCCCTCTCGTTCAATCCTGTTTCCATGTCTGGATTTTTCTTCTCTCTGGGGAAGCCTACTCTCCTAAAGCAGTTCGGTATTTAACCACTATTCACTCCGTACCAATAGAGAGATGCTGGATGGCTAGGAGGAAGTTCCATTTCAGGGATTTAACATCACGGCTGTTTTCCACTCTATCCAGAAGATATTCTACTATATGTATTCCATATGCCCTTTTAACATGACACTCCAAAGGAGCTTGCCTACTACCATGGTAAATCGCTAGCAATGACCATGCTTCCTACCAGATGGCAGATGGCGATAGAGTTTATCGAAGTTGTGCAGTGGTTGAAATAACATAAGCTTAGCACTGTGTGCATAATTGCTGCATATTTAAAAGTGTGATATTACTATCAGAAAAGGGTATATAAAATTTAACATTTCTTATGCTGTGCTTCGCGCAACATATTTCCTACCACACTTGATTTGTTATCAGCTGATTCAGCCCGATGTCAACGCGTGTGTAGTGTCTGCATGGCCTCCCATCACTACGTCGCGGGCGACCGGACTGGAAGTTTCTGTAACAACCATCATCAATAGTAGTCTTCCTTCAACAATTTCACACTCATTATCTTCATCCCCATTCAGATTTATTTTTATTAACTACCATTTCAGTGATTTCATCATCTGTGAAATGTTGTTTGCAAACATGGTGAGGGAATTGTGGATGCCAGTTATCCATTCCTCTAAGTTTACCAATTCCATTTCCTTTAATTCAGAATTATAGATGCTGTTTGCACAGTCAACCAACTCCACCATCATATGTTTATCCTCAAAAACATGAAAGTCTTTGAAATCCCCATATATTTTGTCTACATCAAACCTTCGAGCAGGCCACAATTTCAACCATGTGGGTTTTAGAACTGACTGTGAATCACTATTCCATGCACGCAAAATGTTCCACATCACGTCATTTAGATATAAATAAATTAAATAAATCTATAGTCAAAGATCCCACGCAGTGTGTTTCAGACGAACGCTTTACTGATGCAATGGCATCAAGCTTTTTCATGAATTGCACTTTTTCTGCGATCGTTAACGTTTAGTACTGATGCCTCACTCCTCTGCTGTTGTCAAAACTTTATAGATTAGACACAATTAGGGAGAAAAATAAGCAAATAACCAATAATTTTATCAAATTATGCCTAGTGGTCAATTAAAAATGAGTACGCCATTGTAAGTGGCCAATCTGTAAACTAGTCATAGTCCGTCTCAGAGATGTCTTCAATTTTGTATGTTTATTTCAATTTGCAGAACAATTCCAGGGTAAAAGAAGTACCAGAAATTTATAGTTTTAAATTACTCTGATTCTCAGAATGGGAAAATAAACATTAAGAATGGAATGGGATAATATCTCGGCAGGTTGTGAAGCAATGTTTCGGTACAACATATTTTGGCATTTTCCATCAAGTACCGGGTAGGTGATCATGGCAAACTTGCCGGATTATGGGTGTTCCCAGATTACAGATTCCCGGATTGAGGGTGCTCAACTGTATTAAAACTTGATGCTTGCTTATTAGCACTTACAAAAGTTAATGTATTCAACAGTCCCAAATCGTTGACAAAGTTTTGTTACATAAATTAGCAGCATACCACGTAATACATTGATTGAAATTCTAGGAATAGAGATATTAGAATATTTGAGTTATGATTAACATTTGAATTTGATATTCAAATTTGAGAAATATGCTATTTGTCCCATCTCTACTTTAAATAAAAACAATAGGGAAAAAATTATTACCAATGAACTGCAAATTGTAACACAGTTAAAACATAATACAAGACTCTATGTGCTTACCTTTACTTATAACGTTCACATGGCTACCTGGCTTAATGAGTGCAGTTTGTATAAACCAGGGCAGACCCAAACAGATTAGGATGTCAAAAACATTGCTTCCAATAGCATTGGACACAGCCATGTCACCATACCCTATGTAAAGAAGATCAAATAAAATGAATGCTTGGTTAATAGAGTGATCTTGAAGTTCCTGTAAATTGGGTACTGTTGATAAAGTGGAAGTATCATTTTCAGCATAAATAGTTGAAGAGAGAAATGAGATATGATAAAATCCACAGTATCAGGCATCAAGTGGTGGTACAACATTGTAAGAAAATAGAGGATAGTAACTGTCCACTAGTGTATTTAAGCAAGATAGATGGATAGAGAAGGTAATAATGGGCGGAAGCATTCTGAAAGCTATGATTAAGGGAAGAATTTTGGGTAAACAGGGTAGAGGGAGAAGAAGAACAGGTATTTTGGATAGAATAATGACTAGTGGGAAGTAAAACAGACTGAAGAGGGACATTGTGTGAAATGCTGGGGTAGTGGGAAGATTTAAATGTACCTATATTTAGACCTACTTTCACCAGTAGAAAACTAATTATCATTGTTACTTGATGATTACACCATTGTGCATTGAAACACAGTTACCTATATATTAAAATAAACTAATGAACAGTACCAATCTTCTATTTTCTTTTCCAAAATACTGTAACAACTCACTAACATACCCTAACACCTAACCTAATTAAGCATCAGAATTTCTTCTAATATTCCAATAGACCCTGACATTAAAGAAGGGGAACTCAGCATTTCAAAGACAAAACACTGTGAGATCAGCTTCATTTCTTACTAGAATATGGGATATTATATTTTGTTTCAAACTGTGCATAGGTTTAAATAATGTTCAACCTTTAGGGTCTAATTTTATCAACAGTTTAGTGCTATCAATATTTCATTATGCAAAGCATTCAGCAGATATTTATCTAATGTTGGAATCCAGCTCATTCTCAGAACATTTGACATGTAATAAAATAAAATATGCTTCAATGCTGCAGACTATTACAGAAATTTTAAACCAGTTTTTCAAAAATATTTTTAAAGTTCATAATTTTTATCCTATTGAATTTCATTGCAAGGATAACTCCTCATATTCATCACATATGGCTTTAAAAGGGGTTTCATTTAGGGAAGGGTCACTCGATTCCTAGATACCTCGATACCTCAGGTATCGAGTATCGAGCGAGTACTAGCAAAATTTCCATAGTATCGAGCAAATGAATACTTTGACAAAAAAGACTTATTTTTCGCCATTTCGCGAATCTTTTTCAATTTCATTGACTGCCAAAGGTTTTACCCTATTTCTCTGAATATAGTCCACCATTTTTGGCTGAAATCCTCGCGGAAAAAGTCTTGGGGGGACTATATTTGAGCTCAAGGCACCTGATGTCCGTTGTGAAATTCCATCCCTAGTGTTTGAATGCCAATATCTAAAAATGGATATTTCAATTTTAAAATAAATTACATTGAACTAAATCTTGTTTATTCATACGTTTATTAATGTCAAAAATATATTTTGAAATTGGTTGTATCAATAAATTTTTCGACCGAGACAGCAAAAAGACCGTATTTTTTTTAAGTTCCGGGAAGCAAGTTCAACTTTGACGCCCACTTGAAGGAAAACAAGAAAAACCACTTCTCTTTTCTTCGCATAAGATATGAAACATATATTTATCTTAGAATAAACAAAGTTTAAAACAGATTACTCAGTTAACAATTGCGTCACGACAAATTTTAAAAACATGCACTGTCTCAGCTTACGGAAGTCGGAAATACATTGTGTTTTGACGGTATTCTTTGCCTTTGAAAACTTAGCACGTGCAAAATGACTTAACAAATTCAGAGAATTAGATATGCTTTCAAAGTGTATGTATTTATTTATTTTGGAAAGCAAGCTCCACGTGACAGGACTTTCGGCCAGAAGAGATAAGCTGCTCGAGGTTACCAAGTTGTAAGCTACCGTAGGTAGCGTGCGCACCAAACACCACGGGAGTTAATTTCTCTAGTATGCACAGAAAAAATATACTTGTTGTTTTTTTAATCTTCCAGATGCTCTTTACAACTGATATTACTGTTTGCTTGTACCCAGTCCTGTAGTTTTTCTGTTTATGATGTATTTTAAACCATAATATCCTTAAAATTTTGAATTGATTCATAATGTCTGGTATCAAGTAGTAGCATGAGTACTTACTGGTATCATACTCGGTATCGAGTATCGAGAAAAAATGGTATCGACCCATCACTAGTTTCATTACACACCTTACCGTGTAAAAACATGACTGAGGCTGAGGCAGGCGAGATGTAGTGAAAAGTATACATGTTTGTAATAAAACCAGATAGCACTTTTTCCACAATTTTTATGACGGTAGTTATCAAGGATTTATGATACATTTCAGTTTTGTGATGGGGGATCTGTAGGTCAAAATGATAGGATCTTGTTGAACAGTAAAGGATGTACTTTTTTAAGCAAAGGAGTTGAAGATGTATGGAGGACAGCTTGATTTGAAAATTTTGAAGGTGGAAAGAATAGATAAATAAAGCCATCTCTCCCTTACTTTGAGCCATTTTAATTTTCTGTATGAATCTGTAACATGATCCCTTCATTATAAATCAAATACAAATCTTACAGAGGCATTCATCGTTATCTGAAGCTTATTATTAGTATCTTCATTAATATTATTTAATACACCGCAACAGTAGTCAAAATGTGGGAATATAATCGCATTTATGATTGATTTTCGTATGTTTGTGGGCAACTGGTTTTTGGATTTGTATAGGTGATGAAGAGTTTTGTAGCTTTTACTCCTTATATTTAGGCAGTGGGCATTCCAACTTAAGTTCCTGTCCATTATTACTCCTAGTTTTTTTTATATGTTCTTAGTAGGGGAGTGCTTTATTTTTGACTGTGATTGTAGGGATACTTTGGAAATTTACCTTAGAGGAAAGGTTCCAACTGCCGAAGATGATGGCCTTTGTTTTATTTTCATTCAGTTTCAGATCATTGTTCTCAGCCCATGTGTTGATATGTACAATATCAGCATTTAGACTATCAATAGTGTGTGTTAGGTTTTCTGTTGTTGAATGTTGGTAAATTTGGAAATCATCGGCATAAAGGAAATATTGTGAGTGAGTTAAGAATTTCAGTAGGTCGTTAATGAACATGAGAATAATAATGGACTGAGAACAGATCCTTGAACCATTCCCGTGTCCACATTTAGCCAGTTAGATGTATCTCTGTTCCTTCCTATTACTGCCTGCATTCGCCCGGTAAGATATGATCGGAACATTTTAATACACTGCCAGAAAAATTATACCCTTTTAACTTCTGTATTAGTACTGCATGGTTCACTGAGTCGAATGCTTGTGAAAAATGAAACAGAACAAGCACAGTAAGTTGCCTATTATCCATTTCTTTTATGATGTCTTCAGTTAGGTGAAGTAGAAGAGTTTGTGTACTATGTCCCTTCCTAAAACCAGATTTTCTTGGGTCGAGCCGGTCTCGTTCGGAAATGTATGAGTTAATTTGGTCAAAAACTATGCTCTCAAGTATTTTTGTGGTGGCACATAGTAATGCTTATGGCCTATGATTGCTTGGGTTGAAAGGATTGGAGCATTTAGGCATTGGCCGCAATAAGGTTCTTTTCCAAATAGCTGGGTATATGCCTAGATGTAATGAGGAGTCAAAGATATTTAAAAGAGCACATAGTATCACTGGTAATGACTTCTTAATAAAATCTATATGGATTTCATTGTAGCCTCTTGCGTTGAGGTAATATTTTCACATGCTTTAGTGACTTCTATGAGTTTCACGTGTGAAAAGAAAAATCATTTGTCAAGATTGTCTCATTACTGAGGAATGTTCGGGGGAGGATAGTCATCCTTTTAGTAGATAAGTAATTATTTAGGATATCTGGGTGAATGTTGAACTTCTCATCCTTGGGCTTTTTAACTATTCCTATGTCTTTTCATGTATTTTTTGAACTGGTTTTTTGAGAATAGCCTGTGATAATATTTATTTTTTGCTTCCCTTATCTTTTTATTTGTGATCTTTCTCAAAGCCTTGTATGAGGAAAAAGCATCTGGGTCACCATATCTTCTATACAATGTACAGACATGATTCCTCCTCTAAATTGTCATCTTTATTTCCGATATCCATCCAAGATTTAGTTCAATAAACTTTATTTTTAAATCTTGAAATAAATCTTAAAATCTTAAATTCACCGATTTGCAGCATCATCAAGTGCAACATGCCTGGATGGGCCTGATGATGCAGAAAGTCGGTAAGACAAGTCGTAATTAATAAAATGATGTGGAATAGTAAAATTGTTTTTCTTTGCACTGTGGATACCAGACAAGTTTCAGTACAAGCACACAGTTAAGCCAATTATTGTATTGTTAATATTATAAAATAAAAATACCTTCTTTGATAACAGCAAGACTAGATAACGCATCTGGAACACTCACTCCAGCAGCAACAAATGTGAGCCCCATCACTGTATCTGGTACTCCAAGAGTGCTACCTATAGTGGAAACACAATTCTCAATAATGAATCAGAGACTTGGAAACAGTTTGAAAATGCAAATAAAATGTATTATAATGGAAATTTAAGTGACTATTACATAACTTTAAATACATAAACAATGTTTTCTTAGAATAATTGAGACTAATGAGATTGTTGCTTTACTAATGAGGAAATCAATATTATGTTTATGAAAGAAATAACTATGAACTTTCCTCTTGAATTCTGGATTACGCCTTTTGGATTTTTACGCATTTTTAGAGGTGAGTCTATTGAGAAATAACTGAGGCATGAGTTTTTATTCTTTATGCTGGATCGTGTAGTGAAGGATTACGAGGAAAAAGGTAAGTTGAAAAGGTCAGATGTAGAAGACTCTTATGAAGACCTGCATTAAAATCTTGTGACTGATTACCATAGATTATAGCACAGTTATAGAATTCCATTACTAAAACACCTTTTATAAAACTGAAAAGTTTTGTGCACAAAATGACTAATCAAAAACATTAAGATAGAAAATACAAGAAAAATCTGAAGCAAAATAGTAGGTGGCTGTACATAATCATTGTTGCCCTATTGATATAAATTTATGTTTGAATATATGATCCAGCAACCCTAGAGTTGATATGACAGATATTGGATTTATTGTCACAGGGGTATTATTACATCAGAAAGAAAGATTTCCACTCCTTTACCATTGAAAAAGATTTTTACAATTTATCCCTTTGGATTCTACTCTAACTTCTTTTTGTTGAACAAAGAAGAGAGTTGGTATGGCAAATACTTAAAGAAGAGATTTCCTTCTGAATAATTTGCAACATAGTCTCAATTCTGAGACAATAGACCTCTGGACAATTTTTTAAATCTCCTTGAAATGCTACTTAAAAAATTGTTAATTATACTAAAACACCTTAGCGATGAAAACTATGCATTTATTTAATGTATTTTTCGAGAAATAAGCAAAAGAAATGCCCAGAAAACACGCCCACTCTAAAACGTATTGTGATTGGCCGGCTGAAAGTGACGTCAGCTCCTGCAATGGAGAGGGAAACGGCGGAACGTACTGTACCTGTGGACGTTGTTTTCAACATTTGTTGTCGGATTTAGATATCTTTGGTGTGGTTAAGGAAGGCTGCGAACATATATGATTTCTTTAGAAGGTATGGAGTCTGAGTTTGTCAAAGCTGAGGCAAGAAATCTTCCGAAAATCTCAACATTAGCAATGTTTTCATACATGTCAACACCGTGTTTAAATGTAACTTCGTTCAATCTTCATAGAAAACCTGATTCAAACGGAAATCGAAAGAGTTAAGATGGCGAGGTAAAAGCATGTCAATGTTTGAAAATGAATGTTCACATTTGAATTTTGTAATATTCATAATATGGCGGTGATGAATGTTTTGGTGTTAGGGTCGTTCGTGAGGAACACGACGATGATGCCATCGGCTATGGGCAGGTTAAGCTCGATAAAATGTTGTTCGTGCTCGTGTATGCCCCGAGCATAAACTAATATGTCGTGGAAGCACATATTTTGATGGATGACGAAGACAAGTAGGTATACCTACTTGCCTTCGCTATAGACTTTAGTGAGCATTTCGTGCAGGGATTGCGTAGGTACGTCAAGTTCGGGACCACAAAAATAAGATGTATAATGGGCATCTACGTTATCCATTTGTTTACTTTGAATTACTGCTCCAATATGTGTCGACATCTCTATATTTTCAGGCACATTATATCATTAATGTATCATTTGGGATGTTTTCAAGGATTCGGACTAAGGCCTGGTTACACGATACATTAACCCGTACGAGTTAATGTGTAAATGCATGAACGCGAAAATTCCCCGTGTAACCACACCAAAATGTACAAATGAATGAAGGTGTGAACAGAAAATAGAACCTGTACTATTTGGTTCATGCTCTAACGTACAAGTTGAGCAGAAACCATTCACGCAAATGTACATTAACCCGTACGTGTTAATGTATCGTGCAACCAGGCCTTAAAGGCCTAAATAAAAAATACAATGAACGTGAAAATCTTTTGTTTGTAGTGGCATAACCTTATGGTGCAGTTATGAGTTTTGATACGATTTCCAAGAATTTCCTTTTGGGGAAATATATATTGGGCTATTGAGACAAAGGGGGATTAAAAAACCCTTGATTACCGAATATACCGAGGAACTTGAAAATTTAACCTGTTGCGCAGGAAGCAAGTGCGATCGTGATCCTAGATTCTAATGTTGTGTTGTGTAATATTGGTGTATTTGGCATATTAGCTGATCTAGACGCAGACGCGGTATGTTGAAACGTGAATCTAATGTGTTAAATCGTGAAGGTAATTCAAAGAAATAAATATTCCCGTCTACAACTACTTTGGTTTAATAAATTGTTTTTATGCGCACAAGTAGCCATTCACGCATCCATCGTTCACGCTGACCTTCGAAAATTGAAATTGACCGGTGAAAATTACTGCTTGCGATTAATAAAAGTTAGGACATCTAATCTTGAAAAGTAAGCAGCGATAGGTTCAGTGGGTTCAGTCTTTTAATCATAATTGAAAGTTGCTTAGCGAACTTTTTCAAACATGGCATATTGCCTGATATGGAAAAGATTTTTCGTGACATATGTCCAGCACATTTCCCTCGTACTCTGATTACTGATTTGTGCATGTATTAAATTTCCTAGCAGTTTTTCTATCAATGAAAAAACTTTACCGAATAATATTGAGCCTATATGTCAATCGCATCAATAGTACTACTGGCGGCGCTTTGTTTTGACCTAGTTTCTGCACAATTAAGATACAATTAAGTGTAATTTAGCTTCCAGAATTGGTAAAATGAATATAGACAGTGAACGTTCAAAACTGCACACGTTTGATCGCATAGACAAAGTTTCATTTCGCTTGCACTTCTTTCTTCACCCATATTATCCTGTTTCGGGTAATTAAAAAAAAATACTTGTTGGGAGGCATTTCCGTTGGTGTCATTATATTTTGGCACAAGACAACATTTAAAACAACGCTTTGGCATGTTAAAATAAAGTGCGTTCATGAAAGACATTTCAATAGTGATCTCCTAAACGCTTCAAACTTCGCATAGAAATATACGCACCGCGACCGCTGTTGCAGGACCTGACGTCATTCAAGATGGCAGCGATGCGAATTACGTTTTTGCGAGGGACCAGCTCGTGGCGATTCAAATGCTTATATTTTAAAAATAAAATACTTTCTGTCAAAACTGCTTTCACAGCAAGTAATTTTTTTGTTTAAACTCTACGAAAATGCCTTTATTGGAATATGTGTCCAGAGACCTATTGGCCTTAACAATTAGCACCATCAATTACAACACAATTTAAGCAAAACTATTTTGAATAAGTGATTGAATCATGGAGATACCCAGGACTGAGCAATTGCAGTTCACCTATGCTTTCACCAACATACTATATCTTAAGTATTTTCTTGTGCAATATTAATACTAACATTTTGTGAAAAAGTCTATGATACTCTTTTAGTTCAACAAAAATGAGTTTCATTTAAGGCAAAACTATGAGGCTGATATTTCTTCAAAAACCCCCTTCCTTTCCCTTTAAATTACTTCAGTGATAAGCTTAGTGACTCTTCTCAATTGGGCTTCAATGGAGAGCAATGAAGAAAGTATACTGTAGAGAAATGAAGACAAATAATAATGTAGTAAGTAAATTGATGAACTAAAGGGAGGTATTGGAATACAAAACAATATTAAATAGGTAGAATTATGGGTATGAAATGACAATGGAGGAAAATGATAAGCATTTTGGAGTGCCTGAGGAGAAATAGGAGGTAAGCTGAAATGAAGAATGACATACAGATAGTAAACATTAACCCATTCGCATCCTCTGTCTGAGATTTAAAGTAACCACACGTGACTTTTAAGGTATTTAATCACAAATGTAGTTTGTAAATTGATGAAAAGAAAACTTTCCAATGAAGCCGTAAGATAGCAGCTGCAAACAGGTACAGGTGAATGACCAAAAAGTTATTAAAAAAATATGTAAGATGGCAGCAGGATCAACCTACAAGTAACAAAATGCGTTATGCGTACCAGTACGCTTGCGGTGATTGAGGCCAGATACAGCTTGCGTACTAGTATGCTTATGGATGTGAATGGGTTAAAGGTGGCTAAAGAGAGAAAAATTGGTTAATAAAAATTACTCTAGCCAGTAGCATTAAAATCTATAGTTAATTACCAAATTTTGCGGTCCACAAGGAACACTTTTTTATTTGAAAATAAATTCTTAAATCAACCTTCTCCTTATGGGCCAAGGGTAGGTCTGCACTTTCATGCATCTGATTTTGGGTTGCAGTCAAAAGTGCCCAGTTATCTATTTTCACCACAGACTGAGTTGCGGTAACAAGCTTAAGGTGCACTCTCCATCATTCATTTGTTTATGGAATTCTATAATGGATAACTTGAATTCAGTCAATATATTTTTTTTTCTATTAACCACATCATATTCTTGCCAATAAAAGTAACATTAACAGACGTTCATTATCATTTTTTACTTTAAAATACAATAAAAAAATTACAGGGCTGAGAAATAAGCACTTAGAAAATGCTTGAAGGAGAAGTTATACCATTGTCAACTCTTTTCAATAGGTGGATGAGAATGCAGAATTACACTTTAAACCTGTAAGAAAAAAGCCCTGGCTTTGAGTACAGGCTCTGCCAGTACTGTATCAAAAGAGTGATGCTAAGGATGGAATAGGAGATTAATCATTTTCAGGAAGCATGAATTACTCCTCAAGAGTAATGCTTGAGGAAAACTGAAAACAAATATTCACTAATTAAAGGCTGCACCAGCAATTTGATAATGACAAGATGGTTTAGAGTTGTCTTGTTAAAATTAAAACATTATTTTTTTCTAACATATAACCCAAAAAATGAGTGCTAGCCACAGGTAGATTGCCAACGAAAAAAATTAATAAACATAATTACAAAACTTACCAATAATAGTGATCATCCACACCATGATGTAAGAGTAAAAAGAGATCCAAAACATAGAGACCAGGAAGGTGATGGGATACCAGTGACGCCATTTAGGTTGCCTACAATCTGGAGTGGTGGTCTGGCACACTTTGTGGATTGGCCAACAGAGACACCACCATACTCGTGCAGCTTGGCCTTCTTCTGGGCCAGGCATTTCCATTGGAAATGTTTTATCATCATCTTTTACAATAGGTCTCGGCTGCTCGATCCCTGTTTCCACTTGCGGTTTAGCTCCAATAACTCCAGAACCATCAGCTACGCCTGGAGATGTCTTCTGATATTCACTCATGGGATCCATCGGAGCAATTCCTTAAATCAGAGTAAAAGGTATTATTGATTACTATGAAACAATAGTCCCATTGCCATAAACATTCCATCACTTAACTATTATGCTGCAATGATTCATAATCTGAATTCAAAACCAGTAATCTTTAATCTCAGTTAACTTTTCAGAAGGGTGTACTCCAAGAAAATTCACCAAACGCTTATCTCCTCTTGTCCAAATTTGTTTTTGAGAATTCACTTCAAACATGCTCTGGAGAAAGAAATAGTTTGCCCACAAGCCACAGTGTACTGCCCGGACATACAGAACAATTGACTTTATTCCCATATGCATGAATACACATTCAAACCATAAGTTGAAGACTTAGGATAGAAATTACCTAAGTGAGAGTACAACTGTGTAACCATGGGTTTCAACCATTGGAAATCTTATATAAATTTACCAAGAACCTTTCTTTGTTGTTAATGTGGTTAATATAACAAGGCAAAAACAAATCCAGCTGGTGATGCAATGGGCTAAAAGTAAAATGGGCCTGAGGAAACAAAAGAATAGAATGCATTCAAAGTTGTAACAATGACATAAATGCTCTTCAACAAAAATTAAACCACTTAACCTTCAAGTGTCCAATACATTTTCAATACATGATTATTAAAATGATAAAAAATATGCTAGTACTTATGAAATTAAAATATGGATGATCATTCAAGGGCTATCTTTGATAAAATGGAGAACTCATTAATGATAAATGTACTGCTTATAAAAGTTTTATCACAGTTTCTATTATTGTATTCATATCTCACGTCATCTAAACTCCATCCCTAGTAGCACAAAAGATGCTGAGCACATGCTCACGGCATGTCCATTATGCTCAAGGAAACATTTTCGAATCATATTGTGAGCATATGCTGAAAATGTTTTCATGTCATTTTAGGAGCCACTCATTTTATAACATGCAGTCCGCATATTTCTAGCATATGTTAGAAAATCATGCTCAAAATATTTTTATGTTATGGGCTCAACATATTTCTAGCATATGTTCATAGAACATGTCTAAAATATTTTGATGGAAATACCTCATTGTTTATTAATAGACATGTTTATTTATACGCTTCCATAACTCTAAGTCTACAACTTTGCAGTTTTGAGCTGAATTTACCAGTCCACGATCGTGTTCAGTCATGCTATGACAACTGATCATACCAATATTGCCATCATCGTCGCGCTTAATTTCAGATCGGTATGTCCATAGTTTTTGTACCGTACCTAAATTAATGTTAATCATACTAAATAACTGTGTTGTATGTTCATAATTGTGCCGATGGTGTTCATTTAGCTCAACGTTCATCTCATATTTCGCGGCGTTTGGAAAGGGCATACCAACATCGCAAAGCAGAGCGGCGGCGAATTATGTTGAGAAACGAATGTGGGAGTTAGCCAGAGTAAACTCCTCGCTAAATTGCATTTTAAGCTGTTGGTGTTCACGGCAGCTTAATTTGATGATGGGATGATCATCCTATCATCGATGATCATGTTCGAACATTCAGGAGATTCAGGTACGGCGAGTATAATTATTTACCTAATTGAAAATAGAATTTGTTGAAGAAAAGTCATCAATTTGTCATTGTTTTTAATAACCCTTCCAATGATTTTCATTGGATTCCTGCCTCAAGTAGGAAAGACAATTCTTTTTCTTCTTTCAGAAATGTTGTATTATTACCGTATTCGGCATTTTGGAATGAGCTAACGAGGACATAATTCAACTATAGACCATATGTGAACGTGAAAATGTCGGAATTGTTGATTAACGTTAGTGCAGTGACGAGTGTTGAAACAATTTAAAAGAACTTCCTCTCGAGAAATGTAGTTACATTACTGAGACGAGAGTGGATTAAAAATACCTTTGGTTATTAAATACGAAGAACAAATAAAATTAAAGTTGTGCTGTTGGTGTTGTGCATTGGTGTTGTTGTGCTATCTATTCTCGTGTCGTGTGCTGTCATACTGGTTTTCTTTGAGAAGACGCGTAGTATGTTGAAACGCATGTTTTATGTGGTACGGATCGTCAAGTGAATGAAATAATTGAATTTAGAAGGAATGCTAATAAATGTTTAAATCTACACCTGCTTCGTTTTAAAATCATTTCCCTAAAGTCATGGAAATTAAGTGTGAATAGATGTGTGTAGGAAGCAGTGCAGTAGCAACTATGGGCACTTCACTCCTTCACTTATCACCCATTGAAATGAGGATCAGAGGTATAACAATACAAATAGTTGTACTTTGCATCTAACTTTAAGATGAAATACGGTCGGAGCAACGATCGGAAGTCTCCTAATTCTGTCACATCTTGTGCTGAAGATATTTTATTCGGATGAAGAAAAGTCCGGAAAGCTAGTTAAATGGAAGAAAATCAAACTCCGATATTTCAGTTAAAAACTGACCATAGTAAATGGTACATTTTTGACTGAAATACCGGTATTGAAGTTCAAATTTCTTCCATTTAATTTGCTTTTCGGACTTTTCTTCCTCCGATAAAATGACCCTGAATGGTGATAGATTAAATATGCTGCATAACATAATTTAAATGTGCTCAGCATGTTTTCTCAAATATGCCATGCCTGTGTTGACAAAATGCTCAGCATATATTTCCAAAAATGTTTTCAGCACATTTATAGCATATGATTACCCGGACATTTGTTAATGCTCAGCATATGCTAGAAACATTTTCAACATATTGAACATATTTTACGAAAATGTGCTCAGCATATTGTGAGCATTAATTGTGCTACTAGGGATAGTTGCCATAGTATACACTTCTTTTTTGATCAAATTCTTCCACTACAAAGAAATAAGTAATTCTTCTATGCACAAAAAAAATTGCATGAGCACCTCTTTCAAGTAGCAGCCTGTAAAACACCCGAAAAAATATTTAATAGCATTTTCTTTCAAATTTACCACTCAAAGAAACTTCAAACTTTTTTTTACTCTCAGCATGAAAATATCCATATTATTTTTTTTTAACTAGTTCAAGTAAGAACTCCAAATACAAACTAATTTACCAAATTTGTTATGGTGTGAATACAGACTATTGAAGGTATTTGGCAGTATGGGACACATGAGATATTGGAGCAGATGAGGCAGGTAATAAAATAAATTACACAATAACTGAGTATATTTCACCTTCCTAATAGTAGGTGATTTATCAAAATTTATGGGCAAACAACATATCAACTAGCAATATCAATCACAAAAAAACTACCTGTAGCATTAATATCTTTTTAATGATCACACTTCCTGGTTACTTAGATCAGAATCAATATCACATATGTATTAATTGTCTGTGATATTGACAGCCACAGAAATAAACTCATACTGTTCTAATTAAGACGTGTGCTGCAATGAGAAAAAGATACTAGCATGATTATTATATCATCAAGATTGGTTTTTGACAGTTACATTATGAAAGACAACTTGGTCAGGTTGGTGCCAATGCCTCTAAAGCTAATTACAGTAGAAGCCAGGTATAGTGAGTACGGCTTATTGCAAGAATCGCGTTATAGCGAGTGATTGTCTTTGTACCGCCCAAAGGCCTATGTTTTACATGTGAAATAAAGCGGATATAGCGAGGCCAAAAAGTTCCTTCCACGGTATACGCTCGGTATTACGACAGATATCTCTCGAGGGCGATGCACCGCCTAGCAAAAATAAACTATTGTGTTTTGTATTATCTGCTGATTAAACTAAAAATACAAGATGTGTGCCATATCTACAACACCTAAAGCCAGTTATATCCAAACATTAGCGATTGATGGCCTTCAGTACGCTCTGCGCGCTCCCATTTTACGTTCTTCTTCTGTTAGGCCCAGTCATCAATGGGAGGGGAGTGGGCATACGACGAGCAAGATGAGAGTAGGAGAGGGAGTTAGGCATGGGCGATATTGATAATTCAATATCGGGATACGATAATTTTAGCATATCATAAGGTGGAGATAACGATAACTCAGCGTGACGATAAACATCATCTTATCGTGCCCCGATATGTTGTCGGGGCACGATAAGATGTCGGGGCACGATAAGATATCGGGGTGCGATAAATATCGCTATAAAAGATCATGACATTGCGCTCGTTCAAACATAGCATGTTCGCGCCCGATGAATTATCGTGATATAGCTCCAGTTAATTGTGTCGGAAAGACAGTTGGCCTTCGCTTAAGCTTGAAAAATATCTTTGACCCCCGAAACATGCCGTATTTCAGTGAACCTTCAGGCCAATTTTCCCAACTGATGGACTTACTGGTTAACATTCGAAAACTCGACAAAGCTGATATTATCGTCATAACATATTCGCAAAATTATCCAAAAACTTCCATAGTATACCTAATATTTTAATTCCGACTAGTTGCGCTGTCTTTACAGCTTTCTTCGGCGATCGAAAAATAGAAGAACTGGAAGAAAAACATCGAAACTAGGGGAATTAATATTTTATATAATGGAAAATGTCCTGTTTCTTTCATGAAATATGTTGATATTCTACCAGATTGTGCCTGAAATGACTTTTTTGCTGTTTACCTTCGTCAAATACCACGGAAACAAAAGAAAAACTGTAAATACGAACGACTATGAGAATTAGGTGGGTTTTTTCAACACCATCGGATATAACGAGCGCTCGATTTAGCGAGTGATTTCCGAGGGATTATGAGCACTCGTTATACCGGGATTCCACTGTAATTAGAGGAGACATGAATTAATAAGGAATAAGTAATTTACAGAGTATAAGTTTTTGCTCATTGCTGGACTAGCAATTAATCTCTAGTATGATATCTTCAACACCACAGCACAAGTCACATTTCTATTCTTGTGCATATATAAAAAGGCATAAAAATATTTTTAAAGACAGTACAGAAAACAAAGAATCAAAAAATACGAGATGTTACATTAAAGGGAATGGGGAAAGCAAATCCATGTCATGTTCAAGCTCTGCACTCTTTATCCTTGGTTCCGGTGCAGCCACTATAGATAATCAATCAGAAGCCTCGTCCACTGTTTGTCAATTGTACATGCACATTACCCAGTGAATGGTTTAAAATGTGCCAGGTGGTGCCGACTAATATACATATGTCACTTTCATTTCTCAAGTAATAAGTATCATTCTGCTAATATTACTTCAAAGGTGCTGAAACTTAAAAAATTTCAATACAAACTCATATCTTACATACCAACCATGATAATCTGGCTACAAAACTGTCCAGGTACAGCACACCAGCCTGTACCATCTCCATTTAATCACTGTAGACAAGTAAAACCAAGATGTAGGGTAGCTCATAGCTGTTATAATTGTTACGGTATTCAAACATTCTAATGAAAAAAGACAAGGTATGAAAAGTTACACTAATTACATAAAGGGCAATAAAGAAACATGCCTATTTTATGATTATTATAAGGCATTTTACATGATTTATAACCGGAAAAAAGATTTCTTGGTACAGTTGATAAAATAAACTGGCCCAAAATGTTTTTTTTTTGACATTACCTATAATCATTCATTCTATTTCATCCATTTTATTGCTCATCTACAGGAGGTTACAAAAGGGTTAGTTTTCAATGAACAAGGACATTATTTGACTTCTTTCAAAATGGCAAATAATTTTATTCTGTGTACCACCAAACTGTTACATTATCATAGTTTCTTAATTTAGTAAAATAAAAGGATAGGACTCGACTGACTAGTGTATGTAACAAAGAGCATATGCAACAAACTTATTCCTTCATTTTTCTGCCTCAATAAATATTGTCCTGGAAACAAATGTGCATAATGTATGCATAGAACATGTGCTACTCAACAAAGAGAAAAACTTAGGAGGAAATAACCTTCATCAAGAAAGAGACAAAACTATTTGCTTTAAATGCTGGAAACATACAGATGCCTGAGGTAAAAATGTCTGATTAATTACCCTAGACTATATTTATAAAAAAGCTTTCTACAGAGGCATTATTATTATTTTTACAAATGTTAATATGCTTGGAATTCTATCAATACACTGCGAAGAGAACTTTCATCCCACCAACACAAATGTAATAGGAATATTAACAAAAGAGAATAACTAGAAGTACCCACAAAGTACACTTCATTATGCATATATATTCTAAGGTAAAAATTAAATTATGAACACCACATTGCTAAACCCAAAATGTTTAACGGTAATAGCACATTATATATAAAATTACTTTAAAAATTATAGGTGTAAAAAGTTATTCTAAATAAGCTAAAAAAAGGTAATGTTAAGAGAATTATAGAGAAGAGTGAGAAATATTTTAATAGCATTCTGGAGTGTTGGAATTAGCACATAAAACAATAGGTTGAAAATCTTAGAATTAGACAAACATGCACAATGGATACGAAACAGAATTAATTCCTAATTTCCTTTGTATCATAACTATAATTCTGAAATACATAAATCCAATTCTCATTAAAATAGCATATGTAAAAACACACATAAACTCTCATAAAAAACTCTCAAGCATCATGAGATGAAATGCAGTCATGATGACGATATGAAAACAGAGGACAACAAAAATCTTTTCTATATAAGTAGAGGGATTTTACACATTGTGTACCCAGGAATGTATACATCAAAGTAAATCTATGGCTTTATGTTCTTATGAAGTTATTTTGCATGAGAGTGAGAACAGGACTGTGAACACCAGAAGGAGAGGTAGGAGATTTTGCAACAAAAAACAGCACAATATCTGACATCTGGCCTTGGACAAAAGAGGGGACAATGGATTCTACGCTTTTGAAAAATGTAAGTGTTGGAGGATAAGGGGAATCTAAAGGATCCCAAAATACTACTTATGCACTAAATCATTAATTTTTTTAGAAACCTTAATCTGACTCAAGCATTATGCTGGCTCCTTTCAAATGAGTAAAGCATGGAGCCTCCAATAGCCCTGACTTCATGATCTTAAAAATATAACTTGAAGAATGAAAAATCTTGTTCACGGTAACTACATCTTCTAGCAATAAGGACCAAGTCTCTCTGGAGAGATTTTTATTTTGTCACTTTAATGTCCTTAAAATTTCAGACATGATAATTCAATAGTGTCTGCACAATAGAAATGTAAACATTTTGATTATTTTTCAAGAAACAATGAAATGAAACTCCTCCCTATGAGCAAAAGACACATTCCCTTCTATTCTTATTTCCATTGGCTATTCAGAATATGATGTCAATTGTTGTCGAGCCTTTGTTCTAATATGATGTCAATTGTTGTCGAGCCTTTGTTCTATGCAGCTGGAATCCTTGATTAGCCTTGTTCGATCAAGTTCTTTCTGCACTCCTGAGGCAAATTAAAGTTAGGCTGAGGATTTTTTATTCACTGAAAGTGCTATGGAGCCTATTTTTTTAAGGGAGATGCAATAAACTTACTGAAGATCTCAACATAAGCAATATTAATGTGCAACATCAGCATACATGCTACATTATTCAACCATATACCAAGCAAGAGTTCTCTCAGTGCACCTATTAATGCAGGACTTTAAAGAAATAGCTTATCAATGCACCCACTGCAAATTGGCCAAGAGATCCCTTGTAGAATATGATACCATATGCATTTATTCTGCTCAGGGTATCATCCAATTAATAAAATACGGAATATAAAAGTTAAAGAGGATCTAGAGTGCTATAACACCACTTTCATTTTCAGATTTCAGAGGAGCCTAACTTTAATTTGCCTCAGGAGTGCACATTCAGAGGAGCCTAAACATAGAATGCAATGGTCCTCAACTGATAGCATCTCCGAGGATGTTATTTTTCAGTTTATGTAGCCTACAGAGATGTCTACATGATAATACAGTCAAGCCCGTTTATAACGAAGTTGATGGGGCTGAATATTTACTTCATAATAACCAAACTTTGTTATGTGTGGACCAGTTTTTCCCAGCCTCTCTTTAATGGGGAATAGCCTTTACTTTGTTATAAACGGGTTTAATATAAGTAGGCTTCACTGTATTATTATATCGATGATACTTGGTGGAACTTAGTTGCACTGAACATGTTAAGAAAAATAACTTAGTGCAATTCCACAATTTTCATTTATTTTACCTATCGATTTCGACGTCTGAGCTTCATTATCAAGGTATACTGATTGATATGAAAAAAATTAAAATTGAGGAATTGTACAAAGCTATTTTTCTTAACATGTTTATGATAATATTATTTCTCTCAGGTCAGGATGATGTCATTAAACCCAAGATTTAAGCATAAATGCAAATGGCAATGTGGTTATGTAGTAAGAAGAAGGAGTACTGTCCATCCAGCACAGCGTGTGAAAAGGACAAGATTAATACACAAATCTCATTTATCTGTGAGCTTCAGGACTGAATAGTGTCAGATTGCCAAGAATCAAGTTTCTTATCAGTACAGACTGCATATGATCTCGAGGGCAATTTACAATGATGTTAATCATTACGTGCAGATGTTGCTGTCATAATACATAGCACATTAAGGAAATTAAAAAAAATATGTATTATAACATTATTAACAGCTATGTATACATTTCCAAAAATTACAATCTTTCAAAAAAGTACACAAAGAGACAAACCCTTTACAAAAAGAGGTTTTTGAACTCCAGATAAATGAGATTCTAACAGAATACAATTGGTAGTAGCACCATCTACAACATGCAAAATAAAACAAATAAAAAACAAAATGGCGTTACCATAAACTAATAATAACTTCTTAGATAAAACTTTTAAATACAAGATAACTAAGGGATGAATACTTATTAATATACCTTCTGCAGTCTGTCCCATTCCAGGACTTAGGCCCATGCCTCCCCTTTCTTCTGTGTATGCTGCTCCTGGTAAACCCCCCACAGTAGGAGCAGTAACAAATGGGTTGGTGGAGGCTGTCTCCTCTTGTAGTTGACCATATGAAACTAATGCAGAGTCTTCACCAGGTGGGCGAGGTGTTCCACTAATGATCCCCAACCCTGTAGACCCTACACTAGGAGCAGCAACAGCAGAAGAAGAAGGGGCTAATAGGAGAGACTGGGGCAATGGAAGTGTCCTGACCCATGCTTCAAGCTGAACATTATTGTGGAGAGCATAACAGTAAACAGCATACAGCAAGAGCATCATTGCTGACTCCATCCTAAAAATTAAGAAAATACTTAACATTGGTACCAGTACGAATTTTTAATCTATATTTTGATTTTCATCATTTTTACCATAATATTCATTTCAAAATATCATTGAAAGCTATAATAATATTTTTGAATGTAAGAATTAAACCTCTTGAGAGATTTTCATCGTTAAATTAACCTATAGTGTGGTGTCATGGGGCAAATTTGGTTTGGTCCTCCTCCAAACATACTAAAGTGGTGATGAAAACATGCTAATGATAATTATTTACATGCACTGTGACTAGGAAATGAGGAAATGAACCTGCAAATAAGGAAAATGTTCTATCAAGGAACATCCTAACAAGAGTCCACTGTATTGAGGACAGAAAGAGGGACAGATAGTTCTCAATGCCATGAAAGGAGATGAACAATTAAAGGGCTAAAGAAGGACTAAATGTAGGGATGTAAAGGCATTGGTTTGGGAAAGGTTAGAAACATCCTAGCCAAATATGAACTAAATCTAGCAAAAGGCTTATGATGATGATGTCCTGTCCTATCCCACAGTGGAAAACTAGCTACTATAAGTTGCATACATCTAACTTCAGGTAGAATACAAAAAAGTCAGAAAGCATTTTAGAAAAAGTGTGTCAATATTACAATAAAGATAAAGAATATTATTGGTCATCAAAATATGTATATTGACATAAAATTCTATCTTGCATTGCATTGAATTATAAATTGTCACTCTGCTGACTGAAGTCCCATTTATCTGTTTCTTTTTACCTTAAAATTTTTCAAAATAACACCATGAAGTTTTAAAAATGGTTTATTTAAAAAATACTGCATCAAATAAATTGAAAGAGAAGAAAAATATGTAAGATATGATTAATTTTCAAATACATACCAGGTGATGTGCTCATCATAGATTGTCACAAGCATTGCGAGAATGGCAATCATATAGAAAAAACAGTCACGTAGAAGAGGCCACCAGCTCAAGTAAGCAACTGTGCCAGCACACAGGGCACATACACTAATGACAAACATTATGTTGAAAACAGCTGATCCAATTACTCCACTGACTCCAATGTCATCCTACAAGCAAAAAGAGAAAGTGACAGCAGTCATAGGTCCTGCATTGCATGGATATCAATTTAAATTTACAAGCTGTACAAAAGAAGATGAGATAATGAAAAACTAGACTTGAATTTTTCATGACATGCCATCTACTTAGAAATTTTTGACAATCAATGATTCATTAGCTTATGTCAGAAATGTACTTGGACTTAAAGTGTAAGCAAATGAAATACAGAGGATAGATAATCCCTGAGGCAATGGCAACTATGAATATAATAATGCATTACACAAAGAAAAATTTAAAACCTAAATTGAAACATGAGCATGGGAATGACCGTATAGGAATTAAGTAAATCATAATTTAATTTTGTTGCTTTTCATGCCTTAAAACTTATTTTTTTACAAATTTAATTATACTCTGCCATACACTATTAATAGCATATAGATAGATAAATATATGGCCAAATTAGGCTCAAATTATGAAAAAATTTATCTTAAGCATATTGAAATATTTAACCAGGAATTTTTCAAAAGATTCTCCCCTGGCATTTTGCTTCCATGAGCAAATTGTGTTGACTCGTAGGTATCCCCCATTGATTTCTTCAAACTGAAACTCTAGCCTCTTAAAATTACCACTAAGTGGAACTAGCATTCACTTAGCTGCATTATTCAACCCCAAGCTGTGATTCTAGGAAAGTTATAAGTAAATAAAGTCTTGGAGAGAATTTAGATAGATACCATTGAATGCAGTTTAAAGAAAATTTAATTAAGTATTCTTACAGAGAGAATTAAATATAATCATGCATGAAATTAATAAGCATCACTGCATATTTATGAAAACTAAAGCAGCATTAGATGGATCAAAGTACTCCATTAATAAGCATTTTTTCATGATAAAGATAAAATCAGTGCACATAAGAAGTGAACACATATAATTGGAATACTCTTTCACATTCATAGTACACCAATGCATTAATATGTACAAATAATTAATAAGATAATGGAGGATTAGTGACCAAAGTTATGTCTCAAGGCAAGGACAGAAATGGGAAAATTAAATTCCATGGGTTTCCCAGAAAGGCGGAGAGTTTATATTTCAAATTCCGAGCTATAAAATCCTCAGTATAAGCAATTCAATCCACATTCTTTCCTTTTGGACATTATAAGCTTAATTTCTGACCATTAACAGTAGAATCAACTTCTGTCAAAGGGCCACATTAACATTTAATTATGAATAAGCCAAAAAGCAACCATGTATAGAAATCATCAGGCCTGTTTTTAATAGTAATTTCTAATTATGGCTGTCTATTTTCCTTATAACTCCCTGAATTAAGCTGAGCATGAATAAAATAGCCCAAACTCACACACCTCTCTTTTATTTACTTGTGGCATATAACTTTCCCCACCCTGATTACCTAATCTATTCCATTTTCTCTACTGACACCTAATAGTATTTGTCAATCATCTCAAATCCAAACCCTACATATGCCATTGGGAGCATAATTCCACTTCATGCATTATGACCCTACTAAAAGGAATGCTTTGATTTAAATAATTAGCAATATACATCATTGTCATTTAGAATTCAAACCATGCAATAACTACAGATCAAACCCCTTGAAATTGTCAATCACATAATGTGCATTATGCCAAGAATACGAAATATTACCTATAGTACATATGTATACGGAAATCATTCTTATTGCTTTAGTAAACAGTAGTTATTTTCACTTACCAATACAATTACAATTTGAAGATGGCACATAACTCAGCAGAAGTTTTTTTCCCTAATGACAACTAAGTACAGTTAAGCATCAACAGTTCCCAAAATTAATTGCCTTTCATGTATACTGTCTACACATTTAATCCATGAGGTTTTAAGAATACAAAATTATGACTTATATATAAGAGAAGAAATACTTCCTTATACATTGATGTTATTACAGTGCATACACTGTTGTAACTGAGTAACATTTTTCAGCTCATAGAAATAAAAATGTAATAAATCAATATGTCATATTTTTAAATAGCCATCTCTACAAGCAGGGACGGTCTGGCATGGTCGGTGGCTCTCGGCTGGAAACGAATTTGGGGCCCCTTATTTTATTGCTTAATGGCAAGGCCATAGCTAGAAAAATGTTCGGGTGGGTACATTTGGGGGGTCTGTTGTTGCAAGAAAGAAAGTGCTATTATCCATGCTATTTGGACACCAGAAGAACTCACAAACAAAATAGGTTTGTTTTATTGTGAGATAAACCAGACAAATAATACACAGATATTTGTTTATAAATATTTAACATGGGCCTGTAAGAGGCAGCGTGACAAACTAGTTTCCAAATACCGGTGCGTCTACTGTTCCCTCGATAAATGAATTGAACTATTTATAATTACACCATATGGACACTATTCAACTAATAAGTATCAAAAATCAATTGAGCAGGCGTAAATAGCACTGTATTGACAGGGTGGAGACAATTAAAATAGTAAACTGATCTCGCAAGTTGTGGCCCTCTCTCTTGCTGCCGCTGGTTGAGTTTTTCCAAATTAGTGAGCACCAATCCACTGTGTCCACGATCGTATTAAACATCCACAAAAATTATTATTTTAATACGCACCTGCACCACAATACTGGAACATCAGAATATTTTTTGTAGTGCAGCACCAATAGCCTACTTGTAATTGCGGGCCTGGCTTAAAGTAGATATTTTTGTCGTAAATTGGACACTATGTTTATAATGAAAACCTAATTCTTCATGTATATCCGGTAGAAAGGGCACTAATAAGTAGTTGTACAACTAGGTATAATAATTATATTGATTATATAAACTGTACTCACAGTACATTTTGACAGATTGCATAAAAAAACAGACATTAGTATAAATATTAATCTCACACTACAACCATGGTTTCGACGATTAACATCATCATCCTGATGTTTATTCTGTTAAACCTAAATGAATAGCAAAAATAAATTGAAGACATTATTTACTTGAAAAAAATTTTTCTTTTTGAATTATCATCCTGGATCTTGTGCACCAATTAACAATAAAATCTAACTTTTTCCCTAGCTCCTCACTAGTATGAGCTAATTTATTAATGATAATGTCTTTATCTGAATTGAAAAACAAATCTCGTTTCACAATAATTAGAAGCAAATTGGACAGAGGATCTTAAGTCAGCGTTCATTTAAGTCTGTCCTGGATAATTTTTAATTTAGAAAATACTCTTTCACAAGTTACCAGAGTGCAAGGAAGGGTAACAACAAACTTATTGTGCTGTGTTCAAGTTAATAAAAAGCTCAGATTGAAACAGTTCATAGACTTGGGGAAAGCACAAGCCTAACATTGTGGCATTTTCTATTTTGGGAACAAGGAATGAACTCCTTTTCTTCCTCTTCTTCAAAGTTAACTTTATCATATTCACTGTCTTTTCGATTTTTTTCTTAGATTAGGCACGTCTTCTCCTTCATCATATTCAACTTTTTCTGTCTTGGTAAAAATTTCGTACTGATCTGCAAACTGTTTCAGTTCTATAAGTAAAGAATTTCTTAATACTTTACACAAATTCAGAATGGCACACAATATATCAGGAGGAAAAGTACATACCTATGCTATTTCAGGAAATTTTTTCGGATCAATCCAAGAGTAATCTTTTAAAATGTCTCGTTTGGCTATGAATTTGTCCTTAATACTTGTTCTGGCATGATCAATAATGCTAAAGTAGATCAATATATACTTTTGAGTTGCAGCAATTTCAGGTGCTTTTTCTCCTGACATTGTTTTCTTTCCTGAAGTCGTTGTGTTTTAAAATCCAATTCCACTTCCACGTCAATTGAGTCATCTAGATCACTTCTCACACTTCCAGCATACTTCTCGTTCATTCGTAATAAAATGTAAGTGCTCATCACATCTTGTAGAATTGGGTTGCTGTAACAAACAGTCCACCATATTTCAGGCTGTAGCATAGTCTATATTCTTACTATGAAGGTATTTAGACTCAGGAGAGGTAAAAAAATATATCCAAAAAAATAAAAGACAAAAAAAATGTTTTCAAATGCTCTCCATTGGCTTATTAATATCTGGCCGTGAATTTATATTCATAGTCAAAATTTCCAGTGGATATATCCCACAACACACAAATTAGATTGGTTAATTTCCCTGAGTAACCATTTAATTTTATATATTCTTGATCTTCAACCAATGAAAGTGCCCTATGCTTACTCCACCACCTTGTAGCACTAATCTTTTGGATTCTGCAGAGTTTATCATGAGTATGACGTTTGCTTCTAGTTTCCATCTCCCACACTGACATTCTCTTGAAGGAAGAGTATAAGAAAACAGCTAATTTTTCTAATAAACCAAGTAAGTTTTTTGCTTGCACCAAATTTACAGTTGAATTGGCTACCACCAAATTTAATGCATGCCCCATACAATGGGTTTAAATAAAATCAGGATTTTCTCTTTTAAAGTGGGCTTATAGGCCATTGTGACAACCTTTCTTGTTAGTAGCTCCATCAAACGAGCTAGCAATAATGCTTGACGTTATAACTCCACTCAGTGCTGGCTCTAATGTGATGCGATTAAACAAAGCAAGTCCAATGAAATCGTCAACTACTATTAAGGAGGCTCCACCAAATTATGAAGTAGATGTCATTTTTGTGAAAATTTCAGGACATCATTTTTTGGCCCATCTATTGATTGTCAATAAAATAATGAGGCCATCATATATTTGAATAAAAAGACGTTGAAAATCAGCTATTTTATGCATGGTTATGTGTGGTTATATACCTTTTGCAGTAAAATTTGCAGATTAATAATTTAAAGAGAAATGTCGTTTTGGCGAAAAACTAATATAAGATGCGCATTTTTATATAGAACTGAGCATTGTAAAAAAGTGCTCACCTTACCACACTTCTTTTATTGATATTAATAATTGTTTGCTCGAAAAAAAGCAGAAAAGCCTTAGTTACTTAAACATGGAACTAGAGTATGTTGTTATTGTTATTACGGTACTTGTGACAAAATGTACTGAAAAGTATTTTAATTCATATCTACTTTATTTAAAAAACATAAGAAATAAAATTTTTCTTGTTTTGCTAGTATACTTCGCACTCATTCTCCGCATCTGAGCATGTAGAAAACCTTGACGCCATCCTTTTCGGAAATACAGTTCTGTTTTTAACTATTTAATTTTACTAATATATAAAAAATCTTAAACAAATTATGTCCACGCATAGAACATTTTTACCTGCTATAAAGATTTCACTTATGCAATAACATTAAAAAACTGCCTTCTCAGGAAAAACAGGAGGTGATGTAGGAATGTGAAGGTAATTTTCAGAATCCACAGAACAGTACACCTCTTCATTTAATACAACAAAATCTTGCATATTGGTGATAGCCACTGATTTTCCTAGCACTCAGTACCTATTCCAAAACTTTTCATCACTTTCCGGTAAAAACAGAAACAGCAATTCCATCAATCGTTAATGTTATATAAAAATCGAGAGCATAAACCACAAATAGATTTCTTTATTTTTAAAATTAGTAATTTTAACTGTATTGGGACCCTGAAATGGAATTTTTATGAGCAAAGCGAGACAAGTACGATAAACATTACTTTTCAACTACTCACGCTTGGTATAGTCTGGTTAGTAGGCAATTAGCTGTCGAGTGAGTCAGTTGTTGTGAGGCGTGATGTTAGGCTAACTTTTGTCCTTGCTAATATTGTTGACATCCCCTGTTGGGGGCCCCTCTAAGCCACCTCGGGCTGTGGGCCCTTGGCAATTGCCAACCTGCCGCCCTAGCCAGACCACCCCTGTCTACAAAGCACCATTAACAGGTGACAGAATGGGAAAAAGTTGTATTGGACTGGCATGAGATTTATTTATACATACCTACTTGAGATTATTTTAGAAAAAATACATGAAACATCATAATTGCACATGAAATGAATATCTCTTTCGCTCAAGGTAAGCCATTCCTCTGACAGTAACATAATGATTTCCACTTCTTATGCTACAAAACTCCAATGACAACACTCAAAACTTCAACTTCTGCAGATATAAATTAAAAAGGGGTCATCCCATTCTTATGATATATTGAGGATAATATTCATGGATGCCCATGAAATCTATGGGGACATCTCCGTGGAGGCATATGAATAACAGATTGCAAGTCTGGTATTACATACAAATGCAAAGTTCCAGATCAGCAAAGATTTTATGCATATGAACCCAAATAACCAAGAGCTTGTAAATGTATGACTTAATCCTTGTTAAAAAACATTTAGCCTACAGTGGGGCTGTTTACTCGGAACCAAAATCGCAATTTTGTGCACGAAATTGATAGATGGAAACGAAACAAGAAATTTAGTGAAAAAATTAATCTTCTAACCACAACCATTAACTCATAAATCAAAAATTAAAATTAGCAAAAGGTGACGCCCAACGAAAAAGCTGCTGTGATAACATTGACGTCATTTTCCTCCCGTCCTTGACTGCGCTTATGGGAAGGGGAGGGAGTGGAGGGTGATTCTCAGAAGGTCTGCTCGCACAGATGCTGTCGTAACTGCTCCGATTGGCAGAGTCAGCTGTGTCCCCCCCTTTGCGATAAGGCAAAGTAGCTTCGCGGGCTCAGTTGTGATTGGAAGAAGTCGATATACGTCAGAGGTTGCACCAGGCCCACTTTTCCGAAAGGGTTAAAAACATCACTTTTTTGCCGCATATAACTGGAGAAATAAGTGACGGATCAAAAAACGGAAAAATACGGGTCTTTTTATTTTACAAACTCTATCATATTCGGCAATTAAAAAAATATGGTAAACGACCCCGTTTATCTGAAGAAGAGAATTTGAAATGAACAATGGAGGAAAAAACAATGGGTGGCAACCACATTTAAAAATGTAATACTTATTTACACAAAGAAATATTTAAAAAGCAGCACTGAGTTGTTTTAACACTTAGGACTTGGATTTTTTCACCCTCTATACCAGTAGTCCACTCTAAATTTAATTTTAAATGCACCTTAATTTTGTCCCTGAATGTCGAGTGACACTCGGCATGCGAGTTGGTAGTGAGCTAAGCTGTATTGAGTATCACTTGACACCCGAGTGGAAAAGGTTAAAGCCTAAATCAAAAGTAAACAATATTTTTAAAAGTACCTAATACCTTAAATGTTAGCCCTTAAAATTATTGACAATCTTGAATGAGGTACAGGAGTCAGTCACAAAACATCACATTCAATAAGATATACATATTCAAAATGGTAATCATACAATTAAAATGAATTTGAATGTAACGGGATCTTAAAATATAAGTAATTGGTTTCGCAGTATTCATATCATATTACAACTTTTTGAGATAAATTTCATTCAGGTAATGTAAGTTTCAACCATTTATCTAGTGAAAAAACATTATTAAAAAATTATTGTCTTATAACCATTTGATTAAATCATATTAAGACGAGGTTGCACACAGACAACTTTTATATAACACCACAATTTTTTCTTCAAGAAAAGTGACAACCATGAATCCATCCTTGCTTATTAAGGATAAAATGTGAACATGGGCATATTTGGCTGGGAACTGCTGATATAAAGAGAAAACACAAGTTCCTCAAAATGACCTTCAAAGCTATATTCTAAACATCAATTGCAATTGGCTCATCTTTGTCAAATGTAAGTAGCAACTTACTTTGGCAAAGAAGACTCCAATAACAACTGTGGCAAGCTCTGGGGCTGACGAGCCAGCTGCCATGAAGGTAGCACCAGCAACATCAGGAGACAAATGCAACTCTGAAATACAATGATAGGCAGACTCAGTTAAATACAAAAGATAAGTGTAACATAAAACAATGCACCGGAAGGAAAGAAGATGCTTGCTCTTAAGAAATGTCTGATCACCATTAGGTATGTTGCATTTAATTCCCATATTCAAGCAAAACCATGGCAAGACTAAAGACACTTATACTTGCGTACTTAACAAAATTTTAACCTTTTCCATTTTTTCAAGATTATAGTCTTGTCCCAAATTATTTTTATTCTAGGCATTTGCCCATTTACATTGACTCTGTAGAAGTTATAAAAAGTAATACCCTAAATATTAGCCCATAAAATTTGTACTTAATCATTTAGCATTGAACTTTACATATCCCACAAAAACTTGAAATGAATGGGACACAACAATACATCATTGATATTTACACATAGACACACCAAGTTGCTCAACTAAATTAAATACAATTGATAATTATAACAGAAGGCCTAAATTTAGTGCAACCCAATCAAAAATTAAAAGCTCTGTTATGACTTCTATTACTACACCAATTCTTAAAAAACTTTAACAGTGAGACTCCATGAATCTTTAGCAATTCATTAATTCTGTCAGGATCTTAGATGCCAAAATGAGTACCTAATTATCCATTGATTTTTGCCTAACACAAACAATTGTGCCTCACTCCCATATCACATAAAAGGTGACATCGATAACTTAAGTATAGTTTTCAATACATAATAAAACATTCTTTTCTTACATTCACATTAAGACTAATCAAAATAATATGAATTGGCACATTGTGTTCACCTTGACAGTAGTCTCTAACCCACTATACTTTAGCCATATTGGAAATAGCTACACTTAAAAGCTGGAACTTGTTGTTTCATACCTACATCAGTATTAAATGGTTAAAATCATGTTGCAAAATACTGTGAGCTTTATATATTATACATCAAATGCAATCATATATTGTTATCTAACTACACAAACTTTCAGCTGATTGCAGTTTTACGTATCAATAGTTTTATTTATAAAAGCAGTAAATATGGTTAAAGAGGTATTACAGAACTGTGAAACACAAAATACAATTTCATGGCATCACTCATCTCCATGAAAGGAAAAACACAACTTAGATTAAATTATTAGACTTGCAGAATATATAGGAATGGGTCTTACCTTCACAGATACGATTTAAAGATGATACAAAGTAGAAGTCACAAACAATGGCCAAACCTAAGAATGTGTAAAATGCAGCAGCAAAGTGAAGAATTAGGCCACCATATTTTCTTGCATGTGGCCCCATCAGAGGTCTTGGAAACTGCTCGATGGCAGGTGCTGTACAATTTTCTCGTCGTGGTCGCCATGTTGGGTGAGCCTTTCCACCATGGCCACTATATTCCAATTTTTTATCATTATTTCTTCAAATGACATTTTTCAAGTAGAAATTCCAACTTTAATTTTGTATCAATAAATGGCTCAGAAGGCCAGCCACTCTCATAGTATGCAACCATAACTTACAAAATACTGCTTTCATCAAATGCAACATTTCCAAATAAAATATTACACTTAATCTTGGAATAAGCTAAAAAATCTGCAAACTGTACATGAAAAATCTTGAAATAACACAACAGTTGACAAACATTTCCTTCTATTCTTCTGCACACACTAAAATTTGACTTTTAGACTTAATTTAACATGTCTCCAAAAGAAATCTTTTTACAAAATTAGCCTAAGTCATGGTAATACCCTCTGAGATCGTAAACAAAAAATATCACCAAGTAAACCTTACCTGACCCATATAAAGCCATAAATAAAAGGGTTACCATATGCATAAAGTGATAAGTGAGGTAATTGTGAGCTAAAACGCCCGACAACGCAAACAAATGTTGTTGGTCACATACATCAAGGGGTACTCCAGTAATTTTTTTCAAAGTGGGGGATATGCTTTAATTCAAATGATCATAATAGATTGAGCATTGACCTCTGGATAGCACTAATGAAAGGAATGCTACTCAATAGTAAACTATTATGGGAATGTAGATATATTGTAGGGAACCCATTGTGTAAGAATAATTGATGGACATTGTTTTCCATAGACTGGATGACTCCAGACAAGAATCAAAACCCCTACTGGACGTCCTTAAAAAGAGGACAGGTCCGGAAAAAACAAGACATTTGGTAACCCTAAATGATAAAGAACTTTAGCTGTCCTCACAAGAAGTGACAGTGGCTATGAACCGTGTATATTTTAGTGAAAAAATAAAATGAAATGAGCAGGCTATAGTTTGGGCAGGATGAGCATATAACTAACCAGATATAATAAAAAAGTTAACAGCAAGATTCCTGAATAAGGCAGGCGTACAGGAGTCTGCTCCATTGAAACGTCTTGAAGGAGACCTTGAACCTATTAGTAGTAGTGAAATGTAGTAAGTGAAAGGTCGCTATCCAGATGACGTCAATGTAGAGGACACCTGAAAACCTGCCTCATTCATGAGAACGCCGCGAAAACCTTCGATAGAGCAAGATTCCCCCCGCAATTCTGTGCTCAGCATTCACGTGAAACGATCGCCGGCAGAACAAACCTATTGTTTGAGCTTCCATTCGTTGCAGGCTGCGGAGTGGTGACCGGGTGGTGTGTTGGAGTGGCGGTATGGGGGGCGCCGGAGGCCTTGGGTGTCGGCGGATTGGACACCTTGGCCCCTCCCGGAGAGGGGGAAGAGTGGGGACGGGAGATGGCGGATTCTGCGGAAGGCGCCGTGGAAGCAGCGGAGGTGAGGTGGACGAGGAACAATGCCGCGAGCGCCGCACAGCGAGCGAGCAGCCTCAGGTTGGCGCGTCTTCTGGCAAGCCGCGATTCGGCGCCGGATCCTCGCGCGGCGGCCATCTCTCACCGGCGAGGCTAAGCGCGGTGGTCACGCGGAGGGGAGGGAGAGAGCTTCATTAAGGAGTAGGAAATTAAAACAGGTGCACGGGTAGTAGCGTAAGCTCCTGAAAACACTTGCCCCAGTGAAAGTAGGGGAGGGGCGGAGTAAGGGAGAGGGGGCGATGCGTGAGTCGTGGGATAGGAGGGGAGTAGGGTCCCGCGGCGAGGAGGGGAGGGATGGGTCTCGGCAACACTGTATCACCGGCGATGTGAATGAGCGAAAAAGATCAATATTAGGAGGCCAATAGAGCTGGCAACATGGCGGCATGATTTCAAGGGTTCGCTCGCAATAAATATTCAATCAAAACAATTCCTTAACATTTTGCCAATTATTTTCTATGGCCGCTGCATTCGACGGCACTTGGATCTTTGGTAGAAAATGGCCATGGCGGAATAACCCGCCTATCCACTCAGCAATAAGGCAAATTCCATCACTCTCGAGTTTCGGCTTGGAAATACATCGAACTCGGAGGTGTCCTCTTCCGGGAACAATGTCGTCCGCTAGGGTATTAAATTTTAAAACGCTAGAATCATCTCTGTCTGGCAAAAATGATAGATCGGCAGGAAAGGGAACTGACGCAAAAACGCTCAGTAAAGAGCTTATTTGGTGAAAAAATTCTGCGACTGAAAGAGGAACTGGGGCAACGACGGGGCAAGGTTTTTATCTTCTATCGATTTTACTACACCAAACCCGTTTTGGCTGAGGAAGATAAACATATATATTTCAGGATATAAAAATATGAGAATTTTCGCACACACGAATACTTCGGTCGGGCAAGGTGAAATTTGAAAATGCATAAAAATTGTACCACAAAAAATAAAATAAAATTTTCATTATGAAGGTCACAGGAAAAATGCAACGTTAAAAGTAGGCGAACTTATTTTTTACACAAGCGGGTTAACGACTGAACGCGCAAAGGCTAATCCAGCTGACTTTACGCACCTTTTAGTTAGATATAAAACTAACATGTAGTTAATTACACATTTTTTTATTATTAAAAATCTCAAATTCACAGGATTTGAAGGGGTCTCCTTCGAACGTGAGCCTAAAAAGATTTGTTGGCATGTTAAACAATGGCATCGCCCTGATAAGGGCCCTAACGCTTCGACTTTTGAGCATTATTAATGTCCTTTCCAAGTTCTAGGATATATTCGATCTGCACATGACAGCTACGCACAAAGCGGAGTTCTTTCCCATACGTTCTGGCAGAATGACATGAAGGGGCACTTCAACAGATTGCCCGACGAGGGGCGGCACTCGGGGGAAATGCTGTCAAGTACATAACCATTCACAAGAAAAGGGAAAATTATACCTCCGAAAGATCTCAAGCGCCGTCGAGCGTTTAGCGGATCAATTCCACACGGAATCAAAAGGCACACAATACAATGTTTTCATTCGTCCTTAAATTGATTTATTTCAGTCAAAAAACGTTAGATACGCAGGTTTAGCACGGAACGCGAGGTTAAAGAAGACGGTACCGAATTTAAATTCTCACCTTTCGCCCTCACTCTCCTTACAGTAGATATTTCAGCACTCCCCAGTTGTCTCCCTAAACACCGCGTACTACCCTGCGCCCAACACGGTCAAATATGGGCTGATTCCGACACTTGAAGGGAGATGGCGTGGATGTCCTTTTTCCAAAACAAGAGTCTGAGACAGTTGATTGACGCAGAAGTGGGCGTTACCCTCAACAGTAGTAGTGAAGAAATCGTAATACAATGAATTGTCTCAGACCTCAATCACGAGAAAGCAAAGTGAGAAAACACTTTTCTGCGAAAATACACTTCCAAAGGTAATACTGGGGAGCAATACTACTGACCATGCAGGGATATCGCAACAAGTTAAATAATGCTTAGGGTGAAACCTTATACATTACAACAGAAGTCCACATCATAAATTTATTGGGGCAAAAATAATGGAATTTAAGCCTTCTGCCGACGAATTCCATGTTAACCAATAAACACGCAGCCATAAGCCAGGTATCTAAAGCATGAAATTTTAGACACACCAATTTGAACAATAAATGTTTTTAACACCCATTACAGATTCCTACAAAGTTAATTAACTCATCCAGACGACAAGTTCTAACAGCTCCGAGTATTAACATTTACTAGTCAATTGACATTTCCAACTGACTAAGAGAAAGTAAATCTAACTCGTAATCAGATAAGGCGATCTCCAAGGAC
Source organism: Platycnemis pennipes (assembly GCA_933228895.1). Taxonomy (NCBI): domain Eukaryota; kingdom Metazoa; phylum Arthropoda; class Insecta; order Odonata; family Platycnemididae; genus Platycnemis; species Platycnemis pennipes. The sequence goes on from OW121849.1 coordinate 42,831,276, forward strand.
GGATATATACGTGCTTTCACGCATGCAAATGGTCAAATAGTGGAAATTTCTTCCAAGAGACTTCCCTCAACAAAAAAAAATTCTCTCCCATACACTTTACAGGGCAATGAGAGTAATTCAATAATAAAAGATATAAATTATGCGTTGGATTTTTAAAACACCATGGATGGAGTAATGGAGAACTTATTTCCATTTAGAGCCATAAATAAAGCTTACAAGAAAATATTAATCAAAAAGGATATCACACAAACGTTTTGCAGTATTCTTTATGCATCCTTAATGGTTAAGCAAAAAATTATAATACGAGCCGGTAAGTCATCGAGGGTTGCATACCCACAAGGATATTTTCACCTATAAACATTGGGGCGCGTGGTTCAATCTATTCAATGTTAAACAAAATACCACAACCTCAACTACTCTAATGTGACCCTGGTTGTGGAAGGCTTTTCAATTTGGATCAGAAACTTAATAATAATACCGTAGCGGAAATAGCATTAATCAACAAATCTCATAGCATTAGGTACAACTAAAATTAGGTCTTTATCATGGTTTTACTTCATTAAGTTATAACGGTTATTTACTATTAAGCCATAATAGAAAACGGTCTCCCAAAAATTTTCAATGTTTACCATGTCCATAGCACCCTATGCAACCCAATTTATGCAGTGTCTAAATGTTATCTTCATTATTATCTGCTAGAACACTAATTTGTACTTTTTACAGTGCTTAGTTTCTTATTAGTACTTTTGCATACCCATCTTTGCGCATCTTAATTAGCTGAAAAATGAAATCTTTTTGTCCACAAAAAAACGTCTGTATTTTGCAGAAATTGGCTCAAATTCAAAACCACTATAGGAGAAGTGAAGAGTGAGCAAATTTTCACGCATGAATTAGTAGCCTGTTCAGGCACGTAGCCAGGCTTCAGCCCCCACCGAAACTTTTTCAAGGAATTTTATAGTTCTGATTTTAACTGGGCATGATAATCCGGATTAAACTGCATATAATTCAACTGCTAAATGTCTTGAGACATGATCACTAGTTTGATGTGTGTGGTTCATAATTTTTCTTTTTAATCTGATATGTATGCATGCGTTGTACTTCTGTTCTGGGGCCGGTCAAATTAACTGCTTCATAACAAGGTAAACAGTGAGCTTTACCAGCAAAAAGAGATACGAATGGGCACTGTGAAAGCAAATACCAACCACTGAAAATTAAGGAAGAGATTTGTACATGTCGGTACTGACGGGCAAGGCTGATTTGAAGTTAGGCTACATGGGCTACACTAGACTTAGCCCCCACCACCTGAAACAAATTTCTGACTATGTACCTGAGCCCGTTATTTAGATTAAATGAAACTGCCAATAAAATTCAACATGCCATAATTAGTCATAAAACAATATTCCTTTGTCTTTCTTCACTAATTAAAATAAAGGCTTTAATATTTGGATTTAGAAAGTTAAAGCAATGATAAGAGAAGGCAATTAAGACCATAGGAGGCAAAGGTCATAACCTACCTTGCTGAATTTTTTCTCCATAGATTTAAAGAGATATTATATTCATCTATACTAATATGAAACACAGCATTTATTACCCAACTTGAAATCCTGATCAACACACACCTCCTATTTGAGTATGTTCTTATCATCAATGCACAGTCAAAGGTTTAATTGAATAGAGATGAGTAGGACTTTGTTAAATAAAATAAACATTTTAACCCTTCAGCCAAGGTTCATTTCTTACCATTTAAAAAATTGATATTACAACTTGACTTTTTGGCATGAAATTTTAGTTTGAATAAAAAAGTGAGCTCACTTACCATTGAAGTAAGGTATGGACCAACAACGGTTTTGAAATCACGTAACCAACTGCAATAAGTTCCATACATCTTCAGAAATATTCCTGTGATTTAAATGATTGAGGAATTATCAAACCAAGTGACATGGAATAAGGACAAATGTACAGATTAAATACATAATGCAATGCTTTACACACAAATTGTCTTCAAGCCTTACCTGTTAATCTCTTGGGCAAGGTCTTCAGATTCCACAGAACAAAGATTTTTATGGACAATGAAATGAATTTTTATGCCTACTATGTGAAAAAGGACAAGGATTTCAAATAATAATAATAAGTAAAAACTAAGTTCACAACACTAGGCTTCACATAGTAAAACAGTAAAAAAAATTTAAAAAGCATGCACCCATACTGACAGAGATGAGGAAATTTATACCAAGTTGGAATAAGGGTTATCACATGAAAAAGGATCAGTTGCTTTCCTGGCATACGGACTGAAATTAGAGCTGTTGGGATTTCCACCGGGTCAGGTATTTAATTGTCACCAACATTTCAAAGAATGACTTGTTCAATGAAACGTCGGTGATAGGGGAACTCCTGACCTGATGGAGATCCCGAGACCTCTACATTCAGGGTTATCACCACATTATTTCAAATAAATTACACTGCACGAATCATACTACATAGACAAAAAAGTATTGATATCAAGAAGAGCTTATAACATCTAATGATAATATTCATCATTTAGACCAGGCTGATTGATGTCAACTAAAATAAAGAGTTCTCCTCAAAACATTCTTCAGTAGTACAAGTTCGTTTTCAAAAGAATTTAGAACATATTTTGGTGCGTCCACTTCACTAACAAACTTAGTGTAATTCCAGTAGCCACACCTATGATTAAGTTCATTAAGGAAAGGGAACCTATTCACAGGGCATTTTTCTGCAGCAAGACAGTTTCAAAAACTAAAAGAAAATAACTGCCCCATTTTACAATTTCTTGCTAAATGATTTTATGACAAGATAACCATAATTGATACCTTTTTTGACATTTGATGCCTTTACAAAACCAAGATTGTTGGTAACCAGGAAATTTATGCATTGTCCTTCCTAACAATCACTTAACATTAACTAGACATTATTAAAACAGCGGTCTATGTGAATGACTACATTGAGCTTCATGGGTGACTTCTTATCAAGAAGAAAATTACCAGCTATACAATGAGAAATAAAGATACATCTTCGAGCCAGCATGCTAGCCCAGAAGAAAGACCATTCTAAAGTTAACCAGAGACTCTCAGTTAAAATCCAGGTGATGCCAATGACCAAGCCACAATAGCAAATCCAAGCTTGGTGATTCTTGGAGTGCTACAGCTTTCTCAAAGGCAAAAGAGGATGGATAAAAATACTTCTGACTGACTGAGTGACTGAATTTCACATGCCAATGGACTTCGTGAACATAGACAACCCTATAAGATCTAGTGTTTTCCCGGCGAATAGTATGAAGAAATGTTTCTCGGGCTTGGCACCGGTTAATAGGCTCCATTACTGCCAATGTTTCAAAGAGTGACTCACTCTTCATCATCAGGGCTTCTGAGTAATGGAGCCTATTAACTGGTGCCAAGCCCGAGAAACATTCCTTCATAGACAACCCTCATTGAGCTGATCATCATTTTCTACTTCACACCCCACAAGCAAGGATGAATGTTGCAGTAAATGTGTTAAAAAAATTTCACACAAACCTACTAAAATTTATGACACAAAAGTCACAGCTTCCATGCATATGGTGGAAATCTACATTGTCAAGAATGGCATAAGCAACTTTCCTCTACTATACGAATGAAAGATTCTATTGCAGCAGATCTTTCAATGAACGAAACACTTTCAGTAATTGCTACCTATTTCATACTATAGTAGGCATTAAAAAAGCAACGTATTTCAGACTTCCTAACCTCATAGAAAAGATTACTAATAAAATATCCACCATCAAACAACTGTAACTACCACACAGAGATAAAACAGAAAAAATATTCTGATCAGTAACTTGAGCATGCACATTTGATTCTCATCTTTAAAGTCACCAAACATTCCTAATGTAACTTAGTCTTTATTTACACACACTACGTTAAATGCTAAATCTCAATCAACTTGCCAATTATTTGTCAAGAGAAATTCTTAGTACTGATGAAATGTAGTCAAGCTCAAGATATGGGGAATGAAATGAGATATGAATGTTTTCAACGAGAAGTGACTGATTGCCTTTCAGAGACAAAAATACAGAAAATATTTTTCAAGCAATGAGGGAGATTTTCGATCAAAGAATTATTCATAAAACAGCTAAAATCAAAATGAATTTTGCTTTTGATTTAATTGACATTCTTTATTTGTTTCTTATCTATTATACATGCCAATACTTCACAACTTTCCATCATTACCTTGTTTATTGACTGGAAACTGTTACGTAATTTCACATTCATGATCAAACAGCTATTATTTATTTAAGACCATTCACTTTACAACCTGAACTCCATAACACTGGACTACCCAATACTTCTCAATAATGACACTGGAAAATGGCAAAAACAGCTTCCACATCATGATACAAAAATTTTAGAATCTGCCCTATGGAAAACATAACAGCCAAACAAGCAGTTTTTTTTACTAACAATTAACAAGCTTAATTGTATGACTGGAATAAATATTTTTGAATAGCACTTATGATTAAAAAACTATTCTGCAAAACTACCTAAGGAAATTTTCCATAAGACCACTTTCATTTGTTAAAATATAATGTCACAAAAACAGTAAAGTGATGCCCATATTTCTTTTAATATCCATATAGTGGTTACTCCACCACCAGCATCACTAATTACCTTGTGCACAATACTGATTTTTGTTGAAAAAAATAATAACTGTTTTAAGCTAGAACTCTTATGGTATTCATGACCCAACTGAGTCCTATATCACAAAGAGCAATATCACCAGGGAATTATTCTCAGTGTATACATAGTGTTCACTTAACTTTTTCAGGAGGAATTCCATGCTTTTGCAAAATCATCATCAGTAAATTCATCAGAGACATTGGCTTACGTATGCATAAAAAGTTAGTACTGATTAGCGAAGGCTAAGATATTTCAAAACATTTATTAGTATTTATAGGCAACTACAAAATAGTTTTGGTGAAAGGATTAAATGTTTAGCCACATATAAATTAAATAACACCAGTGTAGAGTGCATGAATTTACTGTGATGGGTTGACCTGGGTCAACATGCAGCACAAATTTTATTCCTTCAATGAGAATCATTTATTGTTCCCAGCTCAATCATTTATTACATATGAAACATGGAACGATATAAATTTTAAGGACATAATTTATTTTGCATATTTTATATCACACAATAGCAACTTGTATACAGGTCAACTATCCCATCAATGCTGTAACACATTGAACAACAGAGATTTCACAAATTAATTTATGAGCCAAACATCAATTAGGATTACTTTTAAAGTTCATAGAATATCCTCCACTGTTAGGGTCCTTGGTCATTTGGAAATTATTTGTAGACAGTCCAAATGGACGAAGAATCATATTTCCTAGATCCTTTAACTTTCCTGCCAAGTGAATAACCTCACATTAGATTCATTATAATAATGTGTGAACTCAATTTAGAAGAAAAAAAATGTTTTACCTAACATTTCCTCCTTCAGTTTTTCATTTCTCTCATTAATTTGGTCAGGTAACCTCTGCAATAAAAAGTTTGGTGATATTTTAAAGTAATAATGGTAAGAAAAGTATAGACACAATTTTCAACATAAACATTTTCACATAGCATTAGACAAAACTCTAATATACATTTACTAAGACACAATTGTAACTACAACTTTACAAGGAATTAGGCCCCCAAAAAAACTATAAACAGTAAATGAAAAATATACTGATATTAATATGTATTTAAAATTTGGTAGTATTTCATGGTAGAAATAATGGTTTCTTTACAATTTTAACTTACAAATCTTGCATCAGCAACCTGTTCATAACATACCACCTACATTACAATGGATCCATCTCCTGAAGAGATCTTAACCCAGATTTTCACTTCCTGACTTACAGCTCAATTCACCAAATTGTTTGCTAACCTACTTACTTTGTCAACATCATATTTCCCATAATATTCCACTCTTTCCTCCTGTTTTCAAGCACCTTGAATGAACAAATTTCATATGTCCTCCTCTTCATTTACCAAGATAATCGTGGATGCAGGCACCAAAATAATAATGATTCTAACTTCTAGGTGATGCTGAATGGGAGACGAATTATCTTAACATATTATTTATAATTTTTATCCTAAAATCAAATCCAAAATTCAGTGCATATTACGGGCTGTGAAATAAACTATTTAATTAGAAAAAAGAGAAGTCCTACCATTGTTAACAAGGAAATAAGAACTCAGAAAAACTTAACCATATTCATCCCAAACCACTCAAACCAAATTCCATCAGAAATTGAAAATAAAAGAATGACACTTTGTTAGGTTCACTTTATATTTAAATAGGCACGACCTGGGTTTCATTACTACATACATACATAACTATGTTATGAAACCCGGGTTTAAATATAAAGTGAACCTAATTAAATTAAAATATAAAGTGAAGGCCTATTTAAATATAAAGTGAACCTAATAAAGTTTCATTCTTTTATTTTCCATTATGGAAAGGTATCACATAGTTAAGCCTCAAGTTATCAGCTATATTCCATAAGAAATGTAAATATGCCCATCTAAGGAAAGAAATAGCTTGAGGATGCAGCTGATAAATGAACACAACATTTTAACTGTACATCAACAGATAGGCGGCAGTGGTACAACAAAGTTGCAAGCAAAATTTGACTTCTAAGTCAACACAGACCTGATATGTGATGTTCGATTGTCCTTAACAACAGATTTTGGCATCTGTATATGGATCGAATTTAGCTAAGGGACATGACTTGGACACTTTTATTTCATTTTTAATGGCAACTTTATTAGGTACGAGGTGTGTATTAGCTGCCTCACAGTGTGAGCATGAGGAGCTGGTGGATAGTAAGGGAGAGACTCAAAAAGGCAGTGAATGGACAAGGTGACTGGAGGGAAGGGTTGGTTGTATACATGAGCAAGGGTATGAAGGCAAGGAATAGGCACAGGTGATCTTCAATAACATAGGGAGCAAATTTACAGAGTAGAGTTTTCAAAAGGGAGATAAATCTCAAAGAGTCGATTCGCATTAAAAGGATTTTATTTTCCTTTTTCTTTTGATGAACTCTTTGGATTAAATCTTCCTTATAAAAAGGACTGATCACTTATAAATTTTCAAATAAATATGCATTCATTAGAGCCAAGAATATGTGCTTAGACTTAACAGACATGTACTTCACCAAAAGCATTAGCGTATCTAGAAGAGTCTGAAGGGGTAGGGGGGGAGTTCACCACCGAAACCCCCATGTAGTGATACCAAAAGATAAGATAGTGATACTAAAAGATCAAAGATATTTTTAACATTGTTCTAAACTTCCAGGTGCCTTTGCAAGCCAGTAGGTTAATGTAGCAACGGAAAAACAGGCAAATTAAGCAGAGGCAACGGGGGGTCCAGGAATTTTTAAATATATATATTTTTTACCAATGAGGGGGTTGGGGGGGTTACACCATCAAACCCCTTCCCCTGGATATGCCTATGACCAAAAGCACACATGCAATAAAAATATTTAATTCTGCATGCGAATTGCCTCTGCTTAATTTGCCTGTTTTTCCGTTGCTACATTAACCTACTGGCTTGCAAAGGCACCTGGAAGTTTAGAACAATGTAAAAAATATCTTTGATCTTTTAGTATCACTATCTTATCTTTTGGTATCACTACATGAAGGACTGTTTTCATTTTTCCTTTCGTATTCATCTTTACATTAAATTAAAAGATAGAATTTTTGGATCAAATGCTTGTCCTCCAACGATATGGGTTTGTTCATAAACCCTCCATATTAGCTCGCACTTCTCTATTAGAGGAAAGTCTCTATTATGTAGTGGTACCGATAACAGTAAACAAAATTATTTCCATAATCAAATTGCATGTAAAAAGAGGAATTCTCCAGGGAATTTCCCATTGATAGTGAAGATGAAATTTGTGCATCACTCCCAAAATAGGACAACCAGTAAAATGTTAAGGATTGGATTAGAAAAAAAATAATGGCATAGAAGAAATTATATTCTCTGCCACATCTGGCCTACACACAACAATCATGGGAGGGTTGGGAAGGAGAGGGTTAGGAAGATGAGGACATTTAACATTTATCCCCCACCCATTGTTTACAGCAAACACAGGCGAAACTTGATAATTGGTGAAATTTGAGAAAGAATACAGGGAATTCAAATTTTTCTATGATTGTTGATTATTGTTTTGTAAGAGTTCTACTACACTGTAGCATCCTCACGAACAAACACATGACATTAACAACAGGTACCGTATTTACCCGATTCCAAGATGACCTTTTTTGACTAATTTTCAGCTAAAGATAGCTCGACTAGCCTTAGATTCGAGTACAACTTATAACTGTGTGTTTACGTGGCACTATACTATGAATGTACAAATATGTGACTAAGTGATTAATAGGGATCCATTCCACGAGAATCCATTGCAATAATTACTTAAATAAACAATACTAAAGGTGAAATTTTTTTACAATGACGAGTATGATAATTTTTTCAAGTACTAATGATTATCTATGGCCATAGCAATGTATTTCAAATGAGCGCTTCGGAAATGCACAAAAACAAACAAAAGCTGGAATTCACTTTCAGTGGTTTTTATAATTTGAATTCGTGACCTTACGTACGTAGCACTTAAAAATTACAGATCATGTAGAAATATGTGGCATGAGAGCGAAAATTAACCAAAAATATTAGACATGGTTACGTTGCAAATTTTAAGCTACTTGTCATACAACACGCCGATAAATCAAATAACTGTGATGCAAGAAGAAAGTTTGGAGTTCCTGAGGTAAATGTGCGAAGATGGAGATAACCTAATTTCAATTGCCCTTGGTTAAACGGTCCCAATATTTCTCTTTTTGAGAATAAGTGAAATTTTCCCCGCAATGGTTGAGACATACGGGAGACATGCATTGGCTAAGGACCATCTGATTGCTTTCGACGACGCTAAATTACTTAGCAGATCCTATGGTTATTGGGACCGTTTAACCAAGGAGGCAATTGAAATTAGGTTAGAGGCGAAGAATTTTAACCGTGACACAGGATATGCCCTCAGTAACGTGTGGAAGCCGGTGATCCAGAAGATACGAGAAGAGAGAGAGAGGATTGGAAAGATCCAATCAGGAGCGACCTTGCGGAGCAATTCCCGTGTGACCTGAGAAGAGCCAATCAGGAGTGACCTGAGCCAAGGTGAAGAGTATATATACCGGCATTTTTCTTGGACCTGACACTTAACGCCCTGAGGACCATGGCAGTGTTAGCCGTCAAAACGTCGGCCTTAGCCGATTCCCTGACCCGGTGGAGAACCCGTGAAGACTTCACCAGCATTATACGCCGGGAAAAAACTAGATCCTATGGTATACATGTCTGATGGTAACGCAGGTGGGAGATGACATAATGGCTGTATGTAAGACGGGAGAGTGATACCAGAAGTGGATGAATGGGAGGCAAGGAGGCTGATGTGTCAGGTTGTGGTGGTGAAAGGAGGAGGGAGGAGAAGTTTCAGGTGGCTAAGTAACTACATAGTTGTGAGAAGCCAAGGAGTGGGGAATGGAGGAAGAGTAAGCCCTTCTGGTTTACTGTTAGTCTTTCCACAAGACAAACTGTTCATTTTTTTAAGGATACATAATCATCCCCATCCTTTCTTTGTTAAGAAAAGCACCAACTAAGACATTGCTTGGCAGCAATACTAAGGAAGCTGTACTTAACAAATTAGCTGAACAAACCACAAATTACTTCCTATAAAAATCATAAATTTTGGCTGTGAGACATGGAGCATTGCTACAGACTTACAGGTGAGATGATCTCATGGCAGAACTGTGTAGTAAGGAAACAACAGCATAGAATTCATCAGCCCATAACTTCAGTTCTATTTTTTGAATGAGCCCAAAAGTAGACAAAGGCACCTTGAAACCAACATGCCAATGGAATTTTCACAATGAACTCCAGGAGAAATACTGAAAAATGATCTCATAATCAAGAAGGCAGACAGAGAATATTCAATGGTAGCTTTGATAAACAACAGCTGCATCAAAATATACACAGACTCTATCCATTGAAATTGCATCAATGAGCTAAAAGAGCATTCAGAGATTAAAATTCAATAAGCTAATAAATGTTTCCCATTTGAAAACCAAGCCCGCCCATCATTCACAAATAAATGGAGGTCAACGGTGATGACCCATGTTAAGTGCCATGGCTACCCTAAAGCACCATCACAATACTAATACACATGGTGATGAACCAAAAATGCCTCTTGGACATGACAAAATTTTCTAAATTTCAGTATGGTGCAGGTCATGTTAATCCTAAGGTTATGCAGCAGACCAAAAATCCATCAATCCTGCCCATTTTCACATCTAAACCAAATGTGAAGAGTGAATTTACAGCCCACAGTGTCAACAGTTTCATTGAATCAGATTGAACTAGCCAATTATGCCCAAAAGCTCACCAATGACAAGGAAATGGTAAATCGATAGATACACTTCATTACAACAATGGGGTACTGTGCTAGCCACCTCTAAGATGTGCAGTAGGGTGCGGCTTATTTTTCGAAAATCGGAAAAGCTAAAAGTTCCACCTGCCAAAACATTCATTTTGATGAGAAAACACGTAAATGAAATTTTTGTTGAGCTGCGATATTGTTAACACGTGCCGCATGGGGTCTGAAATACCCCACTCCAAAAAATGGAAATATCGCATCACAATAACTGCTTCTAGAGTTAATATATATGATTTTACGACCCTTTAGCACTGAAATTTCATTACTTTTTAATTATCATTAGCCGTTTAGGAGATGCAGGAGGGCGAAGTGAGCTCGAAATGCTAATTAGGGGGCGCCGGCGCAGACGAGTTTCTCCTGTCCATAGACCCCCCCTGTACACGGCCCACGATGACACCGCAACTGCTACGTTGTCTCGTGGTAATTGCATAGTCCTGGAGCACTCATTCGCTGGTTATGGCGAAGGGCATGGTGTTTTAGTAATTATTTCAATTTATTATTAACTCGCTCATAAAAATTTGCTAAATCTGTCATCTTCATTTAAAAGAAATCTGTATAGCTTACAAAATTAAATAGGCAATCTGAAGGACAGTGCACTAATAAAAAAGAAAAATACAAGGAGTTTCAGATACCTATACTTACATCTGGCACCCTTCTTCTATGTTCTTGAACAAAAAGTAACAATTCCTGGTACCTATTTATTCTCGTCTTGGGTCAAAGTTCTGCAAAATCTTTCAACAATTTAACTCCTCTCTCGGCATGGTCATTAACTACTTGAAATGACTTGAAAAAAAAATTAGCCGTTTTTTTGTGGCTAAACCAATTTGTCTTTTTCAGATCGGCTATCCTAGAGATGATTACTTGGAGCTTTTAGAGCTCTCAATTATATTTCTTGGGGGTGAACCTGCCAAAGGCAAAGTTTTTACAGCCAGGGCCAATGCATTGTGCGAGGTGGATGTAATTACTAAAACACCATGCCCTTCGCCATAACCAGCGAATGAGTGCTCCAGGACTATGCAATTACCACGAGACAACGTAGCAGTTGCGGTGTCGTCGTGGGCCGTGTACTGGGGGGGTCTATGGACAGGAGAAACTCGTCCGCGCCGGCACCCCCTAATTAGCATTTCGAGCTCGCTTCGCCCTCCTGCATCTCCTAAACGGCTAATGATAGGTAAAAACTAATGAAATTTCAGTCCTAAAGAAACGTAAAATCATATATTTACTCTAGAAGCAGTTATTGTGATGCGATATTTCCATTTTCTGAGTGGGGTATTTCAGACCCCATGCGGCACGTGTTAACAATATCGCAGCTCAACAAAAATTTCATGCACGTGTTTTCTCATCAAAGTGAATGTTTTGGCAGGTGGAACTTTTAGCTTTTCCGATTTTCGAAAAATAAGCCGCACCCTAATGTGCAGTGGTTTGTGGTTGGACAAAGTATGATACAAATTGATACGACACCATTTAATTCAATCACAGTGTGAGTGGTGCCATCCATTGATATGAGTGCTAATAGATGATTGGGATCTTAAGAGCACTATAATAATTATAACTTGGTTGGGAATTTGTTTCAATTTTTTATTTAATTTTGATTAGAATTTTTGCATGACTACATGATATTTTGTAAGTGTAAATTCAATTTATTTGATCAACAGTGGCACTTCCAGTCTTAAATCACATTGGGAGTAAGATGCACTAAAAATGCATTCATCCTTCAAATAATAATGGTGATACACAATAACTAAAAAATAAATAATAGTACTGAGAAATAAATAGGTACAGTGGAGGCTGAGTATAACGAGTGCTCGTTATATCCGAAGGTAATATATTAAGCCTCTCAATTCCTACAGTTGTTCTTACTTTCCGTTTTTCTTTCGTTACCATGCTATTAGAAACAGATAGAAGGGCCGTTTTCATGCAATTTGCATATTTATTGTTTATTTTGCGAATTAATTCTTCCAAATCAATAATTTATGCTTTGCTGAAGTATTCGAGTGTTAACCAGTACGTCCATTGGTTAGGAAAATTGCCGTAATGATTCGCAGAAATACAGCATTTTTTGGCAGTCAAAAATATTTCTTGAATAAATCCCTTTCCAAGCTGTTCGTAAAATTCACATAAGTTATCTCTCAAAAATTAGTTCCAGCGAGTATTTATTTACACAAGCAAATGCCTCCATCGGTTGCGATGCACATCATGTGTCATACTGGTGCTGCCATCTGGAGGAAATAGAGGAACGGAGGTAACTAACGTGAAATACCAGACAACACATAACATTGCTGCAATGTTGTGTTAAGGTTTTGGGAAACTTGGCAATGTTGCCAATGCTGCTACAATACCATGGGAACATTGAAAGGATAAGGTTACAATGGAAATGTTAAATTAAGGTTATGGCAAGGTTGTTTCCGCAAGCTCTCATTTGTGCATCAGGGCCTAAGATGGTGAGAAGTTGCTAGATAAAAACAAACCTTTGGGGAATTTCATTAAAAGTCACCTTTTTGTAACACTGTCCATATGTTGTCAGCAACAGCTACTTAATCAGAGAAAACTCTTATTATCTCTCTCAGCATTGAAAAAAATATTAATTATGAATATACCTACCGGTCAAGCTTATTTTTATCCATGAAATGATTTCCGAGGAATATTATAAGGAGGGAAATGTCCGTAGTATTAGTCTTTTGAAATTAGATCTCGCGAATGAGTTTGTGCCAGCAAATAGAGATATAGAGGAATAGGAAAATAGAGAATAGCATTGTTTTATAACAACAGATTTGTATACTTGTCGACGATCGTCCATATTCCTAACCACGTTGATGTGTAGATTTTTTTTCATACTTTCACCATTTCATTTTTGTGGCTCTGTGAAAGAACTAATCGAGTTAACACGAGAAGAAACAAGTTAATATGATCAAGGAAGGAATAATTACAACTCATTCTAAACCACGAGTGGAAAAATATCTTTTGCATGTTAAGTCTTGCGATGTTGAAATTGTTACAATGCGATTTGGTGGGAACTTACTGTGTGAAAGCATGTTACAACAATGTACATTCACAAAAGAATGTTAGTACGTTTCGGGACTGAGTTCTACTACACTGGTTTAAACTGCAAACTCTCTACGGCATTGTACTACAACCTTGCAATAAGGTTACGCCCATATGCTTGCAGCAAGGCTGCGCCCAGAACCTTCCAGCAAGGTTGGAAAACATGCATTAGTGACCTTGCAGCAATGTTAACACAAGGTTACACCTTGCAAATTTAATCTTGCTACAATGTTACAAAACAAGGTTGTCACAATATTACAGCAAGGTTAATGTGCCATCTGGGATACTATTGCCGACAATTATTGATGCATTCACTCAAAATTGTAAGTATCCATGAAGACGGAAATCATAAAATAAAAACTTGAACGGGATAATCTGAATTATTCGCATAACATCGGTCCTGGCAATATTTATGAAAACATCACAAAATATGTACAAATTAGCAAATGTATTTATTTATTAGCAAGTTATTCCCATTACTTCTGCTAACAGGAAAAATAATCAAAACCAGGATGTATCGTAAAGTTTTAAGGATATAAATAATTTTTTTGCAACGGAAAACTTTGATGACTTTGTCACGATGATAAAAACATAACAAAACAAGCATTGGACCTTTAGTATCACATATACGCATGCTTCACATTAACAGCACAGTAATTTCAATTTCTATTCCCGACTGAAAAATCATTCAAGCATCGTCTGTTTCAGTCTACTGGCAGTTGCCGAAGCCCTTGACCCTTCCACTTCCAGGAGCCTGCTGTGCTTTAGCTCTAGTCAGCATAGGCACTGTTTCTTCTTCCGCAAGAGAACTAATTTTGTCATCACCTTTGTTTGCATACAGAGACATGGAAGGGTAGGTTGAGAATAGGGAACAGGAACAACAAACAAGAAAAAAATCAAGTTTTGCCAGAGAAAAAGTTTTCTAAAAAAATATTGACCAAAAACTATCAAAGGCTATATGTAAACATGGGAAAAGTTTGAAGATACTGGGAGATGTAAATTACTAACAGTTGTAGACTCATGATTCCATTTGATTCCGAGTAAGGTCATAAGTTGATAAGAGTTCCATAAATTGATTTGGATGAAAGTCGGATATTCATAATTCTTTTGTAGATTTCACAGGGAATCCAATATAAATAGTTTTTTTTATTTTTCTGGATTCTTTAAATTATTATATTCCCTATGCATTATTCAGGGACAGTGCTAGGTACTGTTATCTAGCTGAGCAGCACCATTCATACCAATGCTGATATACATGTTAGTTATTAGGAGTTGTAGACCAACAACTAGGAGATTTATACCATTGAGGATATGAATCACAATTAATGGGTAGGATTAGTATGGAGGGGGATGAGCAAGGAGAAATATTACATAGTCTATCTCACTATAAGGCAGAAAGGGGTTATCAAGTTGGGGTGTTTGTCTAGTTCAGAGGTAGGACCTAGGTTCCTAACACTAGGATACAAAATTCACAACAGAAATATAGGAAGATCCTCATAGTAGAGACATCAAGGAATGCTGATATGATGTGTTCCTTTGCAGGTTCCATGGTGTTACTTACATGAATCCTGCATTCTGGCAATCATCTATGTTCATTGGTTAGAAGAAAAGAGTTTCACCAACTGTCCTGCTGGCATCCTCAGGTCAAGGATTCCTTGAATTGAGGAAGAGTTTCACCACTAGGACACTCTTGTCCTGGCAAAACTCTTGTCTTCAAAGCAACAAAATTGAATGAAAATGCAATTTGCATTTTCATGCTGATGATAATTTGGGGCAGAAAAAAACACAGACCCTGTCCCACCAACACCCATGGATAATATTATATGTAATAAGAACACTAGTTCCACTCAGCTGATACCTAATCAAATGAGAAAACAGAAAAACATGAAGAAAAACATCTTAAACTCAAGCAAAATGAGTGCAGAAAGGACCTTTTGAATGCCATCAGCTTGGTTAAGAGGCATCTAAAAAAGCTGCTCAACCAAGAGCCTTTATTGCCCTTCACTATGTTAAAAACAATAGGAAGAAGCACAAGAAACATGAGGAAATTCAACGTTCTTTCTAGATTTAGCACATCCACCAAACTTCACAACCTCCATAGGTCTCAAAGACAAAATCCCTGATAATCTAGGATAAAGTGTATGAAATAACATGAAGCTACAGCCAAAAGTATAAAACCATGGGGGAACAAATAGAGCTAGGGGGTGGGAGGAGGGAAAGAGGTCAGTTCTGCAGTTGTTTGGATTTTTGGGAACTGAGGCAGGGTGGGGAGCTACTACACTGAGGGTTAGGCATGGTATATTTCGCTATGAAGAAGACATCTTGGATCACCTGTAGATTAATATTTCCAACTCTTCTAATACATTCAATCTCTGGCCTTTATTTCCCATGTGTGAGATATTGGGTAGTAAAACATGTTGTGTTTGTGCATTAGTAAATGCTTAGGGCCTTATTAATAGTTGACTCTCAGGAGTCCCCTAGCTCCCAATCGCCCCTAATGGTCCCCCATGAACGAATCTGGTAATAACAGTCGCCTCCTAGGCTGTGAGAGCATCTTAACAGCCCCCTAAGCAGGAAGCAGATTGCCCCTTACTTTGCGACATGTGCATATAGTGGAGAAAACCCAAACTACTGGGATTCAGAAATCCAAAATATTTTCGTAGCATTTGTGTTCTGTTGACTTTGTCTTCTGGGTTGTTCTGACTCAATTGTTGCTGTTATGCTCTCGCTATAAAGTTTCTCATTTATACCTTTATTCACTTACATTCCAATTCATACCATACCATTTATTCACCCAGTCGTATTATTCATTCGCCCATTCCCAAACATTTTTCTTTTCACCCATTTTCATTAATTTCACCTATTCCCTTTCACCTCAACCTTTCCCTGTGTATCACTTTGGTGACAACACGTTCGCATTTTCACCTTTATCCATTATTTGGGATATCTTTGTCAAGAATGGACAACTTGGAGGCATTTGTTCGTTGTCTGGAAAGATTGGAGGACCACAATGTAAGATTGCAGAAGCATTACGTCCACAATGCACAAAATCCCTTCAATTTCTTTAGGGAACAATGAGTTCTTCCAGTGGTACCACTTTCCTAAGGTATTCATGAGTGGGCCTTTGATTAAAATGGTGCAATCTTATTTAATTACAAATTTAAAACGAGGTCTACTAATACCACCTTAGATGAAATTAGTGATATCATTGAGATTTTATGCTACGAGCAGCTTTCTAGTAAGTACTTACCTCTCAGTCAATTCAGTATGCCAAGTTTACTTGCCGAAAAAATATAATGTGTTATAAATACACTAGCCATGACTATTGAACTATCTTTTGCATTATTTATTGAGGTCTTTTGTGGCGACCTGCATGGTGTCAGTCAGCCTAGTGTCACTGATCAAGAGATATGTGTCATGAGTCTTCGTCCAAGTACCCAAAGATGCCCAGTACTGCTGATGAAGTCGCACAAAATGTGCTTCAGTTTTATGAAGTAGTAGGTGTCCTTGGTGCTATTGCCCACATTATGTTTAAAACCATGCTACACATGATGATACCTCTGTTTTGTTATTCTCCGTTATCTCCTGGTGATTTTGTGCCAAATCGCAGTATTTCTTTGTCGGCCTGTGAAAGCAATGCACTTCACACTGCCATTTCAAGAGCTTTGAATAGAAACAAGTGACTGGAGAAAAACATATCGCTTGCTGTTGCGTCAGATAGCTGCCACCTCTATCACTTAGCAGTCCCCTAACCAGGAGATTGCCAGGGGACGTTTATTAATACCAATGTCTGAAGATTCCCCTAGAAGCCTCTTGGGAAATTAGCTCCTAGGGAAATGACTATTAATATGGCCCTTAGTGAATTGTGGTGTTTCTACCTACCTTTCCAAACTTGTCAAATATCCCACCCTTCCTATCTTGTGGTAACTTACCACACAACACCAAGGCGACACACTACTTCCACGAGACAACATGAGACTCATTCAAAACTTTATGGCAAATGATACTTTAAGTCAAAGAGTTGTACAACATTTACAACTTAATTAATGAACAAGTTGAAGGGGAAATGGTTTGAATGGAGAGGAGAGAAAAAGATGCTCAGCATCAGAGATCAGAAACACAATTGAATGAGTCAAATGGGAGATATTTACTAGATGTCTAAAAACATAGCTTTCTGAATTCCTCTTGCATAATTATACTTTTTACTTTTTCTTACAGAAATAAGAAAGTTGATTGATTCTATCTTTCCCATTTACACCCAGGTTTAGATTTTTAGTAAATAAAGTACAAAGAACATTCGGGGATAGTTGTGAGGAAGCTATTCTTCCAGGAAGGACCCTAACATGGTAATTAAATGGTTGTGATTGGCTGCTGCCAGAACTATTACCATGGCATTTTGTGGAACTTCGGAATTAAAAACTCTCAGGCACTTCAGCAAGTAGCTAAAACAATAAATCACTCAATGGGTCTAAGAACCACATCCTCACCACAAAAAAGTAAAGAGTTTTAAGACTTACTCTGACAGCATCCCCAGCTTCTTTGTGATTGGGATCCAATATTAGGACCTTCTTGTAATCTTCTAAGGCCTCATCCAGCTTATCCAACTTTTCATCAATTTGGGCCTTTCGCGTCCATGCTTTCAAATATCCTCCATCTAATTCCACAGCTCTTGTGCAATCTTCTAGAGCCGCTTCATACCTTTCCTGAGGGTATGCATTGGATATGCAGTTATGAATACATTCAGTTTGCTCTTTTAAAAAGAAATTGAAGTAAATACAAACCAACTTCACTTTCGCAGCTGCTCTGTTAGCATACATTATAGCTCGCTCTTTAGAGAACTTGAGCGGGCACATTCTCAAGGCTAACGTGTAACTTTCCGCAGACTCGACAAAGTTTCCAGCTTTGAACAGGTCGTTTCCTTTAGATTTATGGACCAGAGCTTCATCTCTCTGTCTCTGTAAATCAATAAAAGGAAAATGCTATTACTTAAATATGCTCAGGGAATGAATACGTGAGAATGCCCCTTTTTAAAATACTGATAGTTATCATGAAAGAAAAAATGACATAGATTCAGACAAATTTCCATGGCTTGGTAAGAGTAAAAGAGAGTTCATCTAGGTGGAATATGTATATTTAGATAAATCCTATGAGTTATGTTTATGAGTTGAGAATGATAGGTAGTCATTCCCAATGATCTAAAAATACATCACGAAAACAACCAAACAAATGTTACTGATACTGGATTACTGTTAAAGTGGATGGTATTTCTGAAGTAGGATCAATCAAAAATAAAAATGTTGTGGCCCTACAAACGTTTATCTAAATCCAATTCTATTTTGAAACACTTAACGCAAAAGCTTGCTTTAAAGGAGTTTAATGTAACGATTATGAAAACATTTACCTCTTTCTCCTCTTCGGTATATGAAACTTCGGCATTTTTCATTTCCTCTTCATCTACATAATCACTATCTGCCTTAGCCTGATTACTGTGCTCACTGATGTCACCATCTTCATCATCACTTTTTTCATCTTCATCAGGAACACCAAAATCGCCCACTTTATCACCATGTTCATGGAGAGACGTGTTCTCCAAATCTGATATGACTTCATTCACTACTTCTTCATTTTTGGGGGCAATTTTAGGGTTAGATTTGGGTGCAGATTCACTTTCATCGGCCATAGTGTTTAATAAGATGTCAAATAAATGCAAAAATGGTGACTTATTGTCACTTAGCGTTGCAACTTCATTCACACATTTCCATAGAATTTGAATAAGTGTCAATGCTGCCTGTGCTATCGACCTGTAGCACACTGTGATTCTGGTGATTCACTCTCACGTCCACAAAAAACGTATTGAACACAATAGTTTACGCTGAAACTTATCCGTAAAATTGCACCTTGTCAACAACTTCATATGATGATAAGATTACGCACGTGAAATTTCAAACAATTGAGCCCTCAAATTCGTAACAGCCCCAAACCAATGGCTGACGATAGCAAGGCGAACTCACGGGTGTTGTGGTCATGAATATAGAACCACAGTTATACTGGTATAGTGGTAACACAAGTAGAATATGAGGCACGGGAGAAATATAATTTAGAGGCAAGAACACAGTGTTCTTGTGTGGAGGTAATTTTTTTTAGGATCTTGTTTGGCTGGCGTGAAAAAGTTAATCATGGAGGACATAGGCGGTATCGGTGGAAGAGCTAATATCAAAGCAGCCGGAGGAGATTACAAGGGAGCAATTGAAGTTCTCAATGAAGGCATAGAAAAATTTCCGATGGAGGCCCGATTTTGGAACAATCGCTGCTACTTCTTATTAAAATCAAAGCAGTACAAGAAGTATGTTAAAGATAAATATTACAAAAGGCGTACTATCAACCAAACAATGTTAAGACCTTTTTTTCAGTGGCATTCAGCGTTTATGATTGAATTTTAAATTTGTATGCATTTCAACTATCCTTAGTGTAATTGTTTTTATAGATTAATGTTGGACGCAATACCGATAATGGGTAGAATCATACTTGAAAGTTTTTTGCTGCTTTATCTTATGTTCCTGCAGGTCTTGCAGCAGTGGAAATTGTGTTTTTGTTGAAACTATCTGCACTATATTCACCGTCTCTTATTGTACCTACATGCATTCGAGTAGTCGTAAAAATTATGATGTTCCCTTACGTTTTTTGCCTTATCTGACATTAAGGATAAATTTTTCTTCTAGTTCACTTGCAGAGTGATAAGTGCCACTCATTTAAAATGGCATAGGATTTTGAGATTAGTGCTGTTCAAATTTTATGGAAAGACTTTGCTGCATGGTCATATGCTTCTATTATATTGATCGTTTTGCTTCTACCAGTTAGGTAAATTCTGAAGTACCCAAGTGAAGCAGGCTCGAATTGCCTAATTTTAATTCCCCTTTTGATACTCTGCCCCTCTTAATTTTGAATAGCTCGTGAAATTCAATGGATTTTTTTTAAAGCCTCATTTTCTTGTCTGGGCCTCTTGTAGTGTCGGATGTCATATTGGTGGGAACGTTTTTCTAACTTGTACTTTTCAGCCATTTTATGTCATTTTCATTGTTGGTAGACATTAGTGGGTTCTAAATAATTAATCTGCGAGTGAAAACACTCGCAATTCATTTGGGTACACCATTCTTAAATCTACTTGAGTGCCCAAGCTTGAATCTCGACAGTGGTGGATTTTCCTGTGGTAAACAGTTCCCTACTTGAGTTATGTGAAGAGAAGTTCAATTCTCTATCTATCAATTAAAACATCATCGTGTAGACCACTTGGCACCTTTATTAAGAGCAGTTTAATGCGTCCCAGGTTTCTTGATCTACTCCCGCCACTCCTCGTAATTCCATCCTTTTCCTAAGTTCTCACCTAACCTTAATGGCTCAAATCACAAAGTTTTTGGAAGCCTTCCCCATTAGCAACATGAAATCTGATTCTTTGTTACATTGATTCTTGTGCTTCCTTTTTAGAGCTTTGGAAGATGCCAATAAAATGATACAAAAATTTCCTAATAACTTGAAGGGATACTTCAGGAAGGGTGAGGCATTGGTTGGACTAAAGGTATATCCTTTAGTTGTCACATTATTTATGATTGTCTTCTAAAATCACTTCCCTGCCATAATCATCATGTCATTTTCATTAGATGTACAAAGAAGCTGATGAAGCTTTCAACCAAGTTCTGGATCGAAATCGTAATTGTTCTGAAGCAACTGATCAAATCTTGGAAATTAAAGTCCTGCAGATAATGGATTTAGGGTATTCTAGAATGCGAGCTCAAGAGGCCCTAGCATGCAGTGGTAATCTTGAGGTAAAAATAGATTAATTTGCTGTGAGTAAAAGTTATCAAATTACTTATGGTCCAAAATTGTGTAACCTATTTGTATGCTGTTCTCAGGAAGCCATTATATTTGCCAAGGATAATCCCATGACCATCGGTATTTATGGTGACACTATTTATCATTCTGATGAAGGTGACTTTGATGATGATGATGAAGACTCTTATTCACTGGATAGCAAGCACCATGCAGACAAATTTATGGAGTATGTGACACTTTATTTTCTCTGGAAGCATTCATGCCCTAATGTGTTTTGATATTAAATGTATGTTTCAGTCCTGCGAACCCACGAGGAATTCCTTCCCTTTGGGTTGGTAATGTAGAAGGTGTTGCTGAAGAAGAATTGAGGAAGTTATTTTCTGTGTAAGTTATTCTTGTGATATACACTAATGTGTAGGTTAATATTATGTCCTGAGAAGAATTAGACTTTTTGCCATCCTATACAAAAATTTAATAATCCTAACCAGTTTCAATGCTTTTGCATCATTATCAAAAGTGATAATGCTGTGAAAACTTCAAAAGTAGTTGGGATCATTAAGTATTGTGCTGAGGAATAGAAAAAAAGTGTATATCTTTTCATCATATCTATGTTTTACATTTGTCCTCACATTCCATCCAAGTTTAATCTTATGTAATGATTGATCCCTTGTGCAGTAATGAAAAAAAGATCATTTTTTTATGAGGGAGTTCGCATTCAAATACATCTTTTATTTATCGTATATTTTAAATCAATACCCCAGTACCATATTATTCATAAACAAGCTCAGAATGACAAAAGTAAAACTTTACTTCTAATCAGTTATCTTAAAATTTTTATTTTTCATAAAATACAGGATGCAATATTTGGTTTGCACAAGTTTTCAGAATGGAGATCACTAGTCCCATTAGTATTACTTGCATGTGTGGGATCCCTCTGTAGTATGTAGTCCAGTGTAGATCCCTCTGTAAATACTAGTCCCATTTCTTGTAGAAACACATGGTTTCGACATGGACCATATAGTAATCATAATTTTCCGTTAGAAATACAATAAGCAGTCTTCTCTGCGGAGTAGAAAAGTTTGTGGTGCAGTGAAATAGATAATTATGTGTGGACTATAATGTCATTAAAAGACTACCTTTTCCTTTGCCTAAGTTTTTGTGTCTGCTGTTGATTCAACCCCCCTAACTTGGTAGCTGATTGTACTTATTATCGGAGAATATTATTTTCATTTTCTCATGATTTACCTTCTCAATCCAAAAATCTGACTTGGCCTTTGACTACATTGATATTACTGTTAGGGATTAGACCCTTGGCTATTCAGTACTCTACGTCCCCACTGTTTTGTGAGGCGGAGGCAATTTAAACCTTTAGTCTAAAAGCATCCATGCCTGCTTGTTGCATACTAATAAATTCCAACTGCTAACAGGCTTCAGTTTACCAATCTCAGTCCTCCCCATGCTTCACCATCTCTTCAGCAAAGAAGAGAAAAAATTGGGTTATTTCTCAAAACCTTGAGAAACCTGTGTATCATCACTCATCTTAATTACCCATAGATTCTCCATACTTGTGAAATCAGATCTGAGTGCAGTCATACCAGCTATCTTCATCTATATCTCATTCTTTTTTATATAATCTCTTTGTTTAGGTAGTGATTTTTTTCCTTGCCTTATAATGCCTTATCCCAGGTAGAACACCAAAGTCACAATGACGTCATTTTGACGTCATGATCAGGTCACGGGCTAAAAGTCACGGTGACGTCAAAATGGGCATCAGCGGGGACGTCCTCCGTGAGTCATTTTGACATCATCTTGACCAGAAAATGACTCCATAACTAATGCTATGAGGGACGTCCTTCTTAACTCATTGTGACCTCATCTTGACCTAAAAATGACCTTCAATGGTACCCAAAATGCACTTAAAAATATGTTCAAAATTACGGCGGGATGTACAGGACAATGAAATCAATGTGAAAGGTTTATTGAATATCTCACGTACAAAACAAAAAAATATCAAATATTCTGCATATCACATTACTATTAGCACTCTTCAAAGAAGAATCATTCCCACTGCCATCTGAACTCTGATCGATTCCATTGTCTCATCATCAGAACTGATTTCATCACTAAGGGTGATGAACTGGAGGATGAATCAGACTCCTCCTCACGCATTGCCTCCAGGTTCAACCTGTCCTCAACCATGGCTCCTGCATGCTCTTCTCCTATTCCGCCTATCAACCTACACAGACAGCAAAGCATACTTGAACACAAGCCCTTCAAAAACTATCACAATAAATATCGTATAAATGCATACTTGTGCAGCAGTCCGATAGAATATTTGATCATAGAGTCGGCAATGAGACATCGCGACATATAATGTGATAACTCGCATTGTAATTGTAACTTAAAAAGTTCTAAATGTGACATATTATATTCTAAGCTCAATCTTTAATTACTATTGAGACGAGTAAGTGACCATGACAAGTTCAACAACTTTGAATTAATCTTCAGCAAATAGAGTGAATTAAACGCAATGACAATTTCAAATATCAACACACCAGACCAGCAACAATTCGGTTAGAAAAACCTTAAAACAAAACGGAGCACTAACCGGAACAACCATAGAGAATCAATCAGACTAATCGAAAAATACAATTGAAAACAGGCATTTTGTCAGCGCCGGCCGGCGAATGAATAGGATTACCTTGATCAACATGACGACTCCCCAGTAACAAGAAAAAAGAAGTTATACTTTTTGTGTTGCTTGCCATCTTGAGGCGATACAGGGAACAGCGTGAAATTTCGCAAACATTCGTGAACACTTTCCCCACTGACATCTTCATAACTTCATCCGCTCTCGCCCGACGTGTTTGATCGTAGAATTCAAGAGGTGACAAGTATAAACGGAGTTATTAAATGTTATTAAGTCTTGGTATCGAAACACTGTAGGCAGAGCCGCACGTTTCCTGAAACGGTAATTTTGTTTAAAATAGATTCATTTTTATAGAGAAGGAAACCAATAAATTCTGAAAGAGAAATGTGAAAAGTATACTGGCTGACGCGGGTAGTTGAGCGCAGCGGCACGATAAGCACCCAATTTCAAATCCTTCAACTCCTTTAAATTCAAATTACACTGCCTGAAGTTCATGCGACTTCCTGTGTTACCAAGCTCTCTGATCGCGAACAGCGAAAATCTATAGAAAAGCCGACCACGGTATTTCTTGAAGGTTTGCATAATCACTACATAGGACTAAACATTTCTTGACGACATCTTGACATCATTTGACGTCACCTGGAGTGCTTCGTCACACAGAGGTCATTATCAGGTCCCATGACGTGAGGTACATCACTATGATGTCAAAATGACGTCATTGTGACTTTGGTGTTCTACCTGGGATATGTATGTCTCCTTGTTAATACTTAGATCCTTCCCCATTGTCATCTTCATGTATATGACAAATATAACTATGTGGGAAGAATTAGGTTTCAGAATATGAAATTAGACAGTGCACCACTTAAAGTTAAATATTAAGATAATTTTGTAGCCATAATGATCAAGATGAAATGATTTTGATGAAAGCTTCTAATTATTTGCCTCACACTTGCTTTTTGCCACAACATGCTATTATTGCTATCATATTCTGTAAAGAATGTTATAGCAATAATAGCATGAGCATAGACTATGAAGTCAATTGTAACTTGCTGGTGGCATTATTCTCTTCATTTAAATGTGCTTTTAAGGTTTCTGCAATAATTTAGTTTATAGACCAAATTTTCAGCTCTTTTTTTTTCTTTTCAGGTATGGAAAAATTGTAAGCATTTCTCTGCTAGAGGCTAAGAGGTGTGCCTTTATCAACTTCGCTGATGCAAAGTCTGCTGGGGTAGCAATGAAAGCACTTCAAGGAAAACCTTTGGGAAATAGCCTCCTTTTTATCAAGTACCCCAACAATACTTTTGGAAAGAGGAATTATTGAAAGATGTAAAAAGCATTAATCAATCTAACATCCTTGGAAGTATCAAGACTTTTTTTTGCGTTTATAAGCACAGTATGGTATTAAAGTTGAAAAGAAAGATAATTTTAGAGACTGTACATATTTAGATGTGGTAAAATTTTCTTTTGATAGTGACTCATCTTTCAGTTGTTTTTGTGTGATATTATGTGCATGGCAGTCAACAATGTATGCATTTCTATTTGTAATTACGTGAAAATATTTTAATAAGTCTCAAATATATTTTCTTACTCTACCTCTTTGTGTTCACTTAGCAAGTTCACATGTTTCCATTACAGGTTTAGCCATAATGCCCATTTCTAATTATGGTATAATTACTTATTCTTCGATGACACATTCATTACAACAGATTCATTGCTGATTAGCTTGTCATGGTTGATGTTAATTGTAATTACTGCTCAAAATTATATTCTCTCATCAATTTTGGATTATTTAAATTATTTAAGTGATAGTTATTTACAATTTTTAGAAATAAAAAATTATCTTTTGCTGATTTTAACTTTAATAACTTGTAATATGATATTCTATTGTCACTCACTGACAAACATTTTATTAATAGAAGTGCATCCTGTTTGAAATGCATTTGTGATTATGTATTTTATTAAAAAAATATGAGCAGTAATATGGCTTGCTAGTGACAAAGCAGCAGATAAGAAAATTTTAAATAATTTTAGACAGTCTTCTTTTCCCCGCTGCCAAGGAATACATATTATGATATATATAAAAAAAGTATATTCCAAGCACTAACAACGTCAAAGCCTTGGGGAATAGAGATTTGAAAATTTTAAGTTTATAGGAAATGCAAATACTTGCTCAGAAACAGGAACAATGCAGAAAGATTATTATTTTTTTCTTTGAAAAGAACTAGATATGTCTGAATCTTTTCATGCAAGATTCAATACCGAGAACTGAGGCCTCAAAATAGATTGCCTACTGTTTCGCTTCTCACTTCCCTTAGCTGAATTTGATCAGTACATATTGGCATTCTCTTTGAAGTATCCATATTTATCTTCCTGATTAGTCTAGGTAATTACATTTACTATGTTAACATTCCTGATAAATAAGTGAAATTATCATTTCCTAAGCAATTCTCAAGAAAAAAGAATTATGAAGGAACACCAATGCCTTGAGTGTTGAACACATCATTGAATTAATACATCATTGTTCCATACCTCATTAACTTTATTAAATGAAATGAAATTTTCATTGCAATTACAAGGCTTGCCTCAAATTCATCAAGCCACAGGAAGAAATGGAAAAAACTGGAAAAAGTCTTTAGCAAATGAAAGTCATGTACGGGACACTTGTTTAAGTAAACTTTACTCTTTCATATTTGACTTGTGAATGATTCTTATGGACAAACATATCACTCTTCTTCTCCAGTCATCAGGATTGGTTGTTGACAGCTCTCCACACCTCTATCCTCTGCCATCCTCTTCCTTTCCAAAAACCATCCACATCCTTGACCTCCATTATCTGCTTCCAAATTCGCTCTTCCTCTATATCTTTTACCTTCTATCATCCCTTCAAACATTATCTTCACCAATCCCTCATGGCACAGTACAACATATACAACTGTATCATCTTATTTTCAGTGTTTTCTACAGGTTCTGGTCTTCTTTCACTTTTCTCAACACCTCTTGATTCATCACTTGCTCTATCCAGGTTATTTTACTCATCCTTCTATAACACCAGATCTCAAAAGCCTCTAGTCTTTTCCTCTCCACTTGTCCCACTGTCCATGTCTTGCTGTCATACAGAAAAACACTCCACACAAAGGTTTTAATGAAGCTTAACCTTAACCAGCTTTTTTCTCAGCAGTATATTGATGGAGTTGGAAATGAAGAGTTTTCATTTATTGTTGAAAGCAATCTGTGCTTTAAGTATTCTATACTGTATTTCTTTTGCCCTCTTTCCATTGGAAGTTAGTTTGATTCCTAAGTAGTCAAACTCTCTCACTTGTTTTGTGAATTCTCCGTCCAACATAATCCTCACATCCTTAACTCCTATTCTGTTAGCAACTAGGACTTTTGTCTTATGCCAGTTCAGCCTGAGATTTTATTAGCTGTTAAAATATGTTGCATTACTCCAAGGATACTTTTCTTCACTTTCCACTAAAACCATGATATCATCAGCGAACTGAACTATTTGGATCCTTCTTCCTTGCACTACTATTCCCCCTTGAATTGTTAGAGTATTTTGTCCATTACTCTCTATATATATACATTAAAGAGTCCTGGCAGCAGTGAGCATCCTTGTCTAACACCCTTCTCTATCTTCACTTCCTCCTCACATTTTCCAAATTTATCACCACTTTTTCAGCTCTGTATAGTTTCCATATCACCTTTCTGTCCTTGAACTTCACACCAGTTTCCATTAGTATGTATTTCAGACAGCCTATTCCATGCCACATTAACAAAGGCTTTCTCCACATCAAGAAAGGCCATATATGTTTCCTTATCCTTAGCAATTCTCATCTCCACAATCTATCTCAGTGCCAGAATAGCTTTTCGTGTACCTCTTTCCCTCTTGGTTATTGGTCATCTGATTACTCTCCTTCAATCATACCGTTGGTAAGTCTCGGTAGCAAAATTGAAGTTAAAATTTTAGATGAATGAGATAGTAGACTTATTATAGACACATATATCTTGGAGATAGGGACTATGACACACAGTGAAATTTCTGGTACCTCTCCCATGTCGTACTTCTGCCAGATCAACTCATAGATGGACTGCAGGAGACCTTTGCCAGCTTCTTTGATCAGTTCTCCTGGGATATCATTGATTCCTGGTTCCTTCTATTCTATGAGTGTTTGTATCCCCTGATGAAACTCGTCTTTTAGGATGGAATCACCTCTCTCCTCATCATTAACTTTCCTATTCAATCTCATACTCTTGTAGTCCATTCCCATTGCTTAGTGTCTCAATGTATTCCTTCCACTTTTTTACTCCTCATCATAAACAAACTCCTCTGTTTTTCTTTAACCCACTCCCCTTCACTTTCCTCTTACCAGAGAAGGATTTTGTGTACGAGTAAGAAACTTCCATCTTCCCATCAGACATCGTCTTTTCCACTTCCTCACACTGCTCTTAGAAAATATTTCTTTGGCTTTGTTGCACTCTCTATTTTATGCTTAAGCTTTTTGTACTATCACTTGTCCTTAAGTTGATTTGGTAATTTCAACTCTCTTCTTCTGTTTTCTTTATTGCTTCCCGAGTTATCCATTCCTTTCTCACTTCTGCCCTTTTTCTTCCAATTATTTCCCTGCTGTTGTCAAAATTTTCCTTTTTACTACATTCCTCTTCGTGTTGACATCATTGTCTCATGTGAATTATAAGGGATTGATTGTCTTCTCCCTGTTTTCTGTTGAAATATTTTTGTTCTTCAGCATACTAAGTTTCATTTCCTAATTTCTTGAGTTTTAGATTACATTTGGCCATTACTAGATTATGATCACTATCGATACCTGGACTAACATTTATCTGGTATTAAATCTCTTTTTGACTAGAATTTTGTAATCTCCTTAAATCACCAGGAGCCTTCTAGATGTATGAGATGATGGTTGAACCAGGTATTAGTTACCTCAAAAACGTGAGCTGAAAAAATCTGACAATCTGGTCCCTCTCATTTCTCTTGCCAATCCAAAATCTTCTGACAACCTCTTCCTCCCTAACCACTATATTCTGATATCCAATAATCAGCAAATTAACTCTCCCTTTACACTAATCATCAGCTCCTCCAAGCCTTGATAGATTACCTCCACTTCTTCCTCTTTTTGGTTAGGTGTTGGAATATATATCTAGATGATACCAGTATTCCTTGATTTTGTTTCTAGATTGACATGTAAAATTCTATCACTATTTTGCAAAAATCATTCTAAGACAGTCAAAAGTTCTTTGGCTCTGGAATCAGGACGAAGCTTCTTTATTCTTTTTATTAAGTCAAGACAACTCAGAGGAGTTTTTAATGATCTATTCTCACCTACTACTTGATTTTAATTCAAGAAGCTCAGAAAATTGCTGGAGAGGGGAGATATACCTGAAGAGGTGAAGCGTAAAAGAGAGGATAAACCCATAATCTTTGAATCAATACATTGCCATAAACAAGAGTGACGACAGGGGTCATCATCCCCTCCTTTAGTTGTGCATGGAAAATATGAAAAGATTCCTCATCTCCATTCCTCTTAGGTATGTATTTCCCCATTATTATGGGAAAAAAATCTTTCCTGAAGGGGCTTGGTGTGGTGACTGGAGTTATGGGTAGCCATAAATTATATGGCTTCCCATCCCAATAGCTCAGGTTCCAACCCTGGCAGTTGTGAATTTCT
Source organism: Platycnemis pennipes (assembly GCA_933228895.1). NCBI lineage: Eukaryota > Metazoa > Arthropoda > Insecta > Odonata > Platycnemididae > Platycnemis > Platycnemis pennipes. The sequence continues at coordinate 42,861,008 of OW121849.1, forward strand.
CATTTCCCCACTTAAGTGCCTTAAGGAGAGCACAGTTCTCTGACCATCAGATGGGATGTTAAACACCATGGACCCCTTGGTGCCTTTCGCTAAGAGCATGCTAATGTCAATTTACCCACCTATCCTAAATGGCACTTATGACTTTAGCTGTCTGCTGCCTCCCCAAAGTAACTAACTTTCTTTCTTGTGCAAACCTACCCTGACAAAAATATCCACAATACACATCATTTTGAAGCAACGTTATTAATTTCCCTGAATAATCTGCAAAAATATTTCTTTTATGCACAATTTGTGTTTTTTTCAAGAGATTATTATACATAATAATTTAACTAACACGTGTTAGCTTAAAATTGCTTTTCTTAAAACTTTAAATCCTCTCAGTTTATAGAAAAACTTGATTTAAATCACAAATGTAAAATATTATCCTTTAAGTTCAAATAATTGTATTGAAAGCCGCTAGTTTACCAAAACAATCTGGAATATATACATTAAGCATGTATCTTGGGATGAAAAGGCTAAATATCATAGTGTTACAGTTACCAATGACCAAACTCCTACCTTTCCTGACTGAAGAGCGTTGCTGGGTAGTAATCCCATTCCTTAAACAGTCAATTATTTGAAAAGGATAGAACATGGACATTTCCAGTAAAGACTCAGTTAGGAAATACATTTGGTTGGCTATCTAAGGAATGTATCTTAGGGAGATAACACTTTCCAGACTGTCAAGTATGAAATCGTCCACAGACAATATCCTTCAGAGGCATTCCTTCACTTATAGCAATGAAAATTCAAAAGGGGTACCAACATCAATATTGTATGCCCAAGTTGAATCACAGGTTAGAGAAACACAGGAAAATTCTTAATTCAAGAGCGAGTGTAATCACAGAGAGATAAACTTCATGCAAAGGCTCAAGTGCATAATATTCTCAAATAATTTAATAAAATCCTGTTACATTTGTCATTGTTTTACATTTAGGTAGTCCATAGTTTATTTCAAGTATTAAAGTATATTGGTATATATAGTCCAATATATCGAGCACATTTTGTTCACCTTATGAGAAAAACTAAATAATTACAGACACTATACTGTGACAGTATACTTCAATGATTCTTTGTGAATGTTAGGTATTTATACCTGATATGTAAATCACATGATGTTTACCAATTCTCATATGTTAGAATACCTGTTTACCAACAAACATTTCAGTAAGAGTTACAGGATTCTAAAAAACATTTAATCAAAATAGGATTAGGTAGGTGGAGATTGCACATTATTCACTTCTGCAAAAAAATCCATTACTTCAATGGAAATATTTAATCAATGTATTAAACATGCAGTGTGAGACACATGAGACAATTATTTACATAATTACAGCAAATAAGGCATGATAGAACAAAAAATATGTGACTAATGCTCATGATATTGGCAAAGTGCAGTTGGAAAGTACATGACAACAATTTAAAAATGAAATAATCACAGCCTTATAATCCTTATGGTCATAAAGTACACAAAAATGGACATAACACAAAAACACTTATTCAACATAAAATTAATGAATAGCTAACATAACAGGGGCTCAACATTTGGTGAAAAGAAGCATCTTTCGGCATAAATGTCACTTTCTTTGTAAACTGGTAGCGAGCAGAGAAATATCACAGAATAGAGAAATTAGGTGATTTCAGTGGCAAAATATCATAGCCAAGCATTCATTCTAAAGAAGCTCATGTATGAACATCCAGACTAAATCACTTTTTAATACCACCACCCTTGCCTAATGATTCAAGCTTTGATGATGCTGACTGTGGCACAGGCCGCTTAAGAGACACATTGGTGGCAGAAGAAGCCGTCCTGTGAGGCATCACCTCAGTTTTTGGTGCAACTTTGCCCCCTGTATTGGAATCTGAGCTAGATTCAAATTTCTGTTGCAATGACGCTACATGGGAAGGGCGGTTGGCAACTGCTGGAGGCTTTGTGTTACCAGGGGCCCTATTTCCAGGAGCTGCCGGCACGGGACCTCTGGAAGAAATCCCGGCTCCCCCTTTGCTTGCCTCAACACCTGCCTTAACTCCTCGGCCTGCAGATGGTAAATTTGGCTTTGGAGCAGGCCTAGGCTGTTGCTGTCTGTTTGTCACTGTTCCCTTCCCAGCAGCCCCAATTAGTACATCAGGGGACTTGCCTATGTTAGAAGCTGATTCGAACGAGCGAATGCTGGAGGTAACTAAGTCCGGACCTTTGCTAGCTGATGAAGAAGCAATGCCACTGTTAACACTCCCTATTCCACGACTATTTTCAACAACACCCTCAGCAGGTGGTGACTTAGCTCCTGAAGCAGCCACTGAAGAAGGGGAGGATACAGAGGTTGCTGATGACACTGGTGTCGTTGCTGTGCTCGATGATGGTGTTGAAGCTGATCTGTAACTTGATACCGTGCCCCCAGACCTTTGCAAAGAGGAACTGTATGGCTTGTAGGATGGTACAGATGTTACAGTTGTTGTGGCAGGAGATGTTGCCAGTGTTCTGAGAGGACCTTTGAATGTGCTGAATGGCGTTTCTCCAGCTTTTGGGTTTGTGCTGCCTTGGTTAGCTTGCCCAGGAGATGTGATCTTCGTGCTGCTGGCATCCTTCTTGGTTGCATCGACTGATTTAGGAGATAGAACTGCTTTGCTTGCCAATGCACTAATGGCTCCTTCTTTCTCTGATGACGAGGTATTGTTAGTTGAGGGTGCACTAGTAACAGTGCTGGATGGAGGCCTGACTGATAACTGTGCAGGCCTTGGAGGGACTCCTGTCTTGGATGGTGTAATGGTAGAGGTTATGGATGCAGCCTTGGTCTGTGGGATTGCTGGCAAAGGAGTAGACACTATGGCTGGAGTGGTGCTTGTCACAGTAATAGGTGGTCTTGAGGAGGTTGCTGGAGGTTGATTGGAAGATTTTGCAGTGCTTTTTACGAGGCTAGAAGAAGAAACTGGTGCTCTAGCTTGCAGTGCTGATGATAGCGCTGGAGGTGAACGTACAGTTTTGGGAGGCAATACAGCAGGCCCAGTGGTGCTTGGTAATGCAGTATTTCCCACATTGGAATAAAATGTTGAGCTGCTAGGTTGAAAAGATGATGATGTAACAGGGGTATTTACATAAGTGCCTTGAAGACTTTGGTTTCCCCCCACTTTATCCATTTTAAAAGAGACACTTTTCTCTGGTTTACCTGATGCATCTTTCATTGGTGCATTGCTTAAAATACCCTTAGCTTCAGCCTCCTCTCTCAGTCGCCTCTCATTCTCTTCCTGCTTCTTTTTTCTCCCAAGAGTCGACGTGTAAATAGACTCGATGTTTCGAGCTTGAATCTCAGATACAATCTCAGAAAGAAGGCCAACTGACTCACAGCTCCCCTCTAGAGGTCTGGGAGACTGATACTCACTGGCAGTGGGAGAAGTGTAGCCAGTATTCATATTCACTGATTGTGGTTTCCCAGCATCACAAACATCTTCCACCTCTTGAATGACAGCGTAAATATTGTCCCCACTGGTGGGGGAAGTCGAAGAATCTTCTTCTTCAATGTGAGCCAAGGGTGCAGTGGGAGGAGGAGGGGGAGGAGCTGCTGCACGCCCTTCCTCCATGGGTTTCAGAGTCATGCAATCATCATAAGCATGCTCTGGTTTAGAAGGGGGCGGATTTTGGTAGCCGGGTAAGCCAGGAATGGTGTGGGTTTTGTCTGCGAGTGATGCTGGATGTGGATTTGGTGATGGCGGTCTGGGAGGAGGGGACGTGGGTCTGGTCCCAATGCTCGAGGCTGATGGAATGCTGGCTGGCCTTGTCCCTCTCATGGATCCAAATGTGTGAATGTTCGGCCGTGCAGTAACTTTAGGATCTCGCATACTCTGAGCACGAACAACTGTGGGCTTTCCACCAGACAATGATACAGCTGCAGCAGCCTCACTAACTGGCACAACCTGAAGAGTTAGAGGCAAAGGAAAAAATGACATAGTTTGAAGTTGACATGCAAAAAACACATTTTGTCAGTGCTAAATCACATCAAAAAACTTCTTGATACAATGAAATACTACATGAACTTAATCCAAAATATTTTTATCCCAGTTCATTTGATTGCAGTAAACTTTTAATGTTGACTTAAGATTTTATGTATGCCCATGAACAGTCCATGTAATTGATTCCATGCAAAATTGAAGCATCCTTGGATGGAATAAAATGAAGCCTAGTTTATACAGCAGTGAATACAAGTCACATGTGTGCAAGTATCAAGTAGAATATTCAAATTTAATCATGTGCAATCCAGTAAGCCCAAACGCTCTTCTGTCAATCTGAATGTGATATGTACGTGCTTATATTTCCCAAACAGGTGCACAAAAATAATAAAAAACTAAGATGAGTACACAATGAGGCAAGCTTTTTTTTTACAAGTAAACCACCTGGTGCAACAACTATTTGAATATGAAATTCACTCATTAAACAAATCATAATCCAAATCAAATGTACACTACTCAACTCCTTTTACATAAGCAACAAGTATTTTTATCTATAAGACAATATCAGATGATGTTGCTACACTAAATTCTATAGATTACAAATTTCTTACTGACACACGTAAACACTGATGCTCGACCACTAACAGTACATTAATGTAATGGATGGCCTCATGAGTCGGGTACATTTATAACACAAATAAAGGAAATCACATTAAAATAAATGGCATAGGTGATGAACAGATTGAAAATGTTAGGATTTTTTTATAATATAATATTTTAATGAACCCATCCAATATTAGGTGCAAAAAGTCTTAATAGAATTAATGGGTCAAACTTAATTTATGAATATTTAAAACATCTAGATTTAAGATATTACACTTAAACACTGTGATTCAATAATACTCTACATTCTCCAAACATCAAAGCACAGCTTTGACGCTTGTATTTGGGGTGAATAGGGAAGATTCATGAAATGCTGAGACTCACTACAGAAAGTTATGCAAAGAGAGCAGTATTTCAGATACTACAGGGATTGTGCTGCCAGTACTAATTACAAAGTCACTTTTGCATTGTGTGGACACCACTCACAGATAGGATATTACAAATAATTCAACAAATACATTCATATCACACAAGTGAGTCCATCTCATTGAGATATATTAAATGCATTTTTATTTACATGGCCTCTAAATTATGATAAAATTTCATAACTACAAAGATCCATTATAAAAGTGAGCAAATCACTATCTTCTCAACCGTATTCGGAAGGGGATAAGTGGGCAACATAACATTGCCATTTGATTATGGTATCATCTGTACTCATGCAAAGAAATACATAAATGCTTTCCGCACTGGAACTTTTCATTTTGATGATATATCAGGATTAAAAGGGGGAGAAAATACAGGATGTGTCAGCGTGAAAGATCAAGTGATACTGCTTTACTTTCTTTGTATTTTATTGAAAAAATAAAAAAAACTTCTTTATATAAATTCCCAGTAGAGGCAACGTGAAAGATCTTATTAGTAGGCTTTACTTTCCTTTTGTAAAAAAGTTGATATGTGTCAATAATTTTCTTGTATTCATAAATTCCCAATAGAGGCATTTTTATGTTTCATATCATAAAACACCACATTTTATAAGTCATAGAGTTCTTCAATAAACCCCTGAATTTAAGGCATGCCAGCACACAATCTTTCTTCAGAATATTGCTACCTAACTGTGAGTTACATTGAGTATTTGATGATTATTCAAAGTTATTTGAAAGGATTAAAACTGATTCAATTGAAAAAGCACGATGAAATTATAGCATACGATCCTTAATTGGTTTTTATCAATTTAACTAGGAGAAATTAACTCAGACCTCATTTGAAAAAAAAATGTCATCAAGTCTTCTGTCAATTGAGCAAAATGTAACTAAAATCCCATCTTACACCCAATGAACAGTGAACTATGTAGGTATTATCTCAGATATTTCCAATTAATGCATTCGGATCCATTTAGCTCAAATTTGAGGAAAGGTGAAAATTAAGTACAAAATCTGCAAATACCTACCATCAATGAAGAAAAATATGAGCTAAAACCTTTTCAGCTAAATTTTATTTGATTTGACTCCTTCAAGCAAGAAATAGAATGTGACAACATTGGTTTACAACATGACACATTGTAAAATATTATCAGCAAGTATGTTAATAATCAAATATTTATACCTGAGAATTAGTGATGTGGTGGATTAGCCATTTTTTCAGTGAGAATTTTAGAAGGATTAGAGCAAATTGTAAGTTCTGTACACTTTAACGTTATTAACTTCATAAATTACCTGAAAGATAAATGCCATTTTTGTCCACATTCCAGAACTGCCGTCACAGGTGTCAAGGCAATCGGCATTCCCAGGTGTGCTCTACCTATTCATCCCATTTTATCACAAAATAATAGCACTTAATGAGGGAAAATCATAAAAAAAATAAAATTGTTTTCTTGAAGCATAGGGAAGAAATGCTAGCATCTCTTTCATCTATCATCTGTATCAATATGAAATGCCATAACTGAACCTCACATTATTCTTTGAAGTAAAAGAAAATGCTGCATTGAGAGAGGCCAAACCAAAGTAAAAGAAAATTATCTAAAATCATGTGGACATTTATACTGTTCATCATGTACTGTGAAAAATAAAATCACTTCTCTATTCACCCCGTATTTTTTTTTAAAACAATTGCCATTAAAAATTCATTAACACACATAAGTCAAATATAAATCACCTTCAGGACAACATGAAAAATGAAAAGTTGTATACATTTACCTTCTGTGGGATTTCAATCTCTTGCTGGGGGATAGGATTCGAAATGCTCAGATTTCGTAGGGCCTGTCTGTCCAGCACCTTGGTGGCCTTCACGCCACCCTTCTGCCCCCCTTGTCCTGACATGTCCCGGGAGCCACGGGATTGGTTTCGACTGACTTGGGAGGGCCGCAGGATGGATGCAATACGTGACAGGGCAGATGGACCACCTATCCCTGCACTACCACTAGCAGTGGTGACGCCCGAAGTGGTGATAACTGTTGGAGTGACCTCCCGAGTTTCCACTGGAGTCTCTGGTTGCTTGAGTCCATGAGGTAAGGAGAGTGGCCTTGGCTGAACCGGAGGAGCTTCGGGAGCTCTGCGTGTTGGTTTGAGGGCTTCCATTGGCTGCATCTTTGCCTCCTCCCCTCCAATCGCACTGGAAATCAGTTCCTTAGCGGTGCTGGATGACACGTCCAGTATTGGATCACTTATTATAGGCCTTTTGCCTCCAGGATGAGCAGTGGATGGAGCCGATGGGGGATTGAGGGGTCCAGCAGAGGGGAAAGTATTTGGAAGAGGGGGTGCAGAAGGTGTTGGAGGAGGGGGTGCAGAATGTGTTGGCAAGACAACACCATTCAAATGGGGATTGAATGGAGGGGAAGATTCACCCTGAGTGAGTAAGCCATTGGGCGAAGATGGAAATTTAGGAGGTGTAAGACTGTAGCGTTTGAACTGACCAAGAAGGTTGGTACTAAGTGCATCTTGGCCGGTAGGCAAAAGTGTGGATGTGGCACTGTCACCACTGCCACTACTAGGGGACATGGATGATGAGGGCTCCACCAAAACTCTGAGCCCACCAGCACCACCTCTTTTGCTCTTCTCCCTGTAAGGCAACGAAGCCAATGTAGAAGCATAAAGCACACAAAAATAGCAAAAAATATACAGTTGGTTAAAGCATGGTTGTGCAGAAGGAAACATTAACAAAATTTACAAAAAATCAGATGGAAGAAAACAATGCATGCCCTCTAAGTGAGAGGCAATGAAACTGTAACTTTGAGACAGCACATTCTTATTTACATGGATTGCAAAAACTGCTGTGCCAGTGAAATCAATGATTAAAGGAGGCAGAAATATTTTTTATTCCAAATGCTCTGATCTATGATGGAATTTCAATGTAATTATGCATTAGGTTTGTACTACTCTGAAATTTAACTCAAAATTGAATGAAAATGGAAGTATATTCACAATTTAAAATGAGCATTGAATTACAGAAGCATCGCTAGCAAATCACACTCGCTTATTACATGCAAATGGCACCAACTGCAAGCATTATTTGATCAAAAGTCACATTAATTATGTGCTGATGGTTCAGCATTACCCATGCATACTGAGGAAAAACATGCAGATGAGAGTTTAACATGCTTTACAGAATTCTCAAACAATCAGAGGCACTTAGTCATTACGCTTTTCAGGGTCATGCTTCCCTTATGGGAAGCTGATTATGATATGTATTTTGCATGTCATTTCCATACAATTAACATAGATAAACTTCATTTGCCTTAAAAATAAGAATGCACTCCTGGTTAGTAATTGCATTCAGAAAAAGATCAGAGATATAATTGAATGGAAGATATTGAAATCAGGATTAACTGTAAAGGATAAGTAGTTAATATTCAAAATAAAGTGAGTCCTCCATCATTAAATTTCATTTCAGGAAGCCACCTAAAATAGTGTACAACTGCTAGGGGACATGTTGCATTATCCAGAGGTTGTTTATAGTGTGTTCCAAAGAACAACAGTTCCCTTCAATAGAATAGCATAATATGCCAATCGCACAGAAAATAAGAATAGACAGTGTGAACACAATCTATTGATGAGAGAAATCAGACGCCACATGAATACTTCAGTGTCCAAGTAAAGAATGATTATCACTGGTGAACAATTGTAGATATATTACTCAGAAATATAAGAAACGGTATGTGCACTAAAAGAAATTATTGGTATGTCCACCAGAATTCATCTTTCTCCTGTATAAGTACTAGTTTAAAACAGTGTCACAAAGGTATTGAACTTGTGAAGCTTGATGCTAAACTTCAAAAAAACATACTGTGAAGAAATGATTTTTGACATATTTTGATTAATGAACCCTAAGTGAAGGCATTACACCTAATTAATTCAAGCATAATCACTCATAATAAAATTAGTTTTAATCACATGAAGCATTAATGAATATGCAATTGAAATAAAAGCACAAAATGTTTTTAATCAAGCAATTTAAAATATTATTAGCAAAGATGAAAGAAAAGCATTGAGGCACTAATAATATTGCAACTTAACTGTACACTATGTACATTGGCTGAATAATTTGCAAAAGAAGGCATTCATTCAAAGGCTTTAATTTTTCTCACAATTTCATAAATAACATAAAGTCATTAATAACACCACTACTTGGAACAGGTTATTATAAACTTCATGCACACCAGCAATAACATCAGAGAAGCTAAATAAAACCTGGAGAAAGTCTTTGTATAGTAACTAGTAATAGTTAACTTAAACTTTGAAAATACAGCAATCATACTATGAACGATCTCTTGTTTTAGGAATATCATGCATACGGAAAGGTTTAATATCCATGGGATCTTCATAAATATGAACATTAATATCCTCCTTTGAAATAAAAGGTTTGGATCCTGAGGGGAATTTGGATGCTTTAATATTATCTGAATCTGTTTTGTTATCAATTTTTCTATTCTGCAGGGACATAGTTTTACTTTTGGTCCCAATAGCATTCTGAAATTTATTAAGAGAAAAGCCAGAAGTTAAGGGATTCCTAAGTGAATGACCAAAAACATGACTTTGTTTTGATTTTTCTTTGGTTGACGTTGCTTCCTGATTTGAGCCTGTTAAACAGGGTCTATGAGGGACATCTGGAAAATGATAAGACTTTGGCACTGAACATACCTCCGTACCATGATTACTTGAATCGTTTTCACTTCTCCCATTTGTGTATGTCTGAGAAGTACTATAATAGGGATGTTCATATCTCTCTTTTATAACCAAGCCCTTGTACTGACCACCTGTTGAGTGGATATTGGGTTTCAAAACGTATGGATCTTCATATATATTAGTGTCTTTTACATTATCCTGAGTTTCCATGTCTTCTACTAGAACCTGTTTGCTTCTACTGTCATTTCCATGTTTAGCCTGCAATGAATTATGTGGCAAGATTGGAAAACTACCTTTGATTGCAGTTCCAGGAGTATTAGAAGCGTCATTAGTTTCACCTAAACATTCTGCTTTTGCACGGTTTTCAACATGTCCTGAATCTTGTGTCACACTAAAATGGCTTTTCAGATTCTGGTAGAACTTTCGAATTCTTTGATAAAGTCTATATCTACGACAAACACTCGCTTTCTCGCCATGCAATTTACTACAAGCTGAGGATGGCCAACACGTTGAAGAACCAAACCAGGAAAATGTCCATTTGGAACAGCAACAATCTGGCTTTACATACTGGCTGCCTCCCACTCCATCTCCAACCCTTCTCTCGCCAAGGCCAAAACCACCTCCTTTTTCCCACCATCTCTTGATGCACGGCCGAGAGTAGTACAGGAGAACAATGCTGATTGCAATCAGGGGCACGATTCCCAAGAAAATCACATAAAGCATTGTCACCATCTTCCGCCCAGCTGCAACAAAGAATGAAAACAGCACATTAGAGAAGTAAAGACTGCAAGAATGAAATTTTATTCAGGGGAAATGCCTCAATAAAAAGAGCAGTATGCTCTTAGATGGATTTTTCCACTGAAAACTGTTTCCATTGAAAATTGAAAAAAAAAGATATTTTGAGAGCAGAAGTTTTTCACTTAACCCATTCACTTACCATTGTCTTTCATTTGCCACCCCCAAAAAGACTGCTTTATTTTTTACAAAGTCATCTATCGATAAACATTTTATCAATAATTATTGATAATTATTAAGCAATGTTATAATATCCATATAATAACATAGCTTGAGAAAGAAATTAAATTACGAGACAGGAAAATCACCATCTTTGTAAGCAAAGGCCTTTTTTTGAGAGGCCGGCAAATTCCATCTTTGTAAGCCAACAGGATAATCAAAGAGGAGAGGGCGTAAGGGAGAGTACTCAATCTCTCCCCTGGGACTTTAAAGAGGGTACTATATGCACATTTTGTGAAATGTAGGCTAATGCTGATGCCAGGTTTCCCATCACCATTTCTCTGCTCCCAAATGTCCCATCTATACCCAAACAACTGCCTTTCCTTACTGGCACAATTGACCTTAGATTGCAATCACCTTCCTGAAAAACTAATGCCAGCACTTTAATCACATTCAAAGGAAAATAATAGGTATTACCATTTTTTCTCAAACTCTCAGCATGCTGGTACTTGTATGCTTATAGTGTATTTTTTGGTTTTTGCAATATACCCTAGAGATTCAGCTAATACTTCACTCCCTGAATATTTCTTGTAAGGAGGGAGACACATACAAAAGGATGGTCCATCCTGATGTAGAGTCATTTAACCAAAGCAGTTCTAGTAACATGCTTAATATTTTTACTGTCTTTGCTTGACATGCTATCTTCTCTTATTTTGAAAAAGACTAGCTTAGAAAAATTCTTCATAAATGCTAGATAAATCTTTCAGAAACTTCTAAAATAGGCATAAAAATTAAGTATAATCTTCTGATTATAGAACACAGATTAGACTAGTAATATTCACTACATTTCTTCAAAATATAAAAAAATACTATATTCATATCAATAAAATTTTCTTGAGCTCCTTCTTATGAAAGTTCCTCAAATTGTGAATGACCTCAAACCAAAGATGACCTCTTCAAGAGAACAGAGGAATAAATGAACAAATTAATGTCAGTATACTTAAAATGGTAGCTCACAATTTCATGCATTGGCTTTACTGAAATACTAATACAAATCAATTTACTGAAAATTTAGCATAGTTTAGACAGCTTTTTGTCATCAGCAACACTCTTTGTCTCGGCTGATCTCTTTAACTCAGAAATAAGATTTCATTTTTTATTACAATATTTGATTGAAGAAGTTTTTCAACATACTACAGTGGCTTACCATTTGGATCTGATGCTGGCCCACTGTCTTCACTCCCTCCAGGACCAGCATATATACAAAATGGGGGAGCAAAGCCTTTATGGCAATGGCAGTGATTTTTACTGTTGCAGACACCATTGCCATTACAGCCCCTAGGACAGCCCTGGGCACTAGGTCCACCAGACACTAAGGATCCAACTGGAAGGCACCTCTGATTCACGCACATCTAATGTAAGGAATAAGCCAATATTGTATCAAATAACCTATCATACATAAAAAAACATTGGGCTTAATTAAATTCAAACAGTGGACTGTCAGGTTAGACATATTAACTATGGCCATTAAAGAAGTCCAGACCAGTTAAATGCATTTAGTATCCTTATATGTTACTATCAAACATGAAGAATTTTAAATGGGAGACAGCTACGTGCATAAATTAATGACAATATGAAGGAAGTAATTACACCAAAGCCATTTTCATTTCAAACACAAATTCAATCTCATGCATATAATCACTTAGGAAGGATATCAGAATATTCATCTCTATTTTTGCCTTGCCAGTAGACAGTAAGGACATTCAGAGGACACACTGCAGAGTTAACCTCTGTTTTCTTTAAGAAATTAATGGTTTTGAATACATTTCAAACATGAATATAATCATGCTCAAAATAAAAGTCAGACAAATGAATTAAAATTAAAGCTGTTCATTTCTGAGGCATATACACTAATTTTGTAAATTATTAAATATGTATAATTGTTTAGGAACAAAGACATTTCATAAGAAAAACCTAATAAGTTACAGACCCTGCCATGGCCACACTTAGCGCCATCAGGTGCTAATCCAGGATCAACTTCATTGAGACCAAGATCTACAATGGCCGTGCGACATGGTATTATGGAGCCCCCACTATTGATGAATGAGTGAGATAAGATGGCAACAGATTCCATGCCAAATTCCAGCCGCTCATTCAGATGCTTGCAGTGTAACATTCCACACATTATGTTGCTGAAAAATAATACACACAAAATTAAAACATAATATATACTGCATACTCCACTGCACATTAGGCTACTTGAGTTCTCTGAGGTTAAGGGAAGATATTTTGAGTTATCCCTGATCAAAAGTGCATGGGAAACTTCTTAATTATGACAATTAAGCTGGTAAACACAGCATACATGTTTTGAGACAATGACCTCCCGAGACTGTAAATAGTGATGAAAAATGGAAAAACAGAGAATGACTGACATTGTGTTTGGTTGTAAATTCAGTCCCAAACTGAATTTAAAGGGACAGAAAGTGTGAACAAATACCAGAGCCACATTACTGCTTAGGGCAATGCTTTTAATTTCACTCCATGCAATTCATAGAATATCATGAGCCTGAAAGTTTTTCTTTAGGTTCTCAAAAAATCATGTTTATTAACTTACTCCTCAGCACATTTGTTGTATGACTGGTTAAGTCTATTGTAACCACAGTTCCCATGCCGGCTTCCTTTGGTATTCATGCTGTAGCACTGAGAATCTGAGCTCCTTCCAGATGGGCCCCATAAAAGTTGGCACTGGTCTGTATGGGTTCGGCATTTTCCTTGGTAGCAGAAGGCCTAGGAAAGAGATATCATATGTCAGCCTCCAATCAAAACTGAAGCCAGGTAATCCTGGAGGATTACAGCATATGAGCCCATAATGAGTTTCAACATCACCCAGGAAACCAGACTAATTACATGAATTACTTTACTCAACCAGGCAATATGACTATCGGCTGTTCAATACACAAATTTAAGAAAATTTTAGCTGGTTGCCAAAATATGAAAAACATGAAATTAGTGGACTAGGACTTTAGCTTGCACCTTCTATATTTCTTGCATCTATCATGCACATAAATTCATTCTGTCATCTACCCCAGCATAGTCAAAAATTGAACTTGAAGGTAGATAATCAAAAAAACCTTATTCACAGACATAATGGTGCCTTTCAAACAAACAAACCTCATGCAGTCCTGTAAACTCTTCAATCAGTCCCTATTAATTTTTCATATTTGATAATTATTTATATTAATTATTAATATTTGCTAATTTAAATTAATCTTGTTATTTCTTTTTGAGAGCCTTGAATTAAAGATGAAATATTTCGAGGGATGGGATTGCCTAACCACCTCTGGTATTTTGAATACCTTTGATAATATGTAGCATTAATTCCTTCCAAACCCATAAGATAATTTACCTTTCCACGGTGGCAAGTTTCCCCATCCATTTTGAAAACATCAGATGGGCAATACTCTGACTGTCCTGTACAATATTCAGGCAAGTCACATTCATGGTCAGCAGATCTGCACATGGTCCCTGCTGTCTTTGGCTTGCAAGTCTAAAAAATGAAAAAATATATATTGTACATTACACCTTCATCAAGTCTATGGAATTATTAGTTTTGACGATGTAAGTGAAAAAAGTATCAAAGACGATACAAAACTCAGTTACATCACTCCATAGTGAGATCAAAACATTAACTTTAATGCTGGCCATCTTCAACATTCCATTGAACAAGTCACAAGATTAGGAGGCTTGAGAAGCAAAAAAAGCAATTAGTACTATATCTTTTAGTTGTATTAGCTGCCACACTTGCACTGTCTGCTGACGGTGGATGGTCTCTACCCATAAATTTTTTTTTAACTTTGCAGACAGAAAAAATGCATAAAATATTTGCAACATTCATAACTAAACTGGATATAAGGATATAATTGCAACTTACAATACACATTTTTTAAAGAGAAACTAATTTAATGTATTTCCATCAATCTAAGGGATGTTCTATCCAAAGAAATGATTTACTTGACTATAACAGCAAATTTAAGTACCACTAGATAAACATATAGTATTAGTATTAATCTATTTCTTATTATTCTTATATTAGTTACTATTATTCACCACTAACAAGAAGACTTTTATTGAAAATTCAGACAGCCTTTTCTCACCTTTAGATCACAACACTGTCCTGTAGCACATGATGTATTGGGAACAAGCATGCAAGTGTCAGCAACACAACATGGATTATCACAATGTTGACTAAGGCCACAGTCACATTGTTCACCTGCTTCAACAAATCCATTACCACAAACAGGACTTTCAAATAGCCTACAAAATAAACAATGTTATTAACTGAAGAAGCTTAAAATTTAATGCATAAAACATGGCTGGGACAAAAAAAAAAGAAAATGAGTCACAAAACAAATAAGAATTTGTAATAGCCGTTGGGATTGAAAAATAACATCATTGAAAATAATACACTCACTTTTCAGGCTTGTTTCGAAGACAGTAGTCCATTCCATGCTCAAATGCCAAAGCTAGATATTCAAGACTGCAGGAGCTCCAATGCACAGGACTCATTGCACTGCAAATGAAGTTTGATGAAGAATATTACCTTAAGGCTAAGAGCAGCACGAAATAATCTTTAAGACACAAATTCTCACCAAATTAATAACTCAAAAGCTAACACAGCCGTACATTTACCTTGAGGAAGGTGCCATAATGCACCTGTCAGAGGGGCAGTTACAATCTGTGCTATCATGCTCCATTCCGAAATTGTGACCCATTTCATGGGCAACGGTTGTTGCCACAAGGCCAACAACACTGCTGTGATCCATACTCACGCCACCAGAAAACTCATATGTACATATGGGCCCTTTGAGGGCTTTACCCACAACTCCTCCTTTGAACTGGATTCGCCTGTTAATAAATACGTTATGATATCAGTTTCCAATCACTTGATATTTGACGCATGGAATATAATCTCAAAAAAAAGGAGTACACATAAAATTTGGGCTCTATTGTCTTGCACACTAGAATCACGAGCATGAAATTTCATCATGCGAAAAATATTTTAACAAGTAGCACTTACGTGAGAAGTTGTGCATTGTCATTTGGGTGCTCCTTGACAAGACGTCCACGGCGATAATGGAGGAAATTAGTGAGTGTGGTATCTCCATTTGTGGACAAGGCAATTTCATCAAATTCGGTCCATACAACAACACCAACAAGGGCCACAAAAATATTCAGTGGCACATAGAGCTGAAATGAAAATAAATTGCAGCATTTTTAACAAACGGAGCAGTTTCAGGGGTAATTTTGTGAAATTTTTCCTTGGTGGAAATAAACAAATTAGGCAAATTTGAAGCCTGAATTGAAACCTGAAGATAACATAAATTTTTCAAACCCGGGTCATGAATAAATTATATATATATATATCAGTTAAATTCACATAGTTTGTTTATTTCCATTAAATTGCAGCATACATATTCATTCCAGTATCTAAGAACTGATTGCAACTGTTTAATCATAAGATACAATATTAATATTACCCTACCTAATATTTATATGATTGATTTTTGGTATAAAAAGTATAAAATAGTCATAAATTTATTTATCAAAGTTTTATCCCTAGTATTACAATTCATATTCATATAAAGTTAAAAACATAAAAACAGTTGTTCAATAGTCTCTATGTAGGATTTGACCAGGTCTTCAATGAATTATACACATTAGACCAGAATTTTTCAAAATAAAAAATATAAGAATCCAAATACTAACTAGAAATTCTATTGAAGAATACATAAAATGAGGACAACGAATTCACCACTGTGCTATCAGGGATTTTCCTAACACTGTCTCAGAAATTGAAAATTTAATTTAAAAATTAAAAACCTCAAAAATATGAAAAATAATATGCTAATAAGTGTAAAAAATGAAGGTATTCACAGTAGCACATGCAGGATTTCCTTCTGGGGGAGGTTTTATTAACATTTACGTTTATCATCATAAAATTTTATTTGGATTATTCACCAGAACAATAATTAAAATAACATTCTCTTTTCGTAAGACTATGCAACTATATTTTTCAGCCCAATAAGCAAAATTCTAAATGCTAGAGCAAAATATACAAAATATAGTATATTATGGGAATGTTTTTGGGTGGTTTACACTGTAAACCACCCCCTGTCAGTACGCTACAGGAAATCACTGATTCCTGCTTTGATGGAAGAGACATTGACCTCTTAAATGTTTTCACACTAAGGCTGGCAGAAATGAATTACTTCACTAACAATGGGTATTTTACAACATGTTAAAACATAATAATATAAATTATGTTGCTACACCAGTTAATTTATGCAAGGTGTCCTCTAATTTTTATATTGGTTCTTTTTTAACTTATGCGAGTAATTACAATCAATAATTAATTTTCAATACAAATTTTAAAACCCACAAGGAGACAATCTCCCCCTTCCCCAACCCAAATGATTCCCTTGATGAGAAGACAACAAATTCATCACAACTTACAGCATTTATGATGTTGGCAATGTCTTTGCAGTGCTTGTACACCTTTGGTAGTGATTCACCCAACTCCTTATATTCTTTGTTATCGACAACTAAAACTAGCTCCACATATCTGGATTGTCGATTGGCATTATAAGGTCCTCTAATTGTATCAGAATCACTTTCAGATCCCTCCTTGGCATTTGCACTGCGTTTGTACTGAGGAAAGAAGAATACCTCAATCAGATACAAAGATGCACACACTACTGAAAGACATTTGTTATAAGTATCATTTACAGAAATCTTCGACTTTACATATGAATGCATGGACATTCAAAAACATTTAAATTAAGGCTGGATATTATACTACAAAAAACAAAAAAAGGAGTAATGAAACCATATTAATGGACTACTCCCTTACCCTGAGAATCCTGTTGAATTCCTGATTATGAAAGATATGATAAGGTGTCCCTGAGTAACCTAGAAGAAAAAATATAATTTTTTTAATTTCCATTTTAAAATTATTGCTTGATTTTCTATTATTTTTGCATTCCATTCTTACCACAAGAGTGGTTTGCGACCAAATCAGAATGTTTATACAGAAAATGAGCATTATAATATTCTTCGTCCATATTTTCTTTGTCCTCCTCAGTTATTCCCACTTGAGAAACAGGTTCCAGGTAGTGTAGCTCATGGCCATCGAAAACTACTCCCCTGAAAGTAGAAAATTGATAAGCCTATTAAATTAATATAAATTTGTGATAAAAATACCAAATAGCACCATTTTTATTGAAATTATTTTTAATGAACAATATTGTTTTATTCATATCCACATGATTAATACTAATACAGATGAAAAAAAAGTAAAAGGAGCTTAAGGTGGTCTCCATGGTCATTAGATCCGAGTTGAGACGCCAGCATATTACAAAAATGTCATTAACCATAAAAAGATTGATTATTATCATACCATAAATAATAAGTCTTAATAATTACATATTTGAACATATACATACATATAGGAAAATATCTCGTTAAAATTTCTTGGACAAATCAGTAGCCTTTTGGAACTGCCTGATAAGTGATGTGTTTTCCTGAATACGAGATGTATACTTTGGAAGGGATTGAAAACAGAAAACATTTTTTTTTTTCATTGATAAGAAAAGCCAATGCGGAGACGCAACTCGCACAACACCGGTGTTCTGCGCAACTACGCAGAAGTAAACATACCGAGGAGTAATTACTCCTCGCGGCAGTGAGGTCCAAACGCAATCCTACCAAGATAGTAACGGAAAACATCATGTTTTTGGAAATCGTACGTAGCCCGACGTCTGATCAAAGGAAAATATCTTTGATATCCGCACGGAGTACGTAGATTCTAAACGTCAAATATTGGGAACACTTCCTTCATCTTTCCTAAACATCGGAGTCTTCTTCGCAAAATGATAGATATCGTAAATATTCAACGGACATAAATTATAGGTCTGGGCTTAACCTAATCTCAGCCTAACCCAATGACTCGTATCATGGCTAAACTTTGATGAGCGACAGGATTACATGCATAAAATATTAATTTTATACACGAATCCTCTTCATATTCACACGATTCAGGTATGCGATTTCATATCAACGTACTCCTGCCTGCGATGAAATCGCAGTTACTCAATTCAATAATGAGTTTCTGATTTCATTACCGATGTGATCCAACATATTTACACCACATGGAATGATGTATTTCAAAAGCTTAATCACTTACATGTTAACATAGAGATGGACTCTGTACTGACATCGGATCTTAGATGCGTATTATTGAGGCCTTCGCTTGTTATGGTTTAGAGTTCGAGCCCCACATGAGTGGTTTTCTACTGTCGCAGTTTTCCCACCTAGGCTCGTGGTATCTAGTATTAGGTTTTAAGGTGCTCCAACTACTAAAGTTAGTAGTATTGTCTAACCTACCCTAATCCTGATCTTATTTCTAAGACGAGTACAACATCCATGCCCTAAGTGAGAATCGAAACCGCGACCTCCGGGTTGTCAAGCAGGCGCTTTCCCGATCTGATTACAGCAGCTGGCTGACCGTGCTCGTGTATATTAAATAGGCACAGAGAATATTTTAATAGTAACGAGGACAAAGATAAAAAAAGAGTTTCAGACAAAATACCCGATCTCTATTAAATAGCTATAAAGAATAATTCAATATTAACCGGAATGAAGATAACAAAAAAAAATAGCTTAAGATAAAATACCTGAGCCCGTTGCAAGTGGAGACAGCTGCCCATGAGCCCTCTACGCCTCTGAGAACTCCTTTATAATGGCAAAGTTCAAATTCCTGAAATTAAAAAAATAGCATTTTCCATGAAATGTCGCTATCACTATAGTTCCATATAAATGAGATAAAAGGAACCCCATTTTTCAGAGTCATTTCTCTCTCAACATTATGAGCAAGAGAAAGATAACAAGATTATCGGAAATTTTACTCAAAAGACATCGGAAGAAAATCGGAAATTACGTGCACTTTGATATGATTATTGCAAGACGTGGGTCTGAGATGGAATTTTCAATTGAGATCTTACCTCTTTTGTAGGCCGATGGATTACGTGACTTCCATTTTTCTGATGCCTCTCAAAATAAGATTTTGGAATCAGTTCCCTAGAGGACAAATAAATAATAGGGTATTACACACTGTTACTAACAAAAAGCAAATGGGAAGTAATAATGTTAAAATGGAGCGTACAAAAGATAGGCAAAGGCAGATTTTTATTAGAGCAAATGTGACAGAGAGAGAAAAAAATATTCACCTATTTAGCTGTAGGTCCAGCAAATAATCCTTCCCGTCCACATCAAAGCCGACGGACAGGTGGTGGATATGTCCTCCCTGAAAGCATAAAGAAATAAGTTACATTTTAAAAGAATAAAAGGTGGAAAAATAACTAAACGCCAAAGAGACTTGGAACATTGTTACATGAAACCACGACCTATGAATACTAATATTCTGAGATCGTGCTTGAAACCATATTTAAAGCATCACATTCTTCAGTCATGAATTTGTTAGACTATACACAAGAATATTAAGAGATTCCACTATTGAAGAACAGGGCTTGGGAAAGAAGATGGATTTCTCACTATCAAAAATAATCAATGTCAAGCCACGAGACTGAAGAATTTTAGTTCCCCCACCACTATAGATAAAAAACTAAAATTACTGGAGATTCTTGAGACCACGAATGACACGACCTTCATATTCTATTGTGTGATCTAACATAGCATATACTTTTAAGGACTTTTGTATAATTTTCAACTCATAAAATATTGTATAAATGTAATTAACGCAAAAGCTTCGAGAGTGAAGTTGAGAACATTTTTGAATATTAGTACTCACTTTATGATATTAGACATATCAATCACGATATTGAACCTGCATTCAGCCTGAACAATAAACTGGAGAGTAGAAGGCATGAAGAGGATCATGATCTCAACTAAAGACCTTTAAAGACGGTCAATTTTATAGCATGATAGCAAGGTGCATATAAGGGTAACGGTGGCACGCAAGAAGGAAGCAATGGTAGTCCTGTCAGCGACGACACGTGGCAACGTCCGCCTCAACCACAATCGGATTGAAACTTAGGCATCTTTTTTATAGTGCGGATTCTTTCAACTTTAACCTGGTGAACCCTGAAAACACGCAGAATTAAAACGAACTCTTTTCTCTATTCCCATCATCTAAATTTACAGCGTCAAAATGGTAACTTAGAAGAATGTTTGGTTAGTGACCGGAAGGTTCAAAGTGGGTTGAATACTCTCGACACTGGTGAATTAACACACGGTGTGCGAGGACCAACATTCAATGAGAAAAATATGATGGCAGAATGAAAGGACCCATCTCCCTGGAAATTTCCTCAATGTCACGCAATGCTAAGCATCACGACAGTTCTGCTTGATGCTTGTAAGCATCACGTCTGCTTCACCTTCACTGATCAAAACCGGACTTCGAGCTGAGGGATGCTTTTTGTGATTTTTTTGGCCTCACTCCGACTGGAATACTGGTTGCGCCATTGTCCCAACATCCCCCACAAGAGACGGATGAGTTCAGGGAATGTCGTGGTCAACGAACTCGCGGTTAGCGTTCTTCTACGAGTACCTAATCGAACTCAACTCAACGAGTACCCACCCTCCAAATAGAAATCGAGACTTTTAACTCCCCAGCCCCGGTTCACTTCATGGAGTAAGCCGACAACATTTTTCCTAGACCCTGCTGTAGCTATAGACATAATTTAATATGCAACATGGTGGATTTTTTCCGGCGGGTTCGAGTCCCGCCTGGGTGGGTCTTCTTCTCCACCCAGGGCATGGATGTATTTCAAGCCCCGTTGGTTCGGCCTCTGGATAACCTGATGACAGGCCAAGCCTATTAGAGTTCTAGGGTATATGGACCAACAGAATAATCCTGAATGCGAAAAAAAACCACGAGAGTATTAAAGATAAAGGTTATTTTCCTCGAGACGCAATGGTCACTGAATAGGTCAGAAATCAATTTCGACATCCATGACGTAACAGAAGCATTGTCTAGTAACTTATCTGTGAGGACAAGAATGTCACGCGAACATTTATTTCGGTTTCCGTTTCTAACAGTTTATTTCGCTTACTTGTCCATATACATCATCAATTTTTCGAATCTAACTTATCAATACCGAATCCCAGTTCTCACCCTACCTCCAAGTTTTTACGCAAATATCTATGAAAATCTTGAACGCGTAGAAGAGTGGCGCGAATCTCCTTCTATTATGACTCCCCAGCGAGCTAACACGAGTGGCAACGGCGCCGGGACAGTCTCGGTTTTTCCGCTGCGCAGACTTTATTGCGAGGATGATGCGAATACATCTCGTTCGGCCTCCCTTCGAGCGAGGCGAGGGGAGAGCACATCTGGGAGATTTAAAAAGGCAACCGGAGGAAGTTGTGGGCAGATGACAAGCCCCTTGAGCTCGCGACCAAGGTCGAGAGTGCACCTGGACGGTCGTGGGCAGACGTCTACGGTCTCAGCCGCGCGGACGACATCGCATTTCCTTCGCAGACGTCTCACTAAAGAGTCGACATATTTCTGCATGACCAAAGCAGTTCAAAAAATGATCAATACACCCGTTTTTTTCTGAGTTTAACTGCCGTTGATGTGAAACTTCATTTCATCATCATTCATCATGAATTCCCCCGTTTCTTACATTCCAGGGCAAACTGAAAGACATGTACCTGATTAATAGTTTTCTACCTATTGGGGTCGGTTTTGATAGGAGGTCCCTACTCTTATTTGCATTTCATTGATTTACCACAGAAAATAAATAGAAATAGATGCCACGAAATACTTTCAATTATTTACTTCGCTATAACACAAAATGGAACAGGTCGGCATTAACAAAACTCAGATCACATTAAACTGTTGTGGTAACGCTACGAGGATGAGCATACGAGAAATATTTCCACCATCTATATAACGAAACCCACTAAACTTGGATAATTGAGAAAAGGAAAAAAATGAACGGCAATTATTCTTAAAAACTGATTCATTGCTCCTATAGTTTCTGAGTTACGAGCCTTTAATGAGACTCCTCCAAAAGATCTCAATTCAGTGATCACTTGGCGCCAGGAATGTTCTCAAGTCACAATAAAGTCATCGCTTATTCACTTTATTAGTTTCGTGGAACCTTTTTTTATTTTGGGGCCATTTGGGGACAAAATGAACAGATATTGTCCATAGAGAAAAAGTCATTAAGGCCTCTATTATACTCTATCCAGAGATTGGCCTACAGTGTAGGCCAATCCGCATTGTGTACTGTGCGACCAGTGAAATCCATATCGTAAGTGAAGCATATGGCACAATTGTGGCCCAAAAAAGTCAAAATATCACGTGGTTATGGAAATTCAAGATAAATAAACACGATATAGAATGCACTTTCATTAATGCTCGGAAAGCAAACAAAAACTGGAGTTTTATTAATGCAATGCGCAACTGAAAAAAATACGATGTGCGAAAAATAATCAACCCTTTTCGGATGAATTCAGAATTAGTTGTATCGATAACCAAACAGCAATCAGGAAATTGATACAGCAACATTGTATGACGGTATGCAGGAAGAAAAATGGGGTAACTTAAATTGTAACATTTTCTGTTTGCATCACGATTCCTGGGGTATTGAAAAACAAAATGGTCGCAAATTTGACAGAGACGAAACCAATAAAAGTACCATTCATCTAAAATTGACTCAAACTTTGTGAAAACGCACAAAAAGAGAAATAGACACTTAAATAAAGAATTATGAGGTAGAATATTGCTAAAGAACTCTCCTTTTCCACTGATTCATTCATTAACGTAGAAACGCAACAAGCCGAGTAGAATTTTATTTTTGTTTTTGACGATACGTCCAACTATTCAACTTCACACTAATTTTTTCCACAGTGAAAAAATACATCTTTTATACTCAAGATTTCTTATTTTTAACGCTTCTATCGGAAAAAGGTAACTTCCAGAGGAAAAAATACAACCGCTCCTCGAATAAAGTAATTGATAAATTCAGCGCAGATATTCATGTATCAGGGAATACACGTAACGTAGGTATATTGCCTCACTCCACCATTTCAATTGAAAAACTACAAAATAAACCGGGGCTAGTGATGGAATTTCAGCACCAAAAATCATATTGTTGAAGATGGCAGACTTAAATATGATTTGATACATTTCAGGGAAGTATGTTACTGACGTGAGTTCAAAAACATGCACTGTGAGTCAGGAAAGACGAAAGTATATCATACACAAAATAGCATATCTTAAGCAAAATACCCACCATGTTGCATATTAAATTATTTTTGTAGTTACAGCAGGGTCTAGGAAAAATATTGTCGGCTAAACCCACGAAGAGACTACTCGAAAGTCGAAAAGGAAAAAAAACTCAAGCTGCACAATACAATTGTAAGACATTTCGAATGAAAAGAGAATAGTTTCCATTCCAAATTTACAATTTTCGTAGCAAATACCATAAGAAGCTCTGAGAAGCTATCATGAGAATGATCATGGCTCGAATAAAATCCTGAGCTGCGATTCAATAAATTCCAGGTCTCCTCATAACATCCTCACTCGTAGGTGAATGGAAATCAAATAAATAGAAGTATTCATAACTGACTCCAGAGCGCCGAAAGAGGAGTGCTGCGGTGGAATACGAAGGAGAACGAATATTATAAGGAAATATAGAACAGGGTAAAATGCCTCCTATCAGATTAAACATCTTCTATCGGCAGATGCCATCGACATGAGCATCAAGAATAGGGCCACTTAAAACTACATAATATGCATAATTTAATTTCCCATACTGATCAGACTAGAATAACAAGTAGCAGCAAGGATAAGATAGTAAGTAGCAATGTGATTGATGAAAGGATTGCGAACTAGCCTTGCGAATACCTTGGCGGAGTCACCCGCTGAAAAGGCACAATAGATGATTTCCACAAAGACAAGAATCCACCTCGACCGGGATTCGAACCTGGACCCCTAATTTCCGGCCAGGTACTCTACCAGTTAATCTACCGAGGCTTCCTTCTCCCATGTGGAATTCTAGATGGTAGCTTAACTGGTAGAGTACCTGGCCGGAAATCAGGGGATTCGGGTTCGAATCCCGGTCGAGGTGGATTTTTTCCTCGTGGAAATCATCTGTAATGTGATCCATGTTCACACGAGAGAATTACGACTAAAACGAGCATTAGCACACTAGTGAAGAAGACGTTTAAAAAAACGGGTGAAAAGAGACGTGAACGGAGAGAACAGGTAGAATTAATAGAGCGCATCAATAGTTTACTTCTGCCTGTCAAAGTCTAGAGTAGGTATGTGAAACGATCGAGAGGGATCAAATCATCATCATCATCATTGGTCAACAATCCTAGGATTGGTTTGACGCAGCTTTCCACTCGTTTCTTCTATCGGCCAACCTTTTCATTGTGACGTAATTCTTCTCTTTTACATTCTTCACGGCCTGTTCCATGTATCTCATACGAGGCCTGCCTTTTCCAATCTTCCCGTTCACTTTTCCCTCGACGATAGTCTTCATCAGGCCATCGTGTCTCAAGATATGACCGATTAAGTTTTCCCTTCTTCTTTTTAGAGTTGTCAGCAGACTTCTCTTTTCTCCTACTCTTCTTAGCACTTCCTCGTTACTTACTCGGTCGATCCATTTAATCTTCAGCATTCTTCTGTAACACCACATTTCAAATGCTTCTACCCTTTTCTTCTCCGCTGCTGTCATCGTCCATGATTCACTGCCGTAAAGAAAAATGCTCCAGATGTATGTTCTGATGAACTGTTTCCTTACTTCTATGCTTGTATTTCCTGCTGTAAGTAGATTCTTCTTCTGAAAGAATGCCCTCTTTGCCTGGGCTATTCTATTCACTATTTCTTTCTTGCTTCGTCCATCGTTGGTTACTCTGCTTCCCAGGTAACAGAACTCTTTCACCTCTTCCAGTTTCTGTTTTCCTAGTTTAACGTTGGTTTTCGCCTCTTCTCTTTTGCTGCACACCAATATCTTAGTCTTCTTCTTATTGATCTTCAGCTGATATCTGGCCATAGTCCTTTCCAGGGTCGTTAGCATCTTATTCAGCTCCTTCTCTGTCTCTGCTATGAGAGCTATGTCATCAGCGAATCGTAGCATACTGATTGTTTCTCCATGGATGTTAACTCCAGAACACTTCTCTTTAATTTCATTAATGGCTCTCTCGATGTAAACATTAAAAATTACGGGAGACAGTGCGCAGCCTTGTCTCACTCCAAATCAAATAGGAATATTAAATAAAGGAGGCTATGGGAAAGGTGTCAGGGCGGAGAACGAGGTGAGTTGAAAGGCGTAAACGGGACTATCTTGGAGGAATGGCATAAACTGACGCTGACTACTTATTGTAGGATAAATTGCCAGTAAAGAGCGGCGACAGAAACTGTACAGTATAACATTTCTCCAATTTCCCTGATTTAAAGAATTACCATATTCAAATTTTTACGTACGTTTTGAATGCTTCCAGTCCTTTCGTCTTCGGTGCTGCAATAAGTTATTTTCTTCCTATCAGTGTCGATATTAATTTACGTGAAATCTATGAACATTCAACAGTGGACACGGAGATAATCATGACTCCACTTCACCCAATCTTTTGCGGAAGTAAGGTGGTTTTCATGAAATTCCCTGATTTATCGTTAACCTTCACTCATTTCCTATGCATTTGCGAGTTTTCAAAATGCAAGAAAACCAAGGGGATCCGAGTTTGAGTCCCGGTGAAGGTGAATTTTTTCCTTGTGGAAATTGTGCTATGGTGAGTTTTAGAAAGTTTGAAAATTCCCTGAGACATATTTTCTACTGGTGACAGGCAGTGTAAGCAGGTCGATCACGCTTCGGCTTGGCAATCTAAAGGTCATGCGTTCGAATTCCTCCTAAAACGTTGTATCCGTGTTTGTTGTACGATTATTAGTTGGAGTGTAACCTTAGCACTTGGAGCGCTTTAAACCTATACCCAAGGACTCACAACCCATTGGTCTTCACTCCATACAAGGTACGGAAGAAGTTCATACTATCGTAAATGAGATAGAAAGAATAATAAATAACATTTGAATAATAAACCCCAAAGTATATTGAATGCAAAAAAAAGGGTCAAGATTGATCGTTCAGTGAAATTTTGGAGTGGCGTGCATAAGAATGTTGGGAAACCCTGCTCTAACTGATACTCAGTACCGGAATCAGCATTACAACGAAGGAGTCACAGACAGATGCATGAATTCATAAGGGGGGACACAGAGAGATAACTAAGACGACGGACAAAGCCGGAAAAACGTTGTCGGTCACATACATAAATATGTCCTATATGCCATTGTCCTATATATGTCATAGTGGAAGATAAACTATAACCGGTCGGAACATAACTTATTAAAAAAAAACCTTTCAAGTACCACAATGGGTGGCAATAATGTAGAAGAAAGCTAATCAATAGGAAACTTTGATGGGCATGTAGATATATTCAAATAGGGAATCAAGTTCATTAGAATAAATGTTGGGCATTGTTTTCCATTGCCCAGATTATTTCGGACAGGAATATAAATCCGAATAGGACATTGCCGGGCGTCTTTGAAATGAGGAAAAATTGGACGTCTGGTAGCCGCGGTCATCTTCTCTGTCGCTGCAGCATTCGACTGGATTGAATTCTTAGACCCCTCCGGAACAAGAGCGAAAATGCGTTCCCCTTTCTAAAGTTTCTGGCATCCTCAATCAAGAAGCGCTGCGCTTGAGAACCATAGTATCATGTGGGATGTAACTGTTTCGTAGCAAGGATGGAGGATATATTTCTCATCGACTCCAGATTATGGCCGTCCGGAATCGCTGACGACAATTCAATTTCCCCGACGTCACCACTCGATTGCGCTGCGAGAATTATGCATTTTGATCGGTTGGAAAACGCAAAGCCTCGCGGACCCTCCCCTTCAGGCACGAGGAACGCCACCCCACAACCTCGCGACGGTGCGCACTCTTGCAAACCGATGCCCTACGACGCTGCGAGACGAGACGAGAGAGATTTGGCTCGCCTCGCTGCCGCGCCAAATACTTTTCGCCATCCAATTCCGGACGGAGAGGGCGCGTGCAGTTTCACCCCCGTGAATTATTGAAGACTTGCGCGGAAGGGGTGGAGTGGCGGGCGTGCGGCAGGCCGCGAACTCTCGACGGATAAGTGCGCCGCGCCCTCTCTCTCTCTCTCTCTCTCTCGTGGGGATGCAGAAGTGTTGGTGGCGGCAGCGGTGGCTGGGTGCCGTCGGGAGAAGCAGACGCGGCGAGGATGAAATTATTCGCAGTCAATTCAAAAAGCGTGTATTACATCTCGGGCGGATTGAGCTGTCTCCATAACCATCAGGAGAACCCTCCACGGGGCAACCAGTTGATGCATGATAATGAAATCCGGCCAACAAAATGAAAAACAGCTGCGCAAAGGGCGCGCGCGCGCCTGTGTGTGTACGTGTATGTATACGCGTGCGTGCGTATGTATTCACTCACGTGAATAATGATGAAATAAATGTATACTTTTCGACGTTACAATTACCTTGGTCAGAGAAGAGAGTGTCTGACGAAGGCGGTTGCGCCGCCGAAAATGAAGAGGAATATTTTGTGATTTTCCTAAGTGTTCTCTTTCCTCAAGCTTATCATAAAATGTCATACCGAAGCACACACACGTGCACCATTGGCATATTAATTTTATTCCGTAAATATACATTTTTCTTGAAATATATATACTTGAATTATCAAATGTATATAAATTCGAATCTGCGGGAGTGTGCCCGGTTTATGTATGAGCTATTTGTATGTATTTTAACCTAGCACTAGGTTGTATGTACAATTGGACACCAAAGGAATCTTCAGAATTTGTTCCTCCTTCCGTTCATTCAAAGGCATTATAATTGAGGCACGAGGTATAATTGAGAATTCAATCCAATTACTGATAACCCATATGACACGAACAAAATATGAATAAATAAGCCTATCTACATTATTCAAAGATGATGCAATGATCAACCAGCTTTTCGGAAGAGTAATTACCTCAAGAGAACACTAAAATTCCTTCACTGAATGCAATTTTTCTCGAAATGATAGTAAAAATTCGCTGACCGCAGAACCAGTCTATAACTTCTGCTCCCTCTTGAAAGAAAACTGAGACAGATCAGGAAAGCATCGACATTTATTGAATTTTGAAAGATGATTAGATTGAAATATGATTCATTGTTGAAAAAGTATGTAAAAATTTTACAAAATGATTCCACATAAGCAAAGAGTAAGTATAATATAGAGGACTCACCACATAGGGCACAATTGTTGTACGTTTTGGATGTAGTACTGGAAGGTTTCCATAGACGGCATGGTAAGAATTGTTTGCATTATGTCACAAACGATGCATATCGTTTCCATCGCTTTCGTGTTTCTAATCGACTTAAGTAGCACAATCGGAGAGGCGTCTTGTAGTCTGCTCCTTGCAGAGGTGGATTATGTGTTTTTAATTACATTAAATGGGTGTTTTCAAGTCTGTTTCCGCACTAATAGGTGCTTCAGACCAGAAGGAAAGGTAAAAGGATAGGTATGGAAGGGATGGGGGTTCTTCTGATCAACTGCCGAGTTTTTATGAAACAACAAGGAATCCCTCCTGTGACAAGATATGTTTGCTTTAATAGTGAGAGAAATGTTAACCAATCCACTTGACTGTTGACGTTAGGTAAAGGCATATCGCACCATTATAATAAAATACCAAAAATACAACAATAGCATATGTTATGTGCCACTTATTCGATTCGAAAAACGAAAGCACTGGAAGTGATATATAACGTTTGTGACGTAATGCGAAAAATTCTTACCACGGAAGTTCTATGGAAACCTTCCAGTACCACGCCCAAAACCCATAACAGTTTTTCTCTGAGCTGTGAGCCCTCTATAATATACTTACTCTATGCTATAAGATACCTTTAATAAAAAAAATCAACGACGGATTTTAATTAGGAGTAACATCTCCCACATGTAAGAGAAGAAATAGGTCATAAAACGCGGTCATAAAACATAGGTAATATAGGTCATTACGCGGTCGTAAAATAGGTAACCTTACCTTATGCAAAATAGAGCGGAATATTTAATTTTCAAACGATGAAACTCCCTGAAAAGTAAACTTCCAGCACCAAAGATTTTCTTAGAGCCATCTTTTAATCATCCTACGCTTTAATGTTTAATCCTTTTTAAGGAGTCGAAATAAATGTTATTAAAACGATTACACTGTTACACCCGTCATCGGAGCAAAGTGTTTTTGGTTTGGATTGAAAATAAAGGACGTTGAATTTCATTGACATTTTCGCGCAAAAAAATTTAGAATTTCTGCTTTCACTATCTTTCACTTCCTATCTTAAAAATAAAAGCAAATTTAAGGCCAAATGTTGCAGCTAATTATGAGATTTAAGCGTGGATGAAGAAAACATGGCTCAAAGGTTTTAGTGCACATTTAATAAACTCCGGGAGTACCTACTGTAGACGCCTAATATTTCGTCTTGAATATCCAAAACGTCTCACTAAAAATGAAATACAATGCATGAAAATGAAAATTTAAGACCTTTGGAGTGCTCTGCTTAATTGCACCGTAGCGAAAGAGGAAATAAACCCTGAGCTTACATTTCGAGCTCCCGAAAAATCGTTAATTTTCCAGTCATAACCCCGTAAATGATCCTTTTTGATGGTAACGATCATTCTTTGAAATTAGGGTCGTAATTTGAAATAACTTCGAGGATGAATATCATGGTGTTGATGCCTTTTCTTAATGATGGGGCGTGTCATTAATTCCCCGGCAACCACAGTGAGACAAAAGGGTAAACGGGGTAAAAAGGAAACGGGGTATGTAAAGGGAGGGAAACTGAGACGCATGGGGCAGCAGCAACAAGAAAGGAAAATGGAACATTGCTTTCGGCGAAAATAATTAAAGGAGAAATCAGCTGCGTAACGAGTACGTTCTTTTTCTTTAACGGGGACCGCATTCCGAAGATAGTTGCCTCCCTAACATGGACGTTGATGTGAACAGAGCCAAGGGCGAATTAGTTTGTTACCAGCGATCCCCTACCGTTTTGCACGATTCCATCGGAAAGATGGGGTTTCCAACTCCCATCCGCAAACTTTATCATCAATTAAATTATTCAATCGGCCCTCGGATCTCAGTAAATTAGAAAAATAATGGAAAATTACTTAAAATGAAATGATCATATGGAGATAAATTTCACCAAGAACGCAATAGTTAGTAATCAACCATTGTTCGCTCCTGAGTTTTTGAAAATGAAGAAACAAAAAAATACAATTACATATCTTTTAAACTCCATTGCACACAACAAAAAAGGGAAATAATGGGCGAATGAAAAACAGTGTGATGGGAGGAGGGTTAATTCCTCTTTTCCGGATAAATGCGACACGGAATTTGAAATAGAATGACTTGAATCTCATTACTAAAATAAAATAAATGACTTGGCTCAAAAACGCCTCTTGATTTTGCCGAAGAAATAATATGACAGTTGGGGATAGTGAAAACTTAGAAAAAGTATTCGAGAAGTGTCAGATTAACGGTTCATTCATTCTAACGTAAGTTAGTAAAATTTAAACAAAAAGAGATTTGACCGATCATTAGTTTGTACCTATTCCAAATCGAAAATCGATGTCGACGGTAAGATTTTTTTAATGAGAACTATTGTATTATTACTCACTCATAGATGTTTATTATTATCAAACTCATAGTTCAACGCATTTAATCAATCAGAATAATCAACTTTAATACTTCTACGGCTTAAATATGATTTATCACTCCTTATTTAATTCCTTAGCTCTGAAATGTCATTACACTTGTGAACGGATTTCAATTCCTCTCCCTCAAATCCACTAATTACACGATTAGATTTAATATTTTAACGATAATGTAACTTTATAAAAGCTAATTAGGTGCACAGGTATTCTTCGATAAGAAAAGGTAATTACCCTCCTAGGTAGGCGACTCCAATACATTTTTAGACGGAATCGTCACTCACACAAGCTCGCTTGAATCACTTGCTACATAAGCGTTTTCGATCTCCAGCTATAGTGCAATTTTCAGCGGGTGACGCCGCTAAAGTTCCCGCGGCCAGTTCGCGGTCTTTGAATTCCAGTTATTATATGTTAAAACAGGGCGATAGTAAGCTACTACCACGTCATTGATCTTAATTATCTCTCCCTCCTTTGTCGGAGGCAATGATTCATTCACATTTGGCCACTGTGTACGCAAATGCACACGGATAAAGTGAGGCCACTAATTCAAGTGCACACAGTCACCGTCATTTTCACATTTTTTCTCCGAAGGGAAAGAACCGTCGCTCAATTTCTGGAAAAAATCCCATGACCAACAAGGTAAAGACGAGGTGAGTCAACATTTCACTGAAGTTAGACGAGGCGGTCTACCTTGCAGGATAGCAAGTAATCAAGGGATGCATCGCAAAAGGAAAAAGATGAGACGTGGTGAAAATAATGATTAAATTAATTGGCATGAATTATATTCGAGGAGAATACGCACAGAGGAGGGTATACATTTTTAATCTATTTGCGACGCGAAAAATAAGAGTGGGCTTCGACCCGAATGCTAACTAGATAAGCTGAGATATTCATACGAGTATGGTTCAAAATGATAATCGGATGTACTAGATTGTAGAGTTAGGCTATGAGTACCCAGACGGACAAGGAAATGTCTCAACATTGAACCCAATATCTTAATCCTAAGTCGAGGACAAAAAATCCATGGTGTGAAATCGCGGGATTTAAACGCGCGAACTTTGGGTTGCCAAAAGGGTACGTTACAGACCTGCGGTCGGCTCGGATGCACTATCTGGGAAGTAGAATTATATGCGAAGGACGAAGCTCGAGGAAAATACTCAGTAGAACGAAGCTAGGATAAGATCAGGAGAAAAGAGAATTCCGAAGAAAGCTAAAAAAAAGACTTTATCGGTCGTATCTTGAGACGACGACCTGATGAAGACAGTTGCCACAGGAGAAGCGAAAGGGAAGAAAGGCAAAAGAAAGTATATATGTAGTATGACATGTATGAAGCAAGTAGTTAAAGGTTTTGACGTTAATATGAAAAGGTTAGCCGATGGAAAATTGAACGGAGGTATACGTCAAACCCATCCTAGGATTGACGACTAGTAATGATGAATCGGCTGTAAATCAAGCGAGGA
Organism: Platycnemis pennipes; assembly: GCA_933228895.1. Lineage (NCBI taxonomy): Eukaryota > Metazoa > Arthropoda > Insecta > Odonata > Platycnemididae > Platycnemis > Platycnemis pennipes. Next base: position 42,893,918 of record OW121849.1, read on the forward strand.
AAACGTTCACGGCCGCGTAGTCAAACAGTTTTCGGCGCAGAAATCACAAATCTTTCATTGGCGCTACCGCTATTATTCGCTAAGTTTTATCAGTTTCTACTCTAGCGGCTCGCTCGTCATATTAAAGCAAGCGATATAAAATTCGCTTTCCTAAGCACGATAAAAAATAGCGACTACACAAGCGAGGGCGTCACTAGTATCTTGAAAATTGATTCCCTTATTCCAGATATTTTTTCATACCTTTTCCGGATCAATGATCTCAATCATACTTATCCCACCTATTCGTGCAGTTCAAGAGAAATTGCTGAAAATTCCTCCACGAATTTCAGGTTGAAATTCGGCGAGGAAGGTAGCACTCGTGCACTCCCACTGTTGGCTGACTGCGTTCGATGGAAGCTACGGGGAAACTGCAGTGCATTGGGCACTTAAGTTCCAGTCTGCAAACTGTCTCTCCAAACACTTCTGGCCGGGCGAAAGATACTTTCACGACCCATTCGATTCGAATACTTCCCGAATCACACACCTGGGCCACCTGCTACGATTCATGCACCCTTCCGTCCTTTGCCGATGAGTTTTCTCCATCTGAAGCACCCGTGTGGCTAAATTAAATTCTGCAACGAGAGGAGACTAGCGGGAAATTTCATCCGAGGACACGGAATTTGCAACCTAACGATAGAAGTAAAGAGAGCGTCAGTATTCTCATGGGACTCCCAGCATAATGTGCTGGCGTGCGAGAATATACCATTGGAAATACGAGAAAAAAAACTTGAATCCGAGCAATGGTACGAGTCACAGATAACGATTATAGGAACCAAGCACTCATTTTGTTGGTCTACTATATTATGTTTTACGTTTACATGGTAATATCTTCACAAACTGTATATGAGAAATATAAAAAAATGCAGTCTCTTAAAAAGGCAAATAATAAATACTTCGTTACATAAAGTATGCATGAAGTAAAAGATTTATGTGACATTACGTGTTTAAACTATGGTCCGGATATGCACCTCATTCCCTCCAGTTCTGGATGGTCAAAACAGTGACATAAATGATAAAAATGCCTGCGAAACTATTGATAAATGAGGAATCAATTTGATAGGCTAAGTCTTCTTCCAATCGCTTACGACCACGGCTATAAAATATGGGCAAAAATATAGAAACTATAGAACGCTTAAATAAGGAAAAAAAAGTTGTGTTCAACCCGAGGGTTGGTTTTTGATAGGAGAGGGTGTAGCTCACCCCGTACTAAGCCATCGGCGTGTAAAAGTCACACATACACTCTTCTAATTAGTTTCAAGATCATAAAGTGTCGCTGAAAATTCATGATTTTTTTCGCAAGGGAACAAAATATTAAAAAGTTTTCACCTTTTGAAGCAGTGCTTGTAAGGTTGGTGATAAGGTCGTAATTTGAAATGCAAATTCTGTTTTTCGTCAACCTACTCTAGTCCAAACAGCTACTATAATTGTAAGATGCAAAAATGCTAAATTACTTTAAGGAAAAAAGAAACAGTGAACTTCGGCGACAAAGAATTGTTAACTATTCATAGGTATATGTTGCTTCCTTGTTTCTAGGTGCTTATAAATTAATGGAGGGTTTCATCATACAATCAGAAGCTTTCCTTGGTAGTTACCTACTTGTAAATGAAAATTATCAAATATCACACATAAAAAAGTCGAGAGAGCCAACAGAAAGTTAGCTCCTTGCCGATTATGGAGATTAGAGCATTTCAGTGAGGCCAATCACTTAACGACATGAAATCGTGTCCAATCTAGTCTCCGCATGAATTAAAAAGGAAGTTTCCGGAAAGATTTACGAACTCAAACTTGTTCCGGAAAATAGTTTCTCTATTCAGCACGTTACCAAACTTCAGGTGATGCGGCTAAAAGAAAAATTATATGACTGAAGGTTATGCAAATAAGTTAAATAAGTGGCATTTTTCAGGCTTTAAAATATCTCTAATAGCTACGAAAGACATGTAAAACGTGAAAACGAAAGACAATCATTCAGAGGAGACAAGAGTTCTAAATATCCTAAGAAATTCCTACAGCTCTTCAAGCAATCACGTACATAAATGACTACCATAGGCATAGACCAACATAGAAGCTACGCTCGCGAAATCATTTTCTACGAATAACTCTGCACTATTGATAAAAGTTCTCATAGTGAATCGAATTCTATAAATTCCAAACCATTTTTGTTTGGAATAGGGGAATTGAAAGTTTTTTGCATGGCTGCTTAAGCCTCACTATGTTTGTCAGAACTTCGAAAACATTCAGTCAGATCATTTACCCTATCCGTTTTTAAACTTGTTAAAATTCTTATGTATTACCCGACGATTTTCCACCTGATGTATACTTGAAGATACTGCAACTTTACCCAAGAGTTATGCCCAATAGAGCCTACGAGAACAGGCCTACTTGCGTAGTCTCACCCAGCGTCGGAAAGTTTTACGCGAGACGAAAAAATAAACATACGAGTCGTCGTCTCGAATCGAATCGAACGGGAAACGTTAAATCCACGTCCGCCCGGAGATAGAGAAAGGTGGGGAGGAGAGGGAGGAGCGATGAGGAGAGGGAGAAGACCGGCGGGAATATGAAGACCTCGTGGGCCCAAGCGCTACGTAAACACTTACCTGACTGCAGAAAAAATATGCAAAAAAAAATGAACGGGCTCATCCGAAGGTCACGAAGGGTTGGATGAGGGGAGATGGGGGAGGAGCGGACGGAGCGGAAAGGCAGTTACACGGAAAAGGGACCAACCCAACCCTCCCGCCAAAGGGGAGGCAATCCTCTGAGGGTGTGTGGCAGGGGGTTCTTCCTGGAGGGCGGTACGGGAGCCGGAGGAGGGATGCGCCGCGGGAAGGGACAACTCCGGGACTTAGGAAGCGATATATCGGTGGATGGAAAAGCAAGGGGGTGAGGGAACACCCCACCGAAACCGGCGACGTGGGAGGGTGGCAGCGGAACACGGGGTTGGGAGAGAGAAGGAAGTTAAGTAACTGGCCGAGAAAGGGATGAGGATTTACTTTCTCGAGTCGTCTCCCGGGTGGGGGGGTTCTTGCCTGTGTGTGTGTGTATGGGTGCCTGTGTTTGGGGTGGTACTAGGGGATCGGAGGGGGTTGGGGAGGAGGGAACCAGTTGGCTGTGCCGTATTGATCGGATTCCAGCCCCCGCCGCCGTGGAGTGGGCGGAGGTGGACCGGAGCCGAGGGTTGGGTGCGAGGAGGAGCCCGTTGCGTGGGTGGGGGCGGGACCCGGGAAGACAGGAGGGAAGGAACGGCGACGGGGGGTGGAGGGGTCGTGGAGGAAGGGGACAATGGGGATGGCGTCGAGGCGCCACCTAGGCAACATCCTCCGCTCCCCAACCCTCTTCCCTCCCCCTCCCCAAGGCGCCCCGCCAGCCCCGACTCTCCAAGTTCTGAACCTAGAAGCACGGAAGTGGAAACTGCGTGCGCTCACGGTAAACAAATTACCCCACGCTTGAAGGAGCTCGAAGAAAAACACGACAATCGCTCGCAAAAAAAATAATCTTCATCACTTCTTAAGTGTTAAAAAGTTTTATAAACTTTAAATAATATCCAGCAGCCGAAGAAATTTATCCACTGACAAGGACATCACATGACCTGCAAAAACTTTCCCAGCTCCTCCTCCAGATGGTGAAGATGATTACAAACATCACCGAAAGACGATTTTGACAGATAATTCACGAAAAGTTAACCGCATGAAAGTACCAAGCTTTGACTCTCATTAAGTAAATACACTTCATCGCATCATATGCAAACAAAGCGAAAATACTCGGCCAGGGAAAGCAAATCAGTTGCGCCTGATTACATTAGGTCTCTTCATGCACAGCTGAGGCGATTTTAATGTATATTTGAAGGAAAATAAGCGCAGAACGGTTAGAAAATACGACAAATACTGATAAAAACTAATAGTTATGAATACCAGCGGCGTCGGAAGTGGGGGGCACGGGGGTCCAGAGACCCCCGTGAAATTACCCCGGGCCCTTAAGAAATGAGTAGTCTTCATTTATAAAAATTAAATTTCACTTGTTTCCAGCTTGCTTTCCCCTTCTGATACACCTTCTATTCTTTTTTACCACCACCTTTCTACCACCTTTCTTTTGCTCTATTAGCCGAATTATATTCTCTACCCCCTTCTATCCGAAAAAAAATGCGGGTCCTTTTCATAGGAGCCGGGCCCTTTTCAAGGTTGGCCCCTCCCAGCGAAAATAGTTCCGACGCCCCTGATGAATACCATAGTTTTACGGTCCTTAGATCAGACGATGCCACAACCAACTGAGAGAACAAGATCATAGAAATAATAATATTAAGTTTAATCTTTTACGTCAAAAATTTATGAGGGTTATTTAAAAAGAGTAGTTCTCCTTTGTTTATTTTTGCAGTAGAAAACTTTTAATAAGAATATTTCCTTCCATCTATACTGCTTAGGTTTTAGGGAGCCTGTACCCACTATTTCTGTCAATGTCGGGAATTATTCGCGGAAAAACGGAGGCTCGTCAGTCATAGAGCCAGCATCCTTCGATACATCTCGGAGATCGATTTTGTCGATATAATGAGGGAGCCTCATGAGTTCGCTGGCATTCGAACCACTCATAATATCGGGTCTTCTCCACAAGTCTTTGATTCACTCGTTCTCTTCGTGATTTACACTTGTAAACACAACACCGTAAAGTAATAAGAGAGTAACGTGATTTAACTGCGAACAGTTGGGTGCTAAAAATACATGTAGTCTAGGTAAATTTGGTGCCGCCGAAGCTACGATCGAGTTGGTGCGGTGACTTGAGTTTTTGACCTTCCATCTTAAGCGTTCAAATCGCGGCGGTGGACGGATTTTTATCAGCATACTCGTCGCTACTTGACTGCCATGTGGAGAGCACTTTAAGATCAACACTCCGTCCGTTGGATTAGACGTAAAACAGCGGTCACCTTGGCGCCTATCGTTAAGAGCAGGCTAATGCCGATGCCGAATTTCTCCACATCCTTCAATCATACATCATCGATTTCTTCCAACCTCTCCCAAAAACACTCACCTAGCCTTCGTGGCGCAAAAAGCCTTAGCATTCGGTCACCTACCTTAACCCTTAGATACTCAAGCTGCCGATATATCGGCTTCGTGTGTTTTCCTTAAAACGCTCACAGAGCCGATGTTACGGCTTTTGAGAAAAATGGTTTTTCTTAAAACATAAGTTTATCTATGAAATTTTAAAATAACTCACAAAAATATTTAAATTAAGGCGAAATAAGTATAAAATTTCAAACGTCTAAGTCACATGTTAGTTTTGCAAAAAAATTTAAACTAAGAGGTAGTCTAAAATTTTTCTTTTCCTTACTTTTCAAGATTTAGCCGTGAGCATTCTGGGAAGGAAAAACGAAAATACTGCGAGATCGGAAGTTTTAACAAAGTACAGACTACGCACGGATTATAAGGAGTTTTGGTGTGCAAGGAATCCGTCTTTCGATTTCCCCCACGCCACCAAAACTTTTGCTTTCGTGAGAACCTCCTCGGAAGCGTGCGGGTGCCGAGATACGGGTGCGGGGATGACGGACGGCCACCCGCATTCGCGCGCGCAAACGGCTTGTTCGCCGGGAAACACGAAAGGGAGCGGTCAACGAGCGATGAAGCCCCGCACCCTTCCCGAAGGGGTGATTGTCACGCCAACGCTGCGGAGGCCGCGGAGCATCATAAACTCACCGGACCAGTTTCTTCCCCGAATCCCGAAGGGCCACGAGATTAAGAAGAGGAGAATGCTTCCCTTTTTGTATGGACCCTTCCCGCCCATAAATTCGTGACGATCGCTTTCCGGGCAATTCGTTCGTTCCCGATCCCTTGCTTCCGTCGGCACGCGCTCCCGCTCCTCACTTACCACACCCCCTACCCCACACTCCTCTCCCTAAGGGGCCCGCAGGGATCGGCCGTGTTTTCGACCCCTCGCCAATCTCTGCGGGCCGCGCATCGGGGCCCCGCCGACAAGCGAACACCGCTTTCCCCTCCCTATCTCACACCTCGAGCCTCGAAAATTACTCGGACGGAAGGCTGGAGAGAGTGTACTCCTTTCGAGCCACATCACGCGAATCGAAATTGCAGTCACTGAATAGATTCGGTATGCTCCGTCGAATCGAGATGGGGAGGGGGAATGGTAGTGCTACCACCTCGCAGGCGTGATGGTCCCCAGCTATTTCAGCCCTACGAGTCGAGATGAGGGGCGGGGTCGACTATTTGAATCCCTCCCCTGGAATAGGATCGAATCGGACACTTTAAAATCTGGGCAATCGCCACCCGTTTCGAATCGCGATAGGTCCGAATCGAATCGAAATCGTCGGGATGAAAGAAATCGGGACTGGCACCACCGAAATCGATCTCCGAGCGGCGAATCGAATCGCGCAACCCTCGATGTTATCTCAAGGCCTCTCCACACTCAAGAGTCAATGCCTCCCCCGGCCTATTCCTCCACCCCCGAAGCCAGACTCACCTTCACCCTTCCTTCCTCACCCACATGTAAGACCCCTCTCTCTCGACCCTGTTCCCTCGCAACCATGAAAAACCCTGGCACGCATTCCCTGCCGGAGAACTATTCATCTCTCAGGGCCCTCCTCCCTTCCCAGGGGAGCGCACCTTTGCTCCCCCCTCCCCCCTAAGCGCCCTTCCCCGGCGACGCTCGGACTAGATGGGACGGCGGCGGCGGCCCGCCGGCCTCAGAGTGGGGTGGGGCCCCCTTCCTGGCGATCTCTTCTCCCGCATTCCAAGACCCCCCTGACAGCAAGGGGCGGGGGATGCTCCGCGGGTTTGCGGGTAATGGAAATGCCGGGAGTACTTCCTCCCCCCTCCCCCCATAGACGCCTGGCGTCGCGACGGGCCAATCCAGCGTTGTCACGGACGCGATTTCCCGCAGGTAGGGTACGAGGAGGAAAGTAATTTCCCTCCACTCTGTTAGGTCAATCATTGGCTTCCCCGTCAGTAAGTAGGTCTTGCTTGTTTTATCTGGAAGAGAGATGATACACTTTTCCTAGAAGAGAGATGATACACTTTTCCTAGAAGAGAGATGATACACGATTGGCTTTCACGAGGATTACAACTAATAATGCTCATTTCTCCCCAAAAGAATAAGCATCATTCCTCAGAAGACATGACGTATTAATTTAACTGACGATCATAGGATAAGCCCATATTGTTGATTTCTTTGGTACATTTTGTCTGAAAAAATATTTGGATTCAGCATTTTACTCACGTTGACGACTAAGTTCAACAACATCTGATGTATAGGTACACAACCTCTAGCATCAGCAGATTCTCACGTCTTGTTATTCGTAACAGAAAGAATAGGTTTTGCAAACATTTTGTGCATTAGACTGGACCGAAGCGTGGCCCCTCGTCAACACAAAAGATTAGGACGTTCGGTCAGACCAATCATTAGATCGGTTTGACGAAGGTCTCCACCTGATTCCTTCATTACGCTGTTAAAACTGATGAAATTCTACTTTTTTTTGAGACACTCACTACTTGCTTCATATATATCATACACGGTCTTCCTTCGCCATTCTTCAATTCACTTTCCTCATGCATGTAAATAATTTCGTTTACGGAAGGTTATTGATTCATAACAAATCCTTTCGGTAAGGGCATTTTGATACGTTGAGTTTTTTCCTCTTAAGGGACATTGAGCTGACGTCCTCTTTTGCTGACGATAAACAGTGACTCGGACAGCAGTCTACATATCTTCCAACAAATATTTGAAGGAAAACTTATAAAGTGTTTTTCGAACACTTTGCAAGCAAACTCCGTAAAGCTGTTGACAAGGGGTAAAGTTAAAGAAGAGGTTTTCTCACATCATTTTCACCCTTTAAAAAGAAGAATCTTCATCCATCCATCCATCATATGTGGACGTCTTTTTGGTTTGGTCAGGTTTTTTTGGTGGTGTCCGCTACATCAACAAACACTTTCCAAGCCTTTGGAAACAAATCAAATCAAAGGAATTTTCATGCCAGAAGCATTTTTAACGAAATATTTTAACAATTCCAGTGCTGGGGCTGAAACCAACGAAGTACGAGAACTTACTAGTTCTCTTTAAAGTCTCACTTACGAAGAATGTAAGACTTTTAGGAAAGACTTGTAAGACCGAAACGTTTATTACAAACGTTAAACGAGCTCAAACAATTACTTAAACAACACCATACTACAACCCAACAAGGTTAAGCACCAGTATGATTCTGTGAATTAGAATTAATTAGGAAGTGACAAAAATAAACACAATAGGAGGGACAAGAATTTTTTTAAAGTTGAAACCTTCAGCTTGTCTATTTAGAGATCATCATTTCCTTTGGAAGGGAAGAGAACTATTATGAGTGTTCCAATGACGTATTTATCAAATGGGGAAGAAGATCAATATTTTGAGGGATTTAAAGACTTCAACCGACACACGAAGGTAAAAACTTCAGAGAAAATTTAGCCAAATATTTTATGTTATGAGCACTCACCAAGAATGGAACGAGAAAAGTTACCCTATAGTTACTCATCTCTCTTTTTAGCACACTCATATCAAATGTCTCACCCAACAGATTTATCTGTCCTTAGATTATTTAAATATAAACTGTATTCGTGTTGTAACTCGAAAAAACAAGTTATCAATTATCAGATTAAATACTAGGCTTACCATGAAATGGATTATTTTTTGTCAAAAATAGGAAGTAAAAGATCTCAAGTAAGAGGCAACCGTGCCTCATATTTGGACTGCACCTTACCAGGAGGATATATTTTTTCTTCCATCGTGCACACTAATCTCGTTGGCATGATATACTACACACCATGGACTTTAAAATAAACACTTCTCATCTTCGTCCACAGGCACGTAGCCAGGGGGGAGGGCTTTAGACCCCCCCCCCAAATTTTTCCCTATAATTTTGTCGTTCTGATTTGAACCGGGCATGTTAATCCGGATTACACTGCGTATAATTCAAGTGTTAAGTGCCTTGAAACGTGATCACTAGTTTGATGCATGTGTATGGTTAATAATTGTTCCTTTCAATCTGATATGCATGTATGCGTTGAACTTCTGTTCTGTGGCCAGTCAAATTAACTGCTTCATAACAAGGTAAGATGTGAACGTTAACAGTGAGAAGAGATAGGAACGGGCACTGTGAAAGTAAATACCAAGCACTGAAAATTAAGGGAAGAGATTTGTAACATGTCGGCACCGAACGGGCAAGGATGATTTGTTTCAGGTTACGCTACATTAGACTTACGACCCTTCCCCCCCTCTCCCCCACCTTCCGCCCCTGGAAGCAAATTTCTGGCTAAGTGCCTGTTCGTCCATTGGATAAAAACGGCAACATTAACAAATGCTCCTAAAATATCAGTAATTCATATGCGTGGTCTATTTTTAAATTACCTCACATTCTTGCAATTCTCCACCTTGAAGAACACACAGGTCATAAGGCAAATGCGAGCGAATTCAGAATGTCATCTTTAAGAGAATAAGGAAAAATGTTTTTTCCGCAAATAATCTATGGACATTTTTGTTCAAAAACGCAAGCGTATATTAATCCACCCCTCGAATATAGACAATCGAGATTCCATTTTCGCAACGGACTGCATCTTATCCCCTTCCCATTATGGCATAAAATGAGAGAGAGATGCGGACGGATGAGAGATGAAAACCGTCTGCACTTGAACAGGGAACTCGAGATCGTAGTTCGAACAAATCACAAATGCAGTTTAGGACGCGTACTCCGAGCTGAAAGGCGGTCAAAATAAAATAAATGTAAATGGTGACCGAAAAAGGGTTTCATTGAAGTAGCGTATCCTTCACGGAATCCCGTGGGCAGTAATCGCGACGGTGTGGGGCGGAGAGGATCTCGAGCAAATGCGGCCTTCAGGGAATCGGGGGTGCATTATCGCAATCAGGGACAGGGAGACGACGGCCCGCGGCAGACGGGATTGAATGCTAAGCAGGCAGGCACACCCACTACGAAGTGGGATCGGATTGACTCGACACAGGGAAGGGCCTCAGGGATACGGCTGGAGAGAGGCTGGGTGCCGTCTGAGAGGGTTGTTGTTAGGGCGAGGCGTAGGAAACAGAGTACAAGTAATTTGCTTCACTATGGATACAGGGGTATGGACAGTATTGCAGCATCAGAATTAGGTTTTTAAGTGCCCCAACTACTGAGGTCATATCGCACTGTCTAACCTAACTTAATCCTAAGACAAATAAAACATCCGATACGGGATTCGAACCCGCGACCTTTTGGTTGCCAGACCGGCACGATACTAACCAGGATACCCCTGTCAGCATGGGCAGTATTAGTTACCTTGTTTACAATATTGTCTACAGCAAGAATTCAAGCGAAGATATTAGCATACTCCTTACGACGAGCGCTTAAGGATTCAAATTATAACACCCAATCCGAAGGACGAAGAACTGAACTTGCTCTACACTTATCAGGAGCTGGGGATGAGTATGTACTCCGTTTCAAAATCTCTGCCAATGCCGAGATTTAAACTCTGGCCTCACAGAACAAACCGCGGGTGTAGAGCGATGGACACTAACTACCTTCCCCGAAGATGAATACTCCGAAAGTTATGGGATTCGAAAGGACAGAGGATATTTCCGCGACCGAGACGGCCAGCAGATAGTAACGGCGAGATGGAATCTAGGAGGGTATTACTGAAGCATCGACCAAGTTGAACCCGATCAAAAGGTCGTGTAAAATTGAACGCGATGCAGCGACATCGCTCACCTCTTTAAGTTTTCTCGCTTAGCGCATCCGACGTCATCCCACTGACGATAACAAGAAGAGAGGACGGTTGGGAGTTGAGATAACTAGACGGAATTCTTCCCGAAGAGGAACTTCTGCAGTTAACCGTAAAGAAATAAGATTAGAATCTTCGTGGTGACTCCACATCATTTTCCAGTCCACTCTAAAATGCTGACACAAATCTAAAGGAAAAGAAATGGATATTTAAAGGAAAGGAGCGGCAACTGTCATCGAGGAATATGGAGTAATGGGGGCGTTTACTCGGAACCGAAATCGCAATAATGTACACGAAATCGTTAGATGGAAACGAAAAACGAATTTTAGTGAAAAAATTAATCTTCTAACCACAACCATTCACTCATAAATCAAAAATTAAAATAAGCAAAAGGTGACGCCCACCGAAAAAGCTGCTGTGATAACATTGACGTCATTTTCCTCCCGTTCTTGAGTGCTTTCAGGAGAGGGGGAAGGGAGTGGAGGGGGGTTCTCGGAAGATCTGCTCGCACAGATGCTGTCGAAATCGCTCCCATTGGCCGAGTCAGCTGTGTCCCCCCCTTTGCGATAAGGCGAAGTAGCTTCGCGGGCTCAGTTGTGATTGGACGAAGTCGATATACGTCAGAGGTTGCACCACACCCACTTTTCCGAAAGGGTTAAAAACATCAGTTTTTCGCCGCCTATAACTGAAGAAATAATTGTCGGATCAGAAAACGGAAAAATACGGGTCCTTTTATTTTACAAACTCTATCAGATTCGGCAATAAAAAAAATATGGTAAACGACCCCATTAGTAGTTCCACATGAATAAGTCCAAACAATATCGCTCAATATATTATCGATATTATTCTATTAAAATTGAATGTAAATCCTAAAGACAATACAAAATAAAGGAGAAAGAACTGTTAGACAATCCTGAGAAAGGGCGCTGATTGACAATACGTAAATTATCTTAGGGAAAGGCATATACCACAAGAAATAACGGTATATCCGTCACGATAACCATAATCTAATACCCATATTTAAATTTTTATTAAATGAAAACTAATTCAAGGATTGAGAAATAGCCCGGATAAACATTATAGGCACTACCCTCTGGTATGCACAATAGGACAAGTTTACTGAAGATGTTAGATATATATTTAAATCCCGGCGTATTATGCTAGATTGGACCAGATAAATATGATCAGAGAGATAGATAGACATACAAATATATTCAAAATGTCATTTTTCACGCTTACTATAAGAGAACATAACAGTCAGCATAGCAAAGGGAAAGGTGTGTGAAATATTGTTAGAGTAGTCCGTAGTGCATGATGCATGTATTAACATTACTAACCCATGCATGATCGTTACATACAGATATATGTATTTAGATAAATGCCATTGTAACAAATGATCTCTTAATTCTGTGTGGATGCTGACCATCTGGCTGTAAGCGACTCTATTACCTAGCATGTTTCCAAGTAGTAGCCTAGCATGTCAGTGGTGCATGTTTAGCGATCTTCACCCCCTGCCACACGCCTTCGCGGTGACTCACACGGTATTGCGTGGATGTAGATAGAAATATCCCGGTGAAAGAGGATGATTTTAGATCTGTAAAAATTATAGTTGGAATATATAGGATGCTAGGCTTAGTACCTACTTGATGAAGTCTACATTCCTCAGCAACCATACCGGCCTTCCAATTGGAGACATTTGTTGGTTACCAATTTAATATTTCTTTCTTAGTTTTTTCACCAACTCTGACGTAAACACATCTCCTTCCCCTTTTAGTCGAGCCGCACTTTTTGGTAACCACAGCGAAAAACGCCTTGGCGCGCCCAGCAGCCCAGCATCAGTGCGGAGGAGGATCATGGTGTCACGCATTTACAGGCGCTCCCTCTTTACGCCTGAATAAATAAAACCGAACGCAAGAAGCAGACGCCGCTCTGCACTTCTGTTTACGGAGCGTCGGCGGCAGCGGACGGGGGGAGCCAGGGTTTGACGGCAATGCCGCGCCTCCCGCACCGCAAAGACAAATCCCTTCAGCGGCCGCATTTCTGATGCCGCACACATTGCTCTCTCGACCGTCCTGCACCCACTTTCTCGGCGGGGATGGCGCCAATTGAAAAGGGGCGTTGCAACCACGCTTCTTGCCCGACTAATGGGAAGCTAACGAGGTGATATCCAAGCGCGGAACGAACTGCACGCTTCGAGAGAATTTTAAACTCCGACCTAAGACATGTCACAGAGGGACGATACGTTTTCAAAAGTTATTCGCGCTTGGTTAAAATCCTGTCCAAGATGTCCGGTGTTTTGGAGAAAAGTACAACAAATTTGGACTTAAGCTACATATGCCGACAACGCCGAGATCATGGTTTCAAACTATTTCCAACTGCGTGGGGTTAACAGTGCGTAAATTACACCGTCCACGCGTCACTGAAAAGATTTCTAAAAAGTAACGAAATATAATGACTTCGTGTTTCCAAAAGAACTTTTCTTTAAGACTTAATATGCCTTATTTTATTTTAATATATTACTTAATAAATATAAATAAAGTAATCAAGAATAAATATGAACAATAAGTATTAAATAATAAATATGAATAAAATACTTTATATTAAGTCTTAATAGAAACGTTTTTGTGGAAACACGGATACATTGTATTTCATTATGAATAGATTCCACCATGTTACGCCTAAAACCACGAATTTCATTAGAGGTATTTAAAAAGTTTTTGCGGCGAAAATAGTAGAAATAGATATTCTGGGAACGCGCTCGAAAGAAGAAAGATGGCTTGGTACGTTTGGAAGGTTTGAGGGAAAAACTTGAAGCAGAGATGAGGAATATAATCGTGACATCTAACTCTCCAGCAATTTACGGTCATGAATAAGAAAAGTTCCATAGAGCGCATTTCCCATCCTTGGCGTGTTTTCTACTGTTCCTTGCGAACTTAGGACCTCTTGAACTTTCGGGCGTACTTGGACGCCCTTCCATCTGGGAAAGTCTTATCGAAACGGTTAATGAAAGGAGAACGTGCTTAGGACGGCGTAGTAAAGGATACTATGCGAAGGTAAGGCGAACTCGAGATAAAGAGAAGAGAAAGGCGCAGCACCACTTACACTAGCACTAATAAGCAGACTCAGACGTTCTATCTTCGGGACCATGCCCGTTATCGCTCGAAATACGGCCCAAGAGCAACCACGGTACGAACGCATAAATTATCCTCTCCTCATTACCACCAGATTCACTCCGAAATCCAGGTTCTGGCCTCGGTGAGAGAGAGAGAGAGGGGCGGAGTTCGAAGGACACGCCCTCTTTCTCCCCAAAACGAGGTGAGGAAGAGCAGACGCGCGGGAGGCCGCACTCCAGGAAGTGGGCCACCACGGGGGCGGATGGGGCGCGGTAAACAAACGCCGACCGCGCTGGGGGCGGAGGGAGGTTTCGCAACTGCGCGGTCTACTACGAGGGTCTCTGCCGACCGAAAATCGTAAGACTCGAAGTACTCATGTACTGCCAAAGCAGCGAGTGGGAGGATCGCTCCCGAGCAACTCATCAACGAGCACGGCATTTACACGCTTTCAAGTACATCTCGTCGCGCGGTACTGACTGCGAAATCATCGCCGAAAACTTCAAAGTCCGGAGCGTCAACTAATGAAAATGAATACTTCCCAGCACGGGATTCATATCAGCATATTTCTAATCTTCGAAATATCTCACCGCCATGCTAATCTGTTATGCATAAAAAATATACGGGGTTGTCAGCGTTTTCTTCACTCCCTACTTCATCACATGCCAACTTTTTCATTTATTTCAAACAAAGATCCAGGAAAAGACGCTCAGACAATGACCCACAGTCCCAAGTTCTATCGAAACATTCAAGCACCTGCGCTTCGATCAAAGTTATCACACGCGCTCTCAAACGTAACCCCTAAAAGTTAGTGGACACCCAACGTGTATTCGAGAATTCGCACGGGATGCACGCTTATGAAAACTCTTGAATGTTGGGCTTGAAGTAGGGTGGAATTTGATTGTCGCGACATTGACTTATTGAAATAATGAGTGAAAAATTAATCACCTTCCTATCCTGATGGTCATATTTTAATTTATTTAAAAATTAGATAGTTCGAGGAAAACTGACTTAGCCAAGGAGTTTGATTCACTAACGTTAACCGGTGCCTATACGAATTTTTAATATACTTTTAGCTACCACACGAGTTTTCATCGATTAATATCAAGAGTTAATCAGATCATCGAACACGAAAATAATCGAACAAAACATTTGAATGTATGCTTTAGACCGCGTGACATAACAGAGGGTCACACGTAAAACGTGAATAGGGTAACGCGTGCGTAAACTAATAGGAGAATAAGAAATGATATGAGACGACTCTGTAAAAACGTTTTACCTTCAAGATGGCGGAAATAAAAACAAAAAATACACCATATTCGGAAAACATTGATCATGGCGTCAATACACCACTACTTTTATCCAAGATGTTGCGCTGAGACCATCGCTGGTTTCTTCAAAATATCGAGTGAAAATCGTACTTCGTTTTTTATCATTCCTGAGGTCTCGGAAAATCAGAGAATTAATGCAATATCAAAATAGGGAGTGAACATTGTACTTGGCTTTTATTTAATGACCGAGTCTCTGGCATTTCGAATCGGAAGGGAATTACGAATCAAACGCGATCGGTCTCCGCAGCCAAGCGTCTCGAAATAACTGCTTAGGTGGGCGTCGCGTAAGAAGACCTTAAACTAGTTGGATGAGGAAACTCGGTCGTGCCGATCGATTCTCCCGAGCTCGCAGGACGATCCCAATTGATTTTTGATTGCCGCCGAAAAAGTGAAAGTACGCCCCGCTTCGAGCGCCTTAATGGAGATGCGGCGGAGGAAATTAAAGACGCCGCAACAGCGCGGGCGGATGCAGCAATAGGAAATTCTATTCTCTCCAATCCGTCTCGTCTTCTACTCACAGGGGAGAGGGGGTGTGGGGAGCTATTGCTATTCTCGTTGAGAAGAAATTCACGACGCTCACGGACCCTATTACACTTCAGCTGCAGCGCATGTACAAGTGCATTTAAAATAATGAAAAATGTAATATCGATTTAAGAAACGACAGTAAGGGAGATTGATATAAAAAGTTTACTAAATTTTTTTCACGAGGGATTAGTGGGTAAGTACACACGAAGTTCCACGATTTCCAAAAGGCAGAGAATAAATTATGAAGTCAACTTTTAAAAGTCAAGAAGATTTGTTGCCAGCCGAAAATTATTTACATTGTGGGGATGAGTAAGATTCAGACGTCCTTCAACTGTTCCACTGAGCATTTTTATAGTGGCATAAAAGTTCTGCCCCTCACGATCGTTACTAATTGTAATAAGGCGTACAAAAAACGACGAGAGTTTGAAGTGGCAGAAACAATTTTATTTTCTCTCATTCTCCCGGTGTACAATACTCAATAATAGTTTAATTGAAGATATAGAGAAGCTAACTTGTGATTAAAGACACAAATAAAATTTTCTTGTGAAGCTTACTCTACAAAACTGATTTTTTCCGAATTTCTATTCGGAAAACCTAACTAGGAAGACTGAAAAAAAACAGTTTACTTAAAGACGACGGTGTGCACTCTTCTGTTCAGTCTAATGCCTAAATTCATCACATATCCTTTCTGTTACAACAACTAGACTTGAAAATTTGTGAAAGTACAACAAAAATTATAGACTGTACTGCTGAATGATTCCCATCCATATTCATGGCACAGAGTCTTAGCGACACGCCAACAAAATGTAGAATCAGAGGTGGAAAAAGCTGCGTTTATACGTGTCTTAGTGGCATAGTTGGTTATTTTAATACTACTCAATAATAGCCATATTTTAAATACCGTAAACATTAAATTGAGATTGTGTATAAAGAGTTCAACGTCGGAACCTTGGTTTTTGCTGATAATACCATCAATTTCCGTATCTGTTGCTATCCGACAACGCATGCTTAATTTATTAATTTCGAGAAAATATCCTATAACAGAAGCCTCAAATGCTTACCTACTGAAAATGATTAAGGAGAAAATGATTTAATGACTCAATTCATTTATCGGATTTCGGCCTTTATTTCCTTCATTTAAACAGCTATGCTGCTGAAAACAGAGCTGAGTCAGTTCTCACCCAATTGAGCACAAAGACTTTTTAACCCCATTCCTTTACTGCAAGTACCGCTAACCACGCCAGTTCATGAGCCAATCGATTAGCACAATTAAAAAAAAAAACTGTTTCCCAATAACAAACAGTCACGAACCACTTCACATTAGAATGAGTCATCACCGCAGCGCACGAAGCACTACGGAACCTAAAGAAGTGGACCCGGAAGGCAAAAACTGCCTCAAGACATTTACGTTAGTTAATGCTAAAAACGTTAACGGGTTAGGTTACCACACGGAAAAAACAGACAATGACACACGTATTACACTCGTGATGACTGGGAAAAGCATCGCCACCAAGCCGACCAAGGAAGAGAAAATAAGGGAAGAAATGTGATGTAGAAACGCAGCGAAATACCGGTATGTCTTATAAAATACGTGCTCGGAATTAATGCCTATTCTAAGTTTTTCAGGATGCCTACGGGCCGAAGAAAAAACATAAATAAAGAAAATATTAAACAGCAGGCTGAACAAACCTATTCAATACTGCGATTAGAAAACAATATTTTTCAGTCGGTTAAACATGATAATGTCATGAGAAAGGCAATATATATAAAGGCTGATGAAGTTAATGGTAACCAAGCCGCTAATGAAAAAACATTTAGAGAGGAAATAATATCTTTAAAAATCAAATAAATTTCCCTTGCAAAATAAAGAATCGTTGGAAAAAAAATTATTCGTAAAGCTAGTAGGTAACGAACGAGGCGGTATTCTACTAGCTTTGATATTAGACCGCTTTTCCACATAAAATTTAATTCATTAACTGCCACGCCCACCAGAATCAACTTCCCTTCCTTAGAAGTCCGACACACTTCATTATCTTAATTCGTAATTTTCCCTAGACCGCAGAATTGTAACACTTGAGATACGAGCAGAGAACGCTTTGCTTAAATGATCGCATTGATCTTCTTGACAGTGGAGACGCTTGGAAATAAAAATGGTGAATACTTTCGATACGGAAATACGGAATCTAATAGTCAATAGTAAACGCATAACGCCAGCATAGAGCATTTTTCCGCGAAAATCAATAATTTACCCACCGATAAAAGAGGCGTTATGATTTCAATTGCCAATTTTTAAAACACCATGTGAAAAATGACCAACCATAGCGAGAGAAAAAAATCTATACACAGAACAATTATAAATCTATACACAGAACGTAATTCGGTTGCAACATTTATAAGAAAAGAATGTGAAAATGACACTAATGCAAGTTATAAAATTAAGTTAAAGTCTACACTTCCTTGAGATAAGGAAAGGAAACTTTCAAGGGTCTTCCAAGACATATTTAGTTCAAAGAAAATTCTGGAATACATAAATATCGAAGTAATAAGTGGAACAGCTCTTGTATATCATAGTTAATCACTTTTGTGTCTTTTGGAGAGAACTGATTCATGTCTAGATTTAGAGTTCTCGGTACGGTCAGAAATTCCTCATTAGGTGACGTTATAGGGAATATTCCGAGAGAAAAATGAAGAAGCACACATCCCTTATAAATCGAATTAGATTGCGAGATATACATTAATAATACTACGGTAAACTACCGATATATAAAATAACGGGTCGGTAAAGGAAATGTAAAATACGCCTATCTGACATTCAATATTGGCATAAATTCTGCTACTTACTATTAGAGGGCTCTTAACTACTTAAAAAATATAATTATTGGATGTAATACTAAGTAGATTTTATTCCCATGCGTTTTTAAAGTGTGCACATCAAGGTTTCCAGATCTACAGTAAGAAAATCGGCCAGTTATTTAGGATAAACGAAAAAATTACAATTATACTCAATGACTAGATGCAAAACTAACGCATAGAAGAATCTCTGTCTATACTTGGTCAGAGATAGAAAATCTCCCTCCCGCATAATACGTGTTAATCTAGGTCGGCAGTAAGAACGAAATCGGAACTTTCGATCCTTCAGTCTGTTTTAATTTTTGACGCCCAGGAGAGAGACTGGCCCTGCGCCCCTTGATGACCCCAGCGGGAAGGACCTTCCACGACCCCTTGGAGGGGGGTCACCGGGGACGATGCTCTGAAAGGCTTTTAGCCCACCTGAGAGGGACCAGGAAGGGAGAGTGGGGTGGAGATGGATGCATTCGCGTCCGGAAAATAAACATTTGCAAGCTGAGCAACTCTAGCAGTCGAGAGGAGGAATGGGGGTGGGCACCGGGGTTTCCAGGGTACCACAAAATCGTTACCCTTACGCCGGAGGAGTTGAGTGACCCGAGTTCGCAAAGCAGACGCAGATGGCGGGCGTAGCGCCGTCGAGGGAAGGGGAGGGACGGATTAAGTAATTGGCCTTCAATTCGATTGGGCGGACTCGGGCCGCTCAGGATTTTCGGTCGGGGAAAGGGACCGAGCACCAAGGGGTTTCGGCGTACCCCCTTGGCCCTGACCCCTGAATCTAGGGTTCCTTTCCCTTATTGGTCCCATCAACGATCACTGACGGTAACCCCCCGGCCAAACCGGTCTTCATCAACGTCTACATAATACTCTGAATGAATTCTACAAGGGCTTCCGTCCATCTTACGCCCAACAGGCGAAGAAACTGGAAATGAAATTTTCAAAATTTAAAAAAAAACTCATAGGGACGAAAGGACAATTGGGACAAATTATTTTACATAAATTTTTTTTTTTTCAGATTTCTCCAATTTCAGATGCCATCAAGGTTGAAATTAATGTTCTTATTTCGCCTCGAAGCATTACAAAACTGCTATTACCTTCAGGGCGCAGTACCAAGTTATGCACTAGCAATGAACGTCTATAAACTCGTAAAGAATGAATCACTCGCAGGTGATTATGATCAGGCAGACGCTCGAAGGTGTTTCCCGATAGAATTACCCGATTATAGGTTGTTCATCAAGAATTTCAAAGTTTACCAGGATTTAGAAAGTGTGTGCGGATTCCCCGACTCCCTTGGTCTATAGCTACCCTTCTACTTATGAATATTCCCTTGGCTTTCTCCCGATTTTGGCGCTTTAACCTTCGGCGTCTCATCAGCCTTGGCGCCCCCAAACTTGGCACGACCGTGTGCTTTGGCATCCTGTTCCTTTCGCTTACCCCTGAAATGGCCGGCCATGAGCTGGTATTCAGTTTCAATCTCACGATAGGATCGCGGGAACACGGAATCAATAAACTCCATCACCAAGGGGCTGAAATCCTCCATTCTCATTCATACGATCACGAGTCAGGAGTGAGCCACTTAAACGATTGAATGATCGAATCATTTTTCTCTACATGAGCACTCGACATACTAGGTCACTACTGTCAAAAATGACATTATTAAAGATCAGTCCTTCAATTGGCTCACTTGAAGGCTATCAGGTAATGATGAGGAAACGTGATAATAACGCTCGTAATTCATCTGGTAAATCACCGTGAGAGCTCTCCTTCAATACTAGAAGTTTTAGATTAGCCTCCATGAGAACCGATATTGCACGATAATGTCTCAATATGAAGTTAGGCTTCAGAAGTCACGTGCTATCATTGAAGGCTACCAATACTTTACAGCTCTTGCAAGAAAAACACTACTAGTCACGAAGAACGACCACTATAAACAAAAACCTTAATCTTCTCGATGCATATCCGGATGCAGATTGCGTCAAGGTGTAGCACTTACTCAACATTCAACAGTTTGTTTGATAAAAAATTTCCCGATAAACATTATTCCCAGTTAATAGGCAGGTGGGAATGCTTCCAGTTAAAATCCATAAACATTGCATAGATATCCCTTAGAAAAACACACTCTGGAGGTGAGGTTAGACGGTGGATTTGAGAATAAGGATATGAGAGTGAAGGAAAAATAAAACCTCACGGAAGAGCAAGGGTCAGAAAGGAAAAGCAGTTCCTCGATGCATCAAATATTTCATCTGTCTCTCTAACAATAAGTAGCGATATGCACCATGATGTCAACCATCTTTGGCCAGTAGGTGGGAAGACTGGAATCACGTTTTTGGACCATGGTTTAGATTAAATTGGGGCGCATACCTACTAAATTCCGAACAAATACCTCGGTTTCCACCATTTTATTCAAATTCGACCCCCATTCAGATTTACACTATGTTGTAGGAATTCATTCAATTTTACCCAATGATCTAAAAGCCAGACTTTTATAACGAAAAATACGGAAAATAGGGTTGGGATCAAACGACAAAACAACGATAAGTTTGGCATGGGCAGGAAAGCTGAAGGAGGAAATTAAAAGAAGGGAAATGGGGACGAATGAATCAAGTAATAAAAGAAAAGACATTTTGTAGGTGTGTGGAGAATGTGAATGTAAAAGGGAAGAAGGATGGCCACTTAGGAAAACATTAAAAGCTAAATGTAAAGCTACAGGGAATCCTGCCCTGGTGTGCAGTAGGATGTATGAACCATCAAACATTTACTGGGTATAGGAAACGAAAAGATATGTTACTAAGTAGCGAAAAAACCGTTTACCTAGGCATATTCTAGGCAAACGCAACAAAACGATTAGATGAGTGTGCGGAGAAGTGAAAATGAGACCATAGTATGTGGATTTAATTGTTTGAGGGTAAAGAGGAGCATTTTGAAAAAAAACGAATAAACTTCAAACCTTCCATTGATCGGTAGAATGCCCATGATAATAAGATGCAAGTCGAGCTTCGGCGAGAAAGGAAGGGGCAGGAAGTCTTTCGATCACGTGGCTGTGAGTTGTGGGGGTAGGTGATACGAGAGAGGGAAAGGGGAAAGGGCAGGTGAAAACTTTGACGACGAAAACTCCGGGGTGGAAAAACTGAATTAAGAGACGGAGAGAATCGGCATATGGCATGCCAATATCCCCGGACCTTATATTGAAAATCGTCCAAGATGTAAACGGGAAAAATATATTCCGGTCTCGATTTACGCTGCTTAGGAATTGGCATCACGTCGCTGCCATGTTTTACCAGGACCAGAATATGAGACTTTCATATCGATATATGGGAGAGGAGGAGTCGTTTGGGATGGAAAAGGGGGTGGAGGGGCGGAGAGAAGAGTGAGAAGTCGTTACTGAGGAGAAACCAAAAGTTGAAATGGAAACTGGGATGCTTTATTTTCAGTCCCGCAATGCGTTAATCCTCCCCGTAGACGTTATGGGAGGGTTTCGAAATTACGATAAAGGTTTAAGGCAGGAAACAATACAGATGGTACAGTGAAACATGCAATGGGTAAATACGTAACGAGAAACGCTGATCGCATTGAAACGACTTTTTAAAATTAGCATATTTACTTGAAACAAATTAATAACCCCCAGAATCCCGAATTGGAAGTCCACGGGTTTCATTCGATCGCGGATTGAGGGATAATTCACCCCACATTCAACAAAATGTGTAGCAGCAAATTTGGCTATATATTATCTGACACAAGTAAATGCGTAAAAAGAGTACCTATTTAATATTCAAAGATGACTGAGTGTGTGAGGAAATCAACATATCGAGTTATTAGCGCCGATATTTTTAAATCTAAAACATTTACTAGTTAAGAGCAGCTAAAAGAATTATATTATAAAAGTAACATTAAAAGCTTAAATCGCTCAAATACTGAATTAAAATAATCAAATTTAGGTTCATTTTCCGGATTAAAAAAATACATCCCGAATGCTGAAAAAATTCTTGAACTCGTGTTATTAAAACTGCTTCATCCCACTAGGAAATATGTATCTGCATTGGATTGTGAAAAGCTTGTCCCTCAGTTTTGAGTATTTTAGACACTATTATTATCTGCTGAACAGATAGAAGAACAATGTGCTCCCAATAGGAGGGGTAAATTCTCATGAGTGAGTTTCGAGCGGCCGATCCAGGGACTTCACTTTTTCCTGCTGGTATTTCTTAAGATTGCTGCTCCAAGGCTTTGCGGTTGCCTTAATTAATTTCCAGTTAATGAATTCACATCAGTCACCAGATTCCACATTTCATGCCGTTTACACGGCGACGTTCATGAGAAGAGATACCGAGTATGATTAACTAATCAAAACGATTCAATAATTACGTTTTACGGCAGTTACAGTAACGGGTCAAATTTACGTTTCAGCTCGCAATGAGAATATCAGCTACACATACCAATAACATATTAATTCCTCCATAAGCGGAATATTCCTTGAATTATGAACGTGGAGAAGGGAGTTGAGTGTGGGAAATCAGGCCGGATTACGTTTTCAATGACGGCGTGAAATCATCCAGATTCGCTAATGAGGGCGACCTTCACCCGCGGGAAATTTCGGCGCTACGGTAAGGAACCACGCTCTCACCCTAACGTAATGCTAAGTAGCTCTCACAACATAACGAACTGCATCCACTCCCTTCTTCCCAGGCTATTGCATTTCGCTCCCCGGTACCAGCTGCAAGTTCAAGCGCAAGGACGCGTACAACGACACGAGGCATTAAAACCGGCGTCTGCGCGTGCACAAGCTAGCGAGTTTAAACCGAAAGGTGAGGAGTAGTGATTCATTTCAAATGCCTTCACGACACTTCTCATAGTATCGAAAATATGTGGAATATAATTTTTTTAAATTGCATAATATTCAATTTATAAAATATTTTTCTCTCCTGTACATTTTGGATCGCAAACCTAGTGCTCTGTAGCTATGTCTTGGAACAGCTATTCAGGTATTAAATTGCATATTATCTATATCTCTTATGTGTGCTTACTTGTATGTTAACGGAGTTGCTCTGTACTGCGAGAGATATCGATGAAAGAGTCAGTAACCCCAACTCAGGAAACTTCGTTCCTCCGGGGTACCTAAGTTCCTCATAAATAGAAATTGTATAAAACGTAAGAATGTATGCAAAGTAATGAGGAACAAAAACAAATAATAATAATGGTAAATGGGTTTAGGGGGTTTGGAATCTAAAAATATACAACTTAAACGCTTTTTTGCCCGAGACATTATTTTATCAATTCTCGACCACCTCCGTCACATAATTCCAATTAGCCCCTTCCGAGTTAGCTTTCGCCATTTTGAGACGAATACAATCTTAAACTTTAAGCGAATTTTAAATTAATATTTGATAAAAAAACAAGACGTTGCCCAAGAAGAGGTCTGATTACTTCCCCCAACGTGGGGAATACCGGTCGCACATTTCACGCGGCGCCGCGACCGCTGGGAAACCCCTCGACGACGCTGCACACAGAAAGAAAGCATGCACTGAGGGGTTGGCGGCAGAGTAGCTGCCCCCGCTGCACAAAGGCGAGTTTCGCGGGAGGCGGGCATTTTTCCGTGCTCCCCGAAAAAGGAGGCGTGCTCGGGAATATCAAAGGGTTTTTCTAGAGAGCCGAACCCTTCACCGACGACGGCGCGGGCAGAGGAAATTCCCCACCCCTCTCCCCCTCCCCGCTTCAACGCCCACCCGAGCCAGAATTCCTCCGTATCCTAAATTTGTTTTTGGCATGGTTTGTGTAAACTCTTGCCCGCGAGCCAAGACCACCGATACTTAAAAATATAACGCTTTCGAGCGACGCCCACGAAGAATGCTTCGGGCTCTCGTATCACGGTGTGCGGGATAGTGTTGGGGCGAAGACCCTTGAGAGATCGTCATCGCCTTTGCACTGGCTGCCACCTTATCCGGGGAATTCGTCTCCTTCTTCAGCCGATCCCGCGGCCGCCGTTTGAGATTTTCCAAGCTGAAAGGCTACTTGTTAACATTAAGAAAGCGAAATTGTGACGCCGCATTTTTCAAACTCTGTCTTGCGCTTCAAATACTCAATTTCAGCTGGTAGAGCGAGTTATTGGCAGGATTACTGCGAGCAGTTCGCAACTAGATGAGTCCACGTTATTGATAACGACATGGATAGGAAAGAAGGATCCGAGTTTTTCAGTTCTTTCCATTGGGATCGCGCGACGAAAAATCACTATGGGGGACAAATGGGTAGATTAATGTACATATTAAAATACGCACTTAATCTTATAGATTCAATGAATTAGTACGTAACTCCTGAGACCGCAACGAGAAGGCCTGACAACCTAAAGGTTTAAATTTTCCCAGAAGAATAGATGTCGTGCATGACCTGGAATTAAAATGACGTTACACGCTGCGATGTAACCGGAGTAGTGTCATAAAAATGAATTCTACAACTATTATGATGAAGCGAAAAAAGAAAATACTTAGTTAATTCCACGATTTATTTTGAATGACTCGACCGGTTTCAACCTTTGCAGGTCATCTTTTTTTTTCGCTATGTCTAAATTCCACCAAGCCAACTTGCCGACCATCGATTATATTATGATGAAGCTTAAATAAAAATGAAGCGAGACATGAAAATTCGGGTACTTAACCCATCCAATGAGATATTTCAATCATGTTCCATTTTCATTGTCTTAAGGTATTGGTGCACCCCTGAATGTACCCTTACGTCACACCCATCACAGGGATCGCCAAGATTACACACGCACGGGCACACATTTTTCGAACTCAAAAACACTTCAATCCATGGAGAGGGGACGACTGCCTCAAACTGTCGCCCTAAATGACGTATCCGGTTAATTTCGATCCGACATCGACAGCAGCGGGGGAGGAGACGTCACCCTCGTTCGTTCCGTTCCCCCACCCCGTTATTTTCGCTTCCCCAACCTGAAAGACGCGAGCGTGTCTTGCGTTGCAGCGGGCACAGCGCACAAAAGACGGCATAAATTATTAAGGCCCTTAAAAAAAACCGAGGCCCGCACCCTTCAAATATTCAAGGGAAGAGTTCCGAAAGAAGAAAATGACATCTTCCCGCCCGCGCGAAGGAGCCTCCCGTGGCGGACATGTGGAGGAAGAGAGCGAGGAGGCCAAGGGGGAAAGAGAGAGAGGAATTGGATTCCGCAGAGCACCTTGGCCGCACGCTCAGAGCGAGATAGATAGGCGCGTCAAAGAAAAAACGACGCCGAAGGATCATCCGCGACCCCTCTCCGTCAACCGTTCCCTACCTAGGGGCTGGGGGTTTAGGGAGCAATTTGATCGTATTTGCCGCGAGGGAAGGCAAATGTTGACTTCGGAATCCGACGTATAAGTTTTCCCTATCTTGGTCCGTCGAGAATCGGCTCGGAAAGAAAATTTTATAACTAGGGAGATGTGCCAAAGAATCGTAAGCGTGGAAAAGATGCCTGTTAGATATGACGAAGTCCTCACTACTATCAATCATAGCAGCTTTACATCTGTGTAACTGGATAACTAGAAGATGGCAGGGATGAATTCATTAGATTTAGACCAACTAAAATTTTGTAAGAAGCAGAGAACTGAAAGAAATATCGGTTTGGCCATTTGTATCAAGTTGATTTGAAGAGGTTAGGTGAGATGAAATATCGAGTGGACAGCCGTATCGATCATCGGAAAGATGGTTGGAGTGATAACGGCTACATTTCATGCGATGGTATAAAAAGATCATCATTTCGAACAGCAAGGGCTGTTGGTAATCGGCTAAAATCAATGTGAAAGTCATTTACTTCATTATGATGAACGTCAATGGCATTCCTAAATAGAGTGTGATATCATTTCACACGGATAACAGTCCCCAAAATATAATTTTACCGAGTTGCCAAATCCTTCATTGTGCTATCTACTTTCTAATTAAAATTACGAAACTCACCAAGAACGTAAGCTTACAGATGAACCGACATACAGAATTCAAAGGCATTAATGAAATACTTATTATTTTTGCCTCCGGCGAAGGAACCCCATGCAGGGTTTCTTCCGTAACGACTTACCGAAATTCGCAAACAATACAGAGCCAGTGACTTTGGCGAAAAAAAAAACAAGAATGAATGTGTTAGGAACAGAAGAATGTATTATAAAAGGGAAGCACCGACTGATTCCAGCCAAAGAACCAAGGGCACAAAGAAACTTGGTTCTATGCCGAAAAGCATTCCATCCATTCCCTGGTAGCCAGCCTACGAGGGAAATCGTTCTATAAAAGGTGACGGCAAGCTATTGAAACCAGTAAAAACGTTTGCCACCCGTAGAAATTCCTTGGAAAGCGTTTCATCCTTTGCGCAGGCATGCACAGGACGAAGTCGTCAAAAAACAACCGGTCCGTTTTAATGAAACGCCGCGGCAACTCCTGGGATCCGGCCTGAGCACTTACCCACCTACCCGAAAGGAAGAAGTTTCACGTTTCGCCGATCAACTTGCGAGCGGCGAGGTGTTAATAATTTAAATTCCTGAGCGAGGAAATCGAGGAAATCCAGACGCGCCAACTCACGTAGCAAGCTTGCATCGAGGGATGACTCGATTGCAACATCTGAGCTCACCCCTCAAAATGCCAATTCAATGCTTATGCGAGGAAGTGCAACCGGATTGCTCTCATTCCGCCGTCACTCCGTTGGGTGGGGATCCCGGCGGTCCCCCGTCTTAAGAGGAGGGAAATTTAATCACGCCGGGAGGTCGGGGTGCAGCCCTGCACCCGCTGCAAACGCTCTTCCGGCACAGCACCCTAACGCCCAAGGGACCCGACAGGCAAGAAAGGGAGACGACGAAAATCATTGCGAGACGCCGTCGGATCCCATTTTCCTTAAGAATCTGCCGCTCTCTCGCATCCCATGGGGTGAACGACTCCAGACAATGCGAGTGGGTGATTATTTATTTCTCTCGACACGCAAATGGAACTTATTACTCGTGATGAAAAAGGGGAATTGATTCCCAGTCCGCTGACGGATGCAGAATAAATTCAAGGTACGGAGGAGGATTTAGAATGAAAAATTGAATCCCGGAATTCTTACCACTACCACCACTTACTAATCGAGTTCCGGAAATGATTAAATTAACAGCGGTAGTTTGGATTTAACGAGGCTGAATGGAGAGAAAATTGAAAAGCATTTTTGGTAGGAGGAATAGAATTACATATCGCGAAAGCGGTACAGTTTAACCATTTATTTTAACATAACGTTTTAGTGTCTGCTTACTATGGAATATATTCCTGGATTCACAGGATTAGAACAAGAACTTAAAAATGTTCTGCACGGTAACGTAGGAGAAATAAAAATGTTAATCATATATAACACCACTTTCTGAGGAAGCGTTTCTTTTCGTCTCGTCATCAATTTAGCTTATTGGTTGAAATCCGTGTGGCCGAACCGCGTATTAGAGCACAGTTAATTATTTCAATCAGTGGAAATGGACCTCTCCACCTTAGAAATTAATGCATAGAATAATATTGATGGTGAATACATTCTATTGGCACAATAAATTCAGTGGAGTACAGATGGGGGAGGTTTTAGGGTTTAAACCCCCATCCAAAATCAATTTTACATAATTCGTAAATTATCACTTCTATCTCTTGGTATACGTACACTAGAACGCCCAGAGGGGTCATTTTGACCCCATCGTGTTTTTAAATTTATTTTTTTATCTCATTTTTTAAGAGAACAGAATTTCTTCTCGTGACTTTTAATATTTTTATTAGATGTTCACTTGCATAAATTTTTACCTTCCTAAAATAATCCATTGAGGAGATAAATTATATTTTACCTTGAACGCCCAAGTGGGGTCATTTTGACCCAAGGGTTCATTTGCGCGCTTTATCTCTGCTAAAGGTCCTTTTTTATTTGCATTTTTGTATAATTCTGCTGCATATGTGTTCACTGCTCTCTCGTCTTATCTTTTTCATTCGGCTACTTATCTTCCAAGTTCGTATCCGTTTCCAAAAAAGTTTTGTTTCCTTTCCCCATCACGTCCTCACTTATCGTTTTGCTTAAATGTGGAATATTTAGTAATTACTTTGTTGATATCATCATGCATCGTCAATCTCTGTGGTGTGAGGAGAATGAAATTTTGTTTACCCGTTTAGCACGAATTTATCAACTTATTTGACCCCAATTCTAATTATTTCTCTTCGGATGACGAGTGGAGAATAAAACTCGTTCTTACATTGGAAAAGAAAAACCACTTTGCACATTCCACACAAAGGTTTTATTGATTTCTACCATAGTTTAGACAATATTTGTCATTATCAAAATCGATAATGACATATATTGTAGAAACCAATAAAACATTTGTGTGGAATGTAAAAAGTGATTTTTCTTTTCCAATCGAGTGATTCCGCAAAGTAAAGCCTCAAACTTTGAACTCGTTCTCAAGGTGACAGCAAGTGAAGTTTGTGTATTTGGTGTCCATTGTTCGTGGCTTCGCGGGACGAATTTGCGGTGTGATCGGTATTTTGAAGATAGCTGTGGTCAAAAATTTCTCAAGGACCAGCATAATGTTCTGCTGACATTATTGATGAGCTGCATAAGATTCAATAAGATGAGTCAATGGTGGAGAGTGTTCATTTGACAAATCAGACGGCAAGCTGACATTTGAAACTTGTGAAGAATAAACAGAATCCTGAGAATGTGACGATAAGTAACCATTTGATGAATTCAGTAGAGACACTAGGAAGGGTGGATCTAAAAGTAAGCTCACTAATTGATATAATATTCATTCACTATTTTCAAGGCACTCGGGGTCAAAGCAAAAGATACCCTCCTTGGAATAATCAGAGATAACTATGACAGTGGAAGGCCACCTGAGAATTTCCAGAAGAGTGAAATTAGCAGGAAATGCGAAGAACACAGAACCTTTAGCCTGGTGTTACACACATCGAAAATACTTACTAAGATTATTAGCAGAAGAATGGAAGGGAATATCGAAGGGAATCTTTCGGAAAATCAATTCGAATTCAGGAAAAAACAAGGAGCTAGGGAGGCAATACTCAGCTGAAGGATACTGGCTGAGAAAATGATACACGTAAACAAGCTGTTGTATGTGGCATTCGTGGACTTGGAATAGGCCTTTGACAACGTGGAATAGAACAAGATGTTCAAGATACTGGAAGCCATTGGAATGGATTACAAGGATAGAAGAAAAATCTACTGGCTCTACAAGAACCAGGTCACCAAAATACAAATAAAAGACGGAAGGAAGATAGAAGCCAAAATAAATGAAGGAGTCAGAGAATGATTCAAACCTCTCCCCAGTGTTATTCCATATATTTATACCTGGGAGAAGCAATAAAAGACGCAGAGGAAATTGGTATCAAGGGCATCAAGGTGAATGGCAAAGAAATAAACATGCTCTGGTTTGCTGATGACATCGCAGTTGTAGCAGAAAGTCGAGGGAACTTGCAAGCATCCCTGGCGACTGTGGACTAAGTACTTCAATAATATAATAAGAGCAATACTAATAGGAAACTAAAACCCTAGTGTGCGGAAGAGAGAATCAAGGGCAAATACCACAATTGGGGGAGTGACTTTGGAGCAAGTGGAGTACTTCACGTACCTTGGTAGCACTATCTCTTGGGATGGAAGAAGCTCAACGGAGATCAAGCGCAGAATATCACAAGATAAGGAGGCGTTTATGAAGAAGAGACAGCTACTGCGTTCAAAGAACCTACGGCTGCAAACAAGGAAGCACTTTATCGTATGGAGCGTGGTAATCTATGGATCAGAGACATGGAAAATCGGGAAAGCAGGCCAGCGAAGAATTGAAGCCTTCGAATCGTGGTGCTCGAGGAGAATGTTGAAGATTTAATTGACTGATGTAGTGAGGAATGAAGAGGTGTGCAGAAGAGCAGATGAAGATGGACATACCTTGAGGCACAATGAATTAGTTAGAAATATAATAGAGGGGACGATCGAAGGGAAGGTCCCACAAGGGAGACCAAGGGGCAAGTATATAGAGCAAATAAAGCAGGAGGTGAAAGAGAAAACATACCAGGGCGTTAGGCAATTAACACTAAATAGGGCGTAATGGAGGGCTGCAGTAAACCAATCATAGGATTGAAATACTGACGATGATGAAAACTCTTTTCATCAGGCTACTCAATTTTTTTTACATTTTTTCAGATGGTATTTTTAATTTTGGCAGAACAAACCATTCATCATAAAACAGTGCGCATTGAAAAAACAACAAATAAATACGTTTAAATAAAGTAGGTGACATTTGTCGTTTACTGAGTGTCAACATTTTAGGCAAGAAAAAATGAAATTGAAGAAAAACGAGAAAATGATTCCAACTCTCAAAGTTGATATTTCAATGAATAGTTATATTGAGAAAAACATTGCTGAAATGAACTGATAAAATCAATAAATGTGAATAACTAGGGCATAATTTAATGAAAAAACACTAAAAATGTACACATATAAATGCCTTTTGAAAAATTAACTTATTAATTACCGGGGGTCAAAATGACCCCATTTGGGCGTTGAATGATGTCGAGAAGTCCGGGCGTCCTAGTGTTAATGCTCTACGCACACTCTACCCCTGAGCACGTTTAAAATATGATCACGTTCAATATTCACTTACTGTTTCCCGGGATTTACTATATTTTGCACTAGCGTTTAGAATTTTGCTTATTGGGCTGAAAAATATAGTGGAATTGTCTTCACGAGGATAGAATGTTGATTTATTGTTTTAGTGCATAATAATCTAAATATCATTTTATGATTATACACATAAATATAATGAAACCTCCCTCAAAACGAAATCCTGCGTACGCCACTGAATAAATGTGTCCTGATGAAATCACTGTATCAAGCTTCTCTTGGTATACGTTCTCGATATTCATATCTGAAGTAACACGCTTGGAAATCCTCCACAAGTGAATCTACAAATTATCAATATCAAATTACCAAAATCAAATCATCAATTTAATTACCACTAATCGACAGGAGAAATGAATCCAACACGTACTATTTCCATTCCGTAGTCCTACACGATGCGTGACGTTGGTCCGCATATCCACTGGCCTCTTTCCCCACTAATTTAGCACATATACGCAGTTTACTCCTATTGAGATTTGCGAATGCACTGAGATTATCAGCAAAATTCCAAATTAATCAATGGTAACTGCAGTAATACGCAACATAACTACAAAGCTCTGTCTTTCAAATATGAATGTGAAGTACTCAGAAAGATGATTCAGGTGTTCTGCGTGAATTAAGGCACAATTTTCACAGCATTGTTTTGATAAAAACAACTTATTTCGCGAAAAATTCCACATAAAATTATATGACGGACTTACATTTTCGACCATATCATTGGCGACCACGACGCCCCCGAAAATTCAGCATAATAAGTAGGCACATGATTGTTGAAAAAGTAGTAAATATAAGGATTTGAAATAAAAATACATACGTATTCCCTAAATTTAACAGGAACACGAGTGCGCATCTCGTTAGCGCAGGGAACGCATTCGGGTGCACTGTGGCGCGTCTGAGTTGACGTATGAACTTAAACGTCAAATCGCAAAGGTCCCTACACCGATATTTAAACTTAACTTCCAGGAATAAATACCATGATTTTTTCCAGTTTTCTCTGCCCCATATTTTCTTTGGCATACTCTCAGAATTCCAATACCACTGCTACTTCCCCTAAACCTCGTAGTTGAGTTACGAGACACGTTTTTCTCTTTGACATTTCATGATCCCTTTCCGCCAAACCCTCGTCACACAGACTTTGTCAAGATCAAACGCAATGTATAGGCAGATGGCCAGGGCAGGCCCAAACACTCCTCGGACGCAGGGAGCGGTGGGAAGGTACGGGCACAGCCGATGCAGCAGGAGATACACCGGCCAATCTTGGGGTGAATTCACGGAGAAAACGTGAAGTGGTCCCAGCTGACCGACGCATTTATCCTCCCTTTACACCCACTAACTCCCTGAAGTTTGCGAGGTCGGAAATTGTGGAGGCCTGTGGGCCCCGCACACTCAATCCACAAAGCCGGGACGACGACGGGTCCAATTTACTCCCCAGATCGCCAGCGTCGAGTATTATCCCAAGGGAATCTTGCGGAAACTCAAAGGGAATACTCACGTGAGGTGCACATCTCGTTAGCGCAGGGAACGCATTCGGGTGCACTGTGGCGCGTCTGAGCTGACGTATGAACTTAAACGTCAAATCACAAAGGTCCCTACACCGAAACCGCTTTACTGATCATTTACGGAGTGCTGCAGGGCAAACGAATTTTGGGAAAGGTTCCACGGACGAAAAACCAGAAAACTATGGAAATTATGAATGATGGCCACTAAAATTGGAATTGTTGTCATATGTAATCATGCTCAGGTAGCCACCTATAAAACATCAGTGTAAAGGTTGTCATTTTAACCAACCAATGGGGGCGTTTACTCGGAACCGAAATCGCATTTTTGTACACGAAATTGTTAGATGGAAACGAAAAAAGAAATTTAGTGAAAAAAATAATCTTCTAACCATAACCATTCACTCATAAATCAAAAATTAAAATAAGCAAAAGGTGACGCCCACCGAAAATGCTGCTGTGATAACATTGACGTCACTTTCCTCCCGTCCTTGACTGCTCGTATGGGAAGGGGAGGGAGTGGAGGGGGATTCTCGGAAGGTCTGCTCGCACAGATACTGTCATAACTACTCCGATTGGCAGAGTCAGCTGTGTCCCCCCCTTTGCGATAAGGCGAAGTAGCTTCGCGGGCTCAGTTGTGATTGGACGAAGTCGAATACATCAGAGGTTGCACCACGCCCACTTTTCCGAAAGGGTTAAAAACATTAGTTTTTCGCCGCCTATAACTCGAGAAATAATTGACGGATCAAAAAACGGAAAAATACGGGGTCTTTTTATTTCACAAACTCTATCATACTCGGCAATAAAAAAAATATGGTAAACGACCCCATTCCAACAGCATACCTACCATACGTCCTGTAATTTCAACGAATCAACACCATAAATAAAGAAAATTAGCAAATGAGACAAGGTTATCACTATGTAGTTCCTAATCCTCCGGTAACATGAAACGCAATGCATACCTTGCGAAAACTAACTATCTGTCATGGTTTCGAAGGAACACTAATGGATGTAGATAAAAGAAACAGCCTTAGGAGAACACCTATATTGAAAGTTCTGATTCAGATTATTAGGAGAACTGAAACAGATTTTAGTTTTCAATAGTTCGCTGCAGTGTTCCCATTATAATATAGCATTGAGAGTTAAGTTAATAGTAATTACTGACTTGATGCGAGGCACACCAAATGGTAAGGGTGATTAGTTTGGTTTCCGCAAAGTGAGGTAAACTATTTGTTCAGGCAGTCTGGTATATCTTCTTAATTGATTACCTCCACGGTGGTAAAAGAAAGGGGGCACTGGATAATCATTCTAGAATTTAGACGATTTTATATTTTTGAATGCGATTTACTTTTTAATGACTAGTGATCATTATTCGTTAAAGAGATCAGCTAAAGAGTCTTCCACTGCATCCGTATGACAACAATAACGTTAGATTTTCTGATAAAGCGTCTGACAGATATTAACTTTTACTCTGTGGCACAGCACAGAAGATACTGGTTTTCCACACGAATCGTGGGAAAGTGTTCATACATAAGAACGGTACTAGGAACGGTGAAAGAAAGGTACTACTTCGCACTATGAAGGTCTCACCTGGCCTATGCAACAAGTATTCGGTATCCAATGAGTAAAGACTTTATTCGGGAACTGAAAAATATTTTAAGGAAACCAGTGTGTTTCGTATCAAATTCCTATTAATATAAAGTGTCACTCGACTGTTGGAAGAGCTTGGTTGGGAAGTTCTAAATACCCTACAAGGTTGCTCGCAAGATTAAAGTTACTCGAAAAGTTGAAATCACACAAATTCGGATCTGACACTATTGACATATTTCTACTTCCCGCACTACATCAGCAGGGCAAACAAAAGCGAAAATTCAATAGAAATCAACTGTCGGATCGAACAATAAAAGAATTAATTTTTCCCCACACGACTATAACGAAAACAGAGTATTATAATTATTTCAAACACACTACGCAGTATACTTCATTATTAACTATTAACAAAGTTTTTTCTTAGCTAAAACTCAACTTCACAGCTGGTAACCCACCATCTCCTGCCACACATCCTTACGGCAACGAACAGGATAAAATGGGCATTAAGATAAATCGAGAGTGAGACACCAAAATATCCACCAAATGATGAGAGAAAACAATAAATAGAACGATGGATATAATGAAAATGAAAGATGTGCGCAACTGTAGGTCGGTTGACCGGAACAAGTGTGCAAAGATAAATCACAAATTATGTTCTTTTCGGGTACCTTGCTACCAGCCGGGACGTCAACACGCTAGTCGAGGGCAAGTCGGCATTCACTCCGTCGAAAGACGACAGGTCTGAGAGATTCAACGTCCTGAATGAGGTCCAAAGGCTTTCGTTTGAAGACGTATGTTTCCATCGTTTCCGGCATAGGCTTTGCCTAAGAGTGGTCCGTTTTCCATGACGATCGCACCGCGATGATCACAGGCATAAGTCGCGGAGATATTTTCCTAACGGCGACTTAGTTTAAAGCCAATATTTCTGTAGTCTTTGCTCTTACGAACTGCGATCTAGAGTCACTTTTTTAGCGATGGGCTAGAGCAGGAAAAACGAGCTTCTCAATCATCTTCCTAGTGATGAGGGCTTCAATTTCAGCACTAGTACTGCTTTCAAAGAGAGAAAGCTGCGCATCAAATATGTGAGAGAATATAGGATGAAGAGACTTTGATTATGCTATCAAAGCACTTGACCATCCTACGCGTTCGATCATCCCCTTCCAAATATCGTCCTTCATAGCACGGGGCGCAGCTCATCAAGTGCAGAACTGGATGCCCCCTCAGTATCTGCGTTTACCTTCCACCCTCTCCGACAGAGAAATTCGAATGTGTACCAAGAAGGGCGCGATGTTCGTGGGATTCATTGCGGAAATCAAAAAGAACATTCTCGCGAATGCAAATACATCTCCTCTGGGATCAGGCGACCAAAGATGGGCAATGATTGACGCCAGAACTCCCGTGCAGCGTGAATGTGAATTCAACGCAGAGAAATCAAC
The DNA here is from genome assembly GCA_933228895.1 of Platycnemis pennipes. Taxonomy (NCBI): domain Eukaryota; kingdom Metazoa; phylum Arthropoda; class Insecta; order Odonata; family Platycnemididae; genus Platycnemis; species Platycnemis pennipes. The sequence goes on from OW121849.1 coordinate 42,929,659, forward strand.
GCCACGATCACCGAGCCACGACTGCGATTCAGAAGCCGTGAAGACGAGTCGGGAATGGAAACGTCGACGGACATGGACGCAATGACCCGGTGGAGGACCCGAGAAACCTTCACGCAGCAGATACGCCGGGAAAGCACCAGATCTTTCTCTGGTCTTTTCTCCTCATCGTAGCCCTTTTCCCATCCTACATTATACGTATCTTCCTTCGTTCGTAATTTTTCAAGAGCATAGTTAATACGCACACAATTCTGGATCAAGTGGGAAGGGGTTATATAAGCTTCAATATAAAATAGGTAGATCTTATACTGACTATAAGACACAACTACTGCGATTGTATAGCTCAAAGTAAGCCTGCATCATATTGCAACAGTACGAGGGAATTCCCTCATACATGTCTGATTTCCCGAGTTTTGCTCCACAATGCCATAAACTGAGGAATCTCCAGTAACTAGTGTTCTTCGACTTTGAACTATTGAATTATTCCATCCCAATCGGTATCGTCTTTTCAAACGATCCGTGGTTTCTTAAGAATGAAACAGATTTGAGCACCTGTGAGCGCTCTGAACGCTGTAATGTAACCTTCCTGATTGGGTTGATCCTTTCCATGGACTTTCCCTCATTCCACGTTATTTTTCACGAAGTTATTTCAGGTTTTTCAAAGATGTAATATTACTGAAGACGTCCCTTATTTCCGGGTTTGCCGTACAGCAACAATTTAATTAAATATCCTGACGCGAAAGGAATGATTCCCTCTATCAAAATTTAATATTTAGTAATATACAAGAAAATAATATGAAATAAAAGGAAGAATCAGCGCATAACGTAATTGATACGTTGGTCTTCTTCACTATATACGAGAGGGAAAGAAAACGAAATACTTGGGAGGAAAACAACTAATGCCCATTCATGTTCAGTTTATATCAACTGAAACATCTATGAAAGTACTCAGAAAACTGCATCATTCATTACTCCAATGAACTGAAATGCAGCTATCTCAAAAGTTAAATCCTGATAACCTTGCTTGAGGAAAATAACATTTAATATCATATTACAAACTGAGAATATGGGGAAGTTTAGATTCCTTCGTGTTTGTAATGGGAGCATGAATAGCCTTTTCAATTACCGTCACTGGCACATTTATTCGTCGCGCTCAACTCTCTAGAGAATTAAAGGAAGAAGAAAATATTTCTTTTTTTTACCCGTAGGGTAGCTAAAGAAATTGCTGACCAGCACGTTGAAGCCAAACAAGAATTGCTGCTAAGAAATAGTTGGCGCTTCCTCTTGGAGAAGCTGAGGATTTCGAGTGAGGACAACAAGATTCCTTAATCATTCCGCACCGAGATGTAAATATACGTCGACCGGTAAGGGTCACTTCCTCTCCGGAATTTCCGGCTCCTTTCTTGTCTTCAACCTTGTACACTATGAGCAGATATCGATTGTAAAAATCTCACAGTGAGTTCTTTCGACGGCTAAAATAAACTTTTAAAAATAGCTCCACGGTTCTTGAGAAGATAACCTCTATCGCTGATTAAGAGAGAATTGGGTCGCCCTGTTTCGTCAACTCGGGCAAAGGAGCGAGAGACCAACAAAATGAAGGAAATATGGGGAATGGGAGAATGGAGTAATAACCTGATGTGTACTCAGGGATAATGACATCTTCAACTGATTTACAAAGCAGTCAAAGTAAGAATAAAGTAACGTTGTGCAAGATATTTCGAAGTCCCGAGACAATTCTGAGGATGCCACGCAAGTGAAACACAGTCATGGAAAATTCTGGACGCTCGTAACCTCATTCCGTTAATTTTAAAATCCCACATATTTTTACCGGCTCCCTTGGTCATTATTTCAATTATTTTTAAGTAATGTAAGCTGGAAATATTTTAGAACTAGCTATATTTGGGATACGAAAATTAATCGATGCACCACAGGATACCGCTGAATGCATATTCGATGGACACCGATCGAAACGAAAAATGCAAGCTCACGTCAACCACGGAGTATTCAATGTTTATTGCTAGGCGAAACGGAGACCGCTTCGCTTTTTTTCACTTTGATATCACGTGAATAACGGAACGCACGCTAACAAATTCCGCGGTAGCGAACGAATATTAACTAAATAATTCATTGATATTTTGCACCGAGAACGAATTAATCAACAAATTAACGTCCACAAACAGATTCGCAACCGCAGAAATCGTACTGCGCGAAACATATTTGATCACCGCAAATAAAAATTGACTCCGCATCAAAATAGAACAGAGAGAACATTATTGGGGTCAAATTTTCAGCCGTGTGCATTTTGGGCAGCAGGCGAAATATTTTTTTTTCCTCCTCCCAAAGAGAAATTGACATGAACTGCCCGTGATTGTCTGTAATGCACTTTCGGGGCATGGAGCAATCTGAACTCTTCCTCCATTCACGTCGGGAGAGGACTTGTCCGCTTTCAACTCTATCCGTCGACCTGAGGCCCCGGGAGGGATATATCCTTTCAGAGGTCGAGGATATGGAAGCGAGGAAGAGAGGGGCAACTTTGCACGGGCTCCTCCCAGGGCTTGGTCACTCACCTCTTCCCCAGGCCTGGCCGACCCCAAGATTGACCTCTTCTCCCGGCCGTGGGTGAATCGGGGCCTGAAGGTGGCGTGGCGGGAGAAGTCCGGGGAGGGAGGGACTCCGAAATATTTTGCATCCACCTCCGGTGCTGCTGGAGAAGAAAGAGAGAAAGTCGAGATAAAATGATATCCTCAAGATATAAACAAATGCCAACAAGCACAGTACGTCAAAGTCATGCTTATCGATTGAAAAGTCACTCAATTCAGGAAAGCTTGTCAGTTAAAATGCTAGAAACACAAAAATCAAAAAAAGATAACCTTTGCAATCAACTTACATCACAGGAGAAACTTCGTAATTTTCCAAAGATTTATTTTCAACCGGTACGTTAAGCCGTGATGGTGGCATAACATTCCGAAACCATGGCCGGATGCAAATTAATTGTCATCGTAAAACTGACATGACATGAAATTCATTAATTCGTAGAAAAAATACAGGAATTACGTGATAGCACAGTAACCTGTCGAAAAAAACCAGAGGATCCACGGCGAGGAGTTTAACGAATTCTGACCTTTTTTCTTATTTAATGATGTAATGTAAAGCTTTTTTACGAGCATAAAAATACACTGAGATAATTTTTATGACTATTAACTGTTCGGGGAGGGGCTATCTACCCACTCCACTCCGGCATGTTAGCTCAAATGTTACAATTAAGTATTTACTTCAAAAGAATTTTATAAATACTATTTGTTGAAGCACTCGATGCATGAAGAAAAGAAGAGCGACATTTTCCGCTTTCAAAAACTATTAAAAATCATTTTTCCGTTTCATTAATTTTAACTGATCTATTTTTCCGGACCAAGGGGTACACATGAAAGCAAAATGTAATCAACTATGAACAAAATGTACTCAAACCCATTCCTTTTAACTTGGAGCAAAATTGGATACCCTTCTGCTGCGAAAGATTAGAAAAACATAATATTCCATATAGCCGTTCACTAATATCTTAATATATTTTTTAGTGTGATGGAATGTTGAAGTGAATACACATACATGAATAAAATACACATTTCACAATCAATCTAAAAATAAAATGTAGAATTTTGATTTATTGTCGAGGCCGAGAAAATGTGGAACACCATACGAACGGAAGGACTTGCAAAGAAAACCTATGCCTTCCACAGGATGTATATGTATTATCTAGTACGTGTTTCGCTCACAGCAACTTCATCAAGTAAAGAGAGGTACATAATACATTTCTGAAGAATTTTTTGCAGTTGTACACTCACATTTCATGGGAGTGTGGTGCAAAAGGGAGACAGGATGGGTAGGGTCAGGGGAATTATCGAATAATCTTAACACAAATATGCAGTATAAAGTATATAAGTTAAGAGATCGGATAGGTGAGTGAAATGATGTTTAATATTTTGCTTTTACCGAAAAACTTAGTTTCACCAGAATGCCTCTATGAAATATCTAATTTTTTAAGGACAGTTTCATTTTCCTTCGAAGAACACACCGCCATAGTAAGGTGGGGGTTGTACAACTAAGAGCAGGTTATATGCATAATCACGATTGAGAGCGCAGTTGGATTTAGGGGTGAGTTCCATTAAAACTGAGGAAGAGGAACTGAGATCTGAATTAGCCGTCGTCGTGTTAAATATTTAGTGTCCTGCCCGACGGACTGAGCAGTGAACACGAAGTTTCCTCCTTTGACGCTCAAGGAACTAGGACTCAAAAAAAATCTCCGCCATGGCTGGGAAATTATTAGGGGTCTCGGCAAGAGATTCTGTAGTCTAGCAACACACACCGACGCGATATCGCTCCGGCGCTTCATTTTTAATGCATGAAAATAAATACGCGCTGTATATTAGCATGAGTTACTCGTAGGATAATATCGCGAAGTCGCCTCTTTGTAATCTGAAGGGATGAATCGCAGCCACATGTCACGTTGGCGACAAAAACAGGTCCCAGAGTGTATCGGATAGGAGAATGACGTACAAACAGGACACAAGTCACGAGAAAACAGCGATATTCCGTCTCGTGGATGAGCACCAGAATGGGAAACATCGCGGGAGAGAGTCTTCGAATGCACATCGCACTCAGCCCATCGCCCTTTCGTTTACAAGTTATTCCGGATGCACCGATCGAAAAAAAACGCCGTCGCAGTCGTCGCGACAGAGCTCTTAGATGACGTTTGACGCCGTATGACAGAGTATCGGCTCCGTGAATCCGACGACGGGCCGCCGAGACGTGACCGGCACCTGGAGTCACGTCTAGCAGAATCTATTTGCATGGCAATTGAAAGTGAGCCGCGATTGTTGGCACGCGCAATGTGCTTGCGACGAATGGTTTCCAATTTGCTGGGAGACTTAAAATTTGTATCAAATTCCTTCCCTCCTTCAACCACTTTTCAAACGACGGCAAACCTTCCTCCATTCGAAAAATTTGCTTCTGTACATCTACAATATCCTTCTTATCCTACAATGTCCTTCTTTCCTCTTACAGTTAGGGATATGTATAGCTGTAAATATATCCAATAGTGTAGAAAAAGTGCATTAATGGACAGCATAGGGAGTTACATGTTGGTATAAGGACTTTAAGGTAGCCCAAATAACAATAATATTGCATGTTTACTTAGCTATTTTTTTCTTTTTTTAAATCGCGAAGTTTAGACTAGATAATTACTAATAATTTTTATGCATGATATGTTATGCATGTTTGGTGTGAATTTACCCCCCACCAAACACCTTTATAGTGGCTTGCAGGGTATTATGTAGATGTAGATGAATATGATACACGCATAAAGGGTGACTATGAAATTATATTTTGTACATACGTGATTAGATTACAGATTCCCGTTGCCAAAACTAGACACACCACATCAGTTCAGAGAGAGAGGAATTACAGGGAAAAGTTAAAGAAAGGCACACAGTAAAAGGTAAGGAACAGAATACGTGAATTAAATTAGAAGTGTGTTCCATAGCCACCAAAAGAAACAAAAAAACCTTCTCATATACATAAATTCATCTCAGTGCGATATATCATCTGTGTAATGACAATATCGTCGTCATTCTGAATAAATTTGATACTATTCATGTAGACAGATCTTTTCCTTCCAGTTTTAGTCAATTATATTTTCTTCGACGTACATCTACATCTTCGTAATACCCAAGGAGCCACCGTGAGGGTGTGTGGCAGTGAGTGAAGATCACCAAACTAGCATTATTGACATGCAACAAAGAGCTACAATGCTACAACTACATGGAGCGTGCCAGATATAACGGTCAAGAACAACTAGATGGTTAGTATTTACATAGTAATGAAGTGACTAGTGGTCAGAAAGGCATTATCTAAATATATTTAGGAAAATTAATAAAAATATACAAACACAACATAACCTTCACCTTAGTATTCCAGAGTTCGAATACCCTTTTCACTAAAATATTTCCTGTTAATTAGGTATTCTATTACAAGGACGCCAATACGGGTGAACCTGACTTACTATTCGTCATTTTGTATTCTTTTTATATCACAGAAAATACGATTTTAATGATTACCCCCTTTAAAAAAATTACAAAACAATATTAGCATCCTCGAAAGGCGTGACATCTGGAAATTCCGTTAAAGGAGCGGAGTACTTCACATTTGGGTGGTTTATATTTATTTCACGTTGGGATACCTTGACTGCGCGAAAATTTCACATTAAATACTTTGGTCCTTGTCAATGATGAACCTCTTCCTTCCGAATTCCATACGCATAACTTTCTGTTAGGCTCACAAATGTTCATGAGGACTACAGTGAAAACCTATAATAATAATGAACTAATTTGGTCATTGGCAATGCATCATGGATTATAGGCGCGAAGCGATATTCACAACACTCTATGTCAAGAATTCTAACCGGAATGTCACAGCAAATTTCCATTTCTGAAGGCGAAGTGATTGACGAGACAGATTAAACCCCAGTGTGGCGAATAACTCACGTTCCACTCAATAATGCACGTGTGAAAATATGGACGCTGTCACCTTTAGAACCCATTTAAATTTTAAAAAATAGATCATGGCAATACCAACATGCCTACGATAAACGTACAAGCAAGTTGACTTCTTTCTTTTTCAAAAACCAGAAATAGAGCTATTCAACTTTAAAAACTGCAATATATTCATAATTAAATCATATTCAAATTGCTTTTTAAATCAAGGCATGATTTATTACATAATACGAGCGCGAGTCCGAAGGTAACCTTAATTATTCTTTAGAGGTAAAAACAAATGTATGCAGATTAAACATAATTTTTATTTTGCAATTTAGTCTCCTTATCAGCTTCTTTTTACCCTTCCGTCCCTTCCAATCACGTGTTCTACTTTAGCAACAACGTTAGTTGAAGTTGCCGTTAGCTGCCGGACGGAGCTAGCCGATTCAACCACCACTTTTGAATTTCGTGTGCCAATGATAAACCTATTGCAATGTTAAGCAACTTTCTCCATATTGCTTTAAGATTTTACAGTTAATATCATTTAATTTTTCACCGCAACTACTTAAAAAGCGAATAATTGCACGCTACTTTTCCTTGGAGAGAGTGACTAATGACGCCGCTATATTTGTTTTATTCGGCTAACGTTTAAGTGCAAGTGACATCTAATAACCAAAGACAACAAGTTTCCGCATACTCGAACATAAAAATAGTGCAGCGCTATAATAGGTAATAAGGTGATTAAGGATTTAATAATGAAATTAAGGCTGCTATTATACTCACCCTTGCATTTAAAATATTTCCAATTCAGTTTCCTCAAATCACGACAAGTTTTTGCGTACTTGAACATAAAAATACAGCGGCACTATAATAGGTAATAACGTGATTTAGAGTTTTTATGATGAAATTGAGTTTACTTTTTGACTCGCCCTTGAATTTAAACCATTTCCAATAGAGTATTCTCAGATCTATGATAGCAAAGTAGACTCTTCTCGGGTTAACAGATTCCGCGACAACTCAATGATTTCCAGGATTGGCGTACGTCACCTTTTGAGCTTCGGCCCCGATACCGGCCGCACCATAATATGGCACTGAGGCACGACGGCCGCGCGTGAATTTAACATAGTAGGTAGCGCACGGTTGGCGAGCACGACGGCAGCTTCCAATCGGACTCGGGAAATACGCCAAGAGCCGTCTCATCTCCTTCCTCGGGTTTCAAACAAACCCGTTCATGCATTCGAGGCACCGCGAGTCAGTCAATCGCTCGCTCCTCTTCGCTCGGATTCATATTCGTTCGTCCGTTAGACCCGCGCGCTGCAACGCTGCATGCGTGATGCCGAAAAGGCCGTGCAAAACGCGTGAGTGGTATTAGCGACCATCTGCACTGGCCGGCGATGTATGCGCTTCAAAAGATAAAAAAAAGATGTCCTCTAGATTGTATTTTATGCTCCACTCTGCTGTACTATTCCAGTCCACGATGAGAACGGTCGGAAGCCCGATTTCAATTATTGCCAAGGATGCGGAATATATATGTACGACCTTTGGACGGTCCCTTGAAACTATGATAACAAATCCTCGAGTACTTACGCACGCAACAACCACAAATTCAGCAAATGAATCTCACCTTAGATCTTCATATATATAACCTTAGATCCTCATATATCTCAAACATATCTTCCATACTTTTCCACAGTTCTAACAGCATTATTTCCCTAATCAGCGTGGTATGGAATTCAATTTTTCAATTATCACGACTTCAATCTTCCTATACGTATGACAACATTCCACAACTTAAAAGTCAAAAGAGAGTTTGGTGATAAGAGGTCTCATACGTGAATTCAGGATGATCACGTGGATTCCAATAGTGAAGGGTTAAAATGGAAAATCGACTCACAGAAACTCTATGGTTAAAAAAAAACCCAATACGTAGTCGTTTGGATTGTCACCATGGAGATACATTGGTTTTACGGAGATGTGCCGCACTCAATCCTTTTTAATTCACAGAAAGCTCTTCAGATATTAGAAATACAAAATATAAGAACCCTTAAATTTTGGGAGGGGAACAGAAGAAAGAATTGCTAATCGTCTCGTTCTATGAAACAAATTACCAGAAGGTGCACATAGGTACTCAGCGGATGCGAGAGGGAAGGTCCTTACGTAATTTCGGAAAATACTTTCCTGCAGTATTACCCTCAAAATCACCTCACGCAAGCACTACAGATTGAGAACGTGTTGATATGTACCACACATCAGCAAAGCTTGACAAAGTACTTAGGCGGAAATGGGTCCTGAATTTCCTACGAGAGATAAGTATTGATGGTTTGGATATATTTTGTGACCCAAGTATCGGTATAATTGATGTTGATTGCCTGACTGCGACGAAAACAAGGATTTTATGAAACCTGTACAGGGTCCCAGGAACAGGCTAAGAACCCAACACAGTTCGAATTACATGGAAAGATTAATGGCGATGTTGGATGAGGAGAGGATCGAGAATTTGGCGAGCAACGGTCAACACGCATATATCATCACAAGCGCCGACCAAGGAACGAGAGAGGAAGAGGTTTTTCTCTCGCGCTGTCTGCAGGGAGGCTCTAAGCATTGAAGAGCCGCGATTCTCGTATTGGCCAGCGACCAATTACGGTCGCTCATCGTTTCCTTGGAAAAGGACCTCCTTCAACGAAATTCCTATTTTTTTCCCCGCAGCCCTCTAAAGCTTGGTGCACCAACGACTAATGGGAATTAAACAAAAAAAGCTTTCGAGGTCGACGAGCACCAATAGCGGGCCCATTCTATGAATTCCTTAAGACAATGCACACAGCGCAAAAACGTAGCACGTAGCTCGTTGCACGAGAGGACAAAGGGCGTCTAGCAGAAGCGCATGGACAAAGCCATAGAGGCTCGGGAAATCCACTGCACCAGGACAAAGAAGGTAAGTAGGAGTGCGATTCGACTCTAAAACGGGTTCCTCTCGCAAAAAGAACCCGCTCGAAATGGAATATCGGCGCGCGAGGACAAAGAGACAGTAAATTCTTTCGCGTGGGGGTCTCTGCCGCAACGTTAGAGACAACTCGCTTAGCACTCATTCATTCCACCGATAACAGGGAGGTTTGAATGGAGGCGGAACTAAGGATTTTCCCCAAGGCTTCGTTTAACCCGCATGCTTCTCCAACTAAGATGATTTCCTCCTTCGGTCCAATGTACATACTTTGCACCACCATCCATCCCTTCCGAAACACCCCCTCTTTTTCTCTCTCCCACTCTCTCTTTGACCCATATCTCGCACCCTTTCCCTTCTTTCGCGAACTCCAATCCAATCAATACCTATATCCACGGTTTAGTTGTATAATTAGGCTCTTACGTTCTACAACCGCGAAAGCTATATATTCTACTTCGTATTCTCTACTCATAAATCAATCTACTGGCAATCGCAAATTGCGCGCCTCGAAGGGGATGAAAACAAGCTACATGCTTGAGTTGCCAGACAGGTACATACATAACCAACCGTGCTCTTGAGGTCCTCCTTTTTTTCGCACTACCATCTCTGTATCATAGTAATTTCCTTCGTAAACTTCTGCGAAAACACTTAATTCTTTTCATTTCATCGGCAATGTAAAAAAATTGAGGGGTCGTGGTGGCCTAGTGGATAGAGCACTGAGTTACTGACCGGAGTATCCAAGGTTCAAATCTAAAAAACTAAAATCCTCGCGATTTGATTTTCTGCACGTCAAAACTTAGTAAGAAATCGCAGGTGGCCCAGGAAAAGGTATTGCAGAAGGTAAAAGTTATAGAAGGATCCTTGGTATGCAAAAGATTGAGAACACGGATTCCGGATAAGGTATTCCGATCCATACACTCAGTACGCAAACAGAACGAGTTACACGCTAATTTATATGCAATCGACAATTACAAATATAAATAAAAGGAAATTTTACGAGTACATGCTGATATCATCGAAAATTAAACACAAAAGAACTACATTACCGACCTAAACACTCCTTACCCAATCCACAAAATAGACTCCACAATTACCTTGTAAACAGCCAAACGTTAATTAGTGATTCAATTTGATCCTAGGAATCCTTTTTCCTACCAGTCTTCTTTCGCAGGATGAGAAAATATTCTGCTTAAATAAAGGGGAGTTGCTTTTCGCTTCCCTGCCTTCCGAGGCCACGCTTGAGCCTCCAGAACACTTTTTAATGAGAGAATGCAATTGTTACCCCATCTCTTTCTCTCTCTGTGCAGTCATGGGAGAGTTTAGTTTCCACGACGGAAATCTAATTAGAAGTTCCAACGCTCAGGAACAGATATTACTACGTTGTTCCTTGTGAGCTCTGAGACAATTTTCGCAATCACGTTCCTAGGTGGACGTCCTCGAGGAAAAATCCGACTGTAAGCGGAGAATTAAGCCAGTTCTTTCTACGCCAAAATTAATACCATATTATTTGCCGATGAGCATCTAAAACTCAAAAGCAATCGCAATTCTACAAATGCAGGTTTCTCGTTACTGACTTTATAACCCAACTCCCAAGCACCCAAATATGTTGACAGAACAACTAGAGGGAAAGATTTATTTTTCTCTGTTTGCACCCTGAGAAGATCAGGAAAATCACGAAAATTAAAAAAGCCGTCAGAGCTAAAATAATTTACAGTATACTACGAATTATTATTAGAGAGAAGAAAAAAGTACTATTTACAGTTACCTAAATATTAATTTAAGGATAGATATGCCATGAGTAAAAGGGGAAATTATTAGGACGGGAAAGCATTGAGGGGCGTAACGGAAAATCATTTCGCAAGTGACGATAAAGGCTATTGTAATCGAAAACGTAATCATTACCGAAGCCGCTTTCATTGCATAGGGTTTATATCCCATTCTAATGCAGGTGAAAGAGAATGGAATACCGTTTAATTAAACCTACGTGGCAGAAGGCTCTAAAAGGAAATATTTTGGATTTTCCTTCATCACCGTGCATCATTTAAAGTCAAAAATAGACTTGTAGAAGGATCATATGTAATCAAATTTCTAAATACGGGATATGAAAACTGAAAAAAATGGTTGATTGAAATAATTCAGCTTACCACTAAAGCTAACTAGATGGAGCACAAATACACACCATAGAAAGCACATGCTTCAGGTCTTTCATGCTTCCTTTCCTTCACAGAGTTGAGTAAGTTGGCGGATAAATCCACGGAGTAGACAGTTCGGCTCTTGTGAAAGGGCCCTGCGGTTGAGACAACTCCAGAGAACCTATGGCTATGACAAAGTTGAGTGATTTTTGCATAAATAGGCATCTCGAGGACACCACAGGCGGTACGGGATTAGGATGTGGGCCCCTGTCCTATCGCGCGAGTTTCAATCCCCATGTCGTTGTCGCGGAGAACTAAGCTTGCCCGTCTTATCGAAATCATTGGATCTTCGTGCAAAGCTCGTTTTAGTGCCGCTTTACTAAACTTTGACAACAGTTGAACAAAGCCACTTTATCCTGTTGAGTCCTTCTGTTTTCAAGCACCGGAAAGAATGGGGGCGTTTACTCGGAACCGAAATCGCAATTTTGTACACGAAATCGTTAGATGGAAACGAAAAACGAATTTTAGTGAAAAAATTAATCTTCTAACCACAACCATTCACTCATACGTCAAAAATTAAAATAAGCAAAAGGTGACGCCCACCGAGAATGCCACTGTGATAACATTGACGTCATTTTCCTCCCGTCCTTGACTGCTTTCTGGGGAGGGGGAAGGGAGTGGAGGGGGGTTCTCGGAAGGTCTGCTCGCACAGATGCTGTCGAAATCGCTCCCATTGGCCGAGTCAGCTGTTTCCCCCCCATTGCGATAAGGCAAAGTAGCTTCGCGGGCTCAGTTGTGATTGGACGATGTCGATATACGTCAGAGGTTGCACCACACCCACTTTTCCGAAAGGGTTAAAAACATCAGTTTTTCGCCGCTTATAACTCGGGAAATAATTGTCAGATCAGAAAACGAAAACATACGTGTCCTTTTATTTTACAAACTCTATCAGATCCGGCAATTAAAAAAATATGGTAAACGACCCCATTCTCAGGATTTTTAACTACCTCCATTTTGGCTCACAATACACAGATTGATTACTTTGCCCAACCACGGGTAGCCTGTCGGTAGCGCTTTTCCCGGGCAACTCAAAGGTCGTGGGTTCCATTCCCGTCAGGAGCGTGGATGTTGTGCTTGTCTAGAGGTTTCAGGTTACGATTGACGGCCCGATATAACCTAAACAGTCGGAGAATCTAAAAACCAAGTACAGCGTAACCATCCTATTAGAGGAACTAAAATGGAATCATTGTCAGACAGTAGGTTGAAATTTAGACTTAATCTCTTTTTTTAAATTCAAGACAACATTTTAACTGATGACGTTAAAATATTTTGCGAACTCCTACTTACTATGGTAGACTGGACCATGATCATTAAATTAGAGAAATTGATTGCCGAACTGACGGAATCAAAATATCCTTCTTTCCTCGTACAATTAGGGATATAAATATCTAATAGTAAAAATGCAACTGTATCAATGGATGGCATAGGTAGCTGCATGTTGGTAAGCTAACCCAACTAACGGTTTTGCATGCTTTCTGTGCTATTTTTTCTTTTTTTTTGAATTGTGAAGTTTAGATTATAATATAATTACTAATCCTTTTTACACATGACATGTAATGCATGTTTGGTGTGAATTCACCCCCTGCCACTCTCCTTTATGGTGGATTGCAGGGTATTATGTAGATATAGATGTAATTCTACTATTTGACTGCTTTGCCTAGGAGTTTCCCCAGAATCAAAAGAAGACGTCGCGACGATATCGAATATTAGCGAGCTTTTAAAAACGATCTAGTTCGAACGTACCGAGGGCATTGGCTACAATCGATGGTAGAAACTCTAATTCAGGGTTAAAGTCCTCCAGATGCTGCGTTGGAAACTCAATGGCCAGGGTAAAATCCAACCAAGGGTGTCAATACGGCGGAAGAGAAAAATAATATTCGCATTACGCGGACCTTTATTCATTTAGAATGCAGATCGCGTCGCGATGCTCGTCCCAAGCACATTTAGTAACGGCTGAGCGCAAACGACAATGCAGCCACTTTACAACGGGTGAAAAGTACCAGGAAGGAAATTTCTTAAAATTACCAATGCCGAGCAGGCGCGACAAAAATATTAAAACGTAATCGAGTCCTACCCAACAAAAATGAAAAATGATTTGACATGGAAAATAAATCAATCATTAAGGATAACATTCTCTTTTTTTATCTAAATTCACTTTTTTCCAGGCTTCTCCATCAAGTAACTCATTTTTTTCACGTTGTAATTCTTGGTGAGAATGACTGGCCGCGGAATACATTTCAAAACGATATCATCGGCATTTCAAAGCGATATCATCTGTGCGACCTGCAGACGCGAACCGGCCTAGAATGATTACTTTGTAGCTGCACATTCTCGGCGCATCATTGACTAAAACATACGTAATATCAAGAGGAATGAAACCATTAAAGAAAAATACTATATTATTATAGACAGTAAATATCCGATAATTTAAGAAGCTATCGGATCACCAGGGTGCGTACCGTTAGAATCAACTTTAGGATAGCGTAATTCTATTCATGAAATTTTCAGAAAATGGGACTAGTAAAGCTCTATCTTTTTTATAATCATATGGTTATATATTCATTTACTAATTTTATTAACAAAGATTTAATCAAATTCACGATTTCATGGATAAACTTGGCAAAATAACAATTCTTATTCTTAAAACTGACAGAAAAATTATTTCTATGATGCGAACAAATAACGATGGCTCCCGAAAATAACTATAGAAGAATACATTAAGACGCATGACTTCACGAGCATTCCTAAAACTTGAACTTTTCCAAAAATTTTTAAATAAAACTCAGCAAAGGTTTAAATGCTTTAGCGTTATTACCAGGGGACACTCATAATACGAGTAAGCGGCCCTAGTATATGACACTAAAGGTTTTAAACCTTGATTGGGTTTTATTAAAAATCTGTGTGGAAAAGTACAACAGGTTTTACTAATACTATGAACTTCCACAAAGTAAGGCCCGAAGGAGTAGAAACATTAAAATGCATAACAATGTTTTTGCATTTCAATGAGGTTTTAATGCGTTACAATTATATATGCAATGGGGAATCATGACAAATGGGGATAAACAACACATATAAAAAACATAAGAATAATTTATAATCAAATTCCCTGCTTTATAAGAAGATTACTTCGGTTCTTACACTTTTCTAGCCACTTACAGGCCAATAAGTAAACCATCCACGCAGCAAGATATTCACTAGCCACCTCACACATTAAGAAATCGATTAAATTATTGGCATAGGCAATACTGGAAATAGTTGGCATAGGCAAAATCAGTCAATTCGTGGGAATTAAATGGGGCACGTTTATATATGTATGCGATGCGAGTGTGCATGGTCGCAGATTCATTCCGGAAGCAAAGACGAATCAGACCTCGGCATAATTAAAATGGTACGTTGGAAACGAAAGAAAATTAAACGAGAAAAGGAAAGAAGAAAAAAAGAAAGCGCTTCGAAATGGCGACAAAGCCGTAAAAAGTGACTAAAGGCCGCGACAAATAGACCAAACTGCCCACACGCCTCATCTCCCCACCCCCTCCACCCGCTGGTCCTATTGATTTTATCGAGACCGAATACTATTTCGTCCGACCCTTTTGCATGACTGTTTCGGGACCCCGGGTGGCGGCGTAGTCAAGGCTGCGGCATATCACGGATGGGAAAGAGAGAGGCCGGATGAAAAAAAAGGCGTCGGGAGACACTAAAAAAGCGTCGCTCGCCCGCCATGCATCAGCAGCGGGATGCGGCGCCTGTGTTGGTGGGTGCTTCATTGCCACGGACGGCTGTTTGGAAGAGGGAACGGCCATTCCCAACCCCTCCCCCCTCCTCTCCGACTCGCAAAACCGTCCCGTTTTTGTTCCCGCGTGTTTTATTGGTTCGGTTCATTGCGCTTCTTCTCACGCAGCCGTTTATTCGCGTCGCGGGGGGGGGGGGGAGGAGAGTTGTTGGGGAAGAGGGGGAAGAATGGGTTTGTTGGGGGTTGGAGACGGAGAAGGGGGGCGGCAACTCATATTTGCTAGCGACCATGTTGAACTCGGCCATCAGTCGTACACACCGCCGACCGATTCCAGGGGCAGGAAGGCAGCACCGCGGCTCCGGTTCGCCACCGTTTCTTTGTGCCGCGCATAATTTGACTCCTGCCGTTATGTATGAGTGTTCCCTGCAATGAATCGGTAATCGAGGACGCCACCAAGCTCACACCCCCCTCCCAAACACTCCTCTTCATCTCTCTCTCACCCTAATGACACTACTTCCACCCGCGCCTTTTCCCCTCGCACCACTCCGTTGATTTTTTTGCGGATCTCCCCCTCCACAGCTTCCCCCGCAAACCCCACCCTTCTCCCCACCCACCACCGGTGTCGTCACTTCCGTATTCCGCCTTTCCCTCGTCAAATGCCGCCTAACCGACCGACGGGGTCCCATCGATCACCCCCGAATGCACGAGCAGTTTCATTTCCCCCACGTGATGCCCATGAGAGGGCGGGGGGGAGGGAGGGAAAGGAGACAAGAAGGAAATGTATCGAATATGAAAGCCATCTCATCTACGGGGGTAAAAGGGGAGGGGGTGGGGTTTAGCGAGGGCTTTAGGGTTTCCTCCCCCGCAACGCCTCTTCCTACATTTTCCCGCATATTCATCAGATGCGACCAATGAACTGACTGGATGGGTGATGGTGGAGGGTGGTAATCCCATTCTCCCTAACTGACTGAGCACGGCGCAAAAAAAAAGGAAAACGACGTGGCGAATGTTTCCAGTTTTTATCGAGAGAATTTTTTTTCCTTTTTAGTGCACATGTCTACACGCGCTAAACAGCTAAACGAAACGGATAAACCACGCTGGTAGTTAACAGGCAATGCTCTATCCCAGGCGTTCCACGTCAGTGTACTTAACACGAAAGGACACAAATATTGACAGCTGGTGATGAATCTAGGCGCGTTGATGTCTGAGAGCGGGCATTGGCAAACCCTGACCCGAGTGTACGCGCTTTTAAATCCGCGTCCATCACGTTTTTTTCTCAGAGGAAATGTTTCGGGTTCTTACGGAAGAGGAAGAGGAACATCGAGAATTTGCGAGAAAGGTCACATCACGCCGAAATCTTTTCCGTTTTCTTTAACAGTAGTTCGTATTCCGAAGGAACACTAAAAATGGACGCAGTTAAGCACATTCTGAAAAAATGAATCGAACTGGTTGTGGTGGCAAGGTTGATAACGCGCCGACCTGGCAACCAAAAGATTGTGAGCTTGAGTCCCGTCTCGGTCACATTTCTTCTCAGATTAAATTGATTGTTCAGTAAGGTTAAACGTTGAGATATAATCTTAGGAGTTAGGGCACATTAAAACCTCATTCTATTACCACCACCACAGGGACCAAGTTTCGCTAAAAAATCAGAGTAACAAGTAGGTCATACAGTTTTTTTGGTAATATTTGACAATATCAAGGCACGACGACTAGCATCCTCCACCACTCGGTGACTAGAAACCATTTCCATGGGCCAAAAAAAATCAGATAAAAATGCTCGAACATGAACAGCAGAATCATAAATGATATGTCGAGTTACGCATACTAAAAAAATTTGAACCACTCCCATTTAACGGCTAAAAACTAAACTCAGATTGCCTTGATCATTTCTCATCCCTGAGGTCATTAGGAAGGACACAAAAGCTCTTTCCGTTTCACCACCTCGGACATTGTGGCTACCCAGAATGCCACCACATATTCTTACGAATAACATGATAAAGCCTCGCAACAGTTGTCTGCAGCAGCCCATTAATATCTCACAAAAAAATAGGATCAATAACGCGGGGGCACTAGAGTGTGTCACAAGACAGTGGAAAGGGCGGGGCCAAACCTTAGCCCCGAAGGGTAATGTTCCTTTTTCATTGAGCTCCTTTGAGTTTAAACGAAATAAACCTTTGTGCGTTGGTTTTCTTTAGCTCAAAAAACAAATAAAATGAGATATGAGAGAAATATTTTGGTACTATGTTGCCAAAACGTGCTATTGTTTAATATTGACCATGAACGGTCATTAATCCAACGTTGATTTGGCGAAGCTCTGAAGGTCATTCTGCAAACGGCTTACAATTCTATTGGGGCTAAACTGCAACACTTACGCTATATTACGTGCAATAGGCTTATCTGAGGACTTTAAAATATACTCCCCGAAATGCTATAAAACGATGAAAGAGTCAAATGAGCTAAGCTAATATATGATTTTGTCCTTTCTCGGCGAATGATATTTATAAATAATTCTCAGGTTTCCAGCCGAGTAAGATTTTGCGTTGCTGACGTTTCGACGGAATAATCCTCCATCGTCCTCAGGGCAATAAAAGAGTTAAAGGCTTATAATAGGGTCGAATAAGCCGGATTATTAACGATTTATACAAGCGCATTAGAATAGTCTGGGGTGAGATGCATTTTTGAAAAATTCCCTAATTGAACTAAAAAATCCCCTGCGTGAACTCAAAAAGTCCAATTTTGACGTATCAGAATAAAAATCACGCTTAAATATTTCACAATTACAACACCTATCGATAGCGAGGCAGCTTAGCGAAAACAGCATAGGCAAATCCGCGAGGAATCCTCTTCAGACTCACTATCGAACCCAATTTTGTGTGATTTTTTTAACGCACCAGATGTTTCTAGGTTTTTCATGGGAGCAAATTGAAAGCTGGCTTACTCGGACTCGGTACTAATGAGCTCTACCAATGCCGATCGAACCGGCCTTCGGCTTGCCAACTAGTTTTTATCCCGCGAAAGTAAGCGGAATATTAGAGCAAATCTTCTTCCTTTCCTACCTAGCATAAAAGCCTATGGCTTGTGCGTGCCAACGCCACTAATTAAAAAATAGATAGATACACATACAGCCAACTCATGTAAGTATATGCGTGGATCCCTATTCTGGAATATTTCTGGAAACGAAAGTGGCCGGATGTGACGGAGCAGAGCGTAATATTTAATTCCAGCTCCGTACATTTTAAAGAAGGGCATCCACAACCCTTCAGGTCTCCACTAATTTTCTTTTTTGCTGCAACAGGATTCCACCCCGTTCCTTGCCCTCTCCTAGGGACCCAAATTCTCCCCCTCGGCCGCGGATGTAGTGCGCAGATTTTTTCGAAAGGTAATTATTTTTTGTACTGGGATGGACGAAGCAAGAAGAAAATTGTGAGGAGATTATCCCAGCCAGGCGAAGAAGGCAATCTACTGGAAATGAATCCACTTACAGCTGGAAATTAAGCTTGTAAATAAGGAAACACTTCACCAGAACTTAACTTTGGGGCATGCTCCTTTACAGCAGTAAGACATGAATGATAACACGAGCAGAGAAGTCGAGGCTGGAAGAATCTAAAATGTGCGGCCATAGAGGAAAGATAAAGATAAAAAGAAACACCCGAGTAACCAACGGAGATCTCCTAAGAAGAGTAGAAGAAAATAAAATTCTGCTGAATACTCTGATATTTCCACATATTCTACTTTGCTATTTCCATACGTAACATTATGCGTGGAAATAGCAGAATGGGATGATAGGACGCCCGCTACCATACTGTATGCAGAAAACTTTGAAAAGAAGACGGAGAAACCTTATTTTACGCCGTTTTTGAGACAAGATGAATACAATAGTCGAGGGGAAAGTGAACGGAGACAATGGCAAAGGGCGGTGTTGTATGATATACAGGTATACGGATCAAGTTGAAAAGGGTATAAAAGAGAAGAAATAGAGAAATGTGGAGAGGTTAGCCGATAGGAGAAAGGTGTAGAGAACTGCGCCACACCAATTTCAGAACTGATGACTGGTTATGATGATTTTTTCGCCATCAGAACAACAGTAACAGGACGAGAGATAAGATATATATACTTTTGTCACGCTTGTGACCAGTTTTTTATATAAGCGAGGAGTTGCGTCTCTCAATCAGTGGAAATTCTACGGGGCACAACGACACACGGAGAGGATGCATTATAACGGACTGTGTCTCGGCCCTGATTTCCTTTCGGTCCACAGCGAGGGGTAGAGCGGGAATCTTTTTCTCCCTCCCTCAAACCGGAACGCGGACCGTTACTGGAGATTGCGTGGCGGAGGCAGGATAGTGGGGGAGGATACCGTACACAGTCTGTCGCGGATTCCTTATACGAAAAGTAACTCAAAGCCATCCCTCCCGCACCACCACGCGCGGCGCTCGCTAACGTCCTAACCCCCCCGAACGCTGCTCTGCTGCTTCTGTCTGAGAGTTAGAGGAGGGGAGGGGGAATAATGACGAGGAACCCGCTCAGGGCTGACGACTCCCAATTACAAGAGTGCCGTTAATACTCCGCCGCAATGGAACCATTTTTGGGTCACTGGGGGACAGAGAGAGAGAGGGAGGATAAGAGGGGCGGCATTCTCGACGAGAAGGAAAAGAATCAGGGAGAACTCCATTCGCGATGAATGCACGAGAGAGCAAATAAGCTCGTCGGAAATCGGGGTGGAGGCGAGGAAAAACGCTTGCGCGAAAGGGAACTGCGGTATTCGCAGAGCTGTAGAGAGCATCGTTAACTTGGTTGACTGGTGATGTTGTGGGCTCAAACCCACATTAACTTCCACCTATTCGATTCAATAACCATCTTGGAACACCACTCCTAAAATCTGCAACATACGAGACTTGATAAATGACAATATCGAGAACACTACCTTAGCAGTATCGTGCTGCATCATGCTGGGTTGCATGAGTACATCTACATCCACGCAATACTATGCAAGCCACCGTGAGGGTGTGTGGCAGGGGGTGATGATCACCGAACATGCACTACTGGCATGAAACTAGGCTACTACATGGAAACACAGTCACATGCCGCTAGATGGCTAGTATATGCATAGTAATAAAGGGATTGGTTAAAATGGCATTTATCTAAATATATTTATCTCTATTTATATATTATGTACGGGTTAGTAATGCTAATACATGCATAATACATATTAATACAATATTTCAACAACCTATCTCTTTGATATGCTGCCTATTATGTTCTCTAATAGTACATGGGAAAAATGATATTTTAAATCTATCGGTGTGACAAACTATCTTCCTAATCTTACTTGTCTGGTCAAACCTAGCATCATATGCAGGTGCTTTTAATATACATCTAACATCTTCAGGAAACGTATCCGTTTTAAATTACTCACTTTCAAAGTTCTGCAACACATTGCAGGCCGGACATTTTTGAAATTATCTTCCCTCCGCGGCTGTACATTTTCTCCAACTTTTTTGCATGCAGCTATTAAATAATTTATATTCATGAACATTATAAAACATTCGGCTTGAAGATTCAGCATTTGTGAAATAAAGCAGGAGCTACATTGTCAATGAATAATTAGCAAGGCATATACAAAATAATTTCTTCCTAACTACATCTGCAATACAATTGCAAAATATATGTAAACACGAGTATAATCGTGACCCATCCTTAACAGATGGCACGCAAAACACGAGGAAACTCATGGCCGGTCCGCAATGTGTTAATATCTTAATTGATACGGTCCTATTCTCCTGCAGGTTCCTAGCAGGAAATAGCAGCCATCGACTTATCACGCAGAATAGCCTCCGAATGTATTCGTAGCCGTCTGCGGTGAGTAGGTTGGAGCCCATAACCTGAAGATCGCTTATCCGAATCTTGTCTTGGGCTTTAAGATTACATATATATGTTATACCAGAGGTAGGAAAACCCGTCGCTAACCGCCACAAGTGGCAAAATTCAGAAGTTGAATTTTAACAAATTGTTGCCAAAATCTCAAAATAAGAATTTCTCTTAAAATAAACAATTGACAAGACACAAACCCAAAATCGATAAGATCGACAGGAGGACGCTGCAAGAGTATGTTCGAAGTCTTTTCAAATTTCACTATCACAAATGACAAGGATATGCACTAGTACCTAATATGTATCAATAAAATAAATACACAGAATAGCTTGCGAACATGATCGTAGGTATACGCGGCAGCCAGGTCAATAACCATCACTCTCGGTTACCGACCTGGCGACCGTAAATCCGCCAAGTAAAGTTTCGAATCCCATCTCGGGCATTGTTGCAGTGCTTGTTATAGGAAGGCGATCAGGTTAGACGGTGGAATAAGACATCAGCACTTTGAGACCTTAAACCTAAATCTACAGATAAGAATTTACATTCTAAGAATTATAAAAACCTCTTATCACTAGCTCCAACAATAGTTTCGATCTGTGGGGTAAGAGCCCTCATAAGACGCGCAAAATTCTCATGCGTGAGAGAGAAACCAGTTCATTTCCCCAGTGCCAAATGAAGACCCCCGGAAAAACGTAGACAAAAACAATTACGCCGACTAGGAATACCGGAAGGAGTACAGGATAACGCACCGTCGCATAATCCTTTAGTACCTCGTAAAATAAGACTGACCTGATACTTCATTTTCATGAGATTTCCAGAGGAAAAAACACTCCTCTTACACCTTATTTCCGAAAAATATCATCGATTTACACATCAAGTGAAACTATTTTTTTCCTGCAGAATTACTGTTCTCACTCACGTACCCAAGTTTTCCAAAAGCCGGATCTTTTCAAATGTGAACTGATTGGAATATGAGGCAAAAGATTTATGAGTAACCAAACCGTAGAGTGATGAGTTAGAAGCTGAAACTCGATTAAATCGATTTTCATTCTTATCAACTTCCGCAAAAAAGGATAGCGACTGCAAACTGAATTTCCCTATTTTATTACAAAAGGACAAGTAGAAATTCTATCCTTCTACCAAAACTTTTATGAATGATTGATTTTGCAGTTTTTGACGAGAGATTTAGGATCAACGCACTCCAGAGAGGTGCCCGCAAGCGACCGGCAATTGGAAATTCCCAAACTACAATTAAAATTCTATTAAAAGTTAGCGATGCTCAACAAAATCCATATTGGCCATCGCTGAAATATGAAAACAGCGAGAAAGAGAGACAGATTTTAATTACGAAGAGGAATAATTGAGTCGTTCTCATTTCCTTTGATAAGACAGGCAATTTTTTTTCTCCCGTGAGGACGGTTCGACAGATAAGTATTTCTCCCGTCAAAGCTCGCTCGAAAAAGACATTACGATCACAAGTTTTGACACGTGACGAACGATATAAATCCCTTTTACCTTCATCCCACTCCCTCCCCCCCCCCCCCCCCCCTCCATGGCTTTATCCTCTCCTCCTCACACCCCCCCCCCCTCTCACAGCTCCCTCGTCTAACCAAATCATGCAATTAGCCGAAAGGTGCTGCCAAAACTTCTCAGCACGAACGAGTCAATCACTGTCCGCTCGCGACTGAATGAAGTTACGAAATTACCGAATGCCAATTGCGAGCTGGATGGATCGATATAGGAGGAGGGACCGCTCCGCCGGAAATAATTAATCAAGTCCCCCACCTCACCCTTTTCCTGGCCCGGGAGAAAAAAAGAATAAAAATCGACCCCCTTCCAGTCCTTCCTCACAACACTCACCCCGTTCCACTTCGCGCGGAAGGACGGAAGGAATAACATCGTTGACCTTTCTCTTTTATCTCCCTCGGATTACGAGTATTGACAGACCTAAAAGGTGATGAAGTTCAAGGGATGAGGAGAAGGACGAACGGCCGGGAGAGAGGTACAGGGTTTCCTTCAACCCCACCCCCTTCACCCTCCTCGATGAGCTGAGCCACACCACGCGAGATACGGACGGACTTGCGATGACGAGGGATGATATTTCCCAATTTTTTTCATTTCCCTCGCACGGGGGGGAAATGCCAAATGTTAAAAAAAACGACAGACATGGCGCGAAGGTGAATGACAAGGGCAGGGAGACGAGACTTTTTCGGGGAATACGTGAGATTTTCCAATCCGACACAAAGCTTTCCAGGACAATGTCATGAGGCAATCTCGTTAGGTCTATTTCCAGACCTATCCACTAGCTCCATTATGACAGGGCAAAGACACCCTTTTCGTTAGTCGGGGGGAGAGAGGGTGGAATTCGAGACCCGAATGACATCCGCATGACTACAAAAATCCACGGTGGACGATTGGGAAAAATGCAGACCGCTCTCATTTGGCGATGTGAGCGATGTGCGAGGGAGTGGAATACGGGAGCTTGGCTCATGACAGGCGACGCCATCATTATCCGCCGTTGAGACATAATAGACAGGTTTACGGCGTCGTTGGCTGGAGAAATGGATCAGACGAAACCCAAAATCGAACATGAACATGCTGAATTACGCGGAGAGCATCACTTAACGGGTCAGCGAAAGTTTGGAAATCAATAAGGACACCAGTATAATAAGACTTTTCTTCAGAAATTTTTCTAACATACATAAATAGCTGGAATTGTAATTTTAAAATCAATTGCACTAGTCATAAGGGCAGAACGGTGAAAGATAGGACAAAATACTAAAAAAATAAAGATTCAAATCGAAGAGCTGAACACCAGTACCGATGAAATATAAACAATATAGGCATATCACTTAAAGTTAACGAAAAGTTTAAAACATTTCGTGCATGGAATACCTACCTATATATTATAATGATTATACAACGCTATCCAAGAAACAACTGAAATGGTCACAATTATTTAGGGGATCTTTCATTTTCATTTATGAAGAACGATTTACACCACATCTGACTTCAGACCATACTATTTACTTAATGCAGGCTAGAAAAAAGTTTGAAGTAGAAACGTTGTGGAACCAACGGTCCTTAGGCACCTACTTATTATCAAAGCTTAAAGTAAATATGATATAAAAAATTAGACCCGCTATTCTTACTGACACTTCTCTCAAATATAAACATTTTCCAAGTTGCACTAGGAAACTATTAAATAACCATATTTACCTCAATCGCCGAACGACCCACAGTACTCAGTTTAAGGTGCGAAATGTTATCTATTGATACATTAAATCATTCTGAGAAAAAAATCGTGAAAATTGGTGAATTTCATTGATTGATTATTTTAATGGCGAATTCATGGATTGCAATTTTTTTTTAATATTAACCAACCCGTTATTTTTTTCACTGAGAAAAAAAATTAAATAATTATTATAAAAACACACCACTATCGACTAACGTGACCCCTATAAATCAGGGAAGTATTGTAAGAATTCATGAAAGAACAAAGTTGATATTTTTCCGGCGAAATAAAATGGAGCAAATCATCAATGCGCTTCCGGAGGGCACAATAAATTTACCCCATAAATTACGCGGCGAGTTTTTTCCCCCGATTCCCACACTGTGTCCGCGTTTCCCCTACCAAACTTTCACGCGATAAAATCGTGCACATAATAGAAGGGGAGTGTGTTGAATAGCCCGGGTCACACCATGAACAAAAAAAACCGACTACTGCCTTCCGTCTCTTGGAGTGCTGGAGCGAAGTTCCAACGAACTATCCTGCGGTCAACGAAAATCTTGAAAAAAAAAGAGAAGCCTCCTCCTCTCGGTCACGAAAGGAACGCCGTAGTGAGAGCCGAATACTTGTCCACATCCATCTCCACTTCCTTCCTCACCGAAAATATCGCTCGGGTCATCAGGACGCAACGCCTCGCTGCGGCGACCACACCAATTTCCCACCCGATCACTCCACGCCCCACCGAGCGGCTGGCTCCTTTTCTCCCTCTCCTCCTCCTTTTTGCTACGTGCACGACCGAGACGCCTTCGCCACGGGGATCATCTCTTTCTTATCGACTCTTATCGGGTAACCTATACGTCACGGCGTCGACGTGGTTATGATCTCCCAAGCGGGAGACTTCGTGGATTATATATGAACTTCTCCATCCCCATCTACGCTAGGCCTAAAACACGAAACCGATGGGAATGATCGAAAAATAAGTAACGTTTGTAGCCCGGTGCAGATTAGATCGTCTTTCTTACGACGACAATTTAAGTCAGGACTGGTTCAGGCCAAACTCGCTATAAGTTTGGTTATTTGGGGGTGATGACCGACAGCAGAATGTCGTTTGCGCTTTCTAGGAGATAGCTATCTCTACCAAGCCAATTCTAGGGTGTGTGGTACGGAATTAGATATCACCAAATATGCAACGATAAGTGGGAAATTGGAGGGGACTTTACAGGAAACAGGGGAAGGTGGAGCAAATCCCGGCATCGGATTGAGCTTACTCATAAAAAAAGGAACCAATTATTGGAGGAGACTATACAGGGAACAGGGGAAGGTGGAGAAAATCCCGGCATCGGATTGAGCTTACTCATAAAAAAAGGAACCAATTGGTCCTCATTTTAACGTCCAATTCGAATGACCGATAGCTGAACTACCTCTCCACACAGCAGCTACAAGTGGAGACCTGCATACCAATCAAAAGTCTCTGCCATAGCTGGGATTCAAACCCGGGCCATCGGAATGGGAGACCAGAAAGGACCTCACCAACCCGTTCCCCTTAATAACTTGGTATTCACTTTTAAATTGTAACGTAAATTCTTTATATTTCCCGCTACTGCTAGAACAACATATTTATTTAAAAATAAATGACACGCGCGTCCAATAATCCCTTGGCTGTTAAGGTGAAATAAATGTGGAAACAACAACAAGGGAAGAAGAAAAATTTTACCCATAAAGCCGAGATGATAATAATTTAAAACAAAATTTTTATTTACACAGAAAACACTTCGATTACCACAACAATATACACAAATAGGTACAGGAGATCAGGAACAATCCCGTATTTTTCATGAGCAAGACTAATAGGGTAGCAGACATATTGGAGCATGCCTGAGATGAAGACAGATGAACTAAATGTTGTCAGATACAGTAAGGAACGTCACAAAGCTGTGGGCAAAGGTCAAAGATGGAAGACAAAAACACGCGATGAGCAATTGAGATGTAAGAGGGTGTTGACAGCATAGATGGAAGAGTTAAGCAAGCGTGGAGAAGGTAAGAAAAGAACTGATACCGCAGATGCCGTGAAGGGGGAGCATAAAGCAAGGATGGAAGAAATAAATCTTTGGTGAAAGGTTTTTATGAGAAGCGACAGAATTTTATGTGCTTTCGACGCAGTGAAACTTATTTTGGGAATTTCCAAAAGTTGGTATCAAAAGGCTACCACAACTCCACGACGGTGATAAGGCAAACAAAATCGTTTTTCGGATATAATGCAAAGTCCCAAGCGATAAAAAGTGTACCTAGTTTCCACATTTTTACGACGTGATGGTCTCATAAAGATGGAAGATCGCTAGCAACCGGTTAGAGTCGAATAATTCGATTTATTGCGGAAGTTTCGATGAGCTAAGATCTGATTAAGGTAATCTTTTTTTTTCCAAATTTTCGGAAGATTTGATTAAAAACGGCAGAGACGAATCGACACAATCACGAATGGCGACGAAGGAATACACGCACGGGTGTATTCCTCTTTATCGAAAACTTCAAGGAAAACAAGTTAGAAAAAAGAATGACTAGCTGGCCAGCAAAATCAAATTGTGTGCCCATTAGTTTTGCACGCCCGGCACGACTGATTGCTTGACTCGTGCCTCGAGCGTACCTCGTGTCGGCAATGCTCTCTGGAGGAGAGGAGGCAGGCACAAGACGTATTTCTTCTACGCAGACCCTTTTAATAGCCTCAAACGCCCCTCACGTGCGGAAGGGCGGGGTCAGTGCCGATCATCGTCGATAGAGTTAGTGCGCCACGGGTCAACGGACACCGACGCCGACGACGCCCTTGCCTTGGGAAGAAAAGAAAACCATCGCGACGGCAATTCCTCCCCCGCAAAGGTATACGTGGAAGTTGCGTACATAAACCCTTTAACTACCAGAGTGGAACGATATATTGGCCCTCTCTGGGTGTGCGGAAACTGCTAGCAGTCTGATTTATTGACCGACTTACATTACATTATTATAAATTTTAAATGTTACATTTCCTTATAATCAGGGTCAACATGAACGATTTCTCCATCTTCCTGAATCTGAAATATATTGTCAACATTGAATTAAATACCACTTTATAAATTAAAATTGAGTATTTTAAATAATGTAAAATAACTGGCTAAAGTAACTGAATAATATTAAGAATTCCATGAAAATGTGTTTGGCAGTATTTACACAGTCTACCAAATAGGGGCTTGCAGTAAAAGGGTTAAAGTACAAAATTAGATTCATTCAAGAACCCCATTACTTACCGCAAGGGGGAGTTCACGATTAAAGGTTTTCCATAAATTACGTGACCAAAAGATGGTGGGAGGTGGGGGGGAGGGAGTTGGGTTCGAGCTAACTCTTAGGGTGTATTATGGACAAGAAGGGGAATGGGGTCCAGCCTTACGTTACGTTGGGACATATAGAAAATAAAGAAAATAGTAATGATACACGTGATAATTTGTGAATAAATAGCAGTATTGAGAAGCAAATAAATTATTCATAATAAATGGCTGCTTTGTCATTTACAGAAAGAGAAGGTTTTTTGGCTACGTTAGGTAATTTGGGAAGATATCATTAATGTTACTGAGCGTAGATATATGGAGGAGGAAGACGGGATAAAAAAGAAGTTGAAAATCAGCTATAGTGACGTGATAAATGGATGGACCCTTATCTCGCGGCACCCTCGGGTCACTCGATGTCTCACTCGCAATCCCGAAGAGTTGAGACGATTTTGTCGAAAAGATGTAGTAACTCGAAAGTGAGGATTTAATTGCTTATTCACTAAACTGTCCTCATCATCTCTGCAGTGCGTGAGCAGTAGGGGTGACGAGTGACAATTTGGCGAAGTAGCCGGTTGGCTAGTGCGTTGGGCTACTCACCGAAAGTCTTGCTTTAAATCTGAGAAATAATTCCAGAGGTGTCCAGTTACAACCAAAGCTGTTCGATTTTTCTGGGCAGCGGATCATTCCGAAGAATCACCGGGAGGGGGTTGTAAACGAATGTGTCCCCGTACCCTGATTGCACACTATTCACACGCAGTTTTGCTAAGTACATGGTGAGCTCCACCTAATTTCCGAAAAAATGCCAGTCATGTCCTAGGCAAGACTCAACCCTATGATCATGGTGCTGCCAGGAAGGGGTGGGCATGAAAGATAAACTCACAGGTTGAATGAACGTTCCAGCACATTTAGAAACAAATCACAGACGACTTCTCCGATGAATACCTCTCCAAACTTAAAGAAACCTAACAGAAAGATGAGCGAAACCCACAGGGTAAAAAGTTCGGGAGAGGAAAACGAGCCACGCCGGACGGAATTGGGGTGGAGGCAGAACACTCACGGACGCTTTCCGAGGCGCTTTTGTTTTCTGGGCGAGGGCGTGAGCATCGTGTGCTCGTGTATGCGCGGTGAGTGCGCGGGTGTGTGCGTGTAGTACCACTCTTTCAGCAAGAAAGAACAACGGATCGACAGCGGGGAAGAGAGTGAGGCGGTGGCAAATGACTCGAATTCACACCGGGGCGGAAAAGGACGCACGAGAGAGAGAGAAAAAAAGAAAATAACAAAGTGAGTGTGCGTGTGTGTGTATGGTAGAGAGAGAGAGGGAGAGTTTTAAAAAAACATGCGTAGGGAGCGCACAAAACCAGGAAACGAGACAATCGACCTCCTCAACACGACTCTTCGTGATGCCTCCCCACCCGCCCGAAGTGTGTGGTAAAGAGAGGGCCGGACGATTTAGCGCAGGGGTGGCTCTCGGGAACGCAGAGGGATGGAGAGTAAGGGGAGGGGGGCTCGGAAATAGGGAGAAAGAGGCGAGGAAGAGGACACACTCCAAAATTAAAGAAAATAAAATATAACAGGAGAAACTCCACAGTCGGTCCAAATGCGCGGCGAGCCTTTCATGGCGAGTGGAAAAAGGGAATGCGGAAAGGAGAAAAGGGAAGAGCGGAGGGAAAGAAAATATAACTGTTGGGATAGAGGCGAAAAATACACACAAAGGAAGAGGAAGAGCAAGATACTGAAAGGGAAGGTTACCTAGCTCACTCGCTGTAACCATGTTTTCGACAATGCTACGCACAATTCGATAGCGTATCGAGATTACCATCCAAATTAGTTTTCAAAGCGAATCAAACATGTGTACCCTTTTCAGGAACGGGATTGGTTGAATGATTTCGGAATGAACTGCACATCGAGATGCCTTTCCCATTTGCCCTTCACGCGTCACTCAAATGTGTTTGCTTACTTTTCATGAACTAACGAATTAACCCCCTCTGTGAGCACAAAGCTGGTAACAAAGACAGATGTCTTTGTATTACCCTATCTACTTTCGCAGAACGATGAGCAATTAGCACAAAACTTCAATAAGAGAGAAATTGAGAATGTTCTCATGGTCTCAGTACTCTCCGCAGACTTCACGCACGAACATAATTATAATCCTCCAATGAAGCACGCAAAAGAAAGCACATAAAAATAATTAAATAATTATTAGCAGAATTTGTCTTCGTTCATAGGCACCCCAACTGGAAACATTACAACTGCATCCACGGACTGACATTACGGAGACCAATATTTATTAGCCACGTCAGGAGCAGTACTTGAGGGGTCAGGCCACTAGTTATGATACATTACCGACAGTCTAGGCGTCCGTTGCGTTTGGGGAAAGATAAATTAAACATGAATTCCTAGTTTGAATGATGATGCACACGATAATTAGTAAATAATTATAGTTCCGATAGATAAATAAGGTATTTAAAAATAATCTGTTTTATCATTCACTAACTAAAAAGGGCTCACTGACATCGCTACGTAATTTACCCTCAGAAATTATCACGCAGCGTTAGCTAGCAGGTGGGGCGTGAACAAAGTGTAAAATAGCGCCACGCAACATATGGATGGCCACAATCTAGCTTGGCTCGTTACCGGCCCGGACACCTAAAGATTGTGACCCAGGAGGAACTTCAGTAAAATGCATAAAACCAAAATCTAATAAAATTAACCCCTTATTAAATAGTCCAACTATATATTAGTCCTTACTACGATTTCAGCCACCATCTCCTGTCAAGAGTGACTAGAAGTTAAATATAATTTCTCAAATGGTTATGAGATGCAGAAAACACAAGTTAGGGCTAATTAAATTCCGCGGAATTCACAGGGGGTAGTTTACGTCATCAAATAGGCTTGGAGGAATCGTCAAAACGATAGGGATAGGTGAGAGAGAGGGAGATGCGGATGTGGGGGTAGGGTTGCAAGTTGTAGGGAAAAGGCAAGGGAGGGAGAGAAGGGAAATAAGAGCGTAAAGGGGGCACACAAAGAGAGGTAAAAGGGAGAGAGGGTGAAGTGAGATGGAAGGAGAGGGAGGACGGGTGAAACGATCGGGGATGCCAGGGGAAGAAAGACAAAAAGAGAAGAAAGTAAAGCAGAACTCGCGCACTGAACCTTCGGCATCGAGATGGGGTGAGTTTGGGGGAGAGAGAACCCGGCCGTGAGTGAACGCGCAAAAGAGTTCACGCGAATAAGGGCGGAGGGAGGAGGCTGAGGGCGCGAATAAAATCACAACGGGGCCAAACATTGCAGGAAGTAAGGGAGAGAGAGGGAGGGGGAAGGAGAGAGGGAGGGGGAAGCAGAGAGGTAGGGGGAAGGAGAGAGGGAGGAGGATGGAGACGGAGAGAGAGAGGGAGAGAGAGAGAGAGAGAGAGAGAGAGAGAGAGAGAGAGAGAGAAACGGCATCGTTGTGGGTGGGTTACGAGCTCCGCGGACGACAGAAGAGAAGAAAATAAACAAGAAGGGGAGGAGAATCGGGAGGAAGTGCGCGGGGCGTAATGGGACTCGCCCTCTGAAGGAGAGTGGGAGGAGGAGGAATAATGGGTGGGGGAGGGGATGGTGCCGCGGAGGTGGGGAGGGGCCGTCCGCGTAGGCGATTGTTTGCTCCCGCCTCTCGAATCAGTAAATAGAGGGCCCCCGCGACGCTTATTTCACCCCACCACACCCCACGCCTCCCTCTTTTCCTTTCTTTCCCCCACCCCCCCCCTCGCCGACAGATGAAAAGCGGGGTGGCCCTCACCAAGTTCGGAATAGAATGAAATGGTACCACCGCGGCTTTTCCCGTATCCGCGGCCCGGGCGTTCCAATTCGTTCGCACGGCGGAGAGAGGTGAAGAGGTGGACGGTTTAGGGGGGTGGAGATCGGAAAGGGAGGAGGGTGAGGAGGAGAGGTCGGCATAAATGAAAGAGAGAGAGAGAGACGTAGACCGGAAGGGTGAGGGAGTCGGAAAGAAGGGAGGTCGGGGTTCATTATTTTTTTCTCTCTCGCGATGATGCATACTTCATGGGACGCGCGTCGCTCGCACAGCGTCAATTCAGCGAATCGAGAGGAGAGTGGAAGGTCGTGGCAGGAAAGGTCGCTGTATCGTTAGGTCCGGCTTCGAAACTCTGGAAGGGGTTTCTCCATCACGGGTGCTGAACAGTATTTTCAATTTTTTTTTCAATTAAACCTTGGCGTGGCGACAAATGCATGCTTTTTCACTGTAAAGAGGAATTGGCCGTAAAGACAAAAAAAAGATATTGCAAAAAGGGAGATTTTCCACATGTTTTTCCTAGCTTGGCCGAACGATTGCTAGTAGTTCATATTTTTATTAGCAGCCCATTTGGGTGACTATTCAAGCACAACTTTTTCATTTTTATGCAAACAGTTATTGATAATATGTAACTCTTAAAAGTATGCTAGGGAAGGAAGGCGTGGCATCCTGTAGGATGGGGGGGTAAAAAATTATATCATGTACTCCGTGGCGGAGTGTTGTCAGTTTAATAATCATAAGGGACTTCACTTGGATCCATCGCAAGAAAGCCTTTGGCTTGCTGAAATTTAGTAAATTAATCGAAACGTTAAAATTTAACTCTTCTAAAAGGTTGAGGTGTGGGGAAAGGTTGAGGATATAATTACGATACAGTAAGTACATCAAATCAACCCGCTAAGTATTAGTATTGTAAATATTAGCGTACGTACGTAATGCATGCTCGGTGAACATTCAACCCCAGCTCACAGCTCTAGGTTTGCTTGCAGAGTACTCAGCAGATGTAGATGAATACATCGAGTCCAATTCCAGAAAACGTCTAACCCTTAATTCCGATTCCCTTTCATCTTTAAATAACCCTGCACCAACCAGTTAGGTATTTGGGAAAATATAGGAAGAAACTGAATTATGGAAGGATAGAGAGAAACTCAGCGTCAGAATAGACAACTGTCAACGAAAAGCGTCCACGGCTTAATGTCCCATTTGACGAACGGTGTACTGCACATTATTTACTCTCCACGCAGAATCCACGTACGGACCGATAAACCAATCGCAAATCTCTACCGCTGCAGGAATTTGAGCCCGAACCCTCGAGATGGGAAACCAGTATTTTAACCACCACATCAACGAGATACCCCTGAGAGGTGCAACTGCTAAAAAAATTGCAAAAATTGGCAAAACTTTCCATAAATCAACTATAAACGAAAATGATAATTATCACGCCTTTGAGTTTATCTTCGTGCATCCCATCACGGAGAGAATCTGGGCATACAGAGGATGAACACCATTACGCCGGAGGAGTTTGGGATAGGGGCTTTCACTACACATAGACGAGGGGTGAGGGAAAAGTTAAGCCAACAGCACTTCACGTCGCATCCAACAATGCGGCCATGACTTACAATTAGTCTCCTCAACATAGGTGCATGATATGATTTTCGTAGTTCTGCTGCGATAGACAGAGATGAAGCATGGGTTCATTTTGTCAGGACAAGAGTAGCTTAAGGCTTGTTTACGAAGTTGAAGCACCGTCGCTGGATTAATAGCGAGGAGACGGGTGACACTAATAGTTTGTGCAGTTGGCCCTGAACACAGGCAGGCATGGGACAACCTTGTCATTCTATCGAGCGAAGTTGGGTTAAGCGAATTTTCGGTCACTTAACGCTGAAAATCTTCCTTGGCATGCAAAAAATGGTATCAATTTAGGTCCAACACTTTTCACACGGAGTTTTCTATTCTCAGGCGTTATTTTTTTTCCAACATCCGACGCAGACTATTTGTTCAATTTTTTCCTGACTCTTACTGATTTTTAAGGTAGACATGAGATCGTCATTTTGTGCAAGAAAGACCTTAGTCTTATTTTGAAACGCGAACAAAATTGCTAGCGTTGTATACTGATACACGTTTGTATTTACTCGCAATTTTCATTATCTGACCGTAGTTCGTGTAACACCGGAATTGTGATTTCCTTTTAACTTCAACAAATTAAGCAGAATATATTTTAACGTATCAGGCGATAATTTGTGATAATGTGTGACAGACAGCATTTTCACATAAATACTCTGTAAATTTCCACAATAAGTTAATTCACCGACCCAGGTTTTAGAAAGAAATTTACATTCTCATGGTACTTTGATTATGACAATGTCTTCCTGAAACCTGGGTCAGTACAATAAAATTATTATGGAAATTTACCAAGTAATTCTGTGATAATACTGAATGCAGCAGACTCAGCAAGCAGAAAAATATTCGCTCCGATGTTATACCCAATAATTTCAGACCTAATCATTGCTGTTAATGGAAAAATGTAATAGTCAGCTGAATGATGTCGATGGAAACAGGCAATACTTGGTGGAACATGTTCAGTGGCAGCTGAATGTCGTAGAAATGAATAAGACAAATACCATCTAATCACTATCATCAAACCATGCTTAGGTTATCGGCAAGAACATTCTAGAAGCATCGATGCATGAATATAAAATGCGCGAAATCATCTGAGTAGAGCCGGCAACCATAGCCAGGCCGGTAACGTGCTGTCCTCGTAAGCCGAAGGTCGTGGGTTTCACTCCCACCCCTGATATGGTTGAAGAGCCTTGGACTTAAGCATAAGTTGGATTTCGCGACTAACGGGGAGCACATAAAATAAACTCTACCACCATTCCCGGAAAATTACGTTTCGGCGAATCAATTTTTTTCCACCTTCGATTCCCACTAACTTCGGAACAAGATCCGAGAGGGAGGAAATAGAATCAAGCCGACTGAAAATCTATCTCCTCACGGCAGTCCGGATGGTTATGGGAACAGCCACGGCAGGTTCAACCTGTTGGCAGAACTGCAGAACTCGTATTTCGCGCGCGCTCGCGCTATTTCGGTCCGGGTCCCCGACCCGCGACCAAAAAGGAACGAGGAGACGAATTTCCGATGGAGGCGAACTCACCCCCCACACGCTGCGGAGCGGGGGAGGTCGAGGACCCTCGAAATCGAACGGTGCTCGGATCACGACGTCGAGTGAGGTACTGGGTGGGGGTCGGGAATGGGGAAGGGGGGAGAGGGGGGTGACGGGCGGAGAGACGACGGAGGGATTACCTCGAGCGTGAAAGATTTAATTTGGACGATTTGTTTATTTACCTGGATAAGGAGAGACCCTTAAGTCCCCTCTTACCTTGGAAAAGGGACCACCACAACTTGGGTTGATGATTTGTGCCCGAGTTCACTTATGCATTAAACGCGTTCAATTAGCAATACCGGCAACCTAAAATCCGCAACGACTAAAACGAAGTAAAGTGGTGACAACCATGTCGGTGAACCCCGACTTCACAAACACGAAGGACAATATCAAAAGCTAATAGCAGCTTTTCCTCGCCCATACAGAATTCTCTGATTCTGTCCGATAGGGTACTGTTTTGCACAACAAGAAGTACACCAAAATATTGTTAATAAGCGAAGAATATGTAAGGTAAATATTTATATATTTATATTAAAATAAAATATGAAATAGATGGTTATTAGCCCGAATTCAAAAAGGATCTTATTTCGATTAGGTAAGATTTTTCATACGAGTAGATAAGGTGGTTAGATATGACCTAAACCGTTGGATAAACCGACTATACCGAATAATATCCGAATCCCACTCCAGCTACAAGCCCAGAGATCCCAAGACGGCGTCCGTTTGAGATTCACTCAACAAACTCATCTCTAATGACAACCACAAATACTGCACACTCTGCAGCGAAATATAAATTGGACGTATCCTTTCTTAAAAAAATTATTTCGTTATCTAATTTAAAAATGCAACACTCATATAAAAGACGAAGTACGTAACGGCGGTAAAGTTAAATACGAAGCAAATCGTGAGTACGGATGAAATAAAGAATGCTGCACTTCCGCCAACAGAAATTTAGGAAAACGAATGGAGAAACATTCCCCTCATGTCTCGATTCTACCCAATCCATCCTCTCAGCGCCCCCCTTCCCCTATTGATTGACGACTTAGACCTACCCTATTCTAAACACTCCCTCCCCTCGTATGGAGCCAGACGCGACATTATGAATTCAACAATTTCGCTGCTGCATCGAGAGACCCCGAAACTCGATTGCCCCACAGATTATCGACGCAGACACGCGGCCAGGTTAATTTTTTCGCCCATTCCACCGTAATATATTCAGCAATTCGTTATCCAGATGTGAAATAAAAGATATAGGAACACTGGTGCGACCTCGCTTTTGCCATATTATGAAACGGCCGCTTCCTGAGATGATCAAGCGGTCGAAATGATTTGTTTCGCGGGGGAGATTTCAGAAATGGGAGAGAAATTCCCGCCAGCCAACGTAGATTAAAAGGGATAATAAGGACGGGATACCGAATTTAAAATATTTATACGGACTTTTCAACGGATTTTTTTGTCTCGGCACGAAGCCGCATTAAAAGGATTATGGGAGATATTTAAATGTCCTGTCCCACGCATACCACCGATTTATGGATATTTATCTTCGTGAAGTATGCTGGGGGTACGAAGCCATTTAAAACCGCAGACAGAAAAAATTCAGAATATTTCCGCGAATGATAAGCTGCGGTATCATTAAAAAGCCTATTAATTCATACTGGGATACAAAATTTAAAAAAATTCAACACTATTCAAATCATCCCACCTTTTACCTCTTCCAATTTAACTAACGTTAAAGGGAATTGCCACAGAATATAATTTTGCTCTGGCCGATCGTGGATTTATCAAAAAAAGAGCACCACGCCTGCTAATTAGTGCCACCATTCATTAACACTGAACTACAGAGGACTGCGTTTGCGTGCATGGTGATCTTGGCAAGATTTCCAAAATTTATAATATATGGAGATGGCTGTGTATTTCCACAAAACTTCAAAAATATGAATATTAACATGTTTGATTTCTGGAGTTCATTAAATTTGTCGAATGTATTAGACCACTCGATTTTTTTTTCAATCATGGAGTCTATTATCAGGTAAGGTTAACTGATACAAACACGTGAACTGCACATAAAATGCAAAAAATTGACCCATTATTCACAATTTCTTCCTCAAATAGAAATAAGCATTATTTCAAATAAGCATTACTTCAAATGTAAATAAGCGACTGACGTTGGTTATTTCACCATTATCATTATGTAAGTAGGAGTAATTTACTTATGTACCGTAACACCAAACGTTAAGAGTTTCGGGAGGATATATGAGAAGCGAGCCTCCATTCTGTTGTTCTAGAGTGCCATATCACCTTTGTCAAAACGTAATGACAGGCAACATATTTGGCAAGTATAAGATACTAAGATTAGTTTTTGCTAAGCACTCAGGTGGATGACGTAATAGGCCACAGGAAATCTCCGGTGCTCAGAGAACAGTTTTCACTCAAAGAAATAACTGATCCATTTATCTAAGTCTTTGGACTTGATTGGTACAGTAAATCTCATCATTTTTATCAAATGGTTTCTAGTTTTATAACTTCTTCTTACGGCCAATAATGCATTTAATGCAAGTAAGCGTGATAGCCCACTTGGTCAATCCATTGGTGCGTACTAACCACCTAGTTGCACGTGACCCTTATATCTAATATGTGCATGTGTGTGCATGAAGTAGTAGCACTGAATCTCATAGTTGCATGTAAGTAGTGCATGATTGGTGATCTCCACCCCCTGCCACACACCCTCGCGGTGGTTCACAGAATATTACATAGACGCAGACTTGGTTGAGCGCTAGGATACTAACCGAAGGTCCCGGCTTCAAATCCGAAAGAGACCTAGTAGGAACGTCCAACCTACCCTAACCGAGAAATTTTATGCGCATCAGATGATCCTGGGAAACAACTTGGGGCAAAGAGAAAGGAACTTCTTCCTCCCCTCCCCCCCCCCCCTTCTCTGAAGTACGAATTCACCAAGTGTCAATGTAAAAGAATACTAGCATATTTTCTCTCTAATTTTTGTTTCACGACGGACAATATCGATGAAGAAAATGATACGCCAAGAACTCGCAAAAGTGTATAAAAAATTACGACTTATGAAGATAGAGGGCGTTTGAAAGACGAAGGAAAAGTATATACAAAATGATAAACAGCTGAAAAATCAATCGGAATTGTCAGTTAGAAACGAGAACACAAAGAATAGTTCAATGAACTTGACAAAATCCTGAGCATAAAAACCATCCTCATGGCATTATTTGGAGAATCACAGGTGGGAATACTGACGATAACGGAAGAATGCTGACAATATGTAAGTAGGGAAGAATGAAGACGGTGATGATTGCATAAACCAACCCTGATGATCAGCCATACAACCAAAAGGTTGTGACATCGAGTCTAATCTCGGGGATGAATGTAATTGAGTTATGGTTAAATAGTACATGAGACGGTGCGATATAAGCTTGGCACTAACGTAAGAGGACCCGAAATCTGATTACATAACTATACAGCAATCGAACCATTGTGATGTGGGGTTGATGCCACAAGCGGATTCCCTTCAGGGGTAAATGCCTAAGCCCAACATTATATCGCCACATCACAACACCTGATCCAACAATGGCGCGCGAGGACAACACGGAATATTAAGCTCGCCGAGACACTAACGCCGCATCCGGGCGACGCATGTAGGTACATAAATTTCATGATCGGCCAACAGTTTCCCGGATACATTCGGTCGGAATGTGTCCGGCAAGGGTGTCGGTAGAGCCGGGGTGGGTTGGACGCGGGGAGGGGGGGGGATAGGAAACTCACCACCAACACGGGGACGAAAGGGACTGGATGAGGAACGAGATGTATACGAGCGGGCGGGAAGGACAACGCCCAGGCGGAGTGTTCGCCCGGCGGGCGTTGGTGCTGTCAAGGGGCGGAAGTGGAATAGGGCGTCGGGAGGGAGAGGATAGGGAAACTGCCCATGAATGGCCGTACAAAAATGCGAGTGCTGCTTTACGATATGAAACAAATATTAAACATAAAAGAGTGGATGTATCTCGACTTCGCAAAGCAAACTGTCAATCAATACATCGCATATTCTCACACGGTTTACCGCACGTAGCTCGTTGTTCCATTCACCATGATATGGCACGCAGCACGCCATAGGGTAGGTATGTGCCAATACGGTCTGTGCATGAGTCTTTTTTTTGTACCTGATAGCACCCTTTAAAATATTTGTGAAAAATATGCGCAAATTAATTCTTCAAGGCCGCTAAGGTAGAAAAAATTCCGACCAAAAAATAGCACATTTTAAATTCCTAACAGCTACCGCCACATCGATATAAAAAAATGTAACACCAATTGTTCTGGTATTTCGCCAGTGAGTATGGAAGGAAATAAGCTGTATCACCTCGACGGTTATCGCCGTATGGAGCAAGGATATCACATTTATTACACGTATTGCACCCAATAATTTGTTATATCGTGAAGAAATAGGTAGAAGTTTCGGAAGCGGCTGAAGAGGCGATCAAGGTCGTGCTCAAGGAAAATATTTTTAACGAGTATTAGCACAGTTTAGCTAGAGTAAAGATTTTCATACATTACCAAAATTTTTTACTATCAGAATATATAAGATTTTTTTACCTTAAGGCGTACGTAAGAGTTGGCGCAAAGACGAATACTAATGAAAGATAATTTATTTAATTTGCAATTTCACGATTGAACTTCATATTTTTCCAAGCTTAAGTTTTTTTGTGAATAAATTTCCAAAATATCCATGGCTCATGAAGTTTCGGTAAATTGGTTGACAATAATATGGTACATTTTATCACTGAAATATGTAGTTCTAATTGTTCATCCTTCAATACGTCTAACGAATGGCATCGTCGAAGCTCAATATTATCTGTTAATTAATATTTTGTCAATTTCGGTGGTTTACGAAACGATAATAAATGAGCAAAAACATTGGAAATTAATTATTTATGGTTTCCAATATATAAAGCAATAATTAAAATAGTGGTGGACATGAATATTAGAATTTTAATTACGACTTTGCGATTAAAATGGAAATATTTAGTGAATAATAATGAAAGCTGATCGTGCGAGATAGTTACTTGCAAATAACATCTATGTGGAGGGGATAACAGCTAGAAGACACTTAAATACCAGAAATTTACAAGTCATCCACAATACTTACATTATGGCCACATGCATGATATTTAAAATTACTTAAAGGTATTCAAATGAGAGGAAATTACAAAATATGAGCACAGGAATGATTTGCCGCCAGCGGTAAAGAAAGTATACACACATTTGGCACAACAGTAGGACACGTGGTATGGGGCCTGCTCAAAAATAGTTCGATATCCCATCATGTGATGATGTTTAGCCTCAGGCTTCCCAAATTTCCCCGTTCTCTACCTGAAAACTACGTGCGTTCTCCGTTCATGAAATACACCGACACGCCTCACCAATGCACTCTCATTAGCAAGTTCGTCGACACAAGTCCAAAACTCAGCACCCAGGCCGACATAAGCGCCCCCAAGCCAAATAATAGCTAAGGGTGATAAAATGTTTATCGCTGATTTCTATTCTTAGGAACTGACAAGGATTCCAAACATAAAATAACGTAGAATTCCCTAAAAGATACCTCGAAATTTTCACAATTCTACGAAAATGGCGCACATAAAGGCATCCGAAAATTCGAGTTGGAAAACCCAAAAACAATATTTAGGGATGATTAACAAAGAAGCCAAGCCATTCACACAACTGTTTACCAACGTCTACAGCCCTCGGCGATTCTCGCAAGGGGTGAACAATCACCAAACACACACTACATACATGAGCTAGCGGTTACAATACTACTCAATGGGAGATTACTATTTCTACCATACCTGCGGAACATACATACTACAGATTTTATCTTTTATACACCAAGCAGAAGATACTCGAATTAACTACAATCCTGTATTGTAAACAGGGTAGTTCGTGTAGCCATGGAAATACACATGTTAAGGAGGTTGAATTGCAAGTTAAAAGTGTGCCATTTTTTCATATATTTTGGCAGTAAAATAAAGAAGTATCCAATGCCTAGATTCGTCAGCAGAAGTCCTTTATGCTGTACTACTTTTTTCATTAATCGCAATTGAAATTACGCATTGTAAAGAGAATGGGCACCTCCAAGGAAAATGGTATGATCTCATATCGCACACAATTCGATACTTCAAACAGCTGATATAGACGCGCATTTTCCCTAAAAATAAAATGGTAATACTGACATGGTATCGATCCATCTTATTTTTTCAAGATATTAGCGTTTTTCGCTATTACTGCAAGATAAATTTGTTAGTGGGATTGAAATAGCAGTGTGGCCAAGCAGGGATTAAGCTAGAGGCAATCCGAGGATGGTTTAGAAAACACTTCCAACACCGACTCTCTCATTTATGTAAGACTCAAAAAATGTGCTCAAGCGAGAGCTCATTGCGGCGTTGCCGAATTGTTTTAAAGCGGAATACATTCATAATAAAAGAGATTAGAAATTGGATTCGAGGGAATATTATAATTTAAATTTAACTTTTCAAATTTACATAATTAAAAATGGTGAAAGTATCATATAAATTCATTCATGCCTTAGCATAATCACTCTTTTACCTCTATTTTCAGACTGAGATAAGTATTCACTAAAACTATTTTATACTACAATAATTCTGCAACCCTACTGCGTTACTTATGTGTTCCAATAGTGTACGCATGTCGAAAATGGGCAGAATATTTTTCACCAGCGTTCAAGGATATCCAAAGTAGTGGAATTTCTCGCGTTTTTGACGCGAACGGTAGCGAGCCAGCACCTTTACAACTATCCCCTCTCTCCCCCCCAATTGTAGGTTTTAAAATTTTAACTGCGGAAAATTATAAATCAACTCATACTTTTATCGCCAATTTCCACAACGCGGAGTCAGAAATTACGATTTTAGGATAAATGTCCCTGAACGATGGGGTATTATTTTTAATGAGCGCAAGAATTACGAGGGAATGCAATGTCCTACATCGACCGACCGATACGCACGGGTTAACGCACGGGCTGGACCGGAATACGTCCCGTCGTGACAGTGCACAACCGTGGCGGTGAGATGCACTGACAATGGGGTGGAGGAGAGGGAGGGAAGGACTGCGGCGGAGAAAAATCCCGCGGTTTCGAGATGGAAAGGAATTGCAGAGCGAGGAGAACCGACACCACGGGAGAGTAACGCGAGACGGCATAAACAGCCAGGCGTTCACCGAGCCGTGCAACTGCATGTACGTCACTGTCGGGGTAATCGGATTTCCGCAGGTTCGAGTCCCGCCTCCAGCAAGCGCGGCGGCCACGATTGAGACTTGCGATGAATCCAATTACGGGGTGATTACGATGCGAAGTAATTTCCGGAGTTCGTCCATCCGTGAGGGCAAAGAGCCGCCGCACAGCTTGGCTGCCCAGCGGTACAATTGTTGTCTATGCAAATTTCTAACGCCTGCTTTTCAACACATTTTTTTTCTAGATAGCGATCCAGGGTGCCCATATAGCCATTAAAACGTTTAAATTTAAAAAGCAACTTCTCACAATAATTATAGCGACGCAATTATTGAAATTCAATGTTATTTATAAGGAAATCAGATTTGCGAACCAACACAATGTTTTATTCTTTTATTTTCCACAATGGAAAGGTTTTAAATAGTAATGCCTGAAGTTATCAGTTATACAATGGTTTATGATAGGCCTAGATTCATTTAGATAGGATAGGTTTAGTATAGGGAGCAGCGTACCTAATTCTTCTACTCCTAAATCAATGTTCCACGAGTTGACTTGTGGGAATTTGGACGTCACAAAAATACACCTCACTGTACTGTACACTTAGAATTATACTGTATTGTTATACTCTATCGGTTTCGACTTCTTCCCATCAATATCAAGAATTCAAGCCATGGTTTTAACTCTTGATTATGACCTTATTATAAGGTGAAATAAAATACTAGGTGATACAAGGGTAGAATACAAGAAATTGCATTTTGTGGCATTTTGCAAACCCTTTGTACCTGGAGAACCGAGAGGAAAAGGAGCGTTTTCATTCTACAGCGCCGAAGTTGGAGCTGGTAATAAGACAAAACACCTCAGCCTACCACCGCGTAACGCCGGTATATGGCTTTGCCTGGAAAAACAACGACTCTGCAGCGAAGGTAGAATGTTGCTACAATTTTACGTGCGTAGACTATACAACTGTGCCACGGAATACCGATTTTCAAGCATTGATTTCCTTTTTGCTGCGACTAATCTTTTTAGAACCCACTAACAAGTCGGAATCCTGGATAATCCGCCCCTGATTGGATTCTCTATGATAGCATGGAATTCCACATGATCAGTCTTGATGACTGCGCAAACCCACGGAGCGCAAGAGTTATTTGAGCGGTTTAAACTCGAATGAATGGAGGAATAAAGCAGGATTGAAGCAATCGGTCGATCAGGGGACCGGAAAAAAAGGACGAAGGGAACAAGGCAAAACAACGGTATCAACCAACACAATTCCGTCGTCCGGATTAGTGCCGCGCAGGAAAAATACCAATCTCCATTGTATACACAAAAAACATTTACGAGGAGAATCATTTTGAGAATGGGACAAAATTTCTGTAGAATATAAGAAATGCCAGACTTTTACCCAAATAACACGTGAGCAGTTGAAAGAATGGGATCTGATGGAAGAGATCAATCACCTTCAGGCAAGAGTGTGGCCTACGTTACATATTAATGTGTTCAAACTATGCGAAAGATTATTCCCTACTGCAACCGTAGGTATAAGTTTCCCCATATTACTATATAAAATTTATAAAGAAAATAACCGGAGGTAGCACAAGGTGAAATGAGAGTATGTCACGGATGAACATAATGCTGGAAACGAAATCGCGGAGGAAATATTACGTTTTCGCTCGCGGTATTTTTTTCAAGTAGATTTCACACGCGGTCAAATTCAGCAGCACAGCCAAAATAAAGAAAAAGAAAAAACTAATATTAAAAAGTTAAACGATGCGTCACTCATGCAGTGACGCTACGTTGGCATTAGGGGCTCGATTCAAACATTTCCGATGGTCGTGCTGTCACACTTGCAAGAAACCCAGCCAAGCGAAAGGGAACATGCTCGTTTCAATAATGGTACTCCTTTCTTAATAATACTCCAGGACAGCCTAGTCTTGGCGCATTGGCTGAAATTCGTTCGAATATTCTAAAAGGAAACATGTTGTGTACTTGAATTTCCCGTAAATACATCCGTATTTTGATATTTGCATATCGGTACTCACATAAGTACTAAATATAACAAGCAAAATATTTCATGAATAACATAGAAACTTTACCTCATTGGCCACTATTCTGACAAGAGTTGCTTACCGAAAGAAACGAATTTCCACCATGTGTATGATGGTAAATGAAAGCATAAAA
Source organism: Platycnemis pennipes (assembly GCA_933228895.1). Lineage (NCBI taxonomy): Eukaryota > Metazoa > Arthropoda > Insecta > Odonata > Platycnemididae > Platycnemis > Platycnemis pennipes. The sequence continues at coordinate 42,973,810 of OW121849.1, forward strand.
ATAGGAAGTGTTTCATAGACATTTGGCTTCCTTATAATAGCATACTTTCAAAATCTGAAACACCCATACACACCTTTTCTCCTGAAGATTTCGTTCTCAGCTAGGCTTACTACCTCTTCTTCTTATCTCATTTAAAAAAAGGCTATACTTCCTCATTCGCCCCTGTTTACTCTTTCGTAAAGATCTTTAACATATCATTTCCCCTCATTAGCAGCAACATTCAAATAATAACTCTCCTTTAAATTTCCTCCATAAGATTTCACTCAAAATTTTGAAAATACCGAGCACAGGCAAATAATACGTAATTGAGAATCTGCATTAAATTTCACAAGAAATCAATACTAATTTCAAGCATAAATAGTCACGATCGTTCAAAGATAAATGCTATACGGCACCAGTAGATGTTGTAGAAAACATCACATCATTGCTTTTATGAATTACATTTTTCTAATTTTCACGGGTAGAACTCTGAGGGTTCTATCCCTGGATGGATGAACTTAAACTTCAACACCTCAGTTTTCCCGCTCTTTCCGACACCTCCTCTGCTAAACCTGACTTCTCCATGGACTCACTGATGATTGATCCCTCACCAGCATTCCAACTCACCACACCAAAATTACGAACGAATTACGAACTAATATTGACAAGCTCATTTGAAGATGTAATGCAACTGAAAGAACTTGAAATACATTCATAAACCAGCGGAAATCTTATAGTAAACCAACACGATAAATACTCGCTAGTATTTCCGCGCAATTAAAATTTTCCTTTGACCTTCTATCGCTTTAAAATGACACAGATTAAAAATCCATTTTTCTCCTTCCTGTCGCCACCCTGACCGCGATCTACAACGCACGATCCGAAATTTTAGCGCGAGGGGGATGATTTTCCTCCCTTCTGGACCATGGTTTTTCGACGCGACGGGGCCCAAGTACTTCAAAACTCGATACCCTTTACCCGTTACCGCGAAGCGCGTCGGGGCAGGCGACATCAATCACGGGAAGGGAAAGAAGTGGAGTGAAGGGGAGGAGGGCGTTCCCGTGCATCCGGGCATTCCGGGTAGAGAGGCGCCGCGTAATGCGACGTCATTCCGCCCGCCCGCTCCCTCTCGCGCTAATCCATCGCCGTCAAATGCTGGAGCACCCTTCAACCGCCGCCCCTTCCACTCGGGCGGATTCAAGGGGGAGTGAAGAGGGTAATTACCCTTCCCCGCTTCGCGAAATTAATGAACACTCGAGTAAATTACTATTTAAGTTCTTTACCTCGCATACACACTTCTTTATAAATAAATAAATGTGTATAATTAAACAAGTTAAATTAATATTATTTTTTCCATTTACTAACTAGCTCCTCCCAGAGCAAAATGCATGGAATATTGAGATCAAAAGTTACAAGAAAGATAGGAATGACCAACGACAGTGTCAATGCTTTTCATTATATTACTTCATAAGCGCATAAAAATACCGGCTGCAATGCAAAAACGAAGCAGTGGATCAAATTAAACATAATGAAATTTACATGTTTGACCCTGAAAATCCCTCGTCACAATGTATTTCTGATTAAAATTGGAAATAAGAGTACAGAAAATGCATTCGTGAAAATTGAAATAGTATGGGAAATCACTTGCAATGGAATGGCTTCCACTGAATTGAAATTACATGCACTCGCAATGGAAATGAAATGGGTTACATTCCATAACTGCCATTCATTCAGTAAAAAGAAATAATTTTGCCGAGGAATATTTTACTTACTCTGGGTAAAGTACCACCCCGCATTTTTAACTAAAACACAAACCAATGTAAAATGTTCACAAGAGTCTATTGCATGTCACCGATTTCAAAGCTCGGGTATCTTAACATGACGCCGCGCCAAACACAAAAATCCATTTTGTACTTTGAGAACATTTTGTATTGGTTTGTGATTTTTAGTTTAACATTAACTTTCACAGAGAAACGCCAATTCTATTGACTATATTCCATTCCCCGCCATCAAATCACTTGGTTTTCATAGCCATGTAGCACGGTTCCGGTCCTGTTTTAGGTGAGTTTTGGACCAAAATGCCTCAACTTCTTCCTCATTTACACATTATCAACAACCTCAAGCACTTCCCTCCCAGACCAGCTCATGTACTCCAAACTGGAATTTTCCAGCGACGCCTCGAGCTGGAGAGGGAGAGAGTGAAAGGTCTCACCCTCCGGCGCATCTGCTTAATTTAGGCTGATTCATGCGGCCTTTCCCCACTTTCGCTCCCATTCGGACTTGAAACGCCCGGGGCGGCACACACGCACACAATCGCAGCGACCCCCTCCCACGCCCTGCCCTCACCCAACACCAAACGGACCTCCAAACCCGCTACCAACTCCCGCTACCAACTCGTTCGTACCCCGAGCGACAGCCTCGCCGTTACGGTTTCCGAGAGAGTGTCGTTGGAGGGTTGGGAGGGGCACTTGACGGATGGGGGGCAATTTGGCGCCTCCACGCCCTCTCACGGACGGATTTAACGCCGTCCGACGCGGAGACCAGCCGGAAAAGCATCCGGACCCGAAGCGGCACTGGTGCTCGTGGCTCCGGCGGACTCTCGCGTAAAGTACGGCGAGTCGCCGGATCCAAATCGCCCGTAACGAGTTCCGGGAATCGCTCGCGTGTAGTACTAGTTAGCATGGTGCGCGACCCTCAATTTTATTCTGCGAGAAACAATCCCTAGTCACGATGGAGTAAACAAATTCCTCGAGGTGAGAGACGAGGGAGGAGAGCGAACTCCATCATAATAATCATTGCGACAATAATCATAAAACAGGGAAATTGATTGCCGAACTGACGGATTCAAAATGTCCTGCTTTTCTAGCACCATTTAAAATTGTGAAGTTTAGACTAGAATATAGTTACTAATCCTTTTAATGCATGATATGTAATGCACGTTTGGCGTGAATTCACCCCCTGCTACACACCTCTATCGTGGCTTGCAGTGTATTGCGTAGATGTTGACGTACATTAGAGACAACGTGTTCGCAGTAACAGAAGGGATTCCTCTCCAAACGATTTTTCTCCTAAGCTGGCAAAAAAAGCAATATAAAATGTGTTGCACCAAATTTAAAAAATGTCCTTTTAGCGGATACTCATGATTGAAATAAAAATCATGCAGCGAATTCAGCTTCTTCAAAATATCTACATGCATGTCTACAAAAGGGTCTTAATTCGACACACATAAATTAACAGTATCTTTGCATCAATTACGTAATTTCAGAGTGGAAATACAAACGGTAAATTAAATGTGCAAGTTTTAATTGATAAAATCAATAATAGGTCATAATATTACTCCGATTCTAATTCTTCAGTAGAATACAACAGTGCATGACTGGCAAAGATTCAACCCCGTCACAAATCCATGAGTAGGTTTCCTTCCTAGCCAAATAGAGTCAAGATATCGCGTACATTTTCTAGGAATCGATCTAAAATATAATCAATACATTTAATGAAAGCATCAGTTAAATCGGCTTAAACTGTTTCAAGTTAGAAAAATACTGATGAGGCAGTAATAAAGTCATTATTTACAACTCATGTATAGGACATGAAGGTACTCAAATAAAAATTGGATAAAAATAGACTATTGAAAATTGATGGTAACGAGGCTTTTGAAACAATAAAAATACCACTGAGAGACAACCCGATTTGAAAAAAATATTTCTTCCATACCTTTCTTCCTTTACCCATGCACGGTAATACAATAAGCGGATCATAGTCAAAAACCAGCCATTGTAAAACAGTTTGAATGACAAAAGAGTGTCGATATGCCAATCGAGAGCGGTCCATTAGGACAGAGGGAGGAATAAGTGGGATCATATTGCACCTGACGTGTGAGTGAAGCGTCAATAGAATCAAAACACGAGCATTGAACCGAGTGCGGGAGAGAACTCACACCAAGAGATGAAAGAGAGAGAGAGAGAGAGAGAGAGAGAGAGAGAGGGCCTATGAATAAGTGAGGTGATACTTCCTGGACAGAGACGAGAGTTTCCACGCAATTGCCATTCATTTATCGTCCATCAATTTCGCTGGAGTGACTTCATTTGGATCCGATGCCATCCAACGGCTGAAAGCTCCTTCCCGGGCCGTAAATGTTCATTAGAGGATTTTAAGCCTCTCATGATTCGACAAAACATTCATGCGGGGGACGGCAGGGATCCTCACTGTTACCCCTAACTGAAGTAGAGTTTCCTGAACTTCATTTACACGACCATGCTTATGCAATAATGATTGATATTGGTGTTTTACGAATTCCAATACAATTAAATGGCCATGAAATACTTATAAATGATCCCAAAACCAGCCTCATTTACCATGACCTTCTTCAGGTCCGAATTATTTATCCCTCACCCCATCATTCTTCATTCCAAACTAGCAACCTACTCCACTTCTCCCTCTTCACCCACCGAACCAATACTCTCCGCTCTATCTTCATAACACCATCGCCCCATAGCACCCACCTTTTCCTCTTAATTTTCTCCAGCTTAACGACCCCTACTCCCCGCCATGATTAGCACTTCCTCGTTCTTCCTCTTTCCCTCCCACTTCACCTTCGCCAATCTCCACATTTTAAACGCCACGTTTACTATCATTCTCTTTCCCTATTGTAAACGTTTCGGCGCACAATGCCACGCTCCATAAAAGCTTTCTTTTACGTCCCTACGAAAATAACGCGTCATTCTCCAAAAATTTCTTTAGTTAAAGTTCCCTTTTCCTTTTGCCATTACCATAGATCGAATACGCAGGAGAGATCCTTAACAAATTAGAAATTTCACGGATTAAACCTTTGAAAGACTTCGGGGAAACAGGTAGGAATACTGACAATATTAATTAATTTTCTAATTAATATATTAAAAAATATCCGTATGGCCATATATTCCGGAGGAATACAAGTCATCTAATTTGGGCACCGGCACCGGTACGGACACACAAGAAATGAACGCTTGGGCTCACCCTAAAAAATTCTGGTACTAGAGTTATCTCAAAGAATGATTAATTACCGAACAGTCCCCAACAATTCACTTCAACGTATTTAGGCGCATTTTAAAAGGTGAAAGGAAAATAATGGCCACCACACGTATCACAATGAAACATTGTCGCGCATCCCACGAGTGAGACAAGTTTTCGCATTCCCACTAAGAGCAAGTTCGTGATTTTGTTGAATTAGAAAACCGAGCTCGCAGGGAACGTATTTGCTGTCATGCCTTTAACTTTACGTATTTACAGCAGTCGTAAAACAAAACTCGGAATTCTGGAAACACCTTGCAGGGTAGATAGATAACGGTAGGTATTTCAGAGGGTAAAGAAACAGTTTGCAAAAACTCAAGTTCCACTCACTCCCGCGCGAGCTTCAGCCGTAAAAAACGGCGACACGCAGGCGAGCGAAATCCATTTCGGAACTCCATGCCTCAACGCGAACATTTTTAACCAATCCTTTCGATTTCCAATTTCCCCTATTTCGCTCCGACGCGAACGGATGCGAGATCGCGCACGAACAAAAAAAATGTGTCACGTGCGCAACCGAATGTTTGAAACGAGAATGGGGGAGGAGGAAATGGTAAAAAAAGGTGCAATAATTTAAAATTCAATAAAAATAACCACCATTGGGACGGGTTGGGGTGATATAAACCGCGGGAGCAAACATTTCATGTGCGGACAACAGGGAGTAAGTGGAAAAAGTAATAACTACGGATCGATGACGTAAACAAATGACAGTCCGCGGGCGGGCTTCAAAAAAGCGAAAACGGTCAGGGTGGCCGTTAATCACGACCGCGGGAAGGACACGCCGGACAATGGATGCCCAGAGAGGGAGAAGGGGGGGGGGAGAGAGGTCAGGGAAAAGGCGGTATAAGGGATTCGTGGCACATGGAACTGGAACAGGGTAACTACTAGGGAAACAATGCTAGGGTGGAAATGGCAAGGGTTGGGAAGAGTACCTACTGGGTGGTGGCGGGCGTAGAAGAAAATTCTAGGGTTCGAAAAAAATGGAAAAAGTCGTCAGAAATGCATTCCGCTGGACAACTTTCGGGGCGGTTCTTTCACGCCAATTCTCATACTTAAGCGCGAAAGGAAAAAAAGGTGCGAAAGGATGGAGCTAAGGGAAACGGGAACATGGGGAGGGGGATTCCAATTGGAGGGGCAAAATTCCCTCAAAAGCAAGGGCCCCATATATAAAAGAGATTAAAAATTCGGGAATATAAGCGAAATGCGGAAGGAATATATTTCGAGCGGAATATAATCCGCTCTGAGTGACATTGGGGGAATGGATTTTGATCGCCTTTTCCCCCTCAATGGAAAACAATTGAATGACAGTTTTTCCGCACCGCATTTAAAAATTGGTGCTACAGCTCACGATTAAGGGGTAGGCCTTCATTCCTAGCAAGGCTCGCATCAGAATAAGTCCCTCACTGGAAAACATTTCCCCTATATTCAGCTTCCTGAAACACTCGATAGGATTGGTCTCGGGAGACTACAGCCTATTATAATATTTGCATTTATCCCCGGACAGCATTTCGCGGGCAAAAATCCAAATAAAATTGACGTTCCCTCATGTTCACGAGCAACAAAGTGCCTTTTAAAAGGTAATTCACGATTACCCATACCTCTGAGCTTAAAATGAAATTTCCTTTTCGAAGACCGATCAGTGCATTTTCGATCCCTTTATCAATGATAAAATGAGTGTTGCCCAAAAAGTTGTCTGAGCGTCTTATCATTTACCTACTTACATTTAGTAGATACCTTCAACGTTGTTTATAAAATCAATTACAAAATAATATAACATCAACTACATCTTCAGCTTCATACAATCCCAAATGTATATAGGCTATTCTTTTACGGAGACGAAGATCTAACATTTTTCACGTCCTAAGTGTGTAACTATACTACTTAGGTGAATGCAAGGACCTAGACACGTTGACACACCGGTTCCCGCGAGATCACCGAAATTAAGCAACGATGGGCCCGGACAGAAGTTGGATGGGTAGCCCTCCTCCATACCTCTACCGCGGTGCTCTTGTCCCCTGTCTGCTAGTGGCGGGCAGGTTGAATGTGGGTTGCCACAATGAATCTAAATAAGTCTTAAGGCCAGGAGGGCTCCAGAAGGTCCCCGCCCACCCCTTCAATTTATTTAGGTGAATCCCACCCTTCATATTTCGAGAAACCAAGCACCATAATAAACTCTAATCGCCAAATTCCTAATTCTCTCTATTTGGCAGAGGAAGACAAGGACGTGGAAATTCGAGCAATATTGATGAGGTCACCATCAACCACGCACGAGTCATGATGAAGACGAAGCATGACGAAACAAAGAAAAACCTAGCGACCTTTAACTCGCAGTAACACTCCTATTTCGACAGCCCATGATTTAATCTCATAACGTCACCACCGCTGAGATCCCATTGCGAGACCACACTGACATCGATACGAGTTCTATGTTGCACTAATCATCATATTTAAAATTTGTTTCAGGGTGACACTGGAGGAAGATTTTTCTGGTTAGGTTATGGATACGTGTTAAAAGGAATAGAATTCAATAAGGAAAGCTAAGTCGGGCAGAGAATATTATACTCGATGACAATGACGCAAGGGAATATCCACTCCTCTGGCTTGAGAATGTCACTTGTGGCTTAGCCCTCTTAAACACAGTGGAACTTCCTCGAGAAGGCCTTAATGCGAAATTGTTGGGAAAGTAACCACGATATTGGATTCCTCCACATGAATGCGACTGGAGTTCGGATAGGATTATACTCAACAACAAAGATGCCACCCACGCCCGGCAAAATGAAGTGATAAACACCGCATGCGATTCCGAGAAGTAGTACTGATCCCTTGAGGAAACTCGTGGAAGATATTAGGCACGCAAATGACAAAATTGATGCGTTAATTTATAAAGAGTAATGACCGAAATTACGTCAAAGTTCCTATGCATGACGGGCACGAAAGACGATTTTCAGATATTTAATAATTCACTTCATAGCGAATGGCACGTATTTTTTCCTATTGGCAAGTTAAAAATATATGTAGAAGCGGGGATCATGTGTGATGGCTAGAGTAGTCGCTTCACATCCCGAAGGCCCTCGTTCTAATTCCGGTAGTGGCAAATATTTTTCATTGATACACCGGTCCCTACTTGAGGTCTACGTGGAGAATACTTCAAGTTCAGCGCTTCATCCGTCGGATGAGACGTTTAACCATGGAACACTTGGCGCCTTTCATTATGAGCAGGCTAATGCCGACAATGGGTTTCCCTCCAGGTTCCCTACTTTCCCATAACAAGTCTACCACCTTCCAAATACAAATAAATGGCAGAAATAATTTAGGCTGTTGTTGACCTCTTCCGAATCTACGGTTTTCAATTCTGTTCCCTCATCAACAGGATATTCAGACCATAAGAAAAATGTATAAGGCCTGCTCTTCCCGAAAGACGCTAAGAGGACCACAGCTGAACTTCCTATCCGACGAACGCAGTACTGAACTCGAATGCTCTCCACAGAGCACTCAAGTAGGGGATGGTTTACCACTGAAAAATACCTTCCCCATCCGGAATTCAGAACCGGACCCTCTGGGTGAGTTGGCCCGGGTGCGCTACACGTACCCGACCCTCCCTCAAATGACTGTTTATGACCTTTGAAACTATTCTGACCTAAGTTCACAACATAGTTCTCCGTAGCAATATACATGATGACGCAGAGCCTTTCACCGTAGATGGTTTTTTTCCGGCAGTAAATTAAACCCAACGATAGGGACTCATATGGATGGCGAGGCCTGGAAGCATTTCTCAGCGGACAATGCTTGCATCGCAGTGTGCGGGGGAGGACAGCGGTCAACGGAGAGAGACAGAGGCAGTGTGTACACGCTCCCTCTGCGAAATGTTGCGAAGTTTCACCTTTTATTTTCAATTTTATGAGGAAGGGCTGGACTGAACGACACGGAAGGGACCGAAAGAACAGACGAGGAACGAATTTCGAAGAAGGGAGGATAGGGGAGGGGCAGGGAGAGGGTGGAAACTTGTGTATGTACTTGGTTGGCTGTAGGCGCTGTACGCTACCGGCGGAGCAGTGTTGCTTCTCCAGGCGGAAAGAGAGAGCTGGAATCTTTTTTCTCCTTCCTATCTTTCTCTTACTCTCTCAATCTCTGACCCCTGCTAATTCATAATGACACCCCAGTATGGAATATTCCATTCTTAGTGCTCACTGAGACCGGGGGAATAAAGGGTGATATTCGACCTCCACGCCCACCGGCAATACGTCCGGGGATAACGAATTAGAAAAGAATTAGGAGAGTGATGAGAACGGAGCACAGGACTAAAGAAGAGAATGAGAAGCTACACGGAAGTTAATGAACTGCCTCCTGACTCCAAGGCGAGCGTTACGACATTAGCCTTTACCGAAAAATCGCCCAATTGAATAAGATATTTTAAATAAAAAAGTACAAAATTTATGAGATTTCATTCGTTCTAATAGCCAAGCCTCGCATATTCTTCTAAATTTTAAGGAGTGGGAGGAAAAATATTCCTCATAACATTAGGAGTGGTTCGTCTTCTCTCCTAATATTACTTACTCTGGTTTCTCCCACTAAGGAAACGAATTTGAAATAAATACATTACATTATTATTAGTAATTCGTGTATCTTGAACAGCGTTGACTACTTCGGGCAGTCTTAAGCTAACGATATGATCTTCCTGATCATAGGCTTCCCAATATTCGCATAATTCCTTCTTAACCTGTGGAAATAAATTGCCCACAAGTCATTCTTTCTTTTCTACTTCATAAAAGAAGTCATAATTGGCTTAAACCTCGACGAATTAAAAGGGAAGTCTAACCGCTATGAGATAGAATTCCCCTTCTTTAATCCCACCGGGATATTCTCTAACCGTCCGCTTGCGAAAACGCTCAGAGCTGTTGCATCGTAACTGCAAAGGAATTGTATATGCGAGACGAGATGAGATACGATGAGCTAAGCGAGACACCGCCGAAACAGGTGTTTCCCTTGACTCGACGGAGACGGAAATTAGCAGCGAAATATTTCGGAAAATCTGAAATTAATCTACACGCGCTCGGAGCACAGGAGAGTTTCCCTTCCGCCTAACTGTAGCTCTGATGATCTCACTTATCTCCGGTCGCCCGCCAACCGAAAAAAATTAACAGAAAAACGACTAACTGACCCCCAATTAAGGTCACCAAAACCACTGTCGGCCGCTCACGGCGTGGTAATAAAAAGCACCAGTTCCACGTGAAGCAACCACAGGTAATGGCACATCTACACGAAAGAAGCTCACAAAGGCAAGTAATTATATTCTTCACCTTTCAGGTGTTATTAAGGACACCATAAAAGAGCACGGAGGTCTATATTGTTTGAAATCCCACCCCTCATCCATTAAAATTCCTATCCCTACTGTCGGCGCAGAAATTATGTGCACCGGCGTGGATTAAACCATGCAGTGTTGCCTTGCAGAGGGCTCGCTTTCGCCAGTATTAATACCAATCGATTTAAATTAATCGTATGTGTAGAAATATTAGATAAGTACATATTGGATACATTCAGGACATGTGGATTATAACGCGACCAAGTATGAAACTCTACGACGCCCCAGTTTTGAAATGTTAACGTTTTATAAAATTGATAGCAACTTTTCTTCTATTAAAGTTATACACTGCAAACTTACAGAGTACATGGAAAACATATATAGCTATCATTGTTCAAACTTTGGTTGCAATTGAACGCCTTATTATTGATTTACGAGTCATCAAAGTCGTCGCTTCGCTCGAACACCGTCAAAAACCGGCACTTTTTACGTTACAACTGTTGTAAAAAATATGAAAATGCGTTTTAAAAATTTACGTCAGCTATAGAATAACGCAGAATGAAATAAGAAAAATAACGGCCTGATTAGTTTTTCTGTATGCCTAGCTATCAGTTTGTTATTCGTATTCAAACTCCAGTGCACATAATTTCTGCGCCGACAGTAGATATTATTGTAACCTCAGTTTAGTAACGCGTTTTTAAACGCATCAAATCCACGAACAGTACAGAATATAAGTTAAAGGAGTATACATATCTAGCTTCTTTACCGAGGGAAACGCACAAGAACATATTTAATTGCATCACACATTTTAATCTAAATTGATGGAATGTATAAATGACAAAGGAAACATTGGATAAGGGCAATACACAGCTATTAAGGTCGAGTTTCTAATGAGAAACTGGGGATATTTGGATTATAAACTTTAATTTAAATGCACTGGGTGGATTTAAAATATAATGGATTGGGAATATATTATAGCTTGCTCAAAAATACCCATCACATTTTGTGAAACAAAATATAAGGTTAGTGCCGAGAGCGACTTTAACCAAATATAACACCTCCAAAACCTACAGTCACAGCAAGGCTCCGATGCAAGGGCCGGAAAACGTCATCCACATATGTGCCATATTCCTAAACAACCGGTTGTGCTTACAAAACAACCAAAATGGTTAAGTCCCATCCAGCGTTAACGAAATTCAACAATCGCGAAATGAAATCACAAAGAGCCCGAAAGACCGAGAATGTCATCAGCCACACGCGAATTAAAAAAATAAACCTCTTTGATAAGGTACGAATGCTCGTGTGGGGCTACCCCAGAGACTGCCGGAAAGATACATATTTTTTTCCATTTCGCATGAACAAAAGGGAGTCCTCAAGAGAGGGAGACGCCGATGCATATTTACACGGCACCGAGCCGTGATTTAATTCCGAGGCGGACGGATGTGAAAGACGGTGAATGAATTCACGCTCACGTAGCTACACACACATGATACCTGAATTGGGCAGATGACGATGCACTAGGGACCACGGGAGAACTGTAGCGGGTGCCAAACAATGAAACAACGAACGCTGAGCCTGGAATTCGGCGATAACGTCACGCGCGTCACGTGGCGCAACAGTTTTCAAGGGAGGAAAAATGCTCTAGGCGGAAATGTTACCATTGTCGATGCCTCGAAATAATGTTCTCCTGTTGGTAATGGGTGGGGGGAGATAAGGACGAAGAAAAACATCCGGCCCTGGATTTACCTTTTTCAGCAAAATTCTACCTGGATTATATATGGTACATACATGACTGCTCTACTTCACGCATTACGCGAATGTTATCACAATAGCTCATTCGTAAAGTTATCCTAAAATTTTATATTTCAAGCGTAGCCTCATTCGGAAGATGCAAAATTTCAGCAAGCGCAATCACAGCTATGGCTGTTGACACTACCTTTTCAGTATCGTCATTAACCACACCCACCTTCGGGTTTGAGGCACCAATAGCGTATTTTGTACCGTCCTCTCTCGCCTGCTTTCCTGACCACACCAAAATTCCTAAATTCAATTCCTTTTTAAATCTTCATATCTTTTCCCTGCCGTCATTCCATACGGGACACCAATTTTTTTCCTCCACCTTTCACGCCTACCTGACCTTTTCCCCTTCAACATTCCGTTTCTCCTGGAACATTCTCCACTCAATTTGGATGCCTTCTTCCAATTCCTACACCAACTTCCCGTCCTTTAAAACTATGTTCAACACTTCCCTATTCGTCCTCCTCCCCGCCCCACTCCCAGTTTCCATTCCTCCCCCACACCCACACCTCGAATCTTCCAAATTCCGTATATCCCCTTTCCCACAAGGATCATGTTTTCGAATTTTGCAACGAGACGCTCCAAAACAGTGTTGTGCCTTGACTTTTCTTCTAGCTTGCAAATCCGTATTTCACAATATTCTCTCCTCTTCCCGAACGCTTCTCTGGCCAGTGCAATTTATCACCAGACATGCCTACCACTGATCTCATTTAAACCCATGATACTTCCAGGATAAGGGAACTGTTCCATCTGTTTTTTTTAAGCCCGGCGAATCTGTTTCTAACTCCTGAACAATTTCCCCTCTGAGATTGTGAATACTTTTTGTCTTCAAATGTTTGATCTTTATCCTACACCTTTTAAACTGTACCTTTAACACATTGTCATTTCTTGCTGTTTTCATGGACACTTTAATTTTTTCCCATCCATGAACAACGAAAAATCGTCATAAATTTCCATCACCTTTTCGGATATTTAAAATCCTGCTCATGCCACAATCAATGAAGCAGGATCGAGGATATAGTCGCCGAGAGTCGGCCTCGTAATCGACGTCTCTTCCAACGCGTCCAATTTAGATGTTTCCGAAGATACTCCAGTCTCGACACCCGAGCGTGACGAGGGACTGCGAGAGGTCCCTACACGCCCCTCTGAAAAACCCTCCGCCGTCGCCACCGCCCCCGCAAGCCGGGTTCCAAGATAAAGAAGAGGCTCGGAGGGAAAGGAAGGAGAGAGTGAGAGATTAGAAGGCGAGAAAAGAGTCTTTCCACTTGAGGAGTTGAACGCTCTTCTCCTTCCCTCACGATAACGAACGCGACCCATGGATGAAGCTGCTCCCGAAACAGATTGCTCCATGCTGTACCGAGACTCCACTTCATTGAGGGTGCACGTGAAATCCAGGCCTAGGTAAAACGCTCTCCTGCCTGATCAGTAACAGCAGAATTTCATTCACTACTAGTAATTCACTAGCCTATCATAGCCGGGTCAACATCATGTATGATATCCTATAAAAGTAATACCAAGAATTGAGCGGTTGCCATTTCCCCATACAGTTCACCCTTGTAAAAAAGTATCTTTCCACTTAGCATGCATAACGGCGGAAATATTAATAGTGGAAAGGTGTGCAGAATGGACGCAGATACGACGAGGTGCTGCGGAAGCATTCTTTCCGACAGGTAGACAAAATATTTGAATTTGCAACAACAGGCAATGAAATAAGACAATGCACAATGACTTATGATAATTGTCTTCAACTCCCGAACTATCACTATAAATAAATGATGAAATGAGCAGTCAGGTTATTTTCTGGTCATACGGAACACCCATTTGAAATCAAATAAAGAATCAAGTAACTATGTATATTTCCACTTGAATTTATTAGGTACAACTAGTTTCAACGCATAGGCGTCATCTTCAGGTACAAAGATTCAGGTACAAGGATTCAGGATCTTCAGGTACAGGTTGTACCTGAAGATGACGCCTATGCGTTGAAACTAGTTGTACCTAATAAATTCAAGTGGAAATATACATAGTTACTTAATTCTTTATTTGATCATGAATTTCCACATAGTTACGCCGCAAAGTATTGAGTGCACCCATTTGAAAATTCTCAAGCTTGATTTTTATCACAGAAATCAATTGAAAAACCCTTTATAACACCATAAATGTGCAATAAAATACTCCTATCAGGCATATTATAGAATATACTAATGTCATGATATTAAAACGTTTTTATTTTTAGCAGAAGGCTTAATGAGTTCCATCAACACCTACATACAACCAACCATTGGATGGTTGAGAGGAAAGACTGATTTTAATGGTAAAATTTAAAAAAAATAATGAGTTAAAGATGGTCCTGTTTTACGACGTCAGAGTCATCACATAAAATGTAGACACAAAAGACCACGCAGCGCACCCACCGCAATTGAAATCGGAACCTCCGCATCAAGGGCCAAATGCTCTGCCCACTTGACAAAAACCTGCCTCGAATAAATCCACAAGGAATTAAAAACTTAGTGACACATTGAGATACAGGCACGAAGGCAAGAAAATGCCTAATGGAAATTACAAATTATTGCATTTTAACATATGCCATACCTATTAATCACCAATACATTCCTTCGTAGATAGAAATCATTAGCTCCACGTGCTTAGTGAAAACATAATTAAGGTTAAATAAAATTTGTCCTTTTCCACCAAGATTTTTTGATAAAAACCTACCAAGGTTTCAACACCTTAGCGTCATGTTCAAGGTCCACTCTTTTTCTAAGGCGTCAGAATCACTATAGATAATATGACTCATGGAAATGACGCTAAGGCGTTGACGCCTTGGTAGGTTTTTTTTAACCTTGGTCGAAAAGTAAAAGTTGCATTTATAATTCAACATTTCCACAAAGTAAAACCCGAAGGAGAAGAAAGCATAAATAGGAAATTTCTCTCATTAAGTAGCAATTTATTTATTACCGCATGTGCATAGAACTTTTAGTGATTATTCTACCATTTCCACACATCATCGATGTGACTAGCAGGGTGCTAAGTAGATGTAAGAAAGGTCAAGGTTAAGCGTCAACTCCCGCTATTACCGGTCATTAGATAACGGTCATGAACTTGAGAGCAAAGGGAGGACATGATACCAATATACACTCCCTAAACCCGTCATGAGTTCCTTTCTCCGAGTTCTCATCATTTTCCGCCCCGTCTCGCAGATTGACTTCCTTCCTGCTGGTTGGGTGGTGGGTAGCTGGGGGGAGACTGGGGAGTGATAAGAGTGCATCCGGGATGCAGTCTCAGCATCATTCACGGAGGACGAGGAGATCTCTCTCGAGGAAGGGACTCGAGGGTAAAATCGCCCGAGCCGAGTGCACGGTGGGAAAAAATTGAAAAATAAAAACCAAATCGCGCGGCCTTTTCAGTGCCCACTCGGCTCGGGGGAAACGGTGGCGCCGTGCAAGATTTTGATCGCTCCTTTCTCCGAGCGAAAATTGCACTCCGACGCCTCACGATGAGAGAGGTCCGAAGCGTGGCAATTTCACGCGGGTTCCCGTTTAGCAAGCGGCGCCTTCGTGATATCCTAAGGTGTGCTCGCACGCGAGACGATCCGAGGAGGATGCGAGCTGCCGTCAAGTCGTCTCTTTTAAGGCGTGAGAGGCTTGTCATTGTAAAGTCAGGTCTGCGGAGAGATGGGAAAGCACGAATTTCAAAGGAAAACTTCACAAATTCATGAGCGACTGTGCGGAAAGCTGCCCCTGTTCTATTTCAATGCTTTCATCCACGAAACTCCCTCCATTTAACACAGTTACAAACTGCGAAGCATATTTTTTGTGTGTGAAACGACACATGTACTGAGTCCGTCGGCGGGGACGTAATCCTGGGAATCGAGCCGGAACTGAAGCGAGAACTCAACACCGAAAAAAAAGAGTTAAATCCGAAATGAAAAAGTACCTAAACAATTTGTAACCGCACCGGAACCGATGTTTATTTCACACAATTTCCGTCCCTTTTTACGAGTACTAAAGTAAATAAAAGTGATCAAAATGTCTCAACCCTACCTCGTATCCCACCTCAGAAAATATTTTCTCTGATATTAAATATTGCACTATTACATATTATAATTTGAGTTTATCACCTGCTCGTGCATACATATTCAACATTCCATTTTTGTAATGAGCATACACCAACTTAAATATATGCTATTTATTTAACATTACTCTGATGTTTTGTACCCCTTTATAGCGTACGAGTCTATTATATTCTTGAATATTGTAATGCTTTATCTTATAGGGCTATTCTGTAACAGATTACGCCGGCGCTATTATGACGTAGGGCGTTATTTTGGAAAGATCGGCGCATTATAACGCTTTCCTGATTCTGTAAGCTAAATAGCGGCCCCTGGGGGGTCGCTATATAGCACCAAGAATAACGCCAGCCTATGGCTCGCGTTATCTCAGATAGAGACCCCTTCAATGACTTTACTGAACTTGGAAATCATGCTGTAGTTTATTTTACTGTAGCCATGAACCTAAAAATATTGTATTTGCGTTCATATTTGATTCCTCAACTTCAGAAAGGACGTTAATTTTTAAACTTATCTTATTCGATTTTTACCTGGTAATCCAAAGAAATTTTCATGTATCTAAGCGATTTCATACACTCGCATATGCGAACATATGTGAACTATCTTTATTTCACCCTACAAAACATAATACGAAAGCTAAGCCCTAAATGCGGCAATCATGAACATCTATAAACACATATATGAGATGAGTTGATTGCTAATATAGGTTATAATCTTTTACATTGTGGCATGTATTTGGATAGAATGCACAAAAAATTAAATTTTTGAATTTATATCTACTCCAAATATTAAACGAAACAATATTAATTTTTGCATAATTAGCTGGTGCGAAATGTAAAATAGGAAAATATAAAATAGGCTATTAAATGACATGGTGACAATCAAACTTATAAAGATATAACGTTATAAGCTGTACAATTGGCAATCATTTCGTGCTGCTTAGCTCAATAAAGGGGCTATTTCTCATAGGAGATATTTTGGCTGCTTGCTTTCAGCAACGTTGCAGCTGCTATCCTTTAAGTCAGAGGAGGTCCCTTTTTAAATCCCTTCTCTACATCCTGTCATTCTAGGATTTCATACAATTTTTCACATACTATCATGAAAATATTAACGGAATTTAACACGTATTTCAATCATCGGTTCTGTAGAAAAAATATTCCCCGTCTAACGAGTAATTACTAACGTTTCAATTGGCTACTTCACATTATTTTAACGTCGCAAACAACTAAACTTTGCATGATGAAGGGTTTCAATGTATTTTCATCAGAAAAATTTTTCAAACTATCAAAATGAATATAAAAGACCATTCACAATTCAAAATTGAGCACATCAACACCGCTAACTCATGATTGAACAACATTAATATCAACCCGAATTCTGTTGTCCGCTGAACAAAAACTTCGTCAACATTTGCTTCACGATATTCAACTGTTTCTACTTTGTCCCGGTCGCGAGCAATATTTTGCGTATATTTCATTTTTGAGAGTCTATATAAAGAATAAAGTTTTATTAAAGTTTTAAGAAATTCTTGAGGCATAATTCAATAAATTCTACCCTAATAACACAGATTTAATGAAAACTGTTTGTTCTTGCTGCCTCCTATTGGCCGCTTGGAATCTGCCCTACTACTTTTCTCATACTCTCGAGAGATTACGCCACAGCGCTTTATTGCGCCCGTGGATTGGGCGTAACATAGCGCGGCGGTATTTACAGAATCGGAAAAGGCGTAATTTCCGAAGAGAAATAGCGGATGCGTAATATAGCGCCCTCAAGTTACAGAATAGGCCTATTAGTTTAGAATAATGCTGAAGATTAAATGGATCGGCCGAGTAAGTAACGAGGAAGTGCTAAGAAGAGTAGGAGAAAAGAGAAGTCTGCTGACAACTCTAAAAAGAAGAAGGGAAAACTTAATCGGTCATATCTTGAGACACGATGGCCTGATGAAGACTATCGTCGAGGGAAAAGTGAACGGGAAGATTGGAAAAGGCAGGCCTCGTATGAGATACATGGAACAGGTTGTGAAGAATGTAAAAGAGAAGAATTACGTCACAATGAAAAGGTTGGCCGATAGAAGAATCGAGTGGAAAGATGCGTCAAACCAATCCTAGGATTGTTGACCAATGATGATGATATCTTAGTTTGTCCTGAAGGGGCTTGTCCCAGAGCACAACAAATTTATATATTTATTTATTCACACAAAAGTAAATCTACGCAATACCCTGCGAGCCAGTGCGAGGGTGTGTGCCAGGGGGTGGAGATCCCCAAACATGGAAAGCCTGCGTTTTCTTAGCGATTAAAAAACAGCTATTATTTTTTCTCCCCACGCTCCAACCCTGTCCTTTTGTCCAAACATTGAGAACATGAAATTTTCAACCTGGAATTATTTATTTTCATTCATTCATTCTTAGAAATATATTTGTGAATACTTATGAAATGCCGTATCTGTATAGTTACCAAAAACTGAGAAAAATGGGCCGAATAAAAAGTTAGGGATTCAAAGTGCTATGAGTGTGACGAAATGGTGCTGTAACATAGCAAAATGATCTTGGATAGTGGATCACAGCTGCTAAATAACTCCATTTATTTGCCGCGTTTCGATTATTTTGAGGGATCGAAAACATGTTATCATAAAGCGAGCTTTGACGCAAATCCTAAGAACTGTGGTCGGTAGTGCAGAGTAGCTAACTAGAATTACACAGCGTATAACTGGTCCTACATATCCTTTGTTTTGACAACCATACCAACCCGCTATTGGGCTCGGTAATGATGCTTTCCTAGCCTTGAATAAAACTCATAGGAAGGCAATGATATTTGAGAATATTTTATGTTAAGAAAAAGAAACGAACACGTGATCGTCCGGCGATTCGAATATAAGGTGAAAGATTAAAGCGAAAAAAGTCACATTTTTTGCTATGCGAAGAAAAAACCCGTTTACAGATGTTATTTCATAGTCAGATCGATTATAAGACCATTAGAGCAGTCAGAGTTAAAATATTTCGGTCAGGGGTGGGGAACCTTTTTAAGTTACTAGGCCGAAATTCATGGAGAGGATCTGATATCACGCCGTTCTCTGCATTGTGGGTTGCACACATACAGGCCACAACATCCAGCATTGTTTAAAGGCTTGTAATTGGATGCTTATACGTAATTCCACATCTTAAAAATGAGATTGATGAATAAGAGGGGGGGGATTAAAGGATCGGCATTAGTTTGCTCTGCTGGGATGAAATTAACACTAAAATATCCCTGACAAAAGTGCAGTGAAGTCTTGATTTTCGAATTTCACGGCATTTTTTTGGAATCACTATGGGGATTTTCTATGAAGCGCAAAAGTATGGCCCAATGGTAACATATTATAAGTAACAAATACCGAAACCCAGATCTCAGTATGGAGGGTCAGCATGGCAGCCATCAGTAGGAGGATCATCATTTGGAACATACCTAGAAAGAGAAAGTCTCGAATTAGAAAAATACCAAAAATTTTAATTTTCAACACTCCCAATAACCAGCATGAATATATTTATTCACTGATGATTATTTTCACATTAATTTCCAGTATTATCAACTTTTGAAACACGAATATTTCACGTTTGAGTGCAGCATATTTAAAAACTATACGGCCTGCTAACACAGGAATGATATTTTTTTTCTTTCGTTACAGTAGGTGGGTCATATTTCTGATTGACATTATTCTCATGAGAGAAAACTCTCAACCGTATACTGGGAAAATATCGTTTATACATATATAAGATTAGCTTACGAAATGAAACTATACTCAACATTCAGATGATACCAGGCTTCAAACTACTTGCATACCTACAACACGCAGCTTACAACAATGAAAATTCCTGAACCTTTATCTTGAGTTACGCAAGAAAAAGATTCCTCGTTACGAGCCCTAGACCCTGGATCAGGCGGAGGAATACCAATACCAATGGAAAGGAAAATCGTGTGCACATCAAAGAAATCCCCTCACCTCATCGAGTCTCGAAAATGTGTTCGGAAGAGTAAATATTGACGGGAGTTCAAATTACTTTTCTTATCTCGACTCGACCAGTGTTTCGATATTTCCATTTCCACGCCGACAGGCCGTAAAACCCTTCTGGAGAGCTCAATCTGGATATCTTAATTCGGCGACTCCGAAGTAAACCGCCACGCCCTCCGAAGTAAAAGGTCTCAATTTCCGAAACTCTCCCTTTCCCATTATACCCCGGACCCTCTTCGAAGAATCCTTACTTTGGAGCACCTCCTTCAACAAACACTCCAAATCTTGTCCACTTCCTCTATCTCCTGTTAATCAAGTTGATTGGACCTCCTCCTCCCATCCGCCTCCTCAACCAATCCACCTCCCCTCCCTCGAACCCTCAAGGCTATATCCTCACTCTTCTCCACCTTTTCCACCCCGACTGGGCCAATCGATATACCCTGACGCCCCTTGCGAACCAAACCCTCCCGGGGACCCACCCCAGTCTCCCTCCGCAAAGATCGTCTTCGCCATAAATAACGCAACAGAAGGTCTTCATCGGCCTGCTCTCATCCAAACACCCTAGTTTTCTCCCATCCCTTCTCCCTCTTCCTGGAGTATCCTGAGGACGAAATTACGACGCGTTCCCACGCGAGACCGCGTGTCATATACCACGGCTTTACAGGCTACCCTTCGTCCGCGGCCGGGTGGACGACCACATATGAGCCCCGTCTTACATAAGAGCGACAGGAGCAAGGACGCCCGCCCTACACCTTTCCCACAACTTGACGACAGTAAAATGTCTCGCTTTTCTGGCCGCCTAGTTATCAAGGTGGATATATGTGTGAGACTGAAGTGATTCTTAGCAATGATCAACCATCAAATCCGATTGCGAGAGGCAACAACCCTTAAAACAAACAGATATAAAAATCAAATAATCAATATTTCTCTATTCCGATAATTTTCGTCATTTTCGTCCATTGCAGAATTTCAGAGGCAACGACATCTAAACGTCAAGTGGGATGATTAAAAATTCCTTCAAATTAATGAAGAGGTGCTTTCAATGGATAAGTGCCACACGGAAATGACCCACCTATGATGTTTGGATATTTAAAATACGTCAAGCGTGCTAATTCAGCATCACCAATTTACGGAATTTCAATGAAAATTTAGTCAGGTATATTGTTGAGCTTGTTCAAAAATAAAATATCCATTTTCTCCGATTCTGGTTTGACAATTATTCAAGGAAGCAAGGTCGGCAAAGCGCTGGCCGGGCAACGCATGGGTCGTAATTTCAAATTCCACCTTGGAAACGAAGTACTAAACCTCATAGGATTCAATTATGGTAGGGCGGTGTGTTTAATATCCGCTACTGCAGCAGTAAAAACCAAATTACACCGCGAGAATCTTGACTAAGTATGCATTCAACTTTAATTACTTCAACTAAACGTATAGTTTGCAGCAAAATATGTGCTGTCAGTTCCGTTTCCACATCTCACCCGAGCAGATTGTCGTAAACTCTACTGGTTCAACATACCTATGATCGTCTGTCAAATGATAAAAAAATATCCGTATAAGAATCACTTATCCACAGACTATGCGTCAACTTAAAGCAAAAATCATTTTCAAATTAGAACGTTTTAAAAACCAGCATGAAGTCGTTGTATAGAGGTAACCGGTGTCGTCAATTTAGAGCGGATGTTCAAATGAACTCCCCAAAGGACGGTTAGTATATTGATTTAGCCGCTGATGGACGTTTTAGCGATTCGGCTGGAAACGGTAAAAACATCATTTTCACAATGTTTTCACTCCGAACCTGAAACAGAACGATCGCAAAATGAGTTTGGTAAGGCATTTCTCCGGTCCAGATGAAACAATGGGGAGGCGAAGGATTCCGATAACGGATAATTTAAACTCATTTCCATTCAAAAGCGCACTCTGTGTTGACTCAAAATTGTTATCATTCGATCATGGAAACACAAAATACCTGGAACAGAACTTAATTACCTCTCCCTGACACACGGAACGCTGATACGTTATTATGGCATGACCATGATCTCTAATTACTTTCATACCACTGCGGCTGCGACCAGCATAATGATAATGAGTCGCTAACAGCGGCAAAATAAAAAGGAGAAGGATAAGTTTCATTTTCCATCCCTCAAGATCACAAGCCTTAAAAAATGATCCATACGGATTGTTCTTTCAGATTTGCAACTACAAATCACCATAAAAATTCATTGAAATAACTCGTCGGGAAAAAGTTGATAACAAACGTTACGAGATAGAAACTTTATAAAGTAGGTATCCACTATATCTTTGCATTGAAATTTGCTAATTATTAGAAAGAACTGGTCATAAAAATCAATGTTCAGCTTTGAACTTAAGTACTTACATGTAAACTGGAGAAAAACTTATTTTCCTGAATTAGTTATTTTTTATATAACTCCTGACCGCGGTGATACCTACACGTCGGTAAATGCTACGCCAGAGACTCAAGTCTAATCTTGCGAGTATGATCCATTCACACAGCAAATCAAACTTTAGATAACTCAAACAGAAAGCCAATTAACCTGGTTTCTACCGATACTCCGAGGTACGGTAAAATTTTTAAACTAAATCTCGACGATCCATTACGGCATTCAAAGGATCTAATGGGGTACAGGAGAGAAAAGGAGCTTTGCGGAGATAAAAATTACGAGAAAATCCGCGGATGCCCCACAATACGTACACGTGTTATTCGCGGAGAAAGAGAGAAATCTCCGACCCCCTCCTCCCTCTCTTTTCTTCCGAGATGCTCCCATTGTTCGCCGCGCCGTAATACACCTCCGGGAACCCTAACCCGAGAACGTTAGCTCCGTGGAGAATCCCTCAAGGGCCTCTCTCTTAGCCTCTCCATCCCGAGTTTTTCACGAACTGCCAATTTGTCCGCTGAGGATGAGGCATAGGAGCCCGCGGGCCGACCGACGCCGCAGGAGAAAGAAACAAAAAAAGACAATGCGCCGCCGCCCACGTAATGGAATGTTGTTAACTCCGGAAGTCTCTCGCGCGCTCTCGCGGGAGCGAGGCGAACCGCAAGGTGGTGAGGGGAGAGAAAGAAGGGAAGAAAACCGGAGATAAAAGGAGAAGCCAACCACAGGGTGATGCACCATTCTCGACATCAAAACTCGACGAGTAATGAAAATAAAGGCGACGAGGATTCCGCGTAATGATACCACATTGGAGCATACGAACCGAAGAAAAACCTTATTTATTTCTCGATGCATGCATGCATATTTAATTGCATCGGAAGCGTACCTTCTCTCTCAAGGAAGCGAGGCACGGGCAATAAAATCAGCAGAAAAAGCAAGACCGGAAGCATTCTGGATACGGATTTTTAAAATAAATTAAATTGTCCGAGTGACTAAAGAACAAGATCTAAAAAGAATAAAAGGAAGAAGAGATCTCATGAAAATTCTGGAATAAAGAAAGGAGAGCCTCATCGGAGACATCTTGAGATACCTCCGATGAGAATGTCTTGAAGACATTCATCGAGAAAAGAGCAACAGAAAGACATGCAGAGGGAGACCCCGATGGGATGAGCAAAGAAGATATATAAAACACAGCAAATGCTTTAAAAGAGGAGAATCACGTTGATATAAATAAAAGAGCTAACAGGAAATTCGAGTGGAGAAAGGATCTAACCGTTGTTGGTCTTGATGACCAGTGTTAATGGGATCAACCCTTAATTATCAATATGAGGCGACACCAACTGATGGTGACAAGAATCTTAGGCTTTGATCAAATTAGATTCCTCAGTTTTACATAGATTGATGCCTGTTCAATCATTGTCACCATCTCAAACCTTGATTCCTTTCCCATCTCCGATACTGTATTAAATTTCTCTTAAAGTCTTCATATCTACGTCCTACCTTCAACCAGAAAATCATTTCTGTTTCTCCCTCTTCTTCAACCATCTAATCTCCTCACCTCTTATCACCCTTCTAAAGGTGTTAGGTGGAAAACGGGACTATTTAGTCTCAATATCGCCTCATACAGACGTATGAACATTTTCATTACCATCAGCATTGCATTACATATCAAACGTCTTCCATCCTCACATTTAGGCCTCCTCATTTCTCCAATCCTTTTATTTTCAACCGTTCCTGATATTTCCTCCTTCGTCTTCCACTTCATCCAGATAATCTCGCAGTTGTTCTCCACACGCGCATCTCAAAGCAGCCCAACTTCATCCTTCCAATCCACCACCCTCCAAAATAAGAGTTTAGACTAATCTTTTCTTCATGTCCGCATTCAGAGACCCCTCTTTAATTCCCTCCTTTTTCCGAGCGTAGTAATTCTTCGCCAGATTTAAGAAACTCTCAAGATAAGTGAGTGAGTGTGTGCATTCACGCATAAATTCAGGGCATACGTGCGAGCAAAGGGTGCAAACTGACATAAGGAAGGCATGCGCATCCATTTCTAAAACGCCCTCATGAAGCGCACCCGGGAGGAGGAAAAAATGTACATACATCAAAGCAATGGAACACAGCTGGAGCTTTATAATGCCCGAAATTGAACCCACGAGCCAGGAAACCGGGGCGAAATCCATCATAACTCCCTACCCCCGGAGGAAAACGGCTCGCCTCCGGATAAACAGCACTTAGGTCCCTTCCTCGCGGCGCGGCACTGGGAAATAATAACTCCCCTCCCTCAGACCACAATGCCCTCACCCAGTTAGAGCAGCTCTGCATTCGCGTCCCATTTTGGCCACCGCGTCTCAGTCAAGTGCAGGCGACGCGATTCCACGAGCTTCGGCTGTTCCGGAGAAGATTTGGGTCGCAGCGAAACCCGCAAATCAAGACAAAATTCTTTGTGGAGGACTCCCATAAATTTTTTTTTCCCAGGCATTCCCCAAAAAAAAGAGTGGAAATGGGTGTGCAAGTGGAAATATGAGCGCTGGAAACCACAGCGTATAATACTGTCCATGTGCTAAGTGTTTCTTCCCCAATTGCCGTATGGAATGAGGTTTCTTCCATATGGGATTACCATTTCCAGGTCCATTTAATACGCCATCATCTGTATGTACCTAACGCAAGAGGAAGCTTCGACAGGGAATTAAAAGACAACAGGAACTGACAATATTAATTTTATACTTTGATTATTGGAAAATTTGAATCGATCGCCGCCCGGGAGAGAAGATAAGTCAAGACTTCTCCGTTAAAATGACATGGTGAGATTAAAATCACTACAGTTAAAAAAAATAAACATTTTTTCGTCTGGATCACCACAAGGAAATCAATAATCCTTTTTAAGTAGGGTTAAAAACGTACATTTCATGATAAATGTTTCCATATCCTTCCTTCAAAATACAGATAGCACGGAACATGCACATGCATGTGGAAACTTTGAATAAAGAAGGAACAATAGACAACTAAATATACATACAGTCATCACTGAACCGAATTTCGAGAAATGATAAGCAAATATTTGAATTGCATAGACTCACTTTTGAGACCATAGTGTTAAATTTAATGAAATTTGACTGATATTTAAACTTTACATAATCATTGAAATAAATCGTAATGATTTCAAGTGAATGAAGTTAATTAAATGCCAACAACTGAGTGTTTATCAAATATCAAAATCAAATTAATTTTTAATGAATTCTAATGAACTTCTGATCCCAAAAAATTGGCGAAAGGAAAGAAGGAGAGAAAGGTATGATCATCAGCGGGAATCAATGACCCCGGGAAGGTCGAATTCGCCAGGGGATTCTCCAAACCGTCCGATTATGAAAGCAATGAACTCTCACGAATCGCGCAGCTTCCAGAACGACAAACGATTCGACTCTTATCTCAACTCTTTGTGGAAAGAGTGGAATATTAAATAGACCGGGGAGATGCTTTCGAAATTATCCGAAGAGGATCCAGATGACAAGTATTCGTTCACAAAGGGTAGCCCATCGATGCATCAAGAAGATAAAAGGAAGAGCCCTCTCATTGATATGCGTCGTATTGATCAACGCGAAGGCGCAATTATCTTCCGAGAAAATAGTTACATTCACCTTACAGTAGCATTCACAACGATCACAAAAAAATATATATACCCACAGCATAACAGGCCAGCGACACAAACGACATATTTTGGTGTCAAGCGTCGAAACATTTGAAATACATGAAGGAAAAAGTACTTTTCAAGCAAATTTTTCTTGAAAAAATTTTCAATTAAGCCGAATTAGAAGCTCACCTTCATTCATCTAAAGTTTTCTTGGGTAGATGAGTTTTTCACAACTAAAATCTAAAAACTCACTTGAAATTACTATACCAGCTTATAAGGAATAACTATGTTGAACTGTTTCATTATTACACAACGAAAGGTAATGTCTTTCCACTAAAAAATTATTTTTAAGTACCTTGGCTTATTACAATGCAACATCAACAGCTCCTAGTAAAACCTAGGCATCGAGAAAAAAATTAAATTACATGAAAAGACACATTTACCTATCGTTATTTTATAGTAAAAATTATTTAGACCTGTGGTAATTATTTATATTCAGAAGTGGAGGATAAAAGAAGGCAAAAGAAGATTCGACGAAAAACTTGGTCGAGCAATTCGATTACGACATACATGCTTTAATTTATTAAGGAACCTAAGTTAAAATACTGCTCCCTCGGGGGAAAATATCTTCCTTTCTGTGTAAATGAAAATGAACCACAGCTATGCAAGACTGTTAGCACAAGGCCTTAACTGAGACGGAAAAAGTTCTCCCCAAACAAATTTACAGATAAAAGGAATACTTTTTAAACCTTCTTCGATCCCGTTATCACAAGAACGCGTAAGATCAGAGACACGCCCAAATATTTACTCGACCGCTCTGATACCGTAAACACGGGGATCGTCTGAGGCTCCTCGATTTATCGCACGAGCAACTCGAACGAGATTGACTAGGCAATTTCAACAGCTTTGACAATTGGATGGATATTTTTTTTCTCCAAACCCTCGCTCAGCCATACTTGAATAAAGGATGGGGAGCGGAGAGGAAATGGACAACTCTGGGTTCTGACAGGCAACGGAGGTAGGAAGACAGGGAGAGAGAGAGAGTTTTGTGTGGAGAGGGGAGCGGAGGATAAGCAGAAGGACGCCGAGGTCCTCTCCTTCCCGCGGCATCCTCCGCTTCCCTTCCTTTATCGCGGAAAGGAGAAGAAGGCGCCGTGCGTGCTTGAGGACTCGGAAGGAGCCCGGGAGAAGACACGAGGGAGGAGGATGAGAAGAGCCAGGCGCGTGGCGTGCAAGACTTGAGTTCATCCATCCGAAGGCTCGGAGAGGAAGTGGTGGGCAAATAAAAAAAAAGCAACCCTTGCGCGTGAGAGAGTGTGTGTGTCTGTGGCCACAGGAGGCTGAAGGATGCCTTCCTCTCTTCGAGGGTGAGGGGGAGGGATCGAGGGTGGAATAGGGTGGGCGATCAAAAAGCCAGACGGTTGACAAAACAATATAAACATCCCCCCCCCACAACCTTTCTTCCTTCTTTCCCCGCGGGAATGGAAGGGAGGCGGGGCTTGCAGACACGCGCGGTCGACCAGAAATAACCCCAGCCCCCTCGATCGCAAACTAAGTGCTCTAAGACCTGCGGCATATCAAGTCGGGTTGGCTGGTCGGGGGGATAAAGGAGCACGGATGTCCACCTGGGCGGGTAGGAAGAAAAATAAAGAATCGCGCCAGAACATCTTCCCCTTTTAGGATGCCCCACTTCATATCCTGCCCGCCCTTCTGTCGAAGGAAGAGGGATAGGACCGAGACGTGGACTATAGCTCTCTTAAATTAGAGGGAGTGGATTCGGGTTTATTTGGCTTCCGGTCCACTCGCGATCACAGCGGAGGCATCGGTGCAAACCAATGGAGGCAACACACGGTGGTAAACAAAGGAAACCTCACAAAGTACGTTTCGGAAAGTAGAGTAAGAATGGGTGCTGGCGAATTCTTGAGATGAAAAACATGAAAAAATATCTTTTTTTGCATGCAGGACACTGAAAACATACGGATTTTACACAATAGGATAATTTGAAAAGTAAAGGCAAGGTACTGGATTTGAAGAGATTCAACGATTCTGCAATTTTTCTTGATGCCGGATTTTCTCTGCTATCTTTTAGTGAAACTTAAAATGAAAGCAATAACTTTGTAACCACATTGTTATGATAATACGATATAACACAAACTACATACGTTTGAACGATTTTCTAGATGTCTACTTTTCTCTGCCACAGCCTTAAGGCACTTCCATCTCGTTGACGCATTCCGTCTGCAATGATGTCCAACTCCCCTAATATGTTTAAAACTTAGTCAAATCGATAGTTTGGGTTTCTTATAGTTTCTCCCAAACACACTGAGGCGCTAAAATAAAAGTCAGATTTCTACTTCTTCTCTAAGACGTAAATTTTTACATTCCTGCCCACGGAATATCATACGTTTTTCGGGATATAATTGTACAACAGTCGTGTAGTACGATTTATCTGGTATAAAAAGGTAGAGAAAACTTTTCCCTAAATTACAGCAAGCGAGAGGCAATCAAGTATTTCATTCAATAATCTCAACTACTCCGAGGACATTTCCTCTCACTTCCTCTCTTCATAGAAACCAATAATTCGCAGCCACACAGCTTTCAGAGTGGAATTCTCAGGAAAGTAAAGCTACTGACCCACACTATTTGTGGATGGTGAGGGGTGATTAAGGTTTATTTTAAAAATCGGGAGACAAAAAAGCTAGAGGAAGCATATACTGCATCGGCCTTAAGCCTCTTTCGGCCGGTGACGACAGAGGATTAAATCAGTTTAGGTCCCGCGTAACTAACCCGAGGTGTTCAACGAACTGAGGCCGAGCAACAAACGTTGTGTCAGGTAAAAATTATGCCACGAACAGAGGAATATGAGGATATACTCATACGGGTATGCGTCACTGATCATTACACGCGTTAGATTAAAATATAGACGATTTTTTACGAGATTCGAATTCGATTTGTACTCGGACGGAATCAAAAATATTTTGAGAACACTCCATTATTCTTCATATTCTCCATTTAATTATTATCGCAAGATTTTAATAGCGAACGGATAGACTTAAAATGTTTATCTTTCCGCGCACGGTAAGGGATCAGAAGAGAAGCCATAAACACCTTGTTTTTGTAAACGTTCGTGACCTAGTTTTAAAATAAACCGTACAAATGCAAATATTCAGCTAACCTTCAAGAATAGCAACTCCTTCATTCAAATAGTAGTTTCTACATCTAAACGTTGTGACTAATGAATAGCGTAAATCATTAAAAAGATTTTTACATCACAGCTCCCCCCTCCCAACTAATTCGCAATACGGAGCAGGCCGTTAGGATTCTATTTCTATTTCTAGGTTCTCGTTAGAAGGCTTACTTGGACGGTAAGTACGTAGAGGTTTCGCGAAAATCCGCAATGCTATGAGATGAAAACAACCGTCACACAATTGCGAAAAATTTGCGAAACCTAATAGGATGCGAAGACCTAACACTAGATGTAACTCATTTCATCAGTCGTATAATTTCACAGACCAAAAACATTGTTCTAACAGAAGGCCATTCCGAGAAGGGTCAACAGCCAACGACCCAGCACAAAATTTTCATCTGATAGTCATGAGCTGCACTGAAACTCTCTGCATGCACTCCAATTAAAGATCGTAATTAAACTGAAAACCAAGAAATGAAGCCAGCATACGATGGCTGGAAGCCAGAGAGGACCATAGCCATCCCCCGAATCAAAATAAAGACGGAAAATCCCATTATAAGCAGACTACAGGGAGGGTTGGAATACTTTCGCAATTACTACTTGCAAGCAGGATTCTAATATTTCGATCTGGGCCACCTGGCGTGTGGAAGCGGTATCCCGTGCTATTATAGTAGTGGAAGATAAACCAAACCCTGAACCCAGCCTGGGAATACAAACCCACTCCTTACGCGGCAAAATTTTCAGAGACGTGCGGCAGATGCCGCGAAACACGACACTTTCAGTTTGTGAACCTCCTCCCCAAGGGTGGCTCACGCGTGAGGAGATGGACACTGTTTATGGAACGAGGCAGCCGGTGGGGGGGTAAAGGGGTGAGGGGGGGGGGATTTTTTGGTGGGGGGTTAGAGGGGTTGGAATGGAGTTTTGGCGGGGGTGGAGAGGAAAATAAACTAAAGGTGCTGATGAAAGCCATCACGGGGAGGATATATACTTCCCAGAACTCCAACCCCTTTTTATTCACGCAAACGCGATGGCCTGGTATATATCAAAGTACGTCCCGGCGTCGAATTTTAAACCTCACATAAAAGGACCGAAATGGAAGTCTCCCGACCCCCTCACCCAGTGCCCCATAATTGCTTGAAACTATTCATTTAGAGGAGACACAGAAGGGGAGAGAGATTAACAGCCTGAGGGTCGAAATCTCATTTGGACTTGTAAAAGGTCAGTAACACTCCTCGTCGCCAACTAGTCTTCCGGCCAAAATAAATGCAAGCACACACATATACAGGTTATATATGGATACTACAAACTCAAGAGAATACGGTCTTCACCTTGAAATAAAGAAATAACAATTAAATTATTGTAATGGCACACCTGAAAGGCAGACAATCACATTCGTTGCTCAAACCGAAAAACAAGCAAGCTCTAACTTTGAAGGGCGTGGAAAAGGCAGAGGTAGGTATGGTACAAGAGCATTTCATAAAGAAATCGACATTGACTCTGGTAAAATTAGGTACAAGTAAATAACTCATAACTTTTAGTAAAAACTGAAAATAAAAGCATTTATTTTGTAGCCACATAGTTATGCTGATGCGATATAACACACAAACTACATACGCTGCGAGGTAGAAGGTAATCATCGGGTCAACTGGAGTCCAACGCTGAAACGTTGGCCTTATATTATGTTAATAATATTGCGAAATTAGAAATCCATTGCTTTCATTCTGAGATGTATGAATAAGATCTTTGTTAAAGTTAAACCTTATGCAAGAAGCTACTTATAGTGCGACCCCGATCCTAGTCGCCAATAATTTAGGTGCGCGCGCAAAGACCGAGAGCAAGCTCATAGAAAAATGCATCGTCACGGACACGACACTCCGCAGTCATGCAACTATTCCCACAGTAATCCATTTAGCAAACCCAAGTACACAATCGTGAATGCGGTCAGACTCCCAAGTGTGTTCCTTTCAAGGTCTAACCTCTTAACGTTTAAAATAGAAAAAATAGCAGACGAACCGCATTTCAATTACACAACGGGTTGATCTCATCCCCCCTTGCGAAATTAGTTTTGCCGGTAAAAAAAAATCAAGATCCAGGAGAACCCACGAAAGTCGAAGAGCCATGAAAGGACGCCGCTGTTCGCAGGAAATTGCGAGGGAAAACTATTCCAGCGCCGAGGAAAAATGGAGGAGGGAGAGTGGGGGGGGGAGGGGGGGGGAGAGAGAGAAAAAGGTCCCGTAAAACCCGAGTTTGAAAGAGCTGAGGGAACTCTCCTTTGCTACCGGTAACGCACACACACAAACCGCGGGGTCCACACATCCAACGCGAGTTTAGCTAATTTAGCGGCAGAGAGAAAAACTGCCTTGTTACTCGCGGACACAATTGGATCATTAGGGGGAGGGGGAAAAAGAGTAGAAAGAAGATGGAACGAGGGAGGTCAGGCGGACTGCGCGACGCAATGAGGGAATAAAAGATTACAATTCCGGCAAGGGGAAAGTACCCCACTTTCGCATGTGCGGGCCGCCGCCGGCAGGCATGAAATGCAAGCATGTCTGCCCAAGTACCCGTGACGGTCAGTTAAATGCAGGACTGTCTGAAATGATAAAAAGGGATAGCGGAGCGTAGGGGTCGATCTTAAGGGAATACTTCAGGCGAGCAGTGGGAGACCATTGACCTCTCTCATCACCAGTAGCTGTTGCTGATCGGGGGAGGCGACCGACAAACGAGTTCATTTTGCGCAATTATTTTAGGTGGGCAAACATTTTTCAGGTAACGGAAGAAGGGTGGAGAGAAACCCGGTGTCGACATTACGCCGCAAATAATGAAAGGCGACATGAGATCCAGGATTCCGACGGATGGAGTACTAAACTCGAAATTCTATCCACACAAAATTCATTTGCGGATTGGTATACCACTGATAATTCTCTTGCCTTTGCCGGGATTCAAACCAGGCCCTCGGGATAGGAGAGCATTATTCCAGCCACTACACAAACCATATCCCTTCTCTCGTCCACTCCCTGCTTCCAGTGCTGGAGACAGAAATATTACGAACGCAGCCCTTTTAACCAAGACCGTAGATTGGCTGCTCTCTAAACGAGAATTCATACGGTAGTATTCGTGTGGAAGGAATGAGGGTAGCACAGAAATGAGAGGAGGAGAAGGAAGAATTGACGGAGGTGCAAAACCGGCAGAGGAGGAAAGAACGAAAAAAAAGGGGGCGTGGGCGAAGAGATCGAAAGATCGTTTTCAAGGAGTAAGGGAATACGAGGGAGGAAAGGTCGAATCCACACGCGTACCTATATAGATTCGCGTCCAGTAATGGGCGTCGAGGGGAACCTGGACCGTGTCCCATTGAGATAAGGGGGTTGGCCATAAAAGAAGATTTAACAGATGATTGGGAAAGGAAGGAACCGGAGAATTTTTCTGGGGGAGAAGTTGGTGAAACGAACGTGTGGGTAACGCGTCCGCATTGGGGAGAGGTTGTGGGTGGGGAATGGCTCCATGATTCAAATAGGAATCGATGATTTCGTTATTGTGAGAGAGCAGAGTCCGTCAGGGCGGCTGCAGTCGCGTGACAATAATTGGACGCACCGTGACTAGCGTCACAGTCCGACAGACTCGACAGGAGGTGTTCGGCCAAAGTAATTCTCTAACCCGAAACAAGACCTTGAAAAAATACCGATCGCGCACGGGGAAAAAAAGGAAAGCGTTCATTCGCAAAATGTCCTTATTACATATTATTATATTACAGCTTATTTGGCTTATCTCGCCCCTTGATGATATGCAGACTTATGCCCGGTGCACAAAAATATCGGAAAAGAGATTGAAAATTACGTGAAGACAACACATGAAAAAATGCTAACCAAAATGTTGACGAAAAGTAGAACTGGTGATGCGCATCCCCCATGATAATCATAGAAATCTCTCCTTAAGTAAGTAGTATAAGTAAACTTCAGTGAATGTATAAAGTGCATTTTGGTGACAACTCACCCTCTACCACACACCCTAGAGGTAGCTTACAGGGTTATCGGTGGATTTTGATAAGAATCTACTTACAGCTGAAAATATTCGAACGCTAAGGTCGGTCTGCTTGGTGAGGATATAATTCACTAAGTACTAAGTCCACAAACGGCTGTAAATGTCACAAATCAGGGCAGAAGGGGTGGGAGCATTTTTTTCCCGTGGCGTTTGTCGTTTCCCAGGAAGATCTGGCAACAGAAAATCATACCGTTTGGATGTAACTGAATGTTTCAAAGGTCTCCAAATTTCTAACCCCGCACTTCCGGCAGCCGTACTCTCTTCACACGCAACTACCACGCCGCCAACACAAATTATATGAACAGAAATTTGAAAAGTCTGTATTAGGGACTTATTAAAGTAATCCATGCACTTAGTTTTGGATCACATGGTAGAAATCTTATTTGCCTACATACTAATTACACATGAGTGTGTAAGATCGCCAATTCTAACACCACTTGGCAAAAAAAAGATTTCGCTCTCATATAAATCACTGTCTATCAATTCCAACATCGTTGTGATAAGGCTGTTAACTCAATTCTTCTTTCGGCAAACCTCTTCTGATTAACATAAATCTTCCATTTCACACCAACAATTACACGGTAGGTACCTAGTTTTCTGCAATTCTTTTAGCTCACTATCCGTTCATTGTATCCGTTGAGTAGTTCAGAATTAATACAAGAATTAGGGTGGGAATCATTATCAGAGCGTAGGTTAAAGTACAGATTAAATCTATTAGAGAAATTTCAATCGGATAGCTTTACTAAAGATGTTAGGCATATGTTATAAACATCAGCGTATTATGCTAGATTCGACCAGATAAATAAGATTACAGAGATAAATTGTCGTACTAATAGATTCAAAATGGAATTTTTCCCCCGTACTATAAGAGAACAGAATATGCAGCATAGTAAAGGGATAGGTAAGGGAAATATTTTAGAGTAGTCTGTAGTGCATGATGCATGTATTAACAACCAATCCCTTTATTATTACTATGTAGATTAGGACAATCTAGTTGCGTGATACCCTATTATGTAGCATGTTTCCATTTAGTAGCTTGTTTATAAGTCAATATTGCATGCTTGGTGATCTTCATCCCATGCCACACACCCTCGCGGTGGCTTGCAGGGTATCATGTAAATGTAGATGAAAAGCACGAGACGGACTAGATACTGAGAGTGGAGCAATGTCTTAATGTTTATTCTGATATTAAATTGATCATATGAAAATTAAGTCCAAGCGACACTGGATGATGGGCTGAAATGTCACGAATTAATTCCCCAAAGATTTGTGACTCCGGTTAAGAGCATCGTAGGTGAAAGTAGCCATCGAGCGACTACAGAGCCCTGCGTTTGCAGCAAGAATTGCAGAGGCAAAAAGTCGGTCAACGCGTAACTCCAACGGCGATAAGCACCTATTGGAAAAGCTTCCGACGAAGGAATAAACAAGAAAAAAAAAGAATTGACTTCCTTATGTCAGTTTCGACGTGTAGCGCCGCAAACATTCACGCTCAGCGTGAACTCCGGAGGGAAGCTGATATTTTCCGTGCAATAACGGAAACATTGATGGATGGCGCGCACGAGTCTTGAGAAAAAAAACATGCGAAAAAACAACCCAACGTGCGTTGGTCCTAGGCCATCCGACAGGCAAACACTCGCGGTTTTACTTCCAGGGCAAACCGCTAGCAAGGGGTCATTTAGCAAGCATTAACCCCATTCAAGGCCTCCCTTCGCAAGTCCAGGCGAAATGTAAAGCACCATTCCAGCCCATCGTGGAACTCCTTCCTTTTGTCATCCTCCCCTCACTCATCCCTTCCTTCCTCCATTCCTTGTTAGAGAGAGGGCCAATCACTGCGATCGAAAGGGACTAATGAAAAACCACCTTACAGCTCTCTCGCACCCCATTTTTTTCCACGAAGTGCGATCCCATCGATTTCCTTTCATCCCCTCTCAATCAGCGCGACTGATATCCCTTTACCAATACATACACTATTTACACGAATACATATATAAACTTTTCCCAGAGTCCGGCACGCCTGTGAATGTTATATGTTATTTATCGCGGCAGCGAATTTTCGGAGAAAAAAAATATATACTCATAAATACATACCTATGTATAATACAATAAAGCACACATTCACTCGGTTTTCTACTCACATACATTCTCTCCTTGGCTCTCCTCTCACATACTCCTTTCCTCCTTTTCACCAGAGCGCCTCCTCTCTCTCTTTCACTCTCCTTTGTGCGTTTTATCTAATCTCGGCCACGCCCAGGGCCCCTTCCTCGCCCTCTCCCGCAAAAGGGCCTCGTCGAATTGGAAACATGGCCATTTTCTCCTCGCAATTCCCACCGAATCCTTTTTCCTCATCCTCGGGAATATTTCACTGTTCCCGCTCGCTCACTCACTCTCCATTCGCCCGTCGACCAGCCAATCCTTTTTCCGGAGAGAGGAAGAGTGCTTCCCCTCTGTATAGACAAGTTTTTGAAATGAAAAATATTTAAAATGATCCTCTCTCTCCAACCCTTGAAAACCCCTTGCCTTACCCCCTAAACACCCTCCCCTTTACCCCCCTCCCCCAAAAGTCCCCCGGCTTCATTGTTTCCGTCCCGAGCAAAATCCGAGATGAATATCTGGTGAAGCGTGACTGAGGTAGCTCGTAATTCCATTCCGTACAATAAATGATTATAGTCCGATTGTTAAATCATGAGGAAACATTTTCGCTCGGAGAACGCGTTTTCGTCCCCCGAAAAGTCCCACGCCCCCGCCTTCCACCCACTACCCTCCCCCTTCCAACCCTTTCGCCCCCGCCTGTCCCTCGATAGACTCCCACTTACATCCTCCCGACTCCGAGGGCCGAAAAAAAATCGTTCCGCGAATTTTTTTCGCATCATGATTGGCGATGAAATTTCATCGACGGCTAATTAATTTATGCGATGCTTTCAATTATTATTAACCAACGGACAAAATCGTTTCCCTTTCTACTTCCCGAAGCGATTCCGCGGGTACAATGGTCCCCAGAGGGATATTGACGGAAAATTAAAGTCGAGCAACTGAATTAGTCCAAGTCTAATCCCATCCCCCCAAGCGAACCACATTAAGGACTTTAACGATATTTTGCAATTCGAGCATCCGAGTTTGTGTCAGTTACATTTAAAGATACATGAAAAAGCGATCTCGCCGATCAAGAGTGTATTAACTGGACTACCATTCGTTTGCCCGCGGGAAAAGTGAAAAGTTAAACCCTCGAAAGGACTTTTTGCAAAAAAATCAATCGCATCCTCAATGAGGTACGCCTTTCAATTTCTTGTACTTTTAAATTTTCTTTCCAGGCTATATTTTTAACTCCTGAAGATCAATCAGCGGATATTTGAATACTTATACCTCCTACCTTGAGTGACATAACTACGAGCAACAGGTAAAATGCTCAAACGTACACCCTCTCTCATACTAAACTGTGAAATAATTTAAGAAGCATGATAGAGGGGCTGAAACGATTCTTATGGCGAAATGAACCAAACCTAATCATGAAATAAATCAGAAAATTTTATATCATTGTTATAAAATCCTGACTGGTTCTAACAACGATTTTTAGAGTAAAGATTCAGAGAATTCAGTTCAACAAATATATTTTCGACTGCTAAAAATGTACAACTCAATCGAAGGAATTTAATTAAAGCCATATTTCCGAGAGCAATGAATCAGCAAACTTTTCAGCACCATTGCAACTTTAATTTTCACGGTTAATTAGAAGCGAATCATGGCAATTACTGTGTACAGCGAAATGAAGAATAGTCCTCATAATTCGCAACTTCCTCCAAAGAACAAAAAAAAACGATTGAACACGCCGCAGAAGGGCAAGGACGACATGACGTATAACTAAAATGGAGTAAGGATCACCGATCCTTGACAGGCGAACCGAGCAAATTCAGAATAATTTTTAGACGAAAAGAAATTTCGAACAGGTGACACGAGAGAGGGAGAGGAAAACTGAGAGAAAGGAACAGTGAGAGATTAATGAGGTGTCAGAATCTGAGTGAAGGCGTGAATTTGGACCATGAAATGGTTCCTTTGATACCGAATATCGTGCGGGCGGCCTACCAATTCGGAAAGTCCCCGGCCAATTCCGTGAAAGAGCGCACAGATGAAACGGGCCTTTCAAAATCGCGGTCCTCGAGACAAAAATTTCGCCGGCCCTTACATTCAGGAAAATTCCGCCAGAAAACTTTCCTCGGTGAGCAATCGTTGTGACAGAGAGAGACTTGATGAACTCGACATGGGCTCCGGAAAGAGAGGAAAAGGATTGTAATTGGCCAGGTTAATCGACTGAACATGGACAGAAGGCCTAATGGAAATCTGTCTTGAATTCGAAAAGCGGGAGATGAAAAAAGGTCGATAATAAGCACTCAATGACCACGTCTAATCGAGAATGAAAATTAATTTTGAGTGATTTTCAAAGTCTAAACAATGATGATTCCGACCACAGTGAACAACTTGACATTCAATGAACACGAACTTAAAGCGAACTCAAAGCGGCGAAATGGGAAATTTGTGTCTTTTAGCCTAAATAGGTTGAAGCTTGGGAAATAAATTTTCCACTGATGGGATAAAGAAATAGCTAGACCGGAAATTATTAAAGATCTTTGAACACTCGAAAATTTGTTGATTTCATTTCATCTCTAATACCTTATCAATCGTATGGTACACGATGAGGGTAACGAAACAATGCACTTCCACACAATATATAATTTATTCACTCACGACCATGGTTTCGATGCGTAGCATCATCTAAGGCGTATGGTACGCGTTGACCAAAAGTGAAATGTGTCTTTATTGTTTTCCTCTTACATCCCGCCTTTCTTTCACGTGACCAACCCATTGAGAATAAGAATGACGATGAGAAAATCCACGAAGAGGTACCTGCGTTTCCATTTATAATACCATGTTGTTAACAGTGACAAGGAAACTACACGGTACCCGGATGCTCTCGTGCGGGACAGTAGTCGAGCAATAGCAGATAGGCCTTGTACATCCAAATAATACCCTACAACCCACCGTAAAGGTGTGAGGCAGGGGACGCTTGTAAACGCTGGGTCAGGAGGATATAATTCACCGTAAACTATTCATCTGTTCCATCCACGGAAAATTAGCATTTACGCTGATAACATCCTTACGGATAGATGATTTTACTGCAGGAAGGTTAAACTGTACCTCAACTGGTCCGAATATAATATACCTAATGGTAATTTGATTCCTCGACTATTCGAAGAAACAGACCAGGGTTCCCTGATCTTACACGAAAATTTATCTCAATATAATCTTTGACAAACTCGACATAAAAGGTTTTTCAACCAACTTTATATTTTCAATTCAAACCTGATGATGACGCCGCGCCATGACGCTGAAACTAGTAGTACCATTAAAAACTGAGTGGATGGAGACATAGTTGTTATTTTCATTATTCAACTTGATGTTTCCACCCCCAAAGTTAGCCTAAAATCCTCGTTTATTTATTACGGGCCCTATTAATCGATACTTAAAATCTTAAAATTCGAGTGCAAAGAAATGCACCATAACCTTGTACTAACGTTGGTTCATTCCACTATTTTTTTTCTATGAGCATGGAAAGTAGGCACATTCGCAGCCAAATTTTAACAATTCCATTCATCTCAATCGAATAAACTCTTGTATTTAGTTTCAAAGAATGAGTTTGCATATATTTCAACATTTCCGACTATTCAATAATAATGGAATAAATGTCAAGGATATATTCTGTATGATTGGATAAGCACTTGCAGAGAGTTTTATCGGACGTCATTTCGCATTTACATGAGAAAAATATAGAATGATCGACAAGTAGAAAAATATATGGCCATAAAAATGCTGTGTGCGATTATTTTACTTTAGATTAACGACGGAATATTAGGCGTAAACATAAGTATTTTAATTGCCATCACAACAGGATAATCAATGACATCACAAGGAATAAAATATGATATAAATTTCAATACATGTCTCGTGTTTTCCTAAAGGTAAACAAGTATCTTCAAGTAATTTCTAACGAGATATTTTAGCATCTTAAAGCATATGCACAAGATGGATCTTGAATCTGCGAACGACATACATGCACATAACTGTCCACAAGGCTCAATCCAACGCCACAATCTACTACTAGGCTACCATGCAGTGTTAAGGACGATGCACTCGCTCGCTAT
Organism: Platycnemis pennipes; assembly: GCA_933228895.1. Lineage (NCBI taxonomy): Eukaryota > Metazoa > Arthropoda > Insecta > Odonata > Platycnemididae > Platycnemis > Platycnemis pennipes. The sequence continues at coordinate 43,013,416 of OW121849.1, forward strand.
CTACATTTGCGGATTCAATTTCCGGCCTGGGCATTGTTTACTGTCAAGTGATGTGCTCTAATCGCGCATTAATAGAGCGTAAAATGGCCTTACACGAAGCGAGGACGTGACTGCTAAGCGCACAGAATTTTCATCTCCGTTAGCTTCTCGTCTCGGAGTAAATGACTCGGAAAGGGCGACGAATAACAAGCACAATAAGTCATTAAGGCATAAATTGTACAGGTTGAGTGTTTCCGCAACACAAAGCATTATATCCAACTGCACAAACGTTAAAATTTATTGGTGGATCTCAAACTAAATCACTTTGAGATTTCGGGAGTTAAACAAGCTCATAGCAAAAAAAAACGCAGTACGTTACCGACATAATCACTCTTCTAACTTTCTTTCACAATTCTCTTCTAATTAATTCCTGCTTTCTACTTGATACCTTTATTGTTTATCGCGATAATTGTAAACATATATCATGTACAGCACCTCACCCAGCACAGGAGTTTTAATGCTAATGTTCCTTCGTAGGAACACCACCAACACTTCCATCTCCTGCCAATTTTTTATTTCCTTAAGTATCTGATCGCAAGTGACCACGACAACAATGTAGCGTACATCGCTACATTGTTGTCGTGCCGACCGTACCGACCACAATGCCGAAGTTGTAAAATATCAACCGGTCTACCGTTAAAATGCTTTTCTCGGTAGACAATTCAAAATTAAAATGAAACTGGAAATTTATGGTTAACTTTTTTAACGAAATCGCTGATTTCATTCCGGTGGTTTCTGAGTGCCCGTCCACAAACCAGGAATCAACTCGCAGCAATAGACACAGACAACACTCGATACAAAGTCACGCATAAAATTACACAAGATTCCTTCCCAGTAACTATGATAGACTACAATGCTCTACCCAACTCCCTTTCAGTGGTTCCATCCGGAGATATTCTGGGAATTGAGGGGTAAAAAGCAGGCCACGAAGTGATTTGGCCCTAAATTTGGGATTAATTAGTCACATTCACATAATCGCCTACGAAATAGTGTAACACAACCGACACGCCAACCAATACGAGAGACCGATCTCAATGAATCCAGCAAAAACAATATATGTGCTTCACGCGCAGGTAGCAAATAACTTGGACCCTAAAGTACTCGTAGGTAGTATATCCGTGAAGAGGGATCGCAACTAATCTCCTTGATAACTCAAGTAAACATACGTATATGTGTAAGAGTTAAAAAAAAACAATACCTTTTGTTTACGCCAAAAACTTCACTTCGCGATTTTCATATTCCTTTACAGAGTAACACAGAAAGAAAAACACGAGCCAAATCCACAAAAATAAAATTTACTACGACCCGGGTTTCACTGTATTACAGCATCGTCAGGGTCTTAGTAAAACCGGGGAAACCAGGGTCGTAGTAAAGTTTATTTTTGTGGATTTGGCTCGTGTTTTTCTTTCTGTGTTATCACGTTTCGCTTCCACTCCATATCGCCTGAATCTTCAGAATTTATCCTTTACAGAGAATTAAGGCACTTAAATACTTAGATTATCGTTTTCTCAGGCCAATTAGATTGCCCAGCAATGAGCATGAAAAATAAGGGGAAGTAGATTTAGCTACAAAATTGTGTCAGAGGATAAACTAAAAAAAATAGGAGTAAAATAATGCTGCCGGTAGCCATTTCAAGGCTGGTAACATAATGGTAAGGCTACCGGCAAGGGAATAGGAGATAAAAAAATAGCTAAATATTGCTTTTTCTCATTTGATGGACAGCGTTAATCACGTGTTCAGAGTTCATCATCAGAGTGGTTTATGTACGGAGTATTTTTGAATTCCTGCGTGTCAGTTAGGGTAAACTTATTCTCTCTGATTCATAATAAACTCCTGATGATGTTTCACTCCCTGCTACACGCACTTGCAATGACTTAGAGGACATTATTTAGATTATGAGATGTGGCTAGTAAAAAAAACGTCAATATGTTTGAAAAAATTACTTTAAATATTTGAGCACCTCGTCCCCCATCAATTATCTTTACGCTTGGAACGGTGAACTGTGCTCCTGAATTTGAGTGTCGGGCTCGCGAACCTCATGGAAAACCTACAATGGTGTAGAACTTATTTCTTTCCATTCGTAGCAAGGCGCAACTATTGCCCCTGTCGCACGCGCGGCTAGGACTACCGCTAGCAAAGAGACCATGGGAACCACTTCCCATCTCAGATAGAAAATCACCCTACGACACCAGAGACGCAACTGCGATACGACGCTGGTGAAAAACGGGATTCGGACACGACCGGCTGGTGACGACCCCAGGTGAAAATACGCGAACGCGAGGGGGAGAAAAAGGGACGATTGGAGGGTGCCATCGAAGGGACAGAGAGGAGGGGGATGATTGGGACAGTTGAGGGGACAGGAGGGAGTGGTGACGACTCGGGAATCGAGAAGATAGGGTTTGGGGATAGGCTGAGGGGGTGAGGGAACAGATGGGGGACTCGGAGAAGTGCACGACAGCACACACGGTAATGTAAATGAAAGGGAGGGAGAGGAAAATAAAAAGAGAGAGTGAGAGGAAAACGGCGGAAGAACAAGGAGGATTTATACATATATTTGCGTATAGGGGAGAATGAAAGGGGACGAGGGATATTAATAAAAAGAGGGGGTCCGATTGAGGTCCGGAGGGGGTAAAGGGTTGAGATGAACGCACGACCAGCCGGCCTGCGACGAGGGCGGGGGAGATAAGGGGAGGGAGGGTGGACGGGACGCGTGCTCGTTGGTCACAAGGGTGGGGAAGTAAGCGCGATGCGACAGTGGCATCGAATGTCGTTCGACGCATCGATACTGGCGTAGATAACATCGCGTTACGCACCACCTTAGCGGTTAAAAATAAACACCGCCACGCAGCATTGACATGCATGCGAATCGTATTTCTGCTCGGTCCATCACCTACATGAATCGCGTAACGCAATACCGCAAATTCGCTTGGTGAGATTGCATTATATGCTGATCCTCCTTCTTGGTAGTATACTGACACGAGTATTTCGAATGGACCAAATGAGCGATTCACTGCATTCCAGGGTTTCATTGTCCATAATATGATACGGTACAATTCCTATAATACCATTTGCAATGCATTTCATTAGAATCTTATTTCGCCGCCTAATTTGCAGCAACTAAAGTACATTATTAACAAATTTTCATTCAACAACTTACGTTTCTGACTATGTAAAATGATACGTAGTTCACAGCAATACCGCTACATCTTGCTAATCCGTAGCCTCGCTTTCGGACAGCTCACATACGTGCAAATCGCGAAATAGCAAATAAATACCGATATTCTGCACTGGACTGCAACAATAACCTCACGTAGGAACACTTCGTCCGAAAAGTAGCACCGTACTGATACGCAGCTCACCACTCTCTCCCACCATCGTAACAAGACCACAATAAGATCTCACGGACATAGCAAAGGTCTGAGAATCGATCGCTTCTTGGCACCGATGCGATATCGAACCAGCATCGAAAATCGATGCATCTGCGCTACCTCCTAGCGTAGGTGGAGGGCAATTTACGAGGGACAAGGGGAGAGAGAGAAAGGGGGGGGGAGATAGGGGCAGGAGGAGGAGGTGGCTGCTCTTGATGGAGTGCTGTGTTGGTAGGATAAAAAAAAGAGAAGGCACAAAAGCGGGGGCGGAACAGGACGCGAAGAGTGGACGCAAGGGGTGAGGGCAATCAGGAGGAGGAAATGGGAGGAGGAGGACTGGCGTGCGGCCGTGGGGGTGCGTAAAGAGTTGAAATATCGGTGGGGGAGACAGCTTTGGCCGAGCGGAGTCGTGCGCGAGATGACTCAAGGGAAGGGGGGAGGGAAGAATTGGCTGGGATGGGGACGGACACTCACACACACACGACGGAGCGGGTTTTCTGCGAAGAGGAGAGGGGAGATTGGGAAGGCACAGGGGCGGAGTAGGCAGCGGCGGGGCGAGAAATTTCCGGTGCGGGTATGCCCACATTGCCAAAACCTGACCACTAGGGGCTTCTTAGAAGTTAGATAGTAACGCATCTGAGAATGGCTCGAAACCAATCTATTCTCGATCTAAAGCTGTCAAAACAGCTTAAACACTTGTAAGACTGATGCTTTTCTCTTTACATTTTAAGCCAACCGCAAAGCCTGTTTCACACGATACTTGATCCAGCACAAGTACTAGAGTGCTAGCCGCTACTTGATATTGAGGACGGAATCTAGTGTGATTGGAACCGTCCTGGGAGGTTTCACACGATCATCGACCTTGTGCTTGCTATGAATCGGTTATTCCACATGATTCCATACTAATTTAAAAGAAGAGAAGTCGCACAGCGTCTGTAACGTGACTTGATTGGTCGATGGCTACTGGGCTATTAGGTCCTACTAGACATCTAGTACCGCATCAAGTATGAAATCCAGTAGCTCAGCGAGTATACTAGCTAGCATGCTTCCCAGCCAGTATACTGGTTCTGTTCACACGATACTGGAAAGCTAGCATACTAGCCAGTATACTAGACCTTGTGCTGGATCAAGTATCATGTGAAACGGGCTTAAGGGGAATACGGTTTATCATTATCATCGATCAACAATCCTAAGATTGCTTCAAGGATTGCGATCTGGCCGCGAATATCTTAGCGGAGTCACCCGCTGAAAATGCACAATAGCTAAATTTTCCGCAAGGAAAAAAGATCGAAGTAGATTTTTTCCTTGTGGAAAATTTATCAATCCAAAGATTGGATTGACGCAGCCCTCCACTCCATTATTATATCGGCCATCTCTTCATGTTAACTCTTGATAAAAAGAAAAGATTGGAGTAGCTGCGATTCCTCGGGGTAATAATGTAGTGGGTTCCCCTTGCCTTCCACATCGCAATACTGCAGCCGATAAAGTAAATGTTACCACGCCTGTCGTGAAATGAGTGTCGCTGTACCGACCACTGTGGTCCCCACCTTAACTCATAAAAAGAAGAACTATTGCCCTCTCCTTCGGGTGATGGGACACATAATTGTTGGCGGCCTCCCGTCGCCTAGTCACGGCATCTTCACAGGTTTCTGTATCATTTATTGGCCTACCTTACCCAGGGATAGACCAAATACCCCCTGGAATGCTATCGATTTTTGTCCTCAACTGTTCGACGAATAAACTCGCTTATCTCGCAGCAAACCTCTATATCTTGAGGTCAACCCACCATCCGCAACCCTGAGGACGCACTCGGTGGCTTTAAGCTCAGCCCAGATAAATAAAGTTGGAGAAATGTTTTTCTAACCTCTAACCAGCTACAACTTCATTACTATGTGGATACTAACCATATATATGCACTTGTACTCTATATCTAACTTGTCTCCATGAAGTAGTAGCTCTAAATTGCATGTAAGTAGTGCATGTTTGGTGATCTTCACCCCCTGCCACTCACCCTCGCGCTGGCTCGCGGGTATTATGTAGTTGCAGATGCACGGTTTCAAGCCTTGGTGAGTCCTCTGATTCGACTTTCGGAGGTCAATAAAACGACCCATATGTACACCTAAGACCAGTTTTTTAATGCCAGTCAAACAATAACCACTAGTTAATTTGAATTCCAGACTAATGTGATAATTATGCACTAGCTGCTCGGTTGAAACAGTTAAAATAAACAAGAAACAATAAGCACTAAGCAGTTGCCTTAATCCGGCAGACTACCAATCACAACACCCACTTTCAGGCTGCATAGACGTAGATAGATCGATAGAAAAACTGAAGGCATATTTCAAGTCATACGCGAACGAAAACAGGAGTCATACACAAAACGGATTCCATGGCGATATATTCGTACGCGAACGAAAACAGGAGTCATACACAAAACGAATTCCATGGCGATATATGTTTTATCGGTTTCTAGAGCCTTTGCAAATAGTACAAAAGTTGTGACTATAATGTAGGAAACAGTCTCGGGTGCTATTCGGTTGTAATTCTTCACAATCGGGTTATTGATCGAAGTAAGAATACAACACCGAAAATCATTCTTTTTATTTTCCACGACCACGGTTTCATTACAAAGCAATATCATCACGTCAATAACATGAAACATTTTCCCAAAGTAGTGGCGATAATATTGGTTTAAGAATATGGAGAGGATAACGCCATATAGTACTGCACACCGACATATTGGAGACCTATCATATTAATAGATAATCACCACATAAAAAGACACCCACATCCGAAATCGCGGTCATAAAACAGGTGCCATCATCGTGCGCCAAAAGCAAGGCCACTTGTTAGAGAAATAAAATCACACCAAAATACAGTCGCTGAATATGCATTACCTTATAATAAAAGCAATAGGAAAAGAGATAAAACCGGGCAGCCATGGTTATCGATCCAAAACACGGCGGTGTTTTTGCCATAACCCATAGTTACGTCGGCAACATTCCATTTCCACAGAACACAATTGCATCGGTATCGATTATGACTCGACTTGCACTCGACGCTGCAATGATTAAACCCGTCGCTGCAGGAATGAACGATCATTATTACGACATAAAAATCCAAAAGCAACCGCGTTTGGTTGGTCACCATCGAGTTCCCAGACGCAATTAAAACGAAACGAAATAACTTTCGAATGAGCATTTACCATAAAAGTGGATGGGATTCATTTGATGGAAAGTGTTAACGCGAAACCTATTCCGCGAAAAAAACTCACGAAATCCTAATCAGGTTCCCATTATTATTTTTATCACGCTGTCACCCGTTCGGTAATCCTCACTTCGAATGATATATCATTAGCGCCTACGGGACAGCAACGACGATAAGCAGACAGGTACGCTCTCGCGGGATTGGGATAAACGCCTGCGACGAGGGAATCTGCCGCTTGATGTCGCATAGGAAGAGACGAAAATTCGGCGGCGTGTCAATCCGAGCGGGAAGGTTAAGGACTATGGCTTCAATGCGAGGAGAGACGAGAAGGAAACGGTAGCTTCAGCGACCGTTCTATGGGTCCGGTAGAAGGCTACAACCAATCGTTGCTCCTATAATCCCTTCTACTCATTGTTGCTAAAAATATCGCTCACGACAAATGATAGGTACATACGGGATCGTGTATCTACATGCAATAAGCGCTCCCGTCACCTCTGGATAGTCATTTTGTCATGCAACGGAAGGCGAAAACATTATCGCCAGTCTTCAAATAAATATTTGTGAGGTACACATAATAGCTCTTGCGTCTCGAAATAAAACGAGGTAATCATCATTAATAAACCAATCGCAACAACCTCAAACAAATAATTTATACGCCAATCGTTCACCTGTCATTATACCTCACTGTTGTTGTCTGTTGTATGGTTGTAGACAGTTGTCTGGCTAGTAGATACAGTGCAGAGGTAGTGAATCTTCTTCAAAATATCAATCAAATAATATATTTTTCTGCAGTATGTTTAATTAAACATACTTTTGATCATTTTGAAGCAAATTTTCCAAGGGAGGGCGGGATTATAGAAGAGTACCCATAGGTGACTATTTTCCTGCGATGGGACATTAGTACTCTCAAAGATTTGAGAGTATCCCGTCATTGGACTTCATGCGGGTTGACTGACGACTGAATTCTTCCCCGATGAGAAACGAGGAGTAGGTTTCTGAATAAGACAAGAGTTATTTTTAAGTATAATTTATTCCACTAGGACAAGTTTCGTTTATAAGGCGACACTGTCTGGTACAGTCTATTTTACAGCAGTTTATTTCTGTACAATAGACTACTGTTCTGTAAGGTAGATTCTACCACTATTGTCACCTTGGCGACGAAACCGGTAGTTATTATAAATTATATTTGAAAAGTACGACGTTTACTTATTCAGTGATCACGGCTATTCATAAAGTTAAGCCTGAAACTAAAGAGATCATCAGTTGAGCAGGTTGAATGAGCTGGTTTCACCTACTTCCAATTACACTGCACACTGCTACTGCCGACTAACCTGTAAAAGACTGGCTGATATTTGTTCTATTGATTTTATCCTTCGCTGCCTGCCTGATGTTCTAAGGCAAGAGGCGGCTCTTTGGCGACAGATTAATCTTAAGCAGCTGGTAATAGGCGCAATAATTGTAAACTAGAGTAGTCGCATCGGTGAGTAGATTACAGAGTATACAAACGGGGAGGGGACGAAGAAGAAGAGGGGTGGGAGAGAGAGAAAAGAGAAGGAAAAAGAAGAGATTGGGACATCTCACGCGAAGGGGTAAAAGAGTGGGAGAGGGTGAGACAGAGAGTGGGAAGAAAAGGAAGGAGTGGGCGTGGGGAAGGCGGGGAGGGAAAAGGAAACCACAGAGATTAAAAGAGACAGCGAGGAGTTTCGCATGGCATGTGGGTGTGCGTGCAAGTGTGAAAGGGAGTGGAAGACCGCTTTCCATGCAAGGCAGGGGCAGTGCAATGAGATATCCAGACGATGCCACCACGTGATGAATGTGGATGAGATAAAGTCGGGCGATGCGTCATCGACAAATAATACTTAGGAGTGAAAATAAATAGCGACGCGAATAAAATGCTGTCCTAATAAAAAAAAATATGTACGCGCCGCTAAGTAAGATGCATTCCACTCCCAAAAGATATTCTCGACAAGGTTACCATTCTGGTACATGTTTGAAGAGGAAAATAATAATCTTAGAACCAAGTCGTGCATTTTGACAACAGAAAATGTGCAAAGAGGAGTATTAAATAATCACTGGAGGATCTTGGAATCAAAGAAATATTATATACCCAGGCATTAATTGTTCGTAAGAAACAGTATAACAATTTACGAAGTAGGCGAAGGGATTGAATTCGAATATAGAATTGGTGTTCTGAAAGTCCGGGTAGTGCGGTGCGAAAGTCCGGTCTAATGCCTTTTGACATATTGACGGTCTCTTTTTCCACAATTTTCCCCTTTTTGTCAAGGCACGAAAGAATGCTATGATGGCGAGAAATTTCGAAGGGAAGTCAAGAAATATGGACAAGTTGTGAAGGATGTAAAAGAGAGGAGTTACGTCAATATGAAGAGGTTTGCAGATATAAGAATCGAGTAGAGGACTGCGTCAAACCAATCTTTCGATTGTTAATCGATGATGATGAAGTCAGGAAAGAGAATTCACAACGAGAGAGTGCAGGTCATAAAGCGGGGAGAGAAACGAAAGTAATCAAATAATACAAACAGCGCGAGATGCACAAGTATGGGAATTATTGTAAATCTCCCGAGGTTTTCCATGTAATGCCAAGGATGAGACCCACATGGAACTCTCGACAAGGATTCTAAGCCCCCGGGGGACATTATAAAATCGAGTATCGCGAGGAGCGATGAGGAACGCCACCTCTTCACGAAGCGTGAGACGGCTGAGATTCGCGCGCAGCAGGGGAGGAAGCAGGCAGCGAGACAGGCTGAGAAGGGTTGCAGTGAGGGAACGGAGGGAGCGAGAACGAGAGAGAGGAAGGGAGGGAGGCGCATTTCACGCCGTCCCGAGGACGAATCATCTCGTTACCTGCTAACAAGCGGAAGCCTCGCATCCCGCAAGGCCGGGACGATACACTTGGGGGAGGACGGCGGCGATGTGTTTGCAACGCATGCAAGCCATTTGAGGTTCCTGCCCCCGGGGGCCGACACCGCGCGTAGGCGAGAGGGGGGAGGACAGGAGGAAGACTGGTTGTGTGGGCGAGAATGAGCGGGCGGGAAGGGGGGGGGGGGGGGGGGGGGGGGGGAGTGTGGAGGGGTGGAAACTTAGCACCCGCGGACGAGGACTCGCATATTATTGGCGGAGATGGAGAGGGTATTACACGTCCCATTTCGGGTGAGGGCCCTGAATTGGGCCCTTAGCGGAATCGTTTGAGGCATTACGCGGTGGGGGAGGCTTCACAGAGTTATCGCCAGCTGGAAATGAGGGGATTTCGGGGGGAGGGAAGGGGAAAGAGAGACGTGCGGGTCCACATTTAGAGCAATTTGTGAATCATCCTAAGAGCATTTGCGCCGGGACAACAAAGGCCCCCCACTGCGGTGTTAATCGGTATTCCAGGTGCTTCGACGGACTAACTTCGTTCCGCGGCAAACATTCCTTGTACGGCTAATTACCAAACCGCGGTGCAATATCTGTGGGATAGGCAAGACGTGCGCGCAAGACTGAGTGGATTACCAGCAGCCGCAAGTCGGCCAGTGACATAAGGTACACCGCCCACCGGATTCAATACACTGGAAGTGGCATAAAATTCTTTGATTGAAAACACGAATCAAGAGGGCTGTCCAAGAATGCCCGAGACTGTTATTTTTGAGTCTGTTTATTCATCAGCATTAATTCATATAAGTTTTTTTCAAAGTAGTCTCCTCCAACTTGTATGCGCTTTTTATAATATTTTTTCCAGTCCTCAATCCCTGGCCCAACTTCCTTGACGGTGGAATTTCGATCTTCTTAGAACTCCTTAAACCACCGAAAAACCGTTGCACATGGTAAAGAGCATCACCATACTCTCGCTGAAGCGTTTTAAGAGTTCCAGTATCCGTTTCACCAGGTAAGAGAAAACAAAACTTAAAAAGCAGCAAACTGGTCCTCGCGTGCCATCTCCATGTTGGTAGGTAAACCAGAGCTAATGTTTAAATTTCGTAACGATGCCACCAGCCTAGTTCCAATGCATTTCAGCAACCAGTGGTTTTATGCATTTCAATGAGGTAGTCTAACAATATGCGACGATGAAAAATTTCAAGCACTCAATAAAGTTAGTGAAAAAAACCATTCTTTCTCGACATCCCTCGTAAAAAAATCTGGATGATATTAGATCAATGAAATTATCCTACAAAATTAAAATGTGATAAACAACAGAATTTGCTCCCAATCGTTTGTATTTCCAATATTTTTACAAGAGAGTGTGTTCAACATACTTCTACGGTAGAGGCCAAAAGTAGTCTTGCAATCAATTGGTAAACATTCACATGCCAATGAGGAGGAGGATAAGTGACAAAGAGCGTCAAGATGCTATCCAAATGGCTCTCGTGGGATTTTAGTGAAAACATTCCGAATTAATAGGCCAGGACGTTCACCATGAAGATAAAAGGAGGCTTACGCAGACTTGTTAAGACAGAGATAGAGGGAGAGGAAGGAAGGAGAGGGAGAGAGGGAGGAAGAGAGAGAGGAAGGGTGAGAGAGAGAGGGGGGGGTTAAAACTGAATATTGAAAATTGAATTGAAAATGAAACGGTAGAGGATACGATATTCGAGATATTATACCACCGTAATTACGGAAAGGATGAAGGGATAGAAATTCGCTGATATAAAACAATTGTTGTTCTAATAAAAATTACAAAGTAAACAAATATCATATTACAATTATCATAATAATTAATATAAATTACTTGGTAAACATAAGGGAGGGGAGCTCAAATTGAACGCTGTACGCAATGTACATGCCTTCACTTTATCGAGTCTAAACCAAACAGCATAGAAAAAGGCAGATTCCCAGTATGAATATGTGGATTGTTGGGGGATATTCCAAGTTCATTAGGAATTGGTAACCATTAGTATCAGCTTATCCTATAACGGAACACATCACGTTTGACGAGCTTGGAAAGAAAGTTGTAATTGAGATTCTGTCACTAGGCACCAAAAAAGAGATTTTCAAATTGCATTTTAACTGAAAAAAAAGTCAATTTCCAATTAGCATTGAATTTGGTGCGACAGGGACCGAAGGATGACGGGACGAAATTAATTAAACAGCTATTAATATCTTTATTATACGCGCAGGAAACCATCAAACTGCGTTCGGTACAGGCCGTAACTTCATGCAAATTAACTGCCCATTTTTACTTTCAGGGATACACGTGCGGAGGACAGGAAGCGCTCACTGTTTCCTGCTAATCAAGGGTTTTATTCCGACGCGTTGGGCAGGGAGAATGCGAGGGAGGCGAGGACGGATTTGAAAATGGTATTCGCACGGCGCGGCGCGCCGATTCCTCAACAAAATTGTGCAATTAGTCCATTAATGAGCTTCAAAAATAACTTTCCTTCACCCGTGCGTGCATTGGCCGAGAGTTGGAATCTCTCTGCTGTTCCTGTGACGTTCTATGAAATGTGAAATTTTCCGACTGAAGATAAGTTCAAATTCGTAATACTGGGGGAGGAGGGATGAAAAATCCATAGTTCTAGAGTTTCCTGTAGAGAGAAGGTTCGCCTCGTCCGCAAAAAAAAGAAAGAAATCCGTTGGTAATTTAAGGGATTCAGCAGGTCAAGGGTTGATTTTTTTAAAAGATTAATCAGTCTCCCGAGCAAAGGAATAGTAACGAAGAGATAATCCCAGAAGCTAATTACTGACTTTTCCATCGCTCAACATTTCGATGCCATGGCGTGGGTACTGAAAAAGGAAATACTTTTCAGCACCTCGATATCCTGTCAAAATAGCATTTCCGCAGAGTCAGCACACAATCATATGCAAACATTATTAACGTCCCAATTATTTAAACGCGGCTTCGAGGGCAAATGAAAAGAGCGTTCGGCCAGAACAGCACCACGGATTAGACGAAGCGATAAGGTATTAGTCATGTAAATTCCATCGCGATGAACATATTTTCACTAGTACAAAGCAAAGCAATGATGTTTCATAAAGTTTAGAAATTTGAATACAAAAAATCGGGAGGAAACACATAAAATTATACACAATGCACCAAACGTCTGAATCATCTGATTTTCATTGGAAGGAAATGAAAGCTGCGTTTTCTAATAACTTGCACCCAGTCTCGTCCGTTTTGATTTTTCATCTCATAAGAACATAAAATGCAGTAAAAGTTTTCAAAGTGGCACTAAATTTGCTTAACTCATTAATGTAATATCCGTGCGGAAACAACATCAATAAAAATAGATAAATTTGCTACCGCTTTCGAGAGTTATGCTCTACTCATGCCAAATTAGTTACAGGTTATGAAACATTGTCAAATTTCATTTTAATCGGAGGTATGAAAGTCTCTCAATGCAAAGAAAATTTATCATTTACGCATTCCTCAAAAATTGATACTATTTTAAAAGGATTAGGAACGGAAAATTTAAAGAAAAAATACACACCGAACATGCAGGCGTAAGGAAAGCAATTTTTACACAATATGGATTTCTTTAAGTTTTCTAATGTTTAGAAACTCGTGAAAACCGACCGACAGATGCTGATACATACATTCTGTGGCATCTGCATGAGTTTTCCATTGGTTTGGGTAGGTTTTCAAGGAATATGCGTGCTCTGCTTCTCATTTATCATTTTAAACTGATCCTTTCCACACTACTTTTTCACATTTCATCAAAGAGGAAGAGTATGAACTATGCCAAAAGTGGTGTAGATTTACTTTGAAATACAGTTTTCCGCATCAGGGCTGCGGGAAGATCACTTCAAGTGAAGTTCTTGGTCTGTCTGGTGGAACGTTAAACTTCGGGCCGCTTGATGCTTTTCTTTACGAGCAGGCTAATGCCGTTCGTCGTACCGTTTCACTCCATCTGTCTTCCATTACTGACAGTCCTATCTATTTTCCTAGACGCAAATAATGGAGCCGACCGAGGTATGCCATTCATTTCACCATGGCAACGTAAAGAATGAATATAGTGTTCACCTCTTTAACTCTTATCGCCATAAAGATTAAGAGCCCAAGTAATACTGTACGATATAACCTCACCCGGAGTATCAAATATTCAAATCCTACTACCACTACTACCCGATGCCTGGTTTCTTTCAATCTTTTATCAGCTCCCAAAATTAATGCCATTACTACTTACCTCTCCTCAATGACGCAAATGCACGAATCTCCCTGAAATAACAACGAGATATGAGCAGATTTTATGAGTCTGCACACCAGAAAAATGTAGAACTTATATATCCAAGAAGCATAGCCTCGTGAGTATGGTAAGTCACTTGGGAATATTGATTCATTCACTGAAGGGAAGTAACAGCAGAAAAGTGTTTGGCAGCGAGCAAAAACCAAAGTTTGAGACCACTTAAAAATATTTTCCGTAGTCATGTACTCTCAACCTCCCCCTACCGCTTCTGCCATTACCGCTCACTCACTTCCGTAATTTCCATTCGAAAATTATAGGCACGCGAAAGGTGAACACTCGCCAGCGGGCAGACTGGTGGAAATTCGAATTCTTCTCTCGGTTTCCTACCACCTCACGACCGACCTCGGCCTTTCCCGGAGGTGCGAAGGAGGAGAAGACCCGTTGTCTCCATCTCCATCGAATGGATGAGCTAGGGGGTGAACTGTCGTTGCACTCGCAAGGGATAGAATTATCATGGTGCATGAACGCATGGCCACGCGCCCGCGTTCGATCTCGCGAACCCCGTTTACAATCAATCCTCCGGGCAGACAACGGAACAGGGGCAAGGAGAGGAAGGATGGGGTCGAAGAAGGTGGAAAGTAAGGGTAAAGGGGTTATGGGAGGGGCGGCGGCACCCTCTCTCGTCGCCTATTCTTCTCTGCCACTCAAGCCTCCCCTCATCTCGGCCCTTCTTAATTTTTTGGCTTATTTCCACGAAATTATCCCGCAGGACTTATTTTATGGGAAGTCGCCGCGTCCTTGGCAAGCGCTCAATACGCGGAAGTCGGCCATAGTGCGGGGTCTCTCTCAGCCTTTATCTCTTTCCCTCTTTCCCCTCCCCTTTAGGGGACATGGTCCAATTCCCTAGCCCTCTCCAAGAGGGCATAACCCCCTTTATGCGCCCCCAGACCCAACCCACCACGCCCTTTCTTCCTTTCGCCACTTCCCTATACAAGCAACCTCCCCACCACGTCTTTTCATTACCCAGGCGATACTGGCGATATCGACCTCGATATAAGTGTAATATCGCAATGCGACGTGGACCTAAATGGAATAAAATTCTATGGGTGCGAAGGTATCCGCTAGCAATATCGTGTTAGTTAACTACGTACAACTTTTTATCAGGTTATTTATAAGCTAGTTTTCTTTTCAGCACGTCTCTAATTCAAGTTCTTAACTTCAACTCACTCCTTACCTTTCTTCCTTGCATATAAAATCCTTCTTCCGCTAAAAACAATACTCTCCTTTCCAAATCGGCCATAAACGCTTTCGCCTCCAATTCCTGTCAACGGGTATTAATTTATATTAATAAGTAAAAATGTTTATATTGCGATAAGCGATGGAAATACGATGATAGCACTCGAGAACATGACGTCAACTGCGATGCGGTTCGCTCGCCAAAGGAACCTAATTATGCAGCATTGCGATGTTCTAGTTCCCACCTTCCACCCTTCTGCCATAAGCACCCTGTATCTGGTCCCCTCCCCTCTTTACCTCTACAGGCAGCATTTCGGCACATCCCGCCCCCAGACTTTTCCACCCCCCTCCATCCCTATCTCCGACACACCCGCGAAACGCTTTGAATGACAACTTGGCGTGCAGAGGAGAAGAAGCGGGGAGGAAACGCGGGAGGGAGGAGGGGAGGGAGAGAGAACGTGGAATTCCTCCATCCCCTAGTGATTCGTTCCGCGGAGAGACCCCGCCGTTGTCGTCGGCGCACAATGACTTAACGGGGGGGAGTGTGTGTAGGGGCGGCTTAAACTAGATTGTAGGTCTCCGAGAAAGACGGGCGATTCGCGGATAACGAAATCAGCGGCGTGAGAAATCATTCCCCACCGAACTCCCTTTCCTCGGAGCCAGATGCCGCCGCAATTGTCTCGTCTTTCTCGCGAGCGGACCCAGACTCCTTCTTCTCCACCTTCTTTTTATTTTATTCTCTCCCCCAGCAGCCAATCGCTCGACGCCACGACATTTGTGTTGTTGATATTTAAAAAAAAATGTTATTTTTCGAAATCACTCGTCGCCCTGACGTCTGCTCACCTGACCGCACTCTTATTTTTACCCAGGCACCTTTCTTTGATCTCTCTCCCTCTCTCACTCACACAAACACATTGGAGTGGGAGTACCCGCAAAGCGCTCTTCAGCTGCTGATAATGATGATGAGGACCAGTTGGTCTTCCCGGCTCCCTCGGCCTTTCTCAACGTTGCCAAAGTTACCCTCGTCCCTTCCCTCACTTCGTGTGTGTCCTCAACGGGCCTCAAATTTGTGACATCCATTAAGGTGGCAACGGTTGCCCGCTGCGCTATTCTGGACCAGTATACAGTGATCTTGAAACATGTACCGTCATGTATATGCACTCAAAATATACAACGGCTCTGATGCATTGAAAAATTGGAGAAATCTCTGTTTCCCTCTTTTGACTAGTATAGCCTATGTAACAGCCCTATTAAGCTGCATGTTAACTACATAGGAACTCATATTAATGAAAGCTAACCCATGACTTTTTTTGATTTACGTGGTGCTTTTTTCTTACTTATTCACAGCTTTCCCATCAACTACATTTAAGATGCAGCCCGTTGTAGTAAAGGCGGTTCTGGTTTTCCACTAGGTCAGGAACTGCATTGCTGCTACGTTTCGGAGAGCGATTCGACCTGACCCGGTGGAAGACTCGAACAACCTTTACCACAGTGATTCGCTGGGTGAGCATCAGATTTTAATTCAGACAGTTATTTTCAATTCCTAGAGGAGGCACCTGCAGTGAGGTATTGAGCTTAGATTTCTTCCAGGCTATCTTCCGCGATGGTCGGAAAGCAGGCGGAAACCGTGTCTCGGACACCGGTCTCGCCAGTGTTGCAGTCGGCGTCAATAGGTCTCTTCAGGTCACATTGACAATCGTTACATTCAAGAAAGAATTTCGCTGCAATGAAGGTCGATTGGACTTGATGGCGGAAAACTGACACGACAGAGATTTCCAGAAGTAGAATGAAGCCACCTCATCATAACACTCTACAAGACTAAGAAGAAACTTGGCATGAAAATGCAAAATAGGCATGGTTATACGAGGAGTGCCAATGCACCAATAACTTGGTCGATCAATCAATGAGAGAATGGAGCACTGAGCAATAGCCAGCCACCAAGAGGGAATGAAAATACTTTAACTGGATAGGGAGGTACGGATTACCGCATTTAACCAAACTGCCATTCGAAATACTGAACAATTACAAAGATAGACTATATGTATACTCAGGGCATCTCATCTTTCCAGGGGCTATACGGACACAAAGAGCACTGACTCCTTGCTCCCAGATATTGAGCATATTTTGGAATCAGTTATAATTAGTAGCTACTTAGATTTCTCATAGTTTCAGATAAATTGCAGTTACCTATATAATCTTGTTAGTAGGAATATCAAAAAACTTAATCATACGTTCTTAAAAAATTCCAGCCATACTATGGCCCCACAAGAATAATTTACCAAATGAATATAACTAAAAAGTTCCTAGGTTCGGCATTTTTCCTCAAAATACAAGTATTAAACAGCTTATGGCCATAGACCAATCTACTATTCTCGTCAATATCCTCGAGTGGAATAAACATTCGGAGACCATGTTATATCCAACATATCGGATCTCGAGCACCCAAGAGGGGATGGAGTGGTAGAAATCAAACCTCCCTTTTATAATGGGAGAAATGATTCACTTTGTACTTATTTCACGAATTTATTTTAACACAACCGGTTTCGACGTTAGCACGTCATCATCAGGGGCACAATCTAACAGGGGAGATTGTACCCCTGATTATCTAACAGGGGAGATTGTACCCCTGATTATGACGTGCTAACGTCGAAACCGGTTGGGTTAAAATAAATTCGTGGAATAAGTACGAAGTGAATCATTTCTCCCATCATGCCGTCATTCAACAAAGTAGAGCCTACAACAGCTGAAATTTTACTCCCTTTTTATACTCCAATTACATGAAGTTCACGCGAATGGCAGTAGTCTGACTTCCAAGACCCGCTTCTCCGAGCGATGACTTATCCAGCGAGTAATGAACGACGAAGGGGTGAAAAAAGACGGCTTTGCAATCCAAACTTAATCATCGGAGGGTAAATAGCAGCGTCCACACGCAGCAAAAAGAAAAATAATAACAACCCGCGTCGAAGGCGGGTCGCAGCTAACACTGAATAAACGAACGCGGAAGCTGCAGATGGCAGCCGCCTGCGAAATGCAAACTTTAGAGGGTTTGCATCCGGATTCCTCCACATACAGGCGTCCCCTTCGTCCCCACTCTATCTGGTGGGGATGCCAATTTATGGAGCACACATTCATACGTACACTCAGGCTCAGGTCGTCGAGAGCGTATTTTTTCCCTTTACCGCCAGTGTGTCAATAAATTGAGCCTCAGATTGGCCCGGGATGGTCGATGAACGGGTAGAATTTTATATATGTATATGTATAAATACATACATACACACACACACCCTTTGTGGTGATTCCCTTTCGGAGAGGGTGCAGTATAAAAGCCCGGCATCAGACTGAGGTTGACATGGAACGGGGTCTCTTTCACAATATTCTTTAGAGCTTCCTTATCCGGAATTACTCTTCCTCCTCCGTCACATTCTTGTATTTATTCATAGGAACCCTTTTGCTATCTATCCAGGGTATCTCCTTGACCATGGATTTACTCACTATATACTCGCTCATGGACCGTTCACCTAAACCCGTTCACCTTCTCTTATCCCTGTCCGTGGTGATTCTTCCCACCCGTTTTCTCAAGGTGTCTAAATCGAAGATGCCTTCACTTGATATTTTTGTATTTTCATAAAAAATCCGGCCTCAAACACTTAGGCTTTAGTGGCTGAAATTGACCAAACTGTTTCATCGTTAAAATTAATACATTCCAGAACCTATGCATAGCCTATGCACATGCATCATAATAATGTTTCTCAAGACTTGGTTATGGCATAGTATAATGAAGCTTAAGCAGAAAACATATATTATTTTTATAAGAGGGAAACATATGATGAATTGATGTTGGTATACATCACACTCAAATTAAAAAAATCCAAGTCAGAATCAACGCAATAAGTTAGAAATGGATTTTAAGGCGCTCTGCAATTGCCGAAGCCTTTGCGCATCAACGGTAAACTTAACTCTTAGACGAACACGACATCCATGCGTAAGGTGGGATTCGAACCAGTGACTTTTAGATAGCAAAAAAGGCGATTCAACAGTCTGGCTACTTCAGCTTGCACACTTCTCCCTTACCACAAGTGCATCTTACCCTGCATTATTGCGTTCAGTCGAAATAAGAAAAAGAAATCCTTCAAACCATCCAATAAAATAGTTTAAGGTACTTCTCATGCGGAGATCGAGGTTGGCATAGTAACTACATAGATAACGGTCTCCTATTCCGATAACCGGGGTAAGAATGCCGGAAGTGTCCGTCATATTGAATATTAAACAGAATATCGCATTACGTTTTCCGTTTAGAAGACTAACAGGCTGAGTACGCTGATTGTGACCCCGGGTTTCAATCCACACATTCAAAGAACCTGAAAATAAACTCCTTATGCCCAAATACCATTACCACCAAACCAAATACCATTTCTAAATGGCGCAAAAGGCTCCAGATTTCGGTCATCTCCCCAAGAAATAACAAATTACCATAATCTACCATTTAATTCGTATATTTCAACGCCTAGATAGAAATAATGAAGAGTGCCTTGGCCTAGGAAACGCCTCAATGGGGTCGTTTACCGAATTTTTTTTATTGCCGAATATGATAGAGTTTGTAAAATAAAAAGACCCGTATTTTGCCGTTTTTTGATCCATCAATTATATCTCCAGTTATAAGCGGCGAAAAACTGATGTTTTTAATCCTTTCGGAAAAAGGGGTGTGGTGCAACCTCTGACGTGTAACGACTTCGTCCAATCACAACTGAGCCCGCGAAGCTACTTCGCCTTATCGCAAAGGGGGGGACACAGCTGACTCTGGCAATCGGAGCAGTTACGACAGCATCTGTACGAGCAGACCTTCCGAGAATCCCCCTCCACTCCCTCCCTTTCCCATACGAGCAGTCAAGGACGGGAGGAAAGTGACGTCAATGTTATCACAGCAGCATTTTCGGTGGGCGTCACCTTTTACTTATTTTAATTTTTGATTTATGAGTGAATGGTTATGGTTAGAAGATTAATTTTTTCACAAAAAATTTCTTTTTTCGTTTCCATCTAACAATTTCGTGTACAAAATTGCGATTTCGGTTCCGAGTAAACGCCCCCATTGTGAGTGCGAGCTGGCGTGACACTTCTGTGACTCTACCGTATTTTCCAGATCCGTCGGGAATTCCCGGGCACCACAGTTTATTAAATTAATAGGTATGCACATCAGTAAGGTAGTTTTTTATGACAGTGGACAACTCGAGCCCGAAAAATATTCTTCCTTTCATTTATAAAGGGGAATGCGGGCATTTCACGATCTCAATTTGTATCCACCTGCCTCGGTAGCGGTTGGGTACACCCCTCGCCTCCAATACATAGGCCGCGAGTTCGAATCCCGCCATTATGGGTTTTCACTACCCGGGTCACGAATGAGAATATTCCGAACCTCATCCGTGATTTGAAGTCTGTACCAGTTCTGAAAGGCGCTGCAGACCACAAGGAAAGGTTAAAAGTATGGGAATGTAAGGGTAAAGAGGAAGAAAGGAGTGAACCAGGGTCGGCGTTAACGAAAGGCGCCAATGGGACCAAGGATTAACGTCCCATCCGACGGACAGAACGCTCAGTATTCTTTTAAAGTTTTACACCCTGGAGTAAAAGGGCAAATTGCTGTTTCTGGGGTCTAATAAATCGATAAAATTCCTTAATCGCATACTTCATTTTTCAGGCCAATGTACGTACTAATGTCCCCGAAAAGTGAATATCCTTTCTTGATAAACTGAATAGAATCAGGCGATACATGAGGCGTCAGGAGGATCAAGCGATACAGGAGAGTACCCTTGACAATGATACGAGAGTGTCGAAACCGGTAGGGTTTTGCTCAATAAAAAGTGTGAATAATACATCGTCATGTTTTTCTTACATCCTTTCTTGAGCTCCAATTATTGGTTGAGAAGGTGGATTGGAGGCCTCGCAAGAGAAGGACCAGGATATATTCTTTCACACGAATTTAAAACTGAGCCAAATCCTGATATAAAACGGAACTCGCGTATTTAAGGAAAGATTCAGCGAGAGTAAGTTGGTAGAATCACAATCAAAAGGGTTACCCGCTGATAAGATTTAAAAGGGTTGCCCAAGGAGAAGCATCTGTGGCCAAATGATGTCTTCCCACCACGGCTTGATAAATCACCAGGAAACTAGCTGATTTAACACAATTCCCAGAATCGATCCCACCGGAGAAAATTAATGAACCGTAAAACGTACCCATTGGCGCAGATAAAGTGACAGAGTTATTCTTGGACGCCGTAGCGTCGGCCAATCCGAATCTCCGAAAAGCTTGAACCTGAAAACGTTCTCTCCCAAGCCTGAAATGACAATGAATTCCTTTCCCTCAGCACAATGGGGTCGTCCACTATGAAGAAAAATCGCAATTTTATTGGCGGATGCGCGTGACGGAAACGAGGAAACTTGAGGGCAAACTCAAGGGAAAAGGGTTTCACTTCTGAGGCGAGCTATTTCTGTGGAAAAGAGTGAGAAAATACTGAAGGGTCAAAACCCATTTTGTGCACCTGTGACCTCTACGTAGATTCCCTCTTTCAGACCGTGACCCTCCATCTACGAAGGTTTTGAAAACTTGGTTGCACACCAGGCGATGTTCCCTGATTGGCGTGAAACAGGAGGTCAGCAATATATTTAGCCTCAATTAAAGATATTTGTGTCATAATCTTTACCTCCATCGTTTAAAATCGGTGAATGATGTTAGAAGTGCGGTTCTGCCTCAACGAATTAAAGGATGTCATGGAATCTTTCATGAAATACTATCTTTTCCGAAGGAATGGGCCGAGAAGTGGAGGCATTGAGGCACTAGCCATTTTTTATTTCAACAACTATTTAAGGAATCCTCCACAAAATTAAGGCTGGCAAAACATGCGCACAGTTCCAAAATTACAGACTGGGACATACCAAATATATTTTTCGATAGTCAATTACCATTTTAGGATCTCTCCTCAGGTATGGTTGTATCTGTTAATATTTCGCTAAAGGCGCACAGGAAAGCTAATTTCCAGGATAATAAAGGAACTGATGGTTTTCGGAATAGCATCTTAGTTAGCTGAATCGTGTGGTACAGTACTCACAAATCTTTCATAACTTCTACTTCGTAAATAAAGATAATTAATGAGCTGTAAGTCACTAAAATGCGTTAGCCAAAATATATAATATTAAGCCTTTATAGGAAGATTATACCTTTAATGACAATATAATTGCATGAATTACATTAAAATATAAAATAGAATAACTTGAAGACAACAGGGAGATTAACATATAATATAATTTTTGGGTACATAACATGATTTTTTTGTCTGCATGTAGCATTGCGTGTACAATGCAAGCATGTAATTTTTGTCACGTTTTCAAAAGGCGAAATCTTTAGTGCCTTACCTGCATGATAATGATGGGAATCCCTAATTGAGTAGTACTGTAACCAAAAGGGTATGTGTGATGAAAATACACCCCCTGCTACACACCTACAGGGTGGCTTGCAGTTTACAGAACAAATGGAGATGTACGTATCCTCAATGCTGTTAGCAAAAGAGAGCAGAATGCATTATTTTGGAGCAATATAAATAGATACCCGCGACTGAAATTACACCGCTACATCATGGACCGAACTGAATGATTTATTCCCGAATCCCCTAAAGGTAATCCTTCCCTTTTCGTGCCAGTCCTGCTTTAAAAACTTAACTAATTATCGAGACAACCTATTTTGGCCCGAGGGTCACGGGGAAACAAGATAAAGTTGCTTAATTAGCATCCCCGAAAAGTTTCTTCAAATACGAAGGCAGCCAAACCCGTGCGCCTGAAAACATGGAAATCGGGTTACAATTCCCGATGGGTGGAAACTTGTTGGGAACAAATGTCACAGGACCATATAAGCTCGATATTTTAATAAGAATTAGCGTTCCCGCGAGTGATAAATCGTCTTAATTTCGTACGCGCCGCCACCAAACGTATTTATCACGACTTCGTTGTGACATCACTAACGATTCTGGTTCCGTAAATAGCCTCAAAAGCGAGAAAAAAATGTTCCAACCGATTTCGGTTGTGAAACATATCTAAAGAAATCATTCCTTACGTTAACATTACTAACTATTCGCACACTTTAAGTACACCGAGAGCATTAAAACTAGATGGATTACATAAAACGGAGACGGATAAATGAACACCACATTTAGAAACAACGATCTGTTAGCTAACATATGCAGAAATACTATAAAATATTACCACCGGGACCCTTTTCGTCAATCAACAGCATATAAAAGGAAGTTAGTTCCATCGGCAACTTTTGTCGGTTCTCAATAATCCCGTGTGAAATGCAACACCAGGTAAACTTGACCCAATAACAATAATTTGAGGTAATTATTGAGTTAAGCTGAGGTGTCAAACGATACGATAAATACAGCACATAGATCGAATATGAGTTACCAACATCTTCGAATACATGAATGCCAAGTGAAGAAGACAAAAATGAAAGTGACCGAAAGGTGGTCCGAGAAAGTCACAATCGCCAAGGGGGTGTTCGATTTCCAGAAGTGGTAAATGTTTCGGTGTACTCCTGCAAAGAGGCAGGTTTATTCTTTCGAGTTGTAATAGCTTCGAGACTTGCCGATGAATTTTCTTCCAAGTAGGTGTGAAGGTTTCCGCGACGTCGGTCGTTCAGATGTTCAGAGAACATCTTTCTTCCAAGTAGTTACCATAGGGCGGGCTCCAAGAGCATGTTTATACCTTTTTCTGAAGATTGGATGACAAGAAACGGCTCTAGTTCCCAGAGCAGAAAATAATGGTTGAACGCATGGCAAGTTTTTCCCGCAGTTTCCCATGCCAACATGGAAGTAGGTTCCTGCAGCTAAATCCTCGCTATAAACAATCTTTTATACGATGTTGGCATTGTTAGCATTTTATTATCCTGCATTTAATCATCAGGATTTAATCTACTAGGCTAACCTACTGAAAAGACATTTTATGAATACATGAAATGTTATGTGCTGAATGCGGCAAGATGACGTAGATTCTTCGACACCTTACATTAGATAATGGCAAATCCCGGCGTACCAGTTTTTCCCAGCATTCCACCTTCGACTATATATTTTACTTCCAAAAAATACACACCTATTGCAGCAGAAGGACTGAGAAATCATACTATCTGATCTTGATTCACGTAAAACAATAAATTAAGCAGATAAACGAAAGCATCCTGATCAATGTCTTATCGAGGTCTTACTCATTCGATTTCCCTCCGATGGCTCGCGAATTGAGAAATTCGGCAAGCGATCGAGCTCATTTGGAAATAGGACACAAGAGTATCCAACTAGTCCCATACCGACGTGGGCTGAACGAGTTTTTCGGCAAGGAATCGCGATCATTAGCGCATCCAATTAGCACTAACTCTCCCGTTTCACGCGGCGTTCTCCGCTGCCGTGAAAGATCCACAGGCTGATAGTCATTTTAATTATCGAAAAACAATTGAAACTAGAATTTATTCGGCCGTAAATATCCCTAATCAGCGGCAGTACGAAGGCTTTGTGAGCTAAAACATAAAAACTTTAATTTGGAGCGAAGAAAGATGTCGCGCATATAGATTAAGGGAAAGGTAAGATTAAAGGAAAGCGTACATCCATAATTACGAGAAGCACCAGAATGGCACACTATGAGAGAAATCCACTTGAGCAGGCACCGAACATAATCATTAAAAATGAAAGAGGAACAAGCCGCGATATTATGGTCAATAAAGCTCCCGTCTGATAACCCATAGGTCGCGGGTTCGAATCCTGAATTGACTGCTGTCTTCGTCTTAGGAATAAGCTAAGAATTACATTGTTCGTTGGAGTACATTGAACCGTAATTCAATCACTGCTACTAAATAAGAAAAAAATACATGGACAAGTTTATGGTTCAGGAAACTCATCGCACGAATCTCAACGTTTTCCAGAGCAATTATTTCCTTGTATATGAAAACCACAGTGAGAGTCAAGAACACATATTCCTCACTGAGCATAGTAATCTTAAAACAACATACCTAAGGATGAATAAGGACTTAAGCGTTCCACAGGTTTAAAGATATTTTAATGCATGTTTCGCTACACTGTAGCATCTTCAGGTACATTTACAAGACTTTTTGGCCTCTACAATCCACTCCAACATCACTCAAGCCAAGCGGAAAAACTTAGTAACTTCTGATATTCTATTAAAAATAATTCTCGATACATACAAAGCTTAGTGATCCATAGAGTTAAGAGGATTTGGCTTCGGACCGGAAGGTCCAACAGTAAACCCAAGTGATGATCTCTTCGTAAACAACCGAACATCTGGGGGGGCATTATCTCAATGTGTGGATTTTATACGAATTTGAACCCACGTAACTACAAACTTACTGATTAAAAATAAATAAAACTGATTTGAATAGATGTTTCTATGGAAAATTTTATTCTACAGGCCCTAAAAAAAATTCTCATTCAAGAAAATACTAGACACTTCCAAACTCAATTACTTTAACTATGAATCAAACTGCGCTGTTTTTCTCTGTGAAACCCGTTTTTAATTTAGTCCACTAGACAAAGAACTGGGTAATATTTGTTAAGAAAAAGTGTAAGGACTAACATGCATATATACTGTGAGATATGTTACATTTGAAAATGTTACCTTTAGTAGCAAGAAATGATACAGCATTCAACAATGAAGAAAATCAAATCCTCTAAAATTTTAGCCCAACGTGTTGAGGCAGAGGAGCGAAAAGTAATGTTCAAAGGTACACATGTACAAGCCGAAAATAGCAGAGAGAAAAATAATTACGCCAGAGCGTACCCACTAAAGCATTCGCGGATTCGATTCCTGTTGAGGGCTCCGCTGTAAACGCAAGCAGCCGAGGGCAGAAAATCATTCTTGTCGACCAAAAAAGCGCGACTGCGATGCGATTAAATAAAAAGTCAATCACCATTAATAAGGATCCACCATCTGGAGCCACTCGGATACGACAAGAAACCCATCAGCGGTCGAGATTCCACGCGAAACTAAGTCCGGAACGCCTCAAATGGTCGGTCGCCAACGATAAATATATGTACATAGTTTCTTCCCTTCCTCGTAAAATGCACTCCGATTACAGCTCATCCCAGGAAACTCTCCTCTGGCCGGAGGTAAACGACGAGGTAATGACCGCACCACTCAAAGACAATCGAAGCTAATTTTCCAAACGCGCTCCGTTGATAAAAAAAAACCTCATGGAGCAGACGGGAGAGAAAAAATAACGTGATCCGGGATGATCTCCCATCCCCGCTCAACCCATCAACCCAGGAAGCAGGAACGTCGATGGATTCTCGAATAAACGACAACAGGACGTTAACGGCAATTCACGAAGCAGACGTCCCAGCGCGAGGGCTGTGCTCGGATATAAAGTCGAAGGGAAAAAATTGAGGAAATAAAAATGAATGCAATCACAATCCCATCTTGGCCACACTCCTACCCCCCTCCCCCACCACCCTCAAAAATCTTTCTAAACGGGAACCCTCCCGCGTCTCCAAGGGGCGAACGACCATTCCCACCCCCCTTTCCTTCTCGGAGAGAGAAAAAAATAGGAGAACCAAGGGTCAGTGTGTAGAAAAAATAGGGGTCGGTTGAATTGAGTCGAGGGAGAAAACCGAGCTCAAATAGCTCCCCGACAGAATGGGCTTTGATTGGCGGGAGTGGACGGGAGAGACAGAGCGCTGTCGAGACAGTCTCGCGATCCCCCCCTACACGAGAGAGAAAGAGAGAGGGTCCACCCCGTATACACGTCCCCTTGGCCGGCGGAACGTTTCTAACGGAAGCAGGAGAACGAATGTCGAATTCTCCTCCTCGTCCTGTTCGGATTCGACAGCGGAACCCTTCGCTCAGTCTCCTGCGGCACGGGAGAACAAGGTTTTGCGCACCGGAAATGTTTTGCACTCTTGCCATTAAATGCGCGATTCAAAGCTCTGGAAAGGATTTTGGGAGTCGTCAACGTCGAAAAAAGTAAGATATCCACAGTGAAAGTCCCTTCGTTATCTCTACACATCAATGCAGTTTTTGGATGGCTATTATGAATATCACTCCAAAGGGTAAAATGAAAAAAAAATGTCGATGAAAATGATGTAATGCAATCAGTAGATAATTAATACTTAAATAACCTTGACTGAATTATCGTAAAAGTTTAAAATGAACTGAGAGCATGCCGATTTAAAAATGCATAAGGCCGATCCTTATCCTCGCATAACATAATTGCGAAAACCTAAGCATTAATCTCACAGAAAGTTTCACGATAAATTGCGATAGTGCCGAAATAAATGCAATTCTGGGGAGCATGACCTGTATATGTTCTACAGAATAAACAAATAAGCCCAAGGCTGCCACACACATGCGCAAAGTTTGTATTCAATGCTCTATTATCCAGAGAAATAGAGGTTACTTGAAATTGAAACTTGGTAAATCAATGTCGTCAAACCGCAGAGTTTAGGCTATCTCCATGCACCTGATCGTGGGTTCGTCTTTACTCCCTATTAAGAATACAAGGGAAATTCATTTTTTCTGCATGCATCATTATTTGTTTTTAAAATTGAATTATTATTAATTCCACAAACAATTGCAATGAATTGCATAAAAGTAAATTCCATAAATATAAACTAATTTACCATGAAATATAATTTTCTAATGCAAATTAAGTCAGCTATAATAAAATATACCGATGTTTGGTCAAATTTCGCCACTTTAAAAAGCCTTCGCCTCGACGACCCTTTTTAATGCTGGATCTCATAAGCGGAGAAGAAATGAATAGGAAAAAGGTGCAAACATACCGCGAAACATTGTTAAATGGATAGGCGAGCGAACAGGGGGGTTTGGGAGTCGGGCCGCAATAAGCGAGCATAGGGGAAGAGTTTGTCCATAAAATAATAATAATAATACAATGGAATTCTCCGTGCGAGAGCAGGAAAAACTACGGCTAGTATTTGGACTAACGGTAACTTCCACAATTACCATTAGTCGTCCACTACCTTCGCAATAACCATCATAGCACAACGCATGAACGAGAGCAAACGCCTACAAAAAAATCGAAATCTCTCAACAAAGAACGGTAACGACGATGCTCGCCAATGATGAGGACCATTCAATACCGCTCCCGTCGGCACACATCGATGCCTGTTGCGACATCGTCCCGCACACAAGGCCGGAGGCGAAAGAACGGTGGGAGCCGTCCCGTCCCGGTGGAATCATTGCATGTGAAGAGGAGGAGAAGGGCCTTGCCCTCTCCCCAACCCACCCACCGCGGTCACCCAAGCGGCCCGCCGCAAATCCAATCGCACAAAAGGGTGAGGGGAGGGCGGCTTATTAATGCGGGGAAGAGGAGGTCTGACGTTGACACAAACGGAGGAGGAACTACCTACTGCATGCGCGGGTGCGAGTCGGCCGACGACGTCAGAATCGCGGAGCGCACTATGTGAATGGGTTTCGAAAGCGAGTGCGGGGGAGAGAACATACAAACGGAAGGGTGATTGATATGCATAGAGAGAGAGGCTGATGGAGGACGATGAGCTGCGGCAGCTCACTGAAGACTGGAGCGCACTGAAAGGACGAGTAGGAGGAAGAACATCCCGCTATTGGCACTAATCGGCCGATGCTCATTTACACGAGACGCGGAAATGGTCCACGACAAACTGCACTATACGGTTAATTAACGACCCCTCCGAAGACAGAATCCAAACCGATGCCAACGGCCTCGCTCTCTCCTTTTTCAAACTACGTACTTAAAGCCATATGGTTTTCTTTTTGAAACTTCGAAGCAATTCCGGGTACCTACTATCTTCATTATTGATATAGTTCGCATTTTTTTTAGTTCCGCGACAAACTCCTCCAGATGCGTATGCCTTCGGCACGGAAACTACAGGAAATAGACTCAATTACACTTCGGTTTGGTATAAGTGGACAATTTGCGTAGTGGAAACAAAAATTATTGTTTAAAAAGAAATACTAAAAACATCTACTTAGATCATCGGAATTTCAGCGGAAATGGTTGGATTGAATACAGTTGAAATTAAGCCTAAAATATTGCTGATAGGGAAAATTGGATTTTTACCCACTTCCTATATGGCTACTCGAAGGTAACATTTCTAAATGCGCAATCGTTTCCGATTGGAACTCGATGCATGGGGAAACGAAATCGAACTTTTGTAGAATACAGAAGAATAAAATAACCGGCCAACGTTTTGCTCTTCGCTAACAAAAGTATTTTGTACCTAACACCTAAAAAGCTTATTTTTAAGCAAGGGTCGAATATCATATCCTAATCATTTGACAATAAAAGGGTTTCTCAAGTGTCGTAAATATGCTATGGAGCCCAAAACTAAACTTTATCGATTTCTTTAGAGGCCACCAAAGTACCACCTGCAGATTGGGACAACTCATTACCTATACTGCTCAATTAATCGTTGATTATTAAAAATCTGACAACAACCATTTCTTACAGCAAAAGGAAGTAATACAAGACGCCTGATGAAATATAGGGCTACGGCTTACCTTTAGGAAGAAGAAAGAAAGGAAAGTAGATCTACGATTGCATATTCCCGGATGGTTCAAACGTAATTAAGCATTAACTACACATATAATAAATAAACAAATATCATAATGTTTCATGATCTGTGAATGAATCACCCCTTTTTTTCGGCTGGAACGCAAGAATATTCGATATTACTGAAAGAAGAGAGAAATTTCAACATAACTCGCATAAGAGATTTAACCTATAAATCAAAACTCACACTAGAAATAAGTTTAAGGTCATGATCGATTCCATAACGGTACATTGAAATGGGATTCATTATCGCTCGCTAAACAATTGGCACCGGTGCTTTCGGAACATTATTACTTGTCAACGGTTTAAAACCCAGCACTGCTGGAGATAATGAGTTGCAGTGAGTTCTCCATAATATACCTTAATGGCGTGAAATGATTTACGGCATCGTTGCACCCGAAGGTCCAATTTCGGTGCTCGAAAGAACCAGTGGGTAGAATATTAAACTCATTCAATCGATGGTGTCACAAAACTAAACGAACGCCCCGAATTCGTGAGTTTCAGAGGCCTTGAATCCACCTTGGAAATGGTCAACGAGTTATCGACGAATATGAAGGATTTCTCCGATATGTGTTACCGGACTATATAACCTCAAAAGTTGGAGAACCCTGTACAACACAAAGAACTTAGTGCAGGATACTGCTTCCCTCTAATCGTGAAAACTACTATTACTCTTGTGCGGCAAACGTCTCAGATAGTAGGTCCCGGAAGGAGTTGAAGGGCAATTTCGCCCCGCTCCTTCAAGAGTAAGGCGAGCGCAAGGGGGGAAGGGGTGGGTATAGCGGAAAAAGCCGACGAGGACAGTGGAAATGAAGATTAAGGAGATGAATCAAGGAGCCCAAGGCGATGCGGAAAGTCTGAGGGCGCTCAAAGGGAAGATGAGTAGACGAATAAGGGGACTCGACAAAGAAGGAACTCATTTGCTCGTCCCGAAGGAGGAGGCTTAATCAAACGGCAGCGCCTCGGGGTTTTTGTTGGTGCGACCTTTTTACACAGAGCCCCCCCCATGGCCCATCCGAATCCATTCTCAACTACCACCATGTTTTGGCGCACAAAAGGATATCGGAGAAAGTTTGGGTTAGGGTTTACCAACTTCAGAGTGGATGATTCCAGGAGGTGACCACTCCGCAATTAAGGATTCTATGGAGATAATCTTCTAACCAAAACCACCGTGCAGGAGAACCCCTTGCGATCAACCCAACAAAAATCGACGATTTAACCACCACTTTGGTGGTTTTTACCACACTCCTGGCCGATTTGAGGAAATCCTCATGCCAACGTTACCGATATTACTGCAATTCAACGAAAGAAAAATATAATACATTCAATCGGAGCTCAATTCAGAAAATGCAACCATTACAGAGAACCACGCCTTCAAAAACAATAACGTAACATTTATATGCAAATGAATTAATCTCATAAACGCTTCTCACCAATTCCTGATTAGTGTTCGCAATCTCTCCTACTAAATGCTAAGCTGAATCTATGGCGAAGACGAGTGGGCCTTATAAACAAAATTATCTATGTGACATGTGACTGAATTTACGACCTGAAAGATGAGCAAATAATACTACGAAGTTCATTTCCATGCCTAGTTGCCAATTTTCATTCCGTGGTTGTTCCCCATATTCCCAAAGGTGCTTTTTATTGCCCCATTCTTCAACTATTTAAGCAAGTGCACATTTTCGAAGCATTTCAGGTCATTTCTACTTCCTTCCCGGAAATACCGTCATTATCTACGAATAAGGCATTATTTGCGAATCTTCACGGTTGAAAACAATCTAAAATATTACAAGCGCCCTGAGGAACTTGGTACAGAGACGATCTTTCTGTTGAACAAAAGAAGAAAGAGTACCTGACCCGGAAGTCAGGAAAACATCGAGAACTATCTATTCCCGTTGTTGAAAAAGCACATATCCACTATTAAGCTTTCATCAAAATCCTCGTCCAAGTCCATTCACGAGAAGTTGGGATTTTGACGAGATAAATACGAGCTTTGACCGGATGATGGCTCAGGAAACAATGAGCTAGCATCCCGCTGAATCGCGGCTTACTAGAACAACAACAAACAACATGACGGATTTCCTATCCCATAAAATATACCCTGCAGGCATTCATTCCGCAGCGATGGAATCAAAAACTCAAGAACCTGCAAGCTACAAAGGCACAAGGAACGGGACATTTTTTGGCCGCGAAAAAAATTGTGGGGAAGAGGATGGGATAACGGAGAGAATGGAGAGAGAAGGAAAGAAAATGGGTTGATGGAAATAAAAATGCGCTTTGGTACGTGAATGTTTCGAACTCCACTTTTTCGCAATGCAATGGTCCTGAATACTAATACCTTTACTCTGTATTCCGTCTCGTATTCTGCCTTCACTCTGCAAGTCATATGTAACGGAGTACCGTGGTTAAATCGTCATTCGTGGAAGAAAAACAATCAATACCCATGTACAGTAGTCCGGCGGTTTAGTTCAGAGGATGTCTTCGGCTACCAAAAGAAAATTTTCCGAGTTGGTTCCCAAAAGCCGGAATTTCATGCTTATCAAATTTCGGTGAAATCTGAGAGAGCTGGCAACCCTATTCCAGGAGCGGCAGTCGAGGGGAAGAAAGTGGGGATCAGGCAGAGGGAAGGGATGTGGAGGAGGAGGCAAATAGGATCCCCGGGAATAATTCCAGCGGTAATCACCCGGAGAGAAAATAAAGACTCCTTGAAAGAAGAGAGGAGAGGAAGAGATGAGTCAGAGATGAAAAGGGAGGCGGCTAAGATGAGGCCGAGAAAGAGGAGAGTTTTGCATGTCAGAGTCAATGGGAAACGGTTAGGAATTGGTGGAGGGAAGAAAATAACGCCCGCTACCTCTTACCTTTCATCTCTCTCCACTTCGAAAAGCGATCAATAAGCCTACCGATGCATTCATTAACGCCAAAGGCGCCGCCAGCGTCGGAGGCAATTGCGTCGCCGCGCTTACGGATCCGCGTGATCCCAGGTATTTAAACGAGGAGGGTGGGTGAGTGAAATGACTGCCAGGGACCTTCCCAAACGAATTCCGGCGTGAGGGACTGGATTGGAGAATTGCCACCAGGTTGTTGGTGGAGAAGAGGATGGACAAGTGTTACGAGGTTACGGAACCAAGAATCCGTCCTGATTAACAACTCTATATTCCGAGACCATATTTCGACCCGTTGTGAAATCATGACGCAGTCCAACATCACCTTTCCCTCCCCAATATTTGGAGGACTTCAGCTGAAGCGCAATGCACTACAGAAGCAGCTTGCTTCTTCCCTAGCTGGAAGATCATCTCAGTTCTTACGAGATTTATTTCAGCAATCGCTTGACACAGTGTTCGGTTCCTGAAAGGAAGGTATCCGATTAATTTCCGCACGATACCTCAGGGCAGAGTTTATCGACACTTGAAACTTTCAGGGAATCTAAAGGAGGCATAAATTCCGTCCCTCTATTCCTCTCTTGTACACGCGTAAGTCTCACTAAAAAGTAAGCTTTATCATCGAAAATAAAATAAGACCTAGGCGCCAATGCAGGCGGTGAAAAAAATATTTTTTAAGAAAAGAAATGCGATTTCGACAATGCTTAAAAACCTCACGAACAACTAGGGTTTCCGTAAGACGCAAATAATTACAAAACTACGAAAAAGTGAGGACCACGAGTGGAATATCGAAATATGATAAGCACATGTATAAGCAGGCAACAATATATGAACTAAATTGCCGCTTGTCAGCGGGCCATATAGAATTCAAGAAATACCTTCAGGCGCAACTTTGTGGAATTGAATCATCAT
The DNA here is from genome assembly GCA_933228895.1 of Platycnemis pennipes. Lineage (NCBI taxonomy): Eukaryota > Metazoa > Arthropoda > Insecta > Odonata > Platycnemididae > Platycnemis > Platycnemis pennipes. The sequence continues at coordinate 43,046,762 of OW121849.1, forward strand.
GAAAAAGTAAAAATCTCTTTGTATATTCCACACTTTTATTAACAATACCCGCCCGCGGTTTCGACGGCTATAGCGTCATTGTCAAGGCAACATATAGTGCATAGTTTTTCATTTTCATCATATAGAATTCAATTAGTGATGAACAGGGTCAACCGCAAACAATCCCGTGAATACGAGTGTTTAGAACGAAAGAGGCACGAAGAAGGCATTGCTATTCCTTTTCTCCTTCACATACGCTTGAGATCGGCACTTGGAAATGAAACTTCCGGCGGAACGCCCACCAGCCACATACCAAGGATGCATAAATTCCATAGCGACGGGAAAACTGATGCGGCCGCGAAAGAAAATTGTTAGTGAGAGCATCGAATTTCCTCTCAAGCCTGCCACTAATTGGAATTATCTGGGTTGACAAAAGTCACCCACTGCGGCCATGAAAACGCAATCAACGCCCGAAGAGTGCACGCAGCCGAACGGAATTTATTGGTACGTGTACGTGCTGGTTTCCGCTAAATCCGTCAAACGTTTCCCAGCGCCATTTCGCCTTCCGGCTCTTGACTCAAAACGCGAAATTTTGACTCGATGACCTCCAAGGCGAATCAGTCTGGAGAGTGGCTAGGGAAAGAAATGAAAAGAGATTCATTAAAAATGGGAAAAGCGTCGCAAACTACGCGGGCGGCGAATTAATTAAGGAATTCCACATTTTGAAGCATTGAATTTTCGAAATTAATTCCGCGTCGAAACGCTTCACGGCCGAGACTATTGCGCACGGGATTTTTCAATACATGATGACAAGAGTCGACTAACAAAATTGAAATGCTGAGACCGAGGTTTCCACTCCGGCCAGCGATGGTTCCATAAATATGACCTCCTGCCAAGAAATAAGTCTTTCACTCCCCACCGAGCGTATAGAAAAAGTTTCCTTCATTTTCAACTCTGTGAGACCATATTCTGATTGACGCTTTGTCCTTTGCGGCCTTTGGTCCAAAATATTCCCGCCCAAGCCCTGACGTAAAAAAAATTAATATACTATTGAGAAGTTTGTCTGCCCTGGTGTTAACAAATCCAAATAATGAAGCAATGTGCTTTTTTAGACTGAGAATTACAGGTAAGAAAATACCATAAACAGTTCTGTTGCACAATGCAATAACCTATTCGCTTAACCGCAACCAAGGGAAAATACCATCATTTAGTTTCAACACCCTAAAAATATGACAATTATTTTATTCGCAAAGAATGCCAACTAACACATTCACACTAACAACTTTTATTGAGAGCAACCATACGTTAATCAGGCATCATTACCAGAAACGAACACGTTATTAAAGTCCAGTCGTCTTTGAATGTCAATTGAATGACAATTGGACACATAGGTACATATGCGCGGGACTTGCTAAGTTCGACGCGAAAGAGAAACCTCCCCAAACACAGTCAAGAATAAAAAGAAACAGGGAAGCGACTAATGAAAACTCTTCGGCGGCGATTGACAAGAAGAGAACACAAGAGGCCAATTGCAAATCTAGGCAACTAGGCAAGTAAGGGAAGAGACATAAGTACACACTCGACCCAAAACTGGATTTTAACCCGCCTCCACAAAGCTCGCCGGAAGTTATCGCACAAAGCAAAACGATTTAGAAAGGCCGAGGAAATCTCTCCTTCTCTCTCCTCCGAGAACGAAATTTTCGGATCCAAGAATTTTTAACCAGAATCCGTTTCCCTAATTAAAAGCCTAAGCAAGCCATTCCTTCTGTTGTTACCCAAGCCTCGTCGCTAAAGCAAGCGTTAATTAAGGTCGGAACGGCGGAGTTGAAAAAAATAAATAAACTGAAACACTTCTACTTACAACAGATTTAACAAGTCCGGATACATGGCGACAGTAGGCATCCGCCTACCCTCCTACCTTTCGGGAGCTTATTTACTTTTATTTTTTTAATTCTGAGGCAATCCAAATAAGCGCCGAAACGAATACGTCACCTGGCGACTCATTTCAAATTTAAATTCACAAACGCCGCGACGTGAGATAATGACGTGGTTCTGAAATGCGCATACTCGGGAATCTTAATGCTAAGAGGGGTGGGGAGCACGGGAAAAAGCAATACGTGACCTAGTAAGCTGAAATGTAATACAGGGCCATCCAAAGTTTCGAACCACAGAGTCTGAACAAGGACTGAAACGAAAACAAAAGAAGAACGCTGCTATATTCCGCGAAATGGCCACGGACGACCTTCTGGGCAAAGCATATCAATGAATATCACATGTTCGTATAATTTTGAGGGCGGGCAAAACCGGACTTGCAGCGCTTTAGGCCTGGAACTAATTAAAATTTTCATTAAAATTCCAACGCACACCCCCACGGGAAATGATACCTTGCCAGTGATATCTTTTCCATAAGCGTTCATTTAGCTCGACCAGAGACGTGAGCGAGGGTTTATGAGCGCTGGTTGGAGGAGACGCCTTTAGAATTTTCGCCGTTCGTGAGATACTCTCCGTCTAAGAGATTCATTTATGCTCTGCTCGGTGCTTGATTCCAAAATGCTACGTCCTTACTTAAGTATACTCATGCCTCAATATTGGCTACAACTAAAGGAATTATAACTTTAAATATTGATCGAGATTAAAATGGGGGTTGGTCAAGAGATAAATCACGTGCAAACATTTATTAAAGCATTTTTGTTAAATTCAGTTGTACAACTTCCACGGATGAATGTGGTGGTGTTCCTAATGTTATCAAGTCATTATTCGTATTCTCTTAAGATTAACATTTAAACGCAAGACTAAAAAACACTAGGAATATGGCGCGGTTAGCAATAATAATATTTAGAGATTCTCGATTCCATAATGGCCCGAAAAATGAAATGTTCTAATTGGAGACCACCCGAGAAATTTTTAGCCATAGGTATCAGTCGTATCAGTATGAGGGAGACAACAAACAGTTACGGCTAATTGTGTCATTAAATATGGACAGGTGGAAAGACTGTTATGGGCATAAATTGTCATCATATTGAAGAGAGTTTGGATAGAAACCAGGCGCCAGGATTACCCAACCCTCGTCGGCACTGGGAGGGCCAGCACCAGATAATGGAAGCTGACAAAAGGGGATATCACAATAACAGCCTTATACTTTACAGTTTCTTAAAAGGTACAACTGCGGAGATACATTAGTACTGGAACTCTGAATCAAGAATCCAAAGCGAAGAGCACAACATGAGGCTTACGAGTAAATGATAATATCCGACTACCACAGCTCCTAATTACCCACGAGCTTCCTGGAAGCCCAGAGTGAGAACTGGGATAGGAAGGTCTGCTAAACGAAGACAAAGCTCTAATGTGAGGGTCGAATTTTATCCGAAATTCAAAATGACATAAGCTACTTCGCATTGAGAAAATGATAGGACGGAGACGGAGATGAGTAGTGTAGAGCAAATGGAAAGAGTGAAGGAGATGTTTGGAGAGCGGGAAATGAACCTGGTAAGCGACCCAATTGATCCAGTGTTCTGATACATCTCATTTTTTTTAACTGGAAACCTCGGAAAGGAGAAAAGCATTTGTGGAGGCGGGCGCTTATGAGTATATGGGACGCGTGATACCGGAGGGGTGAAAAAGGGGTGGATGTGATGCCAGAGAGAGAGAAGCAGGGAGACGAGGGAGGTGGAGGGCCCCTTGAGGATCCCTGCCGGAGAAGTAAACAAAAAGGACTGGGGTGGAATGCGTAATGATCGCGGATGATGGATGCCGGGAGGCGCGGTGGAGAAGTCACGGGGCTCTCAAGCTACCCCATGGATGCGGGGAGAATGATATGAGATGTTTGCACACGTGGGCATGGGCATAAATAGCGTAAAGGGACGTGTCTCCCTCGAACGAGCCGTTCATTTCGAACGGATCTTGACGAAACGGAACGAAATAACACAAGCGCGAATGAAAAAGGAAAAATCATACGTGATAACAAACCTTATACAGAAAGATTAATAATTTCCAAAAATTCAACGTCAAAGATTCGTAAAATTGAATGGTTTTGGTTAATGATATTAGGGCCTCTTGGCTCAAGTTTCAAATACTTCCTTACAAATATCCTGAATTTATTTAATAACGGAGCGAATGAATGTTACATGCGTGGGTTACTGTCTTGGTGCACCCCGACGGGCTTCAGCGCATATTCAAAACGACGCAAAATATCGCTTTGAGTATGCACCAATTACGTCAGTTAGCAGACAAATTATAGTTAACCACAGTGTGAAATTAATGTATAGACAAAATTAAAGATAAAACTATCGCATTGCTTACGATTTTTCCTCACAGTACTTTATCAATTCAATTGCCATCTATAGAGACACCTGTATACTATCCCAAATGCTTACAAGTAATTATCTTGAAAACGTAAACACCATGTTTTACATTAAACCAAACGGCTGCCATTTCAATCTAAGATACACAACATATTTCTAAGTCTCCTATCGCACGCACTCTCCTAATCTAAATTAAAGACTTCGGCTCCTCATACACAACCATACAGCTCACGAGTAGTTTTTGACGTGCAATGTGACTTCACTGTATGGATAAGTGCTTTTAAAAAATTAAAATTCCAAGTGATTTTCTGAAATTTCTCAATGTATTCCATGGTTATTAAGATATTTTCCAGAAAAAAGGATTCCCTCATATTCCCGGTACTGTAGCCGCTCTGTATCAATACTTGACGGGCTTGGGAAAACATCACCCAGCCCTGAACAAAGAGGGAGCAACTCTAGTTACGCAGCTATTTCCAACCCTCTCATGCAAGGGTACACATCTCTCTTTTCTTTGAATGTGAGATGGCAACGGCGAGTTAAACGACAGAGCAAAATTTTGCTTCGTTATCGCGAGAAAAAAAAACAAACTCATTCCGCAGGGATGCGCAGTGGAGCGCGCGCCACAATGATGACAAATGAAAACTGGAGCGGGCGAGAAGTTTCGCGTGCTCGCGTGACCCGCGCATGCGCACTCCCTATTGCCCTCCGAACTGACAAGGAGAAAAGGCGTCGCGTTTCCGAAGTCAGCATTCCAACAAACTTTGCACAGAATCCACCCGGCACGAGTCGACTGTTTACTTCACTCAAATAATTAGGTTTTCCAGAACAAAGAACACAAGGGGAAGCGTTGAAATTAGGAGGAATTATTATATTAGAGCAGGCGGAAAATTTTGGTTGCTTTGATAGTAACGGGCATAGAACCAGAAATTTTCCTTGAAAGATTGTGCACTAATTAGGGAAAACTGTTGACAGGGACAATGGGTATAGACCATAGGAAGACCTGTGAAGAGAATGACATGGAATGCTGTATTGTATGTGGCCGAAACAGGGACATCCAGGGGAGATATTGAAAAGAGAGCGCCTACGAGATGGATAGAGCGAAATGCAAACGAAGACGTTTGGGGCATGGCAGGGGAGGAGAGGAAGTTACAAAAGTTAGAGAAAGTAGGCTAGATAAGCAAAGGAGCGGCAGGAGGGGTGAGACCAAGATGCACGTTAGAAGGTTTCAATGTGCAAATACGTGATGAAGTGAAGGAGTGGGTTACCTTCACGAAGCCAGAATGAGACGAATAAAGGGCAAGCGTGGCCAACCAGGGATTTTCTCCTTCCGACTTCCCTAACCTTGCCAAGCCGTTTGACCCTGAGAATCCTCTTCGCCTCCAAATGCCTGGAGGATAAATGCAAGGGAATCGACAGAACTTGCGGGAAGCCTATTTCTCGTCGGTGAAAGACCCATTCTCGGCGGGAAGAGAGGGCGGCACACACACTACTGCCTCTCAAAACGTCTCAAGACGGTCTAGGGTCACTGACGGGGATGGGGCGGAGGGGGATCCATGTCCTTTATGATGTAATAGTAAGCGTAATGACACGATCGTGCGGCCATATCAAGGAGTCCTATGCATGCACTTAAACACCCCCCCCCCCACCTTCTAAAACCCGAAAGACCAAACAGCTGTCGGGATATGCGTAAGAGAGTGGTTAACAAAAAGCAACCACTCCTTAAAAATAGAAAATGGGCGTTGAATTAACGTACTCCCATGAAAAAACATCGAGATATTTTAGAAATCAAAAATAATTCGTCAGGCTGAAACGAGAGCTTTATTTTGACAAATTTTAAAAACGTGCTAATGATGGACGAAAAACAACCCCAGCTTCAAGAACAACATAAGATCACGGCATGCTGATGAATCTCTTTTTTTTGTGGCTCCGCAGTTCCCAGCCGGTGGCTGTCTCCCTAAAGTTTCTTCATATTTTCTTGTAGCTGGCAGTTATTAAATTCACGATTTAGTCCTAGTATGACCGATATTAGAAAACGATCGAACTGCGATGATTAGAGTATAAGTCTATGCATATAGCAACAATTATTTCTTATTACGTAGTCCAAACTGACCGCCTTTTACATATCACGACGATCAGCGGTAGATATTCTTCAAATGCAAATCTCCAATGGATATAGAGAAGAAGCCAGAAGAGAAACATGATGCAGTTCATTTAGATAAGGGGCATAACACCGCTGATTTGCTACATTTCCGCTAGCGGTAAGATACATGGGGTTATCCTTATTCATTCCCTTACACCATGTAATAAATTACTTTCAGTTTAATTTTGTCAACCCGTCATAGAGCCTAATAAGGAACCAACAAAATGTCTTTCAAAGCCGTAAAAAATAATCCCAGATCAATGATACAAGAGCCTTTTGTTCTTAAATAAAAATTCGATTCATATCACCAGGTGGGATTCCCAACTCGACCACCCGTGGGTGGGAGACCGTTTTGACTTGCGACCCATCTCCGCCGCTAACGAGCATGATTCTTCAAAGAAACATTTAATCAAAAGAGGTCTTTCGTTTTCTAAATCAGCATTTCCACAGATTCTATGCAGAGTGTTCTTCATCTTTTTAATTCATGGAGCTTTTAATAACCAGAGATATAAATAAACTAACGTGCTGTAACCTCACCATCTCAAAAGGAATCCGTTTTCTCTCGACCGATCTCTTTCTTACCAGCGGTCGAAGATTCATTTTAACCGATTGCACCAATGAGCAATTTTCGGATTATGATGTCATTCTGATGATAAGCAATTTTCTGGATTTTGCGGAGGATAAGGTGCAAGGAAATTTGTGGGTATCATCGCACATCTCCCCTCAGCTCCATGTCTAATGATATCTTCATTACTTATGTACGACCAGGTTGAATCGAAAAGGAAGATCTCGAATAACATATAAGTAGCTAGGGGTGAAAGACGTGAAAGAGAGAAATTAAACTATAAATATGAAGACATTAGCTGATCAAGAGTTTCTTCAAACTAGTCTTAGGATTGATGACTAGCGCTGATGAATATAGCCACAAGCGGCGAGCATTTCAAATATCTGTTTTGCTTTTCACGCACTTTTCATGATAAAAAATTCAGTGTTTTTTTGAAAAGCTATGCAGAATCAAAAAATTAATGTTATTTTTAGATGAGCACGTCCCGTAGAAGCCCATCATGCTCACATAAGATCCTATACAATGGAAGCACCCAAGACGATGAAAATTGCATAGGAAAAATCAATTTCAACTCCCTGACGTTTCCGAAATTCAAGCACATTCTTTGAACGTCAACTAAAAAATATTTACCCGAAGCAACGGTCTTTCCGCATCGCCGGGCATAGCTGTAATTTCCCTTCCATCGTCTTTTGCCTTCTTATTTCGCGGAGTCAGGAGGATCAATAAAATAAGGTCATTATTCTTCGAAAGTTCACGAATATTTTTTCGGCCGTAAGACACAAAGGATTCTACTCGCACAACTGCTCCTATCCTCCCCATCCACGTCCCGCCGGAATGGTTCGAACGGAGACATATCGTCGTGAGCCATGAGAAACACTTATCAGTTGTGATTAGGCTGTCTTAAATTAGATTCAAGTGGCGCAATAGAACCATTGCCATGAGAAGGCACGCGAAACCCACGCAGTCTACCCCAGCTTTACAAGTCATCCCTAATTTATCGCTATTTCCTCTCAAGCATCTCGTCTTCAAAAGCTTGACTCATAACCCTTCGTGAAAGCGTGACCTCTACATTCTTCGCTCTGAATCCGAATATTCAAATGATCACAGCCCAATGATCGCTTCCCTAGTCTAGAGAACCAGACTTAGGATTGACGTGAACTGTTTCCTTAAAAATCTAGTACAGAGAGAAAAAGATAAAGCTTATGAAGGCAATGGATGTGTAATGTGTATATATTCACAAAACGGTCTTCCATCATAATAATACGCATGATTTAACGCGTGACGATGCTAAATTGTGGAATGGTTATTAAGAACAAAACACCTTCAACGATTGGTGGGATGCAAAATTTGTAATTTTTATGCGTGCCAAAACAATCTGGTGAAGTTAACTACAGCAATAAAGCCCCTAGTACCTTACCACTCCCAGGATATATATTTCACTAAAAAGTGCAGAGAATTGTGCGTGAATATGGGTTATTCAACCAATTAGCACCTTGAATTGACTGCGGAGGAGGAATAATAGAGCGCCCTCTACAACCACCGCTAACCAAGACTTGGATACAGAGGGAGGCGAATGCATTGTCGTTCAATTTCCTCCTTTGAATTTAGGATATGCTGGTCTTTTCACACAGTCTTTCCGCGCAAAATAGTAGACGGTCACGGCTGGGGTGACCGTTGGGATAAGAGTACAAACAATCGTTGAGGAGAGTACGTGAACGTCAAAGAAAGAGAAGAAAATGGAGAAACCTCTCTCCCCCAGGCTTCGTCGGAGGAACAAACCCATCGCACCAAAATTTCCACGAGGATCGTGAAAGGAAGCTGCCAGGACCATCTGGCCGGGCGCGCACAGTGGCACGGCAACCGAAAATAATGCGGTGCTGGCCAACCCTATAACGACGGAAGGGAGACGCATATTCCAAAGTTTGCCCCCTCGTACGGCTCCATTAACGCTCGGGGGATGCTACTCTTCCGTGGTGGGTGAGACAACTGGAGAGTCCATTACTTTTTCTCCGGCGAAGGAGGATGCGAGCCGGTTTTAAGGGACATGGGGACGCATAAGAACTAATAGGGCACGGGGGGCCGCCGACGGGAGGGGATCGAGTCGGGAGGAAGAGAAAGATGGAGAATGAAGGAGAGGAAGAGAAAGGCACAAAGGGTGGAGGATGGGATAGAGAGAAGCACTTAAAGAGGGGCGGCTCCAGCTCCCACGGAGCCTCCTTACCCCTTTAAACCCCTTATCCTTGGGTTAGGGTCATTTGGGGACATTTCCCGCCTCTTCTACACGTATCACTCCAACAATTTCACGGCTGAGAATGACTGGAATAATTATTATTACATTTTCTAACGTTAAAGGTCGATTTCAATGAACATTTTCACACTTCATTTGCATATTGGTACGCCCCCTTTTCAGTTTATTTCTTTTCTCAGCCAAGTATCCCACTTAAAATATGATAGCACCCGCATAGAAATATACACAAACCAGAGAAGAATTTGGGAACAACGACATTAGCGAGTAAGCAATGAAATTCCTTTAATTATGAGGCTCTATTGACTGACTCCTGACACTAGCGCCCGCTTCAAGAGATACGACAGAACCTATGGAAGGTACGGCCAAAGACGGGTCACATTTCGTGACGGAACGGAAGGCAAGAATACTTGCACGTTTGTGGTGACAAAATTAAAAGTATCAAGTGCCGTGGTGCGTGTGACGAGACGAACTCCCGCCACACGCTCTCTCTGATGATAGGTTAGCGCCATCTAGGTCCATCGGAGGGGGTTGTCGACCCAGGAAGAGAAAGAGAGAAAGCCTTCAGAGCGTTCAGCTCCCAAACAAAAAAAGGTATACAAAGGGGAAATGACCATCTAGGGAGGAGGGTGGCGAAGAGCGAGTAAAGGCGGACGGGAGCGGGTCGCTCTCGAGACACACATCGTCAGCAGCACCACACCGCATCATTGGATAAAACGCCCCGCGCGACCGCCGCCGCCAACGAGGATTGTCCAGGGGAACGCGCCACACACTAACCCACAGCCCTTCCACATAATCACACACTATCCACTCTTCAGAAAGGAAGGAACAAGAAGAAGGAGAGGAGAAAAAAACCTCAATGGGCGTCCACGCGCCCTGGCACAATGGCTCGCCGCAGCCACGGGCATTTAAAAGGCATCCCCCGCGCTCTTGACAAAAGAGAAGAACCGACCCCCTTTTCGAGACCGACCCTTTTGGGGGAGGCGCTAGAGAGCTTCCGCTCGCATCGCACGTCCTTCGCCCGGCTTTAAAACTCTCCCTTCACTCCCCATTAGTCTTAAGCTACCGCAACCAATTTACCAAGCAGAGATTCGCTCTACATTATATTATAATCCGTATCAACTTAAGATACCTGCATTATTCCATGCAAACAAATACTCTAAGTGTGCAAGCGCACAAACGTAATATTCACCCACTGGGAAATCATTATTATTTTTCCTTTACTTTTTAAGCATAACCAAATTCATGGTGATAGTGGCAGAACAGGGGCTACGCAACAAATAAAGCCGAATGCAGCATTATTTAATTCACGCAAAGCCATAATAAAAAATACAAAAAAATCTCTTGCGTTCGAGCACGTACTTCCGCAAGCCTTTATGCCAGTTTCTCTTATATCATGCTGATGAATATGAATGGATTATAATTAAAATAGAAAATGTGGCAGCTGAAGGTATATTTGGATGGCATTAAGTAGAGGAGTAAACAACTCTCAAAGGTATAGTTCCTCTTAACACCTTGTAATATTATTTCACCAAACTTTTCATCAGCCAGCACAAAATAAATTTAGCTTCCGTCTTTCAAAATGACTCAATATACACCCATCTGACACCAATGTATTTCCTTTAACTACTATGGTCTTCAAATTTACTCTAAGCAAAATATTATTTTATTAATTATTATAGACAGTTTTAGTGAAGTGTTTGACGTAGTTTTGTTGAGTAAGTTTTCACCTCATGTTGAGTCTGTGTGTGAGCGATTGAATGCTTTTGAAGTGCGTCTACTCTGTGTTTGTCCATGGCATGGAATAATATTCGTGTAAATAATCACAAAATTGTGAAATATCCAATTGGCGAGTTTAGTGCTAGTAACGGGGGTACCGGGTATAATTTTTAATTTTGATTTTTGCCTTTTTCGACAAAAACTTTACTGCCCTTGGAGTGTTTTACTTGCTTAAATATTTAATGTATGTCAGGTGATAACTCACCTCCTGCCACACACCGTCGAGTACCTGTAAGTTAGTCAGTAGATTATAGATCATATCAATATCACCAGTTATCTCTAGCCCTGCTTGTAGCTATAAATGTATATCACGTAAAACCGTGTGCACAGCAAGGTTAAATTTAACACTCCGTACTGATGTAGGAAATATCATTCTTGCCACGTGAAATTCACATAAATTGCCATGCGAAAAATTTCACCTGGACCGGGAATCGAACCACGGACCTTTGGCGTAGCGTAGTGGTCTGCGCAGTGGCCCGGAAAGCCAAAGGTCCGTGGTTCGATTCCCGGTCCAGGTGAAATTTTTCGCATGGCAATTTATGTGAACACCGTACGGATGTCAATTATAACATTGAGTACACATTATCCCTAAGCATCTCAAGTTGCCATGTTTTTTTATTTCCCATTAAATTTCTCTACACTGTCCCGTCGCAAAAAAACATTATTCTCATTCTCTTTTTCTTGTAACATATATTCCAATCTTAATGAACAAGGGGGTATTAACCCCTCCAAATATAAAATTCATATCATCTTCCCACGCGTCCTCTCTAGGCGCCCTAGGGCAGCTTGTGGCTGTAAAAGTATATCATGTAAATTCGTGTGCACAGCAAGGTATAATTTAACACACCGTACTGAGGTCAATTATAATATTGAATATACATTATCCCTAAGCATCTTCATGTTGTCATGTTTTTTATTTCCCATTAAATTCCTCAACACTGTCCCGTCGCAAAACACCCATATTATTCTCATTCTCTTTTTCTAGTACCTACCATAAATTTCAATCTTAATGAACAAGGGGGTTCTAAGGTAACTAGAGAACCCCTCCAAATATAAAATGATAAAAAATACAAATATCCAAAAAGAAATTAACCTAAAAGTGAATAAAACATAGGAAATATTTATAAAGGATACACAACGATCACTTGAATTTAAATTTAATTTTTATCTCTAGTCTTCACACTCACCCATAGCTATATTGAATGCGTAGACATTGAGAAGACACTCCGCAATTAATACATAAAAATCCTCGGGGGCTCAGTTAGCATGAAATAAGTATTTTGAATTTTTATACATGAATTACTGCCAATCAATTTAAAATGTGACCGATAACATAAACTAATCAAGAAGAGATACACTTGTAGTTTGTCAGAGATAGTCACCGTCCAAATATATGGGGCAAATATGGTACACTCGGCGAGTGATTGGAACTTCGGTTAATTTCTTATCAAATTTAACGGTTGTTTCAGTCTTCAGTTGGTTGAAACCATTCATCATCGCACAAACAAAGCTGTTATGGGACCGTTTCCAGCAAGATAAGAGCAGTCGATTGAACCACAGGCGTAAATTAAAATGAGTCATAGTGTATAAAGCTTCTGATTTATATCCGATGTAGCCAGCTGCCTAAAAAAAGTACAAAAGATCGTCTTCGCTATTGCGCGGAATTATCAATGAAAGTGACATTAATACGGGGAAACCTGGCATGAATTGGAGAGGGGTTCTACCGTATTAGAAAAAAAAACAATAAAGATACCAGAGAAAAGAGAATTCCGACCCTGCCACCTCCCATACCACTACTAACTTGGTGGTATTATTTGATTCGTTGCATTTTTATAGCTTGCTCGTAATTCAATTGAACTCAACGTTTTCAAATACATATTTCAACTCGACTAAGAACGTGAAATTATTTTTCAGAAGTAATGTCCCGTTTTTTTTCATGAGGTCGGATAAAAATTATACGTAAATGCAGGGGGTACGAACATGGACACATAAGTCAGTAAAAAGTTACGTCTTACGACAGTGACAATTTGATAATAAGGAATGATAAAAGTGGTCCCCGTTGAATTTACAGCATCGCGTTCCCGCCGCCTACCACATAGAGCAGTTTAACGAGTACATATACGCAGGGAACATGAAAATCTATCGATAAAAAAGTACATGACACCCGAAGCACCAGCCATGTTGGTATCGATCCGGCCCTGCAACCCAAAAGCCCCTGTAAAAATCCCGGCAAGGGCATGGCTGAGGCAATAGTTTCGGAAAAACATTACGCATGCAACCATCAGTTGAAGCAAAGTTAACCGTAATCATAACACTACCAAGAGAGCCCCAAAAAGTTCAATGCCATCATTCTTAATGCACTAAAATAGCTTCGCTGGCAGGATAAGGCTCTCTTAGAGGCAGGCGATAACGTTCGCGGAATAGAGGAAAATCAAGCCGTGATGGCATCTCCTCGGCCACCGCTTATCTGTCGAAGGACCTTGTAAGAACAGCCCCAAATGGTTCTTTATCAATTAAGAGCGGAGACCTTCGTCCAGCCAGACTGACCCGACACTTCGGGTATCTCACCCGCAACCAAGACGTCATCTCGACGATGATTTTTTTCGAGCACCATTCCTGGAAATTAGAACTATGTCGGAGTACTCCAAGGACTGCGAAAACAGGCCCTGGAATGTAAGCCGTGCTGATGCAGCACAGAGAAATCTTGGAAAACGCGCGCAAGCCAGAAAAATTAATATTCATTTTGAATATTAACTTTTCTGAACAAAAAAAATTTGGATATGAACCAAACTCACTGTGATCACTGACAAAGAGAAGGCCTTCATTAATATTTCTGCGTCCACTGAAACAACCACAGTAAAATTTACTTAATTTTCACATGAATTTACTTGCATGCCAACTATAGGCCCCATTGATTAAATTTATTTCCTAACCACGAAAAAATAACCTTGATATGCATAAATAACAAGCAGAAAAATGAAGATGCGAACTTAGATAAACCCCAAGGCAGTATAGGGAGAAAATAAACTACCTAATTGGCCTGTATCATGGAGAAAAAATTAAAAATATGAACTTCAGAGAGCTTAATTCAGGCCGCATCCAATTAATATGCAACAGTTAGTTAGGTCGCTAAACGAAATGGCGAAAAGGATAGGAGAACTTTAATTTTAAAAATCGATTCATTCAGAGCCTGGAGGGGTGGGAAGAGAGGGTGGAAAGATATAAAATGGGCAAATAAAAAACCAGACGCACACACACCCCGACTTTTTCCAACGGAATTAACGGAACACACCGGAGCCACAGGGAACATTCAAAATTTCGTCGGCAAATATTTTTTATTTTCCTACCGCGTTCGCCTTCATGAGCTTCCCGTCCCCGCACACTACCATCCTGTTGTTCGCTATTTCATTTTTTTCCTCTCGCACTCGATCCGTTGGCACTGATTGGGACACGGGAATGAATTTTTTCAGTGGAATTTTGAAACGCGCACCGAACATATGAAGCACGAAGGCCGTGGATCTCCACTCAACCCAGACCCGACTCCCGCAGACTGCGAGGGGAGAGAAGGAGACTGCACTTGCACCGGTGCAGCATCTAGCTAAATGCACCCTCAATTTTATTCGCCCATCGCAGGGGGCCAGACGCTCATATAGGGGGGGAACAGCGACTCCTTTCGACTTGACAGGAACGGCGCTCCCGGACACGACACACGGACTTCTCTAGCCTACGCACGCGTCTCGGCACGGACGAATTATGGGGGAAGTAATGCGGTTTCGTGACACGGGGAATCTCACGGAGCACGTAGGTGCATTTAACTCACGCCGCTTCCCGTGCTCATGCGCCAGTGCTCGGAAAAGAATGGGGAGGGGGAATTCCGCCGTAAAAAATCACGGATGAGGAGAGGAGGAGATTGGGAAGGAAGGAAAGAAAGAGAAAGAGATGGAGGGGACAGACGGACGTGGGGAGAAAAAAAAAGTGAATAACGGATGGCGGACTTCTGTCTCGTTGACCACCGACGACCGGAGCTTATCGCCAGGGAGGCAAAGCAGTGAGCCTCACTCCATCATTATTTCAACAAACAAAATTCCCATGCGCTAGACCTTTTTTTATTCATTCTACTTCCCGCACTTCTACAACCCCTCTGAATAATTCCACTAAATCCGTCGCTAGCGAATGGAATGACCCTGGATGGAGGAATGCCGCAGTGCAATATTGCACCGGCTTTCATCACGGGTTTTGAAAAAAAAAAGTATATGCATAAACACAAAGAAGAAGAATGCTATCCTTAATTTTTATCAAAAAAAAATTCCCGTCAGAAAATACAAGCCATCACGCCCGTATTTATTCCTCAAAAAATATATTTACGGTGGAAAAAAGAGGGGTGAAATAATAAAATGGGACGTCAAAACGGAAACTGGAGTACGAATGACACCCACAGGATGGAAACGCGAGACATAAAACATTTCCAGGGATAACGGCGGGAGAACTACGAACGGCGACAACAACACTTTTTCTTTCGAGGTCAAAATAATACGATACCCGCGACGGATATTGTTTGCGAGAATAATTTCATCGCGGCGTCAGAAAATAAAATGAATAAATAAATAAATGTGGCACGGCTTCGGGACGTAGCAGAAACATAACGACCAGAGAGCTGGCAAAACATCGAAAACTTGCAAAAATAAAAAAAATAAAATACGACGGGATAAAAACTGGATTGTTATGACGTTGATCCGAAGTCGCTCACGTCTGCCTGCCTATGCTCCTTGGGTTACTGGATATTTTCAATCGGCCCTTCTTAACGCTGAGTGGGCGCAGGACGATCGGGGTGCTGTACTCAACGAGCGAACATCCACAATATCTAAACGGGAGCAATATTGGCATACGGATTCCATACCGCCCCGGCAGCCGGGCGCCCTCATCACTCGCTTCCACTCTCACGAATGGGTGACTGAGTAGACGGTCCAACGACGCAACAACTATTCTTCAAATTGATTTGATTTTGGGAGCGCAGGACCTCGAAAAAAGAAATACAAAATGGTAACCTATTCAAATTTCCCCGGTTCTTTCTTCCCGCACAGTGATTACTGAATAATTATAGCCACCCTTCGAACTACGCTATTTTTTCGGCGTGGGAGCGCGACAGCTGGAAAACGAAGCAACCACTTTTTCCGCGACGTACCTACGTTAAAATGTATTCAACAGAAATTTTCTACAGAAAACAGATAGCACTAACTACTAATGTATTAAAAATGTGATCGGATATTCCATCGAAGCAATTAAGTGTTAGAGAAAAATGTTATCATAGTTGCGTGAATTATATAAAATGTGCAGAAATACATTTTGAATTGAATTTACGCTGCGACGGAAAAAAGAGAACATACTCTTCGAAGATATGTTATGATAACATATTAAGGATGGGAAAATTTGTAAATTGGAGAGGTGGGCGGGGGCATTCTGGAGCCCTCCTGGCACTTAGACCTCATTAGATGCATTGTGCCAACCCACAATTAACCTGCCCGCCACATGCAGACAGGGAACAAAAGCACCGCGGTGGAGGTATGGAGGAGCCATCCAACCTCCGTCCCGGCCCAACGTCGCTTAACTTCGGTGATTTGACGGGAACCGGTAATTCAGCGTAGTTAGGTCCTTGCCCAAGGATAGGAAAAAAATTGTCGAAATATTACGTTTTAGTGTGGTAGGAAACGTAAGAAATGTTTAAATCCAGAAAGCTCATTTCGAAGGCCACTATTCAGCGTTTTGCTACTAAGGTCCTCATCAAGACACGAATATGTGAGGTGAGTCTTCCGACTACGTTCGTTTAAAATTCTCCTAAAAAAATTCCCAGCGGGTACGAATACGGAGGGTAGGTCCGGACGTTGTCTGACGCAAGCCGCAAAATATCCCTAAAGAGGGCCATTAAAAAGCCAAATCGAGAGGAGGAGGAGATCGGGAACGATTACAACACCACCGGACGCCTTCTCACCCACTCACTCCCTGGCGGGGAAGTTAAAAAAAAAGACGAAACATTTTAAACGCACGCGAGAAAGCGGTGACACAATATATATCACCCATTTCCTGCCGAGTCTTGTATCACCCACCCCCTTGCGTAACCGAGAAAAGGGTTCAGGGTTCGGAATGGGGAGGGAGGCGTGAGTGAGAAGGGTGAGACGACCCAAAACTCTCCACCGTGCTACCATCCCTTCCCAATGGCCACGCCCCTCTCTCCCCCCCTCACACCACCGGCGAAACCATGAACCCGTCTCTCCTTTCCCATCCTCCCTTGCGATTACTTCCGCCACTCCCACCGTCCGTCCGTCCCACCCACACGTACACACGAACTACAGCTACGTCCCCCCCCCCCTTTCATTCGTCTCCCACCACCACGAAAACCACTCCTTCCTTCCTCCCTCCGGAGAAACTCTCCAGCGTGTCACTTGCGAGGGAGAGGCTCTGGGAGCCTGTTTGTGTGTGTGTAGTACGCGCAGACTTCCTCTTCGGCCTCTCACACGCCTCGGTTCCTCCACCCCCAGACACACACACAGACCGCCAAGTTCCTCGCCCACACGGACCTCGTTGCCAACCTACCTGGGTCTCTCTCCAGTGTGCTTCTCCCACTGCCATCACCCGCGCGTATGCGTGTACACTATGCATGTTCTTCCATCCCTACCTCTCGCCCTCTCTCCACCTCACCCCGTGGCTCTCTTATACACAGACACTCAGGGAGTTGAGTCGGGGGGTTTGCCTGCCTCTGGGCTGGCTAAGCAAGTGTCTCGGAGCAGCTAATTTCACGGCGGGACCCTAAAATTTCCTGACGTCGTTCTCCCATGCCTTCCTCCGCCTCGCCACAAGACGTCGACTCCCCCTCCTCCATTTCTCTGTCGTTCAACCCCCGAAAACTTCTCCTCCTTCTCTCTATCTCTCTCTCTCTCTCTCACCCTCTTTCCCTTAAAAGCGGCGATGTCTAAAGTGACAGAACGACGAGACCGACGGAAGAAGAAAAAAAGCAACGGAGTTGGGGGAGAGTGAGGAAAAATATAAATGAAAATTGACGACACGAACCACACGCGTGATTAAAAGCTTGAGCCGCAATTCCACGCCGTGCCGTCCCTGGTTTCCACGAGAGAAAGAGAGAAAGGGAGAGAGAGAGAGAGAAGAGGAGAGAGAAAAGACAGAGAGAGAGAGGAGGGAAAAAGCTTTGGGGAGAAAATGAAAAAAAAATCGAGTGCCGGACGATGTCGTTCGAAAATTCCGCTTCATTTCCCTTCGATCCAGCGCGCTTCCGCGTCCACTCCCAATGTTTTAGCTTTCATCCTTCGTTTATTTTTGGACCCAGGCGGGTTGTAATTAGTTGCAACCTCTCCGCCGCATTCAATTAAGGCGGCATTCCCCCTCGGCCCAAGTGATATCCTTTCCCACGACGCAGGGGTTCCTTCTCATTTCCGTGAAATGCCCGCGGTACACACACGCATATAAATACCGGACGAAGTCGGCCGACCGCTTTCATTCCCGAGCCGGTGAGCCGAGGGCCGGTCGTCGGCGCCCGGACGATTGATTCGCCGCCGGGCGCCCGACGATAAGCGACCCGGGAGTCTGAAGGATTTATGAACGAAATTTCGACGTTTAGGGCTCGCACTCCTCAATTTAATTTTGAATAACGACGAAATGAATTCCCGGGGGGATTTCCAGGAGTAATTAAAGTTTTTGACCCACCCACCACTGTAGATAAAATTAATTAATACGCATAGTTTGAAAATAAATACTTCCCTGCTATTATAAATAATCATTCATGCATTAAACGGGATATTTCGAGAAAAGATGCCTCCGATAGAATGAAATAATGAAGTAAATGAACATATTCCAACTTGGTCAGCGTAATGGTATTTTATTATTTTTTTATAATACCAATCATTCAAATATAACCTTCGTTCATAATGAACTTATTTTTTCGTCACATTTGTTCTCACTCGTTTGTAATACAATGCAAATAATGAATTTCGACGTCAGACACGCGTCCAGAGAAATAAAAAATCGAAGTCTTAAAATAGGAAAAAGACTTTAGGTGAAAAATGGTTGCTGTCGCATGAAACCTCATTACCAATTTCGCTCAGGAGAAACGCTCTCATACCGTTCATTAAATAACCCACCTTCCATCAGGAGTTCATTATCCGGTGTGTCACAAAATGTGAGCCCCTGCCTCCTTTAAGGAAGCCTCAATTACTACATCCTCCCTCGGTGGGATAAGATCTCAACCCTCCCGTTCCCATGCAACAAATCTGCGGGATACGGGGTCGCGGCCGCGCGACTTACGGCTATTAGGAGCCTTCAACCAACCTGCGAGCCCGAATGAATGACTCCATCCTATTTATAAACTCCGCTGAAACTCGAGCAAACCGTATAGTGGGAGGAGATGGGGGCGTAATTCATGATTCGGGTGGCAAAGTGCGAGCTCCCCCTTACCACCAAATAAAAAAAAACACACACACCCTTTTTTGGTACGGAAGGAAGGGAGAGGGAGAGAAAATTTTAAGGATGGACGGACGGAGGAAGTTGGATCGTGCGGTTTCAAAAATTCTAGGAGCAGCCATTACTTTCCTCCAGCCTCCCTTCCCCGCTCCTGGTCCCCCCCTCTCCTTCTCTCCCTCCCCCCTCAGACACTAACTCATCTCCTACCTCTTCAAAAATCCCCGCACTTACTCCTCCTCGTCTTCCCACCCTCCTTCCCCCCTTACCCTTTTCCTAACCCTAGGGTCGGCGTTCGCGGAAAGACGCGGGGGTGGGGAGGGGAATAATAAAACCCTTTAAAAACCATCCCTTAATGCTTCTCTCCTTCCGAGGCACTCCATCGGCCCTTCCTCTTCCTTCCTATTCCTCTCCACTTCATCCCCTGGGTTTTCTTGGCCCCGAAACCCTTCTCTCTCTCTCTCCTTCCTCTGGAAACGCGAAATGTTTTAACTCGCACGTTGGGATCGAGAAGGAGTTAGTTTCTGTATTGAAATATGATCAAGCTGTAAAAGCTTTTTAAAGGCAAAAAAATATGACGGCGTCGTATCCCAAATCGCGATTTGCGCGAAGGCACGTGAATAAGTCAAGAAAGGTAACGAGGTGGGTTTATCTCCCCTCGATAGCGTATTGCTGCGGCGAAGTCCTCGTAAATGATACCTTAAGCATTGATAAACGTTTTATAAAATACTGCCTTACACACGGACGAAAGGGTTGAGATAATATTCGTGATGACGGCGTTTTCGCGTTTTTCTAGACCATACCGGGTTGTAAGGAACGTCCCTGAACTACTAGACAGATAAGCACGATGCGTGAGAGAATTAACTATTTTGAAGACCTTTAACGGCCATTTAGACCTCGTACCGAAATCAATACGTTAAGTAAACGAAGGCGGTTTTATTGAATTTCTCCATGAATGCTTGAATGATACCATGATTGAATGAGGGCACCTTCTCAACATCCGCCATACATTTGCTACAAAAAAATAGCTAATAATCAAAAAAGAGGAAATCCCAAGGGTACTTATTGCACTAATTACAACGCATCACATCGACGAAGAAACATCGTCGCGATATATCGCAAGAGCATTGCACATCGCAGTAGGCACATCTCGAATCCCTTTCCCCCCTACCTCGGGAACGAAATTAAAAAAGAACTCTCCTCCAGGTCTTTTTCGCGCGACCCGTGGCTTCCCTCCCACCCTCAACCCCCGCCTACAACTCTCTCCACCCCTCTTCAAGAAGCCCCTTTTACGGCAAACACGTATATGCCCCCCGAGGGACGTCCTCCCCTATTAATGAGCCACGGGCATCGATTAAACCCGAGCGTAGGGAGAGCGGGGAGGGAAGAAAGGATGAGGAGGAAGACGGTAAACCCTCTCGGGGGAGTCACCTCACACACCCTCTCTTTCCAGGGAGGAAGCCGGAACGGAAAGAGAGGGGGGATGGAGGAAGGGAGAGAGGGGGAGGAAGGTGGAGCATCGTCCGAAAACCGTCTTAATTCAGCCCCGGAGGGAGGAATGCCTCGCAAAGGAAGGGGGTGTGGGTAGTTCCTTCCCTCCTTAGACCCTCTCACCGTCACTGGAGGAGGAGGGAGCATCAGCCGCCCGGCTAAGCTACCCGGGGATGGAGATGCGCGAGGAACACCATTGGGGGGTTACGACCACGCGTTTTTCGACCCGCTCGCTCCAACCCCCTCACCCTCCACCGCTCAACCCCCCTATTTTCCCCTCCCTTCCTCACTCCCTTGGAGTTTCACGGGACCCGGAAAATTTGATTCCGCCAGATGAAGAATAAATTAGGAGGAAAAAAGGAGAGAAGAGACGACGACGTGGAAAACGTGACCGATATTGTATCCGGATTTTTCCCCCTTCCCACGCCATCCGGTTTCCAAATTACGCCTCACCGAGCACTCCACGACCTATTCCTCTCCCACCTTCCCCCTCACTTCACTTTTAGAGAATTCGCGGGAGGCGGAGGAGGGTTTTGCAGGAGACAAGGACGGTGAAGCGGAAGGGACTAGCGCGTTTATACATCCGCGGATGAGAGGAATAAATTCATTCCCGGAGCTAAACTCGACTTGCCCAAGCAGTATTTCGGATGCCGGGCTCTTCCTACCGCATGAGGGGGTCATGTTGCCTCGTGACTCAACTTCGGAACGTCGCTAATTAGCACAGGTCACTAATTAGAGAGAACGCTCTCGCATCTGGAGACACACGTCTGTTTCGTGCGCGATACGATTTCGAAACCCGACTGGGCAACGCGAGAAGAGATAGAGGAGAGGTTGTAAAATCAGATGATAGGAAAAGTGGTTAGGTAGTTGGATAAGGATAGTCCTGGCTTATTAGCATCAGAAGATCTCTTATATCGTGCCCATCAAGTATTACTACATGCTACACTAAGCGTCAAACTCAAGAAGATTATGGTAACATGCTTCTTTGATCAGCTTTGGAATGAAATCAGTGGGTAAATTAAATGCGCTTCTTCCTTGATGCCATTTTAACTTCTTAGTCAAGTGCTTACAAGACCATGTTTTCCGCTAATCAAACCATGAAGACTCAATTTCTGACTAACAGTGAGTGCTTTCGGAGCCATTAAACATCGAGTGGCGAGTCGGGTCCCGAGATAAATTGCGATAATTTGTAAAAATGCAGTAATAGGGAAAGGAAAAACAAAGAAAAGTAACTATGCTTGTGGAAGTTGAAGGTATTTCAGGAATAAGCACTCTCTTCAAATTATCAATTCCCTTAACGTATCAAGAAAACTTCTTAAAGAGCCAATTTGAGCATGCCGCAATTTGATAATTATTGAAAGATCCGAATTTTTATGAATTTTGAATTGGAGATCCCAGTTTTACCTTTATCTCACGGGAGAGAAATTCTGGAAAATTCAATTAATTTGAAAATTCACTTAGGCGATAAAAGGCCTCATCTTCGAGCAAAACGTCATCAAAAGATTCAAGTTTTTTTCAGCCTCCATCGAATTTATAATCAGATCCTTAATTTATATAACTCTATCAATGTTGATGATAGTATTCTTTGATGCCCAAATTGATGATATAAATATTTTGTCATTTACGCTTAAAATTTCATTATGGATTCATCCAATTAAAATGCATGCCAATTTTCCTTCTATGTGACCGTCCAATATCAGAAAAAAACATGCCTTAATCCAATGCCATTTTGGAAAAAAATTAAAATATATTCCATGAAAGGCGTAATTCCCATTCATACATATCTATGCCTAGTCATTAATTTTAAATTAACAGATTGCAACGTGTAGGTAGAAATATGGAAAATTCAAGTATAACCTCTTTTCAACTGATGAATTTGTATCGGTAGCAACATCATCATACTTTGAAAATGTTTCAAAGAGTATGAAGGCCTCTTTACGCGATACAACTTTTGTACAATTTATTTTACAAACGCTTGTAGGAGGAAATTGTACCGTGTATGTACCGTGTAAAGCGGCAAATTGTGTGAACGCTTGCGCGAATGTCTTAATGACTGTACGGAAAACAGAACCTGTTCTAATTCCATTCAGACAAACACACAATTTCATTCAGTTTATACAAACGTTTCTACAAGAAATTGTACAAAAAATTTTCTCGTGTACAGCGGCCTTAACAGCAACGTGCCAAAATTTTCATTTCAAGCGGGAGACAAACCCAAAAAGCACCTGGACTTCAAGTACGGGGTTTAAAATTTTTGTTTTCAACCATTAAATATTAAACGTTGAGGTTTATTGACTTGTGAACTACAGAGAGACACCCAAGAATAATTAATTCTTGAGGGTTCAGTAGATTTAAATGCCCTTCATAAAACGGCATTTCCAAAAATGTAAAGCTATGCAGTTATACAGGGGCTATTTAAATTTTTTGCAAGTTTCATTCAGCACATACCTATCCATAAAAGCGCATACACCCTACTAAATCCTATTAATTCACCATTAAAAATGTAGCCTAACACCAATAAACGCCTCTATTCGAATGCCATTCCACTATTATGACCTAAACGAACTTTCCTTTTATTTCTATCAATAATTAAATTCACTTTTATTTTTATTAAACAAAGGCACTTTAAATGCCATAGTGAACCCTTCGCCTTTTGATAACTTTTATGGCAATAACAGAAGATTTTTCAATATCCACCTACGAGAAAATATTTTTAGAAACAATGAAATGAAATTGACGACTATTAGAGTAACAACACATAAGTCCGTAATATAGTTGATATAGCCAGAATGATATACATGATACTTGCGGCTCTACATACATAAAACGTTAAAAATATATGATAATAACTTTAATGAAAAAAAAACTTGTGTTCAAACCGAAGGTTGGTTGTTGATATGTATGGGTAGATCTCACCCCGTACTAAGCCATTGGCGTGTGAAATTCACACATTCAGGGTAGGGGGGCCATTTCCTTTCCCTAAGCCACGTGCAATTTCCTACGAAGTTCTGACACGCAGAAAATCGAATAGCGAGGATATTAGGTGGGGGTGTCCAGAAAGGCTCCTGCCCGGGATTTGAACCCGGGACCCTCGGTAGCTCAGCGCTCTACCCACTAGGCCACCACATCCACGATACCTTTATGCTGCGATAAAAATTCATAACTACTTCCTTTGATTTAAGACTTGAATTTGATCCAAAACTAAAGAATGACGAAGCGCCAAAATCGTAATGCATGGAAAGATACCCAAATAAAAGTTTAAAAAGGGGGATTTTATTTAATTCTTTAAGAATGGCACGCTAAAAATTCATTTTATGGAGCTCCAATTAACTAATTAGGTTACCTATATCACATCGTCCAACCTTGGTTATTCCTAAGCCTAATCCTGAGACAAACACTACATCCATGCAGGAATCGGATTCGAACTCGCGACCTTTGGGTTGTCTGATCGGTGGGTATATCGAAAAATAAAATACTACCAAAACCCTTGCCAACTTAGTGTCCTGATGGAAGAATGTAGGTAATATTTATTACGTATTTTGGCTTTTTTATATCCTTAAGCGCCAGGTAATTTCCAGAAATTACCGCCAAGATTCGAATTACACTAAGTGTATAAAATAAGTAATTATTAATAAAATAAAATCGAACTCTCAAACTTATTCTTCACAAAAATCTCTATTCACACAAGAAACATTTCAATCCTCTCATTTCTAACAATCCAATCCCCAAATCATTCTTTGTTTATTTATGAACAACCCGTTTCCAAGCAGGTTGCTAATGTAAAACCCAGCTAAGGTCTAATATTTAAATAACTTATAGCATGTAATGGAGACTATAATTTTTATAAATGTAACATGATTGTTACACGGGTTAACGATCTGATTCCCGCGGCGCATACAACTTATTAATTATTCATCATCTACAACATTCACCGTAGAAAAGGAACCTCGGGATAGCTTTCAGCACGGCTTCCTGAAGCGGTTCTCGCGGCTCGCTCCACCAACCTCGGGTCGTTGGTTCATTCCGATCGCATGGAATGCCGAAACCGGGAGGATGCTGGGAAGTTTCGTAACCACGCAACCCCCCTACACAACACTCTACCCGTGGATATTAATCAACCTTCATTTACCCAAGATAATATTATTGTGTGTATGTATGCACATATATAGTCTTACGGATAGCTCAACTTCACAAACACCGACCCAGTTATCGCTCCTCTCTCACTCGGGCTCCCCAGTTGGAAAATTTTCGGGTCCCGCCGCCGTTCCCGGTGATGCCTTTGAAACAGTCGGGAAATATTTCATTTATGCCATTTATTCCCAATCTCCCATTTTCCTCCTCAAACTCCGACCCCCCTCTTACGCCTCCTCCTTAATACCCCCCTTTTCCAATGCTCCCCTACATCCTTCCAACCCTCCCTCCCCTCCATCCACTGCAATTCCTTAATCAAATCGGGGGCTCTCACAAAGGGTCCTTCCCCACACCATCCTCAACCCTTCATCCCTGATTTTTTTTTATTTCCTCCCTCCTTCCATTGGCCCCCAGAAGCTATTTCGGAAGAAACGCGGTATGAAATTAAAAGAGACGAATCCCTCAATATGAAGATGAAATTGAACCGCTCAAATAAAGAGGCTTTATGACTCAATGACGGCGATTTTAATATGCACATATTTATAATGAAGCGGCATAATTTTATCCTTCCAATGTTTTTCCATAGGTTTCATGAATTTGTACTACCGTCCACTTCGTGACACCCACTCCGAGCGGTTGTACACCAAAGCTTGGATATTATACCTTCACCTTGCAAAAATATTCGCAGCGCATTTATGCAGCCTGAGAAATTTGCATTGAAGTTAGCCCCCTTTCTAAAGATTGACTGAACATAAAATATAATAAATTTCTTCATAAATACATGAAAAAAGGACTTGAGGCATATTTCACCAGGAAAAAATTCCATAGATGTTCGTTGTTCCTTGCATTAGGGAATACCACATCGTATACAGAACAATGACCGCTCTTTTGATTATCGTTTGTCTTTTTTAAATATTTTAATGATAAAGAACGTCAGTGACTTCCTTGACACTTGAAACTTCTTGAAATACACATGAGAATCATAAGAGACGCATCAAAACGGGAAAAACCATATGGTTTTTTTTCTCTAAAATATATTTTCCATATTGGTAGCAACAATACTGTTCATGAGAATAATAAATAAGAATGAAAGCTCCTACTGTAACAAGTTTCCTCTATCATGTATTTAATATTCATCCAAAATGTAGTTCCCGACCATTAGATTTTGAATTGAAAATCCTAAGCTTGTCGTTGAAAATAAGCTGCATGTGAAATGAATATGCGTAAGCTTTCTCTTCAAAATACTCGGGGAGCAAAATGACGCTTGAAATTGCTTATTTGAAGGGTTAATTAATTTGATAAATTACTTAAGAATCCAAGTAGTTGAATAAATAAGTCAATAGAAGTCGCAAACATTTGCAGGAGAGAAATAAGACAAACGCCCTCCACAGAAAAAGGCGACCAGGACCTTCACTCCTAAACATCCTTGAGTGTGGGAAAACAACTTATCGTAATTTATATTTCGATTGCATTAAATTGCGATTTCAGTTTCTTCTCCATTATTTCGAATACTTTTCAAGTTCTTTCTAAAGGTCGAATACTTTTCAAGGACAGTGTATATTTTTTCATCGAATTCTACGATGCACAAATTTTATCCCAATAGACTCTAGACCAGTGTACTGTACTCCACGAGCGATTCTTAGAGGCTCTGTTCGAGATTCAATTATGAATACTTATGACGAAAACTAAATTGATGGTTCCATGTAGCGGGGAAAACGAAAATACTTCCATCAAGCGAGAAGCACTTTTTCATAGAGTATTTTGGGTTCTTCTCGCTCGATGGAAGCAGTATAATAATAGATAAAACTACTCGTCACTGGAATCGTATCGATCTTATTAAGTTCAACTTGGTCGATTATCGAAACCTTAATCGGCAGAGTTCATTATCCAGTTATTTCAGGAGTGGAGGATTTTTTCACTGGGAAAATAGCCCCGAATTGAGTGTTTTGTGGAGAGCAATCGAGTTCAATACACCGTCCGTCGGATAAGACGTTAATCCGTGGTCCCCTTGGCATCTTTCGTTAAGAGCAGACTAATGCCGACGCAGGATTTCTCTTCATCCTCCTCTTTACCCTTCCATTTCCATCCGGGTAATTCGGTCTGAAGCACCAATAAATTTGGGTGCGGCCTTTAAAACCACAGATAAAATATAATAATTGTACCGGTCTCTCTCCTGAGAGCCCGGGTTTGAGCGCCGAGTAGATATTTTGATAGATAGCGGGCACTTAATTGAGCGATTGTTGGAGAGCATTGTTCGATAATGCTCGTTTTTGCAATGTAATCTTAAGTTTGTAAATTGCATTTCAAACTTATTTTTAAAAATATTTTACTGCTTCTGTATGCAATAAAAATTGAATGATGTTATTTGTCGTAACATATATACGTATTTCTTATCTCTCAAACGCTGTACAATATTAAAATCTTAAAAAATCATTTTCTCTGTATGATATATATATGTATTAAATTAATAATTTACTAATTAACAAACATTTGCAATTATTATTGACGAGGTGTTATATGCGTGAAGAGAATATTCACATAAATGTCACGCAAAATAAATACGGCATATAATTATTATTCATTGTGGAATACCAGAAAGATTCCCCTCCATCAATACTCAATTTAATGAGAAATTTAATAATCTTCTGATTAGATCTTGTACTTACTCCTTGAGGCAACAAACACGAAACGGAGTGAAGAGGACACATTGACAACTCACCTGAAAAGGCAAATAGTTTATGATTAATTCAACATCCATAAAAATACTTGATACGAAGAAAACATGAGTTCAACATTTGCACTTCCAAAGGAATCACGCAGAGGCTGTGTAAAAAGATATGAACGAACTTGAATTCCATTAATTTTGCATCCAACGATGCCGGTTAGCGATATTGCTAGGATGCGAAATTATATTCATATCAGCCCGTTATAACGTCACAATCCGAAAGGAATTCTCACTGTTTCGAGAGATTGGTGAACTCACACATTCGTAATCCATATGCCTTGGCTTCACTCCCTACATATATTCTGTTTTCCAATATAAGAAAAGTATTTATCTCGGTCTGAAGTATCTTTAAGTGCGGGGACAGGCATGAAACCATCGATAAAAGCATCAATAAGGAGTCTAGTTTGTGTGGTTGGTCGGAGTTCTGCTCTCCTATCCTAAGGGCCCGGGTTCCAATACCAGTAGTTGTTCACAGGTAATCTAGCCACTACTAGATAACTTTGCGGAGAGTTGTTCATTACTATTACCCTGAGTTGTTCATTCAGGTTTAAATCGGAGTTAAGGAGTGAATGTAACTACCAATCCGACTTGAAAACCGCAGCAGTTAAAATACATCAACAATGATACTCCAACAAAGCAACGCCCCTGAAATACACGCTCAAAAGGTCGATCTACATGATATCACGAATAGGAACAGAGAAGAAGCAATGTTCCATCATTGCGACGGAAGATAATCTCTACGAAGATATTTGATTTTTCCCAAACGCTATTTCCCGAATAAGCATCGAATTTCTTTTCCTCGAGCAACAGAAATGCCGTCGGCTTCTCGACTCTCGCAAACCCCACGCTGATGATGATACGCGACGAAATATCATTTCAGCCGAGGTAGGAACTCATCAAAAGAGACTGCCCCCCTCATTCTCCCACTCAACCTCTTCCCTCATTCCACAACCCCCAGCCTTTCTGCGCGGGGTGCAACGCCATAAACGAGGGAGGGAGCGAAGGAACGCGATCGAAAACGAATTTCACTCCGGAAGATGGAAAATATTGAAAATGTCGCTCTCATTTTTTTAATTTAGCTGGCGGGTGGGAGGATTGGAGTGAGACGAGGAGAAACGAAAGGGGAGGAAGCAGAGAGAGAGAGAGGGAGAGAAAATATTTGAGCCGAGAGGGGAGAACGAAAAACAATTCCGAATCGGAAGGAAGTTTCCTTTTTCCTGCGAAAGAAAATAAGGAAGTGAGAGGGGGAGGAGACGAGAGGAGGAGGCAGTGGGACGCGATGTGCTCTAGGAGTTGGTCCGTCTCTCCACACCATGCTTCTCTCCCCACCTCCACAATTCCCTCCTCGCCCCACCCTCGTGCCTTATTAAAGGCTTTCTTTCCGGCCTGTTTTCCGAAGGAGGAGAGCGTCGGTCCCTAGCCGGCGAGTTTGTTTGCGCGTAACGAAGCGCGTGTCCAATTATGAACTTGGACCATTAAGACTACATTGGACCTAAGAAGGTACCGCTGAAACTTAGGGGAGCCTCAGGAGAGAAATCTTCTCAGCTTGCACCGCGGGCAGCTGATCGGGAACAAGAGAGAACGATAAGTCTCCAACGTGGCTTCGCGTAACCTAAGTTTCTTCCCCTTATCGTAGAAACATCGTCGCGCCTTCCACGCCCGATGAGAGAAATGCAACACCCCGAGGAGAGAAGGGTGGCATATTGGCATAATATCGAATCGCCGCTCTTCCGGAAGCGGCAGGGAGGCGGGGGAGCGAAGAAAAATGAGGAAAAGGGGGGGGGGAACCGTAAGGAGGGAAAGGACTGTAAGGGAGACGGCCAAGATGAATTGAGGGAAGGGGGCGAGAGTGCTCGGAAAGGGGGGGTTTGAAGGACTAATGCGACATCCACCCCCCCGCACAAGAACCTTCCCTTCCCCGAGATCACCTTGAGTAATGACAGTCTTCCTGCTGTCTCCTCGCCCACCCTTCCAGACACCCCTCTCGGTCCTCTACCCACGGACTCGGCAGTTGGCGAGCCGAAAAATAAAGCAAATTTACCGTAGAGCTGAATCAATCGGGGAAGGGGTGCGAAATTGGCCCTGACACGAGAAGAGTAAGCGAAGACGTCAGGAACAGCATTTCCTGAATTCTAGCAAGAAACTTAATACCGGTTCCACCGGTTGTTCAACCTGACGATCGCTCGCTACTGCTTGCGACTATTTGCGCGTCTCAAACGCATACCACCGACACAATGTAGATCTGATTAGCGAGGGTAAGGGGAAGTTGAGTATACTATACCCGACGCAAAGCGAAGTTCGCACAATAAAGGTGTGGAGGATCACGCCCTTCAATTTCAATTCCCCTAGATCTAATGCTAAGAAATAATAGTGTCCGCGCTTAGCTAGACGCGCCCAAACAAACATATCTCGGATTTGAACCCGGCATCACCGATTAGTAGCCCAAAGCTCTTATCTTGGGGAAACACGCCATCTATAGTGAACCTATAACCTCTTGGTATTTTCGTCTCTAGCAATACTTTTGTAAGAATGTAACTCAGGTAAAAAATCTCTGGCAATACACGATAAAATTTTTTTGCGAGATAGGTTTTCCTTATTAGTGTAACATATCTATCTATGAATGTTCCTAGTCAATGTTTTTCGGTGATTCAATCCTTGCCACAAAGCCTTGCAAACAAATTGTGGGTTTCTCTCTAAATAAATCATTGAGACCGTTCACAAATTAAATTAAGCGTCAAAATTATCTATTTTTGAAATTGACCCCACTCCAATTAGTTCAATGAAATCAAATATACACAACGTAACCATTCTGGATTCACCGAATCAACCAAAAGACAATCTCATTGCGATTCTATGAATGGCTATGACTATTTTAAGAACGCCTTGCGTGACATTCAATGCTCGATTAAGGGGCTTCAACTAAGATTAGGCTTCTCCATAGCTAAATTGCTGGGTCTAGAACAACTACAAATAAATAATTACCGTCAAGAAAAAAAACAATACGGGACACTTCTAGCACTTCTTCCTTTATGGAGCACTTCAAGACCCAAGGAATAAATCGAATTCCTTGCTCGGGAAATTCCGAGACGAAACCGTGATCAGTATCTACGCAACTAAAATATTCAAGAGCAGGCTGAAATACGGATGGAGGGATGCAAAATACTTTGAGAAAATCCGAGAAAAAACGCCTGAGATTGCGACGATTATACATCAAACGAAAGGAAGCAAGCTGACTGAAAAAAACCTCCCTACCAGAAAAGTTCCAGAATAAAACAACAAAAACTCCCGCGCTTACGAATTTGTCTTACGAATGGCCCGAGCGCCAAACTATCTCCCGAATTCCCAAAGGGGTTTCCTCGACGACGGACTTAGGGGAAACTCTGGATTAATACACGTCATGGGGGGGCGTAGATAAACCGAGCGGGTGTCGCACGGGGGACGAATACTTATTCTTGGCACGCGACGTATGTCGCTTGAGAGGAAAGTAGGGGAGGGACGGGAGCGAGGAGAGGTGGGAGATGAGTGAGTCGCACGTCGGCTCCCTCCCAACTCTTCCGTGAAGCGCAGAAATTCACGTACTAGAGACTTAAAACATGTAACTTCCAGCAAGGCTTTTTAATAGTAAGAAAAAGCCTCGTCGCAGGATACCCGGAAATACCTGAACACACGTTTCTGGCGTTTAGACAATGTGTTATCAACTATCTATCCCTCTCTCTTCTTGTTTTCAAAATTAATGATTCGATGTTATTGAGTGATAGCAGTTCGTGGCATTGTAATAGAAATTCAAGCATAAGCTATGGCCGTGTAGTAGACGGAAAGAAGTTACTGATATTAGCCAGACTACCCCATTTTTTTGCGAATTTGAGTCCTAACACTGTCAGTACTTGCGAAGTAGTCACTTCCACTTCCAAGTCACTAAGCTACCAACCGGAGTAATGAACGATAGGGTGTGTTTAGTAAATTATGATGAGATTAAAAATAACATTCGCCTGCACTTAGATCTTAAAATGTTGTAAAAAAATAAAAAATGAAAATTCCCTTGTTTCATTTGCACAAACATCCAGGATATTTAATTAAAGAAGATTGACAATTTTCCACAATATAAACTTTAATGCGAAACCGTTCGCATTAAAGTTTATTTTGTGGAAAATTATCATCAATCTTCTTTAATTAAGTTACTCCATCACATTACGCCTGAAACGACTCCTTTTATCCCGGATATTTTTGCAATATTTCCCGAGTTTAATAATGTGTTAAAAAGTTCCATAGTTCACCTATTCCCTTGTGTCCCTGTAAAAAAAAGTACAATTTCTGAATCATTATTTGATCGGAATTTTCAGGCACAAGCTTTCGCACTTTCCCACGATCGCTCATTAAATATTTCAGCTGCTGAAGAAGAACTGTTGTTGACTAAGCGTCTCATAGAAGCAGACAGCGAGTTACCAAGACGATAGGGAGGGGAATGAGAATCCTCCGCTTAACGCGGGAATGGGACGTTTCTCAACGTCAGGTATTTCGTTCTGTGAAACTGCAGTCGTTTCGGAGAAGTACAACAAACCATCCGACGCTCGGTAAATTGTGCCATGCGTGTCGTGAATAACCCCGCGGTGGGGAGAATTGGGTTGACACGCCATTCGAATGAAATATCGTATTCAGCTACGCTCAAAGGGAACAGATGGGAAAGAATTACTCATTCCAATCTCGACTCTGCTACCCAAAAAAAACTACGGTATTGCCAGGGGCTCCACAGTACAATATTACGCTTTCTCAGAAAAATCTTTCCAAAAAACATAGTCAAGGGCGAAATTTTGCGTGAGAGGTCATGGGAGGCTCATGCGACACTCAGGCGGGAGAAAAAATAACATCTTCTGGCCAATTTTGTGCTTAAATTAATTCGCGAGGCATTCTCAGCGAATTCAGAGTAACTGTCTCATGTAAAAGTGTACATTTGTGCGGTTGGCAGAAAAGTAAAAGAACACACCTAATCTCCGAGCACCGAAAATGACACGCAGCATATTCCTACAGAGAAGGAGAAAACAGTGGTAACTAATAGCCACTCTTCGGATGGAAGCAGACAGAAAATATATTTGCTGAATAGATTCTTTTACATTTGCTTTGCTGAGCAGTAAATATAAACGTTTATACCTTCGTGAACGAAAATCGAACAACGCCACCCAAACGACGATCGAAATAACTAAACTCATAATTGACCATAATTATCACCTCCAGGATACCTATGATCTTCTTCCATTAACGTCATAGTATTTCCTATTATTAACTACCATAGTATTTACTATTTCGAGGGGGTCGTGGTGGCTTAGTGGGTAGAGCACTGAGCCACTGACCGGAGGGTATCGGGTTCAAATCCCGGGAAAGAGCCTTTCTGGATCTAAAATCCTCGCGATTCGATATTATGCGTGTCAGAACTTCGTAGGAAAGTTAGGTGGCCCAGGGAAAGGAACTGGCCCCCCTACCCTGAATGCGTAAATTTCACAGGCCATTGGCTTAGTAGGTACAGGTTGAACTCTACTCTCACCTATCAAAACCAACCTTCGGGTTGAATCTCTGAGTGAGTGATTTACTATTTTGAATAAGGGAGAAAAAAAACTTTTGAGTTTAGAATTGAGTGAATTCATAGTTCCGTCGAATTAAATTCAAACAGAGTAGTTTACCTCATACTCCACACTGCCCAACTCATGGAACAGAGCGTTCCCAGAGAACAGAGAGGAAACAGGTACCCCAGTTCCTTGGAGAATACATTATGGAAGGACAAACACTACCTGAAACCTAATTCCATCAACCCTAAGGTCTCGTCTGCTATACCAATTTCACAAAATCAACCGTCCGTACGGCAAGAAAACACTTATTATCTTTTTGACACCAGGAAGAGAGAAGGACGTTGGAGGTGGAACAAAACAAATATATACGATGAAGAGAACCAAAGATCGAAGATATTTCCGAAAACAACTTCCATTCTTCGTGAGCATATTGGGAAGTTCATTTTCACCGTCGGCGTTGCGTACGCGAATAAAAAAGCTTCCGCAAACAGTGTTTTGAAAAGCACTCGCCCCTTAAAGTCTGTCCGCAAGAATCTTATACAGAATGGACAGGGAGTTCACCAATCTCGGAGATTCCTAGTGAGTAACTTAAGAATCTCGAAAAAATATCCCAACTTCAGCGCGACCGAGCGCGACGAATTCGGGACTTGCCGAGGTTATGGCATAAAAATTTTGTCATTATCGTCACGACTCCACTAGATCGAGACCTTAACTGAATAAGATCAGAAGAAGGATCACTGGACGGTGTCCTCCACACCTTAGGATACGGTTTAGTTTACGCCTTCGCTCTTTCGACATTGCATGCAGCAGTTGGGTCGGGGATGCTTAGGGTGGGATGGAGAAGGGAAGAAGATGGGGTTTGGAGTGGGAAAGGAAGTGGCCTAGGCTGTTGGGCGTGTAGACAAGAGTGCATAAAAGGGGAGGGAAACAAAGCACTCGGCCGCAACGTAACAATAGTCCCCAGGGCAACCGACGACGCCGTGGTCATCCACACAAACGGAGACCCCCACCAGTTATGCAAATCATGCAATTTACAGACCGCCCCGACCCCTTCCAAGTCCCACACTCCCAAAACTTGAATAATTTTCTTCCCAGCGTCCCCCCACAAGGGAAAGAGTAAAAAAAACAATGATATGAAGCACATCAACAATGAAGAAAATAAAACACAATGGAATTTCCAGGGCAAGTGTCTAAAAATTAAAAAGTAAAATGCAACACGGTTTTTTACGTTCGGAGCTGCACGTGAACTGCTCTCGTAGCTGCCGCGCGGTTAATTTCACCCGTCCCGGCACACGAGCACGAACAACAATTCCTGCTATATGTCATCTATCTCGCCTTCCCAACCGTGCCGCATAAATTTTCAAACTTTTTTTACCCCATTACGGGATGGGGGCGGGCGGGGCTAGGCGTAATCCGCGTTTCGGCAACGCGGTCCGAAAGCGTCCAATCCTCCACGGTACTACTCCCTCTTAAACCGTTCATCACCATTACGGCACGGTTTTGCCTTCACCCTCACAGCCACAGGGATAACGTGCCCAACACGTGAGATACGAATGGGTCGAACAAGCAAATCCCCCCCCCCCCCCCCCAACAAAGACACTCACGCGCTGCTCCTTCAGGACCTTCGTCCCATTTGCCTAATTTCACCACGCTACGGAAAGTTCACACACGCGGCCGCAGAGTTCTCACGACTTGATTCCCGCCTTGGGAGTTTAAAGGTAGCGGAAGATTCTCCTCCATACCAACGCCTACCTGATTACGCTTAAACGCGAGGGGACTCGGGAGATTCTTTTCGCGGACACTTTTTTTGTGCCGACTGCGTCCAATTTTCAAAATTGATATTGAAAAAAAATCTATGGAGAGCGATAGAAAAAAATTCATAGCTCAACAAAAGAGAGTGGGGCGCGGGAATTCTTGCGCTTGCATAAAAAAACGGCTTCGCGAGAAACGCGGCCGCACACACGGTGATAGCCCGCAAAGGGAATACAACGCCTGGATTATTTAAGGTTACATAACTGGGTTAATAACACAGTCGCGGATCCTGCATTCCATTAAGGAAATGAGCTCGCCACTTCCGTCTCTCCATCTTGAGGGTCACGTCGCCCACGGCGATATTAGGGGAGAATAATTTATTTCGCTAATGATTCTCATCTACCTAGGCGGGACAGAGGCATTGAAAACGTTTATGCGACATTTCAAACGTAAGAGATGAGTATTATTCTCATTATTATTTTGAGTCCTCAGTCTATCGCCAAAAAATTAAAACAATGAGATTCACCCGAATGGAAAGTTCGAAACGCCGTAGTGGTGTCATTTGTCTATAAATTAATTCACGTCGAAATACCCTTGGGCGCCGTACTCATAAATCACGCCAATATTTGAGAAAGAAAATGAAAATGGTGCAGCGCGCGGTTAATTCTTTTAATCCGTTTTCCACTCGCGGTAGAGTACTTATCTCGGTCGCTTTCATCGGACAGAAGGGAAAAAGGGTGGGGAAAAAAACTTTGTTCACGACAGTGCATCAGTCAAGGGTGGATAAGGACTGGCTCACGTAACCTCGAGCGGCGAAACTGATAGGTCAAAAAGAGGGATGCAGACTCGGGAGGCTTGGGTGGGTGCCCCGAAATCGAACTCCCCGCCACCCCTCACCCTTCTCCCCCAACAAGACGGATGCAGACAAGGAACACGCTAGCGCGCAACAAAGATGGGCTTATCCGCCTCCACCCTCCCCAATTCGTCAGGTTTTAAGGCGAGCGAATTCTTATCTCCTACACATCTCCCCACCTTACCATCCTTCTTCCTACCACCTGGTATCTACTTTGCCGGCACCGTATTCCATTCCCCTGGAGAACGCGACAAAACTGAAGCAGGAGTGAAAAAATTCCCCATCTGCTTATATGTATGTAAAAGAGATGAGCCGTACGCGAGAGAGAGATAGAGAGAGAGAGAGGGTGAAATAAGCCATCCAGGACTGGATCTGGGGACGTAGGATCCCCCATGACGGTTACGTGTAGCATGTTGCGAAACGAGAAGAGATATATCCCCGCAGGGAGGAGGTTACGGACAGCAGAATGAGTTCCTTTATTGAGTTATCCCCTCTTCTTCCGTTTCAATACGACTTCACACGATGCGAATTCATTTTTGTTCAATATTCAAGCACAGAATTCGTTCGGCTGAGTCCCGAAATGGAGCCAGTTCAGAGGCTGCAGCTAGGT
This sequence comes from Platycnemis pennipes, assembly GCA_933228895.1. Classification (NCBI taxonomy): domain Eukaryota; kingdom Metazoa; phylum Arthropoda; class Insecta; order Odonata; family Platycnemididae; genus Platycnemis; species Platycnemis pennipes. The sequence goes on from OW121849.1 coordinate 43,083,354, forward strand.
TAAAAAAAAAAAAAAATTCTGACGTGAGATGATAAAAACTATCGAAATGAGACATAAGTACTCGGCTGATTGCTTCAGATCGCTTAGCATATGAAATCTAACAAAGAACAATAATTAATCAAACTTAAGTAAGGGCCAAATTTCCTGTTCTGCTGATACCCAATAGTGCCTACCCCAACCTAAGAAGAAAGCCGATTCTGGAGTTACATCACTATCTAGAAGGGAACGAGTCACCACACCCATGCGCGATTGAGCCAACGACCTCGTCAAACCTGCGCGCTTTACCCCCAAATAAGAATTTCGCAGGTATAAAAAAATAAAAATCTAGGAAAAATTGGCGTTTACCAAAGTTGGCGAACGTCTGGGGAACATTATATTCCTGAAGGGAAAGGTTTTTCTACCATAATCGAGTAGATATGGAAAACCTTTTTTGACATATTACCTTATTCCATAAGTTCATTCAATTCATCTAATGTTTTTTCGCAACCTCGGCAAAATTGTTTCGAAAGCTTACAGCTAGAACGAATCAATACAGCCTGATCTGGCCAGGTCTATTAACCCAAGGATATTAATTGCATGTTCGATTCGATCCCGACTTGAAAGTTTAAAAAAAAACAGTTAAGTTTAAACTATGTATAATATCACAGCAGTCAGTTCGCCTGAACAACTAACTCAATACATACTCAAATCCATTCACCTCATGATATTCCACCCTCTTACTCATAAGATCACAATACTTCAAATTCGATGTCATAGTTAATGCATAGATTTGGACTGAAATTTGACTGACCAATTAACATAAATCACATTATAACTTCGGATAACAAACGAGGGGAGTGACATACAAATTTCCTCACGATACCATTCGTTTCGAACGGCAAAACTCGTCAAGGAGGCTCTTGCTTACTCAAAATAAAAACTATCAACAACTGGTGGGCTTCCTCTTTCACCCCACAATTCGCTACCGTAGTGCTACCACTTTCTTTTCCACATTCACTCATCAATAAAAGTGTTAGCGTTAACGCTCAGTGTATTTAAAATCGTGCAAGGCATTTAAAAAATCTAATAGTAGAATGAAAATTCCTGGCCAATCCCACAATTGCGTAACTAACCCGTACCAATTTTCATCATAAAATGCCGAACAATCATCTAGTAATTGTCGTCTGCGACAAGAAAGAATCGGAACTCGTCCTCTTGTTGAGTGAAAGGAGAGCTGAACCCAGCGGTAATGCCGAGGAATGTTTTCAGTTCGAGAGAATGAAAGCCATCAATTTCAAATTCCGTTTACCGCTCGGCACAATTAAAACTCACTGAGGTAGGCAATCGAATTGAAAATCTAGGCGGCTTTCAATTCCTCTACAGGCAACGCGACGAGCATATTGATTTAGCACTCCCAAAGTAGGTAGGTACTCATTTTTAGAGCGCCTATTTGAGTTCCACAAACCTAGATTTTTGGACAAGTTATGCCACTAATCGAATTAAAAAGAAGACGAGAAAAAAATTAACCCAAGCGGTAGTAGTCACTAAAAAAATGCGATTTAAAATCACGGGCAAGATGGTGAGATAACTTCCATTCATGGCGCATGCAAGGGATAAAATACCCATCAAATAACTAAACCGCTGGATTTTTCGTATGGACGGCACTCCACAATCGGAAATTTTATGGGTCAGAGCAATCCCTTTACCCAGAAACGCAGTTGAAAAAGTCTAGTGGTGCCCAATATTGTCGGTACGCTCCGGTACCAGAAGGATCCGGAGTGCAGGTGAGGGAGATTCAATTTTTAAAATATGCTTCCCGGAAACATTCTTGGGCGAGCAGGTGCACCTAGACTCTGGGGCATTATTCGTACATCCCATTAGAGTCGGGAGTACCAACCACATATTTATGCCGCCATTTTTTTGCGCATAAACTGACTCCATCCAACGTAGAGACGAATTTCGGGAGTAGTCGAAATTTCGAATGCCGCAAGGTTTTCGAGAGCTTAACGCCGGATGATGACTTACGCCGAGAACCGACTGCGCCCCACTTTAATTAAAATGTAAATACACTGCGCGCAGGGTAATAAAAGTTATGAGCAATTCGGGAGCCAGGAAGCAATAGTGTATGGGAAGCCGGGGGAGGCCGAGAGGTTCAGTCGTATACGAATTCATTAAACATGAGGAATTAGTTATTTCCATTATCCATCGGTAACTAAAATCCATGATGACAACAAAACTCGTCTTCTGGCGAGATTATGGGGATCGAAAATATATTTAATGAAAAATAAACTAAAACCATGCATTTGGCAGTCGTGTATTTTCGTATAGCTAATATTTCAACTGTTCACTTATTTAACATTTCCTATTTTCCTTGTTACATGATATTTTAATTTGCTGACCATATTCTGTGAATTAGCCCTTAAAAGCAGAGCAAGAAAAAAATCCAGCAGTGATTTTTAAAATCAATTCATATACCGCTTCTTGAAATGATTAATTGTAATAGTGGTGTACATTTTTACGTTTTTTTGGGTCTTTCGCTGCGGTTAGCATTGGGTTCTAGGTACTCAAGTAGATACAGTTTTACCACACCGTCTGATGTAATCTCAACCTAAAGGCAAACAACACATCCATTCTAGGGACGGGATTAAAATCCAAGACCCTTGGATAGCCATGCCGGTGTGTTACTGACCTGGCAACCAAGAGCAGCGCCTTTAATTGATCCCTACATGGACGGGAACAGAATACGTGACTGAACCTCACGAACAAAATAATGAATTGAGGGAAATTTGTAAACTGCTTTCATTGTCTGATGATGGAGAAGGGAAATGACATAACTTGCTGTTTTCTCGATAGTAATTTTTTCATCCATTATCCATTATTCTATCCATTGTCAACGATCTCATTAGCGCGGGCGGATCTACATTTGAATAGAAACTTGGTCAAGGGTCGCAATCCATTTTCTTAATCGTGCTTTAAAAAGTTTTAAGATTCTTTGATGTACCCTATAAGTAAAACTAGCTGTCAATACATTAAATGGGTTTAAAAAAGAAGACCATTCACCAAACATCATTTTTGTAATAAGCACACAAAAAATAAAAACTCAGAACAGTCAATACCAAACCACAGCCGTCAATCAGAAGCTGAGATAATATACAAAATAGCTGATAAATTATAAGATCGAATTAATAATTAAGAGTAAATAAACAGATGACGTCAAATAAAAGACAAGAATTTATTCTGCCCAATTTAAAGGGGCTCTGATGCCAACGACAAAAATTTGATACTCCATTCGAGATTCCTTCCCTTCTGAATAGGTGACCAAATCGGCACTCCCAAAATATCACGAATCACAATTTAAGAACAATTTGGCTACAATACGGAGAGTGCTTCAGTGGTTAACAGGAGTAGACTTCTATAGTAACTCCAAAAGAGAAGATTGATGTCCCTCATCCCTTCCATTCCTATCCTTATACCTTTCCTCCCGGTCTGAAGCGCCTATTACTGCGGAAACAGACTTGAAAACACCCACGAACTCCAATAGATGGATTGGTAGAAGAGTTGGTTAGGTTAGGATAATTTGGAGAGTGAACGGAGGGTGGAAGGAAATACGTTTTCAGCATGAGTGCACTCTCAACTAAAGACGTCTACTGACCCACAGTTTTTCATCCTTTTCGTCGGACGAAGAAGTGCACATGAAATGTTTCTATGTGGCATACATAAAAGAGTCAGGATCCTACTGAAATGCAAGACATAGTCGCTGATAAAAACAAGAATATTTTCATGTCAAAATGTATTTTAATTCCCACAACAGCCCGTTTCAAACAGTTGTTTCGCGATCGTGAAATCCAAGGACTTCAAAATGTTACCAGGCACAACTACATCTACATAAAACCCTGCAAGCTACCATAAAGGGGTGTGGCAGGGGGGTGTCAAGTAGCAACGATAAATTCGAATCGTGGATGAGAAATAACTCGTAGGTAATAGATTTTCCAAAATAGATAATTTCCAGTGATGAATGGGATTTGAAAATTATCCCTCACTTACTAGATAAATGGAGTCCTACCGGTTAGAGTATTTTAACTTGGTATTCTACGTCTATGCACACTTATGAACGAATCATTACTCACGCTAATTCTCTACTCAATCCAGCATGCGCCCTATCCTCCCTTTATCGTATCAAAAATACCCTCCTCCAAACTCATTCTCTCTTTCGATGAATTCTCTCTCATGAAGGTTTTCAGTTTGTGATTGCCTTTAATTACGTGACCTATCCACCTTTTCTGCCTCCTCCTAACGTTCTCCTTCCCTGCTTCCCAACGACACGCGACATTTCTTCGCCTTCCTTTTACCTCCATCGTACTTTCCACAATCTTCTCCATGTACACATTTATAAGTTTCTAATCTTCTTTCAATCTCTTTCAACGCGATTCTCCGGATGCAATTAAACTTTCTAAATATCTTTAGCGAGGATTCCTGTCCAAGAGCGCCAAATAAATACAAGTATACCTATACCCAACATATTACAACGAATTAAACAAATATCTTCGGCATTATGTCCGCATTCATCCTATATATTACCTGAGCAAGGAATATTTCACACACTCCTGTTTCCTTCCACACACTTATATGCTTCTCGTCTCATCTGAGGTTTCAAGTCTGGCCTGTACGTTGAGACGCTTCAGACCGGAGGGAAAGGTAGGAACCAAGATGGGAAGAGAAGGGTGCAGAGGGACTCGGCGTCGACATTAGCCTGTTCTCAACACCATGGGGACCACGATTTTACGTCCCATCCAACGGACGGAGCGCTGCACTCCCAAGTGTTCTCCACAAAGCACAAGAGAGGGAGCTGGTTCGGCAAATAAAAATATTAGGTAGGTAAAGTAATATAAATAAAGAACTTTAAGCTATGCTATATTTTGGCTTCTTCTACCTGAAGATTCTCATTATTTCAGATCTATAATGATTGACATTCATACACGATTCTTATCTTTCTCAATGAAAGACGCTTGGCTTGCGCCAGGCTGATGCTTTTAACGCGAACGTCGACTTAATCCGGGGAAATTTCCATCTCCGCCATTGTTCAAGATCTCGTGTATTGAAGTGCAGCGGTGGACAAAGCGAGGTGGAAGGGAGGGCAATTTCAGATGGACGGGAAGCCACCGGGAGCTGGTGAGGACACGGAACACATTATCTCGCGCGCCCATTGACGAGAGAGCGCACGCCCTGCGAAACAATACGTGCACTATGCACGTGCGAAAGATGAGACCGGGACAAAAGAGTTAACTTCCCTTAATGCCACCCTCGCATTCTTTCACTGTCCCGGGAAGGTATGGAGCGAACTTTCAACTCCGTCCGGCTCGTCGAAAAAATCGCGACTATCGACGAGGTTCACCGTACCCTCATATTCGCGCTTTGAAAATAGGCGGGTGGAGAGGTCAATCGGGACTGCCTCACCTGAATCGAATACTTGGATTGTCTATCCTTTTTACATTTCGCTCCTCTCAGTCGTTACACTGCGAACGGGCAGAGGCCTTCGGAGAAAAATGATCCCCATCGAGATTAATATATCGCATACCATAATATCTCACGCTCACACTAGGCTAGTTTCACTGAGGCAATGGAATGAACGCGACAAATTTTTCCACACTTTCGAAATTCATTACGATGGACATCTAACCTGTACAGTTTGCACGTGATGAGTGGGAAAGTAATTATATAAATTGAGGACGCATGAAACTGAGCCACCGAGATAACACAAACACGAGCTAAACGATTGCTCATAAAGTCCTTAGTATTTTCATTCAAAAATATGCATTGAAAATATGAAATAAATTTACGCTGATAATTGAATTAAAGTTAAAATTTTAGTGATGCAAGCAATATCGGCTTTCTTGCGTACGCCAAAATGTACACAATAGAACTGCTCATGTGGCTCAAAGGTGATTATGGGAAAGGAGAAAATCTTGGTGCCTACGTAAGCCTACTCTAAACGAAGTGATGCAAGTAATATCGGCTTTCTTGCGTACACCAAAATGTACACAATAGAAGTGCTCATGTGGCTCAAAGGTGATTATGGGAAAGGAGAAAATCTTGGTGCCTACGTAAACCTACTCTAAACGAAAACCACGTAAGGTAACATGACTTAACGTCTCATTTAAAGAAAGTACAGAGATTGAGGTGCTCCCTTTTAAACACCCGACCAATCCGAAGACCTAACATTTAAGACGGGTACGTCTAATTCTACGTAACACCCTGAGAGCCACCACAAAGGTGTGTGGCAGGGAGTGAAGCTCACCAAACATGCACTAATGACAAGCAACTGGGCCGAGACATAATAGATAATAGAGTCACATGCAGCTAGATGGTTAGTATCAACATAGTAATAAAGGGATTGGGTGGATTAATTGGTTGTTAATACATGCATCATGCACTACAGACTACTCTAACAATATTCTACCTATCTTTCCCCTTGCTATGCTGCCTATTGTGCTCCCTTATGGTACGCGAGAAAAAAGACATTTTAAATCTATCGGTACGACAATCTCTCTAATATTGTTAATCGGATCAAACCTAGCATAATACGCAGGGGTTCTTAATATATATCTAACGTAATGTTTAAACAAATCAGTTTCGAATTTACTAAAAAGGTTAAGCCTAAATTTAAACTCGTTCTGATAGTAATTCCCATCGTAGTTCTTCTATGAAACTCGTAACGCTAATACAATTATCATAACGGCCTTTAACAAGCCTAGCTGATCCCAACTGAGGGTATTTGGCAATGAGACCGAATACACTTGCAACCCTCCGCTAATCATGGCGAAAGAACGAACATAACAACGTCACATCCGTGAGAAACTTGTGCGAGGACCGCGGAGGAACAGGGAACCTCGGAATGAGGGACACGCGGCGCAAGCGAAGCACGTACGTGGGATTGACGAGCCTTCCCACGCACAGCGCACGCACGCCGAGAGCGCTGAGTCGGACGGAGGCGGTGCGGTATTTAATTTGACGCACTTTCACTCTGACATTTCGAGATGAGGAAAAGGTGAAGGTGGAAGGGGGAGAAGAGAAAAAGATACAGAGAAAAGACTCTTGGAGTGCGGCGCACTTCCAAAGCAGCCAATGTCGACCCCGGCGGCGGCGAGGGGCGGAGGGATGAGAAGGGCGGCAAAGTACAACAGGAGGTCGGGGGTGGTGGAAGGGGGATGGAGATGGAGAAAGAGAGAGAGAGGAGAAAATGGTGCGGAGGTGGAGGGGTGTGGGGAAGGGGGTGGGTCACAGCTGCGCTGAATAATTAAACTCTCAACTCCCGTTTCTCTATGAATAATTCCGACCCGTCACAATTCTGTCAGGTCTGCACCTAAATTATTTTGTTGAGGCTCTGGAGAGGGAGGATAGGGTGCGAAGGGGTGCTGAGAAGGGGGGGGGGGAACGGATGAGCAGGGTGGGCGAGAGGGTGATGGTGCACAAAGGACATCGGAATTAAAATGTCAACTGCTCTACGGCTGCACGTACGTTATAAAAAAGAACGAGGAATCGGGGAGTTCCTCCCGGCGGGAGAAACCCATCCATTCAGGCGCTGACGAATGGCGGAGCTATGTGAAAGGCGCTATGTATAGCGCCACACAGGCGCGCGAACAAGTCGCGCCCACGCTTCCCTTCGAAGAGATGCCATGCAGGGAAAACCGGAATGGCACAAAACCAATCGGTCTCGAGGACTGCTTCCGCCTAAAGTTAAAAAAAAACTGAAAAAAATGAAAAGAAAAACGCGATATTCCTTTCGGTCATTTCGGGAATAAAAAACTTTGCCGAGCAATGGTGGGTGACCAGGGGGGACTTGTTTATTAGTCGCTTCGACTTCTCTTTGGCCACGGATTCCCACGGGTGCCCTTAAAAAAAGGGACAAAGCGACAACGATAAGATCTCACCCCGAAAGAGGGTTTCAGCTGATTGGAAAATAACTCGCGATGTGGCACGAGCAGGTGCAGCTGATATGTTACGTTCAATCGCATGTAATTCAATATATAACTAATGACTTTTCTCTTTCTGAATGTTTCCCACGACTTCGCGTAATTTTCCAGGAGGAATTTCGGCATCATCGATCTGTTTCGATTCTATACCTACTTTAAAATATAAAAAATTTACTTATCTCACGGAGAAAGGAAGGCGGTATGTTGAATAACCGCGCTACTTAGCGATACGTTCAAATTCCATCAACTTACATGGAGCAGGTGGTTTTCCTCATACGGTAAAGCGGACAGAATCAACTCATGCAGTCCCGGGAACGGGTTTCAACGTATCGGTTTACCTTCTCCAAAAGAATATTTTTTACCCACAGAGAGTGGAGCAAATGTGGCATTAATTCTTCGTCAAAGGAAACCGAGCCAGGCGAGGAAAACCAAAATCGGACAGTTCTCATTGCTGAAAGGTTGTGGTTGTATTTGAGCCATATGAATGAGTTGTGGCTATTTTCTTCATTTTATCATTGGCTGGAGTTCAAACTTGCGAGGAGAGTAATAATTAGTGATGGAAAAGGAGATCAAATAAGGAAACCCATGACAAAAGAGAAGAAAAAATGAACCGTGGCTAAATTTAGGCCAAAGAATTTTATAAATTCTTCACCCTAGATATGAAAATTTAAATGCCAAAATATTCCTAAAACTCGCTCAAAAAATCGCAATTTATAAATTATTCTTAATATAATAGTATTTTCGCCATTTCTGTTCAGTAAGGAAGAACACAAATAATACGTAAATATGTTACTCCACCCAAGGCGATATTACGGTCTCGTACCGGCATTCCCAAGTAAAGACTCGTAGTAAAACTTCTGATTAAGATTTCCATAATGATTCCATTAGTATGTGAAAGAAAGTTGATTTAATATGGTCATTATTTCCTACTTAACAGCTTCCATTAATTTGGAGACTATTATAGCAATAATAATTTGAACCGTGTCACTTTTCAGAGTGGCGGAACGACATCGCGGGTGATAAGTTTGATTAAGCAAATGAGTGGAAAATAGGAGGAATTGCTCCTCGACTAAATGAACATGATGTTCGCGTTAAATCAGAGAGCTCAAGCAAATCAATACGCACCACTGATAGGGTATACCCCGCCAGAATTAATGGAAATCCGATGATTTACAGCGAAATTCTCGACAGTTTCCCGCTCTTCCCCCGATTTCTACCTTCCCGACTTGAGAGAAACCGATTAAGGCCCAAAGCAGACTCTCCAGAGTCAAGATAATCGGGTAAAATTGACGAGTCCAGGCTGATGAGAGGCCAAGCGGTAACCCATCAATTTAGCATATTCACCCTTCCTCTCTCGGAAAGCGGGAAGAGAGCGAGATATATCTCATTTAATACTTCTATCTTCGAGGGAGTAACTTCCGCGGCGGCGGCAAAGATGACTAAAGAATACCGATGGGAATGAATAGGAAGATTAGAAACCTCTTTCGTACGCCAAAGCTCAGCGTTTCCAACCGACCCTCCTGCTCTTTCGTAATTGAAGTGACAGGGAAGAGGAACGGACGAACTAAACCCTGCAGTCACCTCTCGTGCACGAAAAACACTTCATAATTCATCGGAAGGGAACGCAGGGCAAGTCGTGAATCTGCTGGTCAATTCCGCGGCAACGTCATACCCGGCAATAAACTCCAATTAGGCGCACATGCTTCACGACCTCCAAGAAAGAATATTCCAATCCCCTCGACACTGAGTTCTCGCTCGTCGAGTTATATCGTCGTTTGCCACGAAAACCATATTATTAACATTTCGAGAGGAGTGCGAGAGTTAAACAGAATAACAGCCTTGCAAAATTTAGCTCTCCCTCTCTATCCAACCGCCGCCATTTCCATTAAGCCAAAGAGCGGAATCAATTTAAGTTCGAAATTAAAACGAATCACTTCCCTGCGTTACAGCTTTTCATCCGTTTTACCGTAACGGGATAGCTAGGCGCGATGCGCTCCATATTTTCATTAACCAGTGCGCCATTTCAATAACCATTTTAAAACACTGGCGTGCCGGACGATCTCTCGTTCACTCGCTCACCAGCGACAGCATCGATGCTAAAACGTCCGCGCGGCCTCACGGCTCGCGATAATAAAATGCAAAGGATGCACCTCGCGCGCGGGCGGGCGCATGCATTAAGATTAATTAACCGGACCCGCCAACAAGACTACGGCCAATCTATTAAACAAGAGAATAAAAGTTTATAACCAATCAAGATGCAGATTAAAATTGACCCGAACTGGACAGGATGCTGGCAAAATAAATATCGAGCCAGGTAGTTCAATCCATGGATATAGTTCAAAACCTCGACTGTTTGTTTTTTTAAATACATTGGAGACGGGCAAAGCGTTTTGCATGAAACATGATCGCAGAGAATATTCACGGCTGAATCTGAACGTTTCCGAGCACTCCCATCGGAGACCGCTGACCTCATTCGGTGGACCCGAACACTGGACATATAATCCAGCTCATATTTCAGCTCCCTTCTGTGTGAGAAGGTAGACTGAACGACCCCGCGAATCTTAGGCACGAGTGCCCAACTAAATTACTTTCGCCCCGGCACCTGTGTGAGTTCTTTCGCCATATGCGTTACCGAGCCGAAAAACGCACGGACGGAAACGAGCAAGGATAAAGAAAAACAATGCACCGTCGCCGCAAGACATCCCTTGGGGCGAGCATCGTTCGTCGGTGCCGATTACAAAAAAAAATAAAAGGCGAAAACTATGGAGATGGAGCTGAATCACTCTCGCTCGGGAATACGATCAAGGACTGCGGGAGGTAGGAAATTCACACCCACGAGAGGATGCGACACCCTTTTGTTCACGGGTGCACCCGGAGTAAATTAGTGGAACAAAGCCGGCGATCTTTATCAGATGTGGACGGGCTCTACCTTACATGGTGAGTGGGGGGGGGAGTGCTTTTACTTTCGGACCCTTCCAAGAGGGGAGAGAGGGGGTGGGGTGGGTGGAGGGAGGCGTCCGGCGAGCGAAGGCAGAAAACTAGCTGAGCGTGTCTCCGCGCTGAGGCCATTCACCGTGGTCCCAGAGAAGAGAGGAGGAGGGGTGGATGCCCGCCGGGAGGGGGTGGTTAGGAGAGGGAGGGCAGCAGCGTAGGGGGTGAAGGCCCCCGAGGAGCGGACTCGACTCTCCCGTGCGTTCGCGGAGGAGAGGCTCTCCGCCCGAGGTGAGTTCACCGGCTCCGACGAGCATCGCGACAACCCGCCCAAAAAAGGTCCTCCATAGTGGGCGGGGCGGGCCACGTTACGAAAATAACGCAAGCATACGCAACCTTTCGAATGCAATTAAAAATGACCAAGAAGGGAAAATTTGACGCATTAAGTTCAAGTATTTTTTTCCGTTACAATAAGTATTTAATATCCTATTTGTTGAGGTAGGTTAATGAAATGCTCCGATAGCACTCAACTTTTCCGGCACACTTCCCTCGCACGGCTTCTTCTATACAAATTAGATCTTTCCCTTCATATAACCATACTTTCTATCTCTCTTCATCCCATTTTAATGCCCATTCTCTTGCTCGATTTCCCAGCATTCTTTTTTCGTGGCGAGCCCCAAATCCAATTTTCCCCTGATGGCTTGTTCACTTCATCTACACGGGTTGCAGAAAAATGCATGCCCCTCCATCACGTCTAAGTCGTGAGCCATGGAGAGGTGTTTTCAGCAACTAGTAGTTATTCGGGGGCGACGACCCTTGGGTAAGGTCATTAGCGCCATTTTGGTTGTGTGAAAGACTGGGCACTACCAACTGTTTCTAAATATGTCTCCCTTCTATAATGCTAAACTAATTATGAACTTTGCAGTAGATATTAATTGTACATCTTTACCTACGGAATACCAATGGAACCACCACGGTGGTGTGTGGCAGGGGATGAATAACAACCAGCATTTACTACGTACATACATGCGCTACTGGGTGAAATTATTACTAAATTAGAGAAACGTGTTAGTTATGGTTCTTCCGTACCCATTCTTTATTTACTTTTTTATCCAGCAGCAACAATTGAAATATCCATGCAAAGCCAGTATATATACAATTATTTTTACATATAAGTATCCAAACAAATATTTATAGAATTGCCAAATACTGCTTTAGCCAGTCTGGCAACCAATTTGAAATTATAATATAGTCTCAAATAGCAACACATTTGTAATTACATTTTTCCAGGTTTATTCTGTGGATTTTAATCAGAACTTCATATGTTTTTACAATAAAAGCCCCCGATATAACAGAGAGAACTAAGGTTATGCCATATTTCTCATAGGAAGGGGGAAACTACTATTAATTCAAGTGCAATGATTATGAACTTCATTACTGGATACCAGAATTGCATCGAAAATTTTAGGCATAAAACAACTTTCAATATTATGTATCCCTGTACTAGCCTAATTGTATGTCAATACTGCATGCTTGGTGATCTTCACACCCTGCTACACACCTTTGCGGTGACATGCAGGTTATTGCGTAGATGTACATGAATAATTATAAAAAAAATTTGCTGAAAACACGATTGGTATTTATCCATTGCAAATTACGGTATTTTGTTTAATCCTTAATCTATTAGTGTTACAATTATTAGTACCTGTGAGTAGTGTACGTTCGCTGATTATTCATCACCTTCCACATACCTTAGAGGCGGCTTGCAGAGAGGATTAGAATTATAAGGTAGTAGGGATTTTCAACAGCGGATGTGAGCAGTACTACCCACCGATTACTTAGGATTCGTCGAATGGCTACGGGAGGCAAATCAGCCGAGGGTCTATGTACATACTACTGGGCATCTAACACTCCACACCCTACATCCGAGAGAAAATCGTTGGAAAAACGCCCACGGTCGCTCAATTTTCAATCCTCGGACACACAAGGAAAAGGAGTCACAGCTGGAGTCCACCATTACATCATCTTTTCTCGTACAGGGAACTAGCGGAAAAGCGTGCGTGACCTTTATCGGTCGTGGACCGATAAAGGTCACGCACTCTTGTATTATTCTCCGCGCGATCCATATTCAAACACCCGCAATACTCCAAAATCCTCCGGAAAAGCGTGAGTCATTCGCCTTAGACAACGTACGTAATTTCATGAATCATTTGGATGATACTTAAGAATCAATGAGTGTTAGGCCGCGTGAGGTCACTCACGGGGAGAATAAGGGGTAAGTAAATATACTAATAAAATAAAGGAAAGCTATAATAAAATAGCCCTTCGTGCAGTGGTCAGAGTTAAGGGCTAAAGAAACATATTTAAAAAATGGGAACGACCACATTTTTCCTTAGTGTCATACACTTTTGTAATTACTATTACAATTTGTGATTATGCACGATTTACAGGGCAAATTTTCGAGGGAAGATTGCTGAAACTATGGTTAGGCAATAAATTCCCATTAGTACGTCAATATAAGGTCCCTTGATGCACACGATTTACCCTCCCTGTCACTATTAACCCATTCAAAGCTCACTGATTGTACAATTATTTTCCACAATATACTTATGAATGATAAGGTAAGCTTTGTAATCACACAAGTTTATTTCACACTACGACCATGGTTTCGACGGTTAGCGTCCACCTGAAGACGACGTGGTGGTAGTGTGAAATCAAATTATTGAGGAATCAAAAAGTTTATCCTATCATTAATAATTAATATCAGCAAATTCCATAATGGTACACCAGAAACCATCAAACTAACACAATATTCTTTCTGATTTACATCTACACCTGCATAATACCCCACAAGACACTGGATGGGGTGTGGCTAGGGTTAACTCACACCAAACATGCATTAGATTTAATGCATTACAAAGAATTAGTAATAATATATTAGTCTTAACTTCAATTTAAAAAATAATAAAAAAAGCAAAGAAAGAATGCAATATTATGCTGTTAGATGGGTTAGCTTAAAGTCCCAATTCCAAAATGCTACTACCTATGCTATCCATTAATACACTCGTATTGGATACATTTACCGCTATTCATATCCCTATTTTTACGACGAAAAAAGGACATTTTGAATCTGTCAGTTTGACAATCAATTTCTCTAATTTTGTGATTATGGTCCAGTCTAACATAGTAAGTTGGAGTTCGCAAAATATTTTAACGTCATCAGTGAAAATGTTACCCTGAAAATTATTTAAAAGGTTAAGCCTTAATTTCAACCTATGATCTGACAATGATTCCCATTTTAATTCATTTAATAGACTGGTTACGCTAATATAGTTATCGCACCTTCCCTTTACAAATCTTGCCGATCTTTGCAGCATTCGTTGGAGTTCATTATTTAGGCCTATTTCATATGGATCCCATATACTGGCAGCGTATTCGAAATGCGGTATAACAAATTTAAATGCGAGAAAAGTAACAATGAGTCAAATACTTTTCTCGCACTAAAAAAATACAGCGTAACATTTAGTCTGAGTCTAGCCGTGTTGGACCGCAGACTTCAATGGCTTCATTCCACCTAACCTCCGCGTGCAAGAACGCGTGGACCCGAACTCGGTTCACGAGAAAAATTCCAACATAATTAAAACTTTTTCGCAGGAAATAATAATAATATTCATCGAGAGGAGATATGATAAGTGAGATCAATTCAGCATGTGTTTTTTTTTTAATGAGCCTATAGGGAGGGAAAGCACGTGGGGCAAGTCAGAGGGAAAAAATGACAGAGGGGGTGAATTCTGCCATTGTTATCGCGGCTCTGCTAACGACGTTTTTTACCGAGGGGATATGTGGTGGGAAAATAAATAAGTTCTTGGGGGGGAGAGAAATAAATAAGTTCGTGGGGTTGAGAGCAGGGAGGGTCAAGAGAAAAAGGAGTGGAAGAAAGAAAGATCACGATGGAATTAAAGCAAGAAACACTGTCTCCGCCGCGGTCCCTCTCAAGAACTCCTCTCGAGAAGAAAAAATAAATATATATATAAATACAGGGGATAAAAGAAAGGGGGAGATATGTGCTGCTAGAATAGGAGCGGAGGAAAGTGGAGAGTGTCACGGCTCCTGGAAGGAGGGGAAGGAAAAAGGGATGGAAAGAAAGAGGGAAGAGTGGAGGGTTCGAAGGGGAGAACGGACAAAAAGAACGGGGGAACGAAAGCAAGCGGAAGCACTCGAAAATTCTGAGAGACTCCCCTCTTTTATACCTCGGGGGTAATAACGCTCTCCTCCACTCACCGCAAGACGCGAGGAGTTTGAAGACAGCCGAGCGAGTATACGGACGGGGAGGAAAGGTTCGGGAGGGAGAGGGGCGAAAGGGCGACTCGGAAAGGGGGCGGTTTTCGGGGTAGTGGAGAACGGCGGGGGAGGGGGCAGAGAAATGAGGAAGCTAGGTAGAGGAGACGCTTTGGAAGGAGAAATAAATAGGAATAGTTAAGGTAGCGATGGATACGGTGTGGCGGATAGCTAGAGACCCTGGCTAGAAAGCAACTTGAGAGTGGGAGAGCAGGAAGGGAGTTAAGTGGAGATGGAGCAGGAAAAGTATACAACTCGAAACTTTTTGAGAATCGTGTCCCAGCAGCCATTAGGATACGTATAAAAACTCGTCAACCTCAACAAGGAAAACAACATCCCGAAATGGAAGTAATTTTGGTAAGAGCTATTACTCTCGAGAAAGAAAATACCATCTATCCACCATTAAAACTGAAGATGTGAAACGAAATTGATGGCATTCCCAATATTTTCATGCCTCCACCACGTTTCATGCTGCCTTATAGCAAGCACGGATCTCCACAATATAAATTCAATTGATGAGCTACGCCAACGGAGAACATCATAGCACGAAATTATCAGAACAACAAAATTAATCTTAAAATAACAACCCAGATCATCAAAGTACTCGCCTCTGCAAGGTATTGACCAGATGATTCATGCATATGTGGAGCTCACTACATACAAAGACCAAAGGCTTGTTAGGGCCATATACTCAAGAAAGGGGTTGAGGGTTCCTTCTCGCTAACCACCTGTGGTTCTACACGAAGTTCTGGAATTCACAAAATCGCTTAGCTTCGATTTTTTTGGTGGCGGTCAGTAGTGTACGGATACACGTCACGGTTTTGAAACTGGAAACTTCAACCTCCGCCGCGAACTCTTAAGAGCTAGGATTCGATTACCTACGCCATAATGATGAAAAAAAAATAGGCAAGGAATGAGAATTACACTAAAAACTTGGAAACTTCTCGATGCCGTAGTGGTGATCAGCTACGAAGTTAGCCTTTCGCGGAACCGCTGAACAACCGAAGCAGGCATATTAGCCGAGATACTACAACATCTACCCTCGGTAAACAATTCCATTACAGGATTTCTATACTTCTTGGATGATGAACAAGATACAGGTAAAAATTGCCACATCTTCAAGACCAAAATTTATCACGAACTGCTAAATTTGGGTCTCTAACTGCATTCAACGAACTGCTTACCATGTGATGTGTATCATTTACATTTATAAGCTCACCAAGCATATCGCAATCGACTGATAATCGTTACCTATTTATTTTACGATTCTTATTTCCCAGGAAAATACAATAGCTAAAAGAAGACGCTTATCTGATCCAGCATCACCCCCAAATGAAAAACAGTTTTGGTTTGAAAATTTTCAAATAAGAAAAATAAAAAAAAATTCCTATAATTATGGAGCTCAAGATAAATTTCAAGACCCATAGAATTAAAAATGTCAGCGCATTAACTGTGACAGAATGGAAAGTTTTTCATGGGAAGACTAAATCTTAGCAGGCATAATATACGAAATAATTCTTTGATAAATTAACCTACAAATGATGACGAAAACCATTCAAGATTAAAAGGGCACAATTATACAGTGCCGCAACCGAGAGATACCATTGAGAGATACCACTCTTATAAGAGTCCTCCTCGACCAATCGAAATTTCGGCAACCTTCTTCAGGACCGAAAATCTTGTTCCCCGCTGGAGAATGGCTGGCTGGATTACGTGGGGAGGGTGCATGAAGCAAGGGAAAGGGGAGGGGAGGAGAGAGAAGAGTTTGAAATGGGAAAGAGGGAAACCATGAGGGAGGGAAGTGGGTTTCGCGAGAAAGGGAGGAATCCGATTTCAGAGGACTGGAGTTAATGAAGCCGAGGAAAGAAGGAGATGAAGGAGCAAGGGGGAACAGAAAATATCGCAGCTAAGCACGGGGAACTCAAATATCCTCATCAAGTCGCGCTCGGAGGCACTTAACTCTCGCCGAATAATGAATTCACTAGCACTTCTCGTTACTAGCAGTAAGAGCTTCGGCGGCAGTTTCTCACGGTGGTGACGTGTGCACAACTCATTCCCTTCAAGTACCATTCGCCGGAGGTTGGAGGGAAATGGATTGGAAAGACAGACTGATTTCCCGGGACGAGATGGCGAATTCAACACCCAGCTGCGTCGCACACAGCCGCATTTCCACAGCCGCATCCCGAGAATCTCAGGCGTCAATGAAAATTGAATCCATTTAAATTCCATGACCAGCCTCCATCAAGATTCCTGCATCAATAATACGTATACTGAATCACCAGCTCTGGCTTGTTGCTCGATGAGAACTCTTCGGTATGGGCCTCCTTGTTCCCTCAAGAGTTCAACCGAAATAATTGACTGAATCATAATGAACTGTAGCCCGGTGTCTTTGAATCAATTACAGAAATGATATATCGATATACCCTAACTCCCATACTTTGTTTGACCCCGGAAACCGGGGCAAGAATGTGCCTACAGAGATCCAATGATCTCAAATCATAAAAATTTGATAGCCCAAATATTTTATTGCAATGACAGCTGATCTGGCAACATTCTAGACCAGAACCATGACAAATTACTGTAATATTACAGACAAGAGATATCGTCATGCAGCCATAATTAAAAAGAGTCATATTCTCACTTTAATTCATCTCAGAACACAAACTTTTGGATACATGTATTATATGAGGAACATGCTCTCGTAAACGTTTTGTAAGACACCAGCACTTAAAAGATTCCTTGACTCCATTACGTGAGCAAAGGACAACTCGTCAAAAACAGTTTATACTGACACGGTCAATAAATTAAAATTAATTCCCCAAAATATTTCGACAGTCGCATTTTTACCAAAAAATCTTTGCAATCAGGGCCGGGAGTTAGTCGTATTACATGAAAGCCGACAAACGACGGCGAGAGGTTAACTCGAAACAGAAATCCTAGAAAATATCATTAGATTTACCGCACAAAGAAGAGGCGTCGCGACAATTAAACCTATGACACACGGCGTCCAAAAGGAGGCTAGCTGTATGAAGTGGGATAGAGGTTAAACGACCCGACCCCGAGGGGACACAGTGGACACGCCTCACCCCTATACACACGCCTTTATGACGAGGGGTCAGGGTCAACGGGGCGCGTATAAAAAGAAAAACGTGTCCTTCGAACGAATGGATGCGTATGGGAGGGAAAGGCTCCTCGCATCAGAGTAAAAATGATGCTCGACAGGGAGTCGCTTCGACAACTTTAAAAAAAAATATTAAGAGGCCCGAGTCCTCTTGATATAGAAGCATGAAAAAAGATACGCAGCGGGACAAGGAACGTCTTCCTTTAGAGCTGGAACCCCGTTTGGGGAAGGAACGAGGGAGCAGGACCTCGAGGGTCACGCACTGAAGCGAAAGAATCACCAGATGGGGGAGGAAGGAAAGACCAGGGGTGTACATCTTCACAGAATGGGGTAATTAAAAACAGTGAACCCTCAAGCACTGACACGCCAGTGATTTTATAACAGAGAGGAACTTATTTTATTTCTTTTATAACGGGCATTAATTTTCAAAACACTTTCACCCAGACTCCTTAGGAGACTAGTACGAGAAACGATAGTCACAATCGGCTGAGCATCTCCTTCCCCAGGGAGTTGGTCGCTATCATAAGAGAGCCCCCCCCCCCCAGTAAAGGGAGTGACCCATGACCTTTATGGCCAAAGACGGAAGACTTCGCCGCCACGTCAACCCAGCTAGAGTTTAGTTAGACTCTTATTTCACGCAATTTATAGAGATGTTTAATTAAAATAACTTGCCTCTTAAATTGTAGATGATCGGAAGATTTTCAATCTTGTTTTATTTGCTGAGGGCAAAAGTCATATTAAACAACGATACTTTCCCCATCTATGATGAAGCGCCTGAGGATTATTTATCCCACAAACAAATTCACCGATTCTCTACAAACATCGAGAATTTTTTAAATGATATACATATATCGCGTGAAGCCTTTGGACGCCCCCGAACGAAAAATTCTCGGAGTACGAGGTGGCCCAGGGAAAGGAACTGGCCCTCCTACCCTGAATGTGTGAAACTCACACGCCTGAGCCTTAGTCCGGGGTGAGCTCCACCCTCCCCTATCCAAACCAACCTTCGGGTTGAATCACTGAGTGAGTGAGTGACATATATCTACATCTACATAATACCCGAGAAGCCACCATAAAGGTGTGTGGTCTCATATCGCGGACATGAGACCAGAGCTAAAATATAACACTTCCAAATTCCGATTAGCATAGAAGTCACTGGGGGTATTTTGAAGTTACGGGTATCACGAGCATGGTACATGACACACGATGACATACAGCTGCATCTTTACTAAATCAACAAACCAGAATTGTCTTGTTAGTTACTGGTAGGGGACACAGATTTTCACGTGCGTTTTTAATCCCCAAGTATTTTTACTAATTTATCTCTTTACAGCAAAAAAAGGCGAAATATGTTAACACACGAACTAAGTGACTCTATTATATTTTCTAGCAAGAACCGCCCTTTCTTTAATGTTCTAAGTAAAAACCATACGAAGGAAATGGCCGCCTCACACCTCGAGGGAAAGGAAATTGCCCCCTCACCCTCACCCCTGTTACCGACATTTAACAATCACGAGGAGCGTAGAATTTTTTGAAGGATGCCACTCCATAGAATGTCAGAATTCCAAAGTGCGTACGTGGCGTCTGGCAAATTTCCCTGACCTTTCAGGGGTCTTCAGATTTTCCGTGCTTGTTTCAGTTGAAGCACCCTTCTTCAGTCTTCAGGAAGGGGAGAAGGAGAGAGGAGAAGAGAAGGGGAGAGAGAGGGAAAGAAGGGGAGGCCGGCGAGAAGGCGAGGAACAAGAAGATGTAGGGAAGAGGGAGGAACGGTAGCGGCGGAAAGGGAGAAAGTTGGAATAAGATGGGGAAGGAGAACAGGAAGGAAGGCAGAGAGAAAGAGAGAGGGTACTCGACATCCCGCGGGAACACGAAACTGCGAGAAGGGCAGAGGAGAGAGGAAGTGTGTGCGAAGATGGGGTTCATGGCGGATGGAACTGACGAGGGGTCTGTGAGGAGAGAATGGATATCCTGCCTAACGTCTTCTCTTTAAAGCCAGCTTCCCCCATCTCCCTCGCCACCCCTAGACTTCCACCCTCGCCTTCTCCTTCCGGTCGCCCATGGACGCGTCCCTCGGGAGTCGTACGGGCGCCTTGGGCGACTCTCTCCAAGGTAGGGACAGCCTTCTCACACCCCCCAAAAACCCCCTTCCTTCCCTTCCCTACCCTCGCCAAGACCTCCACAGCCATTCCCTCCTGAACTCCCGGATTCCTAAACTCCTCCGCCTAGACCACCAACCCCTCGCTCTCCCCTCACCGTACAGCAGACAAGACGATCCGAAGATGGATTTCGTGGGGGAAGAAGCACGCGCTTCAGCCGACCCCCTTCCTTCCCTGTCCCCCCTTGACCGTGTGTAGATCTCTCTCTCTGTCTCATACCTTTTTTTACGGAAGTGCGCGACTGAGATACACTCCCCCAGGATTGAGATGGCGGAGAAGATATGGAAGTTGACTTCCATGGAGGAGGAGGACCTGGGGAAGTCCATATTTTCGAGGGTCGGGGGAAGAAAAAAAAAGCTGGAGCTTGACACATTCGGTGGAGCAGGAGGGGAAAGAGCTTCAGGAGCGTAACTGAACGGAGCAAAATGTCCGAACGCTCGCCCGGCTACGAACTGCGTCCCCGGGGATCGAAGGAAGAGGAGTAAAACTGTTTCTCTGTCGATGGAAAGAATATTTTCACGATTCAAGATTAAGTATAAATAAGGAAAACAGAAAGGAAGACTAACTGAATCCGTTACTGCTTGAATTTATAATGGAAACAAAAAAGCAGATAAAATAATATAGAATACGTGAATATGAAATCCAAATCATACACTACGAGGATAATACAGTATTGATCGCAGAGAATGAAGACTATCTCTAAAAACTTTTGTGTCAATTTGATAACCGTGCGAAATGCTTGGACTCACATTATCTACTGGAAAAGCAAAATGTACAAATATATTTCCGTTCCCATCAGTACGGAAGTTAGTAGATAACATAATGAAAATTAATAAACATAAAAAATAACGGACGTTAAGAACCTATTTTGCTACAAGAGTAATGCAAACAATGGAATGTCCCGATTTGAAACAAAAGAGCGAATAAACAAAACAAATAGAATTTCTGTGTTTAAAGCATGGTCTGTGGTAGGAGAAAAATTATCAAACTGCTGTTTCCACATGTAAGTTTATTAGGCACGAACATGGTTTTGTGGCAAGGGTACAAAATCAGGTCCACTTACCATGAATAACTTCCACACAGTTTTGCCTGAGACTGTGTCGTACACATAGTATGTGGAACTATAGGCATTTAAAAGAAGATGAAAAGACAAGAATTCGCACATCACCAATATGAACAATAATTACATGGTCAACAGAAACAGAGAAAAGACTTCAAGAGCGAATCAAATGAGGTGTTCAACAGCTGCTTCGTGTCACGTGCAGTATGGGGCCGAACACTGTCGCGGAGAAGAGAAACTCCCTTCCCTCTGCTACCTGTACATTCTAACAAATTTAAGGTGGCCGGATGGTTCCGTTTCTTGGGTTTTTTAACGAACCTCTCAGAGAGAGAGAGTGACCTTATGCTGTTTCTTTTTCTCTTCATTCATCATCATCATCATCAATCATTGGTCGGTGTGAGCCAATTACAGCTAAGGTTTATGGTGCGTGCGTGTACGTATAAATGATGGATGCATGCTATGCAACAATCCCCATAAATAAATCCCAATAAATCTGAACAGATTAATCGAAACCATTTTAATAAACCTCTGAATGAAACACTAGGCAAGCACTGAATGCAAAATCCCTACACAATTACACACAGCCCAACGTCATTCCGAGCGAATTGGAAAATTCCAAACCTCTTAAAAACCTGGCCATGTCGGACAGGACGGAACGACGGATAAATGAACCCAGGATAATCCTGGACCCGTAAGATGATTTTTTCCATCATTTGATGACAAATTGATTTCTTATAATCCCCGCCACCCTCCGTTTCTCACGAGGGTTGAGGGAGAGGCACCGTGCCCATCTAGCGCTTTACCCACGCCGCAGGACCGACGTTATCACTCCGGAAGCGCATTAAAAAACCCCCCCTTCGGGGGACGATTAAGAGTTTGCCAACTCAAAAGGCTTTTTCCTCTCACTCCCCCACGCTACAGTCGCCCTAGGCGCATAGACCCGGATTGGGAGACCGATAAGTGTTCCGATGAAAAAAAAAGAGTGAGGCGAACCCCGCAAGAGAGGCGGATGGAATGAGTTTTCGGGAGGTAAAGGGAGAGAGAAGAAGAAAAAGACAGACTCTATCTTTATCCTTAGCCCCACTCCATCTTTTTTCTGAGGAGGTCGTCTTAATCTTCTGCGAATCGCTCCTCTCTTTCTCCCAATGAAGCCCGATCGCTAAAGCCGCCCTCAAGGTACCACCGACGCAAAAGGGAGGAAGGGGGGTAGGGATAGGCAGAGAGAACTTTTTCTTCCACCCCTCCCTTCTCTCCAATCCTCCCCCCCCCCCACCTCCCGACATATCCGATTTTTTTCCACTCATCATCTTTCCCGAAGCCATTATGGGGTTCCCTCCTTCCCTCCGCTAGTAGCACTTTTTTCCTTCCCCCGACTCCGGGCCTACGTCTCTTGGAACAAAGCTCTCATCATCCTTCAAAAAAGACGGCACTGAATGACTTGACTTACCCGCCTTACTCCCCTCCGAGTCAACCTCGTTCAATTTCTACCTTCCCCCACCCCCACCACACCATCCCTCCGTTTCTCCACTTACCCTCATCCCTGGGATCCCTCCTTACCCTCCCACCTGTCCCCGTGCGTTATGGAGACCACGATGCGCGATATTTCGCCGACGCCTCAACATCGCGATTCATAACTCCACAAAGGGAAACGATTCATCGCGACGATATGAATATTTGGACTTGTGCGATATTCATCATTCTCCAGGACCCTCGAATATACCCTCGAAATAGGAATGAATAATATATAAAGGGGTGGGACGCAGAGCGGGAATTCTGAGAGCACTGTACAACTCAATGCATTGAAATTAGGTACATAGTATAGCATAGCTATTGAAAAATAGCATAACCTCACACTCACAATCTGTACGCGGGTATCTACTGGCGTGAAGAGGATATTCTACGCGAAATTAAAATGTGGAAAAACGTCAGAAAGTTACAACTACATCCAATCTGACTAACCTGCAAGCCGCCTCGAGGGTGTGTGGCAGGGATTATTGAATTGACAAAAAGTACAGTCACTAGAATTTAAATCATTGTAAAATTTTCTGAGAAGAATATATCACTTCCGTGAAAGATGTAATACGGGACAAGACGCGTGGGGGGATGAGGAAACTTTAAAAGGACGGGCACGGCGAAAGGAAATAAAAGAGTACGCTGTCCACGTCCATAAAAGCAACAAAGATACTTTGAAGAAAATTAGGGATGGTGAAAAAAACATGGAAAAGTAGCAACATTTGGGGGAGAGGACGTAACAAGATGGGAACCGTAAACAAAATCAGTGGCTTAAAATGGAACGAAAAACAAGAAGCCCTAATTGGCCTTTATGTAAACATGAACAAGGAAGAGCGCAACTACACTCTATAAGCTGGCCTCAAAGCGAAAAAGTGGCCTCTAATAATACCAGAAGCAGGAAACCGAAAGAAATAAAATTATGCACAAATTAATAACATACAGCTTTGGGTGGCATACATTTATCCTGACAGGATACTGAGAAAAAACAGAGCGCATTTTTATCATTAGCAGAGGAAAAGTATATGGCATTAAAGAAAACATTTAGAACCGTTCGAATATAGGTTCCTACCCTTTTAAAGGCAATTGTACGGTATAATATTTTAGAGTTGGGCTCACATATTAATTAATATTCCTCAGTCCCCGTCTGATACTGGCCTTCCCTACTGTTAAGGGCTACTTACACCGGTTCACCAAAGAAAAACAACTTGTAGGTATTAATTAATTTCGCTTGGTCTTGAGACATATACCAAAAATTACCTACAGCATTTGGAATTCCTATCCTAGGCTTCATAATAATTTTTAAAATACTGCCGTGAATACCAGAATACTCTCGGATTCAAATAGGCAAGTATTTATCTAATCTAGGGACTTCACCTAACTTCGCCACGCGTGTCTCATCAGGAAAATCTTTCTCAGATGAGTTTCGAAGAGTGTGATACACACTTGCCGTCACAATCATGGTATCACAATGAACTGAATCATTCTGCGATTTAAACGGTGAATTCAAATCTACTTCGCGATAACCCATCACGCAGGGCTCGATACGTCAAGGAGTCTCTCTTCCCTCAGAAATGGGCTTTTCACCCTTCTCCGCCAACCCCTCCCACTTTCTCGAGTCGTTGGGCGGATCGCCATCCTCCCCGACGAATCGCGCCCACGCACTCTGCTCCCCCTACCTCGTTTACCCCCTATCGTCGCCACTCCACGGAGAAAAGCTCTCCCTTTCACCCCACGAAGACCTCGCCCACCGTCCCCCCTCGTCGCCAGACACAACAAAGGCAGAGAGGCGGGGAGAAGGTCGTCGTCATGTCCATCTGGACCCCCCAATTACCCCGCGTGTTTACGGCCGCAATTACCACGACCCCTTAACCTCCTTCAAGCTTTCCTTTTCCTTTCTTCTACCTCCTATCTTTCCCTCTCTCTCTCTCCCTCCCTCTCTGTAACCACAGCACGATTTTTTCCGTACTAGTAAAAAAAAAAAAAAATACAAACAAAACACACTTTAAGAGAGTACTTTCCTATTTTTCCCAGTTCTTCCGCGGCTCAAAGCATCCCGAGACCAATAGATTCCGAAGGAGCGTCGAGCGTCGTGCACGTGAGATATCTCAGTGCGCGGAATATAGACTGCGATGTAGACGAAAGCTATGAGAAACACGATTTCCGATATCGAATCTCAGCAGAGAACACTCGTAATAATGGTATTCCGCGGTTATATCGAGATATAAACCTATGCAGTTAACTCTTACATCCATCTTAAGCGGAGTGGAAACTTTCATTCGACATGAGAGTTGCAACATAACATAAATTTATAAGTACTAAAAGCTAACCGCAATGACATGCACTTGATTCAAAATGCCAATGAATTGAGACTATATATCCCCTAAAAAAACTAGTTATTTTTATTTTCCGGAATAAATTTTTCAATTTACATAGTTTTAAAAGCCTAACGTACTTTAGAACGTAGTTTTAAAAGCCATACGTAATTTTTAAGACACAAATGTTAAATACTACTCAACTGTTTGACCATGAATATGACAGCAAGCAGTTGGGACCATAGCCACCATCAAAGCTTGAGAGTGTAAAAGACAAATTATCAAGTTTAAGTATTTATTAATAGTAATAATTAATACAATTAAGACGAAAAAATGGTTTGTCGATGAAATATTAAATTGTAAGTTCAATTTTATACTCTAAATTGGGCATCGCATACCCCCTATGTAAGGATGAAGGATAGTTTGAGGCATGATAGAAAGATTATGAATTCAATTAGAGATAATGATAGCTAAGTTCGGGTAGATAAGGGGTGGTGGAGAAAAAGTAAATATGGATGAAAATACAGCGAACCTTAATGAGGGATGTCGAATGGAGATAACACAAGAGGTTACTGACGCAACTGCGTAAGGTGGGATGGAGTAGTAGGGGAAGGTCGACAAAGGAGGAATCGCTAGAGCGAGGCCCGGCTTCGCAACGGCAGAAGCTCTCCCCGGGCTAACACGAGCCGGGATGGAAGGATCACGCCCCCGATTAAAAAACTTTTAGACCGCAAATTCGCGGCTTCGGAGTGGAAGGAGGGCATTATACGGCGAAAACAAATGAATGCGAGAGCAATAGCAAAGGGAAGTGAAGCAAACTGGAAATTCGTAATTAAAAGCAAAGCAACTACACCCGCTGCCGGCATAAAATCAGGCCAATTCCTCGATTGTGAATGGAAAATTATACTCTCATCTGATGGAAATGTGCTCCAACTAGAAATAATAACAACCTAGGGCTATGGGGAATTATTCTGCCAAAAAATAACGAAAAGCTCTTCGTTTAAAGCCAATGAAGCACGAGGATTACTCGATTACATGGCAATATAGGCAACTGACGAAGAGAAATCCTCAAAGCGCGAGTGGTGGGAAATTCCGGGCTCAATCTCTTCAGAGAATTTGCGCACGTACACATGAATATCTTATCCGACTCCGGGCCTCTAATTAGATTCCTGAAAAAATACAAACATCATTATTTCGAACGTAACGTCTTGACTTAAAGGGTATCGTTTGATAACATACTTCTGGCACATCACTCGATTTTTTATGATTGAAAATAGCAAAGAATAGAATCCAACGGCAAATTGTCTTTTCGTTTGAAAAGTAGGAATCATGAATTCGCGGCACAAAATTGCCAAGATGAAAATCGGACTAATTTATGTCTAGGGACTTATTCATGTCTAATTACAGTGCTTAAAATAATTAGACGCTCACGCGATCGTCTGGGGAACAAGGAAACTTTTATCTTTTCTTAAATAGTTTAGTTTAGAACAGTATATAAATACTAATCCTTTTTTATGCATGATATGTAGTGCATGTCTGGTGAGAATTCATCCCCTGCCACAAACTTTTATGGTAACTTGTAGGGTATTATGTAGATGTAGATGAAACATGGGAAGGCTACTATAAACCCTTCAGCGAATTGCCAAAATCAAATTGAAATTTATTTCCGTTCAGCCAACAAAATGTGGAAGCCTACATCCAATTCCCTTTCAAAGGAAACGTAGACGAATAAACGCACAATAAATTAAGAAAAATATAGTCACCCAGGCGGAATATATGCGGGCAATTAAGCAATACACTAAGCACACCATAAATGAGAGCCTATTCGAATCTCAATGAATACTCACTTCTGATATGGAGCACGAGGAGAATCATTCATATTATGATGCAATCCCTTGGACATGCGCAATGGCTAACGTATTTGAATGGCAATGATTGATCATGAATAATGCTGATCATGAATATGGTTAACTGCTCACTTCATAACGAAAACAAGGAGAGCATCTGAAAAATAATTCTTTCCCGATTTCAATGATTGCCGCCACAAACTAAACCATATCTAATGGCATTGACTATCGGAAGAGGAGTTTGTCCCATGCTCACCCAGGAGGTGGAAGCGCCAGGAATTCACCAATTGAGGCCCCAATTGTGGAATAAACTCACCTGAAATGATAAAAAAACATTATTGTTAGTCACTTGATGACTATTATTTTGCCGCATAATTATGTCAGTCATAAAATATCACTATTAAAGGCAGATCATAGTATTTCAACCTCTCGAAACATATAGCGGAGCGAAAACACTCGCAACCACATGTTCAAAAAACACTAATACAAAAAGCGTTCTTGGGAGTTTTATTTCATGTTCACAAATCATGATAAATTAAATAAAATTTTCGGCTCTTATGAGCCGATTTCAGATTTCAGTTTCATGCAATTGAAAGAATTTCAGCAATCACAAGATAAATATAATTAAAATGAAAAACTTTTGAATAATGAACATTTATTTTATACTTTAAAAGCTTATTTTCAATGTAAGCATTGCTCCTCATCCAACGAGTGTGTGTGCATGGTACTTATCCACAAGATTATTATTAAACCAAGAGAACAAACAGAGTGACCTAATTCAAATCAATAGGGAATCTGCTGTTCAGATGATGACACATTTGCGCAAAACCGGTTGTTTTATGTTCTCTGTTGCAAATAAATCTTGTTGAAAAGTACCATATCTTCACGATCTATGCATAATGACCACACACAGTTACGCTTAGTGTGATTAAATATGGTATAACTTTTAATTTAATAGGATAAAATTTGCAGTATGAAAAAGTAAAAGTTTCGTTGCAGTATGAAAATGTAAACTTTACTTTGTTTTTCCATATCATTGGGAAAATGGGCCAGGTTGAATCAAATCAGCCTAATATAAACGAGAACACGAATCATTAATAACAGAGACTTTATCTACCATTTTTTAGGGTTTCCAGAAGGAAATTTAACCAGTTATTTTCCCGAATACTAAATACATGTCAATATACGGTGATCTTTTACACTCCGCCAAACACCATACCAATGGCTCGCTTGGTATTACATAGATGTAGATAAGGTAACTAAGACTCGTCGCTATAGGCACTTCGCGTTTTTCGTACATAGTCAAAAGCCATGGATAATAACTACTGTCGTTACTAACGTTAAATTAACAGTGTCGGATATTAGCACGAAGGATTCCATTGATGATTCACAAGGTACCTATTCAAACAAGACGAACGACGGATAGTCAAGGGCATTGCAAAGCCCTTCTTGAACACACGACATAAGCCAAAATCGCGAGCTAAGAGTGCACGGTAACCATTATCCAGGCGAAGAAGGAAGATCAAACAATAATAGTACATTACAACACAAAAGATTATATTATTGTATATTTATTATTATACTATAATATAACTATATTAATTGGTGGCGTCAGAAATAAAATAAGGTTGAAATTAGCATAGATACTTTATCTACATTGAGGAGAGTAAAACTGTTCACACCTTCCGAAGAATATGATAATTACGCGTGAATAATTTTGATCACCAAATACTAATTTGGAATTCATAATAACCCTAATAAAACGGATGTCACTATGTAAACGACGTATAATAGAAATCATTTTGCCTTAAATGAAAAAACGTATATACAAGCACTTTTTAGGAGCTTTCTACTATCATTCTCTAACGTTAAATAAACGGGAGAAACGATTTATAAGGGAATAAGGAAACGCATGGCCAAATCTTAACGTACATGACCGGAGTCACGGGAACGTTTTCTCAGAAAACACAGCATTCCGACGGAAGCAGATTTAAACTAAACGTCGGGACGAGCGATAAAAGTTCAACTTCCGAGACGTCTCTTTATCTCGTGACCAGTGAAGCCATTTACGAGCAGAGTGGAAATAAATGCAGCTACTTGGACCTGGGCCTGCCATAAAGTTTCAGAAGAATCATTTACATGACTACAGGCGTCTTTTTGAAGAACGGCATATTTCAAACAAACAAAGAGGCATTAAAGCCCCTTGGGATGGGTATCAGATATTTGAACACAGGATCCGGGGTAGCGCTAATCTGAATCAAAGTGACGCATCACTGGTATATTATGTGACTTTCTCGACAGGGGAGAGAGAGGTTGAGAACATTCTGAGGAACCTAGGAAGACACAGAGAAGTATTTCCCCAGCTCAGATCATGTGAAATTTCACCCATCATATCAATCCAGTTTCAACCTTGCACATTTGGCCACCCCAGTGTATATACCACGCTACTTTTCCCAATATCCTAAAAGGTTTAGACACTAGTACACCTTTAAAGTAAAAAAATTATTACACACTTTTGAAAACATTAGAAATTACGAACTAGACGCACAAGAGTTGAAATGTATTGATGATACGAAATAATTAAGCGTGAGGAATCATCATAGAAGGATTAAGTATTCGCATTCCCGCTTTTATTTCCGCACATCGAGACAAATGAAAGCCAAGGAATGGTTACACCCCATTTCATATCAAATGCTTTGCGTCAACAAGAAAAAGGAGAGCGGAGAAAATTCACAAAAAAAGACCCTGTCATGCTCCGAGTCTCTTCACACAAGCCTATACTCATCAAAGCACTTTTGTATCCGCCAGCACAACAGAGTTTGGGCATCACCGACCCTCGAGCAAACAAAATTATTGAATTCAAACCGTCATAAATTAATAAACGTTAACTGCCATGTTTGCACGAGTCCTTCGCCAAAGAGGCGTGGTCTTGGAGATAGAGAGATTTTTCCCCCTGACAGAAGGGAACTTTGGCAAAGTAACCGCTGGGGCGCGGGCGCTCACTCCCAACCAGAGCTTCCTCCTCCCCCATTCAGGGAGGAGAGGGCGCTATTCAAATATTATTAAACGAGAGCGCCACCACCGCGTCGAAAGGAGCTTAAAATATTTCAAACCTCTTTTCCTCCCCATTCAACCCTCCTCTCTCCCTCCCTCCCATTCATTCCCTCCCTTTCAAATCGCATTATCGAACTATAGTGGAATCCTCCGCCTCCTCTCTCCGCTCTTGAGAAAATGGCAGACTCATGCGCTGCAGAGCGTGAAAATATGGCCTTCCGTCCCTCCTCTCCGCAAAAATCAGGCAGTTGAGGAGGAGGAAGAAGCGGAGAAATCGATTGAAAATTGGGAATAATTTAAAACGGTATGGGAGCCTGCGGAAACGGAGGGCGCTCGCTTAACGTGAGAAGCGTATCGCGGATTTTTGGGGATAAGAGCTGGGAAGGGTGCGAGGAGGGTTAATGGCAAGGGGTAGAGGAGAGACCTTGAGAGAGGGAGAGGAAGAAGTCGACAGGCGGCCATTACCCTTCCAATTTTATATCTTAATCTCTCATCTTCCCCGCGTGCTACGCCCACCCCTCCGTTTCGTTCCGAAAGAGCAACTCTTGTTCACCCTCTCCCGCACCCTCATCCTTTTCCCTCCCAGAAATTCTTCCACGCTTCCCTCCCTCCACATCAATATTCACGGGGGGAATCCCTTGGTCGAAGGGTCCCGAGTTCACGATTCGGGCGAGGGTCGCGTGCACGACCTCGGCCAAGACCACGGTGTTGCTGGTCGCCAGATTCGTCCAGATTCGTCGAGGAGACCACGAGCGGAATACGGAAAGGTTGCCCTCCCCCACATCCCCATGTGTACTGAATACGTGATTTCACGTGTAATAGGGGTATAGTTTGCATACTGAGGGAGTACACGCACGGGAGAACTCAAAACACGTTATTGATTGGGATCTTACACGTCTCGGTCGCACTTGATTCTTAACAAAAATTACGTCTCCCTTAACATCATATTTCTTCTCATCTTGCATATTGAAATCTCATTTTTGCGACAAAAAAAAAACTTCGTTTAATGCTAACGAATCCAATCAGTGACTTCGAAATCTTAATAAATGAACGTTTAACTTTTACACAAAAAATTTTAATTAAACCAGAGAGTCGCGGGTAATATATACAAGACTACGAAAAAAGCACCCCCAACTTTTTTTAAAACGAGGTTTACTAGCCGATACACAACTTATCCCTTAAAATGATAGACTGGTGGAATTCCCAAACTAGATTCTTCTTGTTAAGCCGGGAAGGAGCAGTACCAAAGAGAAGACACCTTGTTAACCATCATATTCAAAATCAACTTTAGTAAACATCTTCAAAATCTAAGTAAACATTTAATCATATTTTGAAAGCCCATAGGAATTCTATCCACCATAAAGCGACCTAGATTGCTAATAAAACACGCTCAGACTGATTATCCATTCAAACACTTTTCAATGCCATGGAGTTGACTCACCGACGGCACAAGCGCGGTCGTTTGCTTTTTTACGGGACATATAACAGCGGATGATTTTCAACTGCCTTCTCGATGGAGCTTTCGACGCGTCATCATCGCCGAAAGGCCTGGGAATGGCGCAAAACTGGGTTTAATACTCCGTTGAAGCCGCCTGAGGAACAGACGCTGCACGATATGAGGAAGAACGTCAGATAAGCGAGGAAGATAATGGTAAGGAGACGCATTTTATATACAAGGAATGGGAATAGAAAATATGAAGATACAGAATAAGAATTAATGGAGGTAAAACTTCAATTGAATTCAAGTGAATTAATTTAAAATACTCTCCATTACTGTTTTATGGGACAACCAAGAGAAACTAAAACCCACATACTGTCTCACATGTGATATGTACAAAAATGATACGTTAATACAAAGCGTTCACTGATCCTGAGCAGTCTTTACGTCATAATAACATTATCTTTATTACGATACGCGACGAGTGAAAGAAATTATAAAATATCCATACAAATTCCCTTGCATATCCTATTTGGTACAGAGAAACTGATATCAGAATTAGCAGAAGACTACCTATATACACGTACACGCCGTATTAAACTCGATACTCAGCTAGTTTTATCAACCCATACGAGCTAGACGCTACTGACAAAATGAAGGGAGATTTTGTAGCCTTTGTTATTATTTGCTGCTAACGCGGAAAAGGAGTCCCTGCCGGATAATCTCTAAGTTTAACTACGCAAGAAAAAACTACAGAATAGACTTATTTCATCGTTGGCTGATGCGTAAGCAATAAAAATACAATAATTATTCGTAAAGAGCGTTCGCAGAAAAGCAGCAAAAGTTATTCGCCTTATTTGTCTCGGCCGCGATGCATATGGGACGAAATTAATAGGCAAGGCGCATTCTAATCCAACTGGTAAATCGCAAAATAAGGCTAGAAAACAAACGTCCAGATCGATTTCCAGCGTCACTCCAGGGGTACTACCAGTAGCGTTCCTCCCGCTTGGGGCATCATTATTCCGGCCTAACAAGCGTTTCTGACCTCTGATATGCGATCCCTGCGAAAACTTTCACCCAACCGGCAAAGGTGGGGGATTGGAGGAGAGGGGGATTCTAAGGGGATTATTCCGCGCCGAGTGTCCGCGAGTTCCCTCCACTTACCGCGCCACCCCTGGGATCAACCGGGATCGTACGGGGGAGGTTGACGAACTGGAGGAATACGACAGGATGGGAGGGATCACCTCGAAATCCCGGATGAGAGGAGCAGCAATGGAATCGAGGGGGAGGGTACGTGATGGGAAAAACAAGACGCTCCCTCCATTGTGAGTCCTCGCTTAATTCGGACCCGACTGGAGAAAGAAAAAGAGGCTCACCGAAGGATTCGGAGAAGTCGACGTCTTCTTGCGTCCATACTCTCTTCGGAGACGCCGCCGGAGTTTTTCATCCGAATCGCGAAGGTGCTCCCACCGATGGAGAATATCGTGTCCTGCTGCACGCTGTTGCCGTGGGGAAGGCGACCGACAACAAAGGTCTTTTTTGCCATTTGGGATAGGTGGGTTTTGTAAGGAGGGAAAAACTGTTAGACAGTGGAGAAAGGGTGGAGAGAAACGTGGGGTATGTATTAGCCTGCTCTTCGCGAAAGGTGAAAATGGTCCACTGTAAAAGTCCCATCCGACGGGACTGCACTCGAAGTGCTCTTCATATCACATTCAAGCAGGTACCGGTATACCTCTAAAAAAATCTTCCACCAACGGGTTCCGAACGCAGACTCTTGGAATGGGGGACCAGTTCTCTAGCCACCACACCTACCTGATCCCAGTCAAGTTTGATTAATCCCTACGAACGAAACATCGTAACTGACAAAGTGATGGACGATTTTGTAGCCTTTGTCATCAATTAACGCTCACGAGGAAAATGAGTCACCACTGGAAAATCTCTAACTTTTATCTGTGGCCTATTCTTAGGACAGAATGCTATGTTAGCAGGCCACTAGTTTTCGATGAAGTCTACGGACTACACAGCCATTAACAGTTGCCAATTTTCCTATGACTGAAATCTATAGTTAAATCTTTCTCTACCAACTATTTTCACTCTGCTATCAGTAAACCAAAATCTAGGCCACTAAATACTTTATATTATGAGGAATTAGACATTCAAATGCCAATAGTAAATAAACATAGCCACTCTTGGTCCTGATGAACCCATTACCTGAGGCCAAGGTTACTCATCGAGCCTTGTTTCAACCTGCGTTTATCTTCTAATTGCCACATTTTATTTCAAGGGTGACATCTAAGATTACCAGCACCGGCAGTAGCTGGAAATATAACAGCACTCAGCAGGTCAACTTGGGCACGGCACAACAATACACCACCAGCTCAACACTTGCGGAAACGATTTATCATACGATTAATTACCCCACTGGCAAACGACGAGAAAAGTGTGTAAATATGAGAGCTAAGGTGAGCGCACACCTAAAAAATTGGCTGAAAATTAAAATTTCAGAATTTGAACTCCCGAAATGGTGAAAGCAAAAACGGACGCCAAAATGGAAAGGGATTGGGTGACTAAGCAGAAGCTTCTCAGCGTCAATAATTACAACTTTACTGGTCGGAATCCATGAACTTGACGCTTACTTTTGTAGGGTCTGTCAGCAGCAAATTTAGAACATCCACAATCCTTCAAAGCAGTTTAGACTCTCATCCAAAGCACAGTTTCATATTAGAGTACACTAATTTCTTTATGCATTACATATCACAACGAAAAGATGAAAGAGACTCATCGTCAAGTATCGCGTCCCATGGAGAAACTATCAAGCTGGTCGCATCAAGTTAATTTCCGTCCAGGACTCATTCGAATATAAACGATTAGACTGTCAACAACAATACGCTCCAACGGCGCACATAAAAAAAATTGAGGTAAACGGGGAGCTTCAAAAATCTCTACACCCAAAAAACCCATATATATTTCTCTGAGAATTCATTGAACCACACTAACACCAATAGTGTATTTTGAGGGTTTTCCAACGATATTTGGTACTTAATAGTAGGTAGTTACATATGGATTCTACCAGTTCGCAGCTTCATCTGAAATCTCAAATCTTCTTTTGAATAGGAAATGAAATCGGACATTCTTTTTTAACACTGAGATACGAGTTGGCACTTCCCTGGTTAAAGCTTTTTAATCACCTATTGCAGATTTAAATTTCATTAGAAACTACTTTAGGAAAACACTTAGGCCGCAGTAGGTATTCCGACAGCTAAAATGCTTTTCACAATTCGCCGCAACTCCAGAAAGCTCCAAATCTCTTCCGCACATAAGGATTGGGTACACAGTTTTATGATGCGACTCGGTGGAAAAAAATAATTACCTCCCTAATTTTAAGACAATTATGTATTTTAGTATGTCAACCCCGCAGAAAACACCATAAAATTTATTATCAAGGCTGTAATTTATATCGCATTGCAACTCTAGAAAGGTTAGCCATCTTCACTGGATCTGAATTAGAAACATTTTCATGGAACTTTGGAATTTAGGCGATAGGGTAAACACGAAACGTTTAGGTAACCTAAGCAAGTAAAGGAATTACTGTAAGCGTTATGATCTTCCTTCTGGATACTCACTAGCCTTAAGTTAGGAGAAAACTTGGTAGACATGAACATTAGGGATTTAAATATATTAGATATGCCAATAACAACACGCTAAAATCTAAAATAGGAAATTTTTCACGAAATAAAGCTAACAAAGGACCCATATTTTAGTCTGTCCATTTCGCTTCTCACACGGATGAACGTGTCTCCTTAAACTTCAGGAAAATTTGTGCACAGGAACTGATTATCAGTTTTATTTGTTGGATTAAAATCTTAAAAAAGGCATGCAGATAAGCCGATTAAATTATTTCCACGTTGTATACATTTAAAATGTCCGATCGCGATAAATACGAAATCGTCCATGAAGACTGTTCAACGCGACTTGACTGTCTCTAATGGAGATTATCTTGAAGGCTTTGAAACGCGTAAAACCCCGGGCTCGGAATGGTAAAGAAAACGAGCGGGTGAATATGGCCGCATCTCCTCCCCTCCCCAATCTCGAAATTTCTCCCATCTTCCACCATTTCTCTCCCCGCCTCTTCCACGCTCCTCCCCACCACCACCCAACCCTCCAGTTCTATTTCCCATCAAAAAACTCCTCCCACCCCCATTCGGCCCCCAAACACGCATAAACCCTCGCCAGCCCCCGCACACCATACTATATCCCCCGGCCGCTCCCTCGGGGGATGAGAACCGCCGTCTGGCACTTGGAGAGCGAGAGTGCTAGGAGGGCGGGGGTGGGAGGGTTGTACTTGGCTTTTTGCGAGGGCGCGGACGGGGTGAGGAGGAGGAACACGGAGACGGAGAGAGAGGGAGAGAAAGAGGATTAAGAACAAGCTCGGAGGCGGCAATGTGCGAGGAAGGGTGAGGGAGGAAGACAGCGAGCGCCGCATATTGCGTGAGCGGCCAAGGAAGAAGGAAAAACGAAGGAAGGAGGAGGATACACATCGTTACTTAGGACAAAATTGAGACTTTTCACCACTTCTCCAACAACATCCATCGTCATGAATATTCAGCTAAAATAAATAAGAGCAGAGGAGACAACGTATCGGCAATTAATTTTCTACCAAACCACAGGGGGCGATGAGTGCACCGGGATTATAGCATACCCATCGTTCATTATATTCCCCAGCACAGCAGGTTAATTAAAGGGTAAAAATTTCAGGGATTGTAAAAATGACGACCAGGAATCTTAAATTTAAATTGTACCTTGAATACCACCACAAGGGTACATGGTAGGGGGTGATTCCACACACATTATCGACGAGTTAAAAATCATATTCCTAGTGAATACACTTCCAATTTTACTGGTTAAAAACAAATTTTCGAACGATTTCACGGTAACTTCACATACAATACAAGCTTATAACCGGAAAAAACCATACCACCGAACAAATTCTGCACAATGATGACTTCGCTGTACTTCAACCATCGTCGAGCGTATATATGAAAGGATAAAAGTTTCTAAACACAGCCAATGCAATAGCAGAAAATCGTTTGTTATCCATGCACGAGCGCAAGTAAAAACTAACAAGCCGATTGGAGCGAGCAAGAAGAGTGGTCCTAAGCGGCAGCAACCGAGAGGAGAATAAAATGACCCCTCGAGGGGAAGAAACAAGAGGGAATCTTGTAACAAAGTAAATGAACGAGGAAGGAAGGAAGGAAGAGAGAGAGAGAAGTGGACGGGAGATTAGAGAGAGAGAACGAAGAACGGGACGCGTGAGGGTGAGAGGGTGAACGGAGGGAGGGAGAGGGAAGGAACAAGAAAGGGGAGGCGAGGGAGGGAAGGAGAAGGAGGGAAGAAAACGACGGCCGTTTCGCCGGAGGAGAGTAGTATTTCGGGAGGGGGTTGTGCATGAACGAGGAAGGCTTTGCGAGAACGTAGGGGAGGAGACGTGGAGAGACGCTCTCCGGGTATTGGATGCTGCAAATAACGGAAGAAGGATGAAGCGACCGAGGGGTGGAGGGGGAGGGAGGAAGACAGGGGAGGGAGGGGGGGGGGGAGAAAGAGAGAGAGAGATAGTTGCCGTGGAGTGAGTGAGTGTGTGAGCTACGTACTGCGATGTGGGAGTAGGCTGAGGGCAACTAAGCAGTGGGGGCGCGGGGTTAAAGTGGGTGGCCGGGGGGAGGAGGGCAAAGAGGGAGCGGGAGCGAGGTTGGGGAGCAAAGAGGGAAGTGATGTAAGGCTTTGCCGAGGGATGGAGAGAGAGGAGGGCCGTAGGGCGCAAGTAAGCGGGACACATCACCACGGGGGGGGAGGGGGGGTGAGGCATTGGCGGGGGCAGAAGCGGGATTCGAGTAACGAGACGGCGGCGGGGAGGATTGTGGCGACGGGAGGGAGAGAGGGGATAGCGAAGGCTACACACGCCTCCTCACTACGAGCTTTCGGGACGAGTCCAAGATACACCGATCTCGGCGATGCCCGATGGCAACGTGAGTCCCCCAACCTCTCGTTTGCTGGGACGACTTAATGTTACTCCGCTCCCCAGGTTTCCCCACTACCGACACTCTCACCGTCGTTATAGGTATTCTATCGAATATCTTTTGCCAGAATCTCCCAGACAAATCGTGAGACATCGTCTGGGGGACTCAAAGCACTTCGCGCCATGCCCAAATTGTCCTAATGTTTTTATAAAGCTGCATACCAATGAACTAAGTCACTTTTGCAAACCTCACTTGTAAGACGTACGCAAGTAACTTCAATAGTCAGTAAAGAGAATTCAGTAGGCGTTAATATTGGAGTCCAAGTTCGGAGTCTTCCAAAAAGTAGAATTTGGCAACAAAAATCTGAATCCAATGGTCCAAACACTACGAGTTTCAATTAAAGTGGCACCCTAGTACTTCAAAGTATTCCAAATTACTTCTTCGGCTATTCCTTCAAAACATGTATCTTCCGAAATAACATCGAAAACACTTTTCCGTCCTTGTTCTCTTATTTAGCCTTATACGAACCTCTTCAAGGCAACTAGTAGTGTTCACAGAACAGAGAGCAAGAGTCTCGATTCACAACTAATGACAACGGAGCATGATTTCCTTTACCAATAACCCCGAAAAAAGAATACTTCTATCTCCTTATGGACTGGGAAAATATATGCAACTATGGCTGGATAACATAGGTTGTCTCAAGAAATAACTAAGGAATGATAGCGTTTACTTAGCTTAGTATTTACACTCGCTTCCATTGAATCGGCAATGACACACGTTACCATTATCTCACATTCGTCAACGCAACAATTTGATGAGACACTAGTGAGCTACAGCTATGCAAAAAATTAATACCGATAGCACTGAAATTTGATGATAACGAACCAACGCATGGTCTAAACTGTAATAATAAAATGCTTCCATGAAATAAAAACATATATATAATAAATTCA
This sequence comes from Platycnemis pennipes, assembly GCA_933228895.1. NCBI lineage: Eukaryota > Metazoa > Arthropoda > Insecta > Odonata > Platycnemididae > Platycnemis > Platycnemis pennipes. Next base: position 43,122,039 of record OW121849.1, read on the forward strand.
TATAGAACTCACGTTTTGATAGGACCTAAGGCCTAACAACGTTTACCTGTCATTCCACACGCCTCGTCGAGGGATACGCGCTAATGTAATGTGAAAAAAATCCCACGGAAACAAAATTAGCTGTCAAGCTTTTCTGTGTTTGCGGTAGAAATTCTTAAGTGGTGAATGAATCGCAAGGAAAATCTCAAGCACAGGTTATGAGTTAAAGACGTGAATTTTTGTATGAATGTTTACGAATCCTATAAAGCCTAAAATTTCAAACATACTGAAATTCTTTAACAGTCTGTTTTAAAATGCTGCTACGTACACACGCTCAAGCGGGTCGGCAGGCATTGACAGTATATGCATCCCGCTTGGACGAAAGAGCTTTCATCGGTTCCTGTCGAGAGAAGGACGATGCCACCACACTTCACAGCACTCAGCCCCGCGAGTAAAACGTTTTTGCGTGAAGAGAAAACAGATGCCTTCGGCTCCAAACCGCCATTTGTTATCGCGCAGTCGGAAACGGAGTGCTCCCGTCATCATGGGGATTATGTGGGTTCCTCTCGTCACTGCAAAAAGACGAAAAAAACGTCGATGTCACAGGCGACGTCATCTTCCTCGAGAACTAAACAGGAGCACGGATCGCACCTCAAATTGAAGATCAGCGGGAGGCGTGACCGACGCCGAAGATTAATCACGAACAGATTAGGTATCGCGACGGGAGCCCCGATGGGGAGCGTGGGTGAAAGTTGAGATGCTCGCACCGAGGGCGTAACTTCTGATGCCGGAGTTGGATGGAAAACTATTAACCTTTGCTCCCAACTTAAATACTAATTTTACTTTCAATTACCTTCCAAACGCAACTATTCGGTCCCCTTGGTGATATTCCAATGGAATTTTATTTATGCTACTGTATATTTTGTCGAGGTACAAGTGAACGGAAAGAATGGCTAAGGAAGGCCTCGCATTACATATATAGAGGATATAGAGTAATTGGTGAAGGAGGGAGAAAAGAAAATGAAACGGTTATCCGATAAGAGAATCCTGTGGATAGATGCGTCAAACCAATCTTAGGAATGTTGACATACGATGATGACCCTATATGTATTTAAGCTATTTTATATACCAATAAAATAACTTAAGTTTTAAAAGTTAGGTCTTCCTTAAGAATTAGGTTCCGTGTATACTGCATGAACTTCAATTTCAAAAACCTTAGGGAAAGTTAACCTTTAGTAGATTATATTTTAAATCATAGTTTCCATTCGATGCGGAAATGCTAACCTCATAGAAAAAGGGACACGTCCTCGAAAATTATGTGAAAAAATAATTTAATAAATCAGCTAAATATGTGGTTTTTAATGGGTAAAACATTCACAAGAATCTCCAAAGAATGAATACCACTCCGTTTCACTTTTACAGAAACAAGAATAGTTAGGCAATGCTACGCTGCCTTTACTGGCTCCCAAGGAAGATTCCAGAGGGCGATGCCGAAATGCCGATCCGTATATGCAACGAACAGAGAACAGCACTGCCCAGATTCACGAGAAGTATCGATATTTCTGTTAAATATAATATTTGGGGAGACTGCCTGGATCAAATCGTACACACTTTCCTAGAGAGTTGACGAATGTCAATGTTATTTTGCGAGAATTTCCAGGTGTCGTTTAATTCACCGTTTGGCACACCGCTGGGAGGCTGAACGAAGCGATCGATCTACATCTCACTCATTCCTCGACATAATTACTATCTGGCGTTTAATTGCGCTGCTGGCAGTCACTTGCCGCTCTACCTCTATTAACCCGTAGCTTTACGCGTGCGGACGCATTCCCGTGGTATATTAGAGCAAGCCAAACGAACAGTCCAATTAACGACGACGCCGAATTTTCTGAACCAACCACAGCCAATCGGATTCGCCATCACTTGACCTTTCAAACTAGAAATCATCTCAAGTGAACGTAATTAAGCCATGGATATCCGATTGCAGGGCGTATCGAAGCCGATGACCCGGTGATTACAGTCCATCAATATAGATAGCGAGGGATAACAAAACGATGCCTGGAGTTCTGATCCTGTGATCCCGTTATTAGGATGAAGACCACTTGCTATCACGAGGATGATCTAGAATCTTAAGCCAAAATAATTTAGAATTCCCTTTGTATTGCGTTCACACATGCTCATCACGCTGCCTTAAAATGAATGTCAATGCAGCAATCAAAGCCATCCTTTTTAATCGCATTAATCCTGGCTATCACCTAATAATGAAAATGTACGAAAACTTGTGCGAAAAAATGTACGAAAAATAACGAAAACTTGGTAGCAAGGATTGCTCTTACTCTTAATAATCCTCTCCGACGTGACCAGAAGAATTTTCAATCATTCCAACACCACACCCTCTATCAATGATCATTCAATTTTAAACTTACCGGTTCATACTTTAATGTCTACGAATTTATTAAAAGCGCATTAGCCATTATCTTAGTGCTTGCAGTACGAATTTCCTTTCTTGAGGATTGGAGGAATGGAAATGAGTCAAGAATTTACGGAAAGTAATATCCTTTCGCAACAGAGGATATTTTAAGGGATTTTCGCTGGGCGACATTAGGGTTGGTCTCTCCCCCAAAGTGCCCATAAACTCGCCTCCTCCCCTCTTAAGCCAAATAGGAATTCCACTGCCAGGGAGGGTGTATTTCAAGTAGCAACACAAAATCACCTACAGCTTAGGTAAACCTGGCGGAGTCGCCCTCGCAGTCCATACCGTGGACAAATATATTCTGTTTCCGGTCCATACGTCGTACACAGTGGCCTATACATGAACATCCACAATTGACACATGCATCATTTTTTTGCGACATTAGGCGACACAGGTGTCGCCTAATAAGTACGTTATTTTATGCCTTGTTTCGTATCATTACGATACAGTAAACTACTTGCTACTATAGAAAGAAAATTAGTGCGATAAATTGAGTATGTGCGAAATAAGAAAAAAAAGTTTCGGGCCTCACTGCCACCCTTGGTGGACGCCCTAATCGAGAACCTTTCGTACGCAAGGGGAGTGAAGAGGCCGGGAAGGGGAGAGGACGCGAGGGAACAGTGGGGAAATGGACCTCGAGAATGCCAGTAGATAAGGGGCGAGAACAAAATGAACACCAGCAAGTAAGTGGAATACAGGGGTGAGACTGAGAGTGGGATGAGAATGGGGGCAAAAGAAAAGAATAAGAGGTAGGGGATTGGAAGAGAAGAGAATTTTATCCTTTCTTCACCTCAAGTTATGGTGCTCTAAAACGATTTTGAACATGAAAAAAATCCGTTGAGATGTAAGGAATGGTAAAATACTTGGGACGATGCGTAACACCTCCCAAACCTAGTATCTCTAATAAGAAGATAAGTGCATTATGGAGGATTCCCAGGTGTGGTAATGAAGAAGTACGCTAAGAACAAGGCAGGCAGGAAAATAATGAAGTTGACAAGAATTTAATTCGGCGTGGATAGTACACCCGTCCACAATAAAATGCTACCACTTTCGGAGGCCGATCCCTGTACAATCTGTGGGGAAAAGTAAGGAGAAAATATCCTGTGGTTGAAGAAGCCAGTAGACAGCTATAAAAATATGCATTCGGGGATCTTTAAAAATCTTCCTTTGATAGTAATATCCCATGCAATAAAAATTATAGCACTTTGTCTACCACCTTGTATAACCACATGCAGAACACATATTCACGGAATTATTCAAAGAACATATCATCACGATTCCCATCAGTTTAGGAAAAAAAATATAGGCTTCTCGACATTGTTTGAGAAATATCACTAGCATCAGACATAAAAGCAGCATTCATAATTTTTTAACTCGTATAGTGGTAAAATAAAGAGAGTCACCGAGAAGAAAAAACAGGAAATCCTACTAAAGATAATTGTGGTTTTTTTATCAACACTTTATTCACGTAGCATTATCCCTTTTTATGTAGATGCTACCATAATTCCAAACCACTATGATCACTCATCAACATTAGATAAGAGTATCCAACCAGAGGGTACTTCAAAGTTAAATTTATTTCAAATTTTCACAATCATGAAAGTTGGTTGGCAGTTAGGACGGTTCGATGGCAGGAGAGACGTTTGCTTCCACCCAAGAGGAGAATTTGGAGAGAAAACTGAGCGAGAGAGAAAGAGATGTTTGAATAAAGACCCCCGGTGGATATTTCGCGGGGTAACAGAGCGGAGTGCATATCCCCCAAAATGGTGTCGTGAGAGGGAGAGGAGAGGAAGAGACGGGATGAGGGAGAACGGATAAAGGTCGGGACGCCCCCGACGTCTCGTCCCGTTCCGCCCGGAAATTATTTTACGGCGGCAAGGGCAGAGCACGCTCGTGCTTTACGAGCGGGGGCGGTGAGGGGAGGCGAAAATTCGGACGGGGCGAAATCCGGTAATTGCGCAATTTTCGAGGGGAGGGAGCTTTCCCACCCGTGTCCACACATGGCCCGAGGGGTGGAAAAATATCGGGGCAGAAAAAAAATGACCGAATAAAGTAAGCGAAGGGGAATGAAAGCGGTTCGTGGAGGGAACAAACCATAATATCATCGGAAAATATATTTCCATCATTTCCCATACCATCTCAAGCCTTTTCCGAGCGACCGACCCATACCTAGAATGTTCATGGTTTGAAAAATATGGGAAAAATAACTGCCGCTAAGATATTATATTAAGGCATTCATATTTGCGAAGTTTGGTTAAGAGGCTCATTTTCCATTTTTTTAAATGCACTCCTCATAAACATCATTTTCTACCCGGGACAACTTTTATCATCATTAGTCATGCAATCCTAAAATTGTGTCGACTCTAGTCCTCTATTACGCAATCTATTCTGCTGAGTCCTTTACGCCGTTGTAGCTATTATGTTTCCTATCCCGTTTCACCTTACTTACATATTTGTCCTTCGACCTACCTCAGGGTCTTTTCCCTTCTATTAAGTTCCACACAATTTCAGTGGTGAGGAAATAGAATCGAGTAAACGCATGCCTGCGCTCAGGCCTAGGAACGAACAAAACAGTAAGAAATTGCACGACGAGGTGGACTATTCGACTACGGTTAATCGAAGGAGATTAGGCAATTAAAAAGGGAAATTACTTCGGGATGTAATATTCTTGCATGGAAGCCCTTTCCCTACCATAGTTCCAGACGTTGGGAGAGCTGGAACCGGATAGGCAAAAGGAGGGTAGGCGGGCGGGAAGATAATAACGAAAGGGGTGTCTGCAAACCGTGAAAACGTGAGGGAGTGAAGGGGTAGAAAAGAAGGGAGAACGGGCGCGTTCGACGTCGGACAGGGGTGGGAATGAAATAAGGGAAAACGAAGGACGAGAGAGGATCTACCCTGGGGATGGGAAGGGGGGATGAATAGGGATGAGGAGGAGAGACGGAGGACGGTGGGTAGAGATCTCTAGCACGCGCCAACACACATACGCGAGCGAGGGCAAGTATGTAATTGTATATAAACACATATATACGGGCCAAGGAGGTGCACATTGCTGGAGAGTGTGAGGGTGCAGGGAGGAAAGGAAATAAGAGAAGGAGAATGTTGGCTTTTTCGGAAGAGTAGGAGTGGTGAAGAGGAGGGATAAATAAGACGAGGGTGATGGTTGGAGGAGGGAACGGAAGGGCAGAGGGGTCATGAGAGGGTGCTTCAGAGCGAAAGAGAGAGGAGGGAGTGGGTGGTTGGGAGTTTAAGGGTATATGGAGACTGAAGAGGCGAGGGCCCAGGATAACTCTCTGAGGGATCTCCTTGGCGCGGTGCTCTCCGAACTGTAACAAATAGCCCTCGGCCATTTTTGACCACACTAACGAGGATAAATATGTCAGGAGAGAATCATTATATCCACCTCGAGTGTTTTTATCGACCACGTTTTGCGATGAAAAAAAGGATTGGGAAGATATTTTCCGTCCTGAGTGGAGCCGTGGTGGCGGCAGATCAATTTCCGTTATCTTGAGCGTGAAAATATTTAGGGAAAATGTTAAAGAGCAGGCTCCGGACATAAACTTGTGAGAACTGTTCGTTCCACGTTCTACTCTTCCACGACCACTAGATCCTCGGCTCGGTTATTCCCATAGTGGGAAAGAAAACGGCTTGCTTCTTTCATACATTTATGGAACAATTGCCGAAAAAGAAAACTTCTGCGTCAGACCGTAAATATTGACGCGGTCCCGCGCGTAAGGCCACTTGACGTAAGCCGCATGAGAATCTCCACCGTCTAGTCCAACACTGATAAAGCCCTATTGCGTCCCAACGGGACGGAAGAAAACCTACATTAATATTTTCAACCCAGAATGGATGTAACATAGGGTATCCATTATTCGTTATAGTCAATCAACTAGGGGCAGGCAGCATACAATGATAAATGTCGAACGTTATCGCGACTTACCTACATATATATAGGAACCCACCTGACTCTAAATAAATTTCCAGTTCGGTATGCTATCTCAATTAATATATAATCAAAAATCTATATTGCAATTCCTTAAATAAAGGTAGTCTATTGAAATTTTTTAGGTGCTACAACGGCAAAATTTTAAAATACCGTATAAACTATGACTTAAGTCCTACGACAAACACAACATCCATGCGCGAGGGGTGAATCTAGCCCGCGGCCTTTGATTTACCAGGACGACGTGTTATAAACTTGACTTCCGCGGTCGGCTCGGTAAATTTCTCGCTTTCAGTGACATCGGCAGTCGATGATCACCAACAGTATGATTGTTTAATCTTCAATAACATATAACTAATGTTCAGTCGTCATCTGCCACACACCTTCGTGGTAGCTTGCAGGGTAGGTACAATGTGAATCTAGGTGAAATAAAATAGTTTTTTTTCCTTCCCTCTACCACCTCCCTCTACCACTCACGTGCTCTCACAAGTCACGGTCATAAACACTCGTTCGACACATAGTCATCGCCTCCAGCCCATTACTACTCTTTCTTCGCGTTTCCTTCAAAACCCTTCTCTGTTGCCTTCGCACATGGCTAAAACCCTGATATTTGACCTGAATTTCTGTCCATCTAAGCCGAAACCAACCCATTTCAGGCACTCGACTCGTAGCGCAGCAAGGTCACAGGTTGAACCTCCAAACTGAATCCACTCGAAATGCTGGAGGTTTTCCCGAGAAATCAAGGAGAGAGAGGGATAGAACATTTTACGCTTCCTCAAAATTAATTCGCGGTGACGCTCTCCTACCGTAGCCTAACATGAAACCCGTGGCCCCCGAAACTCAAGAGCCGAATCGGGTGAAACTTTTGCCTGAGTTAAGGGCAACGAGTCACAGTTCATGCATGTGTAATTGCCGCTGATGGCTTTCGTATCAAAGGGGATGACGCATAGGGAATAGTGAATGGGGGAGGAGGGGTGTCTTCCTTTTCGTACCGCTAGTTGGGGATCGGATTCTGATTTCCGGACCATTTCCAGTAATGAGTATTCGCATGTCACGGGCTCGGAACGAAAGGAAAGGTCATCCTCGTTTATTCGAGAAATACACGAACCCGATTGCGGGTACTCCCGCATCACATTCCCACTTCTTCCATTGATCCTCTCGTCAATATTAGTTGCACAAAAAATAAAATGACTCATTTCAATAAAAAATATTTATAAAACTCAACAACATATGTTAAGGACAACTTTGTAAGGATACGCTACGAAATTTACGAACTATAAATGAAAATGAAATTTAGGAACTACGGATAAACGGTATAAAATAATATAAACATTTATTAAAAGATTTCCTGCGGGGAAATATGTGCGGGGAAAACGTTAGCATAAAATATTTTATACCCTTTACGAAAAAGCCAACTGCAGAAAAACAGCAACATCCACATATGTATGCGTGGAGGATTTCTAAAAATTGCAGGTGCATATAAATATATACCTATAGTATATAAACCTGTCGTCCACGTTCCACCCCATTCATTTCCCCTTTCTTAAATTTTTTAGGTGCGTTTACCTTTCCATTTTATATCTAACGGTGAAAGATATCGCGTATAAAAATAGATGTTCCTTGCACCACTCACTATGCTTTAATTACACCAGAATTCACCATTATCTTACAAATTCAACGACAAATATCACTCAGCTAATTTTAATACGTGAAAGAAGATTGAATATCACGCCAGACAATACGAATCTAATTATATGATGCAGGGAGTAATATCGTGGGTTCCGAGAGCATACGGAAGTAAAAATGTATAATATATTAATACCTAGCTGAATAGGCTAAATTACCAGCAGAAATTGGTTAAGTTAAACACCGATTGCTTACTTGAAGATTTTAAAAATATACTACTACAACGATGCTTAGGACAAAAGTCGAATGCCCGAAAATATCTTATAAAATGAAAAAAGAAAAAGAATGAAAAAAAATATTATACAAATATTACTTCAAATACCCACTAGAGAGGCAAATAGTGACATGACATTCCATGCAAATGTTTTCACGCAAAATAGCTAAAAATTATCTCTTAAAATTTGGCAATTATTTGGAGATTTTGTATAGGATTTTTGCAGTGCCTCTTCCTCACGATGAGAGTTTAAAACTAGAAGCTTTATCACACGTGAAAATGCCGGGTTACTTTGATGAAATTATTTGGCTTAACAGTAAAACCGGTAATGTAGTTACAATAGGATTGTATACTAGCCAATAATGAATACCTGAGGTGAAATTTTCCCCCCGCCACACACCCATGCGGAAGTTAGTACAGCAGTATGTTGATGCAGATGTGACTGAGCGCACAGGAAAAATACGTTGCTATACCATGCGCAGCTATTATTACCATAGAGAAAAACTCTGCCTCGGCCGGGATTCGAACACTGTACAATAGGCTAGATGCTTTAGCCAGTTACCAAGTCGTCTTATTTCCCTATAGATCTCAAGGGGTTTTTTAAGAAAACGTGGTGGTTTTATGGTATTCTATGTACTGCAGTTCTGTTACAACACCAATGTCCTTTTAAACTCCGAGAAATTCACACGAAAAAATACGCCTCGTTATCAAAACTGGCTAAAGCACCTTGTCTGAAGTCGATATAACCGCGGATTGGGTGGATTACCGGTCAAGGCGGATAACTTCTTTCCTCTGTTGATATCTTGTTATTTCACATATCAGCGGGTAATTAACCTCAGATTTTTAGCTGCTGGTTCAACTAGTTGCACGAGGAGAGCGTTAGGCAGGGGCTGCCAGTTCTCATTTGACGGCAAAATCGACTTCAATAGGAACGTTTGACATTAGAATCTTCTGAATAGTGTGTGCCCACAATACAGAAAGAAAACGAGCAAAAACATTTCAAGACTTCCTACGAAACTTCCGGCGTACGCGAAACGAGTTTGCATATGGACTTGAGAGCCGGGTCTGTTAGGGCTGATGGGAACTTTAGCAGAGCGAAGAACTCACCGCATGTCTTCCTTTTTCATAAAGCCTTCGCAAGTTCGCAATTCACAAGTTACAACTCGATATCCCGCAAGTGTGGACTTAAAAAGAGTAGTCCATAAATGAGTGGTGACTCGCCAACTTCGCGAGACGACTAGTACACATTTCTTTGCGGAATCCTCCTCAAGTTAAATTTTGGGTGAGGGGGAGGAGGGGGTTGGAAATTACGATTCGAAACTTGTTAATTGTAAACTTCTACGGAACACACCTCGGGAAAAGTTTTATCCCAAGGTAGAAGTGCAAGGAGAGGGAGCTTTCTCCCCCGTGATTGGCTGAAGCTGCTGCCGCCGCCTTTTCCCCGTAACTAATTTACTGAAACAGCGACTGCCTTACTCCCGAGCTCCTTCTGAAATTCGACAAAAACCATCCGAGCCTCCTACGTGCATTCTAAAAACAAGCAGAATTAACTTTACTTTCAATGGGAGCCGTAACTCAAGAAGTTTACGGTGGGAGCTCAGCGAGAATCGAGCATCCCTGAGAAAACACGGCGATGGCGCAACAGCAACTCCGGTGAGGAAAAAAACGAGGTTTTCATAGAAATTCCTATGGAGTTCTCATTTTTATTGACGGCGTATGCGAATAGAGAGTCCAAGTTTCATTCTTCAAACAAGGCTCATGTTCTACACACACGGGATTTTCAGAGTAACTTATTTTTGCTCTCATTCTGTAAAAAAACTAAGTTTATTTTCCCCGTTCATCACACTGAATTTTGATCCAATGAAGAGAATAAGATTACCATACGAAAATGAACGTTTTCTGATGCCACGGAATGTTTTATGCAAAAACGCACTTAGCCCAGAGAACAGTAAAAAAAATGAGACCACTAGAGGCGGGAAAGATGAGTCAAGAGGTACCTTCGTGAGTGAGTCCTTGAAAAAAATAGACGTCCACCAAATGTTCTATGCTTCACAAAGTTGATATAGTTTTAAGGAATGATTAGCATTTCTTACTCTGGCGACGAGGCTGGAGAGCATGTTAAGACTGGAACAGAGTTCGTAGCATAGATCATCAAAGTTTATGACTCCAAGTGCGCCCTGGCAGAGTATACACACGCCCACGTACCTCAAGTTTCACTCGACCCCTCTTTTTTATGCCTGCATTTTCCACCCTTACCTCACCCTCAATCCCTATAATGGCTGAGGATAGTCTAAAGTTGCCAAGAGTCAAGGAGCGAATACAGATTCGAGACGAAGTCCATGACGGACTAAGTGACGAAATTGGGCATCATGAGTTAAGGGTTTGAAATGTTGGGAATCACTAACAGATCCTCGTTTGAAGGATTCTATCATCTTCCGCAGAAATTTAAGGATGATTCCTTTCTGGTGACGTTAAATTTACAGTAAAAATTCGATCGGCAATTGCACTACGGTAGGTTAGATGACGAAAATAAAATTAAAGATACCTATATATAGAAAAGTAGCCAAGTAAAACTCTCTATTTCGGTGTAATGGACAATACCTACCCAACGATAGAGATACAACTGAAGTACCGGATACGTATCAAGGTAGAAGATTTTAGGCTTTTTCCATACGTAAAATAGTTGGGGAAATTGCAGATCTCTTCAACTAGCGTCCCGAGTTATAAACGTTATATCTTAATTTACACAATTCCCAGCAAGCCACCATAACGGTGTGTGGCAGGGGGTGAATTCCCTCCAAATATGAATTACATATCAGGCATTAAAAGTACTAGTAATTATATTCTAGTCTAAACTTCAAAATTTAAAAAAAATATTAAAAGAGCAAAGTAAGCATGCAAAAACATGCTGTTAGTTGAGTTAGCTTAGAGTTAGCTTTAATGAGAGGCGCCAAGGGGTCCTCAGTTAAACGTCCCATTCGAAGGAAAATATGAGAGAACACAATAGGCAGCATAGGAAAGGGTTAAGTAGGTAAAAAATTGCTGGAGTAGCCTGTAGTGCACGAAGCGTGTTTTAATATTACTAATCTATGCATTCTAGGTAAATAAAGACATATGTATATATTCAGTGAAAAAGTTTCTAACCAGTAATCACTTGGTAACATTGTAGACACTTATCGTATAGTTTCACGTGACTTCTATACTAATAACAAAATAATACCTAACTAATAATGTTAACTAATACCTAACTAATTTCATGTAGTAGTATGATTGTAGCTCTTATTCGCATGTCAGTGGAGTATGCATGGTAGTATTCATCCTCTGCCACACACCCTCGCGGTGGGTAGCAGGGTATTACGTAGATATTGATGCAAGTAGAGACCGGTATACTAATATTAAGGAAAGTTTACTCGAATGTAAATGCATGCCAGGGGTGGAGCTACCCTTCGCCCTTGCGATGGCTGACAAGACGCTATGTTCATATACGTTCATTATAACTACATTCTCAAGACACGTGGAGGTATTTTCAGCTCCAGATTCTCGTAGCAGTAGGCAAGACTGTCAGCGATTGTGGACGACCTCGCGACGATAGAATCTTTCTCTCCTCCTTTCCCTTCCGTTCCCATCCTCATACCTTTCCTCGCGGTCTAAGGCGCCTTGAATGAGGAGGCAAACTCTAAACCACAGATGAGAAAGCGCCTCCGGCCACAGCGGGAGAAGCGGTTGCGGCGCACGGCATCGCCGACCAAAGAATAAGATTCTGTCGCGCTCTCTAACGCGCGCTGTCTTCACGGACTGGAGGCAGGCGGATTCGAAAGAGCGAATTGTGCGTGTCTTACCGGATGACTCACTCACCAGCGGCCGGAAATTTTCGGATGCCTCGCTTATTTTTCCGCTAAACTCGTTTCTGTCAAGGAAACGACCTTAACGGTCCCCGGCGATAATAAAGCAGTGCTTAATTGTGCCGTTAAGACCGTCGACGGTCACTACGGGAATCGCGAATGAATAAAATGCGTCACGGATTCATCCTCCGCGCTCTGGATGACACGATGATAAACATACAGCAGAATATCTTCCTCGATGAATCTAAGTGTGTGAGATTCGCCCGTGGCCTAAGCAAGAATGATCGAACACTGTGACCATCCTTTAACGGGAGATTTACCATGGCATTATCCCACCGGGCCATCCGTAAAGAGTGGACGAAATTTTGCTGAATCAGATGTCGATATATCTTTACTGCCTTATTAATACATCAATTACAATGTCTCAGATGGGAAACGCCACCACATTGTAGGATATAACGTACGCTTAAGGTTTAAGTTGAATTAAAAAAACAATCAGTTTTTTAAAGCGTCAGTTGCTATGTATTTGAGTACCCCTGCGTATTATGGCAGATTTGATGACGAATATATAAAAGGATTTGCTACACAATGAAATTACATAAAATACATAAAAGAATTGCTGCGCAATCTACAGTGCTTGGGGGGCATGTTCGATGAATATTCACTTTTTGAGGAATGCTATCGAGGAAGAATTTAATTTACACTGTAAAGTTAGCCAGTATTGTCCTAGATGGGAAAAGTTGGCTCGGTATTACTCCGAGAATAAAATCAACCGTCGACGAGTTCACTCGGTGGAATTTGGAACTGATATCTCAAAAATACACTTTTGGGTCCTTCACACCATTTATTTCACGTTATCTCTACCGTTTTCTACCTCCTCAGTTCATCATGAATAAATAAAACCACTCTTTATACAGTAAAATCCATGCGCATGGTTTTCACTCTTAATAATGCCTGAAGAGGTAGAAACCGGTAGAGTAAATGTACAATAAAATACATGAAATATAAAAAAAGTATTTTTGTGACAGCACTTCAATAAATTAAAACATGGACAGCGTTAATTAATTATCTAATAGGAAATAGTGGAACAAAGAGTGGAAAATACGGGCCCGAATATCAATTCCGGACTAGGGAAATAGGGCCGGTTATTTCGGCTAATGGAGACAAGTTTACAGGTGTAAAACGCTATCTATTTGAATGCTCAGGCATTGGGTCCCTAGAACGACTGGACACTCAACTGGCCCTCGCGTATGAGTCTTCCTACGTGTACTCCAACACGCCTGCTCCTGTTGAGAATCCGGGATAGTTGTCTGTCAAAACGATCGCCACTCCGAGTCCAAGTGGACGCTTATTGCTAGAGTCGCATTGGAGTCCGTTGGAAACGGCTACCATTACAATGAAACCAGGAAATTACGGAAATGGAGTGGGCAGGGCAATATGACCTCCCGCATTAGTCCGGAGGAGAGTGTGCTTGTCCCTTCGAACGCAAGGGGCCGAAGTCATTTGCCGTCATTGGAACTGCTTCCTCTCCATCCCCAAGACGAGGCGAGAGCTTCCTCAAAATTATGCAGCGTCGTTCGCCCCGAATGCGAGCGTGGATTGGTAGCTCCGTTAAGTGCACGGAGGGTTAAGGCGCCAGAAACCCACCCATCCACTCGGGCGTATCCGAGAGATTCCAATGCGAGTTGCACCGTTGCCTTTCCGCCAACGCCTGGACGACTCTTTTATGTCCTCCTCGTTGGAATTGGAAATCTAACGGACCAATCAGCAGCAAAGGTGGGGGGACAGGACGTTGTGAAGAGGCACGGGGGAAGGAGATGTTTACTACCGCCATACTTTTCGACTTTCACCTCCGCTTGATTCTCCAATAAAAATTATGGCGACAAGAATATCTTTTTTTTTCATGAATTCTAAAGGGATTCGCACGGTGGGGGCCCGCGCAGTTCGATGACGCCATTACACAAATAATACCATTAAACATCGAACCGAAGGGATTTATGGGCATTATCAACCCTTCTTTTTTTCGACCAATTCGCTCCCGGAGAACTCTCCACGGGGGCGGGGTGGATACTCCATAAAAGATTAGCCACACGTGAGGAAAATTACGGGAGTAAATAAGTCGTTGCGACCAAAGAGGGGGGGGGGGGGGGCATAAACACTTTCACGTGAGGCGAAAATATTGAAAAAGATGAGACTGGTTAATCCGGATCAAGGGCTTCCGATTTATAAAATTAAAAAAAAAGCTTTTAATTAATATTTAAGGTCACAAATTCAGCCACTCTAGGAAAACACGAAAACACACAACGCCTGGGGGAGATAAATCAGTCTTTAATAAAAAATTGTATTCCATAAACAGCGAGACATTATCCATTTGTCAAGTGTAGGGGTGTGGCAATTTGGACCGACCGGAGGAAAATAAAATTCATCGTTCCGTCGGAGTAATTAAACTGAGACAAAATAACCACCGCAGGATATCATTTGAAACAAAAAAGAATAAAAATAAAACACGTTACCTTTTATGATAGCTATAACAATAAAATCCGGGAGAACATAAGTATGCCCAGGAGATCCCCTCCCCCCAACCAATCCACACTGATCCGTATTTATTTAACCTTTGTCCGATGGCGGATAAAAAAATACAACCCCAAAATGGAACTCAATATGAAATGACTACTTGAGATTAAAATATTGATAAAATCGGATTTTCCGCGCCCGCTCAGTTCTTCATTTTTTTTGGGAAAACATGGGAAGTCCCGCACCCGACCATTTATTGCGGATCCAGAGGATAAAAAGAGGAAAGGTTCGGTGATGGGATGAAATAAACTTGAGAGGAAATGGAAAAAAATTCACACGAAATAACAAAAAAAAATACAGGAGAGGGGATTGGGCTACATATCCATGGGTTTGCCCATGCGTCGGTAGTTTCTGAGATGGACAGGAATCGTTCTCCTCCACTCACTCTATCCCGTCCGCTATTACCTCCGCTGCTGCACTCCGGAAACGAACTACTTCATCTACGTTTACAAATATCCGGCGAGCCCATCTCGCAGTTTACGGAAGAAAAAACGCAGAAATCACAAGTAATTCTTGGTTTCATTAATTTACGTAGAAAAGTATCAAAAGCCTACTGTCTAACGTTGGAGGGGAATAATAAACCACAGAAAAAGAAAACGGCTATTACATTACGTAAATATCGTGTGGATCTATTATCTGATGATTAAAAAAAACAATCCTCAAATAGTACGTTTGATCATTGGGAGAGATATATTGTACAGTCTAAGGGTTTGAATTAACTCTTTCGACAAAAAAGAGTGAGCCGGTGCAGCGAACAAATAAATCGGCAAGTGACTAAAACAATTAAAAAGTTCGTCAAGTTTGTGTCATCTATTTTTCTTAAACCAGAACCAACGGCATTCATTGGAGGCGTGAAGTGCGTTCCAAGGCTGTAACATCTAATTTAAATGTATTTGCATTACATTTATTATGAGGTTATCGATAAAAAATATCTTAAAAAGCAATTAAGAATACGTTCGCAAGCAATTACTAATTTTTACACCCATGTGGCACTTTATCAAATGTTACAAAAACAGTGTGTACCTATTATATGAAATAAAATTAAATTGAAGTGGAAAGTATTAGGTGCTACGACTTCAGATGGGTCGGTAAGTAAGGTAAGAATCCTATGATACTCATCTTTAAAACAAATACAACGTCCATGCTCCGGACGGGATTCGAACCCAAGACCATTGCCACGCCTGCACATTACCGACCAGCTCTACCGCTTCCGGCATGAGATGACAATGACGGTCCTTATTTACAATATATATAACTACGCCAGTTTTTTTCCACTACGGAGTCGACTCTTGAGATTTAGGGATTCTCCAAATTCTCGTACTGCCTGCGACACTGACAGGGGTTCATCATCACATCCTTTCAAGAATTCGCCCACTCTCGGCGCACACTTTACAAATCGGCATTCAGACCCACTCCGGTGTGATCTCATATACTGGCAAGACATAGTCAAGTGAAAATGCGACGTTTCACTGAACCTTGCCAGTTCCGCTCCAGAAGCGAGGCTGCAAGCGTACACGGCATTCGTCAGTCACGCTGCCAGGCGACGCGGACCGACTCCAAGAAGGATATGGAACGCACGGCCAGCCAAGTACGAGACCGTCTAACGGACACGCGCCTGTGACCGATTCCCTTTTCGCCGAATGTAGAGATATGAGACACGCGGGCTGGACAGAGCCAATTCTGAACACGGTGCGGTGCCGTTCCATGATGGGAATTCGATTTTTCCCACCAACTTTTCATTTTATTCTGGAAATCTTCCATCCGAAAAGCGCAAGTGGAGAATAAAGGAAAAGTTGGCATTTTCCCGAGTACCGCATGCTTTAACTCCACACCTTTCCCCGCTCTCGCGTTGAAAAACCATTGTGAGGTTCTGCGGCTGATCCCATCCACTCTTAAGGGTTTGAGATGATGGACGCGGAAACAAGCCATAGAATATAAAATAAAAGGAACAGAGATGAGATAGCATTTTTAGTTTTTGGAATCTAATACCTTAGCTGGATTGTGGCCCAAACTTCAATTTTGCACGTTGGATCCCTAAAGTATTTTACACAGTGCAAACTGTATGATCACATGCTAAAGAAAAATACCTAGATCCAAACGAGATGGAGAGAAAAACCCGGGCAATAAAAAATTTACAGATCATTTTATGTTCCCCTGAAGTCTTTTTTCTTGATATGATGACGCACTATTGAGCGCAACATCAATCCTATCCTTGAATAATGTTACACTGACAAGGAGAACATTTTAAAGGAAGAATCATCAAGGTTCAGTAGCTGACTTTCAAGCTATTTTAGTCGTTTCTAAGGGGACTTTCACAGTTATCGGACACTGATTTCTATAAAAAAAGATCTATTTGGGAGATGGACAGAATAGGGATGCCAAACTACGAAGAGGACGCATCGCAAATAAAACACTTCATCAACGGCAATAACATTTTCAACGTCAAAGGGGGATCAAGAACTCCCGACAAACTAACTACTAATTTAGCGATCGCATGGCAGTAAAATATGGCCAAGATTATAGCATAATTATCGAGTGAGCACGTTGCATGTAGTAATTACTGTGGGACACACCCCCCAGCTAACGTTATTTTGGGGCACCATTAAAAGCCGTGGCTTAACTGATTAGGTTATTGGTCGCGCGCTGCTGATCCAAACAGCATTCGGCCCATAATGACCACTCCGGTTAGACTGATCGGAAACTGGTCGGCTGGCTCGCTGACCCAAATGCGGCGATTTCAATACTACCACTGTCTGTCATGATATTCATTTAATGGCGGATTTCAAGCCTTACCCAGGGCACTAATGGTCACCAGATGTCTATGTACAGAGTACAAGCACGAGATAGCTTAAGCCAGCTGCGACACAATTGATTTTTTCAATTGACACGGATTTTTAGCATGCAAGGTGCTACTACGCGACTCCCCTGGGATTCCGATAAACCTATTTTGATCAGGACTTTCATCCAAATGTAACTATTTTTACCCTGCGTTACTCGCGTCATGTTACGCCACGAACAGTTACGCAATTTAATTGTATAAAGCCTTTGACCATTTATCAGGACCAAGTCACAATATAGATGGTTTCTCACGATTTGTTTGTGATTAATGAAAAAAAATTTACGCGTGAAAGATTCACTGTATATCGCTGTTTATTTATTAAAAAACCGTCGAAATCACACGAAATATTTCATTCAAATGGAAAAAAAGTAAGCAGTCGAGAGACAATCCTCTTGGTACCACAATGATATTATGAGGTCCCCTCGGTATGGTTTCCATTGGACCCATGTTGGCTAGCGATTTTCCATCAGCTCAATTTTGTAGCATTTGTAAACCAACTTTCAATTTAGCAAGAGAGAAAACTAATATAGGAGTTAAATGATTACCATTTTATCACCCGCAGCCGACTACGACGGCTGTGCGACGCAGGTTTGCTTCTATTGCCGACACAACTCGATATTACCGTCATCACCCTTCAGCATTGATGGCGGAAAATACGCTTTCAAGTATTTATCAATAGATGCGCGAAAGAAATCTACATCCCGAGAAGGCTCGTGGAATAAAAAAAGGCGCGACACCCAGTGTCCCTCAATGTCCCAGAGCATTCTCGGCGTTAAGGGGGAAAATTCATGGAACTTTTATAATAAGAAATTTAATGTGTCGCCTTGCAAACATCCTTGCTGTTTACATCAAGAAAATGAAATTATTATGCTTATACTTTAAGAAAATAAAAGAAGCAATACACATTCATGTTGGATTTAACTATGACCAACCATAATTAAGCACATTAATGCCATTATCTTTTTCCTAATTTGCCGTTCGCAAATCATATTTCATTATTTATCATTCCTCCTTCCTTTGCGCACCTATATAATGAAGGTGATGAGTCGCCATGATAATGGCACTTGTACGCCAAAACCATGGTCGGTCGTTGCTAATTACAATGAGAAAATAGTAGGTATTTGTTTATTTTCTTAATCACGTACAGCACGGTACTGGGGTGGATACAGACAAACACATTCCACCCCTCCGATCAGGGGCAATAAAAGCCTATTTGCCAGGCCACCCTCGTGATTTTCATTTTCCGCCTCCTCTTCCTCCTCCCACGCAATACACCCCCTCCCCACCCGAGCCCTCTTGGCAGGGGACAACTTTCAATTTTGAACGGCCGAAAGTATTTAGGGCATATTGCGATGCCGTAAATTTCCCACCCGCCATTCCCTCTTCCAAAAGTCCCCGACCATCCACCTGGAACAGCTCCTCCCCTCCCCCCCGATAACAACCCACCCCGTCGCCCAAAACGGGGCATTATAACAGCTCAGCCGAAAAAGACTTCGGCGGAAAAGTTTCCGCCAAAACTTCTTCCAACACCACAACGGCGTAGCTCATCTAGAAAACGACTTCGTAAAGCATCGTAAAGTGCGCTCGCTGTTCGGGAAAGGCATTCTGTTCCGCACCTAGCAATGCGTCCCTTGAGCCTCTCGCTAACTCCACCTCCTACCTCTTTCACTTGCTTCCCTGTTTATTTTCGTCCAAGGACTTTTGGAGGGACACTTTTGGAGTGAATTACATTTTCACGCCCGGGCCGTCGTCCGGGCGATCCCAGAAACGGGAACGGAACAGTCGCTTGTGTGTGTCTGTGTGTTAGCAAAGGGGAACGAACGGATTCCGCGCGACGTATAATTTCACGTCCACGAGGGGAGAATAAAACGGAACCCTGAGGCGGAACAGAAAACCTTCACCATTCATCGGAAGGAGGAGGAAAGAGTCTCTTTTTTTTTAATTTTTAATTTCTAACTTTGGCCCGCGGGTCGTTCCAATCGAGAGAGAACGATAGATTGCCCCATACCGATACCCGTGGATGATATAGCGCGCTTTACCTGCGGTGAAAATGAATGAAACTAATTACGGAAGACGGAGGGAAGCTACTAAAAAAAATCGAGCGCAAACGTTTGCCCAAGTTAACAGCTTTAAATCAAGCGGGAAATTACGTGAGCTCGCAAGGATACATCCCGCATTAATTCCCTGCCTTGAATCTTTCGACCAACTTTGGAGAAGGACGAGATTTAGAATCACCTCAAGCAATTAAAACAAGTTAATTATTATCACGGAAAAAAGTGGGCGCATCAATACATTCCAGAAAAGTAAAGTTTTAATCATTTTCCATCTCTCAATAGATATGATTTTAAAACATTTCTCTGCTCTGTATACACAACGAGACACTGAGAGTGAAAGTTGCCATCATTAGAAAATCCAGCGATAAAATAAGAAAGAGGTAATATAGTATTTTTGTCAATACTCTTATCAATTTTCAGATTCTGGTAGATCAAAAGAGCCAATCCATTTCATTCAAAATAAATACTGTCGAAACATACATGTGCGTTCATGAGACAATAACAAGGGCAGTATGACGCAAATTAGGAATAGTTACTAGCACACTGCAGTAGGTCGAGAATGAGTTTTCATTTTCAAAGGTCATAATTTACAATTAGCGCTCATTCTGAAAAGGAGTGTACACTTAAGGAATGAAAAAAGGCGATCAAAAGCAAATTAAAGATGGAAAATTAAGTAGGAAAGTGTCCTAAAATGTATTTTCGGTGCTAGCTCGGAGATTCCTTCCCATCGGTGTTCACAGCTAGCAACTAGAATAGCAATGAGAATCAAGATTTGCGACACCATAGACGGACCCATAATGTCTGATGTTTATCTTTCAGACGGTTTATGCCACTCGCATGACCTTATTAATTAGAAAAATTACTTACGATCCTCCTTTAGCAACGAATCACAACGAATTCCTATAGTCTAGGGTAAAACATCACAACATTTTACCAAAGAACAAACAATAACTGCCACCTCTCTCGAATCAGAGGCATACAAAGAATTTCTCTTTCACTTTTTCAGTACGAATCCACACTGCCCAAGCAATGAATCCAAATTTATACTGAGTGAATAAGCGCCTAAGATTCTTGACAGTGCTTACCCTCGCACACAGGCTGTATTGACCCTCGGACCCCGTCAACTCAAGATAGCGACGGTCATACATGCACTGGAAAGCCGAGGCAATCTCGGAAAGGATACGAATTTCCTGCCTCATTGGAGGGATCAGAGGTTCAAAACCAATCTCGCGGAAAGGACACATTCTGTTGCAAACGGGAAGGGGGCAGAAATACACATCATCGATCGTTCAAAAACCCGCCATTCCGCTAAGGGGCTCGAACACGAAAGCGAATTGACGCAAATACAAAACTTGTATGGAGGAAAAAAATACGCTTGCGGAATAAAAGATAAAAGACGCGGCTGAACACGAAAAGCAATAAATATCACTCAAAACGTTGTCAGGGAAAAAAAAAGGTGTTCCGATTTTCTTTTTCCTATTCATATTTTTCCACACATATTCCTCCACGCATATATCTCCAACCCCTTATGCGTACATACTTTTTCAGAAAAATTCTCCTCCGGCCCGGAGGGGAAAGAACAAGAAAGTGGCGAATTTTCGAAAAGGAGAGGTCGCGCGAGAAAGGGGAAGGCGGCATTTCGTGGGACGGAGACCGACCAAGAATATGGGGAACCGGGGAAGAGAGGGAGGAGACACATCTGCAGGAACTACTTCTCACCTCCCTGCGAGAGAGACGAGCGCTTTCTCGCTTTGAATTTTTGGCGCAGAAAAATGCCTTTCCCCACCCTCCACGGTCCGTCCTCTGGTAACAACCTCCTAGAGCCGAGGAATGGATATACGCTGATAGATGGGGTTCAGAAAGGGGGTACGAGCGACAAGGATGGGAAATAAGGGAAGAAGTTCGAATGAGCGTAGCGAGGAAGAGATAAGTACGAGGAGGAAGAGACGTACGAGAGGAGGAGGAAGAGGTGAGGGAAGAGTTCGAGGGATTGGAAGGAGAGAGAGAGAGAGAGAAAGAGGGCGTTCGGGAAGGGAAACTTTTTCGGCGGAGGGTGGGGTTGGCATTGGAGTGTGGCAAGGGAATCGGAGCGATCAATGCAGGCGAGAGAATGTTTCTCACGAAGTCTCCAGGGATACGGTGTTGTTGGGGGCGGAGCGAGGCGGGATCGGGAGGTAGGGAAGGAGAGGTAGGAAGGAGAGGATCAGCAGGCGATGGAAAAGCAAAGGGGGTTGGGAGAAGTGATGTGGGAACGTAGGGGATATACGCGGAAGACTGCAAAAAAAAGAGAGCTGGGGAACGCAGGCTGAAGTTTGAATTGAAGATAGGTATGGGTTCCGGGGATGATGGAGGGTGGGGGAGGTAGGAGAAGGGGATTTTTGCCGAGATAAGGTGGTGGGAAAAGATGAAGGAGCGGGGATGAAGGCGATGGGATGATGAAACGAGAAAAAAAGACAGAGATGGAGAGAGCCCCGGAACACGTCTAAGGGAAGGGAAAAAGAAGAAAAGCCAAAAGGAAGAAGGTAAACACGGAGAGAGAGAGAGAAATAGTAGAAAAACCACCATAAGTCGTGCCTCGAGGAAAAACAAGAACGAAGGAATATAAAAAGGAAAGCAAGCCGCCCGACCTAAATAAACTTCAATTTGCGGAATAAAAATAATGGGCAGAGGAATGTTTTCCCGGGAAAATATCAACTCCAAAAGAATCGGGTATTCGGGTCGGGTAAGGGGGTCCCTCGAAGTTTGAGGGCGTGGGGACCCCCACGCAGATGTAAATAAGTCGGAAGGAGTAAGAGAGGTCAGAGGCGTGGGTGGGCTTCGAGGCGAGAGGGGATGGGATTGGGGAATAGGGAATGATCTCCGCTCCCACCTACCTCTCCAGCCCCTCTCCCGACCCCTGCCGGTGGGACGTGGCAATTTTTAATCTTCATCACTCGTCCAAACTGTCATAAAATGTGGAATCTGTGAATATTTCGCAGCCGGGAATATGGAGGGAGGGTGTGAGAACGGCTTAGCGGGTCTTGCGATCCGAAGCGGCAGGGCTAGATAGAGAACGAGAGCTGATTTCCGTTTCTTGAGGTTGTAAATAGTCCTGGTGGGCAGAAAAAAATACGACAGATACGCAAGAGATTGGCCGCACTTTTCCTTCAAGTAGGAGAAATAGATCTAATTCCTTCCCGTATATTCGCATGGCACCGCAAGGGACACGGGGTGATCCACACCAGGAACGAATAGCCGTCGAAATAACAACCTTATTGGCAGTAACTAAATGAACAGTTTTACCGCAAAGTAACCTAAATTAACCGAAGACACATGGAAGCTTACTATACAATGCAATTTAAAGTTCCATCATCCCGGGACAGAGACGGCACACGTCAGTTGCACAAGATACATGACACTGCACCAAAGATGATGAACATGATCGAATCAACAGATATATCGGGTACTCTCAGTAAAGTAGCAAATGCAATAAACAAGCAGAACATTGAAAAAATGCCGGTAACACGTCAGCTTAGAAACCCAAAAGAAACAGGCTCAACAAAGTGATATCGTGTTCATCTCAGCTGCCTAAGATTAGATGGCTCATTATAACCTCAGCAGTTCTTAACCTTAAAATGTAATTTTTCTCTTCCTTGGATGATAAAATACTAAGTTAAAATGGCGAAGAATCACTAAAAGTTGCAACAATGCGATAATATTCCAGTGAAAGTAACGTTATGGTTACGTCACTCTAAATCGTGAAGTTTCATGGAGTTGTGAATGGAAATTGAAGAGGAATTGAAGACAAGGACTGAAAAAAATAATATCTTTTAGTTATCCGAAACTTGTTGAAAAAGAGTTTTCCATGTACATATAAACAGCATTCCAATCGTGTGAACACCTGTTTCCTCATAACACCAGAAATTAAATTTGCTAAAGAGCGAGGACAAGGGCTGATTTGAAATATACCATGGATATTAAGGAGAAAAGGTAACTAACTACTAACGCAAAAAACTCACGCCATTTTCGAAAAAAGTTATGATGTCATTCAAAGAATTAATGTGGTGAATGAGACTACCAATTCACCTGAGTGCTGGAGTTACTGATTAACTTCTATAATTGTAACGCGAAAAATGAGTTATTTTAATATAAATATCGCAGAATGAGCCTCATATCCGGTAAGATAGGTGCATTTGGTTTGAGAAATAGGGTGTTTGGTTCAGATGATACGAGTTTCCGTTAATGGAGGTAAACGAAGAAAAATTGATTTTTTCCTGTTGCCCGTACCAATTATAGTGCTCGCTATTTGGATCGATTGGGGCCCACAGCCAGTACAAGGTAGGATAATTGGCTGATATGCCTAAGCCAACTAATTCCACAATGGATTCATCTCGTAATTTAAAAATGAGATCAAATAGGAGTTATGATATTTATTAGAATCCGTATCTTCTCTACTTTAGGAAAATTCTATAATTCTCACATATTCCAAAACTTCTTTATCATACAGCGGTAAACATTGTTGTGCCAAGCTATGGACCTGAGATATGTATGGGATAGCAGAGACATAAGCCCTTCCATCAAAGAAAAGGGTAATATATCGTTTAATTTATCAATATATGTACCACAAAAAAGAATATTGAAGAGTTGAATAAATTAACAAGGAAGTGAACATCTAATAATATATTTTCCTCGCGCTGTTCCTACGAAAAGTCTTTTAAGCGTTTCCGAGTAAGTAATTGAGAGTAAAACTATACCATAATTAAACCACTGTAGAATATATAAAAGGGTTTCCAAAGTATGTTGTTTCAGCTAGATTTCAAAACTTAATCCGGATTAAAACACCAAGGCAGGTTTTATACAAGTAATGAGAAATTCCTTTTTAGTACAGTTTTACCTCACAGAATATTTCAGCATGATTTAACTTTCTCCCAGAAAAAAATCGCCGACCGCCTTCGAAAACATCGGTAATACCGACTTAACTGGGAATATATTTTCATTGGCGGCACGAGAAAGAGACGGAATATTTGGTTTTCCCCCGGATTTGAGCGAAAGGGAGGGTAACTAAGCGGTGCCTACGCTCTTCAAAATCTCCACTCCGCTCGCTTGGAGGCGAAGGCCCAGGATTAAGCCCCTTTCACTGAGACGAGTCGGCGAGAAGGGCGTTGTCAATGGTAACCTAATGGTTTCCGGCTCGGGGCCAATCACGCGCGCGTAGACGTTACCGGATCACCCCGGATCAACTACTCGCTACCTCTATACATGCGCAAGGGCGACGTCTATTGGCGCGTATTTTTTTTCTTCAATAGGAAACCATAATCCTCTCCATGCGACGACCCAGTATACACCTCCGCTCGGTCCCGTTCCGGCCTTTGTGCCGTGCCAAGGTTGGGTCTTCCACTCCGCCTAGCACGCGTGAAATAAAATGTCGACTGGTTGAAATGGGCGGCACGATAGGAAAAAGGGTGCTGTTATTTCACCCTTTATTCATAATCCTACGCGATGGGAGTCAGCGTAGTATGCAAGAGACGGATAGGAAAAGGGAGGAAGACGCATCGGGTAGAAAGCGACACGGGATCGAGCAAAAATGAGCAGGTTCATTACCGACGTTCCCCGTATGTCGCCAGCAAAATTATGGAACGTGAAGAGCTAGAGAAAGCGAACTGAAAAAAGGAATTGCTTATTACATTAGTCATAAAACCATATGTAAACAATCGAAAGATTGATGTGGCGCAGCTCTTCCCTCGATCCTTCGAATGGCTGACCTATTGATATTGATATGATTATCCTCTTTCATATACCTCACTATTTGTTCGATAAGTATCCCTAATGCCTTACTTTTCTATTCTTCCCATTCGCTTTACCCGAAATTATTGTCTTACTTAGGCCATCACGTCTCAAAACAGCCAATTAAGTTGTCCCGTCTTCTTTTTTTTTAGAGTTTTCAGCAGCATTCTACCTTCTCCCACTCTTCTTGAGACTTATTCGTTAGCCTCTCGGTTGATTCTTTTTATCTTCACCATTCATCGGTAGTACCTATTGATACAAAAACCAACGAAAGTGACTGACTAACCAACGAAAGTGACTGACTGAGTTAGGGCAAAATAAAGATGGAATGAGTTATATCATACATGATATATGTATATTTTCAATAAAAATAAAATCGGTGCTCAAACAATTATCCCCAATAGCAAAGGAAACGTTCACGCCAGGAGGATTAAGACGAAGAACGGAAGAAAAAAGTCTTCCTTCATTGACTTATTGGATATGACAAAGCATTATTTCTGTTGTGCGCAACTACCTTAGAGTATGAGAGGAGAGAAAAACGGTGGGAGATGCTCGAAAGCATATCCACAAGGATGAGTGCTTCCTCGAACGCCTGGGATCCCCTCTTGGCAAAAATCAAATTCTCGGAAGCTCAGGATGGGTTTCAAGCAGCGCAAAATTGACGATGACTTATTGACGATGAAGTTCACGGAATTGCTAAGGTAAACCACTACGAGAAATGGAATCCTTTGCTTTTAAATTATATGAACTTGGAATATTCTAAATTGAATTTAAGGCGTCGGTTCCTCATTATTAGCATTTTATCGCTCAGGTAGGCTTTGAACGACCATGAATACTCCTCATCCGTGACTTCTGACGACCTTCGCATCATAATTTTACCTTCTTCAGCTCCGCATGCTTGCTACCGACTTTCGTTCCATGTTCAATCACTTCATTCATTGACTAGTTCCCCCTTGTTCCTCGCATTTAACAGGTCTTAACTCTTCCTTCCTCGACGTTCAGAGTCCCGTCACTTCAAAATTACTTGCTCCATCTTCTTAATATCTGAAATAAGTAGATACTTCACATGAAAATACCCCTCGAAGCCTTTCGTTAAGAGTTTGATAATGCCGTCGCCAAGTTACTCTACATCCTCACAATATTATCTCTTTCCTGACTCTAACCCCTTTTTAAACACACGTATAACTATACCTGTAGGTCTCCTTCCTCATTAACAACATCAACGCATCTTCTCCGCAATCATAAGTTCGTTTTCGTTCATAAGTTCGTTCGTTCGTTTTCCTCTCCGTCCATCAGATTTTTCTCCTCTTAGGTACAGGCATCAAAACATTGTAACGCAATTCTCCTAATCAAGTGATTCACCTTGCCTTTTCTCACACTTTCACTCCGAGTCCCTGCCGTTAGTTCCTTCTCCTTAGTAAACGTCTTTTTTGTTAAAGCAATCCTCCTCCTTTATCTTAAAAAACGACGTCCAATTTCAACTTCATCAATGCGCAAAAATCGATACCACAATGCAGGAGAGTGAAATACAGAAGACAACGGGTAGAGATAAAATAAAAAAGTCATGATGAACAGCAATGTTTAAGTTCATACCTTAAAGATGAAAATCAATATAGCAATGGCCAGAAAAAAAACAACTGAAAATCATACGAGGCGTGAGCTTATGAGTGCCACTCGTTTGCGACGTGGTACCACCAGATTCGACCCCTTCACAATATCGAACATATAACAACAAAATTCCACTTTGTTCATGAGGAAAAACGTGTTCCAGGAATACAAGGATCTCAACGACCGATTTAAAATCGGTTCTAGTGAAAAGGTAGAGGGGGCCTGGGAGAGATCACTCTCGATTAAGTCCTTTTTTCGCAAAAAGTTTCCACTCTTGTAACAAAGCATTTTCCTCTTCATAAGTGATGAGAATAAGGGCGTTTAATCCATCTCAAAAAATTAGAGTGCTTCCGAGGATATAACGTCGAAATACGCTATGCGTCAGATACACTGACCTTAGTTTCACGATCGTGAAATATTGATGTACTCATGATTCATTTTATTCACCAGAAAAAAAACGATCAGAATTAATAACGCGGTGACTTCACTCAATCTTAATAAAAAACATCCCATTTAAATGTTCAATACAGAGATTTCATGAGAATCCAAAAAATCAGTCCTTCAAATGAAGAGACTTTCCAGCTCGCCGAACGTAGGCAGTAATATTACTTGAGTGGGTTCGCTCATTTGACTTGCGAAAGAATTTGGGACGTGTAAGGAAAGGACGACGAAGCTTGAACAAGTGCAAAACTTGCTATTAAATAGAATGTATTCCATAAATAATAACAAAATACTAACTTTTTCCGTAAGCGAAATGTTTCAACAAATCGTACGAAAAATTAAAAAAATCAGGATAATTTATTTCCTAAACAATACTTCATTACCATGTTGCGGATGAAACACAAACTACAAATTGCATTTTTGAAGAGAAAGAATCATGAAATAACACAATAACCTGACGAATCTTGCCTCCACTTTGAATGAAAATATTTGCATATAAAAAGAGTAAATTGAACGAAGGCACATAGTTGTCAGTAGAAGGTCACCCACCCACTATCATTCAGATCTATATATCTTCAGACACTATACTATATATCATTGCTAAGGGTGTGTTTGAAATCGCGCGGAATATCTCTAATAGATAACCAAGGTGTCATCTGTATACAAACACAAATGGTTCACGCATTAGGCGTGTTCGCTCATTATAATCCCACTTATTATTTTTACTTGAGTTTTTCTTATCTGTTTCCAGCATAGATGAGAAAAACTCAAGAGACAACAAGGATTGTAATGAGCGATTCAAACACCGAGTCAGTGAACAGTTCATGCTTGTAACACGTTACACCTTTGTTACCTACTCTAGTTAGTCCAGACGGTTTCATACACTCCCCGTGTTTCACCTAAGAAAATCATTGAAGAAAATGAAACAAACTAAGAACGTATCTTTTATACTTCTTTTAAACAGAAAGAGTAAAGATTAACGGGGATATTTTAGCAATATTCTACGGAGAAGAACACGTTTTTAACAATGGATCTGGGAGGTCCACTCCCAACCTACTGCAGAGGACTGCGGCAGTTATTTCTTCGAACTACTCCACCGTTTCAGTGGATTTCCCATTCGCACCCCGCCCCTTCCTCATCAACACCCGGGCCGCGGAAAAAGTCCATTCGGAGGTCACAACAACTCCGCGAACTCAATCATAACTAGGAATTCTGAGAGGTAGACCGCAACGTTTCCTCTCTCGAAATTTAGTCGTCGTTGGGGGTTTTCGATTCCGTGAAAAACGGCAGTGTGGTCAGGGAGGTTTCAGAATGGAGACGAAAATCAGAGAAAGAGAGGGTGCATTAGGACGAGAGCTCAAATAGTAGAGGAATGATAGGGCTATCGTATAAAAGTACCGTATTTTGTAGCCGCACCTCTACACAACTGACGTCCCCAACAAGGACTTATCACCCAAAATGGCTTGGTATCCTGCATCGAGAAACCTAGCAGGGAGTACACGGGCACAAAACGATGTGATAAACTTGATCTCAGTTATTTATCGATTGAACAATTGTGGTTAATATAACCACAATTGTTCAATCGATGTTTCACTCACTGGGATACTTTTTTTCTGATTGAAATACATAAAACTACCAAAAGTAACCAAATAATAGTTCTAAAAAATATCTTCCGATTGGAGAAAAAAGTGTCATCCTATCATCCTACTGTTAAAACCTTCCAGCTTTGAGTAAAAGGTGGAAGACAGACGAACAGTTTTTCCCTACACAAGAACTGTTAAAACTACATTTCACCTTTTTCAACGTAAAAAAAATAAACGAATAATAAGAATCAATGACCATTAGGCGATCATCAAACACTGAGTAATGTAATTCTTAGAATGTTCGTTAAAAACTTAAAACTGAGCTTTACGCCGCACATATATGTTCCTACGTCACGTCTACCATGCTCAATAACTACGTGTGATCCACGAAAATTTATTATCAACACGGATGGAGAAATTAAATTTAATTCTGAGGCAAGAAAAAGAGATTAGGCGACCCAGTTCGACGATATTGTGCGATTATAAGCGATTTGACTACTAACCTCTAATTCGGACAGGAGTTATACTTGCGCTTCAGTGTATCTTTTTACAAAGGCTACACTTTAAAAATTCAAACGGTATTAGGATTAAATGCTACGCCTCCGATGCATGCACGCTGCGCTAGGTGAGCTACATATATGAATGTGCGGATATGAAAGTAATGGCAAATAATCGTTAGTCAGCTTCGAGGAGGGAGTAGGAAAACATCGGAACGCCACGAGAAAGATAGGTGGAGCTGAGTGAGATAAGAGAGCGGGGTTAATGGGAAGGAAGAGATGGAGGTAAGAATTGAGGAGAAAAGTTCAGAGAAAAAAAGAAATAGTTTAGAGGAAGGAGGATACAGGTAAGAATAGCACATTACGATAAATCCCAACCAAAACTCCTTCGTCCTGAGGTAGTTCGGCAAACGGTGAATGGAAACAGGAAAAAAAATATAAAATTCGAAAGGTATCCCCTGCTGATGGAGGCGAGGAAGAGAGTTTAAAGAAAAAGGAAGACGCATTGCGCGAGATAAACGGAGAAAAAGGCAGAGAAATGATAGAGTGGTAATATTTAAAAAAAATACATTAATGCTATCATAACGAGCATATTGCTTATGTCGTGAGTGCTCATTGGTGAGATTTATGTCACGCCATATACAGTATATTGTTGGCGGGATGACGATACGTTAATAAACAAGAGCAAACGAATACATAGTTGATATGGGCCCGCTTTGTTTATTCCCTTTCCCTGCCACTAAGCAAACACAAAGATTCTTATCCGGTGCACCCGAGGAGGGAGTTATTTGCACACGCGAAGATTTATAACCTGCACGTATGCCCGAAGAAAGGGCTCTCGGTGATAAATGCCGTCGCCGAGACGCGGCTTTCGCGTCTCGTCATGGAAAGAAAATATAAAGACGCCGTGGGAATTTTATTTTTCATACCCAAATAACGACCTCGCAGAATAAAAATTCAACCATCGGAGCGAAAATGATTTTTTTTTCGAGAAATCCAATGCCCCCAGGTTAAATCACGATTGACTCGGTGCACATTTCTAATTATGAAGCCCGAGTTCAATATTTTTTCCTGCAATAACTGGTATTGAAAAAATAACGATATTCAATGGCGAAACTTCGTCAATTAAGATTCCACTCTTCAATATCGAGTGCCCGGTACCCTCGTCGAAGATATGCACAAAAATATTAGGGGGAACTTTTGCTACTCGACTACTTCCCGTATATTGACGGTGCAACCCTGTTAACCGTATAATCTTGATTTCGAATATAGTTACAGCTCATTTTTATATACCTATGGCAATATGGGCCCGAGTTTGTAAGTACGATCCGATCGATCAACAATTATATACATGAATGCAAGCATCAACAAGCATTTATATGAATGCAATGGAAGCGATCGGAATCGTGCAGAAAAGTGAACCGTGTTTATTAGGACTTAAAATGGGAGGTGACGAATTAAAACTAGATCTAACGAGCCCATCGAGAATGGAAATTTTTCTTCCGACTGAGAGACAGACACCCCTATTACACGACTGCTCATCGTTCGCAAAAAAAAACTCCATTAAAGCCGTTAAATACTAGAGCGTGAAGAAGCAATGTTAATGAGTCAACGAAAACCCGACTGCAAACGAAGGCACTTCGGCATTATTTTCGAGAGCGCACACGACAAAGCGAAAGAACGCGAAGAAATGCTTAGTGGGAAGAGGGAAAAACCTAAAGTGCAGAGCTCTCGAATAAACTTTAAAAAAATACAACTTTTGCGAGTGAGAGCTGAGACGCGGTGGGTGGGCGTAGAAATGAATGCTGCAGTGAAAAAAAAAGAATAACCTCCACGAATGCTCCTTCGAGCGACGTGTTTACGCTCTTTTTTTTCTGTTTGTCTCGCACGGCTAAAAATCTCCGGGGTGAGCTGACGCACGGTGCGCGAGAAAGGTTTGCGGAGGAGCCGAGAACGGATGGATGGATCCGGTTTTTACGAGTCATTCACGTCCCCAGGCGAGGAGACGCGGTCCCAGGGACTGAACAGGACGACACATTGGGGCAGCGCGGGTGGAGTGGTGGGCTAGGCAACACCTCCCGGCGAATCTCATCTCGAGGGGACGGGACGAACTTGCGAGGGTGAGGAGGGGATGCTCCATTTGGAGCGGAAGAGACGGAACACATTCGTCGGCGAGGACGAACGAGCCACTTGCATCTCGTGCAGAGGGAGACTTTGTTGCAGCGGCTCAGGGGAGGGAAGGTGTGGGACTGGCGATCGGACGATCGACCTGAAATCGAACATGGAACAAGTTCACTTCCGAGAGGGGAGAGAAAAGGTTGAAAGGAGAAGAAGCGAAGGAGAAATCCCAAGGGTGGACGGAAAGAAAGCAGAAAAAAAAGAGTTCCTCCACTCAAAAGAGTTGCGGGATTAAACTTACGAACGGAGTTGGACAACTGAGGTACTTCTTTCTTGCAGCATTGGGCACCGCTGAGTACTTCACTTCCTCCCGAAGTTCGCGGCGATTGAATCGGGAATGGGCGATGGGATGCTTCGCTCGGCGGATCCGCGGTCGAATCGATAGAGCACGCCAAGTACGAAGCAGTGAACAAAAAAAAACCAAGAGAATCAAAGTAGAGGTAACCCTCCGGATCGGGAGAAAAAGGAGGATAGAGTGAGCGAGGTCCAGGGATTTACAGCAGGAAAGGGTCATTTGGAACAAAAAAAATTGAACGACTTCCGCGTGAAATGGGTCTCAATGGAGTCGGGCGAAACGTGCCATTTACTAATAAGAAGAGGCTGATTGAAGCTTTCGGCGGCCGCGGCGTCAACGTCGAAAAAAGCCACCAGAAACGTGGGCGAAACGTAGGAGGAAAGGATAAGCCCTGCTTAAGTTATCGCGTGATGTGAGCTCCAGGACCATGTCCAGTTCTTTTTTGTAACAGGCAGATAAAAGCATTACGCTTTCGTGGTATCTCACGAAACGGAAAACTCACGCCATATTACCCATCCTCTCAAGTACAGGAGGGTTCTGAGAAGGTGAAACGAAAATCACCGCATCCGTGTCCGACGCGGGATTTGAACCAGCGACCTTTGGGTTGCCAAGACGGCGCGTAATATTGGACAACACGGACGGCTTCAAAATTTCAATTAGTAACAGTAGAATTTGGGTATTATGTACCCCAAACTGCTCTTCACCCCCTGCCACACACCCTCGCGGTGGCTTGCAGAGTATCGCGTGGATATAGATAGATGAAGCTACATCGCACCGCGTAACCTGAGGCGAACATCCATAACCGAGGCGGGAATCGAACTCACATCCTTTGAGGTGCGAAAGCAACCGAAGTTAACGCCCCTGCTACCCTGGTGGGCATATTTCAGCTCTTGTTAATTAGGCCATGAAGAAAAAAATCCTTGTTAAGAGATAGAACAATAATCAGAGTTAAAATAGAAAGCCTATAAAAAATGAAAGGATGATTCCGACATCGTGGACAAGGTGAAAGGTCAAACTTAAAACGGAGCCCTTAAGGGCCGACGTTTTAACAGTCAATCGAAACGTTGCTTCAAGGGCCTAACTCGGTGGAGAACCCACGAAGTCTTCAACCAAGTAATACGCCTGGAAAACATCAAATCCTACTTGAAACGGAGTATTTGCGGCAAAATGCCAACCATTGGTGGGTGTGACGCCCAACACGTGTCAAAGGAATTCAACTTATCACTCAGCGTTTTCAGGTTTAAAATTGGGGCGTGGAGAGTTTCGTAACCGTCACTGTTGTTTCTTCGTGCTTTTCTTTCATCGAAACAACCTTCGGGTTGATCACTGTGTGTGATTCGGACACGAGAAAACAATACAAATAAGATATATGGAGGGAGAAAGAATGTTTCCAACTGATGTCAAAAACAACCCACCACCCTAAGACTCCAAAACGGCTTCAACGGTTATTTCTCACGGGAGGACCAAATACGACACAACCAAGAGGACGCTTCATGCAATTGTGATTTTCAGAGCGGAATGCGAAGATAGACCGAAGGGATAGTGATATTTACGGAACAGGATAACCAATATTTATCGAGCGAAAGAACACAGAAGGCATTCTGGAAAGTATTTATTATTTAAACGGGGCGATGTTGACTCGCCCTATCGGTACTTTCTATTTTAAGAGACTGCGGAGTAGAAAATATGTTTAAAAAAATGGGGATCATCGAAAAACGAGTGTCTTTTTTCGGAAGAAAAAAAGAAGAATACAGTCGGCATTGGAGGACATCACCGTGGGACGGATCCAACCCACGTCACGCTTCGCTGGATGGCATAGGACGACTATTCGTTTCTCCATGTTCCTGGAGGTGCAACGGGTCCATCGCCACCGCGGGAGGAACCCGAGCCAAACAATTTTCACCGTTAGACATTCACCCGATAAAACGCAACGGCATCGGCCGGAGGAAGAGTCGCACAGGCAGCAAAATCTTCTCACGGGACACTTCAAACGTTTTCACCGAGGAGCAAATGGATTCGGAGGAAAGAGAGGATCGGAGGAAGAGATCACCGGTAAGCGAAATGATACGCGATAGTCTCACTAGGCGAAAGACCTACGACAGAAATTTTGGGGATCAGATTCAAAAGAGTACGGACGATAAAAGCTTTACCTACTTTACCTACTTTTTTTTAGTAAATGCGGTATATTGCAGGGAAAAATCACATGATTTCTCAGGGACACGTAATTCTCTATCGGCAATCCACTCAATATTCCTGATAAAATGTGCCTAATTTCCTCTCAGGACCCTTCGCCGGGATGGTAGGCTCTAGACTGTGTTTGGCCCTCAAAAGTGGCTCATCAACTTCCATGCGCTCCTTAATTAGTTGTTTCGCGAATTTCTAACGCCATTTTCTATCAGACTCTACGGTTATCTTCATCGCCGAGAGTCAGCTATGGCTATATCGTCAAAGTAGTGGCTTAAATGAAAAATATCTCTAAATGAAAAATATCTCAAAAAGAAAAAGAAGACAAATATCAAAAATTTAACCGGCCTATATGAGGATATGTGGTTTTCCAGGTTTTGTTACCATCTATACTGGCAAAGTAACTTTTTCATCATCTACACTCTGGTAAACCATACCTGTTAATTGGCGTATGTATCAATTTTCCATGACGCGATAGACCCATCTACATCTAAGCGATACCCTGATTCTCATCAGCTTATGAAGAGCAAGAGATTTACCGACAGCTACGGTAAGGTCTGTCCTCACCATAATCTTACAGGTAGGTGTAATTCATTGCTATTCCCTGGCTCAGAATTAATTTTGTCATGTTTTGCTAAATACCGTGACGAGATATACGATGCAAAAGTGAATTATTCAAAGATGCTATGTCACTTTTCATACTAGTAACTACGGAAACACAAATTTAGGACAGCATTAGATATACGTTTCAGTTTCCTTCCTTTACTCCCCAGAAACTGATGGATGGACACCTAAAACTACATGTAGCAAGACATGGAAGCGACTTGCGTGCTGATACGGTGAGGCAAATAAAAAAAATATAAAACCTGAACTCACTCAAAAAGGTTTTTCCGCCATGAAGAATGATTTATTTTTTCGTTACGCAGATTCCAGCAAATTGATCATTTTACATGCACCACTGCGTCCGAGTTTCTCCGCGACATTTCCTTCACGATTGTTACGAAAGTCGTGAAAACGAACACGAGAACACAATGGGCGCGAGCTCAAGGGGTCGTCCATAGGAGGGAACTGGAGAGGAACTAACTAACTTCGCGACACGAGAGGAAAAATACATTATTAAAAAAATAAAGTAAATCCGATGGGGCACTTCTGACGTCATAACGCCCACAGAAATGAAAACGATAAGAATGGCGAGGGTAGAAAGAAGCGTGGTCGTGGCAAGACGAGGTGGATTTCCGCGTGGAAAGAAAAGGGGAAAGATGAAGGAGTCGACGGTGACCAACGAGGAATATAAATAAAAAGGGTTAAACCGAGGGGCATGGAGGCACGAAAAAACAGAAGGAATAGCATGAAATTCCCTGAAGTTTCCTGGGGTGGCCGTCCTTCCCTGATTATGCCGGGCAGTGTGGGGGTTGAGTGCGAGGTTTTCCAATTAAGGGGCGAAACAAAAGCCGACGGTGTTGGAGAGGGGGCTTGGAGGGAGAAAGAGGTTGAAACGCCGGAGTTATGTGAGCTGAGTCGGGAGGTTAGGGAGAGATTAGCGGCGGGGATTAGGAGAAGTTGAATAGTAGACGCGCGCACGTGGGCGACGCCTCCGTGGGCGTATTCCGGGCGGCGCCCGACTTGGGGCATCGCATCGCGATGTCAAACGAACGTTTCCACAGGGTCACAGCGTTGGCAAAACAAATGGAGTATGGCTACCATAGACAACACTAACGTTCTCTTTGCATGTAGGCTATGTAGGCACACTTAGATCAGGTGCATTTGGACATCATTTTTTCGATGGAATAGCAAGAAAAAAAGATATCTAGAAGGAAATCAAGCGCAATTCATCTACCTCACTCGTTAAAGTCACCCTGTACCTAAATGATTGGTTGCTTCCGTTACTGGGAAAGGATATTTTGTTGGAGCGGAATTCAAATTCCAGTTCCAACCAACCCCAATCAAAATACAAAATCTCTATGTGGTTACAATGCAAATCGAACGAAGAGCGCAGACAAATGAATATAATCCAAATACCTTGAATAGGTAATTTATTATTTTTGAACATATCTAAGATGATTTATGGAGATGGCAAGGGTACATATGGTACTCAGGAGGAAACAGGAGGCACTACCATCCAAAACGTCCCTAAATTAAACCTAAATATTTTTATATACCTCGCCATTAGCTCATATCGCATTCCCAATCCTCTTACCCCATCTCGTTCCCACAGCTGACGCCTACATACTAGACATAAGCAAAGCTTGGCTGAAAGATGGAATGATTGAATTAAGTTGCAGACTTGATTTTATAGGAGATCCCAACGCTTACGCTTATGTCACACCATCTATCCCAGCATCTTACACCTATGACAAACACAACATCCATGTCCAAAGCGGATACAAACCAGCAACCTTTGCGTTGCCGGAACGACGATTTACCTACCTAACTACCATGGCCGATTGTTTGAATTAAGATCTAAAATGCTATCCCCATTGACTTATTTTCTCGTTTTAACCCGTGATTGCAATTAAGTTATGCTTTTACGAAACATACATTTGAAGCTGTACCAAAAGTAGTTGGACACTGTACCGGTTAATTTTATACGAATACGTCGTGGCATCGTATGGCTGTCTCAACGCGAAACATTCCAACACGTTCAGGAAACCTGAAACCACACCAATAGTGACTCGGGAAACTTGTATGAGATACTCCTTATGTACTCCTCCAACCATTTCGTGGGGATCAACCCTTCCGGCAGAAAAATATGGAAAGAATTTCAATGGAGACAAGCCAAAAATGTTGGGTCAAATTTGTTCAACACTCTCACGTCGACTAGATGTTCTCTCACTTCTGGAGCTAAAACTAGAAATGCCCCGAATAAGCTTCACTCTTTCAAAAGATCGATATCGCATGTGCATCGCAGTCGAGGCATTGGGGCGCCTCAAAGCCCTTTGTTGGGATGGATACGCGTGGGAGGTCCCTGGTCGGTATTTGGACGGGACTGGAGATTAGGGAGGACGAGGCGAGCGGCGCTCTGAAGGGAGAAGGAAAACACAGCGCCAGAGGGAGAGAGGAAGACAAAGAGGGATGAGGGAGGCGAAGAGAGAGAGGGATGATGCCTGCTTCCCAATCCGGGCCTGAGATAGCTCAGACTCCGTAAACATGGCTGGAGATGGCGCTGAGGACGGATGCCGAACGCATTGTGCACCGGGAGAGAGAACCACAGGGACGCCCGTGAATTTTCACGCTGTTTTCAAACGAACGCGTTTAAAATATGCCACGCTCCCAGTTTTAAATTATAACGAAGGAGAAAAAATGTTGGACGAAGAAGGAAAATTGAAACTCTCCATAATTACAATAAAACGAAACAAGGTATTTCCTAATCAGCGCTGCGAAATGATTAATTATTTGTCCCGCGTTAAAACGATGGACGCATGTCACGTCAAAAACAAACGAAGCACGGTAGCAATGTAAATTTATCGACATGTTAACGAGTTCCACATTTTTAGCTAAATATGAGGCAAGAACAAGGCTTCCAAAATTTAATTAAAATGCCTGTACAGCAAATTAAAGGCCGAATATTCTATTAAATAAACTTAAAAAAATAAACTCACACGTTTTGAATTAACGGTGAGGCTGTCTCCCCATCGTTTCGCCGAGTTATCAACAAACACACACAGGAAATTAAAAACTAAGCTGATCTATTAGGACTCAATAGAGTAAGTGAAATTTTTGTTCGTTCCACGAAAAGGCCACGGATCTATTTTATAAAAAGGTGGGCACTTTTGCAATTCGTTTTCTTCATGGATTAACACCATCGAAGTGACCACCATATGGTTGATTCCTGGAAATGCAAGGCTTCACGGAAGTAATCAAACTGATTCCCACCATCCCGCTGCAAGGAGAGAGCTATGCAAGTACAAACATACGCCGAACCTTCCCTCGGGTGGGACGTTGAATTTCACTATTTCTTTGCGCCATCCCCGGGGACTAAACTCGTGCCAGCGCAAGAGTTTCGTTCAAACTTCCGGTATAAGCAATTCGGGATGCATCGTTAGCGGAGCGGCCCTCCCCATTAGGGTAAATTACCTCGGCGAAAGAATACCTCCCTGAAATGAACAGAAACCCTAACCCTTCATACCCCTGTGTAAATGGAAGGTGGCGGGGGATATGGAGCTAAGATGGCCACGGTGCGTGCGGGCATTAGTTCGACGGTAAATCTGAAAAAAAAGGAAGAGCAAAGAAGGAAGATGAACCCCAGATTAGCAGATTAAAACTTGCCATCCTTAATGGGAAGCCAAGAGGATTTCATTATTTTTTCAACGAATTATAAGACAGACTCTCTCCAAATTATTTTTTCTACCACGGCGAATTCGAATGACTACCCCATAAGGTTTCCGAATCCTTTCCATACGGGAGAGAACGGAAAAGATGGGGGGATCGGGTTGGTGTGGTGGCTAGAGTACTGGCCTCCCATCCCGAGGGCCCGGGTTCAATTCCCGGCAGTGGCGGATTTTTCAGTGGAAGACCGGTCCCCACTTGAGTGTCTAGTGGAGGGCATTTCAAGTACAGTACTCCGTCCGTCGGATGGGACGTTAAGCCGTGGTCCCCTTGGCGCCTTTCGTTAAGAGTAGGCTAATGCCGACGCCGGGTTTCTCTCCACCCTTCCTCCGTTCCCTAAAAACTCCTACCATTACCCACCTATCCTATATGGCGCAAATGACCTCAGCTGTCGGTCGCCTCCCCTAAATAACCAACTAACTAACGGAAAAGATGGGATTGCATGAATCAAATCACACTAGGTTCTGCCTACCGTTGGTGCCCCTGTGCTAAACCACCCTTCATCGGGACTCCTAGCATGGAACTCCGCCGCCTTTGCAGCGACGGTTGAGCAGCTCCGGCCGCAAAGAGAGAAAAGAACCTTCCTTCAGACGGCCGGGCGAAGGGATCCGAGCAACGCGCCTTGCGCGACCGTCCACGCGGGAATGCAGTCAATTTATTCTGAGTTGGAACGGTGTCAAAAGGATTCTCTTGCGGCTCCCTGAGAGGATCCATCCGCGGGAACGAGAGAGACGAGGCATCCGCTCGCGCCACGGGTAAGTGCATGGCTTGAGGCCGTACACTTACCTACTCGCCCCCGACGTGAGAGGAAAACCTCCGAATTTCCAGGGGAATATCACACCAGTCGACAAATACGAGGCGAGATGGCCTTATCACTCGTGCCCGTGAAAAAAAAACAAGATAAACGTAGTGACATAATTATCATTTAAAAAGACGAAGCAGGATACACGCTATTAACGTCTAGGTAACTAGGTTTTATGCACTGAAAACAAAATGCATATTTATCCTCTTCCCCGAAAGATTAATCCCTCTTGTGGGTGGGTGTTGATTCGATAAAAAAAATGTGTACAACAGCCAGAAAAAAGAAAAAAGAGATAATAACTAAATTTTGATTGTCCCAAACATATATTTATTGATATAGAGTACCAGGGCTACAATTACACTCAAAAGAGAGTCTAAAACGCTTTTTATTTATATCACGGCAAAAATAAACACTGAAATTGAGCTGTTTCAAAGGGGGATAACTTGCGCATACGCTTTCTCAATCAATACGCAAGCTCTTAAAGTGAATGGCCAGAATGTACATGGACAGAAAAGGATAAAGTAGCAATTCCCAAATAATGGATAAAAATTTCAAATCCGTTTCCAATAGCATGCCGATTCATGCTGACGAACAGAGCCGAAGGTTACGGATCGAGTACGAATGGAATGTACACCACGATCGCCTCCTGCCTTTGACCGGAGATGAGACTGACTTTAGGTCCCCATTTGGAGCGGATAATTCGTTTTGATGTGACTCCCCGAGGGATGCCAAATGAAGCCACAAAATTACATTACACGCTCTGCACTGACATTGCCGGGTTCTCACTCATTACATCTCTCTCTCCCCGAGACCATGCATAGCAGTTCCCGAAAACCATCCATACTCCCCGACACAAAAAAGAACACCACAACAGCCAAACATATCCATAAAAATATCCGTCAATGGGAAATAACCCCGGGCCTTATTACCATTTCCTTCGCATCCACCCCTCGTCCCACCTCCCCTTCTGAAGGGTGCATTTATTGTTACGGCACAAACAGAGCCGAACGATTGCGATTGTGTCACTGTCAAGAGGGGCTATATTTTTTTTTAACGTGCACACGTATAAATATAAACGCACATTATGAGATTCCTTCAAGCGCCATCCTCTTCACTTCCTCCCCACACACCAATACCACCCTTTTTGCTGCCACCCCAAAAGTAAGGGAAAAAAACGAACGTAAAAATAAACATAAGCAAAACCCTAAAGTGCATGTTTTGGAACTTTGGAAGGTTGGACAGATTTGTAAAGGTTGTGAGAAATAAAAGGAATGCTTAAGCAGGCGGGAGGGTCGGGGGGTGGAGAGGGTATAATGGAGTGGTGGTTGGGAGAGGGAGGGTAGTATATATAGAGAGAGAGGGAGGAAGTAAGAGAGGCAGGCAGGTTGGAGAGGTGGCGAAGGGAAAAGAGCGAGGTGGTGAGGGAGAGAGAGGGCACTATAAGAGTCGTGAAAGGGCGGAGAGTGCTGGATGGAGGAGAGCAGGAGGTGGGTTGGATAGGCATTATGCCGGAATGGGATTTGGAGAGACGCAGGGCCGGCATTGTGAACGGCGGCGGAGTAAGGATGGAGGGGGATGTGTGCGAGGGGTAGACAGGACTAACGCTATAGTGATGAGGGGGGGGGGAGAAATGGGAAAGGGGGAGCAAAAGGGAGTTTTTAGGGCCCTGGAAAGTGTGGAGGCAGGAGTGGAATTGGGAGGATATTGTGGTTGAAATGGGGAGGAAAAAGTGTAGGGGCCGGAAGAGCGGCGGAGGGCGCGGAAAATGGAGCCCGGGAGAAGAAGACAGAATGGAAATGAAATGAGAGAGGAGAGAGAGGAAAGGAGGGAAAACAAGAGAGACAAAACGGGGGTTGAAAGGAGGAAGAGCGATGGGGAGGAGGGAAGCGAGGCTGGGAAAACACAAGGAAGGACGGGAGGACGAGATACTGGAAAGAGAGGGGGGAGAGGAGGTTGAGCAGGAAAAAATGGGGGAGGGGGCGCTTTTATTATATATTCATCACCAACTTTTCGACGACACTTTTCAGCCCCGATATGCTCAGGGTATTTTCGCAAGCACACACGTTTATCTGCAGGGACACGCCTCATTTATTCACGCGTCCCCCGCAGCCGAACCCCGCGATGAAGGGAAGAAAAACGAAGCTCCTCCACGAGGGAACATCCGAAACCCCGCGAAACCTCCGGTAACCCAACACGCGGAAAAAACTAGAAAATGGAAATTCGAATCCGAATGTTTTCTCTCCTTCCTCTCCCTCTCTCCAACCTCCACAAGGCGTAGCAACGCATCACGGGAACAACTCGCGAGACGTCACGCGGAACGGAACGACAGAATCCTGTCCGTAGTACCTACTGCCTGAAACACCACTTAGGTCGTCGTAAAAAAATATACTTCATCCTTCCACATTCGATAGCCAAATAACGCGGCGCGACGCGAGTCCGACCGAATCCGAGAGATTGAGCGGGAGACGCGGCACACGAAGCATCATCTCGACCCAATAACCTTCCGGATGGAAAAGGGTAGAAAAAGTGAGTGGCACGTGAAGTGATGAACGAGAACGAAAAAGATTTGGGGAACGACGAAAAAAACGGGGCGAAAGGATCACATTTACGGGGAAGAGTTCTTTTTTCCAGTAAAAATGACGCAATGGACATGAACAGGAAGGGGAGTGGATAGCTCGATCATTTCCGCGAAAATGCCGAGTCAACAGGGAGGAAATAGGATTTTACGGCCAAGTAAATTACATTACTTAGTCAGAGTTAAATATACTATATAACAGAGACTAACAACCTAAAGTAACTCAAGCTTGTAGCCACAATAAAACGCAATCTGAGAGAGACCCTATTTGGCGACCCTTGAACTATAGAATTCTAAGAAGCGGCATTGTTCAAAAAGAATCAATATCCTGGAAAAAGTTTTCCACCCAGGCACTGGTTGAAGTTAAAAGGACCAGAGTCTCCATCGTATTTATTATCTTACTTAAATAACGAGCGAGCAGTCGAGATTTCTCTATTCCTAAAAAGCTTCCACTCATAACGAATATTTTCGTCGTAATATGTTTGCAGAGCACTCTAATTTCGACGAACGCGG
Source organism: Platycnemis pennipes (assembly GCA_933228895.1). Lineage (NCBI taxonomy): Eukaryota > Metazoa > Arthropoda > Insecta > Odonata > Platycnemididae > Platycnemis > Platycnemis pennipes. The sequence goes on from OW121849.1 coordinate 43,164,408, forward strand.
AGGCATTCATGGCGAAGTGGAAAGGTCGAATTTTAACATGCAAAGTAAAATCGGAATTCGGTAGAAAGGACCGGGCCATGTAGAATTAGCCTGAGCTCCGGCTGTAAAATGGGAAAAATAAAAGGGGAGGAAATTGACGCTGAAAGAGGGCCAAGTGAGTTAGGGGAAATTCTGGGGACAAACACGTTCAGGACATCACAAAGCAGAAAAAAAACCATTGGTGAATAGGAATGTGAAGTCATCTATTGGTGATAAATGATATGGCCAATCTTTTATCGATCAAATAATCTATTTTGAATTGTATAGGTATCGTAAAGCAATGAGTTATTAGCCAATCAATCTTTATTTGCAATAGATTGATTGATTCATTCATTAAAACGGAAAATTTAGACAGTTAAGGTAAAGAATTGGACTAAATTCCATGATACAAGTTCTCAAAAATGGTGATAGTTTTCGGCCATGAGAATTCAATTTAAAACCACATAAATCTTCAACTATCACCCCTGATTAAGCAGAGAAGTTTAGAGGACATTTTTACAATGGTATTTATGCACCAAATGCATTTCCCAACCTGCACTGCACATTGCTCGAATGGTTGCGGTGATTGCGAGAAGAGCCTGGCAGGTTTACGAGGAAATATCCGAACTTCTCTGGATCAGCGCTTGATTGAATGGGGGACAGCGTTGGGGAGCGTGGAAATTCAAAGTTCTCCGACCTACGCGGACAAGCAGTCACCCACATTACCACATGGCGATTTGAGTGGCCAGGGATTACGATTCTACGAAGCAACGGCACCGGCGTAGCTCCTTATTCCCAGCAAAAATTTCCCACGAAAATCTCGTAATCTCTAGGAATTTAAATGAAATCCACCGAATTCAGGGGTTTTCCTCAACCGGCACCCACACTCCTCTGCGAAACAGCATGAAACAGAATCGGCGACGGACCACACGTCTCCAGCGATCGAAGCGGTCCAGCAGTGGTGGAGAAATGCTGGACAGCGAGGAAGATTTTGTAGCAAGGGATTTAGCGATGGGAATTAGGACGGAAGAAGTTACTCACCAAAAATGCTGTCGTATTTAATTATTAATGTTATTATATATTATTTAGCCATGCCTGGGTCAAGATTTTATAATTCTTCCTTTAAATTGCTTTATTATACACTTACCAAGACACGGAAATACTTTCATACGCACATCCAGACATAACTACAAGTAATCTCGTACAGACTTCAATAAATCAGTTGCAATTGAATTTTTCTCTTACGGCCGCTTTACACTATACAATTTTTTGTGCAAACGCTTGCATAAACTGAACGAAATACTATGTTTTTCTGAATAAAATTAGAACAAGTTCTATTTTACGTTCAGTCATTCAGACATTCGCACAAGCGTTCACACAATTTGCCGCTTTACACGGTACAGTTTCCTCATACATACGTTAGTACAAGAAATTGTACAAAAAACTGCATCATGTAGAGCGGCCTTTAAAAAAATCAAAATTAACTAAAAACTTGTTCTTAAAAAGTTCTGAATTCTACTAGCTAATGTTAACTCCACCCCAGTACGCCTAGCGTAAAAAAATACACGAGAGAGTACTGGCTCCGCATCCAAAGAGCTTCGGGTTCGAATCCCGACAGTGCCACAGCTTTTAAATAAGTAAACCGGTCCCTAATTAACTACTGAGTGGAGATTCCTTTAAATCAGCCCTCCGTCAATCAGATAGTCCGGTAAACCGTGGATCCCATCAAGCTTTTCGTTAAGAGGAAGATAGCAGCGACGACGGGTTCCTGTAGACACCTCCCCCACAATGTCAGTCGGCAAAAGAAAAAGAATGGAGAGAAACCCGGCGCCGGTACTAGCCTGTTCCTATCGAAAGACATCAAGGGTACCACGGTTTAGCGTCCGAACCGACGGACGGAGCACTAACCTTGAATGCCTGGGAATAGGAGGCCAGCACTCTTGCCGCCACACCAACCCCATCCCCTTCCAAACACCATGTAAGTGGCCTGCAGGGTACATTTTTTATTGTACCCTGAATGCCACCACATGGGTGTGTCATGCATTACCGATAGGGATTTGCTAATTGCTACAATACCGATTCCATTGTGAACAACTTACTGACTACGAGAAAAGGGCGACTTTAAACGCGCTATAGCTTCCTAACTCAACCTCCATACAACCCGATAGATTCCGCACAATGACGATCATATACATGTGATTCACGCAGTGACTCATATATTTGCACATCATTCATGTATGCACGAGCAACGTATATCGCCAGAAGAAAAAAGTCCACGCTATTCTCAGTCTAATTTATCACATCACAGCCGGTGCCTAATTTCACTTTGATAAAGAGAAGTTTCGACGAATAAACATTCAGATGGCGTCCAGGATTTTCATACGAATTGATACGAATAAACAGCGCAAGTATATAAAATAACCAAAAGACCCTGAAATTTTGGATTCCACGCGAATGAAAAAAATTAAAAATACCTCATCGAGATAAAGGGATGAGCCTGAACGACGCTAACATTGATAAAGCCACCTGGGTATCCCGGCAGAATATCCACAAGCAAAATTATGGACGGGTTCGGGATCCGCGCGTACGTTTTTTTCGACTGCTGCGAACGACCTCAAAACCACAAACGCAGGCGCAAAAAAAATATTATACTTTTTTTAGCTTTCAAGCTTTGGCTCAGGGGTGCGCGGACCCCGGCACGTACATTTCACTCCGTAAATTACATCGGAAGGGGAACCTTGACTCCTGATACGATTCCTTTCCGAAGGGGAGGATTTAAAATTAAGGGCGGAGGAAATTCGGAGGGATAGAGAGGGGCGGGGGGAAGGCTAGGGTGGAAGTGAGAGAAGGGTAAGGATGGAGAAAAGGGGAAGGGTTGAACTCCCCCCTCATCCCCGTATTCCGTTGGGATAAACTATAGAAGCGCACGCATATAAGATCGGCGCAGACGCCCGAACGATAAAGAATGAACGAGGGGACGACGAGAGCTATGGTTGGGCAAAATGACGATTCACCGATACCAGATCGATGGTATTCATATCGAACCGGTCGATATGGTGCCATCACACATGATGGCTGTCTCTCTATACAGTAGCGAGAAGAGTCGCACATCGGTATACATACAAATCGCTACTTTCCATCATTCAAATTACAAACCGAATACCAGCGCTTTATTATAAAAAAATGGAATGAAGTCTTAAAACAAACGTGGAGTACAAAATTAAGGCCTATCAGAGAATACGTGCCCTATTAGCCCTTATTAAATTGAATGCTTGCAGTGCTCCACGGCGGAAAGTAAAACGACACGATAAAAGGACCGAAGGAGGACCTAGTAAGTAGAGCCAATTTCAGCCTTGAGTACCTACAATTTAATGAAAAGTTACTTAATATGAGATGGTCACCGTATCATAAAGAAATCCCTCACGATACTGGAAATGACAGAATTACGGCAAAGCGTAAGTGGATTTTCAAATTCTCGATTCATCTTTTTATCTCCAACACATTTATTTTCTGAATACATCTATATATCCCACCAGTAGCCATTTTCTGTCGAGATCCAACGGATGTTTTGCGATACAATCATCACCAATTGCAGCCCAAATAGCCATGCATTTATTTATTCTCTTCGGAGGTTGAATCATGGTCGATCGTGTGTCAATTTATCAACCATAACCTCCTCTAGAGGTCGGTGTCTCACCGTAATATTACTTTCAAGAGACGTCCAAGCCGTCTACTTCCGTGTGCATAAAGGTGCCTAAAGAAAGAAGCGACTGAACTGTTATCATCATCGATATTTGGATACGATGACAGAATGATGATTCATCTAAAATGACACTAATTTTGGTCATCATCTTCGCTGAAAGAGGCGTGTTTTCATCCACCCTTATTCCTTACCCTTCCATTCCCATTTTTACACCTTTCCTATCTATCTGAGGTTCCTTTCAGAGCGGGACAAACTTGAAACGAACGGATGGTGAACCGACGTCATTGCGTGGGACACATGATATCGAACTGAACATCGAAAGTCCCTACCGAGATAGTCGAAGACGAGGCGAGGGGATGAGTAAAAGAGATGGATGACGAAAGAGAAAAGAAAGGGGAGTCGAAAAACGTGAGAGTTGAAGTAACGAACAAAGAAGGACGACAGGACCGGTGAGGACGAATTAACGTGGGTCGTAGGTGGGCGGAAGTTGAGAGGCGTGGAGGAGGAGGGGGCGAATGGAACCGTAAAATGAAGGGGTAGGGGATAAAAAAAGAGAAAGAGGGAGAGAGAGAGAGAAAGAAGATAATGGCATGCGAAAGGAAGAAAGGGTGTGGGGTAAAAAAAAGCAAGGGAGGGTGGAGACCGCGGGAGAGAGAGAGAGAGGGCGCAGCGAAAAGGGTTTTTGGAAAGAGCAAATGGAAAGTCGCGGAGGATAGAGGGGAATTGGATGGAGATTCGGTCGTGGGGAGGGGAGAAGGGGGAGGGCTGGGAGTTGGACAAATAGCGGTCCGGGGCAAGATTTACTCGAGTCCGCACGGCGTAACTCTTAACGCGATGCGTAAACGCACGGACACCTTCCGAGTTAAATTTAATGGTTGATTAAACCTTAGAAACGGGGAGAGCGCAATGCTTTCCGAGTAAACAACGCGTTGCCGCGCCACAAAAGGAAGGAGCGAAGCAGCGGAAGGGGTTGGGGGGTTGGGGAGGGGAGAGAGAAAGAGGACCCGTGAGAGAGAGGCCGCCGGGTGCCGTATTTTATTAATCCCGCGTTTATTTTCGCTAATTTTTTTAATTGCATCCCAAACCTCTTCCTCCATCCCCACCCTTTCGCCCCTCCCCTCGAATAATAATCTCGCCAACAATGCGCAAATAAAAAAAAAGCGGGAGAGGGGTGAGGAGAGTACGGTCGTGATTTTTCCCGAAAGTAGATTTTGTTTTATTCATACACATGTTTACTTGTGCGTTTTTTTTTGTTTTAATCGCCGAGACAAAGGTGGAACGAACCGAGAGGAAGGAAACAATGAGCACAAAAGGATTTGGTTTAATTATGCAAACATTTTGAAAGCCAGAGCCAGAAACTCGTCAAAAAAATTATGAAACACCCGATACAGTAGCATGAATTATTTTCCTGAGGGGTGGCTGCTTTAGCATAAATAGATCTCGTTTGAAAATTCCCGAGGAGAACACAAAAAATATGTGTGAAGGCTATCATTACGTAATCCAAAATTAAAATAACAAATAACCAAAATGAATCACCGAGAATAATCTATTTGTGAGAGCTCTTAGAGTTTGTCCCATCATATAATTAGAAACAAGGAAAAGAAGAAGCTTCATGCCTTGGCTCAAAATCTTGGAACGAAAGCAAGAACATGAATGATCAAATTGTATAATAATATAGTGGATTATGGTGCATGTGAAAATTCGCCAAAAACCAAGTAAAAATGATCCATCTACATTTCCTAAGAGTAACACAGCTAGGTGGGCGATGTACGAGGTGAATTTCGACTGATTGAGGACATTGAACCCGATGGAATATTTTCCTCTTTCGAAATAAGTGAAAAAAATGTACCAAACTCTGAAAACGAACCACAAAAAATATTTTGTTAAAATAAGGAGATCAATACCTGTTATTAGAGGTGTATATGATTTCATACAAACATATCAATGTTCACATTTAAAAAATACATCAATTACTTGAGCAATGAAATTGCTCCGAAAGGAGTAGCCTTCGCAGGCTCACTTAAGAGTTTTCCCCTACGGTATAAAAATCTCCAAATAAACAGAAAACACGGTCGATGTCAACGACCACTATTACTCAGCAATAATCACTGAAAGACTTCGAGGAAAGATACCCACTTATCTTAAAAGCACATCCGGGTTCACCCCAACAATATCAGCAGCAAACCGAACACAACCGAGAGGAAATAGCGGCGAAGGGATAGAAAAAAGGGTGGGGAACAGCAACGAACGGCATCAATTCATTCCGAGAAAGGTTTATCCGCGCAGAAAAAAAATTACCGCAGGAACATTTCAAAAATCAAACCCTGCGACAAGAAAAAGGGGTCGCAAGGAGGGGAGGAGGGTGGGGAAATCACCGAGGAAGCCCGGAACACAGATGGAGAGAGAGAACGAGGGAGAAATAGAAGGGAAAAAAGAGACCCTTTCCCCTCAGCAGTAACTGGTTACAATATCTCTCGAATCCCTACTCCCCTCCGCTTGCCCCTCCTTTGAGATCCTCCTCTCCCTCCTTTCCCCGCCCCTCTCGAGTTCAATCAGTCGCCTCGCGAGATATATGGAGGGAAAGGGGGCATGGTTCGAGGACAATTGGGATTGAGAATTGCCTTTATTCGGCGGTCGTCGTAGCGCGCCCTAATCTTACACACCTTAAGAAGTACTGGGAGGGAGAGAGAGAGAGAGGGCAACGGTGGGAAGAAGGAAGAAGAAGGAAGGGAAGATGCAGGAGAGCAGAGAGTGTGCTTAGCGAGAGCGGAGTTCAGAAGAAGTGCAGGAAGCCATAGGGGAGGTGCGTAGGGTGGAAGATGGAGGGAGGTTGGGGAGAAATGCTAAGACAAGGGCAAGGAGAAAGAAGTCGCAAGGAGGAAGAAATCACACAAATTCCGGGAGATGGGGGAACAAAGGATGGCAAGTACAAATTTAAAGGTGAGAGGACTGTAAGAGGATAAGGCATGCACATTTCCTTCCTTATTAAGAATGCTTCCCAAATTAAAGGTCCTGGTTCGGGGTACTTATAAATTTTCAAACAGACTCGGTTCTTCTGATTGACGTTTAATATAAAATTACTCTAAAGCTCGATGTGTACGAAATGTTTCTACCGCCACCGTACAAAAAATGGAATTAATGCTTTTTCGCTGTTTCGCTAATGAATGATATATTCTTCGTAGTTAAAAGAGACTTGAAATCTATCTCTATTCCATATCTAATTTGGCACCGTTTGACTAACTTCCTCATCAAAATAACCTGGTGAATTTCAAATGATGGGGGATTCTGTACGTGGCTTGAGAGCCGAACAATACCCTCAACCATTACACTGACCGCCAGTGAGAAGACTACGCTTAACTATGCGTCGGTCAACTGCACGCTCAAATCACTGAAACATGAATTTAATGCAAATTATTAAAACTCCTCCAACTAGACAGGAAAAACTGGGGGAACAGCAAACTGGATTTAAAGTTTAATGAACATAATCGGGGATTCGGTTTTTAATGAAAAGTAAACAAGCAACGCCGTTTACACCAATGCTTACCGCGGCTACATAAAAAGCAATCTCGTGCAACGAACTCGAGGATAAATTCCAACACATTCACCAAAGATTGAGCCACGGTTGATGCAACATCAGAAAATAATTAAATGTTGGGAGCGACGAAAAAGGTCACTTCCCTTCAGCATGAAGTTATTATTAGTGCGACGAGTAATATGAAAGCTTTTCATCAAATTTCCCGGAAAATAAAATCCTTCTGCAAGGAGACATTAGAACATTTTTAATTACGAGCGGAAAACAACGTACACAGGTCGTGATGGAAGAGGAGGGGGGAGAAGAAAAGAGAAAATTGAAAGGCCATAATGATAGATGGGTAGGATGGAATATGAGCGCTAAGCGGTCCAAAAAAAGGGGGAAAATGAAATCCCTATGGGAATGCCATTGAGGGTAGAAGGGTCTTAAATTTGACCGAAAGCCATAAATGGAGCAAAGAAATGGCACAGAAAGGCCACGCGGACGGAGAAAAAATACGGGGAATTACCCCTGGAAATGGACTAAAATGACCAGAAATCATTCGAAAGACATGGAAGAGAGTTTGGATGGGTCCGAGAGGGGAAATGTGGCGAAGAGGACAGGGCAGCGACCGCCACTCGGCCACCGCCGAAGCGACTGATACCTCCGGGGAATCATTTTCAGCGGAACGAGAGAATCCAAGTGTATTTTTTTCGGCATTCGACTGCAACGAGGTCACATAAAAAAAGAGTTCATAGTGCCCACATACCCCGTGAGACAGGATATCTAACCACAGGACCAGGAGCTTGAACTTCACCTCGCGGCAGGGGTTTGTGGGGGATAGCTCCTCCTATTGATGACGGCATATTTCCAAATTTCTCATTTCCCCGCAGTCCTAACGAATTCACCCCGTTAACTCACAGAATTGTGGCGGAAAATTTGGAGGTGGTAGAGCAGAGCGCGGTAAACGAACGACTCATGCACGAGTGATAATATCGTGGCCGAAGGGCGCAATGCTTCTTCGGAACCTCCGACACGTTTGCGACGAATCAATTGCAAAAACAAGTTCAGGTTCACATGTCAGGGTGACTAGCAGAACAAAAATTTCTGGGATCAAGTACCGGGCGGAACGAAAAACTAGCCGTTTCTATCCTTATGATTCACATGTATACATTAATATCTAGTAGCGAATTGAAATAGAGTTCAAATTAGCGCAAAAATTATGACTACCATAGTAATCAACACCAAACGAAGCTTCTCAAATGATAGTGTACTAATCTCAATACCAGAATTGCCGAGGGATGTCTATTAAAATTTGACTTGATTCACAAAAATGACTGTAATTGCGAAAGAGTTTTTACAAAAAACTCTATCGCAATGGGCCAACACCTTTCCATTGAGAAAATATCTCCCAATAGCAACCGCGAAAAATATATTTAAACTTTTATTTTCCAAACGTACCACCAACCTAGTGCTTGAGCCATCTCACGGATATTAGGTGGTTCCCCGTGGAGAAGAGCCCTTTTAACACTGCAGAAAGACGTGGAGGAAAAAGTTAAACATAATTTTTATCGAAGAAACCAACAGGAGAAAAAGAATTTTTACTGTACGTATATGATACGTTTATTTGGCAGTGCCTCGTGTCTAGCGCGGCCACAAACGGGAAAACGCAGGCGGAAAAATAGTAGCGATAAGGGGAACGTAGAGCCAATGCCGTGCGCAAATCAAACGAATGACATTATGGCCATGCAGGGAGAGGTTTAAGGCAGCATAAAGTATACTCCGTACCACCAATTCCGACCCATGAAGACCACAAACGTGAAATCACTGACTGGAAAGTGTCTTGGGAAAAATGGGCACAAAATCATCGTCAGATCCGTAGCAAAAAAAAAGGATTCCTAGGATGATAAATCCCATCACTAGATGCGACCGGAAAAAAAATTAGCATTAGCAGAGAGAGGCTTCTTTTCGCTCACCTAAAATGACCTCGGTATCAAGAGCGACAAAGGAGAGCAGCAGTTGTTTTTCCGGGACCGGAAGGACGGAATCTTATTTGAAAGAGACGATTATTTCCCGAACAGGGAGACTCCTCTGAGGAACATCGAATTTTTCATCGAGCACATACGTATGCGAAACCACGAAATAAATGAAACCCCTTCCCGTCTCTCCGTCGTCGCATTCGACCCAATTCAGATTCCGCGACCGACGCGGACATTAAATGTGTAGATAGTCTACCCCTTTGATTCGAAAACCCGCTGTGGGTGGGGGGTCTCGAATCTGGAAGCTGGGATGAATCCGTAATTGCCCAGGCCAGTGCTAACATGGGAAGCTGCAGGTACGCGCAACAAAACCCTGACGATGTCCGGAAAGATACCCGAAGGAATGCTAATAAAATGAGAGCGATTGGAAAACGAAGTTTTACTGCGCCTACAATTTACACAGCGCACCGGGACGGAAAGGAAGAAAAAGAGAGGTCGTGGAATTTGCTATTGGAGTGAGGGAAGCATAGGGAGAAAAGCGAAGGTTCGGGCGCCGACTGCTGGGGCGAACGAAACGGAAGTAACTCAATTGTTTACCCATCTTGGGTTACCGCAATAATGTTATCTTTCTCTCCTTCTCTCTCCAGCCGACGGAAACCTCACGGTTTTATTCCACACATTTCCTATGCTGGGATCGCAGCGTCGCGAAAGTTAGCGATACCCTTTCGTTTTTATTCGGGATCCGCCGACGCCGCCGTCGCTTGGGGCTTTTGGGAGGAAGATTACCATTTCAACAGACCCCCTTCCCCCCCCCCCCCCCCCAAGCAGGATGCAGCATCCAAGAGTTGAGAAGGAAACACAATTCGAGGCGGGCACTTATTTTTAACCGATAATTGAGGAGCAGCCTCCTGCTCCGACCGGTGGCGGTCGATATGAAGGGAAGGAGCACGGAGGGAAAAAAAAGTCGATTGGGGTTGCAAGAGGGGGAGCAACGGAGGGAACGCTGTGAGAAAGTATTGTTGAGGGAAAGACAAAAAAAAAGAGATGCGGGGGAAAGAAACGAGCTCGAGGACGAGGAATGTCGATAGTGTGACACAATACGCCCGCTGTGCTTCAAGGGCTAGTTTAACAAAAAAGAAGAGTGCGGATGGCGCGTATCGTGACGACTGATTCGACACTGGTAATTGAGGTCAAGGGCCTAATTCACAGCAGATCCATTGAAAGCTATGAAGATATCATTACAACTTAAATTTGAGAACAAGTGTATAGCCGCTGCAGAGAGTGCCCTTCACTGAGAGGCGATGATATAAATGTGTATTTTTTTCTCAGATAAGATTCTTCAAGAATCGTTAAATTTATACTCTCGAAATAGAAGAAAAAACTTCAATGACGATCACAAGGGTACAACTTGAATAAATACGGCAGAATAGTTTTCGAGATTCGTTCAGAATGCATACTGAATACGACTGAAGCAAATAGGACCATTCAGAATCAGAAAAGTAAAATCACTCTATCTTCCACATGATGATAAGTTTAGTTAAACTGAGGGGTGAGTTGTAACTGACTCTACCCTCTCCGCAATTTTAATCGATGATTGTTATGTTTACAAAACAAGAGGAATTATCATTCAACAGTCCATGACTACCGAGATCCGGACATAAAGTACTCATAAACTGTACCGCCTAAAAAAACAATGGCCGCTAAACATAATTTCCTGAACAAGTCTCTAATAAGAAGTTAAATAAACGCTGAGTATCAATAAACAATACATTATAAAATGCTCAACATGATTTTTCAACTTACAAGAGCATTCACACACCGGGATTGTAATATTTTCTATTAAGTTTGCGGCCTACAAAAAATATGAATTTTTACATGTAGTAGGCTAGCAACGCTTGCCGTACCTACCTTATCCACATTACTTGAAACTAATTCGTTAAAATAGGACGACTAAAAACAATGACCGACGAAATTTGTAAAAGGATAATCAAGAGCAAGTGACACTTGTACCGTGTTCTCTGTACATGTATCAAATGAAAGCACTTTTATGAACGACTTAAGTGAACCACCCAAACACTCCCATGCAATCACAGTGAATGTAACAAACGATAAAAAACATAACGCTCTTCAATGATGGAAGGCAACATTATTACTCGGCATTACGTTCAGTTATTTTAGTCACGGCGAATTACTACTCGTCTTCCCCAAGTGGGAAGTGCCATCACTCGAAGTCCAAGTTTTAGCCATTACACTATTTTACTTCGGCCACCCAAACGGGGAACGTGACGCCAATCTAGAATTGTACGAGGAACTCGAGTCTGACGATCAGGGGACGTCTTGGGGTAGCATAACGCCTAAAAGCGGCTCTACGTCATTCACGGACAGAGTTTATCGCTGAATGTTATAGCGGCTTGGTTTTTTTGAGCAAAGAGCGCAGGTAAAAAAAATCAAAGGAACACTTTTCTCCTTAAAGCGAGCTAACTGCTGGTCTTTCCGGACAGAAATCTCGACTCCACACACCTACACACCCTGGCGAACCACAGCTGAAGGAAGCGAGGCTACTCCACGGTTAGCACGGAGGGAGGGAAAGAGAACAAGATGCCGCTCACAACTTGCACTTTTACGCTCCTCAAGACCACCTCCCCATCGGATTGAGCCGGAGAAAGTACTCGCCCACCGCGAGAGGGGGTGGGTGTTCCCGGCGACCCTCTCGAAACGGCTGCCCTCCCTCCCCTCCTGATACGACGAGCATAAAAGGAGGACGACATTAAGGGCATGACTGGGGGAATGGAGCTTGGAGAGAGAGAGAGAGAGAAAGGGAGAGTGAAAGGATGCAGAAAGAGAGGGGGAGAGACGAAAGAGAGAGAGAGAAAGGGCTTAAGGTTTAGAATAGGGAGGAGGGGAGAAAGAAGGGAAGATGGCTCGGAAGGAGCGAGGCAATTGAAAAGGGGGCGGGAGGAAGGGACGTCCAACCGCGCGGCTAGCATTAAGACAATTTACCCTCCTCTCCACCTTCCTCCTCCTACTGTCCCTTTCTTTCGCTCTGTCCTGACAGCTTTAAAAAGAACGAACGCTTCCACTCCCCACGCTCACACGACTTATACAACTCCTCCAAAAGGTTCGTCCCGACTCTCTTTTGCCTCTTACGTCCTCCAAAACACAAGCCTACTCTATCTTCTGTCCCCACCTTTGGACTCGCTGAACCGTTTTCGGACCACCCATCCAACCCAGCCTCATAGTGCTACGAGTCCCCTAAGCAATCCTTTCTTTTTTTCCTCCATTACACCCCGGCAACTCCTCCTTCGCATCTCAACCCTGCTGCTGCTCCCACAGCTACCTCCCCCTTCTCCTTCCACAACTTTTTTTCCTCTCCCCCTCTCTCTTCCCTCTTACCTCTTCCACGTTTCGGCTCTCCGGTCCTACCGACCCCCCCTCTCTTCTCTCCGGGATCCAAATAGCGGACCAAAACCGATCGGCGGAACACGACGATGCTCACGGGAGAGAAAGGGATGTCCTCGAGAAGGCAAGGGAGGAGAGGTGAAGACAGAGGTAAGAGGAGAAACTCTCGGTTCCGGGACAAAAGACTCCATCATGGAAACAGACTCAAACGCTGGAGTCATAGCGACACACAACAATAAGAATACGAAGACATTCACACATGTTGCTTTTGTTACACTCGACGTTTTCAGGCGATGCTCGCTGAAATTCCACAAAAGGTACTACGAGAGTTTTCGCATAGCCTACTCAAAAACAAGTTATTTTCGACTTGGGTTCATACAGCCAGGTGATTTTAAAGGTCATGAGTGACTGAGAAGTCGCAATCCAGGATGGATTATTAGGGGATGAGCTACATGAACTCAGGCGCCAAAACAGTTACTTAATAAATATAAAAAATATCCTAGAAATTTAATTTCAGGGCATAAATCTGCAATAATTTAAAATATTCCACTGTTTTTAACAACCAAAAATTATCTTTTATAAGGTTTTTTCAGCCTATGCAGCAAACTGTATTTGATAGTTGCACGTGCATATTATTGATCGAAGGGGCTGCTTGAAAATAACGCAATAAAAAGGTTTTTACTGAAATGCACTAGACATAATGCAGCCACTGTGATCACATGGATGTCAGGGGACTATGAATGAAAGGAGAGAAAACAAATACTTTTCAGCGACAATAACCATTCTGATTAAGAGTTCATGGAATTTTGGCCAGCGAGGATGACAGCGCGGACTTTATGGTACAAAATTACACTGCCAATAGTAATATTTACGCTAAAATGGCGGCCATATATTACGGTACGAAATACTTCGCTGAGAGAGGCACAAAATTACATTTCATTCTAAATGTTTGTTAACACATTTCGAAGCATTCCCTTTCCGAGTTCAAAATGCGTGAAGAATAAACATTTGACAAGGTTTGCTTTCCCTGAAAATTGTATTCGCCCAACGCCACGTATTACGAAAGACATTCCACGTCTGTCAGCGAGACATGAGTTTCTCCTCTGCCTTGCATCCCAACCTTCAAAGGGAAACGGTTCTGCAAATATCCCTGTTGAGTTCAGTTGCCTTGGCTCATATTTAAATGGGCGACATTTTCAAATACGCCTCAGCCTCATGTAGGTATCAGGTGCCTATCTAATTTAGGAAGGTATTTCCTCCATGATTTTCAAGCGAAATTACAGGAGGATATTTATCAGCTAAATATTACGTATTGAGGGCTTGCGGCAGGATGTCTTATTTTATCAGCAGTGAATGCATGTACGTTATAAAATGTTGAAATTAATCAAGAACAAAAACGGACGTAAACTGAAATATAATTTCACTAGAGTATTAAATTATTATTGTTATTATTAAGAGTTTCAACCAGTAGATGTTGATAAGTAATTTCTACTATGCTTTGAATAGTATTTGCCGTACGATACCCCATGCGATACTGCGCTCTTCAAATCAACATATTTCCCACCACCATTCAGATTATCCAAAATTTCATTTCTTTTTTTCCTCTGGTTTACCCATCATTATACTTCCTCTAGTTAATTATTCCATCCACTCATTCAATCTCCGCCTCATTTCCATCAACAACATTCTTTCTTCAGCCCCATGCTCAAAACTTCTTGTTTTTTCCTCACCACTCGCTTATACGATAAACTAAGTAAATCCACGACACGGAAATAAGTTACGATAATTGCCGGCTGTACGAAACACGGGAAAAAATTATACCACACCACAGTTCCACCCTTGTATGCCAGGAAAAAAGAGAAGCAAGCTGAGAAAGAGAGGGGAAGTGGGAGAGGGCTGCAGGGTAAGGGAGGGGTGGCGGGAGAATATCGATATGGGGAGGGTCGAAGCTTAAGTGCTCCGGAGTAGACATGTCCCGCGGAATGGAGGTTCCTCATTTGTTTCTTTATTTTGCCCCTTCCGGCTCCCAACCCCCAGCCACTTTTTCCCTTATTTCTTTGTGGGTCAGCGGGCTCTGCGGAGCTCCAAGTGCCCGGGCCCTCGCAAAGGAGCGCAGGAAGTAGGTGGGCGGGCCCGCGAGCTCTCCGGAGCGGCGAAATTCATACGAAGGAGAATGCGGGCAATGACGTGACGACGGTACTGGAACGCTTCGGCCGGAGGATCTCAAATGACGTGGGTGCGTCAACGACGATCAGAGAATGGGAGGGAGTACCCGAAAATCAGAAAAAAGGCCGGTATTGCTTTCAAATGGTACATTGAATATAATTATTTAGGGTTTCAACTAGTAGATGTTGATGAAGTAATTTCTACTATGCTTTTAATAGTATTTGCCGTATGATACCCCATGCGATACTGCGCTCTTCAAATCAACATATTTCCCACCACCATTCAGATTATCCAAAATTTCATTTCTTTTCTTTCCTCTGGTTTACCCATCATTATACTTCTAATTAATTGGTACATTGAATATATTATTAAGGGTTTCAACCAGTAGATGTTGATGAAATAAATTCTACTATGCTTTGAATATTATTTGCCGTACGATAGTTACGCCATGGCTAACATTATCACCAAAACATATGAACGGTAGGCAGCGTAAATTCGAGGATCGCGAAGAGGCAGTTGCACAGTAGTCCGGTGACATCTTGTTCCTTTAAAGCCTCTAGAAATCCACAGGAAAATAGGACGTTTTGTTAGCTGAAGTGGCGAAGTACCTGGCCCGATATCAGGTGGGTCCGAGCTCGAATCCTGTTTAAGACGGATGCTTTTATTCTACGTGAAAATTCTGCTAGTGCACATTCGGTTCTGTTTATTACAAACGGATTACGGGTTGTATAATAATACTTCTATAACCTTAGTTAGGTCAAACAAAGCCCACCAACACGTAGTAATCCGCACGACTGACAATTTCGCAAAGACGGAAAAAGTTATAGCCCACCACAAATTAAAACCATTTGTATGCACTTGTATTTCTTGAAAATAAATCAAGCTCTTTCAACAAATTGTCAAAAAAAGAATGTAAACGGAAGTACATCTTCATGACAATTTATAGAATTCGAGGTGAAATTGCATTTCTGAACGATTATTTTAAATTATGGTACATAGAAAATAGGCATCCATTTGAAGGACAAACGGTGAAAATGCTATTAAGAAGAAAAACATGTCCTTCGTACGCATTCGTAAAGGAATATTGCGAATTTTCTTGCAAAAGCACAAAGTCAGCCAAAATGATAGATCCGCCATGGCCATGAAGAAGACCACGATAAGGTGAGACCACCACTGAAGTTTTTAGTTTTGAGTTTTTAAATAAGGTGCACTTTAGCATTTCATCTAATCTGAGAGTACTACCAAATTGATAATTGCATTACATAAAATGACCTAAGAATATCACTTTGACTCAAGAAACCAGGGAAAAACATGATTTGAGGCCTCAAAAACGAAGGAGAGAAGAGTGGGCAAATAGGCTCATGAGAAAAGGAAATGAGGTAGACAACGAGGTGAAGATGACAGACGACTCAACAGATACGACAAAGACATCATTACAAAGCAGCTGTCTCACAATTCCCTCGCAGCTGATTCAGTTCAACCAAGGGTCAGGTCAATTCTCTTCCTCGAGCAGCTCCCTCTCAAACTAGAAATAACATCAGGAATGTAGGAATCCTTACCTGAAATGGAAGAAGAGACAAAATTAATACAACCAATACACTTGAAACGTTAATCGTAGTATAAAATATAAAATGAAAGAAACGATATTCCCGTCAAAACTTACGACATCCTAAAAAAGTAAAATAGAAACTAAAAGAATCAAAGATTCTTCGGTCAAGGCAGTCGGCTTTATTCTTCCAGGAAAAGCTTTCTTCACTTAAGTACATTAGCAAAAAGCACGCACACGAAATACCGCTTTCCTCTTTTATGATTGTGAAATGTATTTTGAATACCCCACGGTAATACATGAATGTTTATCCCTAACAAGTTCTCGAAAAGTTACCAGCAACTGTTAAGCTTTTCTCACGATTCATTTAAATGGAGACGAGAGACCGAACAAAGGGCGAGAGGAGAATCTGCAGACCTTTATAAGTTATTAGGAGAGGATGGAATGTTCCTCAGTAAAAGTTCAGTAAGTAACATAAAACCAAGCAAATAACGAGTTTAAAATACAAGGGAAATTTGTACAAGCAGACTGGAAAAAAGTAATGGACTAAGATTTTAAAAGACAAACCTTAATTCGTTGATCGAAAAAACGAGCGAGGGAGTTGGAACATACCAATAAGAAACTAATTTGGACTAAAGGAGTGACGGTGCTTCAGATGAGAAACAACAAATGAACAGTGAAAAAACATCAAAGAAAAAACAACACAGGCATAAGGAATAATAGACATTAGCGTTGCAGACTTACGATTGAATTGGGATTCTAAAACATCCAAAGGAATAAGAATGAGCAGATTTCATTTCCATCAACCTAGAAAATAGTTTACGAGTAATTATTACAGCGGTTTTCCCACAGTGCCTCTAAAAGAAAAGGGAACGGTGACAGCAGCGTCGTACACTTCCAAACTTTCCAACCGTCAATAACTATACGCATAATTCTAGGGCTCACTGACTTGGAACGCTTAGCTGATAAAAGTTAAAACTTAACAAAAGCACCACCAAAATAGAACTGGATTCAATGATGACAGTTTTAGAGATCTTGATCTTCAAAAATAACTGGGGATGGAATGAAAACAAAAAGAGTTATAAATCCACTCAAACTCTTCGATAAGTATATGTAAATTAGAGAATTTGTGACGCAACGGCTGGATGGGAGAAAACTAAAACTCCCACCAAAATCATTTACGCCACCCCAATCTGAATGGCATGCCTTCAATATTTCTTTCACCACTAAGTACAACGACTCCTGAACCGAAAAGTTGATCGCGGGCGTAGAGGAGCGTAGCAATTACATTTCCTTAGTGTGAGGGCTATTTTACAAAGAATACCCGGGGGCTCTCAAATCATTAACACAAGCCCACTAAGGTTATTTATTTATTTATTTAACACCAAAAACAAAACCAAGATCTTAACATTGGGTTATATAAAATATAAATAATGATAAAATATAACAATAACAAATAACGAAAATGATAATAAACAGAATTTGAACTGGAAGGGGTAATTATGAGGTTGAAAGGGGTTGTAAATTTTGCGGGTTAAATTTTATGTAAATTGGCGGGTTAGCTAGCTACCATGATCACCAGAAGTACTCATTATCATACCATTGCACGAAAAATCTTTGGAAACTAGAAACCATGATTTTATTTTTTAATACGCCTCTACTTTAACTTTCACGAAGCAATAGGTATTGAGCAGCAGCAAGAGTGAAATGTGCACACAAAATTATGGTGAATAATAGCATTTCGAGACTCAAGCAAAAATCTGGGAAACGGAAATCATCGTTTCTCATTAGTATCCTCACATTATTCACCAGCCAATGTATTTAAGATATAATGCATTCGTTAAAAGTGCATTGTGCGAGGCTTGGAGCTATGGAAGAGAAAAAGGAAGACGATACGTAAAATAAGGCCATGCCAGGGTTAAGAGCTGGAGAACATAATGGCATGTTAAAAAAGAAGTTTGCAGATCGACGAGACACGTCAAGTACTTTCAGCTCCATCCAAACCACCGTTAGTCAGGTTGATAACAGGCCGGCCTGGCAACTCAAAGGTACGGGGCTCGGGTACCGCCACGGACCTGGGTGTGGTGTTTGTAGGGGGTTAAAGCTAAACGATGCAACACTGTCTCAGTAGTTGGGAGCACCACAAAATTTCATTCTATTGTGACAAGGCCGGTCAATGGGTACTCACACACGACGAAAATAAACCTAAGACGTGTATTTTGGAGGGGGGGGGGGGGCGAGAAGGAATAAGTCTCTATTGCCCACAACAACATCCTGTTATAGCTATACTGACACTGACCACCAATACTTTCATTTGACCTCAGTGCTCTTGCGTCGAGGGACACTACTGCTACTGGAACCAAGCGTTTCCGCGCGCTGCGAAATCGAAGGCCTTCGAGGAAACTGACCGAAACTCTCGTTCTTGGAGTCAACAGGAGCGGGAATCATTCGAATTGAAACATTTCATTTTCGACGGAGGTTCCCTCGATGGTCAAAAAAAAAACCTCCGCCGGGACGGATGGGGCGGTCGCGACTGGGAATGCGGCTCCCACGCGCGGGACGTCGGAAAGGACAATAAACAAAACGGAGCGGATGGATCCAAACAAAAGACCCGCGCACCGCGCCGCGCCGCCCTCCACGATTTGTTCCCACCCGAAAGCCAGAAACAAACGCCGCGAGAACGGCGTGCCCCGAGACCCTCTTTCGAAAAAAAAATACTGCGGGTGGGTGGGACGTAACGTGGGTGGGGCCCTGGTACCGCATAAATTGACCCCAGTCGAAAGCCGCGCGACGCCCAATGCTAGACCGCAAGAGAGCTGACGCTGCAACCCCCTCCCCCTCTCTTTAAACCCTCTGGTAGGCGGAGCGAGTGGGAAAATAAAATAAAAGGAACCGATCGATCGAAGTATTTCTCCATGATGCTCCCATAAAAATCCGACTTTTTTTTAATAAATAAAAGGGCTCTTTTTTCTTCTCCCTACGCCAGGAGTCGAAAAATGTCGAAAGATAAACTGTGACGCGCGGCGTCAGGGCCGGTCCATAAATCCTAAACCGGCTAGAGATAACACGAGCGTCCCAAGCGATGATATTTTTCTATGCCCGTTACGGGGGGAGGAGGGGGGGGGACGTAAATCAACATCATTTTAAAGGAGGGAAATTCTCGCATTCGAAATCCCTATTCCGCTGAGGGACTACTGCGACGGAGGTGTGGGGGGGAGGAGGGGGGAAGGTCTATGACGCAAATTCACGATCAATGGACATAATCGCGTCGTGCGAAATGGTAATTACGTTGTCAATTTTCACACCTCACGGCCTCCATTCGATGACTAGAACTGTGTTTAAAGTAGAAATGTGACAAAAATGGATGAGCTGTATCTTCCTATCTATCGTCCGGAAAGTCACGCACCCCTCGCAATGACACGGAAAATGGAATGTTACGTTTCATTTATATGGACCAAGTATCCTGCAAGACACCTTGAGTGTGTGTTTGGCAGGAGGTTAATGACCACCGCACATGTAGACGCACATCTACTACGCTCATGTACGAAAATTACAACACCACTCAAAGACTTTACTATTAATACCATGCGGGACTTACACAAAAATATTCACTTTTTTCGCTACACGCCAAGAAAGTATTTGAAAAACTACTTTCATTACACACTACATTTAAAATTTAATAGCTAATTCAAATATAAAAAATGTTTGAAAATGTAATTAAATGTCTCTCTGCCAAAGACCTTCTTTAATTCTCTTATGCAGTTCTTTCCTTTCCTTTCTGTAACTGACAGTCGCTCTATTTTCGCCTATTAGACGGATTATAAGTTTATTGATGAATAATGTATGAACCCGGCGGCAGATGGTATGTCTGGCCGGAACTCCACTGTAATACCCAGGGTCGTCCAGGGTGAATTAGGGTTCATGGTAATCAGGGTATTAAATACTTGGCATGGAAATCCATCCATGCCATATTTTCCTACAACTCCCAGATTTTTTTTTTTTTTACTTTTACTTTACCCGATTTTTCCATGACTGCACGAGTATCTATTAATCATCATTGTCCTGTCACAACCCGGAGGAGATATTTTATTCTCAATTAGACAACAGCCGATACGGACTAGGTGTGTAGTAGCCAATCGATGTATTCGCCAAACTATCTTCATCCTAGTTTCGGAAATACTTCGCCTACGTTATTGGACAGTATTTTTCTTTTCGAACATCCGAGTCCGAAGTTTTCCTCGCTTGGCGAACTGAGCGTAGGGAGGACGGGGAGGGGGTGAGGAGGCGCGATAAGGAAACGACAGGAGAACCACCATCCGAGACCACTCCTGAATTTTCGTCACCAGGGGTGTTGTGTTTGAAGCTGTCGGGATTACCTCGAATAGGTAACCAAGGAGTCACGGCGTATGAACGCGAATGGTTAGCAAATTTAGAGTGTCTAAATCGCTCGTTACAATACCAAAAAGTTTTTTCACTTAAGTTTATCTCATGCCTCGACTATAGAGCCCCAAGGTGATATACAACACAAGTGTAAACAATGAATGAGGTTGGTAATCAGCGGTTTTGACATAAAAAATTGGCGATTCATTTGTGTTTATACCATGGTTACCTATTCGAGATGAACCTGATGGTTTCACACACAACTCGCCACGAAACGTTCCGCGAGGCCGGCCGATCGGACGGGTGCGCGTGGCAAATATGTTTTAATCACGCTAGCCGTAAAAACTAATGACCGCCCGCGGGGGCACACAAGGACCACTGACCTCTCACTCGCATCCCCATCACATTCGATTTAACGGACCACGCACCACTCTCCCGAGACTTTTCTCGTTCGCTTCGTTTTATTCTCGTCTCTTTTTCCGGTTGCGGCTCGCCTTCCCGCGGAAATGAACACATAGCGATTCCAATTTGTTTCACTCTTCCTCCCTCTCATTCGGAGATACGCCATGGTTCCATTCGACTAGATGGATGGCGGAGGAGAATAGGAATGGGACAAATATAGAAAGAGAACATGAAGAACGGGACAAAAAAGGAGATGGAGGGAGGGATAGGAAGGAATATAGAACGGATTGAGGAGGAGAGAGAAAGTTTTATGTACTTGGAGGACAATAGGAAGGGAGAGAGAAAACGAGAAAAAGAAGAAAAAAATGACTGTTCAACCCTAAGGCTTGTTTTTGATAAGTAAGAGCAGAGCTCACGCCGTACTAAGCCAGTGACATTTGAAAGTCACACATTCAGGATAGGAGGCCAATTCCTTTAAATGGGCCACCTGCGATTTCCAACTAAGTACTGACAAGCAGAAATTAGAATGACGAGGATAGTTAGGTGGATGTGTCCAGAAACCTTATGCTCGGGACCCTTCCAGATCCGGCCCAGCACTCTACCCACTAGGACACCACGACCCCCAAAAATAGGAAAAAATACGGGAAATAAAGGGAAGTTAGTTAGTTATTCAGGGGAGGCGACCGACAGCTGAGGTCATTTGCGCCATTTAGGATAGGTGGGTAATTAGGTAATGACATGAACATTTCAGGTAATGGAGGAAGGGTGGAGAGAAACCCGGCGTCAGCATTAGCCTACTCTTAACGACAAGCGCCGAGGGAACCACGGCTTAACGTCCCATCCGACGGACGGAGTACTGAACCTGAAATGCCCTCCACTGGGCACTCAAGTGGGGACCAGTTTGCCACTGCCGGGAATCGAAATCGGGTCCTCGGGATGGGAGGCCAGTACTCTAGCCACCACACCAACCCGATCCCAAAGAGAAAAAATGAAAGGAGTTGAGAGAGGAAGGATAATATGAAGAGATGAAAAAGAGAAAACGAATTCGTGAAATCATAGAAAGAAGAGAGAGCGTATAATAGAGAGATTGAAAGGAAAAGTAAGGAAAGAGAAGAGAAGAAATAAAGGAAAGAGGGGGATTAGAAGTGTTACGGAGGGTGGATGAGATTAAGAGAGGAAGAGATACAATCGAGAGGAGGCCTATTAAGAGAGAGAAAGGGCGGCAGAGAAAATGGAAAGATGGAGAAGGAGAGATAGACGGACTGAAGGGGAGGGAGAGAGAGGAGAGGAGAGGAGCGGCCACATCACAAGCGTCCGGAGCCAAGCGGACGGAATGCGAAACACGGTCGGCGTTGTACCGTACGTACGTCGCGATTTACTGGAGGGCGATGAAACAAGCGGCGCACGGACACACGGACGCACACAATGAAACTGATGGATTTCCACGGTCCCTAGCAAAGGGGGGAGGGAGGGACACAGCTCTGGGGGTGGATAAGGGGGGAGGAGATGGAGGATGGGCGCGGAAATTCTCGTGGGAACGGCGAGGAGAGGGGTGGGACAGTGAGAGGGAGGGAACAGAGGGTGGTGGAGAAAAATGGACGAATTGAAAGGGCGGACGATCGCTGCCATCGTTTCGACAGTCAGTCTCGACCCCCCCTTTTCAACTCTCGCTCGCACGTTCAAAATGAAATCGCAATGCTACGCCCCGATAAATGAAGATACAAGTCCATTTTTTTCTCTCTCCCACGTCCTTTCATTCGACGATATCCAACATCAAGGGGCAGCAACAAGAGAGCAACCTTCATACGCTCCCACTGCGCTCTTTCGGGGCGTTAAATTTTCCATGCTTTTTCATTATGAAAGCCTTTTTAATTGGACCTGGCAGAGACTTTAAAAACGTCCAGAATCTGATATTAGCTTTTGTGACAAGGACTAGTAAAGCACAAGAGCATTTTCATTTATTTCCGCGACTTCGTCCGATGTTTTCGTCGCGTGCCCTTTTAACTCGACTGAACAACCAAGACCTCATTAATGACGGTGGACAGTCATCCCTACGTGCACCTAATAGCGATTAGAAGGGAAAATTTCGACTGGCAATATAAGCTTATCTCAACAACTCCATTGTACTCGAAAATGATTCGGTACATATACGGTGAATGATCTAAGCGCTGTTTCCACGGGTAATCCATCACGTCGAGATTTCAATTCACCGTATTCATTAATAAAAAAAGCAGTCACCATCATTATTCCAGGCAAACACTTGCTCTATTGTTAAGAATTACTCCAGGTTATCGGGAAGGATAGGAAAAGATACTGATGAACATAAAACAGCGTAAAGCACAAACCGTCACATGACAAAAAACAAACGTAAAGGTACATAGTATGTTGGATATTAAAGGCCGAGTTTTGCAAGGGGCTACATGCTTAGTTAAAAACATCTTGGGCTAATTACTGGAGATATCCTAGTACAAAGAGCATTAAATTAAAATTCATAGCACATACAAATATTTCATTTGTAAGACTTCGGCGATTTAGTAGTATAATCGTATTTTAAGGTTCTACCAAGACTTAGGTTACATTGACGGTTTGATAGAAGTTTTACGATAAAACCGACAATATACCCATGTTCAACGCGGGGTTGGAACCCATGACATTCGAGTTGCCACGTTGAAGCGTTGCTGACCTGGCTAACACAGTCAGCAGGGTAGCGACGTTAGCGACTAAGTTAAAGTTGATATACGCGCTCACATTTGAGAAATACCCATACGACCGTGAAACAATGCAATGACTAAGAAATCACGAAATAGGGGTAACAGTATGTCGAACTAATCGGTGGTAACGATTTTATATAATGAATTGTTATTGAGATATTCCAAGCGAGTTGGAAACTGCAACAATGGAATTATGAAATATGATTGGACTGCGCCGATAATTGAATTAATACCCTTGGAAAGGGGTGGAATCGCTCCTCGGAACCTCTCCTTAGGATAATTAATGAAATAATGCAATTATTTCCTACATAGTTGTCTGCAACTAACAGTAAACGCAGACGATATTTTTTTCCAAGGATAACTCTCACTTGATCAAAGTTTCACTCTCTCACACAAAATAATTTCGAATGATGAATGACAATTGCTATTTATGCGAGGAGACACGGGACCCCCTCCCCCACCAACCTTTGAAAAGTACGTCCTTCGCCTGCCACGGAGGGCACTCGCAATTTCCATCCCGAGAACATTTTATCCCTCAACCACCCTCAAGCGCCTGAGGGGACTTGTATCACCCGGGAGAGATCCGAGGGCCATCCCTCCTCCTCCACGTCCCCCCTCTTCATATCAACACATCATTTCTTTCCTCGGCCGTGAACTGGTGAGCAGGAGGAGGTAAGCGAGATGGAAGACGGGTGGGAAATATTTTTTCTCTCCCCCGTGACGGTTGTTTGCACCCGGGATGACGGGAAAGCGAGAGAGCGAAAGAAAAGAAATAAAAGAGCGGGTTGAAAGAGAGAGAGAAACAGGAGGAGAGAGTCGGACCATATGTTTCAACGCGAGGGTGGTGCCGGCAGGCGCGGAAGTACAAGTGCGTAGGTCGCCAGAGGGATGGGTTAGGAAAGTAAAAGAGGGAGGTTCCTCGTTTGCGTCACCAGCCCTTCATCCATACGTCACGCCGCCTATACAACTCCCTCCGCGCAGAGGATTCTGGGGCAACTCTCCCTTTCCCCCCCCCTGGTCGTCCCGCCTCACGTCCGTGTCCCTCGCTCCGAAAAAGGAACCCCGACAGTCCCCGCCAAACACCCTCTCCGCCGCCGTCACTTCATTTTTTTTGCCACCTCCCCACACTCACACAAAAATATTCCCCTCAAAACCCCACTTCCCGCTTCCGCTTATACCCTCCCCTCCTCGCTCCGTTCCCGAAATCCTCAAAAACCCTTTCCAGGCCGCGAATTCCCACCCGAAAAGGGCCCTTTTCATGCGGAACATCCACTATCGTAACGCCCATCGCCGCCGAGCGCACTTCCCCCATCAAAACTCTCCACACTTGGAACCCTTCGGCAACCCTCCCCATCACACCCCCTACGCAGGATTACGAAAGCGAACCGATCCTCCCTCCACCCAACCCCCATTCGTGCACAGTCGGATTTCGTGGGACTATACATATACACACATACGGACGCATATAGGTATATAATGTATACATACATGGAGCACGGACTCGATTACCGGTCCGGTCTATCTTTTACGCCAAAAATTCGAGATTCTTCTATTTCCTCACGTACCTTTGTTTTCTCCCATTTGGAGCGTTCTTCATCCTTTTGATTCTCTCCCTACTTGGATGGTGTACAAATACCTTAACTGAAAATGCAGAGTTTGATAGATTTGTAATACTTCATTGTATTCCTACTCCTCCTCCTAAAGATAAAAGGGTTCAGTGGAATGTGTGTCATTCTAAAACGTCGAGTACACAACTTTAATAGTTACTTATATTTCATAAACCCTTAACTTAACCTCCTTGCTTATCCTATAGTTCGTATTTCGACTAATAAAAATTTTTACGAATATCGGATACGATGTAAATGGAGCGATAGTCGCACCAAGAGAACAATTAAACAATTAAATATTTCTTCAAAAAATGTAAAAAATCGCTTCGGAATACAAAAGACCTACGTAATATGTACATTATATGAAACCCAAAATTTAAAAAAAAACAATACGCTGGTGTAAAAATCACATGCTGGTTTTTACACCTTATAAAAAACACACGCTCGCAAATGCACATTTCTTATTAGCGAGAGACCCGGGGGCTTCTGGATAATTCGAATCGTCAAGTGCGCAAACGGAACGTGCATTAAAAACTCGTATTTTATCCCCCAACCATCCTCTTATCCAGCCACCGGCAACTCCGCTCTCATCAGAGAGACGGGGTGAGGGGATATGGTATGGGAAGAGGAAGCAATGAGGCCAGATTCCCTCCGGAAACGCACCCCGTTAATTTCGTCTGAGCGTCCCGAGAGGACCTCTCGGATGGAGAGAAGCGAGGGGTGTGCGGGATGCGGGAGGCACTTAACGAGAGGGCATTAAGGCGCTCCCATCTCTTAAACCTCGTCAGGGTTTCGAAAGGGAAATTCCCACTTCCCCGATGAAAAAAAGAAACAAGGGCGTGAATATATATATTCGGACGATGAAACTTATCGCGTACCGTCCGCGAGAGTGCTCCGCAGCGTCACAAAGGAGAGGATGATCAGCAGATCGTTGATTACAAGGTGGTCCAGGGGGCGTTTCCCCTGGACAATCGGGGACGGGCTTTCATCAGGGCAAATAACCACCATCAGAAGGTGCATCTCCCAATTACTAAAGCTAATCACTGAACGTCCGGTGACAATACCACACACCCTCGACTAACTAATAATCATTTGCGTCCGCCACGCCCACTTCACACAGCGAGAAGACGCTCCTTCCAGTGAAATATGGGCAAGAGGCTACCAGATTCAATAATGATGGATGCCAAAAAGTAAAATGATGAAACGTATAAACAGCTAGAATAATAAAGACGCTTAATGCAACTTTTGTCGGAATCGCAAACGGCGCAAGAGACGAACACGTATATAAACTGCGGTGGAGGCATATTCCTTAATTCCTCCGTAGGTCTAATTCGCTGCTATTGCACGGAATAAAGGAAATTTCTCTCAATGGACTCGGCTGTTAACTTTAATACCTTCTGCTTTTGAAAATAGAGAGCCTACCGTGGAAGTTACCACAGGCGATTCCGTTCTAATCTCTCCGATAATCCTATCGATGAATATCCACTTCCTTCTCCAAGCAGCACTGAGCTACCAGTGAGGTGATTACTACTCAAACCCTTTCATATGAATTTATTCATTTCTATTCCCTCAATGTAATTAAGTTTACTGAAAGCGAAGGGGTTAAAACGACTAAAACTCTAGAGGGTACACAAAATTGGACAGCGAAACACTCGATGAAAGTAATAATTCCTCAAAAAGAGCGTAAAATGAAATTAAGATAAAGAAATGCGAAACTTCTTGGAATTTACATCCAAAATTACAGCAGCAAAATTCTAACTTTGGCATAAAGTTGCCAAATTTCCTCAGTTATACGGTAGAGTAAGGAATTGGCATAAACAAAATATAAAGAGCTTTTCTTGAATAATTACAACCATGTAGTGGCTATCTTTAAAAAATCTCAAAATGCTTAAAGACTTACCCTGTCTTTTTATAAACTTTTTCATCCTTATGCTTTCTAGACCTTTGTGGACGAGTTTTATCTCTATTAATCTATGGAGGAGCTTTATGTTAAAATTTATCTCCCCATATTATAAACTTAAGATGAGATTACCTGTGAGAGTACAACGAATACTTATTAATTAAAAAAGTATTAATCTGAAATCACGGCGATGGACAGCACATCACATTTGGTTATTTATAACAAAGAGCTCTGACCACGAATTATCAGAACTGATAAAAAGATACTGGCTTGTCAGAAGTGGGGAAAATGAAGGCCTCAACATGGACGACTTGCTCAATACATCAAGCTCGTTGAGGTCGAAGGAAGCACGCTACCGATGACATAACTTTTTATCGGCGATGATAAATGACCAAAGCGTTAGATAATGCTTCGCGCATATGCCGCATGATGAATGAATGCCTACCACATGCAGCCGAAAAGCAAGCTTACAATCTCGACAGATATTTACGAGCGCACCTCACGCTCATCTAGGTAGCAAAGTTTAATCTGCAACAGGGTTTCATCAGAAAATGCGGGAATTACTGGCAACTCAATTGGCAAATCCTAATCACCCGTGACGCTTTCTTTTTTTACAAACTTTCTACGAATTAAGAAGGTACTCGATTAAATTCAATACGTCTTTTATTACTTACGAGAAAATAAATAGGAATATTTAAAATTAAATTACAACGCTATAAAGCGATGAGGGAAATGCGGGAATGACATCACCTAGGTACAAAAATATAGTGTTATCATTCTTTTCAGATATGTATGATGAATTTTTTGGAGACTATGTTTGCTGTTTGTAACCTGCAATGATTTGGCGAGATTAAGCAAAGGTATCTCTTTTGTTAGGAAGACATCGGCATGAATTAATAAAATATTGATGCAACACCTTAAGTCCCATTATTTATCGGAATATAATATTAAGGCACAAACCACAAATGATTGTGTTAGATATACAGATTGATTAACACTTGCTATTGCCTCTACATACCTTATTATATTGCAAAACTTCCTTAGCAGACATGCTGCGCTAAAATTCTATACAGTAGAGGAATAGTGGAATTCACCAACCTCATTAAGCCGTGCAAATGAAACTTGGACTGGTGGGAGATCTCAGAAAAGAAACGAGACTCCACCGAAAGGGGACTTTCATTCCAGCGACCCAACATTAAGAAACAAATTGGTAGGCGCCAAGTTCACTTTCTTTCCTTCGGGGACAGAAGAATTCCGCCAGCCAAATTAATCCCCATAAACTCCAAAAGCTTCTTTCTTTCGCAGGACTCTCGGGAACTGCATCTTCCGGAACAAATGGCACGGACCTACCAAATCAATCTGGCGCGTTCAAGGGTGGGGGGAGGGCATATTTTTTAAGTCTACCCTCCCCCTCTTCCTCCCTCTCTCCAACCCCAGGGTCCTCCCCACCCAAAGCCACTTAATTAAATCGCAGGCCTTAACTCTCCCTCTCTACCTCCCTAGATGAACGGGCGCACGCATCCATCAGTAAATTCGACGGTAACGACCTGGGGGTGCCGCACCGTGGGGTGGAAGGGGGTGAGGGGGCGAAAGGTAGGGACAATCGAAGGCACCAAACCAGAATGGAGTACCTGCCGACCCCTTCACCCCCCCCCCCCCCCCCCCCCACCCTCCTCTTCACTTCTCAATTGACGGTCGGTCAGAGGACCCGGACTCGATCGCTGACAATGACTCGGGGCATCCATTAGCGGCGGGCGACTCCGCCCCTTGACCACAGTATATGTATAGAGTCAGGAGTGGAACCTGCGGACTTGGAGAGGCTTGAAGAAAACGACTGAATGTCCCTCTCCGTTCGCGACTCGCACAAGAGCAGACCGATCACCGGAGTTTGATGGATTGATTTTGCGACGCTTCGCTGGGATCGGAGGTGGCGCTCGAGTGAAACAGTTTCCTTCCCGGGAAAAAACATGAAAACCGGGAGAATTAACATATTCACAGGACTTCACGTGAACCTCCGACCTAAGACGCCAAAAACTATTGTTTTGGTTGGGGATGTGACCGACAACTGAGTTTATTTGAGCCACCAAGTACAATCGTGTAGTAGGGGAGAGATAAGGAGTTTTTGGGTACTGGATAAAGTGTATAGAAGAAAACTCGACGTCGGCGTCAGCGCTTTTACTGCTCTAGACAAAAGGAACCAAGAAGTCCATGGTTTAACGTTTATGCAACGGTCGGAGTACGGAACAGTGCTCTCCATAGAGTACTCAACTAGGGGCGAGACTCCACAAAAAACTCTACTGCTGTCTGGATTCTAACCCGGGCCCTAGGATGGAAGGCACTAAAGACATTATCAATCCCATGACAAACACGCCGAAAAAGAATACTACTCGCTCTTTCCCTTGTCGAGGTGGAAGGCCAACTGAAGAACACGTGGGGGCGAGATAAGTAATGGCTTAGTCGTTTATTTTTCCATGTTCTTCGGAGAGTGGGGAGGGCAGAGATTTTCCTCGAAGACGACTCGAGCGTTCGCCATCTAATGTCGAGTTTAAGTCACCGGTCGTGACTTATGTCCTAGGAATGAGGGCGGAAGGGAATTCTGGGGCAGACGAACAACTTCTTATCCAAGCCCACAGAGTTAAAACAAATTGTTCAGGTGGCGAAAAATTGACGGCGAATTATTCCCACTCGCACCCTTTTTGAGATGAAAATCGAGCAGCGAAATTTCCCTAGTTACGCATGACACGTTTTTAAGGGTAGAAAATTTTTCAAAATACAGTATCGTACTCTGAAGGGATTGCGGGAACCTCGTCGCAATGATACATAATTTGGTCACTGTGTTGCATTTGATTTCACCTCAAATGATTCACAGCAATATCACTGTATGTATAGCCACACGTAATATTTCCGTCACTATTCTAATCTAGTTTATGTCTAGGACTGTAAATCCAATATTGGGCAAATTGTGAATGAAATCATCCGCGTATATAGAAGATTTCAATAAACGCGACCTTTGATTTCTTGTAACTTTTAAAAAAAAGAAAAGAAGCTGAAGAGGAGATAAATATATGATGGCCCTAAAACTGCAGCACCATTATAAATGTTATTTTCCATTAAAAGCCACCGGTCCTTTTAAGCACCCCAACATTAATTTTTGCTGACACCCGAGGGAACTCCACCAAGAAAATATTACACCCAAGAACTTCGTCCACTGCATCTTTAAAAATAAATATGATTTGCTATTTCTCTATGGCCTCAAATGGTGAGAGAATTGGATTTTTTTCTATTTTTTCCAGATAATTGCAAAAATATGAGGCGAACCACTCATTTATCATGCACAATAAAATACCAAAGTCACTGCATTACATCACTGATTAATATAATACCAATTACGGTCACTGCCGCAAAGATCCGTTGGGACGTGAGGGCTACATCAAACAAAAAAAAACAGTGGAAAAAATATCATCGGCATAATGGATGATTATAATTCATGACGACGAAATGACCCGAGCAGATTTAATGAGCATGTACTGATATTAATGAAGGCGTCGTTAATAATTCCAAAATAAAAAATTGGCCGTGGCTTCCACGAAATTTCCCGTCGCTAATGGAAAACTTGATCCTGTTAACAGCGTTATCCCTTCCCCTGGCCATCGGCGTCCATTCACTCTCCTCACTACTGATTCGGCAGCACGACACCAGACGCCCGCAGCCCCGCTGCTAACTCGTCGGGTAAACAGAGGATTTGGATCTGGAATCTAATTCAGAAAAGGCCCTCGATTGACCACGGAGGGACCCTTGCCCCACGCCGTTATCTCCGCTGACTAATTGCGTCCCCGTCGAAAAAAAAATCGACCCTTGTCAGGAAGGACGAAAAAATATTTCCCTACCATCCACCAACAAACGCGGATTGAAAACCACACGGAGCCTAGTAGGGCGGGCGGAGAACTATGGGAATAAGGTGGGCAGGAGGATGGAGGTGGGGCTAGGGAACCAACCAGCTGCCCATCTTCCGATCGACGCCCTCGAGGGGGGAGGGAGACCGCAAAACCGACGGACCTCGGGATGGGGGAGGGCCTCCTCCAGTCCCTAAACCCAAAACCTCCCTTGTTCAACACTCTGCCCCCAATACCCATCATGCTCCACTCGCGCCCGCTGCCCCCTTCCGCCACGCACCGACACCTCTGCTCCCGGCCGAGGCAACGGAACCCAACCCACCGCAATCTTGGTGTCCGCCCCATCTTCCCCAAGGAGGAGTGGGCGGACAGCGGGAACGGCCGGGCGATATTTCATTCCCATCCACCTCCCTCTCTAGGGTGGCGGCGATACAGTTGCACTAGCATATCGAGGGCACATCGGTAACATCGTCCCGTGGTATCACTCGTCCATATCGGTAAGCATGTATCAAGTAAATCGCTTTGCTACTAGGAAAAAACAATTACTTTGAAAATATGATTAGAAGGAAAAAGAGAGGTGTAACATTTCACCAGGGTGAGCCCAACCTATGAAATGAAGCAAGTAGGTGGGATGCAGATGAAATAGGCAAGCTTCCGGAATTGGACAATAAGCAGCGGGCAGCATTTAGGCTTGAAAAAAGGTGTGTCATGGTAGGTTTAGAGGTATGTGCAAATTGTTAGAAGAATTAGGCAAATCACTAAATCACTATCGGTTCGCAGGTTGAAGTAGACCAAATCCTTCGCAGATACATAAGGACACGCCTTCTAACAAATTGTAACAAATGAATAAATTATCAGGTCGTGGAAGCCAGATCTGTGACGTGTCGGCCTGCCAGCCCAAAGGTAGCATGTTCGGATCCCGCTCAGTGCAGGGATGTGGTGCATGCCTTAGGATTAAGATATTATGTTAGATGTTGAGTTTTACTTTGCCATAGGAACACCAAAAAACCATAGTATACGACTACAAATAAATTAAATACCTAGAGAACTTAGTTTAAGTTTAAGATCGAGAGTTAAAAAAAATTCGAGGGCGAGGTAGACCAAATTTTAACATATCACCCATTTATATAGATCACAGTATCAGGCGTCACGTAGTGGAATTTAGACATATTGGATGAGTAAAAAACTTAAGCAATTTTCCACAATGTAATTTAAAATAATAAAATTACATTGTGGAAAATTGCTAAAGTTTTTTACTCATCCAACATATCACCCATTCGCTAAAAATAATGGAGAATTGCAGACAAAAAGGAGGTAACCGGGGAGGGTCAGATAAATTTTATGTATTAGCATGTTTGTACGAAACTATAAGGATAAATCGCAAGAGTAATAGTTACAGACATCTCCCAGCAAGTCAGACAGTCCCAGTCCCAGACAGGGACAAAAATATTTGATCATGACTTGTGCAAATCCTCTGTCCACTTGATTATGGTTTGAAGTTAAAAACACATAAAATCACAGCGCTTTCCTCGTGGAATCAGTTAATTCAGCAGGAGCTAACGATAGAATTGTTTACTCCAAAATAATACATGCTTTTCGTGATGTCACCATCTGTTACACACACAAACACCCTTGCGATAGCTAGGTAGATGCTCATGGATGCTACACACACTGAAACTAAGTATTTCCACATATTTCACTCATTTTCAGGGTGTCCGTAACCGTTTCCCAACGTCCATAACATTCCAACTACAGTACTAATTTTCCTTCGCTAAGTCATTAATTTATTTCCCACCCGTCGGCATCGCTTTAACATTTCAGAGGATCACGAACTCTCGCGAATCAATTGCTTGTACATAAGTCATGGGGAAACAGTGAATCCAATCAAGTCACCCACCGACACTTTGGAACGTTTTGGGTTTTTCCCGTACAATTCTTCGATTTCGACTTCCCGCCTTTCAGCCACAAGTTTACCGGATTTAAAAAAAATCCGAGATTATTTCTATTATTTCTGTCGCCGCCCAAGTTAGCCAAAAAATCCTAGTCCTAGCCAATAGTCTATTCCCCTCAATGAATAACTGTTTGGGGAAAACGCGCTCAAGTAAAGAGCATCGAACTTTGAAAATGGTTGTCTTTAAAATTTACACGCGCATCATAATTCAACTGAGTGCATTTAATGCCCGCAAATATGGACGAATTAATCAAACGACGAGAATTATCATTGACGTCTCTCTTTATCGCTACTAACTTCATTAGCACGGATTTGAATTTCGGTTTCATCACGAGAGAGAATTCGAATTTGAATCACGATTTTTATATTAGGTACCATCAATGTTTACATAATCGCCAACATAAAAATCATGCTAAAAAGGCGGAGCATTTCTCCAACCGAAAGGTTGATATATTGGGAAATTCCATTCCATTTTAATTTACGGAAGTGAAAAAAGCCTCATGTTGATAATCCCGAGAACCTAAGGAGACAATAATTCCTGTAGTATCAACACCTTTGAGTGGTTACTAAAGAATCCCGATTCTGATGTCATCATAATTTAAAAATTATATCAAAGACTGAGAGCAATGCTCTATTACAACCGCAAGCATTACCGATTTAGAGCAATGGAGCGTAAAGGATTCCAAGATCAAAAGAAGGTATCATGAACTATCACTATCTTTCGACACTGCACTGAAGTTAACATTATTTCACAAAATATTGTTAACTCTGGGGCCTCTGGGGTGATTACGAGTAAAAAACAATACCATTGAAATCTACGACGATATATTTCGCACCTCTTTCTCCTAATTTGAACTTCGAACTCACTAACGAAAAAGTAGCACATATAAACGGGAACACCAACCGTGACTACCAGGTAAACTTTCTCCTATTAGAAATGCCAATGGACCTTATTATGAAATCTTTACCTCAAATGAAACGCAATGCATACGATTCAATTTATATTCGAGACATCCTAGAGAGTTCCATACTTTTATTCCCGTATCTTATAGATGAATGTTACTCAACTACTTTTCATCTTTATTGTAAAATCGCAACGTGATTGCCGAAGACGACTAGGATTTCAATACAAATGGAATGAAAGAGGTCACCAAACAAGGTTATTAATACGGCGGTCGAAGTAATTATTAATTAGTTCGACTGCCGACCGTTCCTCGGGTTAGGGACTCCAATATAACCTGGTTCATTGACTCTGCTTTAGCCACAGTATTGGTATGATACTATGGCAACATTACAAACACATTAAAAGCGGGAGGTCAGAGGGAATGAGAGGGTTAACAGAGCACGATAAGCACAGGAAGGGAAAGAAGGTACTGGAACACCACCAACTGCCACCCGCGGTAGCCGGGTTCCATCGAATTGGTTCTATGCCGAAGGTTCGAATCCTGTGCAGGGCACAGTACCGTGTTTGTAGGTTGGTCAGAGGGAGTACGTGTTCGACAGCCTGCATCACCTGTGCCATTTAAGATAGGAGGGTTGGAACATTTTTGGGGATAGGGACCCAGTGGAGTAAACCATGGCGTTGGCTATCGCCAACTAATTATTACAACACCAATTTTAACGGAATGCGACAACAGGAGCATAATTTTTTAACGATCCATCTAACGGACAGAGTACTGACTGAGCTTGAGGTGCTCTCCACACAGGCGGGGAACAGGATTGCGCTGAGAAACTGTATCTAAGGATGCAAAACCTGTACTCCCAAGAAAGGAAGCCAATTCTCAATCCACAACAGCAACCAAGCCCCAATGTCGTGTTGTTTTAAGGTAGAATAGTAGGTATGGATAAAATTTAGAAAGTAGAATAGTATAGATAGAATCTAGAAGGATGGAAAATTCAAAAACCATATTTTATTAATTCTACTGCCATTTAAACCACAACTCTTTCTCAGAGCAAATTAATTAGGTTAAAGCAAAAGAATGCTGAGAAACACTAACCTAGACCCTATGTAGTGTTTGTCTAAGGTCAAAAAATATTATAGATGGCGCGATAAAAAATAAGGGTAGGGAAAAAAAACAAATTCTATTACAATTGACACCACAACTTATTCTCGGAGCAAATTAATTAGATTAAAAGCAACACGAAACCGGAAAATACTATATACTTATGACGCTCGACGTACTTTGGGCGATTCGGATCGATTTGTGAGCACCCGAGCGACCCACCTACCGCAAAGGGGAGAGAAATGAGGGCTCGCAAAACGCCCGAAGGTGGACGGGCGAAGAGAGCTTATGTGTCGGTGCGCCGAGGCTCCGTGTGCATAGGGCCATGTGCCTCCCACCCAGCCGCCCCTTATCAAGCGGGCGACGTCCTCCCACCCGACCCAGCCGACCATTAAAATCCCAAGGGGGACACCGAAAACCTCTCATCCCTCGTCCTCTTCGCGTCTGCCCCACGTCTCCTCCCGACCCCCGTGTGACAGCCACCGCCGCCGCCAGGGAGAAACGAGAGAAGAGGAGGACTCTGCCGCCACCTCTAGCCGGGACCGCACGAGAGCAGAGAGAGAGAGAACATCATCCCCCGCGCTCGACCCTTTTCCATCCACAACCGCGCCGCACCCCCAACATCCATCCCTACTTCCTAAAAGGGTAGGGAGCCGCGGGGGAGAGGGTGTGTGTGCTGCTGTGAGGTTCGGTTCACGAGTGGGGCGAGAGGAGGCGTCACTGAGGAGATGCTGTGGAGAAAAGATGGGGGTCAGAAAAAACGTCCCACACACTCCTTTTCCTCTCGCACTCCCTGAACACCCCCATCCCTCCCCTCCCCTAAAAAACATCATCCTCCGAACCAGCGCAGGCGCGCCAACACTTTTAACACTAGGCGGATGGGTCAGTGTTGCCAACTGTGGCGGGATTGAGGGGTTCGCTACGACACGTAATTAGCATCGCTACCATGCGTGAGAATCGGTGTGTCAGGGATATTTCGGATGGCATCGTAATTTCAATGTGTTTGACGGGAATCGATGCACCTAAATGTTGTAGTAGTATTAGATTTTGAGGTGTACCATCTGTTTAGGTTATACAGGTATCTTATTATCTAACCTAATTTAAATCTAACAC
The DNA here is from genome assembly GCA_933228895.1 of Platycnemis pennipes. Classification (NCBI taxonomy): domain Eukaryota; kingdom Metazoa; phylum Arthropoda; class Insecta; order Odonata; family Platycnemididae; genus Platycnemis; species Platycnemis pennipes. The sequence continues at coordinate 43,200,690 of OW121849.1, forward strand.
TAACAATACCCTTGTCCAAGTCGTTGTTTGATCGAGTTCTCAGACGCAACACGTTCGACAAGCGATAGCAAAAGTAGAGGATCACTGTTCGACATGATGGGTGAAATAAGACGAGAAAAAGGTTTACGAGACCAAAACCATGAAGAACACTCGACTAGGAGTCGTGAAACAATATCGTCCCCCACTTCGAAATTTTACCCAGACATATTCTAATGCTTGATGTTGAGTTGGTGAATATAGGAATTTAGTTCCTTCAAAATCATTTTGGCGAACAGTATATTCCGGCCGTGTTAGCCATTTAAATAACGGAGCGACCTGACACCCAGAAGTCGCGGATTTGTATCCCTCATCGGCAATTGGTGCTCCGTTTCTCTTAAGATAAGGAGGCTTTGTCGGCCTTAGGTTAAAAAAACTTATACAGCGCCATGTTAGCTTAGCAGTTGGAGCTCATTAAAGCCTACTTCTAGTCCAAATACGGAGAGTATATCTTCACAGTTCCTCTCTCATTGTCAGCTGAATTCCAAATTGTAAATTTACCACCAATTATGAGGGCACTGAATACATGTACGGAAAAAGAAATTACGGTTGAGCGGGGTTTAAAAAAAGCGATACGCGATTATTCTGCAACATTTCAGCGCTCAAACACGAAAACCTTTTTTTTTCGGGAAAATTGAAAGGCGCTAAAATAGCGCCATTACGCCATTTTAGCACGTTCCGCCACTTGTGAGATAGCTCTCCCCGAATGCTATAAAGGAGCCGTCACTGAAATCCACCGAGATATGCTCACAATTGAAAAAAAAATAATGCAAAAGACAGCAACGTGGCTCAACTCCTTCACATTATGAGAGAAAGAAAGAAAGAGAGGGAGGGAAGTGAAGAAAAGAGGAAGAATAAGAAGAAAGGAGGATGAGGAAAGGAGATGGGGAAGCAAAAGGAGAGAATGGTGTTGGAGCAAGTTGTACAAGGGGAGCTCGGGAGGGCGTGGCGGGAGTGTTTGAAGGAGCGGGAGGCTGCTTCTGTGAGTCCTCTCGTCATCGCTTTCTTTGGACTTCCCCCTCCGCGCGTGGAAGTACCCCGAGCGGCCCTTTGATCCTTTCATGCGCCTTCCTCTCCAACGAGCGATTGCAGGAAAGAGGGGGCGCAACCAGTGGCGGAGGATTTTGAATGGGGGGGGGGGGGGCGAATCGGTGAAGAGGAATTCCCGAGAAGACCGACGGACGAGGGTACCTACGTGCCCCTCACCGACCGGATTTACTTCAATACGATCGTAAAATTCACGGCCGAGGAGGATACATTTTTCGGACACGATTTTTCCACTAGTACAGCGTTCTCGCTGTATGCACGATAAACATATTTAAAAACTCTACTGTATCTAGGAGGGCACCATATTTGCTCGAGATACAATAGTTGTAGTCCATCGGGGTTAGTGGCCCACAATTCGGGACGTTTACGCCATTTAGGCTGATAAAATCTGGCGAGGAATACGTTTTAAGGAAAAGATGAAGATTGGACAGAAACATGGCGTCAGCATTAGCCTGCTCCGCACGAAAGGCATCAAGCGGTCCACTACCTTATTACATAACATGTGAGATCAACAACTGAACATGCACAGTTAAGGTTTACATAACCCAACCGTGTAGACCAGCAGAAAATAGAGTAAGTTGCTTTTTCTCTGCACTAGAGCATTATTTTTTTCTGTCGAATACCCTCATCACATATTTCCCATAAAATCTCCCTGATGTTTATTAAAATAAAACTCAACATAACGCATGAGCCCTTTGCATTATCTCAAAATAATATACAGCAAGGTTTGCATGGATTTTTAGCAATTATTAGTAATGCCAAAAAAAGAATACAGCAATGTAAGTTTACCAGAAATAATTTGTAATGTAGCGCGACTGCTGAGTTGTGATCATGTTACGAGTTACTCAACAAAACGATGGAAAATTATTGCACAAAGTAAGTAAATTTATCAATCAAAGCACAGGACAAGGAGCCAAATAAAAATTTTTAAGCGCTTAATTAATACAAACAAAATATTTTTTATTTTGTGCTGTTAAATTACAATAGAGGTCCGGCTACTTTCAAACGCATGAGTTTGAGTATGAAACGATGAACATCTCTGATTCCGGTTGTTGATTTATCACTGTTTTCGCGCCAGCGTATATTAATTACTCGTAATTTAATGCATTTGGAGACCTCGTTACCGCATATAAAGACTAATAGCGGATTATGATATTTTTGGTCCAACTTAATCAATGTTATCTCAACATTAGCGTGATTTAAACCAAAGCCTTGTCCTATCGGAAAAATATGAAAACAATATGAAGGTAATTCATCCTCACGCAGAAGGATTCCACGTTTAAATAAACAAATAATAAAAACATTGTTTATTATAGCTCAGGCTTCCCCCTCTAATTCTCGGTATTATTTTACCCCAATTCAAATTACGCCAATTCAAATTAAAAATTAATTCCTAAATTCAAATACATAAAATTATCACATGGCGCCAGAAGTTTACAACTCATTGACTAAGCTAAGCAAAACGATATTTTCCGATAAATTTTTTTACACTTAATAAAACCATGTAAATTCATCCATCATTGAAGCACCGTAAAATATCAATTGAAAACCCCAAAATAAGAATAAAATACCACAGATCCATTGATAAAAAATTAAAGTAAAATCATCAAAGCCACGAGTAGCTTCAGATAAAAATAGAATGAGTACGCAGTGCTATGCGTGCATTAAAACCAAGATAATCAGCCAATCTCTTAATTTGTAATTCATTATTCATTTGAAATACGACCACCCTACGAGGCAATACATAGTAAATAAGGAAATGGCTTCATGATTTGATGACTTGGGCCATGACACGTACCGTATTAATTCGTAATTACTCATCAATATCTTACGGTTGCGCAGTGGATTCGAGTTAAATGTTGATGGGATAGTGAAAGTTCTACTAATGAATAAGTGGACGATAAAATGAACGTTATTTACCCTATTCTGCTCCAGAAAAAAATGGTAAAAAAAGGTAGATTTGGTTTTACGAAGAGGGACTTGATTGAATTTAAGCATTAAGATGAAAAAATATTAAAAATAAATTTTTATGATTGACTTAAATCCATTTAGTAATCACGTAAAATATTACGTCATCGACCCAATTATAATATTTAAAAATATATGACTGGGGATCCACTACCCAACATTTCAGGAAAGGCGTAGTAAAGTGACCAATTTCAATTAACCTAGAACAACCTCAGTATAAATAATTCCTCTTAAGTCACGAAGTAAAAAAAATGCCGTCACTAATTCTCGTCCATAAAGCTAACATCTCAAGATAAGGATGATGGCCGGGTTAAGCATTCACCTGGAATTCCTACACACACAGAATTACACGTTTCTATCCACTGGGCATCAGATTACAAATGCGATGTAACTGTGAAGAATAGATTTAAGGAAAACGGCATTAGAAGAGAATTCATTATTTACTGCATGTCAGATTTCAGACGTAGATTAACATGCAGAGAAAATAATGCTACTTCTCGGAAAATACAATCTTTTTTTGCTGTCTCAATTTTTAAGTACCCCTTCGAATTCGAGACAAAGAAGGTAAAAGACGAGGACTTCCTCAAAAAGATTACAATTTGCGAAAATAAACGTATTTATTTGAATAAAAGAACATAAGAGCATTAATTCTTGTTACAGCTCTCACAACACAGAAGGATTAAAAAAAAGGATTACGTACATGCAGTGCTTTTAGAGTTTGCTTCTGACCTCAATTAAGATGAAACGTTGACCGAGAAAGTCTGTCAGGTCAGGCTAAGGAGGGCAACGAACTTATATCCCGACGTAAAAGATCATCGACTCGAGTCCCTGTAAGGGCATCGTGTTACGGGGTTTCATGCTCTATTTAGCCGCACTACACGAACAAAAGGCCGTCAGTTTCATAAATAAAACCCTCAATATTTTTTTTAACACTTCAAAGGAATACAATCGAAGATATCTCTTCAGCTTGCTCTTACACCAGAGAAGTGCGGTAATATCAAAGCGAGTCACTGATTTCTCGATGCCTCCCACAAGCGACCCAACTGTTTGTAACAGCAGCTCGAGAAACGACTTCTCAGCTGCAACGCAGATTTCCTACCACGCACACGATTTGCCCATATCATGAGTACACATCACGGAGCGGGAAACTTCCTTTCGCCTCGGGCACGTGAGCAATTGCCGAACTGGCTCTCTCCTTTACGTGTCGGCATTTCCTTCCGGGATAGAGCACGTTCATCCCCTACTCCCGATACGAAGGTGCTACCGCTTTCCGTTTAAAGGCCGAAAGAATAAGAAGGATTGGACTGCACTCGTGCGGTAGAATGTCCGCTCTACCTAAGTGAAAGAAAGACGCGTATTGTCCTCCCATTCCTTAGTCATTGGGGAACATTCCAGGAGTAATAGGCAACGTGCTCTCTTGTTAGGATCTACCACTCGTCTCTTATAGATGAATATAAAAAATATTACGCACCGTCAGCGAACCATATATCAACCTGGTACCCTGCTAGTCGCCGCTCGGTTTTATGAGAAGAGATAGTAAGCCACCAGCATTTACAAAGGAGCAAAGATGAAATGATGGATCATTGAAAAGAAAAAAAGAACAAGAAAAGGGAAATTTTTTTTCTTAAGTAGCACTGTGCTAGAATTGAAAACGTGGAAATGCGAGAGATTCCACTTTCTGACGGCATAAAATACTGAAACTCAAAAAGAGTTATCAAAAGCAATCATTTCATCTAACTTACTGCCTTCTTAATTTCTAAAATATATACTTAATTAGGTCTTCCTCAAATTTTATTCCACGCACCCCTGTGTTACATCTACATATTGTTTAATCGATATAAAACTTCGCGACTACGGTCCTTCAAGTGATTACCAACTTTCTGGAGAGCTGTTCTGTGTGGAAAACTTTGGAACGACCTGGCAACAGCCAATTAAGCATAAGGGCATAAAAAATGTAACATTGTACACATTCAAGTAATTAGGAAAATCTATGGAAACGAAAATAATGAAAACAAGGTCGTACTCGATGGTGCTTTGCGACTTCATCTTGTACAGCGATACGCACTTCCTGAGTGGTACACATTCTAATAGAGTAGAATAAAGAACGTAACTGTATGGGGCCAATCTGTCAATAATTCTCTCAAGAATGAATGTGAGATAAATGCGAAAAAATATTCGGTCAAACAAGTGATTTGCACATCTTTTTAGAGCTACTAAGATGATGAGATGTGACGACATAGGTTCTGGCGTAACTAAGGGAACAAATAGATTGGGGAACTTAACACAGAAATTCCAAGAACCTGAAAAAAAGGAACGATTTAATAAGAAGACTAGCAGACCTGCGGCCTGATTTGCAGGCAGTCTATCTGCTGTGCTCTTGAGGTGAACATTGTGTTCCAGTGTCAAATGAGCTCTTACAAAGTGTTTGAAAACAACTGATGACACATTAACAATAGGTGGCAGTAGTGCTTGTGCTTCAGGCAGGCAGTTACTGCTTCGCTACTCAAAGTAGTCTTTGTATTTTTCTACACTTTTGTACACCAACTTTTCATAAGCATTTCGTATGCAGAGAGAAATAAATGACTACTTTATAAATAGAGAAATGTGTCCCACTCTAATTATCCAATATGTTTTTGCACTTTTTTCTACACCATATTTTCATTATATGTTGTCTCCCACTCTCAAAAACCACGTTTTTTTGCATTTTTCTCTGCACTACAAACTGCTAATAATCCAAAACTACTACCAAATCATACAGACAGAGAATCCACACTCAAAGCACCAAACCTCACTCTTTTAGCTCAAAACTTGGGAGAGAACGAAACAAAACAGATACAAAATAACGGACGGACTGACTAACTGACACGTTACAAAACTAATGCATATAGATTATCTAAAAAATAAATTTAAAAAATTTACAGCAAGCATTAATGGCACATTAAATCCTCATAGTCTATTTCCGAAACGCGTAACGGGTTCGTATGGCTGTAATATTACGAGTACTTGCCCGCGTGAATTCAAGTATTAAAGAAGGACTAATGATGCAGATAGTAGCTTTGAATAAAACTCTAGTAAACCACAAACATGCTTAAATGTATGCCAAACTGAGAAACAGAACAGGTACAAGAATGATGATAAGCATGTCAAGGTTATGGGCGTGAAATGGAATAAAGATTGGCAATGCAGGAAATATCCACTTCTATATAGGCGCGATACGCAGCGCACACCTGCCTACGAAGAGCTCCACAGCTGGCAGGTAGGGCATTGCTTCGGCAGCGGAGTTCCCGTGACCTTAAGCACGAAAAGAGCTACGTGAATGTCCTCGGACACATCCGCCACGGAATTGCCTTACACATACGAAGGAGGAAAACGACTTAAGTCAGCGTTTCTTGCGAGCCCATTCCGAAACTAGTGCGGTCCATAAGGAAAGAAAAAGACGATGAATCCAAGACAGAAAGCCATCGCCTCTTCGGGAGAGAGAATGAAGATCGGGACGAGGAAAGCAGGCATCCGTTTACTGCTCGAACGGCCTCCCACTTTTATCACATCGATAATAAGACTCCATCGTCTCCTTTCATCCAAGTACTGATTTCCCTCCCCGACCCACCCCCTCCCCCCCCCCCCCGCCCCCGGGACGACATCCTACGGGGACAAGATAAAATTATATTTTTCGGATCTCCCGGCGATCATCTCCTCTCTCCATCACTCGCGAAAAATAACATTCTCTGATACGTCCGGAAACCATAAAGGGAGGAATTCGGGAGGGTGCTAGGCGAGGGAGTATGTGAGGGGCGACTCGCCCAATATTTGCGCCAAACTCTCACATTCCCCTCTGGGTCGGGTGTTTATCTGGGCGCATGGATACATGGGGTGGACCTCCTTGAGTCATTTAACGATCGCCCCGTCGGCTCTTGCTCGATCCCACACCGAATTCCTCTCTCCAGCGACAAACACCGCCCACTTCTCTCCGAGTGATCGACTGAGCGATACCCGCCGAGACTGTAATTAAATCCCAGAGTGGTTGAGGAGGGGCAGCATCTCGCTCGTGGACTCTTCCATTAAAATTTCCATAAAGGCCCGCGTTTAAAAAGTCCTTCCCCACTTCACCTGCCGTGAAATTGCGATAAGAGGGAACTCGAGAAATAACGGGCTCAGTGTCCTATATAGGAACGATCTCTCCTCTCCCTTTCTCTCTCCATCCGACAGAGGCATAAAATCTGTACGGGACGGCAGGTTTTTAAACTCCTTATTTTCAATCGCGGTGGCCGCGAAAAACAGCCCTAGGGGGTTAAGCAAAAATTTGTCTCAACTGTGCATGCATGGATCGAGGTGGCAAAGAATTTAATGACCACTGGAGTAGAAAAACTTCTTAATTTTCAAATATAAAAATATGTATTAAAATATGAAAATTGAGTAATCTTTTCTTAATCAGTGATCATGGATTTTCATTAAGTCAAGCCTGAAACCAGAGAATTCAGAATTCAATGAATTTCGGGGGAGTAGAATAGAAAGGTAAAATCAATTTTTTTCTAATTGAGTTTTCTCAACTCGATACTGAACAACATCTCGACCATGCATTAATTGACACACACTAGATAAGAAATTAAGGGATGACAAATAATTTAAAGGAAGGAATGCTACCTCTCCCGAAGTAGAATGTGCACCCAGAAGAGTATAGAGTAGCCCAAAGTCATTGCAAACGAATAATGTACGAGGAAGAAAAAACCTTATCGAAGCATTAACACATTTTTTAAGGAATATTAGTCCAAATAGTCAGTAATTAATCCTTTCTTGAGGAAAAAAGGGGAAAATTCGATTTCTCCTCACTTCAAGGAAATATTTGCTCAAATAAATACTATTCCCTGATATCAAAACGTCGTTTGCATTCAGATACTTCATTTTCGATCAAAAGAATGATTATGGGCATTCTCAAAGCAACATTATCCTCTCCTTTTGCCATAAATTCGATTGGTCTGAATTCAAAGGTATAAAAGCATTCCCTAAGCCTTCAGGCTTAAATTTCGTTCCTCCGTACGAAAATCACATTGGGATTCCCATTAAAAGTGTAAAAGTGGCTCTTCGGTCTAAGAAGCCATCACAATGCCATTACGTGAAGTCACTTTGAGGCGAGTAAATGACGACGGCGAAATGACCTGGTTTTTCTTTAAGAGGGACTCCCCACCTTGCCGAACGGAAAAATGGATATGAATAATGCTCATGATGTATCCCAAGCCTCGGCACTAAATATCCAAAAGCGCAGGTATGAGTGGGAACCAAGAATTAATTGAGCACCTTATCAGATATTAACACTTGGGTAGCATTTTTGTGGAAAATACGATGATTTTTTTAAATGCTACGTTTACCTTGAATTTTTTCGAACTACTACCCTAACAACGTCGGCCTGTTCCCAATTCTAGACATGAAAGAATGGACCCAACAATAAAATCGATATCTTATCCGTTTTAACCATTTCGATAGAACTTTGGCATTAATTGCATTGGCTATGAATTTTTTGTAACTATCAACCCGACAACGGCAGCGCTTCCCGAATTATGCGCGAATTTTCCGAGCCGTCCTAGTTTAACATATTTCCAGATCTTTAACACTCGATGCACCACAAGAATTATTTTGAATTTAGAGATAATGGTTTTCTAAAGTCTGGTTTTCTACGTTTCTTTCGGGTTCGTTACGGAAGCCATGCGTCAGAATCTCTTTCCAAAAATTTTCCAAACGCGAAATGAGACGAACCTTATCGCTCTCCGGTACGAGGGGACGTTTGACGAGGTACCGCAAGTCGGACAGAGTACGCTTTTTCGAAAATAAAACCCCCGCGGAGACGGGAAGGGGAGAATTTATGTAACACTCCCCCGATTCTCGTGAGGGGACGAAACAAACCGATCCGAGGCACCAGATGCTGTGGGACCGGAGAGACGCCAGATCCGAAATCATGAAAGGAAAAAAAAATCACAGTGCGGGAGAATGCTTTGTTGCGCACCTCCGAAGCCTTTTTCAGGACCCACCGGAGCTCCCCGGGGGGTTGGACTATGCTCCACGTCAGATTTTGCACCCCCAACCTGATCTTCTTGCGTGGATTGGAGACTCCGAGAGACGCGTGCGACGTTGAAAATCGGGGAAGGTGTGTCGTTGTCTCTTCTTCCGATGGGATTGGGAGGAGAAATATGTGGAGTGAGACAGCATGTCGCGATAGCGGGGGTGGTCCCGTACGCACGTGTGACAGAACGGTACGGCAAGAATTAAGTTCTCATTCCATAGACGCAGTTGTTATCGAAACGTTATGCCGGAGCGAGCTCATGTGTAATTCATCTCCCCCTCTAAGAACGGAAAAATTAAGTTCTACATTGGACATGCTCCAAACGCTACGGGGTAATGGGCTCTTTTATTTAAAATATTCTTAAAACCTAAGCAATGAAATCGGAAAAATAGTTATATATTAAATGTAAAGGTAGAAGAATAGATTAGGAACATGTTCGTTTCCAGTAAGACCTTGAAACACTTAATACTACGAGCAGAAAGAAAAATCAGAGAAAGTTTGCAATTTATAAATTCTGTTTTTCTGTAGGGAGGGACGAGGGAATATGGAAAATATAAGAAATAAAGGTTTGGAATATCTAAAATAATGCAGAAATTTCATACTTTAACATTTTCCCCAAATAATATTGCTCATTGATAACTACGATTTTTATCAAAATCCTTTCGACCCATTTTTTAGCCTAACTTATATCATAATGCACCGGGATGTATTGCCTACCTCTCGCTCGAAAGAAAATGAGGAATCGAAAATTTTCCCGAATCGCACGCAGACACGCTCCTCCCACGCACCTTTGAAAACCAAAATGGAAGATTTCCCGTGCAATACGTTTCCGCGCCTTTAGTCCTCCCATCCCGCTTCATGCCTATTGTTCCGGCCGTACCAAACGCGGGTGGAAGAGGAGGCGGAATCCGGGAGGGAGGGGGGGAGTTGACAAAGGGATGAGGAGAAGGGGGGAAAGGGGCGGCGAGGGTTCCTCCAATCCCGTTCCGACGAGGAAACAAAAGAGCAACAGACAACCCCACGACACGTAGAGAGGAGATGAGGAAGGATGAGGAGGCAGATAGGGGGAGTGTTTGGGTGTGGGGTGGAGGGAGGGGGGGGGTGTGCAACGTTCCATTTCAACAACCCCCTTAACCCCCAACACACACTCTCCCTAATCCTCGCTTCCGAATCGCCGAAAACGCGCGAAAGGGAAATTATTCGATAGCGCGTCGTTCAGGCAAGGTGCAAAAACACGAGCTCGGGACGGATCGATACTTCCGTTTCTCATCCGTGGCGCATGGACGTGACAACCTGCATTTCGAGGAATTCCAAGCATTAATAAGACTGCTCCTGCCATGCATTGTCATCCGTTTGTTAACGCTAATTGTATCTGCTTCCGTGGTTTCGTGACAGATGGCAAAAACAATTTCTTCTAATTAGGAACCTCGAAAGTATATTCTCATCACTTCACGATGACTGAGAATGCTCTACAGAATTATCTGTTCATAAAAACAATTAAGAAGTTGCTCTGTAGCTTCATTATTACTTTTCAGCGGATAATCAAATCATTGAACATGCATTCCAAAAACTTTTTCAAGCAATGAAGGCTATTCCTGTAATAGAGTACCTCGTAATGCATCATTCTTACCAGACAATTTTATAAAATCTCCGTGTATTTTGACCCGTCCCGAAGAAAATAAATTCCATTTAATTTGCCTAAAAAAAGTCCAAAAATCGTTTCAGCGTGGTAGGGAGTCTGCTAAAACAGGGACGTGAAAATGAAATGAGAAAAAATATAATGAGACACTTGACACATATTTCCGAGCTGAGTCAGATTCCGACCACTCATCGATAATGAGCTTTCGATAAGCTCTACGACCGGACTTTGAATGACTCACATTCGAACCCGACTTCGCGGCCCTGAATTCTAATTCGCGGTGGCCGGAATATATTTCGCCGGGTCCGCTCCGAATCGAAAGATCAAATTTTTCGATGGTTTTAGCGGGCAAGACCCCTTTATCTCTTTTCCAGCGGGAAACAGTACAACAAGGGAGGCCTGACAGGGTGTTTTCCTCCAACGAGCGGGCGGGGGTGGAGAGAGTGGGATAGAGCTGAAACTGACAGCGAATTAAGGGTTGGGACCGGAAACCTGTGACGTGCTCTCGCGGTGGCGACGGAGAGCCGAGAATAAAATAATAAATCCAACGAGGATAAATTATGCAAATTTGCAAGTGACGCACGCCAAAATTGAGTGAGCTAATTGTGGAGGGTGCACGCTCAGCAATCCTGACGCACATTGATATCTTGGTGTCGAAAAGTAATCACCGCCTTAACAGGACAATTACGCACAAGATTTTAATGTGCCGAAGTTAAACTGTTTACCTACCCTTTACGTCTTCACAGCTTCTGTTGGTGGGTTGAGAGAGGCATTACCATTCACGTGTTGGATGGACACTATAGTCCACTAAAGCCGGCTGCGGGAGCCAGGTCGGTAACGCGCCGATCTGTTTAACCAACCGTTCCCGGGTTCGAATCCCACCCAGAAAACGGATTATAAGTTAGTCTTAGGATTAAGATCTTACAATTAGATTAGAGAGAGATATGACCGTAGCCACTAAATAGCCGAAAAACATTTGTCTATTACTACCTCTATAACTATAACCTACCAAACTCGTGCAAACAGAGCACAATCTTCAAGCATGCAAACTTGTAGATTTTCTTTGCGACTGGATAGGCGACTCTCATTATCATGGGCTAATTATCACATAATATTTCACTGCCTAAAATCCCTTAACATATAGCATATTTACCCACGGCTATCGTCTCCGTCTGAAAAATTATAACAAATCCCAAGCGCTCCACGTCATTTTTAGGATACGGCATTAGCATCGTAAATGCGTTAAAATCGGAAACAAAATATAATCACATCCATTCAAAGCTTATTAAACCGAATGATTTTCCATTATTTTGGGAAACCACGACGTCCGCAGTGCATGACATTATTCAGAAAATACGTAGGTACTTAAAATTCAGAATTTATTTTTCTGCCGAAACAGTCCAATGTAATAATCGTTCAATTTAAAATGCTTTAATGGACTATTAAGCCCATCGTGATATTTGAATGATGAAGTATTAGTTATAAATATACATTGAAATTTTAGTCACGTAAACATTTAAGATTAAAATAAGAGGACGATAACGAGTTTCACTGTACGGGATTTAATATCGACAGAGTGCCAAAACTGAAGTAATAAGAATCATTGATTTGGAATAAATCTTCAAATACGCGAAACGTACACCCAATCCCCTATCTCGAGATCGAGATCTATGAGAGAGTGAATACATGTCGTAATGAAAATATTTAAGAAATTTTAAATGACAGATCTGGAAAAAAAGTAGTGTGCGTTGACTAAACAACGAGTGCCAAGATATTATAATCAGCACCGTTCCCCTATTTCTTAAAGCCTTGCTACGCAACCCCAGTTGCCAAGTCACAATACCTCTTGCGCCCCAAAGGAATTGGCCCTATCGGACGGAATGGAATAAAAAGGAGCGAAGGTCACCACGCCCACCAGGGAGAACCCTTGGGGGCGAGGAGGGAGACAGCGAAGTGGGAGGGGCGGTGGTGACCTCTGGAGGCGGACCACGATCGTCTCACCCCCTCCACCACCAAGGGACCGCGGACACCCCAGCGTTCTCTCCTCCCACCGCTTGCCGCCCACCGCAACGGTCCCGGGAGAGCTTTCATCCCTCCGTTTGTGCTACCCATAATACATGCATATTTTTTCCCTCTCACGTCGATTGAGAATGAAAGTGAGTGCGAAGGCAAGAGAGGTGAATCGGATGAGGCGGCTCCGGCGTCATAGTTTCAGTACATACATGCTCGGATGATAGGGAAAGATTTTATCATCACGTGCAATTCAAACTGCACTCCTAGACCCCCAATGATCCATACTGTTATCTCTCTAGCACGCGTAAATGTGGAATGGTTATCAAACAATACAGATTTCTCCATTTGCTGTTTTGTTTATTTAATTCTCGATTGTGATTTTGACTACAAAAAAGCTAAACTCTATGCTATGGGCAAATAAATAACGAATGATACCAAGAAACGAACATATGATTCCATAGTACAAAGTGTATAATTATATGGCTCAGAAACCTGGAAACTAACTAAGAGCTGAGAACTCAGAGGACGAAAAGCTGAAGTCTGTACAAGTGTATTTTTTACGCGAAGCTTCAGAATTTCAAAGTGGAAAAATACTACAAATGCATAAAGGTAGTTGTTTCAGGCTTGATTTGGTGGAATATGATAGCGAAAGAAAAATACTGGCAATTTTCCACAACCGAAACCGGTCAAAAGTAAATGTCTTTATTCTTGTGGAAAATTGACAGTATTTTTCTTTCACTACAAATGCAGATGGAACAAACTAATTTTGACGAAATAAGTGGTACGGACATGTTGGACGCTTGGCACCTACAAGATGACGAGGAAGAGTACTAGAGTGGCAGCTACAGAACGAAAGAAAAAAAAAGGAAACCCAAGAGCAGAATGAATGCAGCAAACACGATAACATATGGAAAGAAGAGAGCTTAGGAAAGATAAATTTAATGGCAGAGAAACGCGGCGGTTGGGATGCGAGAAATGGCCATTCGAGATATAAAAAAACTTGCACTTGTATATATTTTATGACATTTAGGGCAAATAAGGGAGGTAATCGCTTTGATCTCTGAGTTAGGGTGGGGATCGGGTTGGTGTGTCAGCTAGAGCTTTCCAACCTGAGGGGGTGTGTTTGTGTCCCGGCAGTGGCAGATTTTTCGGTGGCATACCGGTCCCTTCTTGAGTGTGAGGTTGCGAATACCTTAACTTCAGTGCTTCGTCCATCCAATGGGAGGTAAAACACTGGACTCCTCTGCGTCTTTCGTTAAGAGGAGGCTGCTATAACGGCGTGTGGATGTGGGATGTTTATCAAGCAATACAGTTCCTCCCTCTTTATTGTTTTAAGTAGAAGTTATCACCTCTCCCACCTACGATCCTCAAATTTCTACCTCTTCCCGCATATCTACTTATCCTCGAAGATCCTAGTGACCTCAGCTGCCGGTAATCTTTCCTAATAACAACAAAATCGAGAGAGAGGGTTCAGAGGAAATGCCGTCCGCCAGAACATACATTAGGAGTTCGATACGTGGAGGCCCATAGGAGATTCAATCAATCGCCGGGATTATATAAGTCCTGAAGAATCAAGGATGATGTAGAAAGGAGATGAATACAAGCCTTTGCGATTCAAAGGAAAAGAAACAGCAAGAAATTATCTCTGCGTATTTCGGCATTCCTCACGACCGTCGTCGAGTAAGAGGTGCCAGCGATTCATGAAGTTATCTGACGTTGCTTCATTTACCGTTGAAGAAAAAAGGATTATAATCCCCACCTTTACCCCACCCACGTCTCTCCTAGCCTGCAACAATCGATACCTACTAAAATAATCTAAGAGGGAAAGCTATGAAAGTGGACCAACGATCGATGACCGGTACTCTACCGAATGAAGGTCCTTGAATGGTCTCTGGTGGGAAAATTGCTGAACATGGTCAAGGCCACTTTCTCCTTGGATTCCATTCACTTTTTCTACATTTTTAAGCCGCACATTTTTTATCCCAATATTATCCATTTTAATAATTGATTCAATTCAATTTCCTCCACCTTTCCTGTTAAACCAACATTCTTCCAAGCATATCAGCCTTCAACACAAATTCTAGATAAGTTCACCATCCACTTTTTTCATCCCATCATGCCTAACTTAAACTTGAACGATTGGTTCCAGATGATATTGGGATAACGTTACAAGCAGTAGAAAAGGAAGCGGATAATCAGTCATATCACGTATAAATAGAATGACAGTGACGATGGAGAAAATGTGTAAATATCAAATTGCAGGGTTACGAACTAGCCGCGAAAAACCATAGCCGGAGTTGCCCACTGAAACGCACAATAGGAGGATTTCAACAAGGAAAAAATCATTCACCCTGACTGGGGTTAGTAACCGGATCTCAAGAATTTGACCAAGGGGTTTTAGCTAGTTGAGCTACCAAAGGCGTTCTTCTCCCCTGGGGATTCCTAAAAGATTTAAGGCAACTAGATGTTGTAAAGGACTTCCGATCATACAATGTCACAAAGCTCAATGTCAATGTCAATCGCGCCACTGTGTTATCTTCCACAAGGTTAAGAATGAAGGTTAAGTATGAAAGAACAAGAGATCAAACGAAGACGCTAAATAATTGATGATTGCGAAGATACATGACATGCGAATTTTCACTCAAAATATCTGTGCAAACTTGGTACGTGAGAGTCCATGTCGCACGTACGTGTTTCCCCCCAGCGAGTGGACGCTACGACAATTGAGAGGTGCGACAAGTTCCCCGCAACATCGTGGAAAATTCCCGACGACTCCCAACTTCTGGACCGTCCACGAGGGGCCGACAACGTGTCCCACAAACAAATGAGCGTGCGGCTCCCTACGTGTGGCGTCCACTCTGGTGGGAGTCTGCCTGCGATAAAAGGACATCTTTTGAAATCCCGAAGCGCCTAAATTTTGGGAAAGCAAGAGGGCGGAGTCGAGGGGCGTCATCATCGGGTCGCAGATGACCGCCAACACCCTCAGGAGGCCCAATAGGTTGAAGAACCCCCTCCTACACATCCCTGGGAGTGTATCAGTGGAGATCACGACAGAGACCCGAGCGAGAATGTTTTTTTCAGAGGAGGGAGGCGAGGATGGCTTCGGATACGCAGCGAGAGAGAAAAATCGTAATTTTGGGAAAAATAAGGGAACACGCAGGAAATTAAAATTACTTTCCCTTCCAAAGTTGTGAATGGAAGAGATAAAATTAATTCCATTTCTATTTAATATTAAACTAAATTGTTCCACACGATAATCTAATGAGTAATCACTTTCGCTTAAATAATCCCATGGCACGTGATGCACGTGATCCAGCTTAGAGAAAGAAATATATCATATTCCCATTAGAACTGGAATCATTTTGAGGATGCCAGCAACCTTGACATTTTTGAAAAAACTTTTAGAAAGCACGTATCTTCATTACTCGTTGGGAGAAGGTAATTATCTTTCCTTTACCCAAGCGCAGATAACGATCGCTTGACATTAAAACATTTTCAAAACTAAATTACGAACCGAAATTAGTAATGAGCTTCCAATGTGCGTATTTACAGAACTGTACACTCTCAGGGATCCTGAGCTTTCTTTAAAGGCACTTTGCTCGCTGAGAAAGTGATTTCCCCAGCGTCAACACAGCTGTTGTTGGGCGGAAATTGAGAGCAGATAACGACAGTAACAAGGATGATGCGGGAAAAATTACCATGCTAATTGATTTTTGAACGAAAGCAAGGAACTTGTTCCTCCCAATTTCTAGCATTTCACGGACACGAGAACAGCGTAATTATTATCGAGAGTGATTTTCTTTCGGAGCCGATTACGAGAGCGGGACGAAGGCTTCCTTCGATCGTCGCTCTCCTGAAGAAGCCAAAATACCTGCGACGACTCTTAATTTCCTCTCGAGGAGCGGTAAAGGAGGGAAAGGGGAGAGAGCAAAGTGATCGCGGGGGTGTAAAATTAATTAGTCTTCCCTGGTCCACGACGTCGTAAGAACGAGAACGGTTCCCCTCTGACGGGCGGCCGAGATTTCTAATCGCGGGGAAAGCAGGAATAATAAACACAGGAGCCACCGCGGCAAACGCGACACATTCCTCCACTCTTGCAGTAGAAAAAAAATAAAATATCGATTACAATTAGGTTCCGACGAGAAACGACTAACAACGGACCGATCTCATTTCCGGTCCACCACATCGGGAATCGATCCCTCACCTCCGGCGACACGCTCGCAAGGCCGCAGAAAACAAATGCACGCAGGGCGGATATCGCGTGGGATCTCTTGCGACGGAATTATCGAGGGAAACACCATCCGAGTAGGGGAAATAACATTTTGTAAATTCAGCTCCATTCGCCCCAGCGAGAGTAGGAGAGTCTCCTCTGAAGCTCGGCCGTTTTGCTCCCGAGGCACTCGCCCGATTGAATAAACGACTATAATTGGAAAATTGCGACAGGCGACGAGTTGGAGCCTGGGTGGAGATGGAAGGAGAAAGCATAGAGTGAGGAAAGTAGGCTGAGTGGAGGAAGGAGAAAAAGAGGGAGAGAGAATGCGTAGGAGAGGGAGAGAGAGGAGAGTGAGTCCCTTTGCTCATCGTCCCCCAGGATAAGCCGGCACACAATTGCAAAACCCTGGAGAGACCCTGGGCACCTTAAAGACTTCAGGATGCCAATTAGCCAACGCTTTGATCCGGAGCGCTGAAGGGGAGGGGGGACCTAAGAGAGAGGTCAGAGAACTTAGGATGGGACCCCTACCTTGACATCCCGTTACCAAGGAGACATCTAAGAGAATAAAAATGCCAAAAAAATCAAATACGGTTGGTTGACGAGATGGAAATGTGTAGCGACGGAGGGGCCAAGAAGAAACGTTTGACTTCAGGGAAAATTGATGGAAGAAATTCAATTTTGGAACGAGAAAGAGAACAAAAGGTAGTGAGACCACATGTGTACGGAAACAAAAGGTTGGCATAAAAACATATATTTAAAAAAAAATGAAAACGAATTACGGTGAGGGAGAGAGTAAAAAGAATTCTTCCGGAGGCTGGATCAATTTTTCATTTTCACTGAGATTTCTGTACGTAAGGAAAGCGGACGAAAATGATGGTATGCTGGGAGGGGAGGGGGGGAAATTTCATTCTGAGATTTAATTGGAAAATAATTGCAACAGGTTATCCTGTGCGAGAAACTGAAAGTGGAGCGAGAAGACGCATAAACCAATTTCGGGGTTTCCCCTCCCGAGTTCCTCAAAAAAAAAACCTCCACCCTCTCCCCATCTTCTTTCCTACCACTGCTCTCCCTCTCTCCGTCCTCACACTCCTCACCCCAACCCCCCTCCGAATCGGATTTGGTAGGAGCAACCCTGGCACAGGCAAAGAACGCGGAGCCCTTTTAAGTTCCAATTAAAGGGTTCTTTTTTTCATCATCTTCACCGGAGCGAAACTCATTACGCGTGGAGGGGCTGACGAGGTTTCTCGTTCCTCGTTACCTCTACCCTGCCTCCCTCGCGAGAAAGCTTGGCATAAGTCCGTCCTCGCCAAAGTCCACTCGAATCCCTTTTAGCCTCCCTTTTGTTTTTTATTTTTAATTTTCGACACGCATAGGCCAAAAGCATGCGCGCGGCGCCAATTATGCCCACAGGTGGATCCTCTCATACGGCCGCAAGCGAACGATCCGCACGATCCCCGTAAAAAAATACTGGGATTCTCTCTTTTACTCTCATTTTAAGGGCCTAGAATGTCGTGTCCACGTTTAAGTGGAAGCCGGAAAGCCTACCTTTGCCGCATATTAATAACAACGATCATTTCGTAACATCCAGAAAATATTCAATTTGCCCGTTCTGTCTAGTAATTTCTGTACGCATTCCTTCAACTGTCAGCTAAAAAGCAACTGAAGGAGGAGCTAAGGGACCCGATTTTCAATTACCGGCTTTATACAAGTATCAAGAGAGTATTACCTATTGGAATGCACCACAATTGTCCTTAAGAAGCGTGAGTAATCAATTTGCAAGCCTTTTAATACAAATTAATTTTTAATTTGCAATCCAAATTTTAATCCACTAGGTTACTGTTCCCACTAACACACTCGAGCCCTGAAAAGGCATCGATAATAAGATGATTGTGCTGACTATCCAAGGTATTTCTATATGGACACCTCCCACGGGATTTGAGAATAGGCTCTTC
Source organism: Platycnemis pennipes (assembly GCA_933228895.1). Lineage (NCBI taxonomy): Eukaryota > Metazoa > Arthropoda > Insecta > Odonata > Platycnemididae > Platycnemis > Platycnemis pennipes. Next base: position 43,219,610 of record OW121849.1, read on the forward strand.
ATATTTGAGAATTTTCTCTTCATATTGCCATAACAACATTGAAAAGAAAACACTGACTACAGGAAAGAACAACTAAGAATTTTCCATCGTTTTCTATCGTAACAGCAAGCAAATAGAAATTCAAAGAACCGATCAATAATCTGTAAGTTACAAAAAACACAAGCATAAGGAATACACGAAAGCTCACTTTCGTAGGTCATAATAAAATAATTTTGATGCTAACATTAGAGCTTCCTTGTACTAAAGGACTCGATATAAAGGAGACCTGAAACATATTATTTCTCGATTGTTTCTATAGTTTAAAAAATATGAAGTTCAGGAGGCACTCGCTTGGCTTTCCATAGTTTCACTGATAGGTCATACGGAGTAAAACCAGTGATCCTCTACTCCGTAATGTTGATCCTCCTTTTCAACTCAATAGTGCTTTACAAATATATATGATATTTAATATAGAACATATTTAATCTATTAGAAGGAAAATAATACGTAAATTAATTAGCTGAAATGGCATCTTGCATCGATTTCTTTACAGTGAAATAAAGTTTTTCGTACGCGAATGGGCTTTCAAAGAATATATAGGCATATTTATAACCTCTAGGTAAACGTAAACCGTCTACTGAGAAGAACGGGTTGGAGTGGTGGCTAGGGTACTGGCCTCCCATCGTGAGGGCCTAGGTTCGAATTTCGACCCTTACGTGAGTCATTGGTAGATATACCTGTCCCAACTTGGGTGATTTGTGAAAAGCATTCGAGTTCAGTGCTCCGTCTTTCGGATGGGACGTTGAGCCGTGGTCCCCTTGGCTAATGCCGACGTCGGGTTTCCCTCCACCCTACATACGTACCCCGGAGACGCCTATTTCCTTCACTCAGATACCCACCAATCCTCTCCAGCGCAAACGGCCTCAGTTGTCGGTCGCCTCCTCCAACTAATAATAATAAGCGTTCACGGAAAATAATGGCATCGCGGTTTTGCAGAAGCTATTATGACGGATAAGCGGAGACTCCCTGGATTCACCTATCAACAAAAGAAACTCGTACAAAATTGTAAGTAATACAGAGAGGTGTTTCAAGATACGTTAAAAATTCTTGAGTGGTATCCCAGTTCGCGAATGCCCGAAATTATTCTCTTCAGCCAGTCAACAGCATCCGCTACTCCGTACCGCAGGCCTTCGGGGAAACGATCCCCAGCGGTTTACTTAACGTTTCCGGGCAATTCGCTCGCTCAAGTTCCCTCCGTAAGCCACCGCTGCGAACCCTTCTCACGGGGTGGCAGATACGAGAGCACGACTCTCGTCAGTTTTTCACGGAAAGAGACAAAAATCCGACTGCTTTTAATGGCATCGGGCACACGTCCCGCTCGTCTCCGAAACTCCTCTTAACGTCCGCCCTGTTCGAATTTCGGCGTGTGGATTCTACCGCTTGGGAAAAAGAAGAAAGGAAAGGGGAGACCCTGAGCGAGGATGGAAGGAAACAGAGAGGGGAGGGAGAGGACGAGGAGAGTCCGCCCACTCCTCCCGCCACACTGCATTCGCTTGCTTCTCGCACAGGCTGAACTTCCATAATCCTCTTACAGGAGGATGATCCTCAGGGAAGCAGAGGCGGGAGGAAGCATTTTCATTCATCCAAGAGTCCGTACGAGAGAACATACGGGAGTGGAGATCCATCTCCCCAGCCTGAGAAGACAAAGAGGAGGAAGAGAGAGAGAGAGGAGAGATAAAAAAAATAAAGACGAGACGACGCGCGCCGGGAACATTTCCCGAGAGAGCACGTATATGCAACACACCTTCGCGATTTTTTTTAAGATTCGCAGTCGACGCGGCGTGAAACGGCCGTGGAATTCTTTCAGAGGACCCGACCCACAGCGAGACTTCAAAAATTTATCTGATAGGAACGGGACGCAAAACGACACTTTTCGGAATCTAATTTAATCCGAAAATATTTCGCAGAAGTTCGCGCATAAGGAGGAGGACGCGAGTAACCCGCCCGAACGAAAGTTCTCGCGAGGTTAAAGGGGAGTGGGGGGTAAAAAAAGGGAAGTTAATTTAATTACACTTCGGAGGCGACCCCCAGAGTTCCTCCTTGCGTTCTTCTCGACGAAAGTTGCGGATGGATGCTAAATTTTAATGGGATGTAATTCGAGCAGGGACGAACAAAAGAGATGCGGGACGCGCACGCATTAATTCACGGACGTACCATCATTCCCTTGCTTTACCCGCTCCTCTTTCTCCCCCCTCCGACGGGTTCCGGGAACACGTACGGCCTCGCCCACGTGCCTCACGCTTTATCACCATCCTCGCTCGTTATTATACGGCGGCGTTCACCATTAAAATCCGAATAAAATCACGTCCGACTTCCATAAATGAAATTTCCGCTCTCAAAGAACTTGGCCCTTCTTTTTTTTCTTCCCGTACTCCACCATTCCCTGCTATCTGATATCGCCGCTTATACCTTTCGCAAAGTTTATGAAGCCGAAAGAATCGAATGAGATCATAGAAAACTATGACTTCTAAAAAAGAACCCGAGGAACTCATTAGATATCCTGCAAAAAATGAACTTCAGCTCAAGGAGCTTCAGCGCAACCAGCTCCTTGCCTACGTGGTCGGCACTAACAAAAGCTAAAAGATACCTTTTTTTAATTCTGCAAGCTACCTTCGGACTGAGTTAAACATTCATTCCGTTAAATGCATACTAACATTTTCTTATCCATCGTAAAATCAGTAAGTACGAGAGCACGGAAAAATGAACCTCCTTCCATTGGTCATGGTTGGAGTATGAAACTGTCTCATGTTCCAGAGTAGCCACAAGAAAAGGGGATTTTTAATAGGATTCGAGGCCGAGCACCCGCAACTACAACAGCTTTATCTGCTGAAGCTACCGAAAGGATAGCGAAACGGGTACAATAAAAGTAAATTAGGTTCTTGATGGGCGTAATCTTGCCTCTAAACCCCGTCGTTTAAAATGGCTGACGCGACTATAATGGCAGCGAAGGAAACTACCACTTCCTTCACTACGAATAACGATAGATTTAATTGCACGAACGAAAAAGGCTGATAACATGCCCGAGATTTAACATTTCAATAGCCAAAACAAATCATTGACACACCTACACTGCACCGGATTGAAAGCATATAGAGGAGCAGCGGAAAATAGCCACGTATATACACTATGCAGGAACATACGAATTCATTTACAAGCTACATTTTACATGACTCAGTCAACTCGTGTGAGCGCAGTCAAGTTTAGAACCACCAGAGAGGAAAATGAAATGCTTTCAGAGGACGCGAAGTTGATTAAAGCAGACGAAAAACTCGGGAGATTCCCTACGTAGCCGCATTTAAATATTACCGGAACACTCAAAAGCCTAATTTACTGTAGCGAGGGCATGTATTTTTTCATTCCAGCCTACTATGCCAGGCGGTTTTCAACATATTTGAACCATCACGTCAAACAAACCGACCAATCCAACTTTAAAGTAGTTGTTAACTAGTTTTTCAAAAGGAATTTTGATTCTACCAACATAAATTTCTAAACCAGATGAATGTGCTCATGTACTCATTACTCAACTAACCAACAATAATCATCATACATAATTTTGGAAATTTGTGGAACAACTTTATAGAATATTTTCATAACTGACAATTAAGATAAGCCAGGTAAAATTTATACCATTTTTAGACTCCTCCCATATTTGTTTTCCATGCTAAGGATTCTCACTTTTCCTTTTTGTAATTGCATTTTGCTTTCGAAAATGGATATAAAAAGCTAAAACCGAATTCGTGTTTTGATGAATTTGATTGGAATCCATTATTTTAATTTTCTATTCGACGCACAAAAGGCGAGCAAACAAAATGGAGATAAATTACATCGGTCTAAACACTTGGAGATCGGGATGCCATGGTGATCAGGTTACTTTTCTGAGCCCAGGGGCTCAGATCCCGGGAGTGGAAGAGATTTTTTTCTCGATCCATGGGTGCCTCAATGAGTACTGTGAGTAAACATTTAAAGCTCAATACTCTACCCGTCGGATTGGAAGTTAAACCGTGTACCTCATGGTACCTTCCGTTAAGAGTTGGGGTTACTCTCCATCCTTCCTCCATTCCCTGAAAAATTCCTGCCTACATCCAAATACCTATCCTGAACTGCACAATTGATCTTAGCTGTTGATAGCCTCTCCCAAATACACCTAACTTACCGAATTGAAATATTCATAGGAGTCTCGATCGAGATGAATTTGCTCACAATAGCATCGACGTAAGCCGCACCTTTCGCTGAGAGAGGGCTAATCGGCCGTGTAAGACACGAAAAACGCGCGCTTCGGGAAAGACTGCGGAGGAGAAAGGCAAAATAATTAGGGCGGCCTCGTTACGACGTTTACAACCGAGGAAATGACTTGTTATTCACTTTAGGACACTAAGACGACTTGAGAATCTCTTGGCACTTGGGGAAACGGGAGAGGGATGCGACATGACAGAACGGTCATGCATCATGCGTACGCCGCGATAGAGATAATCGGCTCCCACACAAACACTTCCCTCCTCCTGGAAACAAAAATACCGGAGCCAGAGAGTGGATGAAGGAAAGAGAGAGAAAGATGCGGGCGCCGAAGCGAGGACGGATGGAGGACGCGTTCATCACGAGAGCCTTGAAGATGCATTTAATTACGTCTCCTGGCGACCGGGACGACTCTCCGCCCAGAGAGAATTATGGGTACGAAAACAATCGAATGGAAAAGTGCCTAGGTGGCCATAAAAAAAAGGAGGCAACCGATAGCTGAGGACCATACGCCCTTTGCAAGTGGGCGATATTGCATTGGGGAGACGGAGGAAGATGGGTTCAAATCGGGAATTGCCCAAGCGGTCCACAGTCATACCTTCCCACGCACAGTTTTCTGCCTCTGAACTGCACTTCACACAGTAATAAAATAGTAACTGGGGCTAAATTAAAATATATATATTTTTCCTAATTCGAAAAAAGACTCTCACTTTAGGAAGACATTGTTCTAGCCACGACGCCAACCCTAGCCCCGATAGCTGCCATTCAATGAAGCTATATACAAATAGGTATACTAATTAGGAACCTTACTAAAAATCGATTATACGGAGTGAAGCTGTTAAGTTGTATCTTAGGGCTGCACTACATTCAAAGTCAATTTTGTTGCAGTACGCAGTATAATTATTGGTATGACAACACTGAGGAAAGTCTGCAGTCGACTATTATAAAATAGAAATGAAATTTTAAAAAAATTCCTTTTTTAAAGATACTTCCCCCTCTTTAAATTTGTATTCTTTCTAATTACCTTCCGCCATCATAATTATCTGAAAGATCACTTTCCTCCAAATCCATGGCTCCTAATTAATTACTAATGCAGTAACTTAGGCCTTTAATATCCAGTCACCTATAGTGATTCATTCTGGTCGTCAACTGTCCCTGCTACAATATTTTCGTACAATTTCTTCCCCCCGAACATATCATCAAACAATATACTGTATACTGTACTCATACTGTAAGCATCTTATCTATTACATCTTACTTCCTCCATCACCCTTCATGCCTTTATGTCCAAGTACCTCTTCATCCATTCCCATTAGCCTTCAGATCTTGGAGCCAATAAAGCACGTAAATTAGAGCAAATTCGTACACCAAACGACATACTTAACGAAAGAGAAATAACTCGCCAAAAAAAAAAGAATTATGTTACACGTGTATTCCTTTGTTCACAAAATAGGTCTCGGATGACATTTACAAATGGTTTCGTGCTAGCGCGTAATACTACAGCCTCGCGGAGCTATCACTTTGATATGACCTAGGTCCCTCTCTGTATCTTGTTCACCGTCATGTGATCAATATAGTATGCACAACAACGAGTACTATCAATGATGAGTCGGCCACTCAGGCAGGAGACGGGGAACGGAAACCCGTCGAGGAGGGTGGGGGATAGGAGGGAAGGGGAGTTGGTGACTCGTCCCACTCGAGAGTGACGCATTTTAATTAATGGAGTCTAGAGTTACTCCGAAAGCATAAAAACAATCGCGAATCGTCACGACTCGGCCTAGCTGCGCACGTCCCGGACGAATTGCGAAAGTCATTTCCATTCACGAGATAGCCGAGCCGCGGAACCTGCTCCCGCAATTAACGACACCCAGAGAGATGTGCGTATCGAGAACCCTTTTTTTCCTCTCACTACTGGAAAAAATAACTCAACGCGATGATTCAGGGACTCGCGAGTAATGATAATACGAGTGAATTGGACTAAGATACCTTTTCGGGCAATATTAATTCCGCCAAGGGACACGAATTTTTTGAAACTTCATTAGTTTTCCTGATTGTGCGTTGAGGCAATTTTCAATGTAATCTCTAATTCGAGTGATCACACACAGGTGCTTTCTACAGGATGTTAAAGTTGAAGAACTAGCACCTAATAAAGAGAACTGCGGATCCATAATCAAAATAAATTGTTCCCATCGCTAACAATAACGTGGGAAAGTTTCTTAACATATTTTGTTATTTGTAATGAGTAAGTCTCGCACAGGATATTTTTTTCATAAAAGAGAGCTAACTTACTGAGTAACGCCAAGTTATTATCCAAACAGTGAATTAGATTAATGTCCCAGTTGTTTACATCGAATCCATACAGACGATCGAATATCTTACAAGATATTGAGGGATACTAAAAAGTACTATACACACCACATCACCTTCAAGTTGGCGTCATATGGTTGTTCAAATTACCTGAAAAAAAATGAAACCACATTAGCATATCAAATTTAGTCAGGTCATATGCGCTAGCGATTAAACAAATTTGAAGCTACCACCAAAGATAACTAATAATTCAGTATATTACACATTGGAGATGTCAAGAGAAGATTATCAAAGATCTTAATAATCGCCGATCGGGGAGATAAATGGTGGCTTTTTATTAGTGGGTTTGGGAAGTGTGAGATGGGCAGAGAAGGGTGTTTTAGATGGTGATGGAAGAACGGATATCGCTGGCGTAAATTAGGACGTAGAGCATGTAGATGAAACAGGTGCATCACTGGGTGTCTGAAGAAAATTATGGAAAGAATGTAAGGAAAGTCAGGAAGAGGATGGAAGGAAATGGGCGATTCCGAAAGAAAGCTGAGAGGTCGAACGATAATAATCTGAAGGAGAAATGGCACAGCGAAGTATTCATAACTACATCCTTCTTCTACCCAATTTAAGAATGGTGAAGTTGAGTAGGAATACTCCAACGAAACATATCTTATCTGATAGGATACCGAAAAAGATACTTCAATCTCTCGTGTCTATTTTTTTATGTGTATAACTTACTCATCAGCCGAGAGGAAAATCTTATACTTTCACGACATATCATCTGAGGTAAATTTACATAGGCTATTCATCTCCGGCGACTTTCGATGAACAACTCGCCTAATCATCTTCAGGGCCCAGAAGATAATGAGCGAGTAGTTCATCGAAACGTCGGTGGAGATGAATAGTCTAACCCTGATGAAGACCCGTGAAGAGCCAATAATCGGCTGATTATTGGCTTAAAAACCGACGAAAACTAAACATAAGAATAATGGAGTAAAAATGTACCTTATCATTCAATTTAGGCAATCAAAAATAATTCGTTCGTCCAGCAACGAGAGTGAGGCCACTAATTTTCAAACTAAAGAAAGCATTTTCCGAAACTGAAAGTCAACATGGAAGCACATATATTCAATTACTTTCCGGGATATCGTAATAAAAAGAAAACAACTCGAGGAGGGAATGGCGAAAGCTGATAATTATAAAAAGAAACATCACCTTCTAACACTCACTCATGAGATCTAAGAAATGATATTGCTTATGTTGGGCACGAATAATACATAATGGTGTAACTAAAGGCCCTAAAAGAGATTTTGGAGATTTAATTCTTTTCATGCTGGATGAGGAATGAAAATAGAGTTATCAGGATAGGAAATTAAAATCTAATACAGCAATGGGTTCGTCCAAGTCAGACGAGGATAATGTACACAATGGAAAAGCATGAACTATAGTAGGCGCTCGAATATTTTTATCTATGAAATTATAGAAAGACAACAACAACCAACAAAACGCAGGAATCAAAACTTGGAATTTTTCTGAGGAAGTGAGGCAAACATTAAGAAGCAATCAGTTTCAACAACCAGAGTGAGATGAATGACCAAAGATACGGTTGCATTGCCTATTCTGCGCCTGGAAAAATTAAATCCAGATCTTAGTTGATTGATTAAGAATAAATTACTTTTACTTTTAATGGTCGGGTAATTCGTAGTTATAGTTCATATAATCATATTTATATTTCCGATCTTAAAAGAGTCCCGAGGTTGCCAACGGTAAGATACTTACTTAGAAATGATTTGAATCTTTATCCAACATTCCTATTTTATTGCATGATAATGATTTAATATTGAAGATTAGCTTTGCCACAAAGTTTAGTCTTTGAAAGCAACCAGTGAGTCCACATGACCGAGATATGATCAATACCTTTGAAGAATTCAAGGAAAATCGACCAAAAAGCGACTGTCTTCAGCAGTAATTACGGATTCCACCGGAAACTTTCTTGTGAAGCGTCAATTAAAACTTTTAAAAAGGGGGCGAAGCTTTCTGCAGAGTACCTCGGGTTGGTGGAACTTAGGTGGTACGTCTGCATAAAAATCCACATCCTATTTCCCGACTTCGACTCAACTAAAAGCTCTTTTGAATCTTAGGCTTTTCACAAAGACAAAGAAAGGTGTCCTTTCAAGGAGCTAAAATAGCCCCTTTATCCTTTTCGAGAGAGGTAGAATGGGGAGTGAGGGAACGTGGGGGAAATCTTGAACTCAACACGGCCGAAGTTTTTTTGAAAAATAAGCCTACACTAAGAAACTACACTGGAATAGGCAAGATAACCCGACGCAGCATCCGCCCGGTAAAAGAATAGGAGATAATAGAAGAAGCCAGACAATGGGAAAATTCATGTACTAAGAGGAGAATATAATTTAGTAAAATGGATGCCCTCAGGACGGAGGTTAAGTAGGGTTCTTGAGAAAAAGGAGCAAGGTTTCATCAACGGTCCACGGCAAAAAAAAAATCCCATCGAAATTATTAAAAATTTATTGGATCAGTTCCATGTCACGGAAACATTATCGATTACCTTTCTCTTAGAATACCTTTCTCCGCATATTTTTGGAACTATGAGGAAAAGATCTTAGGTTTTCCTTAACCCAAGATTCCCAAGAAACGAGAATCTTCAAAATTTTAATGAATTAATTTCTCGAGGAACGCGGAAACTAAATTCTTAAGACTAATAAAAATATATACTTGGAGACCATTTTTTCGAGGCATTCCTCGAAGAATATGTCAGGGGTCTCGGATAATTCCAAGCCCAAACCTCTAAACGTCTCCAGGGCAAATGGAAAAGGAGGAAGATGAGCAGAAACGGCAACGAGCGATGATGCTTTTCCCGTCAGAATGTGGGTGCCCTAATGCTGCGAGCGAGTACTAGGCTCCTTTCATTTCGAGAGGTTTATATGTGCTAGTACCCCGTACCTCTCCGTATCCTTCCCCCGTACCACCGCTTCGAGCAACGCAAGCCTCGGTAAAACCTTCCCTTGTTTGCAATGCATAACTTTGTTCGCCAAGGGCTTCAAAAAAAGGGGGGAAAGGATGAGGCAGGCGGCGGTGAGGGGTGGGGGATGGAAGAGGATATTTTAACCGGCAGACAAAGGCACCGCGGGCGCTTTCCCTGGGAGCATTCCAATGGAAGACATCCGTTCGAATTATGTCTCCGGCAGGCAGAAAGAGAGAGAGAGGAACGCATGGACAGGGGGAAGATATATTGAGGGTGAGAAGGGGGAGGGGTTGAAACGAGACGGGATCGGGGGAGGAAGAGCGTCCAAGAGCCGTTATCTCTAGTAGACGGGGAGAACCGCGGGGTGCGGGGGATGGAAAGGCGATGTGAAAGGGTTTTTCGCGGGAAGGGTGGTTTTGGATGATACGGGGGAAGTGAGACGGGTGACAGGTGAGTGAGGGGAGGAAAAAGGGGGTGTGATAAAGGCAGTAGGGGCAGGGAGGGATGATGGGATAGGCAACGCACAATTAGTGCCACTATCAGATTCAAGTCCTTTAAGCAGTGGAGGATGCGTCAGCAGCAATGACACCTCTTCCACAAGCGGTCTTTTCTGACGTTGGCTTTTTTTTACGAACTATCGGCCTGAAAACGAAACAAAGAACTCCGAGGTTGGCAAAAGTTATCAAGTGAGCAACGATGATAAACGGCATTAGGGACAATGAAAGCTGTCAGGAAAATGACGACAATATTAGACGAGGAAGAAAACTTTACCAAACTTAATAAACCACTAGGTATCAATAGTATGAAAGTACGAAATATCTAGTTATTTCAGTCGATTAGTGTTTTCATGAGTCGTGTTACTTTCACCGATCCAAAGAAGGATTCTTTACGCACAGCTAGTAAGAATTGAAGGGACACGATTCATTTGGCTGAAGACTTACTCTAGACGATGAGCAACGACAGCATAATTGAACACATGATTTATGAGGCATGAATATTCTACACGCTATGAATATTAATGATTTAAGGCGGGAAAAAGAATTTTAAAGGAAAAACCAGTCATTATGAAGTATCAAAGTAATGATACATCAGATACGAAAACAGTATGGATTTTCTAAAATAGCGAAAGCATCTGCATTTCACAACATATTGGACAATAAATATGAAAAAGCGATGTAATGAACTACTTCATTTGAATTCACAGAACGCAGTTTACGGAAGGTAGATAGCCCAACCATCACAAAGTGGATAAGTTAGCCTGTCGCTGAGAGAACCGAGTAGGATTTAAATGCACCTAATCCTGAAGAATGGATCCCGCAAGTAGCAGCTAAGCTGACAGCCGGCCATTCTTCAAGTGCTCCGCCGTAAGCTTAGCGCTTCCAAACGATAAGAGCTTTCGCTACACATCTTCGGGCGTTACAACTAGGAATATACCACCACCGCAGCAATCACGGGATTACCGACAAAATATTTCTTCTGAGACATACTGCCGAGAAATTCGCCGCAGAGGAATCCGACATGAGGCGCCTTACGAAAGATTACTGAACGCGAACTGCTGAATATTAGATTAACGAAGAATTCATACCGTTAACTTAATCAATCCTCAAATCAGGAATACCAGAAACGTACTGTGTATCATCTACATGATTTCCACACGAAGAGAAGCAGGTACCTTAAAACAAAAATGATAGCAGTAAAAATATCGGTAAAATGAATACATTAATTCTTATATCAGTAACATTCTTACATTAAAAAATAAACTTGAGACAAAATTGACTTCCGCGGCGAAGAAAAAACATACAACATAAGATGACCCCCTTAGCTTGGTCAAAAGCGTGAAGAAGTCAGTTAATAAATTTAATGGAATCAGGTGAAAAAATGACATAATGACAGAAAAAACTTGAAAGATGTATATTTCGCACACTTTATTGAGTTACTAAACCCTACCGGTTTCGACACTCTCGTGTCATTATTAAGGGTACTCTCTTTTTTTAAATTATTTTAGTCACTCAATAAAGTGCGTGAAAAATACATCGTTCAAGTTTTTCTGTCAGTACGCCAGTAAATGACTCGGAAAAAGCACTACTCGATTTGAGCAAAACTATTCACTAGCCCCTGCCTTGGAATGTGGTATGGCTAGTTCTGTCACCAAACGGTACAGATAATAGCGGGAAAATTTGAGAAAAAAGACACATAACGGAAAATTTTGAATTGATAGCCTTTTACCTGTGAAGCCGAAAAGAATCGCGAGGAAAAAAAACAATCCTTGCACTTATCGGTATGAAGTCTCGTCTCTCATAGTCTTTCATATCGTCTACTCTACAAGAGAGTATGGCTCTTGGGCAAAACTATTCGAGAGGCTTGTATTATTCCTAACGGTTTCGAATAAAAATCACCTGCGTTCGACTGTAAAAAAATATCAGTTTCAAAACCAATACCCTTACACTTTAGACTATACATATTTTCGGTGAACATATATGAAGAGGTCGGCTGATAGGAGAATCTAGGGAGAGTTAAACCAATCTAAATATTTTTGACTCATGATGATGAAGAAAAAGAAAGATTCTCACGAAGATACCGAAATTATCGTTTCATATCTTAACATTAACTGCCTAAAAAAGGCCATTACGGCCAACTGAACCGACCTGCCTGATATATACCGTGGATACGACTAACGTTTTTTTCATCCAAGTATTGTGCCAAGCACTTGGATTCCCGCTGACCACTCGAGCTTCCAATGTCGTCAGTTCGCGATCCATCGCCCGGTTTCTGAAAGGAACACCTGAGCGCCCCCAAAATATATTTCCCCGAAACCACAAACTGTCAACCGATGGAACGGGATATATCGCTCACACACACACACTCACTCTCTCCCACGCACTCTTATTTTCCCTCGGCACAGCCGAGCGCTGGAAGCGTGGAAAATACGATATCCTACCCGCGCACGTTGGGCGAATCTTCCTTTTTTCTACACGCACTCACACGAACGATAATAAATCAAGAGGCGAACGGAAAAAATCGGACATATCAACATCTCCCGCCGCGAAGGAGAGACCGCGGGTACCCGACGAAAAAAAAGCACAAAAGGGACGGGCCGAATGCGGAGGGGACGAGAAAAAAATTGCGTGGGGGAGGAAGGTGGGAAAGCGGAGAGATCCTCAATCTTCCGAGGAAAGGAGAGAAAGATAGAAAGGAATAAGGGAAGACGAGACGGGGATCGACGACGAGGCACGCAAGCTAAGCTACGTTTCCACGCACGAGGCTCCACGAGGTCTCGCCGCAGAGGAGATGCCCGCCCCGAGACTCCATTTTCATGCCTGTGGTCAACCCGCGCCACGGAAACAAAAGGAACAAAAGTCAGCGGTGATCCGCTACCAGAGTGTGCTCCCATACAATGGTAGAGCTGAGCCGATCACCATAGCCACAATACGAACGCTCACACACAAGCCACACAACTACAGGTACACCGCAACATTAGTAAAGGTTTCCAGATTGGATCCCCAGGAAGAGAGAGAAAAGAATATGAGAAATAAGAGTGGCCCCATGAGAATACCATGATGTACCAACAGCGGACCGTGACCGTATCGTATTTCTCCTTCTGCCGCAGTCGCGAAAACACGCCATTTGAGTGGGATGCTGAAAGAATCGAGATGCATAGATATTAGGGGCTCTGATTAGAGCCACAATCAGCTGCAACGAAAAATCAGAATCGTGAAAACGTGGCATTTTGACAACCGAAGCGTGATGCGCGTGCCGAAGACAGAAAGGTGAGGAACGAAGCGGCGGAAGTGGGAGGGGCCACGGCACGCAACGCCGTACCCCGTGAACGATTCCACTTCCTAGGTTAACCGCCACTCCACGGAGAACGGTAGCAGACGCCAGTGTAAACAACGACGGAATAAGAAGGGCGCTGCATCAAGATGATTAACCCCCGGGGGCGTTAGTAAGCGATAGCTTAACATAAGCCCGCCACTGAGGAGGTATATTTGAATACACATAATTTAGACTGTAAGGTTGAGGTGGAACAACCTGTAATTCGAGACAATGAAGATCAGGCGTTAGATATTTCTAGCCTAGGAATATCGGTAAATGGATAGACGACTGCGCGTCGAAGCAAATCTCATATTGAAAGGGCGGCTTCTCATAAGACGGGTTCTGGAAGTGGAGGCCTAAGGCGGGACCTTAGGCCTTCACATCCAGAAAACTTCTCACCCTTGGATCTCTTTGGTGCTCTTTCTGACCCTTGGATCAAGTACGCTGTAGCATCCCTTTATTTGTCCAATGATATTACTGGGCGATCACATAGACCCCGTAACATTCACGATGGTGAGGTATGAGGACGTACGATGAAAAGAAGCTTAGTAAGACCTACATGGTGGGTCCATAATGATCCCCAGCGGTGTTGACGCAAAGGTCAGATCTGATCACCATAGGGATATTTTCGGAGCGTACTATTCAAGGTACTAGCGCATAAATCTAGAAGAAATCGGTAAACAGGATATGGACTAAGAAGACATTTTTCAAGACCGATTGACGTTTCCAACTCGAGCTACCATTTTACATCAGTTCTTAAATGACTATGGATATGCCATAGTCAATGCTGCACAGAGTACTCAATACTTACGACAGTGACGAATGAAGCACATAAGAGCCGAATATACTACTTAATATAAAGCATTCTATACGTAAGATAACCACAGACATTCGATAACAGTCAGGGTGAAACAAGTAGGCACACTTGCTAAACACACTGCTTTATAATCACATGATGCCTCAGACAATGCATGGCTAGAGCTATCGAAAATTCAATTTTTTTTACATCTTATTATGCAGTTTAACTTGTCATCGAATGATTAAGAACAATTATTCAGAGCGGACAGAACAAAAGTTTCTATCACAAACGCAAACCAGTGCAAATGCCCGGTTGTCGACGCACCTTATAACTTTTTTACATTTACACATACCTTCAAACGCAAACCCGGCGAACACACACTTAAACTTTAACTAAAACAGCATCTTCTCTCGATTACGATATTCTGATGCCTGGAGCAGGTGATCGCTACAGTTATCAATGGCGCCAGTTCCTCTGTAAGCCCATACGTACCCGGAAAACCATACTAAAGACTCGTTCTACGAATGAAGATTCGTGACTTGAAGTACGTAACAGACAACATTTGAAGAAAGGCGATCGTTTATTCACTCTCGCAAGCTAACTTTAAAAAAATTAAAGAGCAAGCACGCGCGTTAAAATGATGGAGCCCCTGCATAGGTATCCTGCATGTAGTTTTTCCCGCCTCACGCCGATGTACTCCGACCTTAGCATCTGAAATTCTGCAGGTATTGCCAACGTGTGGGCTAATAATAATTCACGCACGCACTGGGCTCATCCTAGAGCCGCTGGAGGACTCGAGTAGAGGGTAAAAACCAGGGCAATCGAAGACGCAGATGGGGAAGCGCCAGGAGATTCAGGAGGAAGCGGCGAACCCTAGGGGGAAAGAAGGGGTGGGGCACTATGCCCGCCGGCCGACTGTCTTCACAGCTGCTCCCCAACCCCTCCTTTCCCCAGCTTCTTCCCCTTAACGCCCGTGACGAAGACATGATCGTTTGGCCGATTAAGCTTGCGCACACCGATGCTCAAGGGGGTAGATAGGTACACGAATTCAAATGCATAAGGGATACCACATTCCTGTTCAACCACGAATTTCCCGACAATGCCCGGCTTCTGAGGACAACAATTAAGAGTTTCTTCCCAGCAAATCTGTCAAGCTATACTCCAATGAGACATTTTGACCATCGAATACTTCCAAGAGTAGATTACAGGGAGCCTTTTGATAAATTCATCGCTCACTTATTCAGTATTTCACCCGAATTTTTTTTTTTTGATAGGTGAGGGTAGAGCTTGTTCTGATAATTAGTATATCGCATCGCCTTTAATCGATTTTAGGTGGGGGTGGGAAAGACTTCTGCCTGGGATTTGAATCCGAGACCCTGTAGTCTGCATCCCAGTACTCTACCCAGTAGACCAACAGGGCCCCAAAGACCCCTGTATTGATACCCCAGAGAAAAGAGCATTCTAGCCAAGGGGCAGGATTCAACTACGGAGGAAGCCTCACTGGAGTATTCTATGTAAGCACAAGCTGAGATATTTTATGGGTACCATATCTTCGTGAAAACCTAAAAGGAAAGGATAGACCCCGCCACCCAAATTTTAGTGAGTGAACTTCAATCACCACTGGAATCATCATAAGTATTTTGTGGAATCATCCTTTATTAATGAAATCGACTAATCCAGATCGACCCTTAGGCTGAGGACAGTCGCTTAAGGGGTAATTAAACCCTTTCCACTTTCATCAATGAACACCTGTTGACTTCCACTACACAGTCGGAATTTGGTTACTATTAATTTATTTAGCTACTTTTTCAGAATAAAGTATATTTTTAAAATCTATCAATAATCTCCTCCCTCATTTATAACCCAACCACTGGACTAAGTATGACTCCCCCCAAAAGCTTTCACAAATTGTCCTGGATTAATTTTCTCCAAAAACTGTATTTATCAACTCGGAATTTCTTTACTTAAGAATAGCAGGCTTTGTACTATTTCGTCCTGTTTCCAATGTGACTAACATATTCGGATGCTGCAAGCCTCGGAATATTATTGCGCTGCTCGCAGTGGATATTTCATCTGAATGCACGGTTAATTAAAAGGTGAACTAAAAAGAGATTCACCTTTACCCGTTAAGCTGAAATCGGTAGGTACATACATGGACGCGCAGCAAGGCAATTCAATTACCATAACATACGCTGATACACTGGGGAAGTCAAAGGTTTGGAATCGGGCCACTCGGGAAAATTCAAGGGTTAGATGCCAAGCCAATTGCCGGAGGATGTCGTCGGTATTTCGACCGATACGTCAAATGCTGCGATTCCCCTTTCGAGATCAAATAATTCCTGCAGGGTTCTCAATGCCTAGAGATCGACCCAGAAGGTCGGAGATCAGTCAAAAACGAGTGTATGGCCCAGAAAAATAATGCGTGTATAGCTGATACGTTTCAATTTAGGAGTCGCGAACGAAAAACGAAAAATGGAAAAAATGAAAAAGATAACATGAAAGCCGTATCTGAATTCTTTGAACAACTTCAAATGTGATTTTTCCATTATGCTGAGCACACACGCTTTTGTAATTCTACAGGAATCGGTTCAATTCCCTGAAATTGTATTTGTATTTGGAAAACAACCCAACCAAGGAACATTATGTCGAAGCATGAAGAGTCAACAATATTAATAATCGAATTTCTTTGAAGGCACGTAAAATATGATGCACGTCGAATCCTGGCTCCAGTTCCGATAAAATAAACAACATATTTCCCACAATTTTAAATCATATTTTGTATCAGAATATTTTTTCTCACTGCCAGGCCGTAATTAGCATCTAAATTTAGTTAAATATAGCGAACGGAAGCCATCCCCATTACTGTTATGAGGTTCGGGAATATAAAACTAAATTTCGACCATTTCTGATAGAGAACACCTGTTCTATCAACTGAGCGATAAATTAATTTAAAATCTATACAATTGGCACCAGTGCCTTTTCATTAGAAGAAATATTTTATTCGTCAACAATAATAGTTTATTTATATTTTATAAAGTATCAAGCAAGATAATTGTAATGTCTTATTGGCGTTTCCACAACACAGAATATTGTAAATATGGCAGACTGCATTAAGGGGGAAAAATAGAGGGGGGAAAGTGCTACAAATAACCTCTCTTTTAGTCGATTTTATTCCAATAAAACAAATAATAGATGAAATGACGGGGCAGTTGTGATGACAGTTAAAATTCACAGTGCGTATGACAATGAAACGTTTATAATACGCTAGTATGCACAAAGCGTTTAATAATTCATTACGAAACATAAAAAATACGTAAATTAGATAATTCTACTACATAACAATCTGTTGTTATTCAGAGGAAAACAATCGATGGACTTTTCACACACGCAACACCATACGTCATTAATTAAATAGATTCACGCGCATAAGGTTTAATGTGATTTCTGACAGAGATGTGAGAGCCCGAAATTGAATTTCCTTATTAACACGGGATAAACTTCATTAAGTACTCCTTAGTGAATAATAGTGACGACAGCGATGAAATGTAAACAGAAAATGAAAACAACAAAATAAAACCAAAACAAGCAAAGAAAAATGACTAAAAAGAGTCACAGCGGAACTGTAGGTACGTACAAAAGGAAAGGGATTCTGAGAAAGAGGGAGATAAAAAGATACCTAAAACTCTAAAGGAATTTCCTCATAGAAATAAATAATTCAACTCCACCATCCCCGTTAAGGTGAATTATTTTTTTCTCTGTGAAAATTGTCTATTGAGGATATCAGCGAGTAAATCCAGTAAGGTTTTTCTCGGCTAGTTCGCAATCCTTGATTTGGAAACCTAAAACTCTTCAACAGCTTAAAAAAATTATCATTGGCCACATAATATTTGAAAACCTATACATTAAATTGGACAGAGTCATTGGCTTGATGTTGCTTGATTAAGTCTGTGAATTATCATTTACCTCATAGCAACTAAAGACAGAGTGGGAATGAAGAAGTTAATATAGGTGGATGTCTTATCGGCATGGCGGGAAAAAAATCAACCTCGGTCGAGCGTCATTATTTAGTCGCCACCAAAACTCATACCGTCGAAGCTCCAGGGCCGAGGAGTCGCCTCGTATCACAAGAGAGTAAACAAAGCCTCTTTCCCATGGACCCTTTTCCCACCCAATTCTCCCCTCACCACCACCCAACGACCCGAAACTGGAGTATTGGCCACGAATTGCATCCGCAGTCGCGGCGGGCGAGACATGGCGACCTCCTATCCTTGGCACGAGATACGCGACTCCCAACGGCAGCCACCCCCTTGCTCCCGATTCCGTTCCTGATGTGCTGTCCCCCCCCCCCCCCCCCCCCCCATCCCTTCCATCTGTCATTACATCTTCCCCCCACGAGGAAGCTCTCAAAAAACCTTCCCTCCTGCAACAGAAACCAAGTTGGATTCCACGATACCAACACATCCCCTCTGCTCCTTCCCTTTCGCGTCATATATTCCTTTCCCCATTCTCTCCTCTAGATTCCCAGAATCCCCCTATTCTTCCCCGAACCGCCTTCTCCCGAAATCCCAAGGCTCATCTCGGCCGCCGCAAACTGCCCTAGGGGGAAATAGTGGGAGAGGGAGGGGGGAGGCGACGATGCGACGGTGCTTTCCAGGATTCGGGAAAATTCAATCGTTCGCCCGTTCGTCCTCCCTCTTCCTCCAGTACTACCCTCCACCCCCCACACACCTCCCTGCCCTACTAACGCACGCAAACTCGCGACTCAAATCCCCCGACGCGAGAGAATTACGGAGTCGAGGGAGTAGGTTGGGAGGAGAAGGCTTAATTTCGCGAGACAAAGTTTGTCCTCATTCTCTGGAGATGGGAAGGGCAGCTGATTGATCACGAGTGACGAATAACTTAGCGAAACACACCAGAAAACACATTCACGGCAATTATTGATAGGGTAAATTCAGTCAGGAAAATTAGAAAAAAACAACAATAACCCCAAAGTGGATAGTTTTGAGCTTTCCGTGCTCAAAAGTTATAAAAGGTGCCAGAAATCGGTACAGACTTGCCACTACGAGAAGTTTGAAAACAGTACGTATCCGGATATAATAAGATAAGCTCCAAGCTCGTTTCCAGGAAACCTGCGAGAGCTAAAAACCTTCCAAGACATTAATATTAGACCAATTTCATTTATTCCTACTTTGATGCTGAATTTATTTACGTTGCTCAAAGTCAACGGGGAAAAATATTGACGGCCTTGACAAAAAATGCCTAAAAGTACTCGTAATATATCACGGTCAGCGCAAGTACTTCATAATTCCACAAATATTCCACTACTGAAGTACTTCATAATTCCACAAATATTCCAATTTTCACACGATGTTTTCCTTTATGAGGAAATACTAGAAATTGTAAAGACAAAACATAAATCATAAAAATTATAGCACATTTGGCGAAACGTGCTGAAGAAAAGAGACATTTATAAGCTTTCTATTTCATGGTACTCTTTGGACAATCCGCGAACAACTTTTCCGAGCAAATCAAACTCCACCCTGTCACTGAAATTTTTTCAAGCTTTTTGAACTCCATTCAATATTTATAAAATATTTCAATAACCAAGACCGAATTCCAACATGATTCCATGCGATTTGAAAAATTTCAACCAAATGGAATTCTCTCATACCGCGATTCAAGGGAGCAAACAAACTTATAAGTAGCAGCCGAAATAATTCATCAGTTTATAAATCAACAACGACTTTCTATATTGGCCAGAACATTTACCATTTCCAATAACAGCGCTGCACCATGCATTGATCATAATAAAATCTTTGCAAAAGAGTGGAAAAATTTTAAATTCCAAGGAGGGAGCTAGATTTCGGGAGAGATATCTTATTAAGGCACATACGTGACTCGCGCATTCGTGGAATGGAGAAACATTCAACCCTCCCAAGGGAGAAGAAGGCGGAGGAAAAATCCAGGAGGAGTGAGACCAAAACTATACCGCGCACACGCATGCATACCAATGGGAAGTGAGGCTAAAAGAGGCCTTCTTCGGATGGTTCTCAACGTGCTCCATCTACCCCATCCACACGGAAGTTACGGAGCCGAACAGAGAAGCTCTGGACGATATTGAAATTTTCCACCTTCTCAATTAATGGAATACTACGCCGGGACCAGGAAGTAAAACCTACGGGAAAATCTTCCCATCCGTTGCTGGCCGTGAAAATGTCGCCAACCGATCGATGAGGCGGCACCAACAGACGAGAACGACCTCGCATACAAAGCGGGGGTAAAATAGAGAAAGAGAAACTAAATACAGTAGAGCCCCACTAATTCGGGCCACGCTAATTCGGGTTTCTGGATAAATCGGGGCGGGCCAAAAAAAATAAAAAAATTTTACTCACTAAAATTGTACAAGTTAAACACTTCTAATAGTCAATTTTGTTTCTTTTACATATTTTGTGTTTTGTCACGATGTTTTAAACTATGTGAACTTATATTTTCTTACGTTTTTAGTGCATCTTGTATATCCTTATATGCTTGAGAACAATGAATGACCTTCAAAAATGTTTTAGGGTCGTTCCTACGGCAATAAAACCACTTTAATTGTTTAATTCGGGTTTTCAGTTAATTCGGGCATTAGCCGGACACAATTAGCCCGAATTAGAGGGGTTCTACTGTATGTCTTTAACATAAAATACGGCACGCTACGCAACATGATGATTATGTGCAAAACTGCAATAGCTGACAAAATTGGGCTATGAAGTCAACCCTAAAACTCACTTAACTCAATCACTCAAACTCGGACAATATCACAACAACGATTATTTCATTAATTGTTAATCAAAAGCGAGTAGGTACTTTAGTTTCCGACAAAGTGAACGATGACAAGAAAACATAGATGCTACAACTCCTTAGGAAAAGCAATATAGCTACGTAATGGCATTCATTACGGAAAATGACTCAAACCTCCAACACGTTCGGCATACATAAGCTTGCAAGCTGAGAGAAATTTAACTATATTAATATTATAAAAAAAATAGAAGATATAATTAAGGAATTCGGGTCGACCCATTAGGAAATTAGGTCCACATCGCTTATTTCCACCATTTGATCAAGGGAAGATTCTTTCTACAACTACCACTATGCGCCTTCTTATCCTTTTCACCTGTATGAAAAACTATTTAGCAAATTGGAGTAATATGTGAAAGAACACCTACAATTACGATTTACTCATATCCACCAAGTAAACCCGGAATTAGATGTAACTTCGCACTGTAACCCCCAAATTACACTTGATTATTCCTCCAGGACATCAAAACGATGCGAACATTTGAACACTATAACGAAAAAACAGCTACGCATCACTAACTCCATCATACAGAAGATAAATTCAAGGTAGCTTGAAAAAGTGACCGGCAGCGGTCACGAAACGCCCAGCGGACAACGCCCAGCACGCTGAAGGCAAATTCCCGGAAAAATCCTACCCATTATCCAGGGTCAGTTGCAAGATCCATAATAAAGGGTAATAGCTGAGTCAAACAACTAACTCGTACGACGATGAAAAGATTAAATAAATCTTCCGTGCATAGCACTCTGACCCCGTGAGCAAACAGAAAACTGGAGCAAAACTGACGGATTCGAATTGGGTCATCCGAGCGAGAACTTACTGCATCGATGCATCCGCGACAAGAGGCCGATGACAGAAAATTTCGATGCCATTGAGAGTAAAGATACCGAAAGGATACCGAGTAAACCGAAGACCCCTGATACCGAGGGCAAAGATATTAGAGAGGCAAAAACGGACCAACATAAAAAGTTGCTATTGCACGACCACTGCCATAAAACGAAGGAACATTAACGCAAAAAACTTAAAATTGAATTCTTAACTTAAGCGCGATGCGGTTATAAATAAATAGCCAACGCAAGAAAAAAAGGGAATCTTATGAATAAGAAGTGTCATTCGAGCATTTAAGCGTTTTCATTAACAATTAAGACACTTGGGCAAATATTTAAAGTAAAGGAGATTTTTCCCCCATAATGTTGCCTAATCATGAGCTTACAAATGTATCATACGGTGTAGTTAGCGGTGGTAAAATGATTACGGCATAAGTTGATAGTAAGTAAGCATTCACCGTTCCCAATGCCCTACTCGCCTACCACTGCACTGGGTCGATTAAGGTGTGAATGCATGAAAATCCCAGACGGCGTCATTTTCTTGCGTGGATGCGATTCCGTCGACTCTCGCGTAGGTTTCCCTTCATCGATAGCCGGCTATCGATGTCAAATCCCCATCTCCGATTCCTCTCACGTCGCTCCGCCACATCCGCGGGCTACACTGCAAACACATTTCCCCGAAAACGGGACGCGGAAGGTCCCTCCCTCCCCCTCGCAGCTAGGCGAGTCTGGCTTCGAGTGCGAGGAATGGTAAAGAGGAGAGGGGAGAGAGGGAGGGAAGGAATGAGTGAGTGAGCCGAATGAGGAGAGGGTGGGAGGGGATGGGAGAGGACACATGTGCGCCTGAAATCCAGAGTTTCCAGGATTCTCCATCTCCCTCTCCGGAAAGCATCGTCCTATGCGGTGAAATCACTCGAATCACCGCCAAACTTCACCCCCCTTCCCCAACAGGCTTCCTCCTCCACTTCTCTCTACTCCCTACACCTCACACGCATATATATTCCCCCCGTCCCCCAGCTCTCAACACCCCCCTTCTCCTACACGTAAAACGTTTCGGGTACGCCTCTTGGCGACGGGATGAATTCCTCCATTAATTTCCCGCCCATTGTCTCCAGTCTTCACGCACTTCCATTACCCCTTGTTACGCTGCTCCCCGACCCCCTTCCCCAAAACCACCCCTTCTTCCTTCCGTCCCCTCCTTCCACATCCAGTCTTCCTCTCCGGCTAGCACCTACCACCCCACCACCCCCACTCATCTCTCACCACCTTCCCTCTCCCTCCTCCTCTCTACAACTCCCCCAATCCATCCCCCGAAGCCTCACCTCTCCCCCCCCTTTTCCAACCCTTCCCGACAGCCTCCGCGCCCCGCAATGCATCAAGCACACACGTAGAACACACGCCGTCTCACGCAGCGGCCACAAGACACAAGTGCACGCGACTAACGATGAAATGACGGGCGTTATGTTTCTCAAAGACGGTTTCCGCGGCACGTTTTTCATCATCTCGTTACTCTCGTTGACGTTGGCATTACGTCCTCAGTAAACCCATCGTGATGCCATGAATAATTGACCATATTAGAAAATTGCTGCCCGCGATATCTATCCATTAGGCAAGGGTTAGCGGATAAAAAGGGTTGGAGGATTTGATGAGGAATGATTGGGTTACGAAATAATTATTTCGTTTAGCAATAGAGAAGCATGAAATGTTCGTGGTTAGGGTGGAAGAGGAGTTGTGAGTGGATGCCCGTACAGTATATGAAGTACAAGATTGAATGGTAAAATACGAATGGAGTTAGGAAGGACATCAAGAATGAGCCCGGCGTGAGGCTTTCTAAATTGAGGACCAATAGGAGTTCAGGGAGCAACATAGGATGTTCAAAGCAATGGCTGCAATAAGCACGGGAACGGTGGCTAGAAGCCGTCAAAATCCTTCAATCCTGAAAGCCCGAGTTTGAATTCAGCCAGTGACAGATATTTTTATTTTGTACAGCGTACCCTAATTGGATGCTATGCTGAGTATATCCAGTATTCCGCTCTTCAGATGGGATACTAAACTGTGGACCTCATGGGGTCTCAAAGTAGTCTGATAACCTAGTAACTATCTAAACAGAATTCAAAATGCAACAGATGAAAAATACGTGCGTTTTGATAGAGGTCGCTGGAAGAAATCAGTAAAAGGTAAGATCATTAGATCCATCAGAGAAACTACAAAATCAGGCATAGTAAAATAGATAAACTAAAAATATAACGCTTTCAGCACGTCTGGAAAATGCGACACAAGTCAGCGAGAAATTACTCTCTCAGGGGAGGTTATCTAAATCGAAACGATCCAGGGAACAAAGGACGGATGTTAATAATTGCGAATCATACTGTCGGAATGGGCACTTTTAAAACGTAAAAAAAGATGCCTCGAGAGCGATGCGGATATAGGGATAACCACCACAGAATCAGCATCATTCACGCGCAGGTGGTGCTGGTGGTAAGAGGCGCCGCGGACGTCGAAGTGTTTGATGATCGCACGGCGAAGACGAGCCAGGAGAAGGAAAAGAGAAAATAAAAAAAAGAGGAAAGCCGTGGGATCGATTTGCGGAGGCCACCGGATGAAGTGGGATGGGTTCAGCGCGGCGGCCGTAAAACCACCGCGGTCGCGGGATTCCGGCCGACCGAGTCCCTTTGTGTCACTAGCGATTGAAGGAAGAAGGGAGGGGTGTGGGGGGATGGAGAGAGAGAGAGAGAGAGAGAGAGAGAGATGGGGGAGAGAGAGATGGGGGAGAGAGAGATGGGGGAGAGACACTCCGAAGGTGTAGTAGCCGCAACGCCCTCGGTTGAGGCGACTTCCAAGATTGCGAGGAGATCTCTCTCTCCTCGACAAGCGGTTTTCGAGAGGAAAAATGCGGATCCTCGTCCTTTTCATTCAAGCCGAGTCGGAAGGGGCCTGTCGAAAGAAATGGTACCACGCCACGAAGCTGCGACCAGGGGATATTATTTGCTTGCGTGCGGTGAACGGAAGGGATCCTGCTTCCTTCTTATATTTCGAACGAACATGACGGGTACCTGAATGTACGTCACCTGCTCTTCCTGCAATGGTGAAAGAAGTTTTATGACTTCCCGCTTGGGAAGGCGCACGTCTCTCGCTCGTTGGAAAGGCATCTCTGCTCCGATTTAGGAAGGTGAAGGCATTTTCTGGCAAGTAATGTATGACAGGCACTTTACCAGGAACGCCGAAATATATCAAGGTATTACTCACGAAAGAAAAATTATATCGCAGGTAAAAAAAATGTTCCTAATATCATCACGTCGAGATAACTGAAAGGGTAATGATGAAGATTGAGGTGAGTTGTTTAATTCTACTTGAAATTGGTCATATGATTGATTCAAATGTTAGCAATGTTAGAATAAGACACTTTATTGCGTACTTAAAGCATACTTCACGAGACAATCGCCAAGCTGCCTTGACCGCTAATAGAAAATACTATGTGGAAAGGCACTTACACGATACACATAATTCGGAATAAGATATGGAGAGTCACTCAATGGTTGCAAATCTGTCAGCTTCCACTTAGCTCCGCACGAAGTTTACATTAAGAGGAATATTCCATTTTATTGTCCAATTCTTATCTTAGGCTACATCTTCGACGGTTCTCAATCACTCAGACGGAATCAAATGCATTACGGCCGCGAATTCTGAAAGACTAGAATATTTCTATATTGTATTAAGGGACATAACTCGGTTTTACAGCGACTCCATTCGGACTCATGCACAGAATATTCACATATTCAAAGGAAAAATATTGTTTGATAAATTATTCACAGAGTCCATTACCAAATAAAGTCAATGCGACCTCTCGTTGGAAATACGACCGCTTCTACTCACTCGTCCATAGGTAAAAACATATTAAAAGAGAGAAATCGATAAGCTCCCAGTGTCGATTGGACTCTGATATTTCCAGGCGTTGGCATTTCCTACGGACGGCATCGTGGTCCCAATTTTAAATCGTTGGTTTCATTCTTTGTGTGCGGAATAGAAAAAAAACAAAAAAAAACGTTCCCAAGCCAAACATTCCTATATCCCTTCCCTATGTTCTATATGATCCATCCGCGAACGCCTTCCAACCTCCTGCCCCTAGCTCGCACCGTCCGCCTTTCCATTATTTGCCTTAGCTGACGATGAAATAACTGGAGGAGACGAGAAGGCTCACCGCACGATATGAACGCGGAGAAGAAACAGATGGGTTCTGGGAGGTGGAGGAGGGCTAGACGGGTAAAATGAATGGGGGAGGGCAAGGGAATTATCAACAAGCGGCGGAGCGGTCATTATTAGCACCCCCCGAGGGCAGCGGACGATGGAGAAGAGGGATGGCGGGCACCGAAAACACGGGAAATAACATTTCTATCTTCAGACCACTGTTTGGATTAGACGCGAGGAGATAGATATTGGTCCGTCGAAAGGAATACGGGAATACGGCCCCTGTTTAATAAAACACCCTAGAAAGCAAGAGGAGATGTATTCATATAGAGCTAGATTTTGCAACAGGGCTTCCCTTTTTTAATTCTCGTCCCTCGGGCAATATTCGTCATAGATTCGTTTTTCCTCAGGAGATAAGTCTAGAGTATAATCAAAGTATTAATACTCTAGTCGATTAATTATAATTAAAGCTACCACCACCGAAAATAGCGCTTATTTCCCTTCGACTTGAGGGAATACAGATGAAATACGACAGACATGGAAGCTTCGCCTTCGAGCTCAAAATTAATCACTCAAACTGCCTAAAGTACTGTCTCTAATGAACACGAGGAAATACTCACCGAAGAGAAAAATGGCAGCGTGACAAAGGGTTTGTCCTAGTACTATGATAAAAACTATTGGACGGTTGGCTCTTTTATAATAAGAAAAATAGAAATGGGATTATACAGAAGCTCATGATCTTTGAAGCTGTGTACAGTAGAATGAATGTACATAACCTATATCAAGTAGATGTTCATTTTATTTACGGCAGTTAAATGCTATAAGCGTTACTCCTATGCGTCTTTTAATAGTGATACAATATCATTTATCACCGTCCCTAAATGCTTTTACTTATATTGCCATTGACATTTAATACATAAAATTCACGATTTAATTGGGCTACTTCCGTTCCTCCAAACACGTTTGCAGCTGCTAATCAACCGAATCACCAATGAAACCTGCGGTGCGAAACTTGAAATTATCATACAAGACCTCGTGCTTGAAACTTTTAATAATTAACCAAAATTGGAACATAGGTACTGACTAAGCCATTTTCAAGAACATTGGTACAACAAACCAAAAATAACTCCACCTGATGATCACTTTCAATAAATATACTCCGGAATTGATCAGTAAAGTAAATTCTCACGTAAAGTTAGAATTAGTCTTCCAATGAAGAATGGTCAACAAAGCAACTTCAGTGGCGATATTTGTACCAATTAATGGAGAAATATATTGAACGAGAAAGTAAAAAAGATGAAAGAAATGTTCCGCTTGACAGTTCTCGAGCAAACCTTTCACGCCCAAACAAATATTTCCGAACGCGACAACAAATGGGACATCGATATTCAATTCTAAAATAATTTTTAAAAATTCTTTTTGTCTCTCATGCAGGACAATTTCACGCTTGAAAAGGGCGCGATCGAACGAAAACTCTTGCAAATTTGCATAGCTTGAAAAGGAAAAAACCGACGAACATGCCTCAAGCCTAGGGAGTTCATCCTTTACGCAAATGAGTACACACCACAACGATCTCCTTGTCTTGCTAGAGCCGTTCAAAACTTCAGTCCTTCCCCCATCGCCTCGAACTTTGCGAATTCTAACACCAACACCTCAACGGCTCTGTTTGCAAACTGCTTCGAGGTTACTGATACCCCCTCCCCATTATGGGTGAAATGCCAGCATCGCACACCGAATAACAACTTTCTCGAGCGAAATCCTATGTATGTATTACGGAATGCACGGCACGATGAACAGTACGAGACGTTACAACAGGCCCAAAAAAAACTGTGATGCGTGAGCAACAACTCGGGTGTACGCAAGAGGTGCCAATCTCTGTGCGACACATTAGCACCCATGGCCGGATAACATCTAAGCGATAAAAAGCGACATCGTTTAAAAAAGTAAGTAGTTTTTACAAAAAAACCTTTTTTTAAGTCGAAGGGCCCTATAAAGTAATAAACCTCACGTCGCCAAGGGCAATAAAAACGTGGGGAAATATTAAAGGGGGAAATAACAACAAAAACATCTTTTTCGATCAATGAAAAGGTCGTAGTGGGATAAACCTTCTCCTCCCTTCCCTCTCACCACACTTTTGCCTTCCTCCTACCAACCCCATCCCTCCCCAACCCCTCGTCCACCCTCCTCAACCTCCTCTCACACGCAAGCTGCAGTCGGCGGCAGCGACGGTGGTCGATAAAAGGAGAGTCGCTGGCGATGCGAGGAGCCAGGTGAAATGATAGCGAAACGACTGACCATTGGCCTTAACAATGGAGCGAAGGAAAGTAGAGAGGTTGAAGGGAGAACAAGGGAGAGGGAACCTCTTTTGAGGCGAGAGTGCGTCCGCTTTTACCGCGAGAGCCCCCGCGAAAAGGAGAAAGGTTGCCGATACAAGGCGGAGTCTAGAGGAACTCATCCTCTCGTGCTGACGCATACACGGGAGCACGCAGCGTGAGGGCAAGTCTAAAAGCAACCATCGCAACTGGGACACGCAGTCACTAGGAAGAGAGTTTGTTCGAACAACGTAAGAGATTTCGATTTGAAGATCCTCCACTTCGAAGGCAAAGGAAGACGGCTCGACTCCAACCGATAACCCACAACCATCCCACCCTCAACACACCCTGCTCATTTTAAATTCTGCAACCCCTCCATATCTATACAGCTCATATTCCACTGGAATTTGTGGATTATTGTTCATACCTGATAATGACACCTAAGTACAGGGGTGGCGAACCTTTTGGCGAGAGTGCCAAAGTTTATGAAATAAGAGTATACTCGCTCGACTCGCGTGCCGCCAACCTCTTGTGCTAGTCTCTAATTCTACAACGTTGCAGAAAAAAAGGGAGCTCCTTTATAATCTTACGGAGACGGGCGACGGCTGGTAAGAAACGATGACTCCGGCGATGATGAGAGAGGACATAAAATCAGGACAAAAATAATTAACGCCGCAAGGAATACTGGGTACAGAAACGTTATACCCTACCCGAAGGGATATAAGGGCACTACAAAAAGTATGGCTATCTCATAGACATGAAATAGTGCAAATACATTTCATAGCACTGGCTGCGGTGGTCAGGTTAGTAACGAGGCGGTCTGGCAACCCAAAGGTCGCTGATTCGAATCCCGCCATAGACATAGGTGTCGTTTTTGTCCTTGGATTAAACTTAGGACTCGGTTAGGTTAAACGGTGCGACAGAGCCTTAGTATTTGATCCTCTTACTATCTAATTCTACCAATGCATTCCAGAATTGGATTATAAAAAAAGCCAATAAACTACTCACAAAAGAGTACTCATCCTTTTTAAGCTAATATGAAAGTCAAACAACATAAAGAAAGCTGTTGGTCTCGTTCCATTTACACTATAAAAGAAATACTTATTATCACAGTACATCCATCGTAATATCGGTAAGTCAAAAAATCCAATTAAATGAGATGAAAAAGTATCACCATCAAATGTGAATACCTTAGTTCACTTTTAGGGTACGGGACCACCTCCTCTGAAGTTATTGCATGTGTACCCGTAATTCCTCCAAATTGCATCGTCGCTATCAATGAATCAAGTACCTGTCAGGGTGAATTGAATATATACGATTGCTAATTTCTACAAATATTCGGAAACCATTCTAAGCAATGAATAGTCGAAAGAATGAACCCATGAAAGCATTCCATTATCAAAATGATCGTCGTCAATCTGTAGACTAAAAGGATGACGTAAAGTAGTTGTAATAACAAAAAATAACCAACAACAATCTAAAACATCGAACTTCTCCTGTGGCCTCTTTAAGCATGGGAAGTTTAAAGAGGCCACAGGATCTTCAAATTAAATATATATTGACCACGATATTTATCTGAAGCACTAACGAAAAACATTTGCATCGAGATGTGAATGAACGTACAATGGTGAGCTAATAATGCTTATGGACTTATGGACTACAAAGTAACTTATGGACTACGATGAAAGAAAAGAAATATAAAACAGAGATATAAAAAATATATATAAAACATAGTAAAGAAACATATATGAAGGCGAAGTTAAAGTTGAACGAACTGGGTGAGAGGCTATAGAGAAAAAGAAAGCTCTTATTTGTATAGTTTCTAATAGTGTGTCGTGATACATCTCCTTCCAACAAGACTCTATCAACCAAACATAAATGTCACCGATAATTTCTTAACACAAATTTTACTGCGCATATAGTTTCACGTAAGAATAGTCATTTCAGGAGACATAATAAGCGAAATAAGCCGACGACACAAAATGTTTCTTCCATAGTTCATAACAATAATTTTAGAGATATTATTGTACTCCATAATAAGGCCATTAATGCATAATAGCTTACTTAAAACTTTTCTTTCTCCGCAAATGAAGGAAACTATAACAAGGAGACACATTTGAGTCCGTCCAAATGCCTCAGAGATAAATTTTTCTTCCAGCGGAGTTCCCAAGGCGCGCAGGCAACGATGTGGTAGCAAACCATAAGTGCGCGCCTTCCATAAATTAAGGGATTCATTAAGATAATTTCCCCATCCGGCAACATTTTGCGACAAAACCGTAGGCCTACCTATTTAATTGCGTCACATTTTTCCAAGACACCGTTCACGACAGACCTATCTCAAGAAGGCAATTCCTGGCCGCCAGAGGTAACGAGGGTCGTATAAGGAAAATCATTCTCCGCTCTCACTCCCTTAAAATTCCCCTCTGCCACTAATAAAAACTCCCTCATAATTCAAGTCTCTCCCCGCCGATCGCTGGAATCCTTACCAAAAATGCCACGCGCCAAACTCATTTCCTTCCTTCGTTACTCTGTCAAATTTCGATCCGCTACCGCAATTTCGAATGATAATTAAACGGAGTTTATTTACCAAATAGATCCTTTGCCATTTATTACATATTAGACAATAGATTATTATGCCATAATTTTAAATCAACTACCCTACAGGACCAAGAACCCCAAGAAATTAAGTCCTGACGTTCCAAAACGATAAATGTTGTCACTTCAACGAGGGGATGATGCTTATGCCAAATAAAATAATGGCAGGCGCACAGCGAAAAGTGATGATTTTGAAAAAGCTATAAAATGACCAAGACCCTTTGAAAGGAAAATGTAGCACTTGCCGCAAAAAAAAGCTCGTGACCTTTTCATGACTTGGACGACTAGACACGATCCTCTCCGTCACAAAGGATATATGAAACGCGTCAGGATTTGAATGATAAGAGGGGCAGCATGGGATGGAGACGCGGAAGGGTTGTAGTATACAGGTGACGGGGTGCTTGACGGTGAGGGAGAAAGAGAGGGCTAGGGTGAAGTGGGTTGGAGAACTGCAATAGACGGGGTGACGTGGAGATAAGAGGAGTGGCAAGAAGACGGAGGACAGAAAAGGGAGATGCGCTGAGGCGACTGGAATGTATGTACAGGCACTTCCAAAAAAAAGTTAACACTTCAGAGCCGAAAATTTTCCAAGTCCCGAGTTGACGGTGATTTGACAACGCTGCGTCACGGCCTCCCTCTGGCGGAGCCTCGCGAAGTTCTAACCGAAAACAAACCCCCTTCCCTCCTCCCCCGTCCTCGCCTTTCCCTGTTTAGCAGAAGGGATTACTGCACGGTCGGTCTTATTATGCCCTAAAGCAGGGGGCTATTGTGGGCACTCCATGGTCGTTCATTCCGACTCACTCCCGACGAAGTCCTGAACACATCTCTACGCTCGCCAAAAAAGCTACGTCGCGAAAAAAACTGGACAAATTTTGAAAATGGCTTTCTTTGAGATATAGACTTGAAACGTCGCATAAATACTCAGGAAAGATTGCTAATTAAGGAGTAATGCATCATTTGACATGATTCGTATCTGTTAGTCAGATACAGGGGCTCAAACATAACCAAATATCCAAATAAACACCTGCATCATTTGCCTATTAACACAATGCTTTGCCTTTAAATTGCTGAGCTACAAATACTTTTTTAATCGTTTCATTGCTATTCCATTACTTATAAAAGCTAGAATATATCTAGTTCACATGGGCCCTAGAAAGACTTCACTCTTTTCAAGGGCTTGAATAAGAAGTATGTTCCCGGAGCGGACGCAAAGAAAAATAACTCTATTCCGCGTAATCTATCCCGTCGCACGGCTCAAGATTCTCGCGATTTCATCAAATAAGAGTGATGGAGGTTACTGACAATGGTTACAGCTCAAAAACAACGAATTAAAAGCCTTAGGGACCATGTCACTTCAGCAATGTAAGCGAGTCACGTCAATTCCCCCGACGCGTGGAGCCAAACCCCAAACGCGCGGTGGAAAATCATATGTATTTTAGGGTGTCGCAAACTTACTTTTAATTTCTCTTCACTTTCGTGAAAATGAGTTTTCAAAGACTGCTCAGATATAAGTTACTTGACAAGTGTCTCCCTAAAACGTTAGATATACTCTGCTTGATGTAAAAGTTTTGTCTGAGAACAGTGTCCGCCATTAAGTAATGGAATAGCAAATAAACGATTCAAATATATTTGTAGCTCAGGCAATTAAAAGCAAAGCATTGTGCTAATAATAGATCATGCTATTTTTATTTGATCAAATTCCTCCCACATCGTCATCATCAACTTGTAAGATATTAGGATAAATATTATTACAGGATTTTTTTAAACTTCGTGATGTTTGATCCCCATTGTGTCTCACTAACGGATGAGAACCATGACAAATGATGCATTATTCCTTAAGTAGCAAACTTTTCTTAGAATATGTGTGAAGTTTCAAGTGTATATCTAAAAAAAAGTTATTTTAGGTTTTTGTCCAGCTTTTTTCGATTTCCGACTAATGTGGGTCGGTCCTATGTCCCGAGATTGTCATTTTCTTCGACGCGAGCTGCACGACGTCTGAAGTCCCGAACATATATCTATGCTCGCCACCATCGTCGTAGAAAAAATCATTTAGCATTTATAGTTTAGGAGTCCTAATTTGAATAATAATAATAATAATAATGCCCATGAGATTATTATTTGTATTATGCCAATACAAATCTGTTACTGACCACGCAGCCGTTTCCCTAAAATCTGGTCTAATGTCTAATCTAACCCTTTGGAAGAAGGTGTTTAAAGAATTGGCTTTTTCTACACTGCTGGTGACTCTAATTCCTTTATCGTTTTTAAGTGTGTGCACTGTGGACCTATTTGCCCGAATCTCTCTCACATATGACCAAAACGCTTTAGGATTGCTATCTAAATATTCTCCTAACATCTTGCTCTTGAAATGTTATAACGCTTGTCGACATGATTTCCTTGCTAATGCTTTCGATTTTTTTTATAGTTTTGAACTAACTCATTTGTTTCCTCTACCGATAGACCCCGTCCTGCATTTTTCATCCTAGCGTGGCATACCCTTTGTCGCTTTAGTGATTTCCTAACCTCCGCATTATACCACCTTGGCTCTGTATTATCACTAATGAATTTCCTTGGTATGTATTCATTAACTGCTTTAAGGGTGTCCTCAAGAAATTCTCTCCCCGAATCCTCTGTATCGAATCCTTTGCTTTGTTCGCTAAATATATTCAACGATTCCCTTAATTCCTTTTTCATACCGTCGTAATGGGCCTTGCCAAATAAGTATATCCTCTTCCTTGGTTGATAATGTCTTTCAACGCCTACAATAAATTTCACATTAACTATTTTATGATCACTAAAGGTTTCAGGTCCTAATACAGCTAATTGCGCGCGCATGAGACCACAACTAAATAATTATTCGTATGAGATTTAACTGATTGCAAGAGCTCCGTAAGCATGTGAAGACATTTCCGTTGGTCAAACTGTAACTAATGTTACGCTCTAATTGGTTATTCAATGCCTTTTTCCGTTCTTCAAAAGGATGAGGACTGTGACAACATACGAATATTCCCGAATACCCATTGTTTATAGGACACCTGCAGGTGGTCGCAAAATACCCCCGACTCCCGCCTCACCCTTATTCCCGACCGCGGCGTTGAGCTGCGTGTCCTCCTAACCCTGCTGAAGGATCGCCACCCACTATTCTCCTCCTACCGAAAGGGAGGGGCGGCGAGGAAGCATGGCTAGCTGGGAATTCCCTCTCAGAAAGGGTTTGCACACGTTACGCGCGGGCACCCGGCCGCCATACGGTGATCTCCTCTCGAGGGGCCAATTGCTCGAATTGCGAAGTGGGTGGACGGCAATTAGTAAATTTCCTTAAGGACCTATATCGCAACTGAGAATAGTAATTGCATATTGATAAGCTGTTCCTATATTTCCTTCTGATGGAAAGGTGATCCATTATTCGACCATATTACATGCTAAACAATACCGCCAAAAGCTTTGGATATATTTCTTTAATGGACGGAATTAATTCATTTTTGTGAATGAATTGTTACTTCCTTGGCATCACATATGAAATTAATAAGAGACTATCAAACCTAAATCATGAAACCATGTTGATAAACGTGTTCACTTTTGGGCATGTAAATGTTTTTGAAATATTCGCCCGGTAATGTGAGTAGAAACAAACCTAAAAGCGCTCAGGTGGAGGAGTGGATGGGCAGACGTCTGCGATGTTTTACCTGCTTCCGGATCACCCCTTATGAATAGGCACTGGGCTGCAAGGGCATAAACTCGGAGGAGGTAGACCCAAGGCATACCGCATGGAAGGGGTCGTGGGTGCAATAAAACGTATGGAGTAAGGTTTTTGGGCAGTGGAAAATTATTCCTCACGGAGACCGGTCCTCCCCATCCCCATTGTCTCAGTACAGGGACTGAACTGAGTCAGAGGGAACATGCCGCTCCCCCCATTTGGCATTCAGATCTCCTCTGAGGAAAGGGGAAAAGGTGGCTGGGAAAACGAAGACCAAGGCTCTGAAATCGTCGGTGCATCTCTTACCGCGTGAATAAAAAGAAGGGGGCAAAAGGAATTCAAAAGAGAAACCAGTGTATTTCTAGAATGTTACATGGGCCCTAGAAAGACTACACTCTTTTCAAGGGCGTGAATAAGAAGTATGTTCCCGAAGCGCACGCGAAGAAAAATAAAGTGATTCCGCGTAATCTTATCCCGTCGCACGATCCAATATTCTCACGATTTCATCAGCATAGATCAGTGAAGGTTAGTGACAATGAGTGCAGCTGAAAAACGACGAAATGGAAGCCTTGGGTCCATGTCACTTGAGTAAAGTAAGCGAGTCACGGCACTTCCAGCCCAAGCCGCGCGGAGCCATGCCCCGGACGCGCTATCGGAAAATCATATGTATTTTTCGGTGTCATAGATTTATTTTTATTTTATCTTCAATTTCGTGTTTATGAGTCTTCGACGAGTGCTCTGATATAAGTCACTTGACAGGTCTCTTCATAAAACGCTAGATATTCTCTATATTATGTAAACATTTTATCTGAGAACAGCGTCTGACATTTTTTAACGGAATTGCGCTAAAATGCTTCAAAAATATTTGAAGCTTTGGTAATTTAAAGGCAAATACTTGTGTTAATAGATCATGCTATTATTTATTCAATCAAATTCCTCACATAACGTCACGATCAACTTA
The DNA here is from genome assembly GCA_933228895.1 of Platycnemis pennipes. Taxonomy (NCBI): domain Eukaryota; kingdom Metazoa; phylum Arthropoda; class Insecta; order Odonata; family Platycnemididae; genus Platycnemis; species Platycnemis pennipes. The sequence continues at coordinate 43,255,187 of OW121849.1, forward strand.
ACTTGGAAGACATTCGGAGAAAAATTAGTTCAGGTGTTTATTGGGAAATTTGGTCATGTTTGAGCTCCTGTATCTGGCTAATAGATGAAAAGCATGTCAAATGATGTATTATTCCTTAATTAGCAGTCTTTTTTTGTGTGAAGTATTAAGTCATATTTCAAAGAAAGCTATTTTTGAATTTTGTCCAGATTTTTCCGATTTCCGACCACTATGCGACGGTAGAAATATGTTCAGGACTTCAAATGTCGTTCAGCGCGAGTCGGAAAAAACGACCGTGGAGTGCCCACCATAGCCCCCTTCTTTAGGGCATAATAAGACCGACCGTGCAGTAATCCCTTCTGCTAAACAGGGAAGGGGGTTTGTTTTCGGTCAGAGCTTCTCGAGGCTCCGCCAGAGGGAAGCCGTGACGCAGCGTTGTCAAATCACCGTCAACTCGGGACTTAGAAAATTTTCGGCTCTGAAGTGTTAACTTTTTTTTGGAAGTGCCTGTACATTAGGAGAGACCGAGATGGGGGTTATGAGAGAAATATTGGATACGGTAGAGGATGAGCAGGAGTGGTAAAGGGAGGATAGATGGAGGGGTGGGTGTTTGGGGTGGAGCGGGGGGAGTACTCATCCACTTCCTCCCCCTAGCAGTTCTCCCCGGCTCGACTCAAGCCTCTGTTATCTCGAATGCCTGAGCAGGAGAGTGGGAGAGAGAGAGAGATATGACTGCTTAAATGATTTACTTCGTGTGTGCATCGCACTCGTTGAGGGGGGAGGAAGGGGTTGAGAGGGAACCGTGGAAGGGGGGAAGCAAAAAGGCGAATTTACTGCCGCAACAATATATCACACTTCATTCGACAGCCGAGCCGAGTGGAGAGCTACTTGTCACAACCCCCGCGGAGGCGAGATAAAAAAAATGTGAAACGCGCGGAGCGACGAGGCACGGATTAGATGATCTTCCACCTCGGGATTTCGATCGCTCGATCCCGTCAACCGGAGAGAACTCATGGGTCCCGCTGGAGTGCAGAAAGGTCCTACTTTTTATTCACGACATTCGAGACGGAGGAACACATGTACCTGCTTGAGCGCGACTGTCGATTTTTCATGCAGCCCTCTCCGGATTTATTTCAATGGGTAGTAAAACGATTAGAGTCAGGTTTTGGGAAGGCTAAGAACATCATTGCACGACACATATGGTTTTCTATGGAAGTTGGCCCTTCGAAAATCTCCATATAGTGAAAAATGATATTCTAAACTAACGGCCGCGTAGGTACTGAGATTTTGCCAAAATTACTCTTTTTTATTACTTCATGTGGCCTCGAATAATGTTTTCATCCAATCAATCAACTCATGTGAAAATCTCCCATCCATCAAGGTCATAAGATCCCGTTACTCCCAACTACATACTCTTCCAACAAATTATTCTGCTTCCTTCAAATGTTCACCAACACTTTCCTTAATGTACTATTATCCTTAACATTTATTCGCCTCCAACTCCCCACCCATTCCTCAACATCCCAGCATAAGACTAATATAAGATATTACGTAATGTGATATGAAGATTAGAGTAGGTATATAAATGCTGTTCTGACGTGATTGCGTATTGTGAAAGGGAGAAAGAGCAATTAGATTAATCAGTGTTAAAGTGTATTTGCTAATTTATAATGGGAGATTTAATCTAATCCTAACATCAACGAAATTTACTTTCATAACAATTAAAAACGTGAATCCATCTGTCATGTTTCCAAAATGTGTTCCTCGTCCTTGCTTTCTTTTTAAAATTACGAAATTTATTAAGGATAAGCATAACTGATGTTACTAACATCAAAACTAGCACATACCAACAGAAACTTGTAGCAAATTATTCCGTTTTTATTCGCCTCGTATGCTTTCCCATTTTATTTTTTCCATGCTAAATAATAATACCTAACGTAAGATATCAGTACCAAAAGCGCTACACATCTGTCTGAAGATTTGAACACCAGAATTCGCTCTAAACTTGAACGCTTCGAGAGGAAGAGCGAAGAATAATTCTGCGAAAGCACTGGAAGGCATCATTTAATGACAAACTCCAGAAATTCCAAGTTAGTGGCCCAAAACGGTGGTCTCCTTTCCGGCGAGCTTCACAAGAAGCCTCAGCTAAGCCCGGGGAGCCGCAAGCGAAACTCTACCACCATTCCCAGGAGTAGAACCCGGTTCGGCGGGCGAGGGAGCCGACGGCAAGAGAAGCCAGTGAACTCATCAGAGTGTTCCCGCCAGGGGCGTAATTAGTGGGGGCGGATCGCGGGCGAGCTCGGCGCCTCGACTCGGACGGGGGAGTTACGGGGCAAATGAGAGGGGAGCGCGCTCCAAGGAGAGGCGGGTGGGAGGAGGAAGATGGCTTCTTGATGAGGGCAAGATGAGGAACGTTTGGGAGAGAGAGAAAAAGAGAGTCTGGTCCGGGGAGTGGGAGACGTGAGAACGCGCCGAAGAAGGCGAAGGGAGAAAGGAATTCTCGAGGAATAATTATTCGGAGCGAGATACTGCCGCCGTAATGCTAATGGAACACTCGTAAAAGTGCAGCAACGAGAGCACGGCTGCTTTCAGTCGAGGAAAAAAAGAGTAGTCGGTGTAAAGAGGAGGGGGGAAAGAAAGAGTCGGGGGAAAGAAAGACTCGGAAGAAAGAGAGAGAACAGAGAGGGAGTGAAAACACTTCGGACAACGAGAAGGGGGGATTTATTAAGTTATCCCTTCATCTCCACTTTTGTTTTCTTCCCCAGGAGCGGGCTGATGATTAAATACATATCAACAGATGTTCAACTCTTTGTACCAATTGAGGCGAGCGGGGGAAATTCTTCGAAAGCGACCAACGGTAAAAATATACGCGAAAGCGCAGCTCACCAAAAGTCTTCTTCGCACAAAAGGTACCTGAGTACCAATGCAGATGATAGTGTCGTCGAAAACAGTACAGTTCAATTCAACTCTTTTTATTCTAACTTTTAAAAAAAATTAAAAAATTTCGACCTGTTAAAATAAGGTAACATACATGAGCAAAATTTAATTACTTTCACTCCGCAATCACTCGCGAGAACGCATTTCCCATTTCTAATGCATTTTTTAAAGAACGTCACACGCACATTCCAAGGTTTTGCACTCAGAATATTTACTTTCATCGACTTCCCGGATTTTCGCAACATTTTCCACGCTCGTTCACTTCAGTCACGTTTGCGGAATGGATGAGAGACGAATAGCGAAACAGATTTATGATGGATCGGTGACTGGCGAAAGTGGAAAGCGTGAGTGGACCGACAAAATAAGAGGTCGAAGGAACTCGAAAGAGGATGAATATTGGAGGGATCTGAGGAACGAGAAGGACTGCACGAGGCAATACTGAAATGTAAGGGGATCGGGTCGGCGTGGTGGCTAGAGTACTGGCTTCCCAATCCAAGGACCCGGTTTCGAATAGCGGCATTGGCAGAGCTTTTTAATAGGTATACCTGTACCTACTTTAACTCCTCTTAAGAGATCAATACTCCGTCGGCGGATTGGAATTTTAAACAGTGGATTACTCGGAGCTTTTCGTTAAGATCAGGCTAATGCCGACCCCGGGGTTTTCTACACCCTTCCTACGCTCCTATTAAATAATAAAATCACTGCCCAATTACCAACCTATCCTAAAATGGCGCACATGAACTCGGCTATCGGTCGCCTCTCCCGAATAACTAATTAACCAGAAATGTAACGGGGGAAGTATACGAGGATGGGCTAGTGCGAAAGAATTCAGTAATACGGCGCCAATTTACTTGTGCTCACCACAATACGTAAATAACGCAGTAGATGCTCTGTGATGATTAAGCTCTGCAACGCACCCTCGTGGTTATTTCTAAAATAGCCCAGTAGATGTAGGTGAATGATTAGGAGTTTTTGATTGCGCCAGCCCAGAAAAAAATGGAGTGGGGAAAAAGGGTAATGCGCCCATGTATTCATGTTCCAGGCTCGTAGCGACAACGTAGAAATATTACCCCGCGCATGCCAGGCATTCTCCCCCTCCCACTTTTCTCCCTCCACTCCCCCCCTTTCCTTCCGCGTCACTCTCCCCGCCTCGACACTTTCCCCGCCTCGACACTTCGCATTCGCGAAAAATGAGCACATACTTGATGTTACGCTCGCCCACTTAAAAAATCATGAGCGCAACATGAGATCCCGAGAGAGAGGGGGCGAAGGCGTATTACGCGCGCGGCCACATGCTCCGTGGTTCGCGAAGAGGGGAGAGAGGAGCATGTGCGTAGAATGGGGTCGGTGAGAGGAGAAGGGAAAGAAAAGAAGAGAAAGAAAGGGGATGAAGGATGCATACGATGGAACGAAGCACAGATGGGATGAAGAAGAGGGGACTATACGAATTAAGACATAACCTCGTACGTAATAGTAGTACGGGACATACCTACCTACATTTTCGCGGGTGTATGAGTGAGAGGACAATAAATATGCTTACGAGTACGTGCAAGCAGATGCGATCGCATCCTATTCTCTGAAGAAGTCAACGCTTGCGCATTTTGCAAGTTTGCAAATTTCATCTTCAAAACGTGGCTAAGTAGTTTTAATAAGTCAGTAATCGGAATTAATACATTATTTAAGAATGGAGTAAAAATGATTTCGCCAGGTCACAGCTTGCTTGCAATATGCTCGATTTAGGAAGATAATTTGCCATATTTATTGCATAGATTTCACCTTCGTCTTAGCTGAAAGGGAAAATGAAACAAAAATTGCCCTTAATTGATAGCTAACCCTGCAATTGCTTTTTGCTTTGCGTATGCCAATTCCTTACTCGTCTCCGAGTAGTCCGAAATTTTTTTGTACTGATGACCCTGAATGAGCGCAGCAAACATTTTTTCTGCTTTCTTCCCACAGGGGCTTCTCACTCAATGGCGGCCCCCCTGTACCAAGGCAAGCTTGATAAAGTTGGCCTGACGTCTTGCAGGTTCTGTACGCATACTGAGGAGAAGGCTGGGGCAGATAGGTGGGAAAGGGTTTGCAACAGGAATACGGGGGGAACGGTGCCGGCGGAAATCGAGCGAAGGATTGCACGAGCCGAAGGGATCGAGATAATGAGATACAGATGGGAGGGTGGCTGACAGAGAGGGTGCGACCCCTATGAGGGCAGAAGGACGGAAGGGAAGCGCGAAGGGAGAGAGGGAGTGAAGCGACAGGGAGGGATGATGAAAAGGATGGAAGCTGGTGCTCGAGTAGGCGTGACGAAAACCTGCGAAGTACCTGGATATTAGACACGCGTCAGAGTCGGACGCGAGGTCGAATAGGGGCCGGTGAACCCCTCTGGATGGGCAGGTGAAGGGGACCACAAGCGAGCGGAAAATAGGGCAGGGGAGGGTGGAACGGACGGGGAGAGGGTGGGTGTGCTCGTGTGTGTGTCATCGTGTCGCGCGTTTGTGACTCCGCTCCGAGCGCGATATTAAAAATGAAAATTCGGAAGAAGGCCCGGGAGATATTATGATCGCTTCCCGAAACACCCCCACGAAAGGGGTCGATTTTTCAAGGGAACATCCGCACAAGAGTGGTTCCGATAAAAACGGCATAGAGATATGAGCGGATGAATAAAATCAACGCAGAACAGCGATCTTCGGATGCTACCGCTCGCGAATCATTTGTTCACCCAGCAGAATTTGCTGAATCTAATAATGCACCTGAGGCACAAGAAATACATGGTGGTGGGAAGGAATTGAAAATATCTGAGATTCCCCCAGCACCGTCGATTTTCTTTAAATTTCCCCGATTTTGATATTCTTAGTGCTTGCGACGTACGAACCGTTATTGTCTTTTCTTCAATGCGGTGAATGTCTTTAGGGCGACGGAATATAATATCATTGCCATAATAAAGGGGAAGTAGAACAAGCACAGCGGATTTGAATAATGAATCCGTCGTTTCATTGTAAATTTTGAGGGTGGTCGGGTCGGGTTTTCGAGTAGTTTCTTGGTTTTAGGTAATATACCGAGATTTCTCCGAATTATTCTTTAGTTTTCACGAACTTTTGCTTTGGAAATTTCTCAATTTATCTAATCCCTCAGGAGTGTCACTAGCATGAACAAATGCCTACAATTAGTTTAACTGATGAAGTATGGCGAAAATTTTGAAACATTTTTTCACCAACTATTGAGCTGTTGTGTAAAAATGGAATAATAAATACCAGTGGAGAAAAGAAACACCTTATTTCCATCTATACATGCATGCGTTGTTCGAAAAAGATTTTTTCAGCACTGAAAACGACGACTGCGAACTTAAATTGTTCAAGTACTTGGGAGACCCTGGGAGCGAAGGTGGAGGTAATTACCCCTCATATCCCTGCTGAATCCGCCCTCAGAGATAAATGATTTCGCTGATGAAACGAAACTGAGACATCTGGTAACCCAAGAACCATACGGGAGCAAAACACGCATGAAGGGAACAAATGATAATCCCACTGAAACGAGCCTTCAATGCGGGAAGAAAAGCCAATAAATTCTCTCGGCCGGGTTAAAGCTCCCGAGCCGCAGCTGGACGGAACATTTTGCTTGCCAATCAAAAAAGAGGGCTTTAATACTCTCAAAGGGTGGGTTAATAAGGCTAGCCCTGCTGGCGAAACGAAAACATCCAATTTCTTGCCCATCTGAATTTTTTCCCCTTGCGGCAAAATTTTAATGACGTATAAACAGAACTACCGTTCCCCATTCCGACCCCTAAGGGGTATTCTCATGCCAAAAGGGAACTTACCGGCAATAATTCGCAATGAAGTACGAAACTGTTTTGATATTAAATAGTGTAAGTAAGGAATTGGAAGAAAGAGTCCAAAAGAGTGAGAAGAAAAATGCAATATAATTTAATACAACATTTAGCTCGAGAGTATTTTGTAATATGATTACTCGTACAAAACATATTGTAGTTAATTTATTACGGTTCTGGAGCCTTACAAGAATTTTTCCACTCCGACTTTCGTTAATTTTTGAGTGACACTCCACGGGTTATTGATAAACTTTATCACATAGTGGAGACATCATTAAATGAAACAAAAAAACATGGAGATATCATTAAATATATTTATACAGAGAGGGGTCAAATGCATATGAAAAAATAAATAATACCCACGCTTGCAGGGAATATTTCATGGTCACAGCAATCTTTGTCGGTTCTAAGGAAATAACGATGTGTTTTTACCTTTTTCTGTTTTTTTCCACAACGCTTGTAGAATCCGTTGCAACCATGTTGGTTGCATAAAGGCGTAATGAACTTTTCAATACATACATATACGAGTGTATATGTGGGCAAGTGTATGCTTATTGCATATAGGTATGTATATTGAAGCTTTGCGAATAAATATTTCAGGTCATACATTATTGCCGGCCTCGGCATTGCAGGATATGTCCCTTGCATGCCAAACCCGAAGTCACGGGTTCGAATGACATTTGGGTTTTTTTTTCACGAGTTTTCGGGGCATGTATATTTGTGGTGTCCTGAATAAATTTTATAATAGGCCTTCATAATCCGTAATTCGCTCGGCAAATAAATAAATTATAATCATATTTTTTAGAGCTTTCTGAATGCCACCGGCGACTCGCTTGCCCCACCGAGAAAGAACTTGGGTATTAAGAGAGAATCTCTCGAGCGGAACACGCCTGGACAACAGGACACACGCCCCAGACTAGTATTCAAAATGTAAGCGAGGGCGGGGAAAGAGAGAAAAAGGGGGGCAAGCCCGACCGCAAAGCACCGCATGGAACCTCACGAGGCCTCCGTTTCCTCCTCTGCCCGCTAATCTCGCCGCATCTCTCCTGCCCTCGTTTCTGAACCGACGACGGAGAAGCAGAAGGGAAGAGGGGAACCATAGCAGCGGATGCACCCGGCTTCGGGCGTGTCGCGGTGGATATGGCAGGCTGCATGCAGCCGAGGCGCGGGGATCCCCGTCATCTCGCCTCTCCGTAATTACGAGAGGGCGAGGACGATGGATGGAAATAGGGAGGAAAGCGTGCGTTGCGAGTCACGCCCCGGAATGCACGTCGACGTGCACCAAAATTCCTCCTTTCCTCCTCTGCCAACAAAAGGGAAAGGGGGGATGATACTTTGAAAAGAGGACCCGTGGACGCGGGGTGGGACGGAAGGAGTCACCGAAGAGACGTTGATTCACGCCACCACCCTCAGGTGTCTGAGAGCGGGACAGGCAAATGCCACCACCCATTGAATGGCCTCTGAGGTACGAAGGGACAAAAGCCCTCTACGCTATCAAATCACGTACCCGCAGGGAAATAAAAAAGAAGGCAGGGAAGCTCGATGCTTATCGCGGAGCCAGAGGATTCGTGTCCGACCTCTCGCTGGCGGCCCTCACCTTCGATCAAAATAATTACACGCGATAAAAAATAGTAAACGAGGAGACACGAGGAAAGTAGGCGACACATGATACTCATACACTCTGGGTGCCATCAACGCATTTCTGCTTCCGCCGATGTGAAAGCCATGACACAGAATTGAAACGGGGTAGATCTATTCATCTACATAATACCCTGCAAGCCACCGCAGGGGTGTGTGGGTGCACCACCGCTGGGCATGCATTATCAATCAGAGAGGATAGGATTACACTTACATTCAGGCATGCAAAAAATATTACTCTGTGCACACACTACTTACATGCAACTGAAAGGCACAATATTACCATCTCGATTAAAATAGTAGACATGCATTAGCGAGTCACGTAAAATTGTGGCTATAAATGACCTTAAGTTATAAATTTGTACTAAGTAATGTAATCGTTATGGATTAGTAAGTTATTTCTATAAGAAAATTAAATCATCATAGAAGCAATTAATAATCATTATTCGTTAATACAATACAATACGAACATCATATTGTGTACGTTGACATAAAACAAGATTTTCAAATGCAAATGAGGATTACTTCTCAATACAACAACACTTTGTTCGGTCTAATTGTATTTAGTAGTTTTTCTCTAGACACTAATATTCGTATATTACTCAGGAATGTAAAAAGTAATTAAATCAGGTGTGAACTACATATAAATTCATCAGAAACACTTCGTCTGAGTTGAGTTTCTAAAGAGTAAAACTATTCAGTACACAGTTCCACTCGGTGGACGATGGGGATGAAAATTTAACTCTTTCCCATGCATAGCAATTATGCTGATGCACATGTCTTGATATAATAAAAATACTAGAGGACAAAAAACCGTCCAATGAAACTATAAATCCCCCAGACATCCGTGCTAAATTAAGAAAATAACACAACAATGTTAATAATTTTGAAAGAAAATTAAAAGAATTTATAAATTATTCGCCAGGTTACGAAGCAATAAAGAAACTATATATGACAGAAAATCGTGGGAATGGAAATTCGTTATACAGATATAATTCCAAGAGGAATGTAAGATTAATGAATGATTAATTTAGTAGTGAAGATTATTCACGCATGGATATGACAGTGATGGCTTCATGGCCTTTGAAAAAATAGTCCGATCACCACGTTCAAGGAAAGACAGATTCAAGGAAAACTCGTCCGCCACCTCCCCCTCCGCGGGTTAAGCTTCATGAAGCAATAGGATTAATGTCAGCAGCGCAAGAATTCGTTCGCGAAGGATTCGACCAATCTCTATTAAATTATTTTCATTTTTTCCATCAAGCTGAGATTTTTATTGCATAATTGAAATTAAATAAAAAAGATTATTGAAAGTTAAACAGTTAAGTCATAATTTTGAAACTTCCATTGGTAATGACTTGAGAACCTAATATCAGGAAAAATACCAATCTATCATCAGAGAGCAATCCTGGTATTCACAACTAAACTACAAAGCATTGAACAACAAGTGAAAATAAATCCCCTCTTGAATTCACAGACCTATGAGAACCAAAAATATAAAAAGCATAATTCGAGATGTCTGAATATTGATGTTCCAGAATTATAGAAGTCTATAAAATAAGCCAACCTCACGAAGTGATTGGACCCACGCTAATAATGATTACCAAAAGTGAATAATTTCATGTAACTTTCCAAGCTTCGTAAAGATTTATGAAACTAAAGAGTAATTAAGGTTTACTAGAAAGATACACGCAGTAAAGGATGTTTCTGAAACATCCCCGTGTCATGAAAGATTTCCGTAGAATGAAAAATCACAATAAGACTCGCAGCTGGCAGAGGGTTTCGACCGACAAACGGGATCGTCATCGCTAAGTCAAGAGCGAATGTCACTATTTATCCGACTGGTGTAAAACTGACACGATGACTAGGAAGTTATCCACTTGGCTTTCAAAGACCGTGAAGCACATCAAGGATCATTCGACACAGCGAGAAGCTGGCATTAATCTACTGCAACAGAGACTATCGATCAGTTAAGCCATAAACTAAGGCAACTAAGGCAAGACCCTTCAAGCACATCATTTCCGAAGGGCGAAGTGATAAAGCAGAATTCTCGCAATCCGCAGCATCCTTGAGATACTAAATTGGAGAAGAACGGAGCAAATGCCACTAAGCAATGCATCCCATCCTCAATAATAGTACCTAATACTGCTTGAGAAAACGCACTCCATATATTAACGGGATTTATGCACGATAAAAATTCTTCGAGGTATTGAATTCGTTTGCTAAATTTGTTACGAATAAACATTACATATTTCAATTAATTTCACAATCGAATGACAATATTAAGAACACGAAGATGCCATAAGAAAGCACTTTTAATCACCGCTTCGAAAATTAATCCATAAATATTTTTTTCAGTGGACTTCACGAAATTTAACTTAAATAAAAATGTGAATATAAAATCCATGACAAGGGAGTAAGATTATAAATCTAAGGGATGAGTCCCGACATAGAAGCAGAGAGGTGAATATTTTTCGCAGCCCTTTTTTCCGACAAGTTCAGTTTTTAGAGTGGATGTGCTAACGTGCCTTTAATATTTTAAGCGTTCCCTTAGCTTAAATAATGACAAGCATATTCAAGTTGAAAATATTATCTTATGTCTTTTGTAAAAAATCGGCCCAAAGGAGCAGAGCTCAGTATTACACGCGGTCGGAGGAAGTATCCTAAAAGCCTCCCTCCTTAAAAGCCACTTTTCCTATTATTACTCTTTTCCCATCCAATTCAATTTCTTTTTACTCTGCCAGCCTTTTTCCGTGCCACTCAAATACTCTTTTCCCGTTGTTTTACCTCACTGAGCACATCTGCTACGACATTTTATCGCGGAATCCGACTTGACAGCCAATTGCTCAGAATTCTAGAATTCTGCCTCTGCCACGACTAGCATTTCCCTTCGGGTCGCGACTAAAGATTTCCAACCGACCAAGCCCGAGATAAAAGACGAACATCGAGGAAAAGAATCGTCGGGCCCCAATTTCCAGATCAAAACAAGAGTGCACGTAAGGGGGAAAATTCCGGTCTCTCGAGCCTTTTCCTCCCGTCCTCAAAAAGGGATTTCCAGGGGATATTCTCGAACCGAGCGAGGAGAATAGGCGAGAAGGGCCTCGGCTGAAGATGACGTTGACTAATGGGCCCTTTCATAGAACTAGTTACGGTAGTACGACATGCTCAATCACCGCCGCTGTGTATGGCAGAAGCGCGTCGCTCAAGTTCTACGTCATTCGTACAATGCCCACCGAACGAGGTTTCCTAGTACAGGGATATTAAATCTTGGCTAGCAAAGATAAACACTAACCTTAGGGGAAGATGAATGTCCCTCCGGATAAGCTAAAAAGACTTTTGATTTACAGCTGACCCCTTACCTAGCAATCTGACCGGCGAAGGAATGATAATTGTATGCAAAGAACTTGGACGCTGATGAAAAAAATCAATGAGATGCTATCAAATTATACAAAACACCACCACGCTCTTGAGCGCACAGAAACTCAGACACGTACTTTGGAAATGCATACATTCTTCTCTACAACGAAATCACCCAAAAAAAGCATGGCAAGGAAAGTTTGATACTAGAGCCATCCCACCCTTTCGTCGTACCTTTATGAATTCGAAATGCCGGAAGTTGAAATTAGATTACCTTCAAGGTTTACGGAGACAATTAATACGCGGTCAGTGCTACAGTTTGAGACGGGGGAAGGGGAAGGAAGTGCGCTAAGTGGGTTAGAGTCGGGTGACGCAATTAGGCAACGTGGACGAGATACACAAGACGCACCTGCTACTCAGGGATGAGGGAACAGACAAGCCGCGCGCTCGAGGGGTACGTACGCCAACAAGGGGAAAAAAGGCATTTGAAGCCCCAGTAATTAAAAAAAAGAATAAAAAAACATGCATCGAAATTGCATCGGGATGGAACTGGCAAGGGAGGTCCAAAGAAAACATTCCAAAACAATAACGAGCCAGTTGGTTGGTTGGCCTCACCGAGCGCATATGCCGGAGCGGATCGTGTCTGACACCCGTTTCCACAGCTACACCTCGGACAAGGGAAGCAGAAAACTGAGGGTAGGGAGAGGGTAGGGGGGGGGGGGATAGAAAGGGGTTTTTACCCCCACAACACTGGTATTATAGACGGCAGTGCCCGCATTGCTGCACACACAAAGCCCCATTAGAGAACAAGAAAATTAACAAAAATAATAAAACATACCGTGATGGTTTCGTGTTTTTAAACAGTCACTTTTGCATAAAAGGAGGCATGTTTCGGCGATTTTTTATCTTCACAATTCAGCAAAAACGACTTCGTTACATCCTGCATTCTAAAGAGGATAACAAGATAGTCTGGTACTACTTCAACGTCGGAAAGTTCACAGAAACCAACTTACCGTTGCGAAAATTTTAATAACAACAGTGACTGCGAGTGCGTAATACGTGTTTACGTCTTATATTGAAAATTTTGCGTTCCAACATTCGGGCAAGACCTAAAACTATACAGACTTAAAACGCAATGTGGGTCCAAATGGCAGCCTTCTTCCTACTCAGACCCATCCCTCTCGACTGCGTATGTATCGGATACTATCACTAAGGAAGTCCTCCTGGCACCTTCATCTCACTTCACATAATCGCAACGAAACTATACTTCCCCTGCCCCATTAATGCTTCATATTGGCAGCTTCTGGCTTTCCTACCTTTAGAATCTTTTTAACGCTCCTTACTTACTCCTTACTCCTAACGAATCTTAAAGTCGTCGTCCTCCACTCTGAACAACATGGATAAAACATGAAACTTCATGGAACAGTAAGATTTCACGCTTTCCCGGCGAATTGCATTGATGAACTCTTCTCGGGCTCTACACCGGGTGAGTGAATGTAATGTTGCCGACGTTTCGGGTAGCGACTCGTTACCCATCCTCAAGGCAAATGTCACGTAACTAGACCGTCCGTTGGTTTTATACGGACGCTGGCGGTGGGGGATTGGTCGAGCCCCGATTGTTGAGCTGGAGGACCGTTGACCGTTGAACTTTGGCCGTTGACCGTTGGCCTCGCTCTGTAAACCTGTATTCTCTTTAGGATTCTATTCCATGAGCTGCTGATGGTATAGCCCGAATCCCGATTTACGTTCCTCCTCTCCATTTTTATTTCTATCGCTTCCTTTGTCAAGCGATCCCAAAATTTGTCCGAGCGCCAGATAACCCTCGTATCGTCCCATTTAATGCGATGGTCTAGACTGAGGCTATGTTCAACTATCGCTGATTTCTCCGGCTGTCCGAGTCGAAAATGTCTTCGATGTTCCTTCAGTCGAGTGGAAATCGTTCGACCTGTCTCTCCCACATAGACTTCGCCACATTCACAAGGTATTTTATAGACCCCCGGAGTCATGAGGCCGACTGGGTCCTTCGCTCTCACGAGACGATCCCTTAAATTGGGCAATGGTCTGTGAATGGTGTCGATGTTAAACCTCTTCAAAACCCTCGAAATTTTTCCAGATATCGTAGAAACATATGGCAAAACGGCTCTGGCTGTCGGTTTGGTGTGTTCATTCTCTGTAACTGAAACCCTTGAAAAGTTAGAGGACCTCTTGAGAGCCAAGGAAATTTGCCGCTCACCATATCCATTCTGTCGGAAGGTTTTTCTGAGGTGGTCTAATTCCATAGGAAGATTTTCTTGGTCGGAAATAGCCTTTGCGCGATGTATTAGTGTGGAGAGGACCGCGCTGCGTTGAGAGGGGTGATGATGACTGAGGCCGTTCAGGTAGAGATCCGTATGCGTCGGTTTACGGTAAACGCTGTGTCCAAGTTTGCCATTTTCCTTCCGGTGGATAAGGACATCGAGAAAGGCTATCATATTGTTCTTCTCCGTTTCCATTGTAAATTGGATATTGGGATGCTGGTTGTTCATATGCTCCAAGAACGATGCAAGAGTGTCCGGTCCATGAGGCCATATGATGAACGTGTCATCCACGTATCTGTAAAAGCACTTGGGTCTTAACGGAGCAGTAGTAAGGGCTCTTTCCTCGAAATCCTGCATGTAAAAATTCGCAATGGCCGGTGACAGAGGGGATCCCATCGCAACTCCGTCGGCCATTTCATAGAATCCACCGTCATACTTGAAGAATGTGGACGTTAATGTATGGTGGAATAGCTTCAACGTTCCGCTGTCAAATTTTTTTTTCCAGTAGCTTGAAGGTATCGGAGAGTGGAAACGGTCAACGGTCCTCCAGCTCAACAATCGGGGCTCGACCAATCCCCCACCGCCAGCGTCCGTATAAAACCAACGGACGGTCTAGTTACGTGACATTTGCCTTGAGGATGGGTAACGAGTCGCTACCCGAAACGTCGGCAACATTACATTCACTCACCCGGTGTAGAGCCCGAGAAGAGTTCATCAATTCATGGAACAGTTTTGCACAGGAGGTAAACTTTTCTGATCTTAAATTCTGTTCAACGTATTAACAGATCCGTGCATGTTTTCGAGGAGTCCATAAATATTAATAATTACCCACCTACAATAAATCACAAAAATTACTTTAGCAGTCCCACACCTCCCCCAAACCACTACCATCACCATAAAACGTATAACAATACATATTCAGACCACCCACACAAGCATCGTGGAGGGCACTACACTGCCGCCACCGAGGACAACGACACCCGAGAATATTTTCAATATCAAAACTACCCTTAGGACCGTTTCCCATGACAGCACAAAGTCGAGGATACTCGCTTGTATGCTAGCTTTCCAGTATCGTGTGGATAGAACCAGTATACTGGCTAGCAAGCATGATCGCAGCATTCTTACTGAGCTACTTGACTTCCTACTTGATTCGGTACTAGCTTGCTACTAGCTCTCACAATCCGTAGTACCCAGTGGCTATCTACCAATCACGTCACGTTACAGACGCTATGAGATCCTCTCTTTTTTAAAATAGTGTGGAATCCTATGGAATAACCGTTTCATAGCAAGCACAAGGTCGTGTGATGATCGTGTGAAACCTCTCAGGACGGTTCCAATCATGCTAGATACCGTCCTCAATATCAAGTAGCGGCAAGCACATTAGGTCTTCATCTACATCTACATAATACCCTGCAAGCATCCACAAGGGTGTGTGGCAGGGGGTGATTTCTCACCAAACATGAACTACATATCATGCATAAAAAAGGAATAGTATTAATATAGTAGTCAGAACTACAATATTTAAAAAAGATAGAAATTGAAAAGCAAACATGCAAAAACATTCTGTTCGTAGGGTTAGCTTTAAGTACTCATACCAACATACAGCTACCAATGCTATTCATTGCTACTCTCCGATAGGACATTTTTACCGTTATTCGTATCTCTAATTGTACGAGGGAAAAAGGACATTTTGAATCGGTCAGTTCGGCAATCAATTTCTCTAATTTTATGATTATGGTCCAGTCTGCCATAGTAAGTTGGGGTTCGCAAAATATTTTTAACATCATCACTGAAAATATTGCCTTGGAATTTGTGGAACAGATTAAGTCTACATTTCAACCTGCCATCTGACAATGATTCCCATTTCAATTCATTTAATAGACTGGTTACGCTAATATAATTATCGTATCGTCCCTTTACAAATCTTGCCGATCTTCGCTGCACACGTTCAAGTTCATTACTTAGACCGATTTCGTAGGGATCCCATACACTGGCAGCATATTCCAAATGAGGTCTAACAAGGGAAAAGTAGCTGATTTCTCGTACATGATCGTCACATTACCCAATACTCTTTTGATGAAACCCAGTTTACGATTAGCTTGACCCATTATTTCACGTATATGTTTACCCCAGGAAAGATCATGTGTCAGTCTTATTCCAAAAGAAAATGTCAAAATTTTCTGTAGTGTCTTTATTGCTAATGTCTTTATTCTAATTCTGTCTTGTAGTGGATAATATATCGTGTGAAACGGGCTTTAGCTAAAAAAAAACTATCCTAGAAACGTGGATTTCAGGGTTTACAGTTCGTTCGATTGCTATGGCAAAGCAAGGCAGGGAAAAGAGCCCTCCTCACGGTGTGCGAGTTTCTGCCCCAAGCGCAGCACATTGGGCCAGGGGCGGTGGAACACCCATTTGGGGTGGATGGTCGAATAACGTTCGGGAGGTGGAACGACGTTTTGTCGTCCGCCGACAGGAGGAAAAAAAATCAGAAATCCCGCGGGTTAGTCATCCATCTACTGGACTCCGATCACCGGCACGACAGGAATTATACCGAGTTTCCCTTAATTTCTGCCTCCCACCACCGCAGCCGCCGATCACCACCATACGCGACCACGTATTTCCATGGTATCGAGGGAAAGAGGGGGTGGAGAGGGCGGGGAGAAATGGTGACTGCATGGGAACGCATATGGAAATCACATCGACAGGGATCCAGGACCAGCTTTCAAAGTGGGGAGTGGATTGTAGGGGCGGGGGGAAGATCACCCCGACCTGCCTCCCCCTCCTCCACCGACGCACCAACCAAATTCCACATCGCCCCGATTATCCATCTGCATAAAACGACGATCGCAGTTGGTTTTCCGGGTTTCCTCTCGCGCGAGATTGGTGTCCCATGACGGCAGTTTCACTCGTATTCCAACGGGTTTCTTCAGGTCCGAACTGGCTTCACTTCGGACTTCACTCTAAAACGCCTCGGTCAATTTTTTCCTTCGTTCGGAACTATTCCGCGTCGAACGCGCCTGCAAAGCAAGGCTAACGTTTGGGAAGCGTAAAGAAAAAGGAAAAACCTTTGTCCGGTAGTTTCCGAGGGATGGCATGTGACCGGAAGTGCAAATAAACAACGACGGGTCCGAACATGACTGGAGACGACGACACGAGGAAGTTCCCCGCGAAGCTCTGAGGGCCCGCGCATGAGGAAGGTAAACAGAAGATTACCTGTTAAAATATTTGTGTTTGCTACCTCGCTCCGCACAATAGGCATGGCGGAACTCGGAGGGCACTTCACAACCGGGGCCATATCTCACGAAGGCTTTATCAGGAAAAATGTTACGCTACCATCAACAGTTATTTGAACAAACGGTATAGTGGAGGGGGGGAGGAAGAGATGCTTATCTTAACGGGCCCGATTGGATTATTTGCCTTCACGCGAATTTTTTCAGTCTGTTTATTTAAACGGTAAAATAGAATCCGAGAGGCATAGACTACAATTCTTTAAAAAAATTCCTTTGTTTTGCGATTGAATGAACACAGAGACGAAGACCGTTACGACTGTAGAAAGTGTCCTCCGTTTATCACTGAACGGTTTTCCTTAATGGTACGTACATTACTGCGTTTGTGACGGAATTTGAAACGTAAGAAAGTATGCAAAAATTACTTGCGCAAGCATTGAAATACAGACCAAATTTAAAGGAAAAAGGTAATTTTATTGAACAATTAATAGAACTATTTTTATTTTAACTGATGCTCTTTTCTCGTTCTCGGAAATCAATGAACATAATCAATTTTACAGGATACTCCATGCAAATATGATAAACATAATCGATGACCGCAGAAAACTTTGTGAGATATCATTTTTAATAGGGAACTAAACAAAATTTCATTCCTGTGAAAGTTTTGTGTTCTCTATTTTGAGAAGGTATACTTTCAGAGTCACCTAAACAACACGGTCGCTACCATGTTGCAAGATTAATTAAAGTGACAGAGAAAATCCCAGTTAATGTTTTCCAGTTTAAGCCTCGAAATAAGTTCAAAATCTGAGAAACTCATATCAACCGCAGGATAAGAGGCCAAGTATCTCAACACGAAATTCAGCACGGCAAGCCTTAATTAGCAAGCTACGCAGACAGCTGCTTCGCCCGCCACGCCCTAGTTATCATATGCGATAAGACCTCTGAGTCCGCGCGTTCATGAATTACTGGAGCCACCACTTCATGACCGACTTCCGATCAAGTGCAAAATTACCAATTGCTAACCTCCATACAATCTTTGATTCCCCAAGGACCCCGCCACAACCATTGTCAGGTAACGGCCGGCTCCACCCAAAAATGACTCACCTGGAAATAAAAAGAAACAGAAAAATTATTCTCAGGCCATTAAAAATGACTTTGTCACATTATATATAAAACTGCAAGAGCAAAGTTCAAAATATTTTTACAATCCAGCCCTAAGAATTGAATTAGTAAAACTTTTGAACGACAAGAAACGATAATCAGCAAGAATACCTTAAATTTACGTCATTTGGAACATATTTTCACCAATACGTCTTGAAATTAGGACATGTTTTTATTACCTGTAAATAATACAAGTTTTTCTTCCCGTTGCGCAATCTCCGAGAGAAAAGACGAGAGATATATTCGGGTAACGTTGGATTAGTGAGCACAGAATAACGAGACAATGGCGCAGACAGTAATTTGTGAGCGCTGGATACAATCAATCACATCTAATGTTCTCTTGGGACAAATCGGTCGCGATCAACGCACAGCAGCCGATGATTACCGTCCCAGCACCAAACCTATTCATCACATCTGGAACTATGGAGGCTATTGACGCTACGCTTTCATGGGAGAGATTTATAGGCCATATCACCCGAGTAATGCGGGACAAAAGTTAAAGTAATCGACGCAGCATAAATCGCCCACGTTCAAGATGGGAGACGCCTAGATGCAAAGAGAGCATAAAACCAATCTTCCGAAAGAGCCAGGAATAATGGCTCAGATACCACGACCGAGAGTTTTCGAAATGCAAGGAAAAAATTAAAACAAAGGGACTCAATCGTAACTGTCCCGGAAAGGGATTTCCTATTCATGCAGATCGTTGTTTCTTCAGCAATGCCTATCAACCAAGAGGAATCGAGGGTAATTTTCCCTTTCACAGATAGATAGAATTGCACAATAACACAGTACATACGATATACACGTCCCAGCATACATTTCCTTGGGGTCTTTCAAAGGGTTCTACGCATAGCTGTGGGTCAAGGGAACGGAATAATGGCCTCTTCCTTAATGAGAGAATGTTAAGTTTCCACGTGTAACATTTGAGACGGCATTTTTATCTATTGCTTTCCCAACGTGGTCACGGAAGCGGGAAAGCAAGACAGCAACATGGCAATAATTAAGAACTTAGGAAAACGTCCGTTTCTTAGTGACGTCGGGGCCAATCGTGAGAGGCGTGGGTAAACAAAGAATGTGAGGAGTAATTATAGAAGAGTTATAGACATTACATAAATATAATATGCATTTAAAAACAGCATAAATAATGCGAAAAACATATAAATTAGTTTCATAATCATAGGTTCTCTAGCAAATAGCCAGAGTTTCACATGCTTTACAAATTTTTTGAAGTTTGTTTTCACTTGGATTCTCTGTGGCAAGTTATAGAAAATTATATGGCCCCAAGTAAAGAAAGCTTCTTTTAAATTGGGATTTATTTGGTTTGGGTACAACTTATGAAATGTTTGTCCTCAAATTATAAGAGTGAGGCTTATCCAAGACGTTTGGTTTATTTCCACTACGAAGGTAGAATAGCCTTAGCACCTTATAGATGCATAATTGTCTTAAGGGGAGCATCTGCAGGTCCACGAATATTGGAAAAGAGGGTGACCGATGACCTACTCTGGCTATCATCGTACGATTACTTCACTGTAAAAAGTAGATCTGATTTTAAGGTACAAAAGCGATCTGAATTTCAGATGCAACAATTTTAAGACAGGGTATGTTGAATTTGAGCAGTAATATCTTGTCTAAAAATAAGGCAGGTGAACGGCTGAAAATCAGACCATCCAGAATCCTGCTTCCTCTGCTTCCTGCTCAACTGCTCCTGTACCAACCATCCATGTTCCTGCCTCTTCCGTACCTTAAATCCGTGTTCCTGCCTTACAACCAGACAGCGCTTAAATTCAGATCGCACTGAAAATCAGATCAACTTTTTACAGTGTTATTGAGCTCTTTTTGCACATTTGAATGGATTTGTGAATATGCGCCATCTGGTGAGAAAAAATGTGACAATAGCGCGATGCCATGCATCAGATTAGAAAAATGTTCTAATTCGTTCGCGGCCGTTCACGCAGTGACGCATTTTCTCCTCGCAAGTCGTCGCTTTACGCGGCGCAATATATCTCACGCAAGTTTTCTGGCAGCAGCTTGCGCAGTTTCAATGACCGTGTAAAACGGTCTTCAGGATGGCATTACATATTCACAACCTATACACGCCTTCGCCACTTGAATGGGGGCGTTTACTCGGAACCGAAATCGCAATTTTTTTGCACGAAATTGTTAGATGGAAACGAAAAAAGAATTTTAGTGAAAAATTAATCTTCTAACCACAACCATTCACTCATAAATCAAAAATTAAAATAAGCAAAAGGTGACGCCCACCGAAAAAGCTGCTTTGATAACATTGACGTCATTTTCCTCCCGTCCTTGACTGCTCTTATGGGAAGGGAAAGGAGTGGAGGGGGGTTCTCGGAAGGCCTGCTCGCACAGATCCTGTCGCAATCGCTCCCATTGGGAGAGCCAGCTGTGTCCCCCCCCATTGCGATAAGGCGATGTAGCTTCGCGGGCTCAGTCGTGATTGGACGAAGTCGATATACGTCAGAGGTTTCACCACGCCCACTTTTCCGAAAGGGTTAAAAACATAGGTTTTTCGCCGCTTATAACTAGAGAAATAATTGACGGATCAAAAAACGGAAAAATACGGGTATTTTTATTTTCCAAACTCTATCATATTCGGCAATGAAAACAAGATGGTAAATTACCCCATTGTTGCACTTTCAAGAGGTCGACAGATAAAATGGAATTTCACGCATCCCAAAATATAAAATTGAATTGCTTCGCGGCCCGTCGAGGGAATGCCGGGACATCCCCTGGTACGCACGCACATTGCACATATTTCACTCACACACACTCAAACCCTCCCCCTCGACGGCATCTTCATAAATTCCCTAGCGTCGCCGTCGCCCGAGAGGGCTTCCTCCTCATGAGATCCTCCTCACCAGCGTCGGACCTCCTCCAGTCACGTGACCCCATTTGTCGCCGCGGGCTCATTAATCTTATGAGAAGAGGGGGAGGGGGGAGATATATAAGATGGCGTGTATTCCAGTCTCGCGCGCGCGGGCGCGGGCCGGACACAATCGGATATGGCGCCACAGGATGAGGCGGCACAGAATAAAAGACTAGCGGCGACGGGAGGCGGTTGAGGAGGAACGCCTGACCGCCGGAAGTGACGTCACGAATAAGACGAAGGGCGGGCGCAAGACAGAGAGAGGACGGAAGGTTGACCGTCGTCACTTGGGGGAGGGGAGGGCGGAAAGAGAGGAAGTGAGGGAGGTTGGGCAGAGATCCACTTCGGCCATCGGCTTCGAATGACCGCGAAGTGTTCAAGGAGGCGTGGTAGTAGGGGCTCCACCTCTTCCCGACATCTCGGATGGCTAAGATTGATTGATTTGGATTGGTGGGTGCGTACCGGTTTCGGTGGGGGAGTTGAGAAGGTGGAAATATCAAAACGCTCTCAGCTGCGCTTCGATTCCAAGATGCGAGAAAAATGAGGCGAGAAAACTCTATGGAAAGGAATAAAAATGATTTTCCGGTTGACAAGGCAACGTTATAAATAACATTTACTTCCGGACGGCGGAAAAATACTCGGGACTATTCGGAAACTCACAGAAGCGAATGAGTTATTCTCACCTTCCTGAGGATTTTATTCTCTTTCGAGAATCAATTCTCACTTAATATGAGTAAGACTGGCGATCGCATTTGAAATACTCATGAAGTTTTGCTGCCATGAGCGAGCGATTGCTATTGATGAACTGCCAACAACAAGCATCTCACTTATTTCAAGAGGAATTTTCCGCTTTCTTAGCAAGGAATCTGATAAATTTGATTTTAAATTAATGCTTCCAAAATTTGAGTTGCTGACATTGTGAGCCGAGGACCTTACCCCTAAACCAACTTTCCTTCAAAAATCGGGTGTGAAAAGTAAATGGTGTGTTTCCAGGTACCAAAATAAAATTAAATCGTGTGGCGTTGGACACATCAGATTCCAGAGATTGCGCCAGGAATAATTCTGGAGGACATCCTTCAAAATAAATTCAAACCCCATTTAAACACTATCGTAAAAAAGGAATATATGATAGTAAATTGCATTTCACATGCTAAATGAGTGCTGAAATACATCTAACGACAAATGAACGCATAAAACATGTTGTTAACCTCCTTGTTTACACAACGTTTCCAAGAGGGTAAAATCAAGCGAACGATAACACGGCATGTAAAATTTAAACGGAGTTACTTGATAGAATTGATGCTAGAGCGGAAATTTCATAGAGAAAGAGAATAAGAATGTTACCATTCCTTAAAGTAATCATAAATTAAATGTAACCCAGCTGTAGAAAAAGAAAGAAACAGATAGGAAGGCATGGTAAAGCGCTATAGAATAGAGAGAGGGAATATGCCAACATGGTCCAACTGAAAACAGACCCCAGACACATTTATCCACTCAACCGTCTTACTATCGAAGAAATTTCCACACTCCATCCGTTTTGACGGAAATCGATATCGTGGATCACATCGCCACGGGAAAAAAACGATCGCACTTGGAGAAAATGCCTAAAATTTATGGAGCACATCAAATGGAACTTATCGTCAAATTGAATTCTTCAACCTTTCATGGCCGACTTCCATTTCGACAATTGCGACGAATCTCAATTATAAATTATTGGGAAAAGTTATGGGGAGTAATAATCCTTCACTTCCAATTCACACAAGAAATCGGCTTCGTCAGATCTCTCTCTCTCTCTCGTTAGGGAGTTCTCACCCCAACCTCTCTCTCCACCCTCAAACCAACGCGAGCAATATTATCAAGGGAGGAAAATGGGGGTCGAGGCGAACCGAATCCCTCGATGGAAAGTTACTTAAAACGCATTCATAGGGTCTCTCCCCTGACATTAACTTCCTCTTTAAGGGCGGGGAGCGTCGAAGAACTCCAAAACAGTTCCACGAGTTTTCAATGCAGGGTTGAGATGGTGAGAACGATTACGTTTGAATGCGAAAACTATCAGGCGACCATTGATCGGGCAATTAATTTGAAGAGAAATGGCTTTGCAAAAGCCGGATATGAAAGGGCAATGAACGAAAATAACTGACATCACAAATTGCGAGGTATGACGGATATCCCTCGAGATGAATATTTTGGTGACATAATGGAAAAAAATGGAAGCGAATACTCTTTTACAAACAATTTCCTCGCTGGACAGCTGTCGTTACGCTTTAAGTGATAAGACTGTACTCCATTAAAATTAAATTCAGATGTCACATTTAACGGGCGCTTTGGGACTGACGAGGAATACAATGAGGCTAAATAACTCCAAATATTTGACTGGGGAAAAGGATGAACTCGCGGTCGGGGAATTTAAATTTCCGCAAAGTATTAATAGTAGGTATTATTATTCACGTTCAGAGTATTAATCACGTTCTTTGAGTACTGGAGCCATTGTCCTATTTTTGTATTCTCCTCACATAACTGAAGGTCGCTGAAATTATAATATGCAAGAGTAACTTTAAACCTATTTTACAGGCGCAAATGTACTAAATCCAACAAGTGTTGGTCAAGATAACACCCTGTGTTACCTACCTGAGAAGTGTGACGATTGACCGGACATGCACCAAGTCATATTCTACTAAAATAATTAGGACAGCCTAGCAGTCATTAGCACATCTTGTCTGATCTAACACGAAGGTTTTCTTCTCCACAATCCTCTCATCCATTAAAATCGCACTCATCAGACCTCGGAGGACCCGGATGAGACACGCGGGTCGCGAGCAGCTATACGCGGGTACTAATTTTTAATCAACGTCCCATCGCTCCGCGCGACAAATGCGAAATGGGAGGAAAAAAACAGCCATTCCTCATTAACATCGATCGCTCGGATGGCCACAGAGAGATATAATAAAAAAAGAAGAGGAGGAAGTTAGAATCTTCCCTTCCCACTCCAGGTTTCTCCTTCCTCCCTACCCCCCCCCCCTCTCCGATCCCCTTCTAAGCCACTGGCCCGGTGGAACAGAAGTGCAAAGACCCTGACGATCTCTTCTTCCTCCCGAAAAAAAGACCTTCCACCCGAAGTCGACCATCTTTCCAGAAACAACTCGATTCCAAGTCGAAGACGGAGGAAGGGTGGAGACGAAGGTTACATGGCAGAGGGGTTAGAGGAAAGGGGTGGTGGTGGGGGGGGGAGGGTGAACTTGAGGCATCATGAAAGAAGCCACTCATGCTCCTCGAACGGGTGACGTCAACGGATACTAGTTTCACAATGTCTTCCTCTCTCTCTCTCCCTCACACTACTCTGCCCTTCCACTTCCCCAATTTTTTTTTCTCGATGCCCCTCTCGCTTATAAAGGGTATAAGAAGGGCTTTGAGACATTCCGATATCGGCACTCGATATTTAAATAATGTCGGCGACGACTGACGGGTGGAGGAACGAAAGAACGGGGAAGCGTTCGAAAAAAAAAACGCATCGGTTCAGGAGGAGGGAAAAAAATACGGGATCCTGATTGCGTCACAGCTGAGAACCTCAAAAGTTTACACGAAACAAAACTGCTATGATTTGAGAAGGCCACTCCACAAATATATTAACGAGTCTCCGATTTATCGCTCCCAGCTACACGTCTTCGTGACGCGTCATGGAGATATTAGGAAGACGCATGTACGAAAATTGATCTGGTTCTTCCTCGTGACTCAAGGGTGATGACTTCTCATACAACGTATCGTCAGATGTAGGCAAATCGTTATCTGTGTCTGTCACTCTGGCACAAATTAGCCACAGCTATTTTCCCTATGGAACTACATGCAAAAATAACACCGATTAGGGATTTAAACCATTCTCGCAATCAGCCCAAATTTACATCAGATGTACCACCCAATTATAAATATTAATGAAATCTTGACTTTCGTCCTCAAATTTGTCTCTTTATCATCATTACATCCTGCACAACACACTTCATTCCAAGCAACAATATTTATTCATACTATAGCACTCCAAATTCGTTTATAACTTTCCAGTTCCAGACCCGCCGCGCGGATCCTATATTAGCTGCTATATTAGTGTAAAATTAGCTACGCGAAGACTATATTTTTATTTAGAAATTCTAGCTTCCCATTAATTAATTCCGATCAGAAGGTCATTGCAAGAAGGAACGAAATACATTGATTCTTTGGCATGCCAAACTGTATTACCACCATCTAAAGTGAAAAAAATGTCTCTATACTATTTCGTAAAATACATCCATTTGGTATCTCGAATGCATCTGACAGCGGTAAAGCTCCGACCTGGAGGCCCAAAGGTCACGAGTTCGAATCCCAACTTGGATATGAATGATGTGTTTGTTCTGAGATTATGCTTACGTTGGTAGGGTGTGATATTATCTACCTTTGCCGTCGTGGCAACTAAAACCTAAATCCACTGATTCTCGAATACTGCTGATTTTTCTCCCAATCCCCCTCATAAACCAGATGGCACGAACGTAATTTGGAAATCAAATCATCAGCGAGTGATTAACTAGTTGTACACGGTGCGGAAGATAGTGCAAGAAGTCACAAGATGCGAAAAGCAGAGGGAAATGGATGATGGAAGGAACAAAGAAAGGTAAAAGTCATCTCCGAGGGGTGCAACAACCAGGATGACTCATTAATATACTCTCGCAATTTGCGGAGGGGTGTACTATAAGGGAGACGGCTGAACGGCACAACTCATTGCGAGGAGGCATCCATGCGCCGCAGAGATTTTTTTTCGGCTCCCTATCCCCGCGGAAATAATAAGGGCTTCCTTGAGGGTACGGCGCAAAATCAATCCCGGGACGTGGGGATATAAAAGGGGCGAGAGGGTTGCGGGGGAGAGAGGGTTTGTGAGCACGTGATGTACGTACCTACCTGACATCTCCCTCACTCGCACACCCTCGTCAACCTTGGGTGGCGTGTGATGTATTCCGAAGAGGGAAAAGGGTGAAGGGTGAGGAATATATACGGTACATGACGTGGAGGGGAGGGAAGATGGATGGAAGGGAGGAGTAGGATGTGTGTGTGTGTGAGAGGGAGTGTTAGGGGGTAACCGAGGAGGGTGGGGACATTAGCGGCAAATTTATCGAGCGCTCGGGGACTCGGCAATTTATCCCGTTTCCGAATTGGGTGGAGCCTCAGGAAAAAAATGCATATTTCCTACGTCTCCATGCTTCAAATTCGCGAGCGAAATTATTTCGTGCGTTGAAAAAAAAATATTTACGACGCATTCCTGCATGCAATCATCTCTTAACTTTATCCCCTCGTCAAAAGCCCTCATGTGATGACATGCGATGATAATACCAGAGGAAATGAAACAGGAATGTTATTTCACAATTTGAACCCCTTGTTATAACGGATGCAATATTATACTTGACACCCGACGCAATAATATAATTGACGCTACATCTGTTAGATGAGAAAAGTAATCGATTCACATCAAAATAATGCGGTACGAAAGTTGTTCGATTCGAAACGATAAATGAGATGTTTGCGTCATGTGTACGAATAAGCTCTCGTGAGAATTGACCAAAACCGCTATCAACAAGCCTACACTGCGATGACAATCGCGTTTCAAAAACGTTATTGGACGTTATACCTAAGCGGTTGGCAAAATTCTGAAAAATTGACCACACTGACTTAATTACCATACCATTGCAAAGGAAAAGTCCACAAATTTATGAATACATAAAATGCTAACCACTTCTATCGCAGTTTCATCGACATATAAACCAGGAGACGCGTGTTTCTGTCAACTCCCGAAAGTGTTTTTGCTATGGTAATTCAAGAATTGTTTACTTTTCCATCCATCGCTACTACAAAATAGACAATCGGGGGGTATTTGCAGATAGGGTAGGGATTTCCGCCGGTGGCCACAGGGTCCCAGGTCCAATACCGGTTGAATCCTCCGGATACCTCGATTATGCGCGAAATGAGTTATTCACCGTGTAACAGATGTTTGATGGAAACACGAAGGGCATGTAACTACAGCACCCACACTCAGAATAAAGTGAATGTCGAAAGGTCAGATCCATGATTACACCCTTTTATTGAGAAGCATTATTTATTGAAATTAAAAGGCTTGACTTATGCAGGGAATTTAGAAGTTTAATAACAACTATAGTCGTGCAGTTTTACTAAAACGGAGTAGTCGTTTAGCTTTACGAGCATAATTAATAAATAAAAAAATTAAAAAAAAGAAAAAATTAAAGAAAATAGAAATCTAGCTTCATTCAATTCCTCTCCATTCATCAAATCAGCAGAAACATCAAATCGAAGTTAAAATATTTAATATGAAGCTAAACATAAGGCAAAACTATAACCGAGCAATAAGGGGCAAGCGCAGAGTTAGTAGTAGCTGAAAAAGGTTATCTATTTATTCAACTAACATTGATTTCATAGGAAGATACCAAAGACTATATATCATATGCATGAGAGGATTTAACGCAAATAATGAGAACACTCATAAAATAGAGAACTTTAGGGAACGTAAGAACGTTATATAGCATGTTGTATAATTCGTCACCGTTCAGGCAGAAGTCACTGATTGTGAGTTAAAAATTGGCGGTTATGAGTTAGGTGCAAAACCACACTAACGAAATGAAAAGCAAAAATAGTGAAATTATGGCAGTAGGTGGAAGTAATTGTAGCAACAACACCAAAAACATGTTAACATTAACTAATAATGCAAAACTGATTTTAGGAGTTTTTTGAAACAATAAAATGCTATAACTCAGAAGTAAGATTTTTGACTTAATGAATAAAGCCTGAACGACGACGAATTATTATCTATGAATAGGATACAACTAGTACATACGTTTAGCATCCTCATACCGTGTAGTTGACACCGAAATGTGTCCATGGAGGGTAGGGCTTAATCCACAATGGTAAACGAAACATCAATCTTCAATCAACACGACTTGGAATGCGGGAAGCTCAAAAACAGTTCATTTACACAACTTCATCGTAATTTCTCATTACCTACATGATTACGCCATTCCATCATGAACTGGAAACTCCGCGCAGGTTACTTAGCCTATGAGATGGAACCGGATTTGATGACGCTATCACAGGCATCATTCATTGATTTGAATCAAGTTTCCAAAAACAAGAGAACGAATCATTGCTTCTTGCCACGATTCTCAGTTCATGGCAGAATGGTAAAATCGAAATGCAAACAAGGCGAGCTCAGCAAATACATTATGCAGACGCGCCAACCAGCTAGCTACCTCATCACGCAGCGGATTACAACATGAATACCCCACTCGCTCCTCGAGAGCATGGCAAAACTGACGAGTCTCGCAATGGCAAGCTTGACCAACATGAAAAAGCACGCATCCACAGCGAGTGTATAATGGATTTCGCACAGAAAATCCTCTGAGCGCGCAAAACAAGTGAGTCAAGAATTGTTCGGAAAAACCCACAAGCGAGAGCCGTCGCATTACGGAGTGCTCAGGGACAACACAATTTTCCATTACGCGGGGCTCCTTGGAACTCAACGCGGACGTTATACAAACGGGAGGCATAGTTAAAATCGCAAATGGACACCCTCCCCCCACCCACTCGGCCCTCTGCTTAAAGCAAAAGGTACACCTGAATTCGGTCAACAACATTTGCCGAGTGGAAACATCGAGATAAGCCCAAAACTAAATATAAGCGTATTAATACAGTGACAGAAAAAAGTCGACAACAGGGCGACGGTAAATTGGGCGTAAAAACATGAGCGATATGAAATTGAAGGCCCATATAAATGAGGTGCATTTTAGGGTGCACGAAATTGAAATTTTAACGGAGAAAATGGAATTAATATCACAAAGCAAAGCAAGCTATGCACCAGAATCCAGTTAAGCACAATGCAAATAGAGGTTAAGGCAGATGTTTATTTTGAACACAGCAAAACCAATTAACATTTAAACGAAACATTAATTTACTCCTACCCTACCATGACACAGCTGAAAAAAATTATTCGTGCTTTTTTTATAATTGAATGTTTTTCTTTATTCATCCGTTTAATAGTTTTTAACATTATTTTAAAACTGGTTAAAAAACAAGGTCAAATAAACGTGAACTAAGATGACGTGTAATTTAGATTGCACTGTTGTACTCTTTTTAGTCTCTCTTCCGCTTCCGAAAATTATCAATTTAAGAAGAACCTAGAGAGTATATCGAAATTTTGAATTACGCCACAAAAGCCAAAAAAGAGCTAAGAGAGATATTGGAAATATCGAAATGAAAATTTGTAAAAAAAATTGGATTCTATTATCGAGAACAAGTGCTCTCATTTAGTAAGTGTCGGCAACAAGAACACCTTTCTGACAACCTCAGACAATATATGACGCTGGCCTGCAAAAATACTTCAAAATACCTCATTAGATATCCCTAAGAAATTTCTATACGGCATTTATCCGATCAGAATTCATCAATCAAAAGGAAAAGTGGATATATTTAAACTCAGGTGAGTAGGATATCTCACATCTATCACATCAACGCAAATTCTCTAATAGCAATCAAAAGGAAAAAGTATTCGTAAAGACAATAAAGTCTTTATCCTGACTAAAAACGTTTTACGATATCTAATTTTTCCTTGCGTTACCCCATGGGCGGTAGGTTTCAACTATTCCACTTTTTTCACTTCTTTGACGAACTGGGACGAGTACAAAGGAGGAGGGATGGGATAGTCAACCGAAAGAGGGAAAATAGTCTTGCCACCAACCACCTAAACCTAACCCCACGAGTCCATTCCCTAAATTATCCACGCTACATGCCGTCGAACAAGTGCCACGGATGAGAAAAAGAAGAGGTGGATAGCGTCGAGGGACGTCCAGGACAATGAACGCAAGCGGGAGGATGGGAAGAGCTAGCCACAGGCTCCGAAGCCGAGGAGGAATCCGACGGAACACAGAGAACTGTTTGGGTGGCCACCCACGGGGAGATCGAGGGAGGGAGGACTAAATGGTTGGGTACCGCCCCCAGGAGGCGTGGGATCATATAGTTCCGTGTACGGTGGCCCTTACCAGCCAATCCCTTGGGTGGTCTCAATGATACTTCTCACCGTGTTTATTGCAGCAGAATCTATCTGAACACCGATGGGAAAACGGGGAAAAAATCGAATGATTCAGAATTCGAATTCAAAAAACATGAAGACGTAGATAAGGATGGGAAGTTACCACGGTTAAAACGGGCGACAGGTTTCCAAAGACTGCTACAGACGGAAAGAAGTCAGGAGAGTGAGGACGAAGGACATGAGGATTTCGAATGGAAGAGTGGTATCAAATCTGAAGAATGAAATTGTACAAAGGAAGGAGCAATCAAGGAAAATAGGTGAGAAGCAAAGCAGAGGGTAGGTACTTCATCAAAATCAAACCTAACGGGTAGAAATACCTACGTATGGGCGAGACAATGACGCCAAGACATTGAAATTGATTGGTAAAATAAAAGTAGAACTGTAAGAAGTTATTTCATTTTTGCAATAAATAACTGGCAGAATACCAAATAGTGGTTTGGCTCAAGGAAGAAATTTTGAATCAACCCGCGCCGATCAAATCAAATACCACATTGCTAGTCGATCAGAAATAACTGGAAAGGGAGATTAACTACCATTTCGTTATGCATTGCTTCAAAGGAAAGTCAGGTCGTTTTGGGCCGCGGTAAACAGGTCGGTGAAGTATCGGCCTTGCAATAAACAGGTCGCAGATTCGGATTCCGTCTGGGATATAAATACAATGTTTTCTTGAGAACTTGGTTTATATTATGATTTTAGAATTAATTAGCGCGACGAACCTCAGCATCTGAAGTATATAAATTCAATTCATCCCCTAAAAATTCAGGCCGGCATTCTCGAAAACGGAATCATTTAACCAAGCACAAAGCTTGCTACGGATTACTCCGAGAAGAATAAGTCTTTGCATGAACTTCAAGCGTCAATTCTTAATGCTTTTCAAATATCGCCGGAAGGCATCACTTTAGGGCAAATTGCCTAGGAGTTCGGCATCATTAGGGGACGAAATCGACAAATGTTTAATAATGGCATTAAGTTTTCGGTAGGTATAAAATATTAAGAGGCTAAACTGAAAGAAATTGGGTAAAATACTTACATTACACATATAATTATTTGATTAAATATATACATGAAACATACATTTTAAATTCGCTCGGAAATTTCCAAATTCAGCATTTGAGAAACGATGCTTCCGTTAAGGACCAACAAGATCTGTCATAAATGTCCGTACAACGACAACTGGCTACGAATATGAAATGTAAAACACAGTTTCCTCTCTGATAACATGTACAACGGCGCATAAAATATTATCCCCTACGCAAGATTTTTCTTTAGTCACCACTATTTTCGGCAGTATGAGAAAAATAATCAGATCTTAAAACCCATTCCAACGAGTAACGACTCAAGTGCTAAGAGTTCGACTGAATTCATTTTCATAGAAGAAGACTAATTTTTTGTTCCAAATCTTTCACTGAGCATAACGAGAAAACAAGCGGTAAGGGTGAAAGGCTCGACGCATGAAGACTTAACTCCGGACCCAGAAATTCGTTCATTGATATTGCTGGGCCTAATTTTTTTAAAGCTCTTTTCCACCCGGTCCCGTTCACCCCGAAAGACACCAATTTGCAGCAATAGTCATCGATCACCGAGATCCAAAATGGAATCTGAAAATTTCCCCGAGAGGAAGAGGCCATTTCGTGCCGGGGGGGGGGGGGGGGGGGGAGGGAAAGGGAGGGAGAGAGAGGGCGACAGACCTCCTCCCCCCCAGTAGGGGAATCCTTCACTGCCACCGTCCGTCCTTAATACCCACGTCCTTTCCCTCTAATTAAAGTGCTTTAGCGGTGGGTGGGGTGAGGGGAGAGGCTCACCCCGGGCCGTATCTTCATTTCACGGGGATACCTTGCCAAACTATTACACAACCTCGATTTTCGACATTGAATAGCACCAATTCGAGGCTCGGTTCACTGGGAGGAGAATAATAGGTATGAAAGAGCGGGCACAGCCGACGGAACGGGCCACGTGAAAGAGGCTCAAAAATAGCCTCTGTCCCCATAGCAAGACACGGCATTATATTCCACTCGTTGTTCACCCACCATAGTGATGACGGAGCAGATTCGGTAGCGACGAACAACCGCACTCGAAAATCCTATTAAGCGCAATGAAATGGATTAAAGTTGACCAACGGCAATTTTTGAATTGAGGAACAAAAAGAAACAATTTTCTCTGAAAAAATTAGGAGAATAATGCAACGATTTCGGTAAGATTTCTATCTCCATTAGTCTTTCACTCTGAAAACAGCTTCATTTTAAATGCTCGAGGCGAATTTTTCCTCGTCCTTTCAACTCTACATCTCCTCAAGCATCCTCATTCATCCCTAGGATTACTCGTGGGTTTCTTTCCTTAAATGTCACCATTTGCCACGCTATAACCATTCCGTTAAAAGGTGTGTCCAATCCTACAGGTTCTCTGTCTCCATTTGCTAATTCGAGCCGATTTCCCTAATCTTTCCTCCCTTAAATTTGCTCGTTTCTTTCACATCACACCATTCTTTTTTCCATCTCCTCAATCTAAACCACGTTTCGTCGACTCGTATTTCACTCTCATTTTCCACATTGATGCAGGTAAGACGCTCGTAAAAATACAAAGCCAGGTTCTCAAATCAGGTTAAGTATCTGTGATGCATGTAGATGACAATTCTTATTTCAATGAAAGAGAGATCAAATCAAGTCACGCAAAGTTAGGTGGTCCTGACTAGGAGACTCCAACAATTATTTCCATCCGTACAAACGAACGAAAATTTACTTTGCGTTCATTTACAATATTTTACATGGCAAGCCGACCAGGTTAAACTGCGTTGGGCAACTGATTGTGAGAGCTGATCTGGGATTAGATCCCGAGAGTTCTTCAAGGATGCGTCCCGATAAATCCAAGCCGAGTGAATTTCTGGGACGCAGACCTTGCAGGGCGGCACATGACAGCAACTGTGTTCCTGATGTGTGGATTTCTAATGCCCTTGTGCAAAGTACTTGATGGCCCGACTTGTATTTCTTTTTAAGAAATCCATAATGAGTATTTGCTCGTAACTTGGTGGGTAATCTCTCATTCCCGTCATTTCTGATAGACGAGCAGTAAGAAATTTGATTTGATCGTCGACGGTTGTTTCGAAATGTGTTCCGCAATCCAAAGAGTTTAAAATTAATGTTTGGTATTCTACCCGTTATTAATTGCAAAAAGGAAATGGTTTTTAATGTACAGTTTTACAGTAATTAAGTTTTAATTTTCCATACGATTTCAACGCCTTAGCGTCGCTGTCCTTTCCATACATCGGTATTTCAGGGCGTTAGGTTGGATTCTGATGGAGTATTTGTGCTATGCTTTACTTCTCTACGGAAAACTGTTCTCAAATCGAAGCGGTAGATAACTGGGATGGATGCAACTGGCTGCCTCTCTGATGGAAGTCACGCAGTTAAAGACTCGATCCGGTCTCTGAGCCGTCGAAAAGCACTTGGAGTGCTAGTTGGCGCCGGGAACATGAGAGAGAAAGAGGACAGACGCCAGTCCGGATCGGGCGAGCCCTTGACCGAGCAAAAATTCCGACTGCGACGGGCTCGGAAGCGGATCGCCACAAGCACGAAAACACGCTGCGAGGCACGCGAAAGATGGAAAGGGGATGCGACACGCGATGAGACGCTAAGCACAGAGGAGGGACACGGGACTCGCGAAAAAGAGAGGGAAGGAGGCAATGTCAGGAGGAGGGTGGGAGAGAGAAGGGAGTGGTGGGCAGCTGAGAGAGAGGGGGGGGGGTGAGAAAGGGTGGAATTCGGGAGAGGGCCCGGGATTAAAGCCTGGGAATGTAAGAGGAGGGAGTGCGTGGGGTGGGACATCAAAGTGGAGAGGGAATGCGTGCGCGGCGGACGGGGAAGGAGGGGGGAGGGGGGGTTTGGAAGAGTTGGCCGCGTGAACGATACCGCAGCGCAGGGTCTGTTCCCGATGTTCAGACCGATATCCCCGAGTGACATCGATCATCCGCGTAGATCGATGCATACCTCGGGAAGCGAGATAAGAGGTAAATGGGAGGAATACTTACGAAGACACGTCATCTGGACGTGAAGAATTAGTATTTTTTCTAGGCTCGACTGATGACGAGCGACCGGATTCAGCTAAGCAACCAAACCAACTCTGATGCCGAAACTAAATTTTATAAACGTTTGTAATAGAATAATTCACACTGAAGTCTTAATTCTGAAATGTACGACTCGAGTGAAAAATACGCGCATTAAATTATACGAAAGTGGAAATATAAAGCGATAAATATAAATTAACTAACACTAATTTTTGGGACGAATATTTTATTTTGAAGACTCAATATAATCCACCTTTTTTCCATCGCCGCCGATCAAAATTGTAAACCAAGCACCCTTTAGGAGGCCGAAATTAAGGGATAGGGTAGATAGCAGATGCAACCCTATCGGCCTTTTCATCACAATCAATGCATCAAACGCCTGCATCCATCCTGCACCCTGCCACCTAGGGAGTGAATGTGGCGGGGAAGAACTATTAACATAAAAAACACACGAACAAGTTAATATCATTACCACGGTACCGAATGGATGCAAATGCACGCGAATAAGAACGTTTCCAAAAGAACAAAGAAGTCATAATTGCTGTGACGGAAACTTGGCACACGATACTCCGATGCGATGCAGCTCACGGACACCAAACATCGATGCCTCGGCACTCAGCTGAGATATTTAATTTATACCACAGGGCCCAGTGGGAGTGCGGAAGGGTTAAGAGAGAGAGAGAAGAAGGGGATATTTCGACAGGAAGGAATGAGGCAGAGGGCGAGAGAAAGGGAGAGAGAGAGTTTGGCAAGGACGCCGCAGATGAACGCGCGCTTGACCGATGACGAAGGAAAGGTGTGAGGGAGGAGGGAGGGGTGGGCGGGGGAGGACAAGAGAGAGGAGGAGAGGTTGAGTGGAAGGAGGGCCCTTGTGGCGGCCAGAGACGAGGGAGATGAATGGGAGGGAGAAACAGAGAGAGAGAGATAGGAAGTGGAGGGAAAGGGAAAGGATGGGAGAGACAGAGGACACGATTTCCGCGACGCCCCTAAAATGGGGGACGCTCGCAAAAGGATCCGAATCCATTTTTGGGAGGGTCTGCCTTTGCGCGATGCTCTTTTTGGGCAGCGAGGGGACGGGGGAAGGTGGGGAAAAATGGGAGGGGTCGACAACCCTTGCTGTACTTTATCAGGCGGGTAAAAGTCTTGCGCCCTCCCGTCTGATCCCTCCCATCCATAACGCCCGGGCCAGACCCGGGAATCCGACGGCCGCGATTGGCTCCCTACGCCAATCATGGGGGCGTGATTTCAAAATTTCAGGCATGCGATATATGTCAGAGGAATAAGGGGAGACAAAAGGGATCCTGAATGGTCCTCTTCGTCGTCTCCGAAGGATAGAGGGGAATTTTGACATGGAAATGGGCTTGTGAGGAAGAGAGAGGTGAGGACTTTAAGATGCCGCACGATTTTAATCAGGCGGTGAGGGGTGTATGCACATAGGACTGAGAATACACGCTTCACGTCTGGGATGCATTAAAATAACAAGCTGAAATGATAAAATATCGAATTACTTTCTTGTCTGCGGAAAGTGGGGATTGTTTTTAAATTAGAGCAGCACTAATCAGTGATTTCCCAATAGTTTACATACCCATATTATCCAACGCTTCTCTGAATCACTCATCTTCTATTCCACGGAAACAATCAAATTATGAGGATTATTTAAAAGACTAATGTATAATACCAGAGCAGTGAAAACTGCATCGTACGGGAAAGAATAAGCGAAGCTGAATGCCTAAAATGCCTTATCATTTTAAACTGAGACGAAGAAATACTTCTTTTTGCACGAAGTTTGCCATCAATTTCTGAAATAACATTAGGAAAAAAATATTTTACTTAACTGTGGCTGAAATCCTTGTTAAATAAAATCCGACTTTTGGGCATCGTGATATCGGAAAGTGACGAACAAATATTATCCACATCAGTAGTTTCTGAGGCTCTCATACTAATACCTAGTAATAATTTATTTTGTATTCATCAGAACAATGACCATCACCTGCAAAAGCGTACTGAAAAAGTGGATGACCGACGAAAGGAATGGTTCCCGCCACACAATATACCTCTGAAGGAATAGAAAAATATTATTCAAAGAAGAATCTTCGCGCCTGAATTTTTTTTGTTCAGCAATTACTCCACGTGCAATACGCGTTTTAACGCCATTGGAAGCTGACGTAGCGGCTTTGACAAGTACTCATTGAACCGACCGATATTATACATATAAACAACTCATAAATGGGGTTATTAGCGCGACTTTGGAAGGATTTTTTCCGAGAAACGACGAAAAAATCCCTTCTTAAAACGGCGTCCGTCAATCAGTCCAACAGAGTTACTACCCATGTGTCGACGGAAGAGCATTGAACCATTTTAATGGGTCAAGGGGAAGTGGCCTGGGCTTGGCATCATGGTGACGAAGCGCCGATGAATTGCTGGGGGGGAGGGGGGAAACGTTTCGCCGAAACGGCCGTTCGGCTCCCGTGGCTTCCATTGTAGCCTTGTCTGGTGAACTTGTACTATGCTTTGGAGGACGGAGGACTGACCCTGATGACTTAGAGCCTCCCTCTCACCCGAAGGGCATGATGGTAGGGGGGAAAGAGCGATGGAGAAAGCCGACTTTTTCCTTTTGCGTCCAGCGCGGAAAGTTATTGGGACCAGATGCTCACTACGTAAGGTCAAATGCCTCTGGAAGAATGCTTGGCATGACAGAATTCGCGGGGCTAACGGCCTGCCATAGGCATCAATGCGTGAGGCCTTTGGCGTAATTGACACATTCCGGCCCATAACAAAATGGACACACGCAAATGTTTTAGAATTAGACAAATGATCCATCCTATGATCAATCTGTCCCATATCACGTGATATTGCTCAATTCACAAATCGAAACTCAGGAAGGGCCTCATTTCATTGTTAAAATATTTCCAGATTTGAAACCATAAGAAATACGTATATGTGTACTGAATAAGACATTATTGAGAGATCAATATGACAATCTTGATGCTAAGATAAAACGGATATAGAGGAATGGCACATATTTGCCTTTTTAGCCAAGTCGATGGAATCAAAGATTCGGACTATCAAAAAAACTGTCTCGTTACTTTCCGAAACTACTTTAGATAAATGCAAAAAAATGACATCATTTATTAACGAAACATTGAATCACGACTATGCCCAAATTTGCGATAATTTATTGTAGAAATGTAGTAATTGTTAAGGAAATTAACATCACTCATAAAATGAGAGTAATTTTTCCTCCATGGGGAATAAAATTCTGCATCGGAAGTTATCGATAATATCAATTATTCTTACGGATACAAAGGGCACACAACTACTGCTCTTGATTTATTACTTCCCACACTCAACAAACACTACGGAGGCGCTTTTCTTGATTAGTGTTTTTTTAATGGTGCGGGCTTCGTTATTTTCCAGAGCAGTAATGATAGCCCCTTGGAAAAAAAGGACTTCAAGTATGCAGTAATTGGATGTAATCACCATTCCCTTCGGGGACCAAGCCCACACAAAGAGCAATCGCTTCCGACGAGAAACGGATGCATTAACGACGACAATTGGAGAGTAATTGTAAGAGGGATGTTATTAACGTGGAAGATTAAAACTTAATGCGGATTTTTTCCCCACTATTGGTTCGTTTATCAGGTATCTACGACGAGTCGAACTCGGGAGTCATAATTAGGAAGACCTGAAATTTATAGTTATTTCATTGCTGCTTAAGGGTAAAAGAGAAAAGAAATTGACCAATCACCAGGTAACAAGCATTGAGTACTGCCGACATTGAAGAGGAAAAAATCCCAAGGACATCACGTAAACGAGTGAGAAACATTCTATACCGGCAACGTTTTTCAACCCCTAATTTAATATCTTCTGCTGCTAATAATAGAGGAAATTCCTCGTGTTATACTTAAACGGAGAAGCCGCCTTCCATGACGGATGAAATCCGGCCCACACAACCACGGGAAATTCATTAAAAGAGAGACGAGAAATATTCGGAACAGACATCACGCATGGCATTGGGGAAATTGTTTCAATCTTGAGTGCCAGAGATAGGAATTCTGAGAATCTTACGTTTGTCTTCCGAGTTCTTTTTGAATTTTCCTTTGCCCAACAAAAATTAAATGCATCTTCAATTTTCAACCAAGACAACTAATATATTAGAACCTTTGTAATCTGAAGACATACATATTAGTAGGAATGTAAGACATTAAAAGAATTATGAAGACGGTTGGTAATGTGCGTCCAAAAAAATGTGGAGCCATTTCAATAAATTTACATTAACAGGGGTAAGGATTTATTCTCACATTTCAGCTGAGCGTTTATAAAAATAGAACATTCCTAATATTATAAAAAGACGTCGAGTTTTTTGTTAGCCCAAGATGGAAAAAAGCATATTGCTACGCATCCTTAATTATCATTTATGGAAAATAAGCTCAATGAATATAGATTCTCGATATAAAGAGATTATGTATCAAATAGCGATAAATTCAAGCCACTCATTCGGAGAAGTAGAGTTACGTTATACATTAGAATTAGCTGGATAGAATAACATTCACTACCAAATCAGTCAATATACACATAAAAGGGTCTTAGAAGTCCGTTGTGCCTAATTTTGCAATTTGAGAGCAATTGCGGCTCGTTCGCCGTTTCAAGTTGCCCTCCGTATCAAAGCCGGGCATTAAGCCATGCCCAGCTAAGCTTAACGTGCAACAAGACGGTGGCGAAGAGGGATCAATCGGACTCCATTGAAGCGATGAAAATAATAAGCGGTCCACCAACAGGGGCGCGTTTGAAGAGGAAAAACACCACTCTCCCGCAACGAGAGCCCAGCACGGTGGAGTGGATGGGGAACCGTGTACCGTGCCGACCTGCACTGCCTTTGACATCACAAACAAACCCCTCTTGGTTTGCGTTCCGACCTCGGAACGCGGAATGAACACACGAGGACAAGAGGTGGGGAAGGAGCGGAGGAGGGACGAAGGGTAGGAATTATTTACCACTCACTCGACCAATGAATTAGGCTCCGATTCCATTGTGTGTGTGTGTGAATGCCGGAGTTCGTGTGCGTTTCAGGACCTCGATCAACGCGACGAGACCTCCCACAGGATAACCCCACGAAACTGGTGGCACCGATGAACAAGGGGCAGACCGACGACACGCACGGCATGCCCTCTGCCCTTCCGATAAAGCGCGATAAATAGCCGGCGATCCGACCTACGAGGGAGGGGGTACGAACTGTGAGGGCGTAGGGAACGGGGAAGTTCCCTACGCACCTATAACCCACACACAAACAAAAGCATTCTCGGCTTTGGAGACGATGAAAACAAACATCATTCCAGAGTGAAAACACTGCGGGAGGGGGTTAGGCTAAAGCGTAGTCAACACAAAGGCATCGGGGGAAAGCATTGAAAAATTCACCTCGACGTTCGGAAGAAAGGGATAATCAGTTATCATTCGCGGACACAAAACCGCTTTCCCTCCTACCGGACCCCTCGGTCACCCTGGCCCCTAAAGTACCATATTTCGTCAACTCCCGCTCGCTTTTCTCGCGTGTTCGATCACAATGGTGGCCGTAGAAAAATTACCAGTGAAACACGAGTGCGATTCAGGCCTCCGAGTCCAATGTCCGCAGAATGGTTCCAATAACGATTCACGGTCAACAAGGAAGATGTCACAATTTCCAAAAATATTGAATGCGCTCAGAAATAAATGGGTTCTCCATACAATGAGACACGAAACGAAGCAAGTCATGACGCTATATGCATTAATTTCTCTTTATTCTGGCTGTGTTCCGTTCCCAGCGCACTCTTGAAAGGTTACATGATATTTAAAAAGTACAAAATCAATCAATAATAATACTTAAAATTTCTAAACAATAAAAAAAATATTGGAACCTTTCCAGCGAGTACGCATCATCTCTGGAAATACTTACAATAAGACATAATTAGCATAGTTTTCAGCCAACCGCTACAACACTTTCATGCATATTTTATACTACATACTTCACAGCTGCGTGTTATAAGTTGTTCAAGGCACCAGCCTTGTATTTTTTTTACAAAAGGAGGATTATTTCAGAATACGTAAATAATTTTTTTAGCTAAAAGAGTAATTTTCTTTCAGGAAGAATATGACCCAAATACGCCACTTTCGGTAGCTCCTACTTAAGATTAATTTTCCACCGCATTCTAGTACACCCCAACTCACTCTTTGTCTGATAGCGGCCACATTTCTCCGTCTTCACGTCTTCAACTGATTCTCATATCTCATTCGGAGTTTACTGCAGAGTTTTTTCCCTCAGACTTTTTCCACTTTAGTCCTCAAGGAAAATGTCGTGATTCAAAATATATAGTACGATTTTATTTCTTACCGTTTCCATAAAAGTCTAAATTTTGCTCACTCTTTAAGGAAGCTCCACTTTATCAACTCTACACTCATATTTCATCACCATCATTCCCAATCAAACGTAAACACCAATCGTGATGGGAACATCTAAAATTAATTTTTGGCTAACATTTAAGGTGGATAGCACGAGCAAAGTCCAAAGCAATTGTTAGATTGGTCTTGGGAAATCGAGGCCTGTGTGGGTTACGTCCTCATTTAAGTGCCATGTTTCGCCACCGTCTGTGGAAACCACAGATAGCCTTCCTTTGCAGAACACGTGGCAAACCTGGTTGCTGGTATTAAGTGCCCAGAGACGATTATTAACACTGCGATGATGTAATGTAATTCCGCGCAATTGCAGAAGAAAGAGAATTGAAAGACAATGGGCAGTGGAAGTTGGAGACTTTTGGACCGCGGTTTTGACGCAGTCTGGCGCAAAACTCACTCCTGCAAGCCTAAAAGCGCGGTTTCCGCCCTTTCGCCAGCTTTAGCCAAAACCGCGAGTTAAACTTCGATCCACCCAAACTACCTTCGTTATTTATTAACGTTCATTTTCATGTGCATAAAAAAATCATTCCTCAAAAAGTTTCATCCTTCGCTCAGCATTGTAACTTCCTGTTAAAAAGAACCCACATCCCATCCTGCTTGCCCAACATTCTCCTCTCCATCCCCGCCTTCAACAATACTTGCTACCGCTAATTATCTCAACCACCCTCAGCGACTCCTCATGCCCTACAGCAACACTCCTTCCCATATCATCAAGACTTTCTTCCTCTGCCTTCCATTCCGCCAATCCTATATTTTCCTCACCGAATTCCCCGCAGTATGGATCGAGAAGGGAGTTTCAATATTTGCGCGCGTCAATGGAATTGAACCCCGGCAAGTGAAACGTTAAATATATCGACCATCCGGGGCAGAACCCCTTCCAACCACCACGGACGAGGACGGGAGTGTGTGAGCGGAGGGTGCGACCCCGATGACCCCACCCTCTCTCTTCGCGGGGGGTCACGGGACGCGCACATACATTTTCTCGCCGCACCCGCGGCTGGCTCCGGTCCGCTCGCTGGGCAAACGAATTAATAACGCAATCAAAGTAACGGCGGATGAGCCAGCATCCATCCCTCTCCTCTCTCACGCCCTAAGGGCGGGTGGAAGGGGTGCATGGGGGTGGGGGAGAGAGGGTTTTCCATCCGCTGAACCCCTTTCGCTAGGTTGGCCCTACGGCAGTGTAAGAACACACACACCCCCATCCTCTTCCTTCCAGAGCTTCCCCTTCCCCCTCCTCAGAAACTGGTGTGTTTATGTGCACTGCGCACCACAGTGCAGTTGGAACACACACACAAGAGAGGCGATGCGGTGGTGACGGAGGGAGGGAAAGCAAGGGATGAGGGGGGGAGACGAATAGGGGTGGAGGGGAATTGTAGTGCTTGGGATAAGGGGGAACTAGGGGGAGGAAGAAAAGTTTGTATTCCGCTGAGGGTGAAGGAAAACTACGATCAGGTAGGGTGCCCTTTCGTGCATACACGCAACTAATTAGTTAACTGTGACATGCAGAGGACCAAGTTCATTGGAGTAAAAAGCCGTTAATTAAGAAATAATATCTCTAAGGATGAAAACATCACAGTGAATTTCTGTTCATAATTTCCACTTATTCCATCGGCGTATTGAAAAAACTGACGGGGGATGTCCAACAATCGATAAATATAC
Source organism: Platycnemis pennipes (assembly GCA_933228895.1). Lineage (NCBI taxonomy): Eukaryota > Metazoa > Arthropoda > Insecta > Odonata > Platycnemididae > Platycnemis > Platycnemis pennipes. The sequence goes on from OW121849.1 coordinate 43,297,744, forward strand.
TGATTCCTAGTTATGTTATGTCCAGAATCATATCTCGGCATGAAAACTATCGTCAATACGCTCTTATCGCTATTATTAGATGACTAACTGTCAAATAGCTTACACCAACTCAAACTCTGGGCAGCCATCTAATTAAAATCGTCAACAATAACATAAAGGTCAAAAGTTATTCTATAATATAAAACTCAATAGCAGAGGAAGATGATCATTAGATCTGTCTTTTGAGGGAGGTTTCACTATTAAACAAACATTTTCCTTTCAAAACATTCAAAACTGGTATTGAAGAGAATCCAAGTCATATTAGAGCAAGAAACATTTGGAAATTTGAACGATCATTCCGGAAACGTTTAAAAAAGATTTATCACTAAACCATCTTAATACGAAGATGACACGAGAAATCTTGTCGAAACGAAAGGGGGCTATTCAGGAAAATGATGGTTTTTAACGCATCCATGAGAAAGGCGATTCTATAGATTTTGATCTGCAGCAAGACGGCGTTTAAGATATCGGGAATGGGGGGGGGGGGGGGGGATGGGAATATCTGATCGCGCTGAGTCACATGATTTTGCATTAATGCGGTAGGGTTCAGCAGGATTCTGGAGCGACAGGGAAGGAGGGCGTGAAAGAGGTGTCTTGAATGAGAGGGGCTGATGAAAGCCGGAGACTGTAGCAGCGAAGGCGAGTGGGAAACAATGGGGTCCGAAGTTGGAAGGGGCATGGACCGATGGATGGGGGCTGAGAGAAAGACGGGCTTTATGAAAGGGTTTTGAAAGAGGAGGGGAGGCAGGGGTGGAGGAAAGCAAAGGGTTCGTCGTTCGGCGGTGGTGAGAGGACGACCAAGGAATGAAAAGAAATTGCGAGAGAAAGGAAAGCGAGAGAGCGTGGATTGAAATCGAAAAAAAAGAATTGGAAATAAAAATCTTTCGGGGATGAATGGGCCGAGGGCGCATGAACACGCTCGGGTCGATTCGAAGCCCGACCTTGACGGAGAGTATCTGTTTGACCGATTAATCACTCCAGGGAAGGGGGGGGGGGGGAGAGAGAGGGGAGAATCGGTAAAGTTGAGGAGAGGTAGGAGTGGAAAACCTTATCCCACAAATCGCCATCCCTCTCCCTTTGAAGAGAAAAAAATGAGGCGCAACTCGGGCCGGATGACCGATCTCGCGGCTTTTAATTACTTAAAAAGATCGCACGTTCATGCGGCTCAATACCACCACGTCCACGTGAGAAGAATACACTTCAACCCTTCTGTCCCAAACAAACAAGAAAAAAGCGAAGTGAAAGGATATAGATATATAAACGCGGACGCATAAATATATACTATGGAAATTTTAAATACTTGATAAACGCTATTTTAAGTCTCTCTCCATGGATAACCGGCTATTTACACTCCGCTTGTCTCAGCAGGAGCAGTGAGGGTTGGATCCTAGGGCAAAGGGAGGGGCATCATGACCCTGATAAAAAAAATGAATAGAAATACCGCACAAATCATTTTCCGGGAGGGAGAATTTAATTTTCTCGACCTTGGGGCGGTGGCTGGAGAGGATAGTTGGAAGCTCGCGGCGGGATTGGAGGGAAGGAAGGGGAGGAGGGATGAGATTCTCTTTAGGGGTGGTAAATGGCTGGTGGGGTGGAGTAGAGGATGAGATGGAAGGCTTAAAAAGTATGATGGAGCAGAGGGAGGACATGATGGGGATGAAAAGATGGATGAGGTGGTGGGAGGAGGGGAAAATAGGGCTGCGCAAGGGAGTAGGGTCGGAAAAGGTCCATTTGCGAGAGCCTTCTTCCCAATGCGATCTTCCCATTGTCATTCCGTCTTACGTCCATTGTCCGTTTTACGGCGGTCCAAACAACCAAAAAGCCAGATGCGCGAGTTTCAAATGTGACGAGATCCACTGGAGCATCCGTCCCATTGTGTACACACTCGCAATCATTCGCGGATAATATGGGTCGAGGTGAAGTCTCCACCGCCGCCGACCTTCTGATGGGTTCCACCCGATGCAAATCTCATCGATCTCTCCCGGCGAGGGAGGTGACTGTCTCAGTGGGGCTGCGAGGCCGACGCGACGCCTGACAGGCTAAACGGGTGCGCACACTACCGTGCCAGGCAAGGAAGCAGAGCTGTTATCGCGTGGCATTTACAAAGTAACACTAACGTACACACACTGTTTCACATCGAATCTGTTCGACCATGGGATGGATGCCCGGAATTCATTGCCTCGGGAGTTAACCTCATTCGTTCGCTCACGAGGAAATGTAGATCGTCCTCGAAGGAGGGCTACCGACGAGCGAACCTCAGTAACTTTACCTTTCATTGTTAGCGTTTGAATTCTTGAAATGAGAAATTAAAAGATTAATGGTCACCATAGCTTTTTGTTGTTCATTGATTTAGTTGATAATGCTAATTGAAATGGGAGAGGAAAATGTTCTGCAATTATTCAAATTCCAATAATTCACCGGATATAAAAGTGACACGGAGAAATTATTGCACAAACGAATAACTGTAACTTACTGGAAAATTTCACTTTTTTGCTACCGCTTCAACGGGTAATTTTAAGGCAATATATTCAACTCTGATACCTAGGAAAAGACATTGCATCGCGGTCATCTTTGTCACATGAATATATTTCAGAACATTTCAAGACAATCTCGAAAGCTTTGAAAGTGATAAGTTCATTCTATTAGCGATAAAGCCATTATGGTGTACCTAATGCCACGAAAATGCGCATAATATTATGTTATGGTTGAAACTTTATTGGGGTGGAACAAAGATACTATTATTATTACTATTATTCTAACCATGCATTGCGGATAATAAATGTAAAAAAAATTGGCAATATATATTGACGATAAGATTCTAAGAAGTTGAGCCTGACTCTATCGAACTCATACGGCATAGATATTACTCCCAAATCGCCACCAAACTGAATAAACAAAGCTTGAATTTTTTCAGTACTCTCTTCCGTAATTTGAAATACATGGGCTGGCACTCTAAGGATAAACTGATTTACGATAATATTCCACTGAATATTGAAAAAAATCAATCGGAACTTTCCATTACACAAGGGAAGGATTAGAGGCAGTAAAGTACTGAGAATAATTACAAATGTACATTCTCAACGCCACTTAGCACTTTATCACCACCAGCAATGCAAAAGATAAATCCTCGCGCCCTTTCTCCGACAAGAGAGACCGAAATGAAATTGAAGGCTGCGTCATTCTCCTCAATGGAGTGTTTGCATTAGTGAGGAATACCGATTGTTTCTCTTGTATTCGGTAAATATTATCTTCAGAAATCGGCATATCCGTTACCAGCTGAATGTGTTGCTTAATTTGTTTAAGAATTAAGATTTATTACGCATTGTTTTAGCATCGATATTATGCAGGCGAAAACGCCCAGTCATTGGCTCTTCTCCGCGTGACGTCAATCCCCTTACAGTTGAAGCCTGAGCCCAGCTGAGCCGTAGTGGAACCGGCAGAACGGACGAGTAGTGGTGTTGGCGAATAAAAGTAATTCTTAATTTTTACCTTGCGATAGGCTATGGTGGAAAGAACGTATTTGCAATGGAACCAGGATTTAATAAGGCATGTTCCAATAATCTCCCGACGGTTGATGCCTTGATTATCGGGCATTTTCTTAGTGGACATGCGGACTACGTTGGACCGGAGCAGCGAGGGGTGAAACTGTCTCGGTGAGTTGCCTTTAAAGTTTCTTTCATTATTTTATGTTTGCATTTAGTAAATTGTCATTGTTGTTAACGACGCTTGACCGTGTGGTGACTTTGATCTCGACTCAAATAATGAACTGGATTTCTGGCCAGCGGTACAAACGTGGATGGTGTACGAATTAATTTGTTTAAGGTGATTCCCTGGTTAAATATTCGGCGGAGCGTGTCATCTTGTAAAGTAATGTTGCAACACGAGACTGATATTACATGTACTGATCATAATTTCAGAATTAATAACATTGTAAAATTTGTTGTCTGTTAGCTAATTAAGTTGCATGTTTTCAATTAGTACAATTCCATTGTTATTTTAATCTACCTTATAACCGGGAACCTGAACCTAGCTAGACATTTTCACTTAAACAGTAACGTTTTGCTTTGAGTATGAAGTGGAAGTACCTTACCTTGACTTTGTTAGGCGAAAGTAATTGTAGGTACTCTATTAGTTTCTCTGCGGATTACTTATCGTCGTGTTTACGCATTAAGTGAAATTATTTATGGGATCACTGTAATGTATCTGTAAAATAGCAATTTAATATGTAAATAAAATCTTATGGTTATTATTAAAAATCGTTGATGATAATGTTGTTTCATGCGATTTCGTGTCTATTTTAGGTCTTCAAGGGAGAGCTATGGAGATTCAGCTATTGGGTATGTGCAGGTGAAGAGGGATGGTGGGAAATGTTGTGTGATGGCTAAAGTGACTCCTGAGCACCGGCTAAAAGTGAAGCCTTATACCGTAGCAGTTAATGTTAATGAAGAGGAGGAGATAATAGAAGATGCCAATTGTCATGGGTGTGCTGCAGGTCCTGGTAAGTCATGAATGAATTCTTAAGCTTAAGATCCAATGTCTATGAAATCAAGTCATGAAGGACTGGATTGGGAGTTATCAGATGAATCTCAACTCATGAGTTCCTGAAGTTCTTTTTTGCTCACGTGATTCTTAGGAAGAGCTAAATTGTTTTGTTTTATGATGATGAACTATATATTGTCTTGTTTTTAAGTAATTTGTCACATTATTGTTATCATTCATATCATTTGATGACTTATATAGCTTGCTATTCTTTGCTATATTTATTGATTATTATGAAGAAAATGTTTTTCAGTTTCCTTATCTTTGGTTGATAAATAATGAAAGTTAGCCATTGTTTATAATCAATTTCATTATTACTGTTGTTAATTTAAAATTTTGGCTCAGTCTAAGTAAGTAAATGGTAAAATGAAAACACAAAGACATATTGGTCCAGATTGTTCTTTCTTAATTTGTTTGCCTCAATGTAAGCAAGTAAATAGTAAAATGAAAAGAAATAGGTCATATTGCTCCAGACTTATTCTTTCTTAATTTTTTTTGTTACATCTTGCTAAATCAAGGGTTTTAATCATTTTATTATTCCTTGCAGGAGGTTGCAAGCATTCCATTGCTGTTTTGATGTGGCTGCATAGACACAGTGAAGAGCCATCTCCAACAGAAGTGGAGAGCTACTGGAGGAGGTCAAAGCTTTCGTCTTTGAGTGGCAGTAGCATTATGAAGGTCAATGAGATGGCAGGAGCAGCTCCGATATGTTCAGTGGAAGAGGGGAGCTTCAGGAGGGAGGTGGTTGCTGCCATGGAAGAGGAGGGGGAGTTCGAAAGTGGGCTTATGTCCCTCATGTATTGCTTAAATGCAAATAGCATTTCAATTCATCAGATGATTTTAGCATATCGGGCAACCCCTAAAAGAGAATCGTCAGCTTCTCATTTCTTAGAGTTTGCTAAGGATGTCATGAGGGAGCAAGATTTATGTGCAGCTGTTTTTCAAAATACATTGACTCAACATTCATCGCCATTGTGGCACCAACTGAGGCTTGGCAGAATATCAGCATCTAGGGCATTTGATGTAATACGTTGCAAGAAGAAGGATGGTGTACTGGTGGATGTTATTGTTGGAGCGAGAGAAATAAGGGAGACCAGTGCAATGAAACGAGGGAGGGAGTTGGAGGGTGAGGTTCTTGCTGAACTCCAAAGGAGAGTTGGTTGTAAAATTGAGAAGTGTGGGCTTGCATTGGACCCTGAGTTCCCATATCTCGGGGCTACACCAGATGGGGTTTTTAATGATATGGTAGTGGAAATTAAGTGCCCTCAGAAAGCCAGCAGGTTTCAAAAATATATAAAGGATGGGTTGCCAACAGAAAAATATGCCACCCAGATGATGATGCAGATGCTGTTGATGAGGAAGAAGAAGTGCCTATTTGCTGTGGCAGATCCTCAATTTGAGAGCAATAAAATAATTACCACATGTGTTATTGAATTCAATGATGAATTTTCAAAAAAAATTGTGAAAGATACAAAAGAATTTTGGCGTAATACAATTTTTACTAAGCTTGATGAAGATAATAACTATATTGATTTAATTCCTCTTTTCATTCCACAAGTTTCACTTCCATTCCCATTATAGTTACTTATGTATGTATTGTCAAAGGAAAAAAGAGTGGACTTTCACATTTTGATGTCTGCCAATGCAATGAGGAATCAAGGATGTTACTTGGGTCTAGTCATTACACCTGTCACATAATCTGATACTCAGGTGTGTTGTGATTTTTTGAGCCATTATCCCTCTTTTAAACCTTGACCATACTACTTTACTATGATCCTAAATGGCCCTGATACTTGGGGGGTATGATTAATTGCATTGCTGTCATTGAAAGCACAACATATGCCCCAAAAAATTGCACTTAAGTGTTGATAGAACCCGGTAGCAATTTGGCTCAGAATTTTATATTCAGTTTTAATGTTATATATTATTGGGTTTGGGTGCTTATTTCTACCATATAATAAAAATATAATTCCTTGCATGTCATTATTTTATGTGCCTTCATTTTATTTTTTGTTTCAGCATTCCTTTGGTAGGGTAGGGGTGTCAGCTTCTAATAACTCAACCGCCATGAAGCTGACATTATTTAACATTTTTAAACTGAGTTAATTGTTGGTAGAAATACTATTTTACAGAGTAGAACCTATAAAGCAATATACCTACTGGGTAATGCATGATATTCATATTGCAAACTACAGATGGGGCTCTTCGGCAACAGTACTGTTTTATGGTTGAAATTGCTTATATTCCCAGAAAGGGCCACCTCAAAGTGTTGCAATGCAATATTTGCATAGCTGATATAGGAAGGTTACTAACTAGTAATTTTTTGTTCTTACTTTACTGCTTCACTTTGAGCATCTTCATGATAGTAGCCAAGAAAAATAATTTTTAATTCTTTTTAAATTTATCCAGTTCTTCATATCTTACATGGCACAAGGCCCTGAATGGCCAGACCACTCCCTTCCATCCCTATCCTTATACCTTTCCTCCCGGTCTGAAGCGCCTAAGAGTGCGGAAACAGACTGGAAAACACCCATGACATGGCACAAGGATGTGACATTACCTTTCAAAATGCATATGAGTCTATGGTATGCAGTAACTTTATGTCATCAGCATACATAAGATAGTTAATTGGTTTAATTACGGTTCCTATATCATAAATAAAAATAAATCATTTCCGATATTCTTACGAATATCAGAAAACTTTTGGTAATCAATGTAGTTCCCAGAGGCTTTATAGACTTTATGAAGGATTTTATTTCGAGAAATTAATTGCTTTAAGGTAGGGGTAAACCATTTAGGGTAACCATGCTGTGACGACATGATAGGACTGGAGTAAATAATTCTATAGCTTGATACATTATTGAATAAAAAGTTCACCGCCTCATTACAATCTAAATTAAATAATACCACAGGCCAGTTTACTTCATTGAGGTAGTTATTTAAGCCATGGAAGTCACAGTTTTTATAGTCAAACATCAATTCATCTTTCTTGATACTATCTACTTTCTTTGGTACGTTTATCGCTAGTTCAATGGGTGGGTGATAAGAATCACATCTTGTTAAAGGGTCATCAGCCATAGAGCATATAACATTTGTTGAGTTAGAAAGTACAAGGTCCAACAATTTATTATATTTATTTTTTATAGTATTGATTTGAACTAGACCCAGGAATGAATAATTGTCAACTACAATTTTTGCTTTAGGTGAGAGATCACAGTCAATAGGTACTACCTCGTCTTCAGATGGAATATTCCATTCTATAGAAGGTAAATTGTAGTCTCCTAACATTAGAATTTCATCATAGTCTTTAGTTACCATATTTTCAACATCAATGCAATGACTATCATAAAATACAACTGAAGAATCGGGCGGGAAATATACAGATCCAATTAAAAATTTTAAGCCAGCAGAAAAGATACTTACAAACACTTGCTCAACATTATTATTAGGCAAAATTAGTTTGTAACAATTAAACGGATTTTACCGCGATTAAAACGCCACCACCTCGTCTTTTCTTGGAATGTGTGGAGTCACGATCTCTTCTGAATTTGTGATAGTTCGGCCAATTGACTCGGCCGTGCACTTTGGAACGAAACAGTATTCTCTCCATCGCTTTTTGGCAGGGATTTCCTTGCTCGACGTTTGTCCCTCCATGGGAAACAAGTTCAAAGGCGAGAACTCAAAGAATTAACTCCCCGGGATACAAAAGCAAAAAAACTTACTATCCCGCGGCTACTCCTACACTGCACCATGAAATAGCTAGACGAGTGCGAGGGGGATGACGTCACAGCCCCGGGGAACATGGTGGACAGTGTTTCAGCGCAACATTAATTTTGCAGATTTAATATAATGATTACCTGATTAAAAATTATCTCACGAATCTAAAACTTGGAATTATGCTTAATTGATACGTATGCATTTTTTTAACGCCGCTTCCCAAAAATCTGCAAATACTCCATTGCGGACGAGACAATTATGGCATTCGCAATGGATTTCGGTTTTATAGCCGCCACTTGAGTTTGCTGTTTTTTCCCCCTTCTTTAATTTTAATGGACAGTTTACGAGGCGAAACTACAGTACCATAGCGTACGTTTATGAAAGCAGATAGTAACAAATAGCGCCGCTTTTCAACTAAGATATCACTTTGCGCAGGAACATTTATCAGTACATACAGTATGAGTCACGAGGCAATGATGGTACATACAGCGTTTTCCTGGAGGATTGTTCGGTCCTAAACATGCAATTACCAGAAATAAGAACGCATGCGTTCCCGGCGAACTTGATGAAGAAAAATCCCTCGGGGTTGCCACCGGGTAACGGCAGAATACCACCAGACCCGATGAACAGTCCAAGATGTTTTTCTTCATGCAGTTACATAATAAAGCGACTTCTTTGGAGCCACCTGCTCATGAGTATGATTTTTGGCGATAAAGTTGGTTATTCAATATAGCTAAAGAAGAAGGAATGTAAGAATACCATTTAGACATTATTTTTTTCATAAATACAATACTAGATATGGCTACCCTAATGTTTCGTCATAAGAAACGCGCATGGTCACTGATATCCTACAACCCCATTTTAAAAGTTGGTCCTCACGTAAATTGAAATTCTCTTCGATATTTTGGACAAGGAATAAGCTGTTTGAAATACTAAAGGAAATGGGTGTGAAGTTAGAATAGAGAAGGTGTTACGCAAGGATGCTATCTATCGCCAAAAATCTTCAATGTACAGAGAGCAATGGACGAAATCCTCGAACGGATTAAAGGGAGGATAGTAGGGCAAGGAAGAAGGATGTCCACAGGACAAAAGGATCCCAATGCTTAGATTCGTTCATGATATTATTTGTGTTTTTGGCGGAAAGTGAAGAAGAGCTGACACATATCCTTGTAGTAATGTCACATATTTTAAAGAGCAATGCAATCTCGGGCTGAATGGACATAAGATTAAAGTCCAAGTTGATAACAGAGGAGGAGATAAGGATGCGAAATTACTCTTGGACCTAGTATTACTAAAAACAAGTGAGAGAGTTTGACTATTTAGGAATCAAAAGAACATCGAATGTGGAGGATACAAAATAAATACGGCATAGAACACTTAGAGCAAAGATTGCTTTTAACAATAAATGAAAACTCTTCATTTCCAACTCAATCAATACACTGCTGAGGAAAAAGCTGGTTAGGACCTTTGTGTGGAGTGATTTGCTGTACGGCAGCAAGACATGGACTGCGGGACATGCGGAGAGGAAAAGAATAGAGGATTTTGAGATGTGGTGTTATAGAAGGATGTGTAAAGTAAGCTGGACAGAACGAGTGACGAATCAAGAGGTATTGAAAAAAAAGTAAAGGAAGAGTGGCACCTAGAAGACAGGACGAATGCATAGGCCATCTACTACGGCATGAGGGATTGCTGACGATCATTTTAAAAGGAATGACAGAAGGTAAAAGATACAGAGGAAGACCTATATTGGATTACTGGAAGCGAATAATGTAGGACATGGAATGTGGACGGTTTTTGGAAATGAAGAGGATGGCTAAGGATAGATAGAGGTGGAGGGCTGTTGCCAAGCAATCCTCATGGGATGAAAACTGGAGAAGGAAGCATTTGGGACACCTCTGATCTTATAAAAATTTAAAAAAATGCAAAACTAGGATTAATCAAGATCATGATTATTTACATGGGCAGGACGAAGGAAATTCAGGGCCATTTGGCTCATTATGATTTCTTGTCACCACCGTCCACCACATTCGAATCGACAGAATCCAACCGCATAACGCCGATAACCTTAGTGAACATTATGATCCTTTCCAGGATATACTACCTTTAATTACACCCAACAACCACAGGCATCAATTTGAGGAAAGTTATAATATCCATAGTATGGAAATAAAATCATAGTACTTTTCCAAAGGCTTTACTTGAAACGAAGCGTTTCACCGCCAGCCAGCATCTTTGAGTACCTTCATTATGGTTGAGTGCAATAAATTTCCACGAGCTTTCGACGATTAAAATCTTTCCAGGAATTTCTGACACTTAAAAATTTCCAGGACCTTCCGGCCATTAAAAATTTCCTGACAACATTTTCAAGGCAAAATGACCACGAAATAAATAAACAAAGTCACCTATGAGGGAGCACAACTATAAGACACATCGACTGGGGGGGGGGGGGCACAACGACAAGACAGGGAAGGATTCGAACCGGGGTCCGCTAACGAGATATCCATGATTTTTCGATTACGTCTCCACCCTGGCGAAGAAAGGAGACGGGGTATTTTTTTCTGGCTAGTGAGGAGGGGAGGTTGGTGGTAGTGGTACTAGCGGAAAGCGCGTATTCTTGGGGGTATGCGGACGGAGCCCAGTCGACCATCTCCCCCCCCCCATTCTCCCTAAATCGATCCCCCGGAGAGTCTACTCCCGCGGTCGGTGAGGAAGGGTGGCAGAAAGGAGAGCATATACACACTCAGAAGAGAAAGAGAGACGAAGAGCTTGAGAGAAGAAAAAATGCAAAATCCGAATCGATTATTCGGGAGAGGACCCACGGAGTGATACATTCTGTCCCTCACCGGAGGAAGAGCTCCCCACCCCTCCTCCAACTTCCCGTTCTCCTGACAACCCATTTTTATTCATAATCGCATCCCCAGGCGGGCTTAATCTGTTAAGTGCTCTCGGCGGGCGATAAAAATGACGCCAACCCAAGAGGATGGGGGGTAAGGGATGGGGTGGCGGTGATCGATTCTGAAACGTAACAGTATAATACATTATTATCTATCAACCCCGCCGACATAAAAGGGACGGCGAATGAAAAGCATTTTAAAAAATAACAAGTGGATGAAAAACAAAACGTTCTTATTCCAACTCCGTGGGTGTTTCTTTTACATTGCGTGCAAGGGATTACTATGAGCAATTTCTCTCCTGGGGAAAAAAAGAACCGTGTAGCGGGCATGCAAGGGCATGAGAAAGTACTTGTTGCGAGGTTTCATTAATTTTTTCCCTCCTGACGATTCGCGAGATAAAACGCGTATAAAGGGGATGAAAGGTGTACGCGCGATGTCGTTCCGAACCGAGCCGGGGAAGAAAAAGGCTCTCCGCAAACCCTTCAGTCTCCTTTGCTCCGACCCCCATTTCCTTTGTCCTGAGCAATAGGTACGTCGCATTCTTGAAAGCTTCGGACACACTGCGCCAATCCGAATCGGATTCTTTCAACGCTCCACCATTGTGTCGCATTCCTCCGGTAGTTCTTGAACACGAGAGGTCGAACCTTCTGCCCTGGAGAAACAGAGAAAGACTTTGTGACGAGCACGTCGCGATCCCATCGTTAGATCCACTAAGATTGCACGGATTTCAAAAGGTGTCACGATGCGGGACGGTTCTTATAAAGGCAACTCGCGCCAAAATAAAAAGCGACTTTTGGAAAAGCAAATGAGGCATAGGGCATTACAAAAAAAATGAATGGCGAATCCGTTCAAGGTCGAGCACGGAACGATGCGTGTTCAGTCCTAGTGATTGGAGAGGAATTCGAAGTGGCTTGAAATTAGCGAAAACTCAAGACAGTGAGATTTTATCGAGCCGAGAAGGGGTAGATTAATGAGCGAAGGCATCCGAAATAATTCAGGCGCGCCGCAGGCCGACAGAAGAATCCCAAGCATCTTCACTGGGCGTCGGGGAAGTTTCCTCCGCCCGATTACAGCGTAAATATAACTCGAGAATGGCTCCACTGAGACTTGCATCATTGAAGCGGCGTCCTGAGCTCGACCTTGTCGTCTCGAAAGATTCGAATAAATTTAAATGAATCACGTAGGTCGGTGCGCATCTGTATCAAATCGTTGACTCTCTACACTGCATCATGCTCCAGTTATCCCGCAACCAGCATTAAAAACCTATCCCAAAGACACCCTACTTTTAAATCAATACTCCAACATTCCAATATACCTTCTCCGTTTACAGGTCCATTTAATACTTACACAAACCCAATATTTTGAGAGAACTGATTAACACTGAAGTAGTGAATATTATAGTATTAGAATCTCATCAGTTTATTTTCAGAATCTCGTTCCCAATAGCCAACGCGATTATTACCAGGATCATTAAGTGAATTTCATAAAAGGTATATAGGATATTTTTACCTAATTGTCAATTGATTAAATGGGATTAATTCTCTACGCGTAATATCCGAAAACATTTGCTTCCTATTATGATAATATAAGTGAAATTTTCTCGAATACAATATCCCATTACTTGTCATGGATTTCTCTTATATGAACATCACAAAATCTTGGCAATTTTAGTACGGCTGACTGAAAAGTCTACGCTTTCAAGGCAATACTTGCAAGAGAAAGAGCTGATGAAAGCGTATTTACACATGTGATAATCATTCAACATATATCCAAGCCGATTACAGCGTGCTATAAAGGCAAAATACAGTATCTGGATCCTTTTAATCGAGGTAGGAAGAGCATAACGAGTTATCAGAACGGATTCCTTATAAGCATATCAGTCATTTTCTCAAGAACAATACACTAGTGCTTGTGCGAGGCTGACACACGTGGATTAATGTTTGGGTAGCCCAGATATAATCCAAGGTAAAAAATTTCTCGTTCCCAGGAAGTTAACTGCCGAAGGTATTGAGCAAGCCAACCCAACCTTAATTTACAAGGCGGGCGTTACAATTTCCTGCCAAAACAATGGATTTGTATTCCTGCTTCACGCAAGGGTTTCGACGGGGAGCAGAAAACATTCGCAGACTCCTCGCTAACTGCTTACCGCCGTAGTTTGCGATTTATTTCCCCCAGGCGCTGCTACCAGTCGAATTTTAGCAGCGGCGGCAAAAAGGCGATTTTCATCAAAGTTTCCCCCTATCCCGACACGTAATTTACGACCGCGATGAAAGCAAAAGTCTTACCACCACAACCCGAGGAGCAAAACGCTCCCTTAAGCTCCCTCCGTGGATTAAGATTTTCGCACAAAATACTCTCTGGTGAAGACCGACCCCACCACAACCACCTTTCTACTACTACCTTAGGCGTCGACGTCTCGGAAGCATCCAAGAAAAGAACTCCCCTTCAAACAAAGATATCCAAAAACAATTCTCGGAGCGGGACGTCTGAAAATGCCCCAGAGAGAACGCCTACTTTTTTCTTCGCCTAACACCCTCCCCTCTCCACGCCGAACGCCGATTAAAAATATCCCGGGAGGGAAAGCGGACGACGACGCCTTTCGTAGCAGCGTCGCGCGGAAGCGCGACGCAATCGTAAGTACTGTCCCAGTGAGAATTTGCTCACCTTAACCAGTTTTATGGGAACATCAAAGGGATTTGTCGTGGAAGTATAATGTGTCTTGTGTTTGCGTGGTTTGTGTGAAAGAGAAACTTAACCTAAGAATTAACAGATATTTACATAGTTTTTCCTGTGCAGTTGCCCCGGACATGGTGGGGCTGCAGAAATTTGGATAATACAGTTCTGGAGATTGGCCAATTGGAATAAAAGGTCGCCTGTTTTTTTTTTTTTTTTGCTTACACATTAGGTGTGTATCAGGCTAATCTTTCTTTTTTTTCTTTTCTCTTTCTTTTCTCTTTTTTTTTCCATTTTTTCATTTTTATATATATAAAAATATATATATAGATATATTTTTTTTTTCTTTTTTGGCCGCAATAATCGGTATATTTTTCTCGGCTAACAGTGCCGGATTTTATTATATATTAAAACAAAAAGATAAACAAAAAGAATGCGCTCCGCAGGAGCGAGTAGCTGCTCAAGTAAGCAGCGGCGTAATGCAACAAGGTGAGATATTTTTGGACCTGATAAGGGCCGTCATGACATGAACATATGCTTAGTTAGAAAGATTTTTATTTTTTGATTTTCCGGCTGACAATGCCGGATGTTAAACAAAAAGGAAACAAAAAGGTGCTAGAATCTGGCGCTCAACAGGAGCTCTGTGCTATTGTGACTGGTAGCAATAGTAACATTAGAAAACTAAGGTAAATTGTAAAATTAGGAAGGGTGAAAGGATAATAGGAAAGGATCATAGGCGATCTAGTATTTCTTTAGGCAGTCTGTGTTTTTGTTTCTTTTTTGTATTGTAAGACCATATATTGTTGAGCAAGGGGTTTGGGTTTTGAGAGAGCCGGGTTTTAAAATTAAGTACTAATTTACATGTAAAATCCCTGATAGATGGTAGCGGGCTTCGTTCCCACGTTATATCCTCCTCTTTGCCACCTCTCTCCTTTGCAATTCCTCCTTCTCCCCTCAATTCGTCCTCCGAAGACGTCCGCGAAGGAGACGGGAAGGAGAGAGACAGGCGCCGGCTTTGAATAGAGCCCCGCGCGAGGCAGAAGATAAGCGCATCGCGCCGACGGAATCGGAATACTCTATAACCTTAAAAGATTCCCACGATATTAAACGCATTGTGGAAAATTTGCGTAACTTTTCACGGAAAAAAATGTTCCATAATGCAACACAGGTTTTTGATGTGAATCATAGCTATCGGTTATGAATGGAATCCACACCTAATCTGAAGATGATGCATCACATAGGTCGTAATAAGGTTTTTTTACGTTCGAATACGGAAACCCTTTCAAAATACTCCCTACTTACTGATGAGGATATTGTATTCTGAATACAGTTTCCCCATGTAAATCAAAGGTCTATTAAAATCGCAAAATTCAATCATCAAAGTGCACTCACTGAAATATACATTGCTCATAATGAAAGGATAGCAAGGGGAAAGATTTATTTATTAAAATTATATCCTAAGTCACATGGTTGTTGGCTCGCAGTTGTCTGGGGAACTGGTTGGTCCGATGGTTTGGTTGACTAGCTTCTCATACCGAAGGACTTGGTTAGATTACCGGCTCCGGCAGAGAATTTTTTCGTGGTACAATCCGACCCTACATCAATGGTATGTGGAGAGTTCTTGAATGCAATACTCAGTCTATAAAAGAGTACGCCAAACCATGGAAACAATGGCTATTACAGATTTCGCTCCGCTCATCCTACATTTCCAATTAACCACCAATCCTAAGTGGCGCAAATTACATGCGCTTGCGGTCGCCTATCTCGAATAACTAACTAAATAACGTGAGCATTCCACCAAAACCAAATAGGCGTACACAAAATAAGAAATATAACCGTAAAGTACAGGCTGTCCATCTATGAGCTTCATTTTTCAAGCGTAAAACATATTTCCCCTAATATCTAGACGCTTCAAAAATCGCCCAGAGTTGAACTGTAGGTGGTACATAATAAAATGAGCGATGAGGAAGGGATCAGAGTGTTATCGTGTATATAAGGGACTTTTGGAGATTTAAGGCTGAAGAAGGAAACGCCTAAGCCGGATGAAGTCGACGGCCAATGAAGACAAGACAGACGCGCGAGAGATGAAGTTGTTTGGGTGGGAGGGGGTTCGAAGTCAACGAAAGAGTTGGGGAGGAAAATGCCGTGTAAGACGGAGGAGGGGAAATTATATTCCGCATGGCATTAAAAGGGTTTAGGTGAATTACGAAAACCCGAAACGGATTCAGGTGCAGGGTAGCGAAAAGGTGTTAGAAAGAAAGAATAAGTTTCAGAAGTCAAAATAGACAGGTAAATGCTTTCGGAAACACCACCAACTATTGTTTCTCGATTTCATAATTGGCGAGTAATCACCAACCACGCACTAGATATATGAAGACAAAATATATAATACTACATAAAAAAGAGCCTGCCTTGATAAGACGCACAATCGGTACGTAATACAAAAAGATAAGAAACTACAAAAGGATGCATTTTTATTAATGGGTTTCGCATTCGTTCGCATTTCATCGAAGTCGAGGTGTAAGGGCTAAAGGAGAATGAATTAGAAGAATGAGGACCTTTTCTTGCCACGGTAACACAAGGTAAAAATTGTATACTTAGTTTTAATGCCTGTATTAAATATAAATATATATCCTGCTGTATTGAGGTGAATTATGATCTCTTTTCGTACGCGGTAAGGAAGATATTTTAAATCCTTCCAAACGGCAGTCGATGTCTGTAACTTTGCTTTCGAAATCGATAGCAATAATGCGGGAGCTCTAAAGATATTTCTGACAGTAAGTAAAGTCAGCGGAAACCAAAAAAGGAACTTGGAAAATACCTATAATATTAACAATTACTTAATTACCCTTGATTCGGTACATCATTTCAGCAGTAATGTATACTGATGGTGATTTTTTTTATGCCACTCCCATTCCCTTATCCGGTCTCCCTTCTGAATAATGCGGAATCAAAGGCGGTGGCATTAGCATTATTGTCTGCATCATAAAGAAGGAATAAAAGGGAGGAGAGGAATGTTTGCGAGGAGTCTCCGCGGCAAACTCATCCCCCCTCCCAACGCCTTCCTCATCCTCTCTCCTTCTAACTCCGCTTCGTAGCGTTCCTCGGGGCCCGGGAAGGGTGTGGATAACTCCTCGCACAACGCCCAGCGATAGAGAGAGAGGGAATATTCATTCGCTTCCCCCCCCCCAAACAGAGCCAGCACGCACACAGACAGGCGAGCATGCTGACACGGGGCAAGGCAACAGCGAGCTGGCTCACACGAACGCGGCCCACAAAATCAACGAACGAAAGGCACCCATTCAGTTAATCAATGTAGGCTGCGTACGCGGGCACTTTTCGCCGCTATCCCACCCAAAAAACCACCCACGATCCACCACGATTCCACAATGAATTCTTCTTCTTCGCTCATTCTTCAGCCATTCTCCTCTCTTCCTCGACACTCCACATAGTTCGCCACCCCCTCCCTCCCTCTTCTAGCGAGCGCGTCTTATTCAAAGACTACCCCATCCCACTCGAAAAGACTTCTTCCTTCCGAACCCCCACCCCCGCACTTCCCTTCACCAGCCAGCGTCTTTGTTTGCCCTTGTTCGACTGAGGCCTTTTAATGGCTCGAACGAGAACTTTCCGTTAATTAGCTCATTGTTACAGTTTTCGTTATTTGTCGGTTCATTGTTGGCGGCTCGTGGAGGTGTATTTTTGATGGGATTTCCGGGAATGGTGAAGGGGGGAACGTGCGCGTCGAACACGGGAAACTACGGAAACTACGGGGAAAAGGGAAAATGCTTGCGTACGCCGGACAGTTTGAGCATCCAATGAGAGCCGGGATACAGAGAGCCCTTTCATGAACAACGCCCACCTATGAGCAGAGGCAACGTGTAATTCTCCGAGCCTACAAAACACAACGGGTGCTCGTAATCCCTTAAAAGCAACCACGCGCGCCGCAGTGAATGGAGTACAAACTACTACTGGTGGAGACCCATGATAATCACCAGAAACACTTCTAAACTATGAAAACATCAAGTCCTAACGTTCATCTTGAAATGTTAAACTCTGCGAAATACTGATTCATTTCCATTTGTGGAGAATATAGGTTTTTGATACTTGATGCCTGCATGTCTAAATGGAGAAAACGAGTTAAAGAGAGTTATTGCCAATTAAAAACATGACCTTGACTAGGAATAATAGTCATACGATGGAGATACCCGAAGCACT
Organism: Platycnemis pennipes; assembly: GCA_933228895.1. NCBI lineage: Eukaryota > Metazoa > Arthropoda > Insecta > Odonata > Platycnemididae > Platycnemis > Platycnemis pennipes. Next base: position 43,315,821 of record OW121849.1, read on the forward strand.
TGAATATAAAAAAACAACACATCACTTCATTTCAGTACTGGTGTGATCTAAGTAATCATGTGGCTACGATGGCATGACACGTATAATTACGCCAAAATCCGCAATTTTCGACGTTTATGCTACAGTATACAATGTAAATTTGGCACGTCCATGACGGCGCCCATCTGTGTCCAGAGTGGAAATGGTTGCGAACACCGATCTCGTGGGAGAAATCGTATCGAATATCTATCGACCCTGATAGGGGCGTATATAAAAATGAAATTCCAGCATTTTTCAAGATTTGAACCAGTGATCCAATGGTCTAAAAAACTAATCACCCCGATCCCCATAGCTTGGCTTTGAGCTAAACATAAGAAGGAAGCTAAATAAGTTGTTGAGGGAATTTCAACATGTGTGCACGGAGAGTTAAAAGTCGGATGAGCATGCTACGATGCTTGGAAAATACTGTTTAACTGGGGAAGATTGGGGAAATGGGGGGTTTAATTGGGAAATTGGGGAAAAGTATAAGAATTTTGGGCTACAGAATGCTATAGAAATAAAAAAAATGAGAGAAAAGCAATAATGCATGACAGTTAACGAGGTGGTAACTATAATGTATATATTCTAAAACCCACGAGAGGCAGCAATATTTTTCAGGGATCACCCGAGAGTCGGAACGCGGAACGGCCGGCAGCTGCAGTAAATAGCAGGGAAAATAAGAAATTAAAATTGTCTTAAATAAGTTTAAGTGCCATGACGTCCAGTGAACAAACGATGTTGCCGCTCAGGAGGAAAACTTGAGACAATTTGCGACGGAGATGCCTCGACGACACCTTTAAATTGCTCCACTACGCATGCTTGCAAGACGTTTCGGTGCCAGAAACACTTTGGCTCAGAATTAATGAGTGGCGAACACGTGCGGATCGTAACTCAAAAAAGTTGATACAAAGTAAACAGGAATAAACTCGCACAGTAAAAAGTACAGAGGGGAGGAAGGAAGAGGGGGAAAAAAAGAATTTCACAGGGGCACAGTACAGCGGAGACTATGGGAAGCGAGTGAGACGCTTTCGTTTCCTCCAACTAGTGGGCGGAGCAGAGGGGTTGATTATTAAAAAATAAAAGGTAAGAAGGGTACGCCGTCTAAAGAAAAAAGAAAGGAAACGGAAAGTCAAAGGATTAGTGACGGAACACGGCGCGTTCAAACGACGGCGAAAATAATAGGAAGAAAAAAATGATGACGGAAGAGTCTGAGAAGAAAAAAGAAGGCATGCATGAGAGTTTTATTGATAATCTTTAAAGAGAAGGGAAGTGAGAGATGAGAGCCAAGACACGCTCGACAGAGAAGCTGAGGGAATAATTATCCCCCTTGAATATTTCAAAGGTGGCCCGTCACCATAATATTCACCAACTGTAGTTCCGGGATTGTCTGCGTGAGTATGAATTCCACTGGTTAAATGGGACCCTCAAGATTATCAAGCGCGAACAACAAGCGGTATCTCTCTCCACCAAAATTCCCATCGCAAAGGGTTATCCAGCAGTTACAATAAAATTTAATGATAACAAGAGTCCTGGGAACAACTTTCACGCATCTGCATACGTTTCCAGATGTGAGGACGCTTGGTTAAACTAGACGGGAACATCATGTCTTCATCAAGCGTGCTAACATTGCATTTGCATTGCTGCGATGCATGAGAGTTGCTCAGAATGCGTAAATTGCAAGCGTTCGGAGCCCACATCGATGACGAGCGAGTATTGCAATTCAGGGATACCTATACATTAAAATTGCACGATCAAGTTACGTACTCCATTAAAACAAATATGTTATGATGAACACTTTCCAGAATCGTCCTCTCTATAAGGGACTCGCGATGTTGCTACGAACAAAATAATAAAATTGAATAGATATGATTTTACGGTGAACTTTAACCATAGAGGAGTAGAAAACCGAAAAAAATAGTGAGTGATGTTCCGTCCGCTTAGCATAAAGACGCATGATAAAAATATTAAAGAATACAAAAAAAAACAAATTTTGATGTTATGCAACTGATTTTTTACTACTCTACGCCAATTCCGAGGGAGAAGGTTTCTAAGGTCGGGTCTAACACGCAGGAACTCAAGAAAGCGAAACAAGAACAGAACTAGGAAAAAAAGAAATCGGGGTACGTAGATAAAAAGTGAAAGACCCAGCGAAGGTCTCTAGAGAGAAGCTTCCCCGATTATCGGAATATCCGGGATTCATTCATGCTTACTCGTTCTCCCTCAGCCACGGGAAGAGACAAGCAAAAGAACAGCACGGCAAGCGCTACGTGATGAGAAACCTGCGGGCAAAAACGCTGACGTGCGCGCAACGCATGCTTTCAGGTGTAAACATCCAAGACAAAGACTGAATCACTCGAAATTGACCAGTGAATCCCTATAGCTCTCCAGGGTTTTTCAGCTGATGTTACACAGTACTTACATAACGTTTAACGGAATACGAATGTTAATACATTCCATACCACTTTACAGAAAATTTAAAAAAAACACGGAAAATGAAACCCTAAAATTTACATCTAAAAGTACGTGAGAAAATATTCCGAAATCGCAACTGAAGGAATTTAAGTGACAAAAAGAAGTAAATTACAATTGCAATTTTCCAAAGTTTTAAGGCAGCGGAATAATAATTTACTACTAGTTCCACCATGTGCCCGTTTTTACTTCGTTTGTTTTTTAGGTGAAAATTCGTCATAAAAATCCAAACTTTCTGGAATGTGGATGTGCAATGCTACATGTTTTTTTGAAGAATTGAATTCCTGAATATGCAATTGCATAATCGTATATGCACGAGCAAGTGCAGTTTCAAGTGCTCAGCCAAGTGCGTGGCTATTAAAGTTTGGAAAACAACCTTTATTTAAAAGTTTACTTTGGAGTAAACTACAGCATCTCAAGCCTAAAACATTACGTACAGGCCAAAAGTGTTATACGCATACAGAATTCAATTACAGAAAAAATATATACATATTTAACGGAAATTTCGACAGAGAGGGAACTAACAAATAACATAAATCGTAAACGAGAATTCATGAGTGTGGTGAGGACGGGGTCTAACAAGATTTCCAAGATGTAATTTAAATAGAATTCCATCAAAGAGCCCAAGTTGAGGCAACTAAGTTCAATTTTGCGCTGAAGTCAGAATTTTATTCAGAGAGACATGAACTAGACCATTTTTTTTCCTTTCAGCCTTCAATTAACGCGATAGTCATTTTTGTTTTAACTGGAGTAAAACATTAATTTTTTTGCGTGGGCGAAAATTTTAGGAAAATTATACTTAATCATGGAAAGGGAATAGTATATAGATTTGTTCATTCCACCCTGATTTTGCCCAACCGTTCACAAGAACCCTTCGTCATAATGTGCTACGGACATTGAAGGGCAGTGCAAATAGCAAACAATATCCACAACCATCGCATGGAAAACAGAATTTCCGGAAGTACATCGGCGCCCAAGACACAATGAATCACATCCCTAAAGGTGTACGTCGCGACAAAGTGCTTCCTGCCGCTGGATAACGTCACACAGGATAACTTCCGCACGCTGATTGGCTATCGGAAGACAATCGGAAGCCTCACCGATAAGTAATGAGCTGACAGAAAAGAATACCCCACCGTGTTCTACGAACGGAGCCTTACTTTTCATATCACCACCAGTATAAGACGTATGGGCACGTTGGGACAAAGGAAATGCCCGGCCATATCTGGCTACACAGAGGAATGAACGCCAGCGAAAGCAACGAATGGGTGAACGTACCTAAGGGCGTTAAACAAACCTACGGATACGGAGAACCGCGCTGATTCCTGTATTTTTTCTATTCCATTCTATATTGCAACAGAGAAAAAAATATTGGTTTCTATGATGCACTTCGGATATAGACTTGAACCAGAGAAAAGAAGAGTGCGCTGACTTCAAACTACCTAATGGGCTGAGGGGAACTCCACCATCCTCTAATAAGCCGATCATAAGGTTTAATATAACTTAAACCGAAAAACTGGAGAGATGATTAGGATAAGTACTCTGGATTTTTTAGCGTTTCTCCATGAACTATTAAGAGTGAAACAATTGTACGTGGTGTAATAAAAAATAACGAGAATAAATTTTCATTGTTTTTTTCGAATTAAATGGCGTAATGCATCATGAGTTCCGGCCATATAGTCGCCCGGTCAATAAGGAATACTACCTGGAAGTTATGCGCCGTTTGCGAGAAGCAATCCAACGAAAACTCCCAGAGTTGTGGCAAAACAACTCGTGGATATTGCACCAAGATAATGCTTCTGCTCACATCTCACTGTTTGCTCGTGATTAAATGTTTTTTTTGCAAAAAAAACAAATGGGTATTTTGCCTCAGCCACCGTATTCGCCAGACACGACCCCCTGTGACTTCTTTCTACTTCCCGATGCCGAACAGAACCATGAAAGGACGAGGTTTTGCCTCCATTGATGATATGAAAACAGAATTGCTGAAAGAGCTGAACTATATACCGAAAAGTGAGATCCAGAAGTGCTTCCAATATTGGAAAATACACTGGCAAAAGTTTATTATATCTTAGGGGGATAACTTTGAAGGGGGCAAAATTGAAGCTGATTAATAAATAAATATTCTTTAAGAAAAACGAAAATTCCCGATATTTTTTTATCACACCACATATGCAGATTTTCTTGAATGCCGTGTACAAGGTGAAATTTGTAGAAATACATTCGTCGAAAAAACTTGGGAAAACAATCATTCATTCCATGAATGTTTGTAAACGCCTATAATAGTGTTGTCTAAACACAAACATTATTAATCCAACATGAACTCTGGAGGTACATAGCGTCTAGTTTTTAAATTATTCGCCCACGACTATTATCTACGCGTCCAAGCACGTAGGGGACATCCTGCGATTATTCAAACCATGCTACACTCCCTCGAGTAGGCTAGCCGGGTACTCAGTAGATGAAAATGCTAGTTACCCAGAATTAGCAAGGTTTCTTCAAAACGCTACTCCGTTTAACAAGGTGACATCGCCGAAAAGTATGAGCGAAAGAGGTTACCTTACGGAGAAATTTCAGGTTGAGAAGTCACAGAGATAAAAAAGAACGCAAACGCAAATAAATGCCGACACTTTTCCATTCCTCCAAAAATCCTTCGCTCGCTCAACTCCCTCATACAACTGATGAATTAAATATTGATCTTGGAGCGAAGATTATCATTCGCTGAAGAATTGAGGACGTGAGGGAAGAAAAAGGGAAGGAAGTACGGATATGGATGAAGAGGCGAGACGTAATGAGACGGGACGCATTGATGCAGAGAGAGACACGAGAAGATGAGAGAAAGGCAAAGGGTTGAGTGGCTGAGGTGGGCGTGGTCGGAGGAAGGATGAAGATGAGGATGATCATTGGAAGCGGTGAAGGGGGGAGAACGGGGATCGCGACAGAGAGAGATTTTTAATGGGGAGCTAATGAAAGGGCCGTGGGAAGAGAGGAGACGACACAGAGGAGATGAGATCGCGAACGGAATGCCCCACGCAAAATCAAGGGCTACCAAATCGATCCGAGTACGCTCCTTGTTGGAAAACTGTGCATGGCCACATGGACCGTGACCCTGTTAAAATTCCCACACGGTCCTCGGTCAGCAGCAAAATGGGGACCCGGGTCAGCACGAATTCGATAGGATAATTATCACGTACACACACAATATCAACGCGCGAATTCTAAATTGACGAACGCCATTACCATTGAGAGACGTACGCCATCGAGAGATTGATCAGAATTCCCAAACGGGCATCCATGATAATTGCAGCGCAAGGGACGAGATCACTTTAAAATGGAGAGACGAGTTAACGATCAGTCCTCCATCCAAATTCACTAATGAACAAATACTCAGTGTATTTCCACGAGTTGCATATTAATGTATAGGAAAGCTACAATGTCCCACTTTACCTCGAATAATCAGAGAAGGCATCGATCAATTAACACGACATTCGTTTTTGACACTTATTTAAATTTTTCAATGAGAAGAGGAGAAAAATTCAAGTATTGCGAACTGGCCTCGAAAAAACCTTATGGGAATCACTCTTTGATAAGCACAGTAAAAATATTTCCACCAGATGAAATGATCTACCTTGATCCCAGTCAAAGGGGATGATTTGAAGAAATACTGCTAAGAAAAGACTCCATGCATACGAATTCTAATATCGGGGAACAGAAAAGAATAATTCTCATCGGTATATCATCTTCAGGGAAACCAATTAAAAGCAACCCGCCCTTAGGGACGGTAACATATCCGAAACAACGCTACATCTACCCACCAGCCAAAACTGAAGTTTTGGTGGTCGAACTGCCGAGGGGTGGCAACCCTGGTCGAAGGAATTTCCGAGGAAGCATGGTTGAGATGTGGAATGATTGGGAAAAGGGGTGGAATAAGAAAAGAGGGAATCGCAGAAATGAGGATGGGCGTGTGAAAAGGGTTTGAGAGCGGAACCAAACGTCAAAGTGGAGACGGAGAAGACATCGGGAGTGGGAGGCGAAAATTCGGCTAAGAGAAAGAAGAATTTCGGAAAGGTGGGAGAACGGTTTTGTCTGTGGAGTGAGAAGACCGGGTTGGTGGAGGGGGGGGAGGAGGAAATGGGGGAGGGGTTTGGTGATTTTTTTTGGCCTCCAGTTCCGCGTGATTTTTATGACTTTTGTGCCATCAAAAGGACTTCGGGAACTCTTTTAGCGAGCAAAATGAAAACGATGGCGCCCAGGGGCCAGGGGGGTGAGGGCGGGAGAGGTGAGGGGAGGGAATAGGAGGGCGAGGAAAGAAGACGCGAAGAAGGTGGAGGAATGGGAAAGTGAAAAAAGACGTTCATTATTTCGCTCGTAACGAAGGATGAAAAAATATTATATACATACAGACACACAGACACAAAACACTCGATCCGAGGAAGCATAAAAATAAGTTCATTAAAAAGTTTAAAAAGGGAATTTCCAAGTTTCCTCCTTTTCACTGCGTCCATTTTAATCTTTTTGATAACTCTTTCCCGTACCTGTTTTATTAAAACTTTTATTACATTGCCTTTCCTCTTGCATCTTGCGTTAAACGTAGGCTGGGCCTTTTCCTAAGCCCCTCTCCACGTTTTAGGGCACCATAGAAACTCGACTGGGGACGCCAGGTTCGCATAATTCTCCGGGGTGGCGGGCACTTCTTGACATTCATAGAGGAAAAAGGCCACCGATGTCAAACATGAAATGGTGGGAGAAAAAAATTCCACGCCACGACACGTCGTCTGTGAATTTTCAAGCGGTTTAAATCGCAAGTTTCCATCAAGTCGGCACACCTACGTCCGATTCCAGGCATTTATCATGAATACAGATGAAGCACAAAGAGATTGGCGGCGTTATCCCGAAAAATAGAGGATTATCATTTTTTTTAATTCCACTCGGGACTTCATATTGCCACCACGGAAAATTTACTTCAACGCGCCCGAACCCTTCACGACGCCTAAATAGCTTAAATCCCGGCAATTTCTGCTGAAGTGGCACGTATGTCAACATGCCGTACCCACCAAAAAGCAGTAACACTTTTACGTAAGAAATCTCCGTGCCTCCGCACCTGTTCATACGCTTCGCCCGATTTCAAAAATGCTTTCCATGCATAGCCCTTTAGATGGATCGTGCGTGACCTTTCCACTATTATCCCCAAAACATCGCCAAAAGGCGCTCGTTTCTCATCGACAAATTCATACCGCGATATCAAACGGCCACAAAGAATTCACCATTCGTTTATACAAGTCGAAATGTGGAAGACTAATTCTGACCGCATGATCCGAACGAGTCCGCTGCGCTGCTCACAAATGGAATTTTTTCAATTGCTGACGATAGGAAAACATTTCTTTTCGCGACATTTTACATACGGTGCGGAGCCTGAATAATGAGTTTTCCACACTGGTAACTAAGAGAATAAAGAAGGAGGCGAAAACCGTACGGAAGATAAAAAACGCGAGAACAATCAAGCAAAAAGATTAATGAGGAATTGGAGTAATGAAAAGATAAGGATGAAAGGTTAGGGTCCGCAAGCTCAAAGGAGAGCGAGAGAAAGAGAGAGAGGGGCACGATTACTAAAGAGACGAAGCAACAAAGGATGAACTCCTTTGCAATAGCCGATGCAATTAGAACTCTCTCGAGTTGCCCTTCGGGGCTGGCGGTAATTAACAATTAAGTGGGGAAAGGTTAAGCAAGTGACACGCCATAGCTGCAGCAGTCGTCAGCATTTACTAGGCCGAACAGCGAACGCAGGAGATCACGATGAGGACTTCACAGCAGTTTCGCCAAACTGAGCTCCCCCCGCTAATGTCTTCCCGCGAGTCCCACGCTTTGTGGAGGAAGGATAGGGAGGAAAATCGGAGTATAAGCACCAATGAAATGACTGCCCTCGCGAACGAAACCATTTTACGCTCTTCACTAATCTCCATTTCAGGAGCCAGTTCATGAGCCTCTTCCCTTCGTCTGAGAAACCGAATTACCCTCCGAATACTGGTGTTTCAAACGCTTCAAAGTTTATGGACCTAACCTTAAGCGAAGCCGATGTCACTTCCCTACGTTGTTGGCTTCGAACGGAAAACAACGACGAAACCAGACAAAGAATGCAAAGCACCGAAACGGCGATAATATGAAGTGCGAGAACGTAACAACGGCTCTCACGCAACGGAAAGCATCCCTCCGTCTCAAAGAGGCCGTGCTAATGGGCTTATTTATTCTTAAAGAGCTATTTACGCTGGGTGAAAAGAGCTATTTGCACGATAAAGCTCTCTTATATCCATGGAAGAGCGTGCCCTACCAAAAAAAACAACCCTCCAACACCATAGTAATAATTATACAATGGGCAAACTTACGTTACGGAAATTCGTACAGGGGACATTCAAAGCAAATGGGGGAGGGATACTTGAAAAAAATCTTGTGAATCTCCACTTGGAGAACACTAAGACCAAAAAAGGAAGCAAAGGGACGTCAGACCAGAATAAAAAAATTAAAATGATAACAAAAACGGGGAAATGTCGTGGATACCGAAAAGCAAGCGGGCTCATGCGTGTAGGTGTTATTAAAGGAGGACTCGCGTACAAAAACACGTTTTACTATCTTTGGCGAGGGGACTCCACGGAGCAGCATGGGATGCAGACGGCGCAGCACTCATGCCGCTTATCAATTTCAGAGGAGGTTTCGTTCGGTTTTAAGCGAGCCCGAGACTACGGCGCGCAAAGATAAGGGAAGGAACATCCGGATACGGAGTTAGGGGAAGGAGGCAGCCGCGGCAGAGTACGCATAAAGGCGGGACAAGGAATGCAGGCAGCATCTACCAGAGCACGGGGAGGAGAGAGGGAGAGAGAGCAGAAGATAGTTCCTTAAAATAGTGGCGGAGGGCGGGTCGTATAACGGGTTACGTTATGGAGAAAAGAGGCGAGGGAGAGAGAGAGAGTTGGAGGGGGCGGTGGAGGTTTGGCGTAGGGAGAAGAGATTAGTGCATGGAGAGCAGGGTAATAAAAAGAAAAAAAAGGACGAAAGGCTTGCGCAGACGGTGCGGCAAGGATGATAATAATGGAACGGCTGATTGTATCCTTTTCCGAGGCGAAGAAATGTAGATGAGGGAGTGGGGTGGGTTAAAATAAAGAAGACGGGGTCGGCGGCGGCGGCCCCGAAAGCCTACGAGGGAAATGTTTTAGGTGAAATGGTGCAGAATTCCAGACCTGGTGCACTGAATAACTTTAAAAAAAAAGTCTCCTACCCACCCACCCTTACCTCTCCCTCCCTCTCAAACCTTCGAGTCTCCACCCTGGATGATAAGGGCGCAAAAGAATGATAAATATGGAATATTTCCTCCCCTCCACCCCCGAATGCATTTCACAATGTGGCGCCTTATTTCCGCAAAACCAGAAAAGGAATGGATTATATAAAAGGATAGGGGGGGTGGGGGGTGAGCGGTGACGCGTTCATTATGGATTCCGATAAGATTTTCCCTCTGCAGGGACGGTGCGATTTAAAAGTGAGCAACTTATTCAACTCACTGCGAAAAATGAGTCGGCGTGAAATCACCTAGATCTGAAAAAAATTCGAAGCGGAGCCGTGAATGTACCATCGACGGTCAGAGGAGGAGAATACATTATTAATTCAAGCAAAAATTTTGGCGGCGCTAAAAAAAATCACCAGATTTGGTCTCCCAGCTAAGTCGAGACGACATGTTATTCATACGAATTACAGAGAAGAAAAGGCTCTCGTGAATATTCCACGAAATTATGGAAGACAAGAGTCCCAAAATTACCCAAGGGAAAACATTTTTATGAACCGTTAAGAAGACGGAATAGAGCGCGCTTTTGACTCGGAGTAAGAGCATATATACACCAACCTAGTGTACGTAATTTTCAAGGCAAAAAGTTAATGCAGGCCTTTATCAACGTTGCAAAATGAGGTAGGCGGTTAAATTCAGAAGGACCAACTGGGGATCTAAATATCCCCGGGAATATTTTACAAACCGGGATGCATAAAACATCGCTAATTATCCAATTTTTTCCATGATTACCAGAGAAACTGCTGTTAATTTTTTTTCACCCGAGCGACATTTTTTTCTCCCGACGAGCGCGACATTTTTTTCTCCTGACTAATTATGAAAAAAAGATTAAAAAAAAACAAAAAACCTTTTTTCGTCGGACCGTACGTTTTATTCACCCTCTCGAGCGCGCGTTCCTCGGAGTAAATTTCCGGGGAGAGGAAAACACACTACTACATACGCGAGAGCGGAAAAGATTTCCTGGGGTAAGCTGCTTCTGCGGCAACCGGCCATATTACGGACGCGGTTAATTTCACGGCAGCATTCCAGGGGCTGGCCAATACGAGCGACGCACCGCAACCTCCATTGCATGCGAACCGCGAAAGGAACGAATTTCGGGAAAATTACGGAAGCGCCGGAACACACGCTTTCCCGGAGCTGTTGGGGAGGAGGGCGGGGGGGCGATAGAGTGGGAGGGGCTGGGGGGAGGAAGATCCACATTCGGGAATGTGAGGGACACCCATCCCACGCCATGGAAACACATTCCCTGAAGTTTGACTACAGTCTCCTCCACCCCCCTGGCCATACCCTCGTGTTCCCCTAACCACACAAACACTCGCGCACAAATCCTGCACCGCAAAACCTCCGGAGTCTCTCCTCTTCTCGCCATCATACGCTGTCTACCGCCCTCGACCCGTTTCCGCCCCACCCCTCTCTTCCCCTTGCCCGAATATGCATCCGTTTGCACGAAATTGGCGAGGAGAAGGGATATCGAAGACCCACGCCATTCATGGGAAAAGCAATATTACCAAAATAAGAACCAAGTCACCATATTAACTTGGGAGGATTGGCTATTGGTTACCAGGTCAACTTTGCCTTTTGAAGAATGGAATCCCAATTCCGATCCTATTACCGCGTACTGAGTAATTTAAGGTCCTTAACTCTAGTAGTGAACTGAGGGCTCTTGATATAATTCGTGAACTAATATCGACGAAGGCTTTCATTCTATTCCTCCTCTATATTCATTTACTCATTCATTACACATTAAGAGCATAAACTACCATAGCATAGGAATCAGGTAAGTACGGCTACTATCCCAAGCGTCCGGTTCGAATCCTGTGCTGAGGTACATTTTTAATACGCATACCGACCCCCAGTTGGGTGCTCTGTGGAGAACACTTCGTGTTTAGTACTAATCGGTCCGTCATACAGGACGCTAAACCATGGACTCTGGGAGCAAGTCGTTAAGAGTGAGCTAATGCCGACGCCGGGTTTCTCTCCACCCTCGCCTTCTACGCTCCCTGAAAAAATCCTGCCCACAACCAACTACCCATCCATAAAAATATAAAAATTATAAAATGTATCTTAGTAAATTATAAAAGTGATCTTAGCAGTCGGTCGGCTCCCCCAAATAATTACTGCTACCATAATATAACACAAGAAATTCAACCGCCCACACAAAAAAAGCGGAAAAACACTTTTGGGTGGGTATTTATTTAACTGGCAAATTCACTATGAAAAGATGAGGGTATTACACTGCCACTACCGATTACAACGACACTCGACAATACTATATACCGCACAACTATCCTAGACGGTGCAAATGATAGCAGATGTTGGTTGCTTCCCACTACTTCAATGAAGGAGAGAAAATATAGGAAGATGGAGCCACGACGGTTATTATGGAACAAAAAACAAAAAAGGGATAAAATAAATACAAAAAAATTAATACGTGAGCGGTAAGAAACAGTAAATTCTGGAAGAAAAAGATGGAGACAAATGGATTGAAATTTATTTTAAGGCGTCTGCCTTTTAAACCCCTCAATCCGAGGAAGTGAAATAAATGAACGGAGAGTCCTTGATCACACGAAGGCAGAAGGAAACGTGGTGAATGGATGAGAAGATACAAGACGCATGCGCGTACCACCGAAGGTTCAATGAAGGTCCCAGATGACCAACGGCGGCAATTGCGGCATTGATTTAAAAGTCCCGATGAAAAACTGGGGTTCCGAGGTACCTTATGGATTCCCATAACTGCGCGAGAACCTAATAAAATCAACACATCACGGCGATAGGAAAAGGGGAGCAAAATTTACATAAATATCTCGTTTTCGGACTTTTTCCTGAAAATGTCCCAGTTTATGATCCTTCAGAAACTGAATTGGATCTTATTTCTTTTCTTAGACCCACCAACTTTTCTTAACTTTTCTCCTGATAGGACTGTCTACTATTTATTTACTTAATTTTATTTATTTTTGTTTTTTTTTAATCTGCGTATTTCAGGACTCAAAGTCCTCTCTTTCAATTACCAGATTGAACGATACAAACATCCAAACCCCAGAAAGGAAAAATCCTCCCCGGGCGGGATTCGAACCCATGGCCCTGGGATCGACAGGCGAGGGATTTACCCCGCCGCCACCGGGGCCAGAATTTCCCCTTGAAAAATAATTCTAAAACTATTCTTACGTATGAATGGCACGAGAGCCCAAGCAAAGCATTCAATTAAAATCCACAGAATTATCTAATTTTAGGCGATTCTTTTTACTCTACCGAGACTTTACCTCTCTTACCCATTTTGGCAACAGTCTTGATAGGCCCTCTGATAGTGATGTCACATTCGCTTTTTTTCTCAGGATATCCGGGCGTATCAACTTTCGCATGATTTCGCAGGATTTCTCTTGCCACTTCAAAATAATACGATGTCTAGCAAGAATACATTCACTACTGAGGACCCCGAAGAACGCAAAAAATGTATCTGTAATCTGTAATAACGAGGTATTTGTACAGGAAGCAAGTAGGAGCCACGAGATTATACATGCATTACCTGTTACACGCGTAAAAAAATCATGATATTCAAGAATCACATCTTTGCAACGAATACTGTAATTTACGAGAGCATAAAAAGAGGCTTTTCTACTTTTTATGCGGACCCAAAGAATTCGAAATATACGCTATTCGACTCAAACAAACATCTAGTTGCTATGCAGTGATAAAACTAACTTTCACGGGAGTACGGTGAATTTCGACAGTTAAACCCACGTATGCAATCCACGTGAATTTGTGAATCCCATTCCAACCAGGGGAAGAAAGAGTCGAAACATTGAATTGCTCATGACAAGTACACCTGCTCACGTAAAAATTGAGACAAAAAACTTGAAGGCACACCTACAGCTTTTGTTCTCAAATTCGGCGCCGAGATCATTAAAACGGTAGGAGGATTAGACGTGGAGGAAATTCGGGCGTGGCTGAAGTGCTAACATTGAAAATTGGCTGATTCGCGTCTGTGTGCAGCTGCAGGTCATATCATCACTCGCAGGTCGAAGGAATAGTGGCAGCGGGAGGGTGGGGTGAGGGGGGGAGGTGGAGGGTTAGATTCGCGAGGGTTTTTTTTTAGGTGGTGACGTGACGGGGGAATGGGGTGCGACGACCGGGAATAGGTAAAGAAGAAGGTGCGGAGGAGGAGAGCCCGGGTTGGCGAGAAAAAAGCGTGCATCTCGAGGCAGATTGGATTCTGGTTTGGATACGGAATAAAAATGAATGTGGAGAGGTATGGGGGGGTGGGGATGGATAGGACGAAATGTGGAGCGCCTTCCGTATGGGACCTGATGCATGTTCAACTCGATGGGAGGGTGAAGGTGTGGGGTGGGGAGAACGGTTCGGCGTGGAGGTCGGGAGGGCGCCCGGCTACACGAGACGAATACTTTATAAGCCCCCGGGAATCTATATAAGGTGGCCCCGGAGGGGGAGGAATAGAAGGAGAACGGGTGTGGGAGGCAGGAGTGGGGATGGGTGGATAGAAAACCGAGAACGGGAGTGGGGAAATAATTTTTCCCATGGAATAAAAAATATCACCGCTCGGGCGAGTCTCCCTCGTTCGGCCGAACGGAATTCTTGGGCGGAGGGGGGTCTTGAAAAAAAAAAAAGAAACCCTCACCGCGCCCGGAAGGAAGTCACGACGTCCCGGGAGCGTATGCAAAGCGAAATAATAAATCGAATCACACGGAATGTTTATAAACGCCCCTTTACGGAAAAAACGACTGTGCCACTCGGAAAAAAGAGATAGAGAGAGAGATGGAGAGGGCAGACGGTACACCTCCGTGGAGAGATATACCTCCCAAATCCAATCGTGCTGCACGGGTCGGGCTATCCAACAGAACTCCACAGCGAGGCCGTAGGCCATCGAATCATTCGGCCACGGGCCGCCGAGTAAAACACACGCTCACAAATATGTACACTCCCCCCCCCCTTTCTCCCCCCACTCCCGGCCACACTGGTTTCGGAACGGGAAACTCTCTCACCACAATGTAATGATTTTACCAACAAAGCAAACACCCGGGCCTGAGATATTCCAGTCCAAGGGCAGACCGGATGGCAAATTCGATAGCGAATAAAAAACTTCCGAAGGCAAGTTTTTACGCCCCACAGTACACTGAGGGGGGGGGGGGGGATAGGGATGACGGCAGAAAAGGTCTTCTGCGAGATTCATCTTCTTCTATGAACTCCGGGATCCATCGCCGATGGCCAGACCCTGAGCAAGCGGACACTGATTAAAAAAATATTTTTCTTCTGCGGATACTAAATGGAAAGAGCACACGAAAAAATTGTGATTTGTAACCATAAGGAAACGCCAGCCCTCGTTCAAATGTACAGAGAGTAATCCACATTTCTCAAGTCTGTGATGATAGTGCAACGATTTTCGAGGGAAATTTCGAAACACATCTTTCGTCGGTGGTTTAATAATTCCTCTCTGAAATGTTTCCTGGCTCAATGCGAGCAAGGAAAGCCTGTTTTATAGCTAGCACACACTAGTACCTGCGAAAACGATTAAATTAAAAAAGCAAATAGTTTAGGAACCCTTTCAGAACCTTTAACTTCCTCCACTAGGCAAGCCTGATATGATTTCCCATCTATTTTAGACAATTATGTTAGCGCTATAATTCACTGCTAGGTACATGAACGAAAACAGTTAAAACTTACTTACAACCCCAAGCAACAAATAAAGCGAGAGAGAATTTTAAATTAAGGCAGTTTTTCGAAAGCAATTCACAATTCTGTTTTCTTCCTCCATTATTTTGGTCGGTTCAAGAACCTGATGGAATGAATCATTGAACACAAGCCAGCCAAGAAACTACTCCAAATAATATTCAGAGATGGACTGAGGCGAGCCGAATCCAACGTCGCCAAAATCGATCAACAATCTGCTGACAAATTTCACACAGCAAAGAAAATGGGACGACTTAACGACCAGCATTCAATAAAAATACTACAAAGCGGTGAAAAGTGACCCCAAACGGATGAATTCAGCCAAACATTCCCATGGCAGCTGACTAACTTGGATTTAGTTGGTTTTTGACCAAAGGATTATTCTATGGCTTCGTTCTAGCTTGACTGGATTGCTAGTGCTAGAGTGCTCATGGGAGCAATGATTAACGAGCTTTAGTGATTTACCACTAACAAATATTCACAGAATCCGTTCTCCGTTTGATCCACCGCCAGAATATTCGCGACAACTGACGAAACTCGATCCTTTAACCAAATACGATTGGGTGAAATTTCGTGTATACTCGCTAACCAGAGAATCTAGGTGAGTTATTATAGATATATTAATACACTAGGAATAGAGACAGACTAGAATATTCCCAGGATTCTTCAAAATACAAAGTCATTATAATTTACTCAGGAAGAACAAACGTGGTCATAAACTTTGAATCATAAAATGTGACCACTAATATTTTTATCACCATAGTAACATCATAGGCGCCGTTATCGAGACTATGCCTGATCCCAAAAAATTCTACGTACGCGTGTGACCGCCTTTCACTTCGTATTGACTGGCTCCAATAAAATAATACGACCCGGTTTGCCATCTGAGGGCTCCAAAGCCTCGTGAACTTCTCTATGCGAGGGGCAGCGGCCAAAGGCTTTTCGAATACTGTGGCGTCCCATTTTTTATGGGAATATGTGGGACTGTTATTGTTTCCGAATGGAGCACGCTTGCTCTGCGAACATCAAACGATGCATTCAAATGTCAAGCCATCACAGAAAATAATATTATCACTACGCATTAAAGCAAACGCGCACTAAATGGAATTCAATCGGCAACCAGAGCGAAAGCTGTTGTTTGTTGCATTTCAAACAGCAAGACATGTGTAAACAGAGAAATAAATCCCACTAAATTGAGCCGCGAGGGGTAGCGTGGCCGAAAAAAAGACATCCGTCCCCAAAATAAGCCCATCGGGATGTAAAAAAAAAGTGACAAATGTCGTACGACGACTACAGACGTCATCTTAGAACGCCATTCTCACGACTAACTTTTTCGTTGAACCACGACCGACTATGAAATCTCTAAATTCCCTCTAGAGAAAGTAAATATGTATATATTATTCCTATGCATTACTTTTGGAAAAGAGTGGAAACTAATTCTCTTGAAAAATCAGAGCTCAATCTCCCGAAACATATTTCATTTGACAGAGCGTTGAGGGAAACCCCACCATACACGGGTACGTCAGACAGAGCACCAATTAAGCCAGCATCATCATAATTAATAATAATGAATTAAGGAGATATGAAAAAAGGGCAATGAGAGATGAAGCAAAACTCCCCACTCATATTGAGAAATTACTAAACGACTATTTAAGGCACCACTTAAGTCTCCGACCGACCTATTTTTTTAAAGGAGAAAGTAAAATAAAAAATAAACTTTTCGAATGTTCCTCGACTACCGGCAACAAAAACAAAGAGCAACCTCGGATCGACCGCACACACCTCTATAAAAGGAGCAGCCGTGTTCGCACTTCGAACCACAATTTAACCACGGTTGGGCGTCATAAAAGGAAGTCATCTCCATCGCAAAAATTTTCAACCTCAAGAGAGAAAGCTCAAAAAAAAACTCACAGAGGCCCACTGAGTTTTCACGGCTCCCACTTAGGCAACGAAAGCTTATATCCGAAGCAAATATTCGTTTCCGTCCCTGCCGTCTCCTTCTTGTCGACCGAGGAAAAAAACACACAAACACACACAGAGGTGGCAATGAGCACGAGAACTGAAGGGGCACGTGTACTTCCTGGTGCGGGTAACGGCTCCGGCTCCTACTCAAAAAGGCGGAGCGCAAAAAAAAAAGATTCCCATCCGCAGGGATTCTGAAAATTTATCCGCATCAAACTCGTAGCAAGCGCGCACTCCCTCAAGCACCACAACCTATCCAGGTAGTTTCTTAAAAAAAAACATTTTGGACAAGGGTAAACAACCCCCTACGCGAGCCGAAACGCTCAATGTGAAAAAAAAGGTCTTTCAAAACTCATCATCGATAGCGCCACGCCGACGCTGGAAGCTATACAGAATGATCCCCCGGGTGTCGCGCGCATACTACCCTTTTAACCGCCACCCACCGACTACTCACAAGTAATGGGCCAGAGGAAAAATTTAATGTGGATGGCAGCTGAAAAACACCTATAGCAAAGGTAATATATAAGATAAACCTAAGACTCTCGAAGTGATGCACAGATATTGCAGACGGTAAAAACACGCGCGCTACGCATGTTAAAATGTAGCGACCAGACATTTAGTCAAATACATATTATATTCCAAAGAGCTGGATTGTGTGGATGAGCCGAGTTTACGAAACATGAAATGGGTCGTTTGTGCGTTATTATAGAAAATAACACCAGTTGAGGTGCATTTTAGAATAAAAAAGCATGAAAGATGCACGATTAGAGTGAAGTATTGTTACATTTATTATTTTCACGGGAAAAAATATGAAGTTCCCTATCAACTACAACTACATGAACAAAGGAATCCTATTCGAATGCGGGCTTCCTTCATGTCTATCTCACTTGTGGGAAATTGATGCACTCGCTTTTTCCTTGGTGGCCTAAATATGTTTAGAATAGAATTCTAATTACACCTATGGGAAATAATGATATATCTTCAAAATAATGCATTTCTGTCGAAAAAAGTAACCTATAATAAACCTTTGCCTTGAATGATTTCGTGGTGATATCCACAAAAATAATTAATTTTGCGCGTTTCCTCGTTTCAAGAAACTTCTGTCACCAATTAGGGAAAACTTAAAAATTAACTCCAAGTACCGCGGATGGTTGTACTTAACAACGAAACGATGATAGCAAAATAGATCATAAAAAGCCGGATGTGGCAGAGCGGAAATATTTTTCCATGAGGACCACATGTAATCTCCACCGCAGGACGAGCCACTATCAGACTCCTTTACAGGAGGGACGGAGAAGAAGAGGGACTGTGGGGTTTAGAGGGAGGGTCCGCGCGGGTCACCGCGAACCGGACGGAACTGATTCGACGCGCACAAACAAACGACCCGGACTCGATGGCTCATACGCATGCATAACCAGCGTACGCGCCCGCGATTTTATCACTCTAACGAAGCGAGATATGCGTGGCCAAACGCACACAAACACCCCGGGGATGCAAGAGAGAGAGAACGGTTTTGACGACCCCGACGAAACGGGCTCATGAAACGACGACTCCACCGCGCCTTTAAAAAAAAAAAACAACTTCTTCCGTCTCACGACCTTCTCCTCCCCCTTTGCCTCGCATTACGCGAGCCCGAACGTGGAAGAAAGAAGGAAGGAAGGTAAAAAAAAGAGGGAGAGAGTGGGGAAATAACTGTGGGGGAGGGAATGTGTAGTTGTACTTTCGTAAGGGTTTCGCGGGTGATGACGCAGGCAGGACGAGACCCCGGATGAGAGGAGGGTGGCGGGATAAAGGGTTTCACGTGTGGGAAGGAAGGAGGGTGGGTTGAGTGAGAGGGACAGTAGTAGTCATGGTGTGGATAGAGAGAGAGAAGGGGGAGGATGAGGGTCGCGGCGCTGAAGAGTTTTTCAGCGGAGGGACGGGACGGGGAAAAAGCCAAGACGCAACTGCACGGTTTAGGAGGAGAAAAGGAGTGAGAGGGGGGGGGAGGGGTCATGACTGGGAGAGAGAGAATCTGAGAACGTCTTTCAGAAGTGTCTCCGTCCTCCCTCCCAAAAACCTTCCTCTCCCTTCATGGGAACTTCTTGTTTTTTCCTCTCTTTTCCCGCCATCTCTCCAAAGGGACGCTTTCATCCCTCCCATGGCTACTAACCCTTTCTATCCTAAATGGACTTTTTTCTCTCTCATTCCCCCCCCCCCCCCCCCCCCCCCCCACTCCCCCTCCACTTTACTTCCTTCCCGCAATGCGCTCCCTCCGTGAAGAGACTCCGCGCATATAAAAAAAACCCTCATTCTCCTTAGCCCATCGCCCTCCTACACCCCTCATCCACGAACCCCATGAAAACGTGCAAGTACCCTCCTTTCACCCAACTTTCTCTATCTTTTTCTTTCACCCTTCACTCTTTCCTTCCTCAACGAAATCACCCATACTTCCCACCCCACCAAGATGTAACGTAAATACTTGCTCCCCGCCGAATTATCCTGGGCCGACCGTACGAATTAAAATCCGGGAAAGACCTTCAACTCCCGACCTCCTCTCCCCGGACATCCCGCAACGTTTAGAAAAGAGTTTTCGCGGGAATGCAAAGCCCGAAAAAAATGAGAAAGCATCCAGGGCAGGCGAGAGGGTTTTCCATAAGGGAGGCGGGCACAAGAAAAAAAAAGAAAATCCACGGATGGCATTCGAGAATAGTTATACCCGATAAGTAGTTCCTACATTAAAGTTATAATTAGGCCGCAGTGAAATAAAAACTGTTGGCCATAATGAATAGCGCCTGCCCTACCAAAAAAAAGCCAAAGATTTCTGTACCACTCCGAGGATAATGCATTATAAAGTTTCATCCACGCCGGAATGATTCCATAAAAGAAATATTTCACGGGATCAGTGGAATGAAAAAGTAACGGAACCACAGACTGAGGGAGGGAGTCCTCCTCTGAATTTAAGGCCTCCCTCCTCCCAACCCTCCACTAAGCCGCATAGGAGCACAAGTTTCATTTGAAATGTATGAATTAACGAGAAGAATGCCCCCCTCCAAAAAAAAACAGAAATCTTACAAATGAATTCAAGCTCGGAACTATTTTTTTCTTACGAAACTCGAACCCTTCCCTCTCCAAATCCTCTCCGACAATGTTGTTCTAGGGCAATAACGACCCTCTCAAATCGCATATAAGCTTAAGACCCTCTCCCTCTCGGGGAAAGGAACTCGCAAATAATTGGGCCAGTAATACCAGCTTGATCTTTTCATTCCGTTAATTGGCATCCGAAAATGTGATGTCTGAATGAAAACAACCCTCAGAAGTCTCCCCCGAGTATTAAATCGGGGAGGACGGAAACCCCTGGATTTTCTCTCGAGGCCACAACACAGCATATTCCGAAATTAACAAATCCGAAAGCCCGTGTATCATTCACAATTTACAGGCGGTGTCTCCAGTGGGCATAATTGCCAGTTAGCTTAAATAGAGAGGAACCCGATGTTTCCACAGTCTCTCTTTCTCTCACCCTCATTCGCCTCTCTTCCACCTCGAATTATCCCCATGGATACGCAAAAATTAGTCACGCACAGCAGTTTGGTCGCCACCCTTTGCTCTAAAAAAAAACACAGTTTCGACTCGCCGGCGACAGGACACAACCGCGACGGACTCGCTTAAAACTATGTTTCCAAACACTCCCGAGAGAGAGGGCGACAACAGCATTACTTCGCCGCGCGCTGCATAAAGGCAGGCGGCAGCGAAATTGCGGCCGCACTCTTATGCCGCCAAAATTTCGGGTCGCGGAGCAAAGCGGGCGGAGCCAATTAAAGACCGCATCCAGCGATACTGTTTCCAGCCAATTTTACCTCTCGAAAAGACCGGGCTATCACCAGCAACACCATTACAAACGCCGCCCTTCAACCCCGCACGAACGTTCATATATTTTCCACCCGAAACACGACCCCGTCCGGATTAATAACGTGATCGGCACTTTCCCGCTCCGCTGAGCGCACGAAGCATTACGAGGATCCAGCGGGGGGGGGGGGAGCGTGAATTCTCCTATCGAAAAGGTCGTGAAGGCTGGGAATTGCTCCCCGTTCCCCCCACGAGGATTAGCGAGAGGGAAGGGGGGTGAAGAGGGTGGAGGCTGGAGATACACGTTGGATCGGCACAAGCGGATGCGGGGTTATCACCGCAAAACAAAGCGCCGAAGCGGAGGGTAGAATCGAAATTTGGCCACGGTTCGCTTCCCCGCCATGAGTGTGGGAGAACTCCGATATCCATTCACATACTCATGAGAGACCAACCGCAGGAAAAGGTCCATTTCGTGATGGCGGGAAGATGGAAAGACCACATATCGCATAAAAATATACATATATTTCTCGTAAAATTGAAATGTGGGGACTGTGAAGGATGAAGATAATGATATTGAAAGTAAGAGGGATAGAGGTAAGCGACGAGACAGGTGCTGGCCACGCAAAGAGAAAGAAAGTGAGGGGCGCCAGAAAATTCAAGTAAGATATTATACACGGATGGAGGATGAATTTAGTAGCTACGGAATGACGAATGCCGTGAAAGAGAATGTAACGCCATCAAGGAAAAAATATGAAAAGAACGGGGGGTCCACGTCGGTAATCGGTATGGCCAGGTAACCCAAAAGGAGCCTACCAAAATTAAGAATGAAGTAGATAGTTTTCATCACAACTAAAGCATTTCCAAGGATAATAGGTAACTATTATCGCACCAGAATAAAGCATTCGTACTGAAAAGCACCTACGCTATAATGTCAGATCTAGAAAGAAGAGCTAGAAGTGCATTAGTAATGACTACTCTTCTAGCTAACGCCCATTCTCGGCATAGTAACTTGATTGATATCATATAGAATAAGGGTACCTTGCTAAAGAAAAAATGTCAAAAACCTTCAAATTAAATCAAGTTACGGCACCTTACAAACTTACATATTTGGATCACGATTCACAGGAAAATAGGTTTGCAACTGGGGTGTCTTACCTGAAACAAAGAAGAACAAATATTATAAAAAGTACGGCATTATTTACTTACGTTATCAGAGTAGAATAGTAAACATCTCAACAAGTAACTAGCAAAAAGGCAAGGTGAATCTCAACAAAAGAGAGTAATTGTTAATTAGAGATCAAAATAGTTCAAGCAAATGCTAGTTAAACTAAACTTTCCCTAAGGTCTTACAAATAAATGCACAAAAAGCGAACCCTAACTCGATGACCCACAAAAGTGGTTCTACAGCTCAGAAATCTAAAATATTATTGCTAAAGTATAACTAGTGAATATAAATTTAATAGTCAAATACAAACAAATGAAAGGAGAGAACGTACTTGGAAAAATCTTCTTTAGTGCTATGGGTTTTCCTAGAAAACGAGAATCAACTGACACCAAAGTTCAGGTCTTGGAAATACGTAAGGTTTATTTATGGCTCAAGTTTCAGGTCGTAAGTTCTTATCGTAAGTCACCTCATATGTAATGCAATGCTGTTATAAGATGAACTACTACGACTATCTATGTCCAGAATTCTGTGTAACAATACGATTCCATCACTACTTTTTCCTCTCCATCACAATTTTTAGCTTTGTATTTTTCTGGAAAAATCACATTCATTTCCTAATGAATTTTCAATAGTCCAAATGTCAAGCGACGCCTGTGCAATGAACATTAAAACCGACTCACTGGCTAATTAACGTTTCCTGCCGACTGAAAAAATGTTTAACAGGGCTCTACATTCAAAGTTTTCCTATAACATTTTTATTCAATTTAACCTTAACCACCGGAAGCAAGACCAATATTTCAAATGGGCTAAACTAGTGATATCAGGAACAGATAACGTTGGAGAAAGGAAGATGCCATTTGACATACATATGACAACTTGATACCATTTTGACGGCCTGTGGGATAACTCTTGGTTACGTATGAAAGAAGTGATTTCACTGATAATGATAATCAACAAAAATCGCAATTAACAGTACTTAAAGTAATTCTTCTCAAATGGGTATCCAGAATCTGTCAAGAGTCCAGAGCAAACAATGACCCTCATCAACATGGGAACTGCTTCATCGAAACGAGATAAACAATACCCGATGGGATCAGAAGGATGTATAAATCTTCCCTAATTGGCGTTGTTTCTGTTTACTATCTCCCAATTCAATTCAAATGCAGTCAATCATACCTGTCCCTTACACTACATATACCTCATCTTTCACAGCAGGAAGTCTTTGAAGTGATGCAGATCGGAATTTAGAGAGGAAAGAAGATTAAAACACTTCATCAGAAATTGTGGCAACATCAATCCTCACTTTTTGACGAGTTTCAGTTTTAATCTTGTTCAAAAAACAAAAAAAAACACTCTTGTTGAGAATCAGTTTGTTGTGGTGACCAGAGAGCTGCCCACCCAACCCCAGTGTCCGGGTTCGTATTCTGGCAGTGGCAGAGATTTTTTATCGGTTCCCAATTGAGTGCTTTGTAAAGAGCAGTTAAAAGAGTTCAGTACTCCGTCCGTCAAATGGGTCCCCCCCCTCCCGCCCCACCTTTCGCTTGTTATTAATACTCCCCAGTAACGCTGGGATACGTAAGAGATGCCATGACTATTCGAGGACCGCTTATCGTACATGGAATTCGGCGACGCCTCTTCGTCCGCACACGTTACATAACCGTCACTTTATCGCGCAATCTCGAGAGGAAATACGAGGGGGTGGGGTAGCGATGCGTACGCTACGAATACAAAGGAGCATGTCACGGCATTTAGAATATTTTCACGGAGGAAGGGAAGCTTCCAGCACCTTACAGGCAACAAAGAAACTCATACATAAGAGGCAAATGTTCCATTCCCACCCAAATACCCATTACAATCGATGGCAGCTATCATCGCATGTGAATTTCTCCTTCCTGTCTATTATGATATTAGGGGATGAGACCGATCGCTAAGATTTTAAGGGACGGAGTACTCTACCTCAACTGCCCTCCACATGGCACACAAGCAGAGACCAGAAGTCCACTGAAAACCTTTTAGAACTTCTACAGGACCAGGTGTTGTTAGTAAAGAAGAAACTACATCTATTCAACTTACTCTTTTTCATTGAGTCAATAAACAGTGAATTTAAATGAAATTCATGAATATTTTAAGGACTGTCACTTTCATAGCGACCCACAGTTCCGGACACTTTCGGAACGTTTAGAAAAGTTGGTTTTCAGTGGTTTGAGTCAAGCAATTCGATGAATTCACGATAGTTCTCTTCCCTTCTTCCGTAAAAAATACGGGCATATATTTGTAAACAAATAGCAAAAAGTATCGGAGAGAAGATTTAATATTTCAATAGAAGCACTCAAAGATAATTAGAAAAAAAAACTTTTCTCATATAATTGGGTAAAATTCGGGAAGCATCCGGGGGCAACCTCGAGTCCATTTACGTTCATGCATAATCAAATAAAAACGATAAAACCGTCCTTGGCATTAATCAATACCAAAATTCTAAACCAAAGAGCGCATCTTCGAGGGCACATGCGAGGGCACAATTCCAAGTAAACAACAGCCATGACCACGAAAGCGCATCTTGAAGGAATCTGGAATAGGATTTCGACGGCGTTGACTCCACCAGATGATTCAGGGCCAGTCATAAGCGCAGCGACAGCCGGATTACTCACGAACGTTGTCTGAGATGAGTAATCAATTACCTATAATCACGCTAACGAACAAAATCCCAATATGTGGAGGGGAAGTCTAGCACAAGAAAAGCAGAAGATAAAATCTATTCAAATGAGTATAATCGAAAATGAATGTTATGAAGTTCAAAACGGAGAGGACCACATGATACGACAGAAAAATTATTAAACGATATGCGCAGCATTCAAAATCCCCGAATGGCATTGAATTAATGTCAGTGATCCCATGTCTGAACAAAAGATAGAAAAAATAAAAGAATGCCCTTGTAACTAAAAGACGTAAGTATGGGCAAGGATAAAAAAAATGGAATATAAATAAAATACAAAAAAATAGAGTGCGGTACAGTTTAAAGGAGACCAATGACCCATGGTTTCAGTTACTGTGGACTGAAATAATGGGGTTCTCAAAAACAAGGAAGTGAGAGAAGGGACTAGGGGAGAGAAGGAAGACGTTATGCAACTGGAATCGGAGATGCAAAAAATCGAAGAAAAGAAAGCAGCAGTAATTAGCGTGACGCATTCGCATGGGCACGACGGCCCCGTTTCCCCTTCGGCCCCAACGAGGCCGCAAGGAGGTCTCCTCTCTCTCTCCATCCGAGTCATCAGCTCCCTCCACTCTCGCCGGCCGCCCGCTAACACACTTAAACCACCGCACTCTCCGACTGAAGGACGCGTCTCTGAAGGACTCTCCCGAAGACGGACGCTCCCCTCTCCCTTACCCTCCTCACCCTCACCTCCCGCAACACGAGATTTCGCCAAGACGAGGCTCGGCACGAGGAGAGAGACTCATTCAAGAGGAGTTGAGGAGTAATTGGCCGGTGAAATACCTACACTGCGTCCTACGCGGACTTGAGGCTTTCCAGTTCTCCAATTCCAGCATGTATGAATGTGTCGTAAAATTCTATCCATTTCACTTCCCAAAGCAAATATGAACAGTGGAAATGTTCAATAGATAACACGTAATGCAGTTCTCCAATTCCCGCATGTATGAATGTGTCGTAAAATTCTTTCCATTTCACTTCCCAAAACAAATATGAACAGTGGAAACGTTCAATAGATAACAAATGATAATGTATAACACAAGAAAAACTAAATAGTCACCTCAAACTCCAATAATTTTCAGGGACATACTATCCTTTTATCCTTCACAACCTGTGACGGATGTGAAAGAGATGGAAACTTTGATAAGATTAACCGATAGAGGAATCAAGTGAAGACCTGCACCAAACCAATCTTAGGATTGCTGACCTGTGATGATGGTACTACCTTTTCATTCTGAACTAAATTTTGGGAAACGAAGGATAACCCAAAAATATCTATACGTAATGTTCTTCAAGAAAATAGGAGAAGTCATTACCAAACGAACTTTCTAATCTTACACCTATTCCGGTTTCTGAGGAACAAGTTCTCGCAACACCTACATAACGAAACCGAGATAACCGAGGTATAAGAATTGGGACAGTCTCAGAACCTCATTGCCTGACACTCCCACTATCCCTTTAATGGTCATCGGAACTGCAGTAACCCCATAAAATGCCACACCGAACGGTACATGCATTCTTTCGATGTGCACCTCCATCTCAAATACCCAATCCTAAAAATGGGAAGTTAAGCTCTGGTATCCTTGTCACCTTTCATTAATAGTAATCTAAAGCCGATTCTGGGCTTCATTCCACTCTTCCTTCCTCCGTACACTTTCCGTCCTTACACCGTTCATACCTATATGATTTTTCATGCCTTTATGTTCGGGACAATCATGAAACTACGGATTAGATGCGGAGGATAGGGTGAGGAGATCATTCAGCTCTCATTTTTGCTGGACATGTCGAAAGAGAAAGTGACCTCTTCCGGATACGAATCCGGGACTTCCGGTACGCAGCATAAGGCTATAGCGACTACACTACCACACGTCAATCTATTATTATTCCTTCGAAATTGGAACTGTACTCGTAACGAAAGCTGAATTGTAACATAACACCAAATCGGCATAACATTCGTATCGAAATGCTACGCAACGAAAATCATACTATCTAATGCACGACAGCGCTGTCGCAAAGCTGAACAGAAGCGCGCATACCTCCGCGCGCTGCCAAAAGGAAAATGACTCCCGCGGGTGGAGACCCATCATTTATTCAAATGTCATTTCGGTGTCGGAAGGCGAGGGGGAGGATGGGGAGAGGGGGGGAGCAGCTGGGAGGGAGGGAGCGAAAGGGGAGAAGAGAAGGAGAAATGGAACAGGGGAAACGAGGAAGTCCTTGCTCTCCCACCCAGAAGCCCAACCTCGCAGGAAACTCACGAGACTTTTTCCTCCCTCTCATTCAAAAACTCCGGGGAGAAGCAAAGCAAAGGGAGTTAATGTGTGTTAGACAAGAAAGAATGCTGACCGTGGAAAGCCACTTTGATTCGGAATCCCTGAGATTCCCACGGTGTGATACACACCATTAGGAGAAATAAAACCGTTTAAATAATGACAACGGCTGCAAGTAGATCTAGAATTATTTATTCAGCATGAGGAGGTGACTGATGCGTATATTTCTTACCAACGATTTTGATCGGCAATAATAACTGCCGCTGATTCACCAACTTATCTCAATTAACTTAGTCTAAAACTTAGATGGGTCGGAGTCATTATTTCAATAGCTATGGGAAGCTCAAAGAAAACTTAGTACCTGATATGTTTTGAAAAAAGCCATTTTGCTACTAAAATTTTTATCGAAAGAGCCGGTGGGAAGTGACCAAAAGGTAAGATAATTCTTTCCCAAAAGAAGACGTTGGGATAAGATTGATTCTTTAGGAACGGAGAAAGAGTGGAGAGATACTGGCGTCAAGTCAGCCTTCTTAACGCATTGTACCGAGGGGCCATGTCTTGAGTTTCTATCAAGAGGATAGAATGCTCTCTTTGATGCTGTTGTTATTAGTAGACAAAACTGACGGCCGTAGGCGGGTACGGTGGACTTTTTGGGAGCAGGGGAATATTTGCGAAAAGCCTGGCGTCAGCATTAGCATACTATAAACAATGGGTCAAATTCATTACACTATCCCATCTTGTTATGCCCTCTACACAGCAATTCATCAGCAAAAAAGTTTACACAGATAAATATCCGCTGCTGCCTCATTTTGAACAGGGACCGGCGATACGAGAGCGTATTTAACACCCAACATGACTTGTTATTTCGCTATAGTAGGAGTACTCATGGGTTTTAAGTGCGTCTGAAACTACAAAAATGTCAAGTTTTCTACTCTCAGATACTAATACTAGGAAAACCAAAACGTCCATACTCGCGGAAGGTTACGAGCCTGCAAGTTACCATGTCTGAACGTCACAAACTTCGTTACCGCGGTCAACATTCTCGCCGTAAATTGTATGAAAAGTTACATATGTAATTCGAGTGAAGTGAGTGGCGGAATGTTAGGATTCTGCTGACGTAAATTGAATAAGTACGTACATCTTTTTTCTATTCAAATTATTTTTTTTTAAAGTTGCAGAACTTTCATTTTAGTATCCGGTCTCTTTTTAAAAACTCTTTGCCTTCCCTTTTAGCGCCTCGAAACCCTCTCCGACACTCCACTTCCAGCAATCTCCGCCTCTCGAAGTCTTGCCGTCCCGCAGCCTCTCAGAAGAGCATACGGAAATAGACCTGACACTCCCCACAACTCTCTGCCTGCCCCCACTTTTCTCCCTTCGGAACTCGGAAAAGAGAAGAGACCCCTCCAACTTCGTTCCCATCCACCGTTCCA
Organism: Platycnemis pennipes; assembly: GCA_933228895.1. Classification (NCBI taxonomy): domain Eukaryota; kingdom Metazoa; phylum Arthropoda; class Insecta; order Odonata; family Platycnemididae; genus Platycnemis; species Platycnemis pennipes. The sequence goes on from OW121849.1 coordinate 43,344,673, forward strand.
AGACGCGCAAAGCCGCGATTTCGTGCGGCTAATATCTGAGAGGGGGATGCCGGCAGGGAAGGAGATGGGGAGGGAGAGATAAGGCGCCAGCGAAGCGCCATTATACTGGAGGCGGATCCGTCGCGCCCAACGAGTGGGCCGGTGACGTGCGCCGACGTCATTAACTTCCCTTACGGACTCCCACGAATCTTGAGCAATAACAACATAAACATACACACGGCAGTTTGAAAAAAAAAACGGTCGGGCAACTTATTCCAACTCAACTAATTCCATAAAAATCAGTAGTGGACCTAGCGTCTAAGTTAGAGAAAGATTTGAGATAAGAAATGGTCGTTTGGCTGCCGTGGCCTCAAATCACCTTTCATGAAGTTTGATTCACTTCAAGTAATTTACTCCTTATTTAAAAATAGCCTGAAGAGTACGTCATCAAGCTGTTCAACCCAAGCAGCAAATGGAATTCCGAAAGTTGTGTGACAAAGAATGAAAGTCTCAACTTAATAATGCATGCACAACAAAATATTTCTCACGGCTTTCGATCATTTCAAACCAATTTCCTAATTCTTTACTTGCCCAAGACAATTCGTAATTCTAAGAACACAATTACGAAACATTAAGGAACTTTGCTTTTACAAGACTATACTTTTATCATTTTCAAATTTTCGTGATTGTTTTGAAAAAATGCTTGTACAACTATAAGTTCCACTAAATATTCACCAAAGACATAAGAACATTACATTTAACGCAGACATGAATCGATGGATTACTTAGGTTACACGCCAAAAGTCGGCAAATAAAAATATTCACACAATTCAATTACGCATGACCAGACATTATTCAATGAGCACAACGCCTAAGATTTAGAAACCGAAGATGAATATGCCTAAATAAGGTCAGCACTTGGTCGGATAAAATAAATAAAGAATACCGGCAATTGAATTCCACTTGACAATGAAACTACGAGACAAAGAAACTCGTATTTAACCTGAAAATAAAAAATAAAAAAGCCAAATGCGACTGATTTTAAGACTATTTGGGGAATTGAAAACATGGAAACAAGTGAAAAGAGAAATATATTTTTACTATGGCCAATGCTTTCGGTGGAACGCTAAAATGTTTAATTCCCAAACGTTTCACTCGGAATTTGTTCTTGCTTGTGGCTTAATCTCGCCACAAATGAGGATTGATGATGATTTTGGATGAGCTGAACTTGAGGTGTATTGAAGAGAAGATAAATTCAACACAAAAAGATAAAATGAGTTATTTCTTTATTATTCAATTAAAGACAAATATACCACAAAGTGAATTATTACTTTTGATTGACGGTTTTTCACTCCCTATGGCTACCGAATCCACCTGCACTGCACCTTACAACAGTAAAGGATAAATTCGGATGCAATTATGAGATGATCTTGCCAGGTTACAGAGCTTACGGCATTCGTTTCCATGCCCCCAAAATTATTACCCAATTTCCAACTGAACTGCCAGGTCTAATTTTCAACAATGCATGTAGGTTGAAGGCATGCGAAAAATTCCTGGATTTTTCACATGGGAACACTTAAAGCCAATATTTCCCGCACGTAACAAGTGCATTAAATTCTCGAGTCAGCAGTGAATCATCCTTGACATTGACCCGGTCTCTCATTTTCACGTCTTCCCTCTCACTATTATGAGCAATATCAAATCCAAATAACGGCTCCAACAACCAGCGCATCGAATTCTCAGTCAACTTCACCCATAAATGTAAGAAGATACTTTGAATACGCTTTGAGGTTTCAACCATTTGTATTTTTGTCAGGCGGTACTAGTAGCAATCCGCACTACAACAAACTACTCTTACATCCAACAAGTAATAAGAAAATGCAGAGGGTACGTAAAGAAATTTACTGAACTAAAATCCCGCTTAAAAATCAAAAATAAATTTGAAGAGCACAACAAAAACTCATGTTTTAATATCTCTCACTAGCCAATTTAGTTAAGGTTTTAATCGAATTTTTATGTCGAAAAAATAACATTTCATTCTCCTCTTATGAAAAGCACTCGAAAGTTATGAAACTAAACGCCGTTCGCAATCTGAATTGAAACCTACGAAATAGTGCTACTGAAAATATTACCACCTGGTGAGTCCAACTAACCAGCGAGGATGAAGAGATTACTTTGGCCGGATTCCCTCAACAATTTATTTTCAACATAGATAAAACCTGTAGCGAAAAACTATCAGAAGACAGTAGAACTAATGACGCCAATCATTCGAGGGCATAAAAAAACAACCACATGACAACTTTCGGTGAAATGCAATCTTCATAATTTTACATGTTTGGCGCAGGGTAGAATGGTCAGGGAGAGGACGAGAGAGGAGAAAACTGCGACGGAGGAATGAGAACCCTGGGGATAATTTCCATGAAAGGGTTCAGCGGACGGGTGTCAGGGAGGGTCGTGGACCCTCTCAGGAGGAAGAGAAAGAGGAAAAGAAAAACGCAAGGGAGAGTGGGAGAAAGTGCGTCCAAGCTGAAGTGTGAGAGGGTCAAGAAGGAAGAAACTCGACCCCAAAAGCACCTTCGCCCGGACATTCCGAAGGCAGAAGAAAGCGGTGAGAGAGGGAGGAGCCACTAATGACTTCAGATGGACAGAAACGAAGAATCGCGGTCAAGACGTAAACAGATCTAAAAGAGCATGAAAGTGAGGCCCAAAATTACACTCATTTTAAATAGGATTGAATTAACAGGCGTATAAATACTAGAGTTACACTGATCCAATCGCGGTATGCACTTACTGCGACTGGAAACCGTTATTTTTCGGAGTAATCCTCACCACGGAGTGCAGTTATCTTTCACTGAAAATCCACGATATAATTACTATTATTAGTCTTCCAAGGTTAAAGTAGGTTTAGATGGACCTACCACTCTTCCCACGACCGCTATTCTCCATATGGTGTGCTTCTTATATTCCACATACTTTCTAACCCCCACTACATCATCCAAACTACCCGGTCTCCTCCTCCTCCATCCATACCAACATTCGTTCCTCCATCACGCCCTCTAAAAAAATGCAAGCCCCTGACAAAAAGCGTTTTCCTTTTCAGAAGGCGAAGCCTACGAATGTACGACCACTTCAGGCTTAAATGGGTGTAAATTGCGAATTGGATTGCATGGCATAATAATTTTCCGTCCATTCCAAACATAAGAGAAAATAAGCATCACACACTGCCATCGTCGTATAGCAACGAGCTTAATACAAAGAGCATTTTAGACCACACAAGCTAGTGGCGGGTAAGTGGCCCTCTTGATGATGACGAGTAAGGAATAAAACTGATGAAGAGAATTTACAACGAAATAGGAAAATTACCGATTTCATCAAGTTAAAATTAGCCAAAATTCAAAAATATTGATTCACCTACAATTAATTATTCTAAAAAAGTACCGTTAATACCTCTCCCGGATCCCGGGATATTTTGCGGCGAAATGTTTTAGCTATGAAACCAACCAGACATTTTTTTAAACACCGAGTACGGCAAAGATCACAGATAAATACCCACACAAGGCACTAATGACATTTATGTTCCTCTTCCATGGAAAAATACTCAGGGTCGTCCAAAACCAATTTTTGTCCAAAGAAAGATACCACCCTTACATTTATGTACAAAATGAATATCCAGTGGTTCCTTTTTTCTCGCGAGGAAAGTAATACGGGCACATTTTCTCCGCACAGAATTCCGCACGCAAAAAAATTACGCCAGTTGGATCACCACGGACACCCGCATGACCGCTATTTTTAGCCGTGCCCTCGCAACGCTGCCGCTTCCACCCCCACCGACGCTTGGTCGCATGGGAATTAGCTTCCATGCGAGCAATACGGGAGGAATCTCTTTTCCCGACCCCATCAACCGAGATTATCTCCGTTTTGCCTTCATGATGGGGCGAAGTAGGCAAACTAGGCGAAGTATACTGGAGGGATAAGGAAACACTCTCACCGCTGTAGTTGATTTCTTAACGGCCAAATTTCAACGCATGGGGAAAGCATTATGTGCTGATCCATTAGATCTAAGATTTTTACAAGCTATAATACAACGAAAAATACAACAGAAAAGTGCGCGACGATTAATAAGGACGCGACTATTAACAAATAAGGTTTCTCTGAACACATCAATATAATTATTGGGCTTATTTCCTCAAAATTAAATGACGCATGTCTTCGGAAATCCTCTATCTGACCGCATAATACACCGCTAACTAGCACTGGAATTCCATCACGAAACTATTATCCAGACTGTCCCTCAAAAAAATAACCATTGTAGTACTTAAGAGAAAAAAATGCACAGGAATGAATTTGTAATTCTGAGTGGTCATTGATCGAAGAGTAAAGGTATTAGCACTTACTGGAAATTTATAAATCCTCACTAATACTTTCTACCTTCCTTTTCCTCCATGTCACTCAGTAACTGTTTACGGCCAACTGTGTGGAACCTATACAAATCTACCACAAAACCTGAAGGAATAGAAGGTGAATGTCTACATACATTTATCATATTTTTGCATGACCATTCAATAGCGAGACCCGCACCATTAATGAAATTATTTTCTCACGATATATTCTACGCTACTGCGATTCATCTGTTATGAAAATGCCCACGTCAGTTTAAAAACATGGAATTCTGGATAAGCGATACAGAAGAGAGACAAGGACAGCTGAGTATATTAGGAATTATCTATATCTCTGCAATGACCAGAAAGCCGGCGCAAGGTCGTATGGCAAGGGCTTTAGGTCACCAGCTATGAAAGATGAGAGAGAAAGAAGATAAGAAAAGGAAGCTGTGTTTGGGTGAGCTTTTTCTCGATACGGTTGTTAATATAGCGAGGGAATAATGCATTCGACTATATATTTCCCTATCTCTTAGATTTTCACTATTATCTGCACTCATATATAAAAAATTTGAACACATTGGGGTCAGGATTACTTTTTCATTATCCTAAGGAAAAAAAACTTTATAGCAATTTTATACTCAAATCTTGTAGCCTTCAGTGACTTTCTTCGCAGAATTTGAAATTGAAGGAATAATGCTCAAGTATATCTCACCTAGTTTTTCGACGAATCACATTAATCTCTCGAATCAAAAATCCAATTCTGATCTATCCAATTTCTCGAATCACTTAGATTCAGGATCTAACATATTTTTCCATTGCATTGCGCTCCGAAAGCCCAGGCGAGGGTGAATTTGCGATGGAATTGGGGAGAAACTCTCGCATTTGTGTCCTCGTCAGCGTGTGGCTCCTTTACTGTCGTCTCCAGCAGCAACTTTCAATTTGTAGAAGCTTTTTGAGGATGCGGATGCAGCGAACGAAACTTTGCAAACCCTGTGCTCGCTTCAACTTCATGGTTCCCTTACGTCCTATTACAGTTGTACGATTAAAAAGAATCGAAGCGGGAATCCTTCATGTCGACAATGACAAATATACATGCAACATATATAGGACTCGCTAGAAATAACTCAAACAACTAGGAGATAGAAGGATCGAGAGTAGAGCTACGTCAAACCAATATTTTAAGAAGACATTTCACGACTAAGTAGTGAGTGTGTGTAAATGCTAATGCATTCGTGTACATATGCAAGACTCGAACGAGATATACGGAACGAGAAGTGAAAGGTATGGATTTATTTTTTTAATTTTTTTGGTCAATTTTTTGTAAATTGCCCATCCGCAGTCAGGAGAGGAGGTGGAGACTACTACTGTGCGAGCGAGGGAAGTCGGGGAGGGAGCGGGAAAGGAGGTGTGGTAGGGGAGATACTTCCGTTTCGTTTGACACCCGCGGAGGATGTTCACTGGGAAGTGTGGGAGGGGTTGAGAGCGGGAGGAAGGAAAAACTGTTAGAGGGGGGCGTAAGGCTGGAAGACTCGAGACGGGGAGAGAGAGAGAGAGAGGCTGAGGCGAGCGAGTGTCCTTGGGATGGAGAAAAAGAGTGAGTGAGTGTGTGCAGGACGGAGGAAAAGGATGCGAGGGTGGAAGAAGAATATGGGAGGAGCAGAGACGAAAGGAAGAGACAGGATGCGACGACGACTGAGGTCAAGCACACGAGCCGCGCTAATTACCAATTTCTCCAGCTTGGCGCTGCTTGTGTGTCCTTCGTTTTTCCGCTCACTTAATGGGACACGACTTAGTCGGCGACTAGGAAGGCGACTCGAAATATTTAAGGCGTCGAGTTATGTCATTCTTGGGCTAGATGCAATTCCCAAGAACGCTCAGAGGAGTCGTCCTGTATCGGCGTGTGAAAATTAAATACCTTTACCTCCATATGAAGAGGATTCTACCACCACACTAATCACTAACAGCGACCCAAATATTCATTAGATATAGCGATTGAAAAGAAAAAAACTTAGATGTATAAGCTAGGGTTACGTAATTAGATTTGCGTCACAGAATATCTTGACAAGTGATTAAAGCGTACATTCACTTGAGACAAATACAAATTTGCTGTACTACTGACACACGAGGAAACTATTTCCATTGCTCTGAAATGTTTAACCGGAAATGCAACTCTTTTACCTTGACTATCTCAGCGTTAAGATGCCTTTCGCACCTCACAGAAGAATCAAAATTTTCTCGCCCGAAAATTACGTCTTGTAGAGTTGAAATAGACACTGAAGCTACATCAAAATCAAGATAGATTGCAAACAAAACATTTCAACGACGATTTCACCTCTTTAATTTCCAAAAACATCGTACAGTTGACAGGTCAATAGAGAATTCTGATTTATTCTGGGAAAGCCTGGATGGAAACGGATATTATGTTATGAACGCTTTCTTAACTACTCTACTCGCACAGCATATAGCACTTCTTTAGTTTTGAAATTTGCACCCGGAAAAACCGGATTTCCACAGATCGTAACCGATAAAATGGCCTAATACAAGAGAAGCCTGGACCCTAAATGAGTATGAACGTGATAAATCACCTGCAGTCCTTTCGAAGACTTGAGACAACTTGACAGGACAATTACCGTGACGCGATGGACATCATGAAAGGCTTCTCTTCTGGTAATTTCACTGCATCGATGACAACCTATTTCAGCTCATATGGGTGAGTTTTCTCTCAGCTGAGTACCTCCGCGCTTTCCCGGTAATTAAATCATTCACTTAATGTGCGCTTTGATGACAGCAGAGAAGATAGCACAATTCTATTATCATACATCAAAGAAGAGAGTCTATAAGCAACAAATGATGGCTTTACTCCAGGCTGTTTCTCATCGGGTTCATATTACACATCCGGGAAATATGCGACCGAGAGAAGAGAAAGTTAGGATTTATAAAAAGAGTACTTGGGACATGTGATGAGAAGACAAAAGAGCGATGATACATTTCACTAGTCAGGCCCCACCTTGGGTATGCAGCCAGTGTATGGGATCCGAATGAATTAGGTTTGATCAGAGAACTAGACAGTGAGCAGCGTAGAGCAGCTAGGTTCGTTACAAGGTGTTACGACAAGTTAAGTAGCGTTTCAGAATTAATACAAGAATTAGGGTGGGAACCATTATTAGAGCGTAGGTTAAGGTACAGATTAAATCTATTAGAGAAATTTCAATCGGATAGCTTTACTGAAGAAATTAGGCACATATTAAAAAAACCAGCGTATTATGTACCATTCGTATTCGACCAGATAAATAAGATTAGAGAGCTAGATTGTCGTAACGATAGATTCAAAATGGCATTTTTCCCCCGTACTATAAGAGAACAGAATAGGCAGCATAGCAAAGGGATAGGAAGGTGAAATATTTTTGAGTAGCCTGTAGTGCATGGTGTATGTATTAACCCCTTAAACACTATAGATACTAACAATCTAGTTGCATGAAACCCTATATTTGCTTGTTTGCATGTTAGTAGTGCATGTTTGGTGATCTTCACCCCGTCACACACCCTCGCGGTGGCTTGCAGGGTATCGTGTAGATGTAGATGTAAATGTACTCCGAATTATAGAGGAAAATGAAGGATTTAACTATAAAAAATTACGTTTAAAAATTTAACAAAACATGTAGAAATGAAACAGACAAAAAACTCACGAAAGTACTTATCATTACATAATTAACACAACATTTTTGAAAGAAGCACAAAAACCATAGTTGTATTAATTATGTCGCTTAAACATCATTGAAGCATGTAATGCGCAAATGTATGATGATAAAGCCCACCCTTTAACATCATCGGCTACGAAAAATCAACTGTGTAAAAACAATTACATGGCTAAGACATACGGATACACAGAAAAGACATTCTCCCTTATGAATACGATTTACTATTAAAAAAAACAAAAGTATAACGCGAGCGCATAAATGATATTATTATAAAAGAACATCTCATTGCTCTTTAATTTTGGCTCACAACCTGCTATTCTACGACTCGTTTGGAAAATTGGCCCTTAATATAGCTAAAACTATTTCTGTTGAAAGCCATTCCGAATTCCTCGTCAATAAACTATTATTTAAACAAACAAGAGTTATACGCAATTTTTCACCGCCCACAAGCCCGGCACATTACAAGGGCCTAATGTATGGATAATTTGTTTCAGGCATATCTTCAATCATTCCCACAAGAGCTTTGAGGAGCTTGAAACCCCCTCCGCGAAATTACCTTGGAAGTAATTGGCTTAATGATAATATTTCATGGGAAATTTTAGAATTAAAATACACTCCATGCTATGATTTCCGTGACATCAACGTGGTCCACTTCCTACAGAGAGAGCTGCAGGACGAGGCCTCCAAGACTTGGTTAAGGACACGGATTGGGGAACTTACGCACTCCTATTTCTTTACAGAAGATAAGCCAAACAAAAGACAATTCCACCCAAACTGTGAAGATTGCGAATATCTAGTCAGAGCGACGCATCTCCGTACGGAATTTGATGGATACCGAGCAGCATATTATTGTTGAAAATCTAAGGAGACCTAGCACAGCCCTACGTGATACCCCGGACAATATAAGAAAGTATAAGAAAAAATAGCAAGAAAACTGCCTCCTACCTTTATATAAATTATAAATGTCACGTGCAGACTACATTGTTGATATTCATGTTTAAGATCCTACATGTTTGGGAAACGAAGCGTAAATAGAGTGGAGCTATATGACCATGACTGTCGGCGGGACCTGAGAACCTTATCCTAATACAACTACTGCTAGGAATCCGCAATGGGAGGAGCCCAGGTAACGATGGAGGGGTGGTTAGGTGCTTTACTCAGCCCCAGGGCCGTCTGCGCAGGAAAAATAAATGATCGGACAAGACCCGGCTCAAAGCTCGCGGAAAAAACCATTACCTTCCTCCCCCCACCCACCGGCTCTCCACGGCACTTGGGAGGAGGAAATGGCACATCCACTTGGTCGGCGTGCGACTCGATTTGGAGGCGAGAGAGAATAGCAAGCGGATGCCGGGAGGAGGTTGGGGGTGGGGGGAGGGATGAAGGTGGATTAGCAATGCGGACGGTGATGATGAAGAGGATATGGGAAGGGGAAATGGGATGAAAAGCAGGCACGAGCGGGTGTGGGGGGGGAGGGGAGACGAAGGGGTAGGGGAGGAGAACAAGGCTGTGCGATTTGGGGATGCATCGACAGGGAAATTTGCTCGATACAGTATCGAGATTTCGAAGACCCTTCAGACGAGATAAGATGTATCACAGGAGAACCTAGAGCACACGAGACGAGATAAGATGTATCACAGGAGAACCTTGAGCACACAACACAGGCAATGTGTTGAGCAGCCTGAGAACTTTCAATGTAACTTTGCTATTTCACACACTATTTATTCATCACCTACACAAAATCCAACGTCTATGAGATCTGATGAGGAGGTGATAAAACATATGACGAGGAGATAGACCGAGGAATTATTAAAAGTGGCAGTGTGGTATTATGAAAAGATAATATTATGCTAATGAAAATGCGAAACAATGCACGCGAAATGTGTAACTGAGGTGGGCATCCACATGGTGCGGATTTAAAAGCCGTAAACAATAAGAAAAGAGCGGGAGACAAATGCACTGCGATGTAAGGCAACGGAAGAAAAGACCTCAAAAAGAAAAATTCAATCCAAAGACGACATAAAAAGTGTGAGAAGGAGCTACGTTAAGACCTAAAGGTACGCTAAATGCCGAGATGGAGTTGAAAATGCAGAAAAGCAGTGAAGAGTGTATTTATTTTAAACGACACGAGAGGAGCTAGAGAGCGTTCGGAGCGGAGGAAGGAAATAAACTGCGGTAAAAAGAACCGAGACAGCTCAGTGCTTGAGAGGCGCTTGCCAGTTATTAAAAGTCGCTCGCGGGACGTGAATGATTCGAGGGATCATACGACAACCTAACTCCAATCGGTGAATAAACTATCCGTTCATTTATCCATTTGAGACTGAAACGTCGACGTTAACATCCAGACATCGATGCATCGACACTTGGGAGGAAATTCAATCTAAATCCTCGATCTGAAGTATCGCAGCGTTCCGGAAGGGGAGGGGGAAACGGCTCTGGGAGTAGGAACAGAAAAGAGGAGTCCTCCTTGAAGAGGGTTTATGGAAATTACTTGGAGGGGTAGAAGGGAAGGAAAGGGGAGGGGTGGCGGGGGAGTTGGTACGGGCTCCGCGCGGAAAGACGTCAAGCACCGTTGACGCTTTCCTGAGAGCGCGGGGTCGTAATGAGGCGGGATTATTCCCCCGTGGCGAAAGGAAAAAGAGAGAAGAAGAAATAAAGAAAGACGACGCCGGAGGAGAACGAGAGCTGGCGGATGAAGAAACGGGCGGGAGCGAGGTGGAGAAGTTTGATACGGGGGAAGTGAGAAAATGAGAGAGCTCGGAAACGCAAGGGTGAAAGGGGAAGGAGGAAAGTCGAGAGAGAGAGAGAGAGGGGGGGGGGGGGGGGTGAGAGCAGAAACAGAGAGAAAGAGAAAAAAATGAGAAGAAAAAAAGTATCTCTCTCTCTCTCTCTCTCCCGACGCGAAGTGGATTGTAATCAGATGTGAGGCGAACGACGCGTACATCTCGGAAGGGACGCAAATAAATTCCCAGAAAGAGAAAATGGAGATAGAGAGTAGAGGAAGGAAGAGGGGTGGGGTGGGGGTGAGGGAACAGATGAAGACGCTCTCTCGTCTTAATCCAGTTTTCTGTTTATTAAAACTCGAGAGCGCAATACACGTGTAATTTCCGGGCCGCTCTCGTGCAGCGGGGAAGGTTGACGTCGATGGATTGAAAGAACTCTCTCAACTAGAAGAAAATTCAAGGCAACGAACGTCGGTGGGAGCGTTCCATCGGGGGGGAGACGGGAGGGAGGAGGGTAAGGGTTGAGGTTGGAGGGTGCGTGGGTGGGTGTGTAATGAATGTACAAGCAGAAATACACAAACCTCTTCATATTCCAATCTAAAGCCGGTAGAACATGGGTCAATTTTATGCTAAAATCGAAGACGATACAGGTGTTACTTCAATTAAGAATAGTAGTCTTGTTGTACGGAAATTGCATGACGTTTTGGTGTTACAATATATTCCGTCACAATGTAAATCACGATAATTCCCTAATTAGCACTTTAATCCGATGACTAACAATACAAAACCTTATGTTTACCGCGACTATTTCTACGATAACACACCTTATATCGTGTCTGTTTTGACTCAAATCAAATAATTCAGCCTTTTGATGCACATATATGCACGCGCAAGAGAAGGAAACTTCCCAATACAATATCATACATTGTAAAGTACGTATCACGGGTTCAGGATTGCGACCGAGAAACCAACCATAATATGAGCGCTGATCATTAAAATCAGCATGTCTGTGGCTGACTATACAATGCAAATTTCTAGAATTTTTTTAACCCAATAGTACGCATTTACTAGATTGTGATTTGACCAAGAAATAATAATGTCAGGAGTGACAGTTGATAAGAAATGACACGCTAGCACCTATTTTTCTTATGACTAGCGAACGCTTGTGGTGGTTCCGATAACCAAAATCAAATAAATGTCTCATTACTCCTTGTAATAATCTCTTTCTTTATTCCCAGCATGAATGTCTTTACTTTCTATCCTCAATAACAGCAGTATAGTTTAGCGATTAGTCACGGTCTTAACTTCGGCGCAGATGTCCCCATTTTCCAATTACACCTGCTAGCGCCATATGTTATGGTTCCCCATGGAAAAATATACAAATGAGTTACTAGAAACGATAAAGGTATACTCTTTCAGATCAATTTTTGGCGCGGATCAACAAAATAGGTGATGTTTAAAGTCGACCCCTGCTGGATAACCGAGCAGCCGTATATTCAGCCTCTCGATCCCCTCATGGGATTGAGAGGGGGAATTACGGGGAGAGAGCGTCGAAATTGCATTTTCTATTTTAAAGCAACCCCAGGGTGCAAAGTGACTATCCGCCGAACTGCACGGGAACACTCCGCCAACTGAGGTGAAAGAGCAAGAAGTGGATTTAAGCTCCATACCCTACAGCTTCGAGCTAAGACTCCTATTTCTACGAAAAATCCAAGCGTCTATTGTATATGACTAAAGACATGCATTGAATTCACGAAGGTTCATGCTACCGTCACAATTCTGTGCCTTAAAACATTAACCAATAAAATGATGGTAGCAGCATCGATATAGTTTAGCGAGATGACGCTGGTCATTAAAATTGATAGAGAAAATTTTGGACATATTCACTAGATATAATACAGCGAAATTTGAAAATAAAAAGCCTTTTTACACAATAAGGCCTTCTCCGACGAAAGAAAATACATCATAAATAAGGCATTTTTTCAAGAAATAAAAAATTTGGTTCAAAAAATGTAAACCGGCCATGTAATAAATAATATTTAAACAAAAACTGACCTGATAATAACACCAAACAATTTATAACACAAAAATCATCATTACAAACACTTCAGCTGCAATTTGGGCATTTTATACGTGCAAAATTCCGGTGAAACAGACTTTCTTCCAATAGCTCTCAACAGCTGTTTCAAACGCAAATATTATCTATTGCTACATGCCAGACTGCTGGTAAATTGATCTCATCAATAAAAATGACTGCGTAAGAAGACAATAACTGTCACATGAATCACTCACGCACTACAAACGTTACAAGTGAATCGCACACTTCCCTTTCATTCACCTCCGCCGTTCAAAGAAAAATAAACCCAAAAGCAAAAACAACTCACGGGGGCAATCGACGAGTAGGTAACGGATTAAAAATAGTAAAATGCTGCAAATATTTAATAACCACCCCCAAATTGCGCGAATAATACTTCCTACATGTCCATAATTAAATAAATTCACAGGGTATAAACCACACTGTTTATTGAGGGACCTAGGTTTTCACAAAATGTGCCATTTTCGAGGTCGTGAATATGATATAAGGATTTGATACAAGGATTATACCAATTATGATTATATAATTATGGTAACAAAAAATCCACAAATGACGCCTTAGTGTTAGTATACTTCCTACGTAGATGGCGTCAACAAATGACGGGTAGTATTATGTCAATATTCCTGATGTACGTTAAGAAATGGTAATCTTCGTTCGCTTGTCTCCCACAGGAGAGATTTTGCGTTCCTCACATTCAGTTGGCACTGATATTCGCATTCAAACAAAACAAGGGTATTATCGCGTACATTTCCGTCGAGACGACAAGAGATTCAAACTCACACGTTGCTTGACAACTCTAAGACGCATCAAAACGAGCCCATTTCATCCGAGCGGGGGAGAAACTTGGATGGGAGAGTCCTTAAAATGTCGTTAACCCCAAATCTGGACTCACCTAACGACCACAATGGCCTATCCCCCTTCCCCCCCATCTCGGAAGAGCGAGAACGCTAAGTGAGACATATGGTAAGACAATGAAGACTGTCATACCCCCCTCCACCCGAACCAAACTCACTCCCTCATTCTCCTTCCATCTCGCCTCTCTCCTTCGATATCTCTCCACCCACACGAACCGAACGTCACCCCCCACCCTCGACCTTTGTGCCATCAGCAGGCGGTTTATACGACTCAAGGACGCGACCTCAAGGAACATCGTGCAGCAGCAGTCAGTCGCCCGTCTTCTTGCGCGGAGGAGCCGTTACCGTCTCTCCTCCGGTTGGGGATGATGAGGTACGGGGGGAGCGGGGCGAGGGATCACGTCGGGGGAAGAAAAAAGAGGTTGGGGGAGGATATTCCCGTGCACCGTTAAACCCAAGGCGGGGAGACGGATGAGGGGGGGGGAAGGGAGGGTTAAAACGGTCGTGCACTCGCATCTACGGGGTAAGACTGAAGGAGAGGAGGAGAGCAGACGTGCCCGCCTTGCAATGTCTCGTGCAGTCCTTCCCATTCGCTCACAATGCACACCGCAGATCCCGGCGCTGGGATAATAATATGCAGGTGGGCCTCCTTTAACGAGGATTGAATATTTACCGACGACATGTCTGCGGTGCAGCGGCATGAAAAAAGAAACTATTAGCTCTTCTCTATTAAAGATAGTTCTGGACACTCCCCACGGCACGTCATCGTACGTGACGGAGAAGTCTCGCTGGGTCGGATCATAAACGGCCAATGGCGGACCCATAACACCCTCACAACGGCAACACCCAACGGGGGACAACCAAGGAGGTTAGCATATCCTGGAGGAGGCATCGCAGCTGATTTGAGAAGCCAGCGGCCATATTTGTAGGTACGATAACGAGCTTGTTAGTAACTTTTTGCAAGCAGCTTCATCAACTTGAACAGAACGATTAATAATGGAATTAATATTTATATTTCGCCAGAGACACAGAAGAAAGTGCGCACACACGCAAAAAAGGGCCAAAATGTAGTTTAAATAGGTTAAATTCGAATCAGTTTTATTAATAAAATTCACTCCTACGCAGGCACTTAGCCAGGACTTCAGGGGCTTCAGCACCCCCACCAAAAATTGGGAAATTTTGTCCCAATAATTTTGTTTTTCTGATGATAATCCGGATTAGACAGCGTATAATTCAAGTGTTTAGTGCCTTGAAACGTGATCACTAGTTTGATACATGTGTATGCTTAATAATTTTTCTTTTCATTCTAATTTGTATGTATTCGTTGAACTTCTGTTCTGGGGCCGGTCAAATTAACCGCTTCATAACAAGGTAATCAGAGAACTTTACCAGTGCGAAGAGATGGGAATGGGTACTGTGAAAGTAAATACCAAGCGCTGAAAATTAAGGGAAGAGATTTGTAGAAAACACTATGTTGGGTACGGAATAAGTGGAGCCTAATCCTTCCAAAGCACCCCTATTCTGTCTTCATTGTCACCTATAGGCTAGCATGCCAAAGCCTACTCCAGTACACTCTAACCTACTTGGGGACAACCAAAAACCGCTCCTCTAGTAGTTCAGGCGACATAATAGATTTCTCGGCTAGGCAACCCGCACCTCGTACCTGCATTGAAGGTCCGCTTATACCTGCCCCTGAGTTGAAAAAATTCGAAACTATGATCGCTATTCATCGGATCGCCCGCGCTAAGGCGACAGCTATTCCACTTCGACCCGGTCAATACGGAGAACTAAACGGAGGCAATAAATCGTCAGGGAAAGTGGCTGATACAAAACACAACCATCCAGCCTATTACGGAACCCACGATTTGTACCTTCTAAAATAGCTGAAATTGGAAGATGAATGGTCGATATCTAAAATTAGCGAGCTCAAAGGAAATGAAGACATACGATAGAGACCGTGGGTATTGTATTTTGGTTATATGGACGCCCGTGGATGTCTTGGGACTTCTGGGATTGCCTGACATCAAGTTTCTCAGTGGTCGAACCGGACCTTTTATGTCATATCGACGAAGTTAATGTCATCATCGATGTGATCGATTTATATGAGCCTATACCGATACATCGAAAACAGTTAGAAATGTGAACTCGTAAGCCCAAGGGTTCAGCCTTTAGGCTTGGAACGACTCACTTCGCCAATTCTGCTTTATTCATTTTGCGTCCACCTCCAGTGACAGTACTTTTACATACGGCCACCGACGGAAAAAGCAAATTAGCTAAGAGAGTCACTAAGCACGAAAGGTTCCGCGTAAACAGTCACGAACACCACCCGACATACGGAGCAACTTCATTTCCGCACGGACTGCCCGGCGCTGACTCTACTTCCAATGATTCACCCGGAAAAGTCTTAATGGCTTATTCAGAATACTTTTGAAATCTCTAGTAAATAGGCGGGGATATACGATTGAAAAAATACAAGAATGCAATATCTACAGTAATTACTTTGTGAATCAGTGATTTCGAGTCGCGGTCACCCACAACAGCATGATAAACCGCTTGGTCAATCAAAGGTAGCAAAGAGTCACATGGAAAAAAATAAATATTTGGATACATCACTTCCATTAAATGTCTCGACTTTATTCGAAAGCAATCTTCAGAGAAGTGGCGCCGGGGAAAGTATTCCTCCACCATGCATCATAATTCTAATGGGATTCACTAACGGACAAAAGTCCTGCTCGGGAATTGAAAGGCAAGATTTATGGAGAACGCACCGAAATGGGTTTCTCGAGGAGAGTCGTTACCGAGGAACAATGGCGCCGGTTGCCACGCAAGGAAAGACGCCATTACGACAAGGCTTACATCCCCACGAAATCAATCTTCCCGCCAACATCTCTCCACCAGCGGAGGCTTATTAAAGGACCGTAATAAACGCCAGCAGCTTCACGTGAATGATCATTGCGGTCTCAGACGACGGCACTAGACTCTGTCGCTCCATCTCCCCTTTTCGCTACGCAGAATTTAAAGCAATGTTATTCAGGAATGGGCAGGGATCTTCTGCGAAGAGAAATTGCGGCCACCTCGTAAGGCCATCTCGTTAAATACGGTAAATTATAAGATACCATGGATTGCATTACAAAGTCGTATTTTTTTTACACAGAGCAATGAAACACTTTAACGATATCTTGAAAACCTGTCTAGCGTTTAGTAGCACTAGTTTTTCGGAAAAGGTGATCAACAGCTGACGTCATTGCGTCACTTAAGGTAGGCGAGAAATTAGGTAGAAATGAAAAGGAGTTTTTCAGGTAGCGGTGGGGTAGGACCTGGCATCGGCATTAGCCTACTCGTAAGGAAAGGTATTAAAGTGTCCAAGACTTAACACGTCCCATCCGACCGACGGAGAACTGAACTCAAACGCTCCACACAATGCATCCAAGTGGAGACTGATAAAAAAAATCTCTGCCACTCGAGTCCCAGTCTTCAGGATGGAAGGCGAGTACTCTAGCATGCATACCTATCCCATCCCCTACCTGGCGTTGATTAGATCTACTGATCATACCAATGTAGTAACTTAGCCGGTCCATCAAAGCAGGCAGTAACAAACATAAGACAGGGAACTTAGAGGATAGAGGAGAACTCGCGTGCAAAAATTCCAGGTATATCCCTGGAATGCAAAGAGTTTTTCTCTGCATTTCTCGATGATTTGATATCATCAGAGCTCGCACCACAGTCCTTTTCCTTTTCCCCACAAAATAATTTCTTTCCATCAGCGGCAGCATCTATATTCGTACGAGTCATACGCATCGAATTGCGTGGTTAAAGTATGGGTGGGGCAACCACATATTGGTGATACTGGCATTCCATCGCAACTCTAAACGAAGATTGAGTGTCTCCCACGGAAATCCACGACTTAACTGTGATTTCTCAATAATATAACAGAATACACATACACCTGTACATCTTTGAGGGTTTTAAAATTCAAAAATCATTTTTTCATATTCCATTTTCTTCACGAAACTGCTGTTTCCAGTTTCCCCCCAAATGTGGTCACATTATGCCGCACTGCCGCCTTCAACGGATGAGGCTACTTCACATATTTTAATTGCAATTAGTCAATTAAGATTCAAGCCGGGATTATTGAAACGAACGGCGAACGCGCTACTCATCCAGCTGATCAAGGGTTGAGGGTGGAATTTTAACCGAGGCCACGGTGACGCATAGCCCCAGGACACACTCTGCGACTCTAATGGCGATAAATTACCGGACCTGCTGCTCGATTCGAAGCCTTAGGACGTAACTTCTGCACTTCTATTCACAGGGTTGGTGGAGTTGGATAGAATTTACTTCTAATTCTACCATTTATTTTACCCTATCTGTCTATTTCCATGCCATTCATTGTATTACGTACTAATCATAATTCATTTTGACTTGAGATTAGATGGCAGAAGGGACAGTTTTTTTCTCAATCTCGCCTCCATAAAGACGTTTTATTATTAATATTGTTAAATTAGTCATCCGATCACTAAAAATGGATAAATAGTCCTCACCACTCCAATGAATGCGAACTGAGTAACGGTGAAGAATGGCATTAACTAGCAGGATAACTGTCCTTTCCGAACAGCCAAGCTGACATAAGAGAAACTATTAGTATCTTACGCGATGTAATTCACCTCAAAAACCTAAGCCTTAACAATATTCTACCCTGAATTCGGTCACGAATATTCAACAGCAATGGACCTACAAAAAGAATATACCTTATAGGAATCCCAGCTTCCTATGTTTCCTTTAATACCTTAGACTATGACCTATCACAAAAACTGCTACAATAATAGTTCTAAAAATCATTCTGAGAGTTTGATATACTAGGTGACACTAAAAGAAAGTCAAGCAGTCGCACCGCCTAAAGATTGAATTCCGCTTCACCACTCGAGAGTGTTTGGCGTAATCCGGACCCATTTATGAGAAGGGAAGATTTTGTCGGAAAAATGATCCAGTTCACTTTAGAACGAAAACTACCTGATCTCTTCTCGAGCAATCCTGCAAGTGCTGGCTCGAGAAAAACAGACGACAATCAAGGTCGAGTGTTCCAGAACGGCCTGGAAATAAAAAAAAAACGGCAGCCTACGTTCCACGAGGAAAAGACGCGCGTCATAAAGATCGGTAGCTGGGAGGCTGTTGAGGCAATTAAGCCACGAGGAAGATGGGTCGAGACATCAGAGCCGGTGGAAGGAAAACAGCTGCTAACGGCTGGACACACGAGTGCAATGGCCGACTCTGAACGGGGGACTATTGAGATCGCAGCTAGCTGCTGCCGCGGACCGCCGCCGTTTCCCTGCAATTTCCAAGCTGCCCCTGACGCAATCCTCCGGCATATGGCCGGCAATTGAATCCTTAGCGTTTCCGACCGGCGAGTGATGAGCCTGAGGAAACTTCCCCTCCACGCCAAAAGGAAGAAGTGCATACATACTCAGCGCAGGACTACCGTTTCTGAGCCGGGGGGAAACCCAACCTTGAAATAAATGAGCCAAAAGATGTGATTCAAATGGCGTTAAGTAGAATACTATGAAATCGTCTTCAAACATCATTATATACCTCATACGATCACAACGCAAGGCCTCCTTAAAATTACGTGATGAAACCGGGTGAGGAGAGGAGTAAGGCGTGAAAAAATACTCCAGTTTTCCTGTCTACCATGGAAAATTCTAAGAGTTAACTCGTCGAAGAAAATTTTTTATTCAATGTAATTTTCGGCAACAAACTAAGGTGTATCTATCAATCGATATTTTCAACAATTACAAAGAGTAACATCACCAAATATCGAATAGATCTATTGTAATTGGCAAGATCATCCATTATTTCGTACGACGTACGTGCGACTAAATGCACAACATTACTACGAGGCATAACTAAAGATTGCTGCCAAAGTGAAACAGTTTCCCTCCGTTTAACCTCAGAACGCTCGCTTCGTCGATTAACGAACATCCTACACGTCGACCTTCTGCAGTCTGCACACGGTGGAAATTGTGCAGCGCCTAAAAGGAGGAAACACAATATCTTCTCAGAATTGTCATGGATTCATGACATGGTCTACTTCCTCAACTTGACATTCTTTTAGGTTTCGACTCGATTTTCCTTTATCGTCTATGACTCAAATTTTTCGTTTCTCGCTCTTTGAGCGTCGTTCCTCCTCAACTCTCGTTTCATTTACTTCAACTCCGAAATTTAGTTTCCCGGAGTACGAGAATGCTTTCGGCTCACTTAAGAATTGTGAGTGGCGTTATGGATTCTTATGTAGGCATCGCGTAGTTTCTCCAATCAGCGAGAGAACTCTAGATGGCCCAAGTTTCTCCC
This sequence comes from Platycnemis pennipes, assembly GCA_933228895.1. Lineage (NCBI taxonomy): Eukaryota > Metazoa > Arthropoda > Insecta > Odonata > Platycnemididae > Platycnemis > Platycnemis pennipes. The sequence continues at coordinate 43,364,743 of OW121849.1, forward strand.
CCGTATTTCTGACATCCTGAGGGTATGAGAGGGAAAATGAAAAGAGTGAGATGCTGGAAACTTGATAACGCAGATGGAAAATCCTTAGTGAAGTCAAGCTCAACTTAAGAGAAGGCTGCGTCTATAAGGCTTAATTCGCTCCGTCATTCGTTCAGCCTTCATTGCACGCCATGCTTTGAGCTCCTGAGGAAGAAGAGGCGGAGTACATCGAAGCAAAAAATCCAAACTCACATGAGTCGACGGGCTGTCCGTCTCCTCAGAGCCAGTTCTAGACGGATGACCGCGCATGGAGGGATCCCCAGACGAGGTTTTCTCCGAACTTAAAATTAAACCATGACTTCAACGCGCCACCACCGTACACGGAACTCGACCAAATTGGAACATGAAACTGACTGCAGAAAGAAGGCGTGAGGAGGTCCGTTAAACACAAACACATCAAATAGTTTTTTCCCAGGATTAATACTATACCTACAGATAAAAAAGGAGAAATTATTAAAAATGCAGCAAGAATGAGAAAAAAATATCGGCACATTATTTATGCCACAGTCAAATGTTTCCTACTCCAGAGCCGGTTAAATGAGAATAAAATCTAAGTGTAATATACACAAATGAACTTCTGCGAATGAAAAGAGCAAAAAAAAACATTATTACTGAGAAATTCAATACTTTTTCCACGTCTTTCCTTTAACTGAGTATCCGTGCGAACGTAGCAACTATTTGAAAGAGCCATTTCGTAATGCCCTTTTCCGATTTTAATAACTTTAGTCTATTTTTCTCAAGAACCATGGTCATAAATAACTGCTTAATGGCTTTTTTGCGTCCATTAATGCTACTGACGAGACCAGCGGCAAGAAAATTACAGTGATAAATTCACGTCTATTAAATATCATAAACTTTTTTGACAGTAATAATGTTCCACAGTATAACACGTAAGTACTGTGCCGCACCAGCAGTGCAGATCGTTCGAGAGGTTTCATAAATAAGTTTTCTTGGAAGACAGCTGCGGGATAGGACATATGAGAAGGCTCATAAAAAGCGAGGAAACCACTCGAATAAGACCTATTCCCTTGGAGTAAATAAACTCAAATAATCACATAAAAATATCCCCGAGAGCAATGTTATTTAAAATCCAATCATGAATTCCCAACCAACATTTTGCATGAAATATAATCTATCAGCGTCCCCGTTGCAGCCGCAGCAGGTAAATTAAAAATATACCTATCAAATATTAAATTCTCCGTAATTACAGCCGATACCCAGATTAATATACATACAAAGTTTTCGATAATGCGACCTGGCTGCAACCGTGGGGTGGATTACCCCGTGGTATGGGCCGTAATATTATTTCAAATCTTTTAATGGAACGCAATACAGTGAATGTCGAAATTAATATGTATGTACTTCAATAGTGGCGTATTTTAATCACTAACAAATACGTACATAACTTAAGGGCTTCCGATAACAACTAGCATCAAAGGGAAGCTGATTTTACAGCTCGATAAAATCACCAAAAGCCTCACAATTTCCAGCGAACGAAAATATAGGAGGCATCATAAAAAGTAATCAAAGAGCAGCACGGCGGTTAAAAACTCCCATCACAAGGACGAGATGCCAAATGACGGCAGGCTGCGCACCAATCGGAGAGGAAAAGCGGAATTCGTGCACCACTACCCCCTCCATTTCATCCCCCTCTCAAACACTGGTCAACAGGGGTAAGGAAAGGGGAGAAGGAAGGCAAAAGAAGGGAGGAAAAAAGGCCGCACGTGCAGAATTGAACTTGTATCGGAATCTCGCTGGGAACACGGGACCAATCCCAATTTCTCGCCGACACTCTTCCATGGTCACTGACATGGTGACGGAGCATGTAGGACAGGAAGCAATTTACCAACACATGAACTTCAAATTGCAGATAAAGTGTCATGCACATTACAGATAAGTATGCACCTGCCGATAAAATAAAATCATAAAGAACATACAGGATAAAATCCAGCATGGAAACCTTATCATCATTTCCATGACCTGGGAAAACTGGACGATGAAAAAAACGTTTCATTGAGGTTTTGAGCAAATACTATGATGATGATCCCACGACGGAAAAGTTGCATTAAGTATAATTTTTACTGCCACTAATAATTGAGTATCGCATTTTACCATCCACGTTAATCACTGATTACTAATATTAATACATAAATTATTAATTTACCGCTGAACTTGGCAGATAAAACTAGTGACTGGTACATCAACACTGAAGATGTATATGTTCAAAAAAGAAAAAGATAGAAAATAATTTAAGGTTTTATTTCGTGAACTTTATTCATTCAAGTAGAGATCGATTTCCTTTTGCTACCAAAATAGAACTACAGCAATGAATAAAGGTTAGTCGTAGAATGGCAGTATTAATAATGTAGAAGTAATGATAATACTGAAAGCTGTCAAGGAGAGTACTGGAATGAGGACTTGGTACTTGGTGAGGAACTTGGTGGACACAATGTGATTGAAAGAGGTAACTAGGTACTACATCATGGTCCTAAGTAAGTTTAGTGAATCATGTCCCCGGAGTGATTAATAACGGAGGCTGGAAAACACCCAATTTAGAATTTACATATTTTACAGCTTCTTGAAGAGTATGGAATCCCTCTCTAGTTTACGACGATAGCGCTTTTAAAGAAAATCATCGGCACGTGTGGCATGTGGATAATCTAAAGAAGAGGAATGAAGAATTCACTCACAAATACCCTTGCATAAGTTTAAAACACCTTCAGTCTCGAGCAAATGCCATCACAAACGACAGCAAGCCGTGGCTGACTGAATTCGAGGAATAAAAATAAGGAGTGAATGAAAAGGAGTAAAGGAATCGTAAGAAAGTTGTCAGGAATAAACGAAAAAAACGAGATACGAGAAAAGAATCGTAAAAAGAAAATCACTTCATTTCTCGCATTTATGATATTTAAAAAAAACTAAACCTTTCATTTCTGTTTACTTAATCCTTATTTTCCGCACAATTTAGCCACAAATTCCACCCGCAATGGGGGCGTTTACTCGGAACCGAAATCGCAATTTTGTACATGAAATCGTTAGATGGAAACGAAAAACGAATTTTAGTGAAAAAATTAATCTTCTAACCACAACCATTCACTCATAAATCAAAAGTTAAAATAAGCAAAAGGTGACGCCCACCGAAAATGCTGCTGCGATAACATTGACGTCATTTTCCTCCCGTCCTTGACTGCTTTCAGGGGAGGGGGAAGGGAGTGGAGGGGGGTTCACGGAAGGTCTGCTCGCACAGATGCTGTCGAAATCGCTCCCATTGGCCGAGTCAGATGTGTTCCCCCCTTTGCGATAAGGCGAAGTAGCTTCGCGGGCTCAGTTGTGATTGGACGAAGTAGATATACGTCAGAGGTTGCACCACACCCACTTTTCCGAAAGGGTTAAAAACATCAGTTTTTCGCCGCTTATAACTCGGGAAATAATTGTCGGATCAGAAAACGGAAAAATACGGGTCCTTTTATTTTACAAACTCTATCAGATTCGGCAATAAAAAAAATATGGTAAACGACCCCATTGCTTTTGCATAGAAGCGATTATGGGAGAAACGCAGAGAAACGTAGGTCACCTCGAACTCAAGGCACTCTTTTCAAAACACCAATATTAAATACGTATTCCTGCAAGATATAAAATGAGGGCAACCCAGAGAGTTATAAACATATTCATGTGATTTCTACTTTCGGAAGATTACTGCCAGGTGTAATGTGAAAGCAGAACTATTCAAAACGGCACGGTTAAAAAGGTCTCATCTGTTTTCGACAAAGTCAGTCGCGATCCAACCCCCTTCACAACTGCTCACTATCCTCGCGGGGAATGGGAGGGAGGGTGCGGGGATGTTGGCGCCCCATCGGGAAGAGGGCGCCACAACGCATGCCTGCGTGCGTGCAGGCTCACGTGTGCGTACGAGGGAAACGTTAAGGCGCGTGGAGGGGAATTCTTGGGAGTGGAGGGGAGAGGGCGAAGGTCTCGGGAGAGGTTGTACGAGGGGGAGAAAGAAGAGGGGGACAAAGGGGGGGGGAGGGAGAGATGTAGAAGGATGCTGCTGGAAAGGGCGACCGTGGAGAGGTTGAAGGTCCACGGTCGGTCGAAAGAATTGGCTCGAACAGAGCCAAGATTTCTTCAACCAACTCCATAGAGCCCCGCCCCAAACCAAAATGGATTCACGCATGAATATCATCACTAAAACTGTGGGCGTGAATAAACATGACCAGCAAGAGCAGTTCACCTAATTTAAATTCTAACAATGAATTGATGATTACCGTTATTACGAACCGACTGATAACAACACAGCGACGCCCGCTTGCTTCGAAAACAACAGAAAATCGAATATTTAGGCTCAGTTTTAGTACACCGAATGAAATATTTTAAAGCCATGAAAGTCACAGTGTTTACGCTCTCAAATCAGATATAGTTTTTCTAAGTTGCTAAGAATATACCACCGTTTTAGCATACGTATAATATATGTGCTGACATAACTTTTAGAGGTCACGAAACCGGTTTTATATCATCTTAGAGGCGGTAACTTTGTGGGAGGAAGAGAATAGAAGAATTTTTCTTAATAAAATGCACGTACAAAGATTTGCAATATAATATTTTAAGCGTCGAAATTGATTTTTTCGTCACAGTATCACTTTCAACGTACGTTGTATGCATAGATCATTACACAATAACCTTGAAATTGAAATCAGAGCTTACTATAACTCAATGCGAAAGCTTACCATAGATACTTTTACCAATATTGAAAGAAAGGGCATGGGTATAACAGTCATCAAGCTAATGCCAAGCGTCTCACGTACCAATACGCTGCTGCAATGTAGTATACTACACCAATCCTACTACCAATTCCCATTACGGCGTTCATGAAAACACTGCAGAAGTAAGAAAGCATTCGACTGACAGCTGCAATGCAGAGTAAGCAAACATAAAACCTGTTAAGTTATCCGACAGAGAAAAGCTTCAACTTCAGACAGACATTTTATCAGTGACGCCAAATGCAATGAATTTCATAACTTGGAGGTCAAGAAAGCAATACAATAATGGAAATAGATATCTAGAATTATTACCAAAGGTATATGACATATCAATAGTTTTGCGTTAGCCTAGGATATGATACAGCACATAATACATAAAATTAATAGGTTCTTTCACTCAATGGAAACGAATCCTGGTATTTTCTCCTAATACAATGCCTAGGAGACTGAAAAGTTCATATAATTATACTTCCTTCTATACCTCTTGTGAATCATAACCAACACGATTTCTCAAAGACCTGTGCAGAAGCGGAACCAAAAAAATGAAACAAAATAAATACATCTTTAACGGGAAGCCAGAATGGGTCAGGCTTGGACGCCACAATCGAAACCTCACCTGCTCGACCAAGAAGCTAAATGGCTGCAGGGCAACCGGGACATCAAAAGCACACGAAAGAGAGGAACACTCAAAGAAAAACTACAGAAATAACCATTCTAAAAGTAGGATGATGCAAATACCAATTCAGCTCGGTGAGAATGTTGTTTAAAAAAATGTAATAAATGAAACAACATAATACCACCGCACGAGGATATCGAGTAAACGATGGAATAATGGCTAGCCATGGCTCTGTCAACATTTTGAAAAGAATTCCACGATTTGTGAAGTCATACTCGAGCATTCAAAGCCTTTACATACGGTGAGAGTTTGGCTCACAAAACAACAAAGGAAAGAATACCTAAAACTAACAGAATTTGTGGCAAAATGAATGATTAAATAAATATTTAATAGATGCGAACGGAAAATCACTGATTCCGGCTTTACATTGACTGGTCAAATATTTTCACAGAATAAGAACTATCACGAATACACAAATGCATCGTTAATGCCAAAGTCAACAAGTCGAAAGCCTGACATGCTTTGTTAAATCCGTCCAACCGATAGACAAACGACGCAAATGTACGTCCATATAAACAAACTGTTAGAACTAACCACATTTTATTAAATGTAGGAAAATAATGTAGAGAAGACCGTATCAATCCGATTAATGAACTGGTGACCTAGGAACTAGTTATCTGGGAACCTGAAATTTAAGCTTGACCTAGTTCGTGTGTACCCCTGGGATCATTAACAATTGACACTCATCTTTTTCGGTCACAATGGATTCCAGTGAATTCACAGAATTAAATGAAAACCATTTAAAAAGCATCCCCGGGAAAACGTTCAATGAGTGCGCTCTGATGATTGACAGGGAAAAATATCTCATGTCACATCATCAAAAGGAATAATTTGGAATTGAAATAATGCTTACGGGACCAAAATTATTTTTTTCGCATCAAAGGAGCAAAAAAATTAATTCACCCAAGGCCGCGATAACTTCACCACCGAGCTTATCAATTCTGACACAAAAAATAGCTTAAAACGAGACTATAAGAATTGACAAAACTGCGCCTATAAAACGTGCTACCGACAATCGTACAAACATATTTCCGAGAATACCGTCTGAGTTCTGCATTTCCAAGTACAGCGAAATGAATTATATCCACCCAGGTTTGAATTACGTCGCGAGCGAGCGAGTGTGTCACACACGGCTGAAACGATGAGGAAAAAATATCAAGATGACGTAGCGGAGGATGCGTAGGGACAGAGAATCGTTGAGAAGCGCGGAAGAAAAGGGCAGAGAGTTGAGGATGGAATCAGAATGAGAAACTTGAGAGGAGGGATAGCCGAAGAGGAACAAGGAGGAGAAGGGTGTAGGTAAGAAGAGAAACGGGTGGGAGGGAGGGGGAAAAAGAGGGCAGCGTAGATCTAAATATAGCTAGGATCAGGGACCTGTGCAAAGAAGGTCCCAAAAGGGATGGACGCTGTAGTTTCGAGAAGGAGGAGAGGGGGGGATGTGCGAGGGAATGCCGGGGAGGACGGACGAAAAGGGGAGGAAGGAGAGGGAAGAGGAGAGAGACAGATGCGAGGTGAGAGAGAGGGGGAGAGAAAGGGAGTGGGAGGGCACGAAGAAAGGTTTGAGAGAGCAAGGGAGCGGAGTTTGAAAGAGGGAGACAGATGTAGGGCTTTTGCGCTGAGATGAGTGTGTGGGGAGGGGAGAAAGACGCTCGCGACAGAGGGAGGAGACAAATGAAGGGGATTATGGGCGGCGGCTGGCTCTGAGGGGGAAGGCCGGCATTCATTCGGGCGAAATTGAGACCACGAAATCGAGCGGTAAGCTCTAAATCCGCCTTACCGGGTGAAAAAAATTGCACTTCGTCCCCTGATATTATAACGGTGGTAATGCTGGGGAAAAATAGGTATTCTAAAAAGTATGTATATATATTACCAAGCTTTTAACGTCATCGAGCTGGCGATAGATAAAATATTTCGACGCCCTATTTTTACTGAGGATAGTTTGTTGTTTAGAAAAAATCATAGGCTGATTTTTTCTAAACAACAAACTTTTCATATCAGTGATTAATTTGAATTACATTTATCCCCCAGAAAGGACTTCTAAAAGCATATCTCCCAAAAAAAACTGCGAATAATTAAGCACATATGTCAGGCATCGCCAAGGATTCTTAACGATACTGAGGTCGTATCCCAGCCACGATTTTACCTTTCCATAAAATCTAACAAACAGTTACCCTGAATCCAACCGACTTTTTGTAATTCAAAAAAACTAACATATTGTTTTCATATTCTTCACTCAATGAAGGCAATGAGAGTAGGTACCAAGCCTTGATGAAGTTACGTCATTTTTGGAGAAGAATATATATACGCTCGAGGGCACCACATTCATGGATAGTCCAATACGACTCGATGTAACTCAAGGAGGGGGCGCTGTCTCTTGAGCAACGAGAGAGATGTGGTGCTCTTAAGGAGCATTCTACTTGAATTCGCCCATTCTAAAAATAGTTGAAGCACGGGGATCGGGTTGCTGTGCTGGCTGGAGTACTTGCGTCTCATTCCGAAGGCACGGGTTCAAATCGCGGCAGTGGTAGAGATTTTTCAATGGATTCCCAAGACGAAGGAATTCTGTTTTAGGCGCTCCAACTTCTGTTACATCACACCGCCTATCGTAAACTTAACCCTAATGACAAGTATAATATCCATACCTTGGGTGTGATTCGACCCCGCACCTTTGGATCTTAAGTCCGACACGATACCAACCTGGTTACCGCGGTCGACTTCATAGGCAATCCGTTCCCTCCCATAGTACTTCGTGGAGAGTAGATGTGGATGTTGGTGGAGATGATCCGCCGCTTGAGTCATTAAAAAATTGGCCCCTTAGCCACTGTCGCTAACTAAGAGTAAGCTAATGACAGCTTATCTCCTCGAGAATTCCAGCCTTCGAACGACTAAAAAACGATTTATAATATCCACTAAAGACTTAGGCCCAGAAAAATGTATGATGTGGCTTGAAAATTACGATGAAATGATTATTTTGCCCAGTTTCAAAGCTAAATGAAACTCGACAGAGATAATTTATGTCTCATCAGCCAAACCAGTACAAAACCACGCCTTGCAAAACCTACAAGAATTTAAACAAAGGAAAAGTGTAGAATTATTGTATGCCCCAGACGTAGCCTAAATTATATATGACCTCGGATGCATATATACGGTCAAATTAAATTAAAAATATATGAGTTTCAATAAGAAGCAGCCAAAAATTCCCAGTGAGCCATTCAGCAACTAAACCAAAACAAAGGAGCGTACAAAGGACGCTAGCATACACGCTAGGATAAGGCAAAAATTATTCGAGCATTCGCAAATATCTTCACAGCCGTATCACACTGATACTGATAGCTGATGATATTGATAACTGGGCTCTTTACCTAAGAATTCAAACAAATTTTGCCTTAAGTTCATTATAACATTGTATTGTCTCCTTATCACGGAGTCCACTCAAAGAGAATGAACTTTTCTTTCGAAAATCCTTCGCGTCGGAAAGGTTAAGTTTGACGATTGGAAGAAGCTTGCATTTACAACTGAAACGGGAGTTCAAAACATTCCATATTGTAAACACTCGCGCCTTCTTCTTCTGCCTTCATTTCGCCGCGATATCGCAACAGGATGGACCCACAAAACGAAAACGGGCACAGAGATAAACACACGAGAATTAAAGCAAAAAATAATGTGTCACCAACATCCGGTGCAGCCGGTAGGGTGGGTAGGGGCCAGCCGTAGGGCGAAACTCCCACCTTTCAATCCGAGGAGAGGCTTTATAACACGCGTGGCGATTGCTAAGGGAAAATAACGCTGGAATGCGAGATGAAGAACGGAGAGAAGAGGCAAGTAGGAGAAAAACTCCGGGAATGCGATAGGTGAAGTATTAAAGCCCCGCGCGGCGAATCCACAAGAACTCAATTCCACAAAGATCATGTATCCGCCGTATATTTTGGAAACAGCCCGTGGAGCGAGGCGCGGTGGTGATAACGATACGAGCCAGGGAGAGTGTAGGGGAGCAAGTTGGGGGATGGGGGAACGGAGAAAGAAGAAGGAAAACGGCCGACGGAGGATATACGCGATATTACAAAAGCGAAGGGTGCCGAACGCGCGGGGTGAGGGCATAGGAGGATGACGTGATAATCGGGAGGGTATGTGGAAATTGGATCCCTCCCTTAACGTAGCTATTCAACGCTTCTGACGGAAGCGAGCCGTTCGGAACCCAGAGCCGTTCGGAAAATAAAAAAAGGCAGAAATGGCTTCGGAAAAGAAAAAAAAACGCACGGAGCATACTGCACGCGAACCTAATTACGACTCATATAATGAACAGGAACCCGGAATGTGGCTCGATCCGGGAAGTACACGTGCGGACTCGGGACTAGGCCCCCAATATTTCGAAAAGAGCAATCCGCAGATAAATGCCACTCAATCCCGGCATTCCGCAGCAAGTCCGCGCTCAGTGCGAGAATTTCGATATTAGGGCACCTGATGTCATTACCAGATTGCATTACCGAAGTTCCTCCGTCATGCGGAATCAAAACCAAAAACCGACTCAGCACTAAAATATTGCACGCTTTATTCATATTTTCTCTGGAAGAAACTCAAAACCTTACTCTGTTTCAAGGGTGGCTGGGTGGACATAACACATATAGGCTGTAGTTTTATAAATGAAAATCTATCACTGATGACTTAATGAACTACTGATAAACTAGAAATTTTATTACGAAACTGAAAAAATTATGCAGAGGCACTTATGAGACAAGGACAAGACCTACGAACACTCAAAGGTGCATAACACAAAAAGCATTTCTCTGGGGGACAACAGTTTTCATCGAACGCCAATTATAGCAAAATCGACATCTGAAATTATTCGCAGAAATACGCTCAAGAAAATTCTATTCCGTTTGTTTCCGATCCATGCGTTGAAAAGTCAAAGTTCAAAAAAAAGAACTGAAAAAGATTTCTGAAATCAAGCCTTATACTCCGAAGTTCCTTGAAAAAGTAATACCACTGCCATTAAAGAAGAATGTCTCTCACAAAATATTAGCAAACGTTAGAGATGACGATTTTACAGAATGTTTAATATCCAAAAACGTTAATCGTGATAGAAACGCTCCCGGGGTAATATGTTTTTCTGCTGGAATGGTTTCGTCCCGGAATCACATGCGGTAATACCAATTGCACGAAATTTAAAATGGGAGAGACGTGAATGGAAGGAGGAAACCAAGCGAGCAGTATCCGACACGAGCCGATTATATGAACACTTCCATTTCCACAGATTACATTGCCAGAGACTTCCTGCATTAAAGCGCATTACGATGTAGGAGCTTGCTCCATAAAAAAATACGGGGACACGCTTACGTACACTAGCTTCGCTGCACAAGAACTATCTTACCGCGCTGGGAGAACGGTCGAGTTGTCATCTAAAAAACAGCTCAAGTGAAAAAGAATTTAACCAGATAACCTACGTTTTATCATTCATCAACGGCACTCAAATCAGTACCAAACCTTAATTCATTACAAAAAACGTACTTTGCATATAATAGCAGTAGAAATAGGTTTAATCTGCTCCAAAGTCTATGATTATATCGAAACATTTAACCTGGCATCATAATTCCACAAGAAAACAATCCATGCCCGAGGTGCGGTTCGAACCCGCGACCATCGGGTTACCAGGACATCGCGGCACCGACTGGGTTGCCTCTGCCGTATTTCGTACGCAACGATTAGTAACAAAAACTCAAAACCTGCTATGCACAAACACTTGTCTATGGCTACATTAATTTCACGGCCAGCGTGCTCACATCAGCAAGTCACGGGTTCGAATCCCACCCTAGGCATAGATAACATGGTTGCCTTAGGATTAAACTTAGGACAAACTCCTAAATGTTAGGTCAGACGGTACGACATTAACTAGATTCAGTATTATATTGCAGCACCCAAAAAACTAATTATACTGCATTTCTTGTACGTGTATCTTAAATACATTTGTTTTTGTTTCTTGCAATGGTTTGCAATTTTCTGCCTGAGTTCGAATTTCCTACAGACTTAGGATGATTATTCTCCGCAAGCCCTTGCTCCGGGGCCGAAAAAATCGAAGTGAGTGACAAGTTTATGGGAGATTTTCGCTGAGAATTCATTCTGCACTCACTTCGTCTCATCACACAAATCGACCATTACCTAGTTTTCTCTAGTGGAATCGACGGGAGTGAAGCCAAATCTATCGGTCAGAGAGGCATCACGGATTCCAAGGCCGGTGGGGTATAATGGGTCCAGGTCTCGGAGAGGAATCGGAGTGAGGAATGGATAATGGGGGTCGCGACCGTCAGCGACCAACCCGCTTTATGAAAAGATCGGTAAGAAAGAAGCCCGGGTGGCAGTCTCATATATAAAGATGAAGAGGGTAGAGAGAGTGTTACGTAGGACAATATAGCGGCGTATTGACTGCGGTATACAATCATCTAATCAACCATTAAAGACGAGTATCTAGTTGCTATTCCCCGCATTAAATCGTCCTCTATCCCTTTCGGATGATACATATTACCTGCGTAAATAAAATTCATTGGCCAGACATTAATCCCACATATTGCTCTTTCTTTCTTCACGCTCCCTTCATTTATTTTATAACATCCCATTTCATTTCCTCTCACTACCAACATTACCCAAAAATTCCCTCTCCTAGCCCTAACCAAATCCCATTTCCCTTCAATATGTCCTCTTCCTGCCCGTCTAGAACTTCCCTTGCCTAACATATTTAAGTAATATGTTCGTCAGCAATTTGCAAATTTCGTGGAAACACGATACCGAGCCTCGAGAAAGTCCGATAAATCGTTTGGCGATATCTCGGACTGTACAAATATTGTTCGGGTAAATAGGAATTTAAAGTGGGATACAATCTTGCGAAATATAACGTATGCAAAGCCATTTAATCTAAATCAGGAACATGGAATGAGACGCGAATCATTTACGTTACAACCTCGATATACACGTAGACACAGGCGAGCGACACTCACTCTCCACATCGCGATTCTTTCTCCGGATTCCAATTTGGCCTGGCGACTGACTGGGCAAACCCACTTCTGGCATAACTCACACACGAGATAAGGACGCCTCGACGGACCGCGCTCCTCCCTGCTCCATTCACCCCGAGGGGATGGAAGTACATACAAGCACATACTACAACGCCGCTCCCAACCAGCCCCAGCACCCACCCTCCGATCCGCCCACTCGCATCTCCACTCCGATTCCACATCGCTGAAGACATCTCAGGGACTGCCCGGACGGAAAAACAATCGCCGTCGACGCTGTTGCCGCGAGAGCGGCGCACTAGGTCAGAAGATAACGAAAACGCTGGACCGGGACGGATGGATGGATGGGGGGAGGGGAGGGATGAGCAGAGTGCAGGAGGAGGACGTAGAACGAAAGGGTTCATCCGTTTGTGCAAAGGAACGGGAAAGGGAAAAGGGGGGGTTGGGGATTGCTCTGAATACGTGTATGTACTTCGAACGTTGCCCCGCGCGGCTCCTCGTCCCGCTACTCATGAGCGATCGACATTGCTATTCCGTCCTCGTCTCGGATGCTGATATAGGCTGCTGCTTCGCTTGAATCGTGAACCTAGCACTGAAGTATTCCCTAACGTTTCATCTCCACCGTCTAGGGTCTAGCTCCAGAAACTCCTGCCTCCCCCCCCTACACCCCCCCCCTTTCACCTCACGAGATTGCAAAAACAAGAATCAATTTGGAAGAGGAATATCTAACTATAAAAACAACTGTAATTATCAACCATAAGTTTTCGTTACACATTATACTGTAAGGATAGACGTCAACTACATATTAATGAGCTAAGCTGAATAAAAAAAACTAATTTTAAGACGCCTGTGAAGCTTGCGGTTTACTACCAGTACTCATGAACTACTGCAGAGGTTGAGTTCAACAGAGTTTATGCGGCATTATAAATGCTTCAACCCAGAATTTACTCGGTAGATGCCAATTTATAATCCTATTAGTTATTATAATTACCACCGAAAACTTTCGCTACGATATTAGCACTATAACATTAATTTAATATAATTTTCATTTCATTTTCTTTTGGCACATTCAATCAAATGGAATGTTAAAAATGGAGTTATGACGTTCTATTTAGACAATATCAGCCCTGCCTTAATCATTAATTAAACTGAGGACTATTAAATTCGTTGAACGACTAACGAGTGTAAGTGGAGTAAAGAGGGGGGAGGGGAACGATTGCCAACTTGTCCTATTCCAACCTTTTACACGGATTTACAAACCTTCCTTAGCAATGATAAATAGATTTTTTTATAGATGAAGGCACTGCTGCGAAATTAACTCAAATTATATAACGTGGCTGCAAAAAAACATTCCATCTCAGAAATTCAAATTTTAATTTCAAATTAAATCAAATTTTATTGTTGTTCGGACGACAGAAATGGGACAAACATCAAATTGATTCTTTTATTGAACACGCAGGAAGCCTAGGTCCAATGCCTAGGCTTCCGTACATCTGGATGAAATTATCCGTGCTCCAATAACGTAAAATTTCAGCAAAAGATAAGCTTAAAAAATACTCAAGGAACTGCAAAGAGCTAAGGTACGAGAATGCATGAAATTTAATGGATAAAATCCACAGTTAAATCGTAGAGTGTATCTATTATTGTGACTTCCAAGTGAGGTTTCGTTTCCACACAATACCGCCTGATTCTAGAAAATAATTGAAGCTTCTGCAAATGAGGCAAGTCTTATCTAAGTAATCTCTTCCAAAGTGATACTCTAATTCTAAAACATTAGCTGAGAAACTGAAATATTCAACTAATTCTGGCCTTTTTGAAGATAGACGCGTAGAAGTGCTCTGAGCTAAACAATGTTCATTGATGAAAAAGGATTCCAAGCATCGAATTCCATCAATATTTTCTGGCAATTTTGAAGAGAAGACAGCAAGCTCATCAAAAAAAAAGCAACGAAGACAAACCAGGGACGAGAGAGAGATTCTAACCCAGAGAAATATGTGGCTTTAGCGCACTGCGCTGAAGGCTAAACCCGTTTCGGAATCCAGTGCTCATCAAAGTACCTACTAGAAGAGAGAGAATGCGAAACAAAAGAAAAAAATTCACAACAGCCGAAGAGACAACAGCGGAGGACGGCATTCCAAAGTAAACCTATGGCAATCAATTTTTTTTCCTTCGTTTGAGAAGCCAGAGCCATTTCGAAGCGCTGCCGCGGAAGCAATTACTCCCGCGTTCAATTCTTTTTTTTGCGCGCGAGAGAGAGGAACGGGAAAGGTCGCATCTTCCGCACCGCTACTCCCTCGCGATTGAGATTAAACGTGGCCTCGTTGACGAAAAGAAATCGCCGTTTCTTCCCCGGATTCCTCAACCTTGCTCGCACATGTTACGTAGACCCACACACTCGCACACGCAATGGGAAAGGGCGCGCGATCTCCCGGGATCGCGTTCCGCGGGGAGGAACTGGTTTCCTCCCGAGTCGAAGGAGCTTGCCAAAGTTTCCTCGCTAACTCCATCGACCCGTTGGGATGGGTGGTAGGAGGGGGGGGGGGATTTTTGGGGACGGAGGAGAGACATCTAGTGTGTGTGTGCGTGTGTGCAGGAGGAGGTTTGGGAATCCCAATTCCCAGCTGCCAATCACGGTCGCAAACTCGCGAGAGAGAGAGGGAGAGGTAGCTGGGTCGGAGACATTCCCAAGGCGAGAGAGAACCGTTCCCTGAGCAGAGGGATTCCATACTGCCGCAGTGGAGTCTCTCCTCCCCACCGCCATCCTCGGAAGTGTATTTCTCGCGGAGGATAATGTCGGGTGCCAAAAACGTGACCGAGATGCACTTCGGGGGCGGATCGAACGGATAACCGTGAGCAAACCCTTCGCTCCGGCACGCACGGCGTCGATGCTCATGGGAACGCCTTGAGAGAGCGCGGATTCGCGAGCAAACAAGCAAAGGACGCAGGGCGAAGGCAAACCCCGTTCCTCGCATACGGACGAAGCCGCCCGAGACGAGAGGGCGAAGTGCATCCACACACCTCGGCCGACGCGCTTCGGGGGCGTCCGGAAGGAATTCACGGAAGTTGGGAAGACCACGTGCACGCCCCTTCCTTCCATCCGATCTAAATCACCACGAGGGATCAGCAAACTCTTTTAAGTTTTACAGTGTGCTGAACACCGAACTCAACTAGTGTAAACGTAAGATCAACTTCAACCAAGCCCCTGAGAAAAACACATTTAGAATCGGATTAAATCCGCGATAGCAGGTGTGTAAAATGACTCTTTAAGACTACACGTGCGAGCGATGGAACCCTTGTCAATGAAGAAATTCATGAATTTGCTAAAAAAAACTCTATAGATAAAACTGAAAAAAAACTTTGGAGCAGAAGCCGTTGGTTCATTTAACAAATACAAAACATTTAATCACATTATCCTAAAATGAATCCTTCAAAAATTATCACGACAACATGCTTACATTTCAAATATTTTGCTTGTTCTTTGGAAGCCGATTTAAAATCAGGTGGAA
This sequence comes from Platycnemis pennipes, assembly GCA_933228895.1. Lineage (NCBI taxonomy): Eukaryota > Metazoa > Arthropoda > Insecta > Odonata > Platycnemididae > Platycnemis > Platycnemis pennipes. The sequence continues at coordinate 43,380,722 of OW121849.1, forward strand.
ATCTCTGGGGATATGTCCAAGTAAACCTGAGCTCTGCGATATTCTGGACGGCATATCCTTCTGGGTAACCACAGCCAACCCAAGGAGGGAATTGGCCCTACCCTTCGAAAACTTCACACGCCTTTGGGCTTGTGGCTGGGTAAGCAGTAAGCACCACCTTCACCAATCAATCCAACCGCTGAATTGAAGATTGCGGTTTCCTGTTTCAGTAGCAACTCCTTTTCAGCCTTAGACCCCGTCAATCTTTTCCCATGTCTAAGACAGTAGCATTTGCACACCAACCCCGCTAATTTTCGCAAATCAAGTCACTTCAGTCTTCAGAAAAATCCCATTTACTCGCAATCTAAAATTTTCAATTTGATATACGTCAACAGCACAACTACAATGATGAGCATTGCATTCTTCATTAACTATACGTACGTATGAACAGTAGAAATGCGTATACGAGTGCTATTTAGTTAGGTGCCCATCTTCTCCAATGTTTCTTCATGGCTTATGCTAAGTGTGAACTTTATGACTCCAAAGTATGAAACCATTCAAAATAGCAGGGTCCTCACGCTCACCGTCACTAACGACCACTCTTCAAATTGAAACTCCTTTCTTTCATACACGTACTCCAATTGCTTGCTACTCATCGAGCAAGAGATATCTATTTTTTTTTGCCTCTTAGGCATTGAATGATGTTTTTTCTTGCAGCTACCCATTTCTGAAGCTCAAAAAAATCCTTAGCTGAAAACGGTAGATTTCGGTTAGTTAATTCTCCAACATGTTCCACCGGCTAGAACTGTATTTCATCGCAGCAACTCGACCAAGCGAATATCTGGAGGGAAAAAATAATACCAATACCCGAGAGGAGAAGCAAATGAGATTGATACCACCTAGACCACAGCGACCTATCCTACTGAGTACTCCCAAGTTATCACAGAAGCGGACCGCAAGATACACGTGCATTCCACGAACTAAAATGTATACAGCAAATGAAATGATTTATGCACTTACCTCACGACCACCCAAAACTGAAACACACACACACACAGATAACAGAAAGCGTGAACTTCGTTTGGTGAAGTTATTTAACGTAGTTTAATTTCTGAGATACGAATACGGGAACTTTCCCCATAGAGATTGGCAGGTACAATTGAGGGCATTAAAATAGAAAAAGAAATAACTATGAAAACCTCTCGCTGTCGCAGCCAGGCAAAATACAGCCAATCCAGAGAAACAGAAATATTCTGTTCAAGAGATGCAAGGATTTTCCCACAAATTGTGAAAGTGAACTTGAGAGGAAACGTGCCGGCGAAAATTCAATGAAATAGATTACCGAGAGATGATGCCCGAGAACAAATTTATGAGCGAGATGACATAAGTTGCATGCAGATATCGAATGCGCATGAAACTGACACTACGATACACGCATAAATAACATATTAAAAACACCGCATTCTAATACCTCAGAAAAACAAACTTACGCGATACTCCAACCGAGTAGAATATTTTATTCTCCATTAATCTCACCGGGAGATAGCAATTCAGCATGACTTATGGCATAAAGAGAGACAAAAAGGTAATAAATAATCACGCGGACATTTTACAATGCATGAAAATATTTCATTCCACAAATTTTACTCATTTTCCCTGGAAGCACTATTTACTTGACGGACGGAACGAAAGGAATAAAAAAATAAATGCGATAGAAGCAAAATGGAATAAATTCTAAAGAATGGCGACGGAAGATGATAAATAAACATTCCAAATACCAGACCTTCCTCCGAAAAGTAAACTCGGTACAAAAAAAAGGTCAGATACGGGGCGAAGAGAAGGGCGCAGTTTATGCTAATTACGAGGAATGGGGCAGTTCCCGATAGAAAATTCGTTTCATTCGCCCCCACTCACTCAATGTAATTACGCAAAAGAGCTTTGTGCTGATGACGTCAAGAGAAAAGTAAAGCGAAAGAGGACCACCGAAGAGCGGGTCGACGAACAGATTTCATTCCTTCTATTTCTTGTTCCACTTTTTTTCCTCCACTCCGGCCCTTAAAATTGAGAGAGATGAACAACAATGGACATGAAAAGTTCATTATAAGCGAAGCAGCACTCGAAATGAGCTCGCTAAGCAAAAATGAAAAATTTTAACAGCAAAAAAAAATGGGAAAATAATGAAATAATGCATGCGAGGAGATAAAAATCTAAATAAAAAAGGCTTTGCGCACACTCCCTCACGGACCCTTCCCTCCCCACTTCGGTAGGAACTTTTCGCACCGCAAAATAAAATAAAGGGTAATGATTCCTCTCCAGGAAATGTTCGAGCGGAGGGAAGATGTATTACCTTTCATTCCTTCTCGCGCGCTAATTTTTTTGTTTATAATGCACCCGTGGGAGGATTTTTCGCGCTTTGATCCCGTCCCTTAATTTTAAGGAAGGGACTAATCTAGTTAGAGGTGACTGAGAAGTTGAGACGAAGGTGAGAGAAGTAAAATAGCGCGAGGAAATGGTTGAAGAACGGTTAATGTCCGAACTAAAGAATATCCAACAGCAGAGCTTACCATCAGGATTATTATTTGTTCTGTACTTTTTTTGGAAGGGCCAAGGCAGTGGGGAAGGGTAAATGGAAACAGGGAAAGCTTTATAGGATGGGGTGAAACGAACTAAGAAGGCGAGGCGAGGAAAAGGTGAGTGAAGGCAGGGAAAGAGATAAGTGGGGGAGAGCAAAAATTATCTCTCGGGCGGAGAGATGAAGGTGAAAATACACTTTCGCGGGAGCGGCCCGTAAAATTAAAGAAATGCGAAGAATACAGAACGGTCGACTCCGTAATGAAAGAGTGAAAAAGCTGACAGTCGCTCTTCCCGTAATTCAAACGACTATTTAACTCCAACTCTCCCCTATCTCGTCCCCTTTTTTCACGGCGCTAGAGTTCTTTCCATTTTCAAATCGGCGTGGATGCCACAAAACTCGGGGTGAAAACGATATATATCCACGAATTATTTCGGAGAACGAAAGTTACCGAGGCATACATTAGGCTTAATGGAACAAGGAGAATCACTTCGCCTCAATTAACAGAGTCGCGAAAGTGAAGCACCGTCAGTGGAAGCGGTGAATTCAATTAAGCTGACGTGCGCAGGATGGTTGGCAGTGGGTACTCAAGAGAGAGGGCAACCAATCTACCTTTCAACCAATGAGATTGCTCCGCGGCAAAAAAATATTCCAAGTCCATATCGGGAAGATCGGAATTGGTACTGAAATCAAGGAGAACTGCTCGGACGTTAAATAGACAAGGGGCGGAAACCGTAAGAGCCAGTGAAATAAGTATAAGCCGATCCAAGCATCTCTCACTAGTCCCAGCCAAAGATGTCATAATTATTCACGAAAATCATCGAATTCAGACGGCATTGAGTTATAAAATAACCTGATTTCAATTAATAAAATAGTCCCATTAGTTCCACGATATTAAGGCGAAGATACAAATAAATTAAGGTGTATTCTCCTACTACGACGAACGGTTATATTAGCATAAGAGCCTGCATTATGTGAGTTTCATTCACCAGTAGGTACAGATGATTCATTTTAAAATGAAGAAAGCCTTTCAGTACATTTTTGCAGTCAGGTTCTGTAACTTTTGGGCTGATTTGGACGATGTTGAGCTTTGCAATATACTACCCTCATAATAGGTTATCTCCGGTTTTTTTCAACACGTCCTATGCCGGTGTTCATTGAACGAGAGAGCTCAAATTTAACCGAATATCACGAGACATTTCGACGCACTAGAACAAAATTAAGCTATTCCTCGAGTACAGATGATTTTATGCTCCGCTTCTGCCACTAGCTGAGGAATTATTAAACAAAGAACATTCAGTAGAGACGATCCATTTCGTTGCACTCGTATGGGGATTCACCAACACCCTCCGAGGACGAACATTATGAGATGTGGGAAACAATGTCTTCCTGAAGACGGATCGGAAGACGGTAGAACAAAGGAAAGGAGAAGTTGCGGGAAGGGAATGTAACTAACTCTTGGGCGAAGATTCTGACCCACCATGAAAAACGAATGCGAAGACCGCACTATTAAACTAATAAATCAAGGCAGCTCGTCTTTTTGAGATGCGGAAACGTTTAATAACCGCACCCTACGCCGGTCGCGACACCTCGAAAAATTTTCATAATTCAATAACTTCTCGCCTTTCACCCGTTTTTCGCCTATGTTTTGCAATTTCACAGAAAATTTTTGAAGAACTCGCCGAGGGTAAAAATGTAACGTGGTTGTTCTACATCACGCCATTGGACGACCTCACGGACAAAAAAAACAAAGGATAAGTAGACAATGGTAAGAGCAAATAGGAGAACATAAGGAACTACGATATCATATCAAGGAGAGAAAGGGTCAGGATAAGTCTATCCATAATTCTTGAGAATGTAATACGATCGAGATTAGGGGCCACATATATTTTCACGTGACTTTTTTTCTTCATTAAAACTATTTTCAACAGATGTGCTTCCATCAGATACAAATCTGCGTAAGTATGAGTAATTATTCAGAACGACATTCGCGGTCATTTGCCCAATATATGATAGGTGAGTTTCTTGGTAAAGATGAGATTATTCAGGTAACGGAAGAAGGAAGGTGGAGAAAAGCCCGGCATTGGCATTATCCTACTCTTAACGAAAGATGCCAAGGGGTACTCGATTTAACGTCCTATCCGACGGGAGGAGTACTGAACATGAAGTGCTATCCACACAGCTCTCAAGTACGGACCGGTGTACCTACCAATGAAAAATCGCCACTACTGCCGATAATCGAAACCCGGGTTCCGGGGTGGGAATCCAGTACTCCAGCCACCTCATAAACTCAATCCCCGTGGGGTTCAAGACACCGTAAAATATAAAAAGGTATGTACCTACTGAATAAGACGTTGCAAAAACCTAGTAGAGATAAAAGGTTTTCGTTTTAAGATACATACCACGAGTGACTTACTTCCTGAATGTCTAGGTACTTCCAAAACGCAGAGCCGGCAAAACTTGGTTTTCCGTACCGAAGAACCAAGTTTAATTTATCATGGCGAGATATTAGGAAATACATAAACACCCAAGACCAAGGTTTGGCAACACTTAGAGAATGAAGAGTAAAATTTACAAAAAATTTAAAAAATATTCCAGAGGCAAAAGTATGTTAACAAATTAGGAAAATTTTAAATCAAAACAAATCAAATACTGCAATAACAATATATTTATTTAATTGTAAAAAGTCACGCTAACATTTTTCCCATCTGTTTTAATCAGCGAGAGACTATCTTAGATTTCCAGTGAGACTTGCTGTACGTGCAGTGGGTAACTTCTCATTCTTAAATTTGATGTAAATTTACATTTAAATCAGTGAATCAGTAAAACTCTGGTGTTCCTAATACCACTTCAGGACTGCATTAGCTCACACCGCATAAGGTCGTGGATCACAAACTCCTACCCTAGGATAAACTTAAAGTGAATCTTTGGGGCACGCCTAAAATGAACAATTTTTATCAAATAAATACAAAGGCACGGCTTCAACGGCCAGAAAAAAAACATCCCCATTCACAAAACGCTATTTTTCAAGAGAGGAAAGATGCTCGCTGCAAGGGAGGCGGTAGGTGACTGGGCGGGAGAGGGGGGAGGTGGGTATCAAACGGCGAGTGGGTTTAATTGCTCGCGAACACTTTTGAATTTTTAACTTTCGTCCCTCTGACTATAGTGCCTCCCAAAACATCTGAAGAAAGCTGAGGCATTTGGAGAAGGTGCCCCGTTCATGCGAGAACTAGGAGATCGTCAAACTCTCCGGCGAATTAGCCCATTGCCGAAAGCGTGAAAGGAACCATGATCGCCTTATTAAAACAGAGAAACTCGGGGAAGAAATGGGATGGGAGGACTCTTTTCCTCCTTCCCAAACACCCCCAAGGCCACGTACCAAACCGACTCGACCAAACAGTGAAAACGTCCCTTGCCTCCCAACCCCCACTCTCCGGGCTGTCAGACGCAAGCCTGGGGGCGGGGTGCGCTAATTAACTGCCTAAAGACGAGAAGCCGGGTAGGCCTCTCTTCCACGATCATCCCATTCTGCAAGGCGTGTGTGTGAGTGCGCTTCAAAAAAATCCAGATTAAATCGCCTGTCGTTAACACGCACCGGAGGCGACGAGAAATTCGATGCCCGGACAAATCGACGGGCGCAAATGAAGGACGTAATGAGGTGGAAAACTTCAATCTTCCCTCCCTTTTTCCTCACTTCATTTTTTTTAAAGTATATCTGCGCAAGCTGGCCAACAAAATTTCTTGCACACCACCGAATGGATTTTCGTTGAACAAAAGTAGGCAAAACGTAGTGCAGTTAACGATCTCTGGCCGTAAGCAGACGCGAGTGAATCATAAGTATGTTCTTGCGCGCGAGATATGTAGAAGCCCGAAATAATGTTCATCCCTCCTCCACACTTGCTTTCCGTATTACCTGATGATGTTTTGTACCATTACCTTGCTCAACGGAGTTATCGAAATAATGTCGATATTTTCACATCGCAGCATCGAAAAAAAGGGCTCTATTGGTCTGCAATGAACTGAGACCTGTCCAAGAAGGACCCAGGATGGACTTATTATATATATATAAAACCAAGTTACCGGTTATGGAATCTTACAAGATAATTTTTCATTTCTTGTGCCTACACCGAAACTACGAGACTACGTTCACAAATCAAGAAAGCAATCATTCAGGAGAATTTACATAAGAAATGTCTATGTATCCTCGGCAGAATCTAGTCTAGTTTATGTCATTCTCGAAAAGTTTAATATGATTTAGCAAAGGTAAAATTGGAGTTTGTTAATTAATGTTAATTTTTGTTATTAATTTATTTTATTCAAGCCAAACAACAGAGTTAATCGCGTCAAGAAATATCACGACGGTGCATTAGGAAAACGGGGCGTTCGCCTTGGCAGGATGTATATACCGCCAAAGCTTGAAGCCGGAAAGCTAAGCAGAGACAATTGGCATGAAAGTTCTGGAAATATAGCCTTCGGGATTTTTCTGACGAGATAAATTAACGCGATACCTCAACAATCGGCAAAGATGAGCAAATTCAACCTCATTGTAGCATGAACTGCCCATCACTTGTAAATAACGCTTTGCAACCCAATGTTTCTGGCAAGACTTGTGGCAGAAAAAACTTGAGGTACCAGTGTCGCATCTCATGGAGACGGGAATTCACCTCGTTTCTTTCCAGCTGTGAGACCTCTCCCCGAAAATTCCTTGGCAAAGGAGCAAGCGCAGGACGGAACGATCGTTCCAAGTTCCTCGGGGGCTCGAAAATATTCATTCCATTTTTTCAACTCCAAACTTTTCTGATCTAAGATACGAGCTTGTCATCATCACGTAATCCATCATTACCAATCACGTCTCAAGACATCAAACACAGAGATTTCAACTAATACAACTAAAGCCATCATCACATTAGTAACAAACGGCATAGGTGATGCGCGCACGCGACAGATGCGCACGCCTTCTCGATATCCCAGTGGGAGTCAGAGAAGAAGTAACACATGGATTTCGAGAAAGAGATAGGAGTAGATCTACAGATTTATCGCAACTGACGAGAGCCAAAAGCACTGTTCGCTCATAGGGCTTGACTTTACTAAGCTCGTTTTCTCATATCTCAGGGAACATCTTACCGTTCCCTCGAGTACTGCTATGACAAGAGATTCAGTGTATTTGTTTCCTCTCATTACTTCCAAAGCTCCATTATTCCAAGCCCCATGGTCGTAGTGTAATATACATTTATTATGAAGTTACAAAGTTTAACTTTCATGCGAGAGGAATCCATTATTCCACTTTTCGCCGAGTAGGGTATTAATAATACAAACCGATTGAGGTGGCACTACAATATCGTCTGCCAGAAAAACGAGTATATGCTCAATAAACGCGTTATGCCAGAATGGAGAAAGATTGGCTATTTGGTTATTGGCTGAGTTATTGAATGAAAGCATCAAATAATAAATTTCATCTAGAAGAGGCCGAGAAAAAACGAGACTTCAACATCAGCAAATGATACTGCTCTGGTTAATAATCATTTAAATGGATTGGTTTCTTGGCCAGCGATAGATTCTACGTATCTTCAACAAGTCAACCTCCAACTTTTAATCGCTCGACCCTACATAACATTCCTTGAATGACTGCACTGAAATTTGCTTCAATTTCGTAAATCCTCCACACACAAATTTTGGGTAATTGGGCGTTAGAACGACGGGACGTTCCACTAACCACTGAGCGGAAAATAACATCGGAGAAAAAGTCGAAAGAACGCACATCAGGAGATGATATTAATAACAAAATCTTTCTAGAGTTGTGTGGATAGCCTTTCTGATGAGAAAATGCACTGTTTGTTAGCTGAGTACAACGAAAGTTTCTGAAAAATAAGCGGTATGGTAGACTACGAAATAACAATATTCTCATATAGATCCAACAGGTCAAAAAATATGATAAAAAGAATATGATTGGCTGAGGATCAAACGATAGAAGGAAATTGTTTCCCTTCACAGGCGACCAGTGATGACGATTCAGTCACGATACACTAGACGTTCTATTTTTCTGTTTTGCCTTTTTGTGGAAACCGTGGGATTTCGTCCCACCATGAACAAAAAAGTAAACTTACGGAAAATCCGTCGAAAATCGCTCCGCCGCGATGGCAATAAAATCAGAAGCATAACATTTCGTTCCGGTACCTTTTTGGTCTGTTATCAGAAGCTGGAGAAATCAGTTGCGAAAAAAAATACAACCGCGGATAAGGTCAATTTATTCAAGCAATTTCCGTAGACCACAAAATTTCACCCAGCGTTTGAAGGTTGTTTTCCCACTAGATCTTTTTCTGAGCAATTCAAACCATATATGCCAGAACAACGAAGCGTTTAACGCAAGATTTAATTTGATTTTCCGAAAAGTTCTGTTTCAAAAAGTCTCTCATATCTGATACGGGAAATAAGCCAGGGAAACCTAAACCCCAACTCAAATTTTTCCAAAGAGATAGCTCACATCGCTGTACCTCCTCAATAGCGCCCCGCTTGCAGCAGTAATACGTGATTGAAGTCGTCTTGATAAAATATATTTTTCATTATTCTTTCAGGCATGAATACAAAATTAAACCTATCCCTACCAAGGGAGATATAAACATCGTCAACCAAAAAAACAACCTTACGGCAGTATATAAAGTCTCCCTTCCTGCTCGAAACTCCTTTACATCTTCCGGTTCCAAAAACCCTTTTCCCTTCTAGCCCCTCCCGAGTGGCTCAGAGCCCATGGGTATAATTCCAACCGTGACTGATGTCTTCTATTCCTGCGGCGGATTCTTTCAATCCATAACTTTCTGAAGGGGCTTTAATCTTGCCGAAAGCAAACGGTAACCGAACGCTAGTCCCAAGACTCGCCAAACATCCGATTCCGTAAAATCTGGAACCCATATCGCACTGAAGGACTCAGAATAGCGACGTCGTAATAAATACAAGAGGTAAAGGCGATTTTTCACTCCTCAAGGCTCGAAATCAAAACCGATGAATAGAAAAAAAGCTATTAACAAAACATTACACCACCTACATAATAACTACGATGGTACGATCTCCCTACCAACATCCTCCCATCGACAATTGTCACGGTTCCCAAAGGTTTCTCCATAAAGAACATGAATTTAAGCGTAACAAGAATTTTTTTCGTAAAAAAATAAACAACCCTTGCTAGAAAATGTCGTCAAATTTTAATGGCGCAATCTAAATTAATTTCCACAGTGACCCTGGTATTATTTAAAGAACACAAATTCTGCAGCCTCTCAAGAGAGGCTTGCAATACTTAAAATTAAAAAATGCATTCAATTTTTAATTTTGATAAAGTAGTTGACACAAAATATCACGTAAAGCAACAAATACACCAAGAATAATTAGAACCTTAAAGTTTCGGCTTAGCTAATCTAGAAAAAAATCGAGTTTTAAAAGTTCAAAATTATCAAAAAGTCCATGTGAAGAATGCTACATCGCCACATGTGTGGTCATTTTATCCGGGAAGGGACCCGTTATGTTTTGTAACATAAATTTGACTCCGAGATTCCTACAGTGCAAGCTCCACAGTCTACACGGTTTCAGTAAGTTAATTTCCAACTTAATCTTTATAACGACGCGTGTGTAACGCTTAAAGCCTTGAGGATTTTCTAAATGGATTCTAAAAACGGTCGTAAATGTACAACGGCGTTAGTAAACGAGTAAAAAATAACAGCATTATACCACTACGAGACCGTTTCTCCGTCGCTTGGCGAGAAAACAAATGAGTGGAGCCACGTCTGATCGATTGAAATCGGATAGGAGAAGAGATTGAGTTAATCTTCCACCACTCCTCCTAAAAAATTGAAATGAAACCCTAATGCTGAGAGCTGGGGAAAGCCTTCACGTTGCGAGTAATAGGTGATATAGTATTACCTATTGAGTGTATAGCATAGCATTGCATATGTAATCACAAAAGTACGCTGATATAAGCAATATTTAAAATCGAGAGTTACCAAACATTTAGTCAAGGAAAATACTGAAAATATACATAAAATGTACATTAAATGGACACTGGATGAGTGGATTATTTTCGCCGAATCGTCTAAAGGTTCGACCTAACCGTTTTAAAAACCTAATCAGTTCATCTCCGCGTGACTAATCGGAAGATGTAGGATTTTGTGTCCTCCGAATAATATTATACCCACACAATTCGACGACATAAAATTATTCCAAAAACAGTGTTCAAAAGCTCTTAAAACTAGGAACATCAAATTAAGGTATTCCAGATTCAGAACTGCAACATAACCGTAGGCCTCATAATTGATACGAAGTCAATTGGAGTAATAGTATTATAAAAATTGATCATTTATGACTACTTAAGCGCAACAAAATATCGAAGAATATCTACATCCCGTGGGGGTCGTGGTGGCCTAGTGGGTAGATCACTGAGCTACTGACCGGAGGGTGCCGGGTTCATATCCCGAACATGAGGCTTTCTGGACACCCCTATCTAAAATCCTCGCGATTCAATTTTCTTAGTGTCAGAACTTCGTAGGAAATCGCAGGTGGCCCAGGGAAAGGATCTGGCCCCCCTACCCTGAATGTGTGAATTTCACACGCTATTGGCTTAGTACGGGGTGAGCTCTACTCTCACCTATCAAAACCAACCTTCGGGTTGAATCACTGAGTAAGTGATCTACATCCCATATGGTTGTCGAATAATGATTCCATAAGGGATGGAACTGCTGTTTGACACTTAGTAAGGTTTGAAGATTTTTGCATTCCATGTTTTTACTATCTAAAACGTGTATGCATTTAAAAGAGTAGCAAATGAGCGAATCATCACATTCAACTATTATTATTAACTCAATACGCCGATTCAGATCCAATGCGGTAGGTCAATACTAGCTAAATCATCAGGAACTGAGCCGATCGATATGCAATGAAAACGATTTACTAAAAGAGGTTTTCTAGGAAAATGTCTATAAAATGCATCGCCGATACTACTCTCATAGCAAATAAAGTATTATCCCTATTTTGTTAGAGAGAGATAACGCGTAGAAATAATTGATACCAAATAATCGAACTATAATAAATGGAATGCAATCACAGCAATAATTATATGAAAAATGATAAACAGATGAATTAATGGGACAATGTCGCCTTCCACGATAAAAAAAATAGGCGATTTAATTTCTTAGTTATAACGAATACTCTTTAAATTACGGCATAAAATCAATAATTTCCCGCTTACTCGACCACAAAGAGCAGGGTAAAAAGATGCTGGAATGTCAAAATCCCTCGAATCTCTCACAGCGTATATCTTCACCATTGCAAGGAGTCCATTCCCTGCTACACACATTTATCTCGACGAACATGATACCGGCGCCGTAGTCATCACTTCCCAAGGTGAAAGGCACGATTGAAATTGTGGCTAGGGCTTCGGGGAGCACCGTCTGTCATGGCAAAGACCCTTGCCGTATCAAATGGCCGGGAACTCACCAGACGGTCTCGGGCGGTTTATCGGGAAAAGCAGAGGTCGCGAATCGGCGCTGGGAGGAGATTAGCCGAAGTGAGCGATATTCATGGCCGGAATGCTCTGGTCGTCCGCCTGCATCTTCACTAGGACCAAGTACTGGAATACCTCACACCGCAAATCCAGTGTTTCCGTCACGAATGGTGCAATCAAATGACGCATGCAATGCTCAAGGGAAAGGCCATCCGGTTAAGCTCAACAAGTATGATTGGAAGAATAAATAGCCAAGAGATTTTACGAATAATTCCTGGTAGAAGAAGGTACCTGATAAAAACTGTAAAAAGAAGACAGGACAAATTATTTGGCCATGCCTTAAGACATGATGAAAAAAAGACAATCGTCGAAGGAAAAGATGTAAAAGAGAGGAACTACGTAAATATGAAGAGGTTGGCCGATAGAAGAATTGAGTGTAGGGCTGCGTCAAACCAATCCTAGGATTGTTGACCGATGACGATCATGAGAAGAAGGTGAAACCTTTTTAATAACTGAACATCAATACTTCGAGGAAAAAGCAAGGTAGGTACCCGAGTAACAACATACGTTTCCGGCATTGATGATTGCAGGGAACAACCAATTTAATGCAACTCTTATTCATTCAATAATTACCAAAAATTACCTTTTGCCAAAATAAAAATTCAAGAAATCATGGTGCTTCATGGTGGAATGAACGCACTATCAAACGGTTAACGTGGCATAATGAAATCACGTACTGGTGTTCCCGGCATCTAACGTCCCTGGATGAATGACTCTACACAGCCCAAGAAAGCCACTAGTCAACATTATCAAGCAAATTCTCATTTAAAAAACTTTCAAGCAATCATTAGCAACATATTTCCCCTTCATTCAATAAAATTTGCATCTATGTTCACAGAATAAAATCAAAATATTATTACTCCTACGTTCGTATAAACTTACATTTAGGTACCTAAAAATCGACAAGATATAGAATAACATTATTATAAAACGCTAATCAAGTATAAGTTAAGGTAAAACAATCATAATAGGGAGAGTATTGTTTATGAGATCATAAAAACCATCTATGAAAGCAGAGAAATAAATAAATTGTAGATATGTCGGGATAAAGAGAACATCCTAAAATATGAAAAACCTACTTGCTGTTGGAGACTACGTATGAAAGTAGGGAGTAATTTAATAGAAAGTACGGAGTAGAAAATACAAAGTCCCTTTATGGCAGAGAGGCACTAAGTTTCCAGGTCCAGAAAAGACAGAAATGAAATCATTTGAACGTGACACAGTGTAAAAATGATGAAGATGAAATGGGAGGACCAAGAAATTAATGAAGGGCCACTACTTATAATCGGAGAAAAAGATACCACGCGAAATTTTTGAGTCAAGGTACTAACCAATGGCACACATTGAGACATTAAGGCACTCTAAATACAGTCGCCGAGAGAGAAGTGAATGAAGAAGAGTAGGGATCGGATGAGATGCATGTACGCTCTGATAAAGGGTGTAAAAGAGAAGAATTAAGTCATAGCGAGGGATGTTAACAAATAGTAAAATCTTGAGGAAAGCTACCCAATGACCAGAGATGATTATGAATGAAAGATTTGCCGAGACATCACCACAGAATACTGAAACTGCCAAATTTCAAATGCATACCATTTTTTTAAAAGTCTACTACATGAAAACATTTCTTTTCTTTCTGTGTTTAATTCATTTTAATATGAGTAATCGACTGATGGTGAAGATAGTCCAATATAGACGAGATGATATCCTAGCACTTTGTTGAGCGAAAACACATGTACTTCAAAGAGTTCCGAATCGCTCTCATAATGCACGGGCGTCCGAAGGACGACGCGATGATTCGCACGCGAAATGGGATTCGCGGCGGGGAATGAACTTAGCCCCCGCATCCCTCACCCCAGAGCAACTGAAACACGAATTACCGCTGCCACCGTAATTTCCGCACACGAGCCCGACGGAAACGTAAAACCGGCGGGCGGGGAGATGAGAGAGACGTGAGGGTGGACCGCCGGACGGGGAGGAAAGAAAAAAATGCGAAATTGCGTCTGGTGCGGATTGGTCCCACATAATGGAGGGAAGGACGGGGGAGGAGGCGTGAGGAAGGGAGCCAGGATCAAGCAATATGATGGTCTACGACGGAAACTCGATACTCTTTCAAATCGACCCGGGAGATCGATTTTTTTCACATGGACCACACCAGCCTTATCCAGCTAGGACTCGAAATTCGACGATGACGAGTTTTCGAAGCTTAAGCCTCGACAAATCCAATTGTCTGTTCGCGAAAATCGGGACTTATCGAGGCTGTGACTTCGAAATGCGTCGTAGTGAAGGATCGGAAATGTCGAATCGTATTCAAAATAAGACCCCTAGTCGTGATGGAAGATTAGAAGCGGCACATCCGATGCACGGATATAATTAAGAGTAAACAAACGTCTAATATGCACTGTTCACTGGTATCCTCCCTCCTTCACGTCATTCGCATGGGGTCACCACAACTGTTGAGGACGACCAGTCGATGTCACTAAAAAGCGTGTAAATTACAATGCCAGTTTATTCTGATACCGTTATTCCCGAAGCCAATTTGCCGAGAATTCATGATATACGTGGAGGACATTGCGGGCTTAATTACGATAATTGTCGTCGACACGAATATACTACCATGCTGATGACGTCGTTCATAATTAACATTGATGACACAAAATGTAGGTACTATTTTCTCGATATGGAAAACGTGGCCGACAGAACGATGATTATCGTCCTTTGGGAGAAAACTGTCAATATCACAAAATGAGCAAAAATGTAGATGCAGGGACGTAAGAGGAGAGAAAATGTGACTTTACACTATGATCCAAATAGAGTGAGTTGAGCAAAGGATCATTAATCATAGACCGAGCCACAGAGTACGCTGTGACCGAGGGCAAAAAGTAAATACGACCATAAAAATATAGTCTGGTAATAAAATATAACGTCGTCCGACCGGGATCGAAGCGATATTACACCCATACCGTAACAAAACTTTAGTAGGTACCTATATTTTCCTAGTAGGTGCTTTTTTTCACTGGTACTAGGGTATAGAGTAAAGCGTAGAGCAAAGTCGTAGTGTATCGGCAGCATGCTCGCATTACTGCGTTTCGGGCCTTACTGTTGACAACATTTGATACTCCCAATTTAGTCAGTAACGCTACGTAGTACATCAGCTGAAAGAAGAGTACTGTTTCCTATTTTCTCGTGATCGTATCGCATATTTATATAGAGCCCTATGCTATACAGCAGAAGCTCCCAAAACATCATCATTATCATCACACAATCCTAGGAATGGTTTGACGCAGCCGTCCACTCGATTCTTCTAACGGCCAGCCTCTTCATATTAACGTAATTCCGCTGTTTCACATCCTTCACGACCTGTTCCATGTATCTCATGGAACCTGCATTTTCCAATCTTCCCGTTCACTTTTCCCTCGACGATCGTCTTCATCAGGCCATCATGTCTCAAGATATCGCCGATTAAGTTAGCGGACCGATAACAGAGACACCAAATTTTTAGATACAGATACGCAATCATCTTACTTAAAATTTACTGGCACTTAATGCGAAAAAGTTTTTGAACCACAGCTCTATACAATCGATTTGAAAAGTTGTACTCCTCGGATAGAACAGATACTAGCAGCTATATCGGGTAGCATCGCCAATGCAATGTTTTAATGCATCGTGGGCTGATACTCTTACTTTGGAATCGCACGACCCATTGCAAAGGCGAGGAGGTCTGTGGCAGGGGGGTCGGGTGAGTCAGGCAGGAAGGACCAGGGCGTGGGAGGAGGGCTCTCTAACGCCCCTGGGCACACCAACTGTCACATTGTCGCAGCCGACCCCCTTCCACCCTCCCGTAACACCTTCCCTCCCAGCCAGACGCGGGGGCGTCCGGGCGTTCCAAACTGCCCCCTCCCGACGCGGAAGGGTAGATTCGGCGCCGTGGGTTGAACGGTTGAGTTGAGACTATCTCCCACGGATGGTAACCCATACATCTGGAGATAGGTGGGAGGGGGGGTGGGCGGGCGGGGATACCTACCTGCGGTGGGGAAGAGGAATGGGAGACGAGGGGGTGGATCTGAGAGGTGCGGGGGAGGAGTCAAGTGTGCCTTGCGGCGAAGCATGGTCGAGAAGAGGAATGCGTAATGCCAAATCGATCGGAAATCATTTCCAGGGGCGACCCTTAAGGGGGTGAGGAGGTGGAAGGGGTGGGGGTGGAACAAAGGGGTGGAAACGAGTTACAGGAGGGTGGGTTTCCAGTCCGGGTGGGGGTTGGACGCCGTAGGAGGGGGATTCCATCGCACGGTTCATTTCACCTCGATCCAATCTCCATGGAGACAAATTCGCGGAGGGAATTTTATTTAAATCGAGAAGAAAAATCCGGCGAAGATTGGAAAAGAGGGCGATCTAAACGTATATACAAATATATAGAAAGCTACCTACACTAACGTACAACACTAAACGCACATATTTAAATAAGTACAAATACGTTTAAAACTTCGGATTTCTCTCCACACATACCCCAGACACCCCAAGGGTTCCCGGAGGCAGGTTCCAGAGAGCGTACAGGTAGATTGTAATTTCCTCCAATACCACAGGTTTTACGAAATCTAGAAATGATTGCTAAAGACGAATTCTCCTTCGTGAAGCGATGCTCATTTTAAGCACTAATCATGTTTAAGGCTGCACATCCACACATCTCCCTTGCAGGCATTTAAAACCATAGTAGCAATAAAAAACTACATGAAATTAATTGCTGCATAATATCTCTTCAAATAAAGCCTCAATGCTCACACGATAAACACATTTCGAGGTAAGTAAATTAATGTAGTAGATGTTGGTTCTTGGGTCTATTTCTATTGAGTTTTATCAATTGATAATACGCGGCACGATTACTGATGACCAAGAACCACAGCAATATCACCGTTAAGAAGGCCTTCGGTATAAATTTAGAAAGTGAATTTCATGAACTTTCGGACTCCTTAATTCACGCCACTTATTTCGTGTGACCTTATACTTCTCCCACCCCCTTAATGGACACCTTATACTACTGTCGCCGTCAAAATAGTATAGACCTGGACTTTGACTCATTCCTCAGTAGTATTGTGCACGTTTGGTATAACATATTATACATGGCCGGAAAAAAAATTTGTTTTTAAAATGACATCTTTTGGGCTGATATCGTCTCCCTCCTTCAAGTGAGTTGTCATAAATCAAAACAAAATTTGGTAAAAAACCCCGATTTCAGACTTGGTCATGTTTACAGCATTGTGGAACAGCGATATAGCATCACAAGAAAGTCAAACTTTTATCACAACTAAAATATACGTTCCTAAAGCATTCTACGCGGTTTCAAGACAGCGATAGAGCATCCCAAAAAAGGCCAAACTTTTATCATAATTAAAATATATAGTCCTGACGCATTCTACGCATTTTCGAGACTCGTTTCCTCCTATCCGTTCTATTGTCTTCTCCTTCCTTCGCTTCCACGAGAGAAGGGGAACAAAAAGGATGGTATGCACGGAAGCGACGGGAGGAGGAAGGAAATTCGCCACCATCTTCACCCGACCCCCATAAATGTCGTGCATCATTAAACGGACGGGAGGAGGTCCTCCTAGCGACGAGGGGTGGGAGAGTAGAGTCCCCTCGTGGTCCAGTTCATCCCGCCTAACACCCTTCTTTTGTTTCTTCGCCCCCTTCATTCTTTCTCACGGCCGAGGTTTTTTTTTTCTTTCTACGCACCGAACTGCGCGATCGACCCCGCAATACAGTCCCCCCGAGGGTAGATACGAGAGATGGAGAACCGACGCGAGAATTTGTCGCTAAAGAGTTTTCACCGATAAGGGTTTTGCGACGGAGAGCTGTTTTTCGTGACTGTCCTCCGAATAAACCCATATGCCGACAGGCTCTTATTGGGCCGGGGGGACTACGTTCCCGGATCAAGACTCATCAGACGGGTCCAGGATTAAGCCCGACTGCGAAATGTTTAAGGGGATTGAACCACCCCACGCACTGCTTTTTTTCCTCTCGCTACCAGGACTAATAGGGAAGACATTCTTGTGAAAAAATACAACATAACGAAGACCTTTTTTTAATGATTCGAGCAGATCTAAATTGAGAAGGGACTGCGTGGGATAGAGATTAATCGATCTATGAATGACGATTTTATATTCCATGCTTATATTTAAAACGAAGATGCGGCCTCTATCTTCCTCAAGGGACGCGTGAAAAAACGATTTTTCATGGATGAGTTGTAAAACTCACATCAAAGGAAATTTTATGCATAAGTAGGGTAATATAGGGAAGATTCGGAATGCTGATAAAAAAAAACAAGATCTATAATTTTCATTTCTTAATTTAAATGAAATCGAACAGCACGCCAATTTCCATGATTTTGCTAATGCTGGGGCATTAAAAAATATCGATTTATAATTTTAATCATTACAATTCATTATTCAACGGATATATCCAGGATGTTAATGTTTCGTTGCAAAACAAGATTATCACTCAAAGAGTTCAAATGCATGCATAATTAGTTTCAATGATTGGAGGTCGGTATATCACTACACAAACTAATAGGATTCCAAGGGCGGAGCTTGGTATGTGCTTTCGCTAAGCAGTATGCACATGCTTAAACATACATTAGCAGCTATACCGGCGATTTGATATCGCCTGGTATTGAATCAGGCAAGCGGCCGCGTACCCAATTCTGGTTTAATTGGCCTTTTCAATACAATATACAAGCTGGGGATCCAAAAGGCTACACAATTTGAATTAGGAGCAATTACAAAATATTCGGAAGGTGAACCGTGTGGTATTCTATTAGGTTATCTTCGCACAAACCTTAAAGAGCCGATGAACAGGTACAATAACCTTTTGAGTCGCACTGTAACGCATCAAGAGTAACGTGATGAGAAAATCCCCATGAGAATGGGATTAAAAACCGCAGCTATTAGTATAAAAGGCATACAAATACGCTGTAACGTAGACAACCACCAGTGATCGAGATCGTTGCATACTATTGCTGTTCATAATATCAAACAAACTTGGAGGGCACATCTCGTAATAACTTTTGCGATTCACATCGCGAATTTAATCCAAATATTTGAAGTAAGTACCTACTGAACTCAGGAATGACGGTCACGCATACCTCAGCCGAACGCAAAGATGCACGACATAACGAAAATGGAAGGATGCCAGCAACGAGCTTGTCTACTCAGGAGCTTAACTCATCCTTGGGGATTCATGAAGATATTCTCATTGCTAAACCTCGGAAACATCAAAATTCTGATCCCCACGATTTTGATTAATTTCAATATCGGAACGTAACAATTGAGTTTTTGCCGAGAAAGTGATGCGAATGTTTCGTCATTCTCCCGGATTAGCTAAATTTATGTCCTCCCTGCACTGATGCAGCAACCATCGCTTATTAAAATATGGTGAAAAAGGGAAAATCGAACTGCTCACTTAAACATGAAGAAGTGATTTTTGGGGGAGATAATTAAAAACTACTTTTGTTCTACAACCAATTATGATTTAGAGACTGTGGCTTTCACGCTGAAATAAATCCATTATATTCTCGGCTTTTCTTACGGATTTCAAAATTGATAGGAAAATCATTACCTTCGTAATTCAGTGATAATAAATAATAAATTGATAATTTCACGCCATCATCCACAGTATATTTCCCATTTTTGGCAGTGAATAATAAACTAAGTACACGTATGGCATTGGTCCCAAGCAGCTCTCTGGCAAGTCGTGCACTAAGCAGGACCAGAAATTCGTAGACGCAGAAGATCAGGAACCAATTTCTTCCATCTCCAACTATTCAATATCGAAAATTGCAAATATTCGAAGTTCAAATAGCTGACTGCAGTTGCTAACGGAATAAAAACTTCAAATAACTCCAGGCTACAAAAGAAGCAAATGAAAAAATCTTACTAAACTGTGAAATTACATCCAATCCGAGGTAACTCAAGCGTCTATACCGAGGAAAAAATCCACATTTATTCGACACAAGCCACGTTTCTTACGTTTCCAACGTTTCAAAATACATAATTTTTTCTTTCTTTTCATGCACCTTCATTAGACAAAGAACTTACATACATAGCTATCCAACAACATGGTCAATAACTTCCTGATTATCAGCAACAACTCTAAAAAAAAAGGTTCGCACACATAACACTCAAACACTCGAATATATTTTCGATAGGCACTCTTCTTAACTTTTTTTTCCACATTTATAATGAGACTAATGCACGGGCCTAAAAGCATGGACGGCGAACGAGAACAAAATAATGAACGCATCACTAAGGACGTAGGTGAAGCGCACGTCCCGAACTTTTCCATAAAAGGAAATCAGAAAAGTTTCACATAGAAAGTTTCAAAGCTCCCAAGATCTTCACCTCTGATAAAAATGGATGAAGGGCATTTGCGCGGGCTTCTCGAAATCACTTTCCGAACAATGTTCGGAAGAACATACGGGAGTAGGAGGCCATGCAATTAGAAAATGATGCCGAAAGGTACCGACTTCGTAAATGAAAATGAAGACTTCCGCACTCATATTAGTTTCCAGCAAAAAAAAACTTCGGAAAATCATCCCAGGGACGATTCCTACGATTCCCAGACTATGAATTCATACTCTAAGAAGACAAGAGGTTGTGTGAAGTACCCTTACACACATCCTACTTGAATTTATGACTATCGTTCGCAAATTTCTCCATTTAAAACTCGCAATGTTTATGAATTATTTAGTGTATGAGAATAACAATCAGATACACACCGAGAATTTACACGTTTTAACCATTGGTTTTAATTATTTTAATTTGCTATTATCAAAATTATTTTGTATTTTTTTCTTTTGTGAATAAGTATATCGCAGCTGTAATTAATTAATTAAATCTGCACGATATCCAATATCAAGGTTTCGAATGGCGGAAGTGAAATCTTGTAATTTTCTTCATTGCTAGACTCAATAAATTGTTGTTTCCCTATCTCTTTATTCCAACCGAGTGAATAACGAATTTAAAGTGTATAACATCAGTTTTACCAGTAACTGATTCACTGAACAGGCATATGACTCTTTTCACATCTATAAAAAAAATACATATCTGCGGACAAAGTAACGAAGTTTGAGCACGAAAATATGGGTGCAAAGCGTGATTTCAGGGATTGGGACCTAGAACATTAATCGTGATTATCATCCTGACCCTATTCATTTAAAATGTTTCTAGGTCGGCGCGCGCAACTTCGCTTGTGTTCCGATGATAATTCCCAATGATTTCAAGCCTCGGTGACTTAATGGAGCTGAGACAAAAGGCACCGCTGAAGATTTCGCGGATCCATTTCATTCCGAGGATTCAACGAGGGTGAAGGTTCACCCCCAGGAAGAGGGGGGGGGTGGGTGTGGAGTCACATCCTTATTCTCGAGGCCGTTAATGAGATCGCACGGACTGATGCCGCATTATCTTCATCCAGATCAAAAGAAATTATCGAGCCCACGGGGACGATTACGTACCGTGTCGCTGATGGGAAGGTGGGGGATGATTTGGGTGTAGGGGTGGGAGGGGGGAGGGAAAGGGTAGTGAAAAGGTAAAACGGAACGTCCCTGATTGCGTCCCCCATTTCGATCGAAAGAAACGGCCGGGAATTAAAGTTGGAATGCAGAGTGCTGGCAGAAATCTGGTTTCATGAAGATAAGGGGGTTCCGCAAATCGCCATTTTGGGTTTTGTTATTATCCGCCACATTTCGGCACTCGCAGCGAGCTCCCCGAATAACCAGGATCATAATGGAACGAATTCGTGAATAGCTGGGAATGAAATACAACAAGATCCGATAAGACAGAATTGATGACGCATCCAACGATTCTAGCCCCGCTAAAAGAGGACGCCCATTTAAAATTAACACATTCCCAGCAGCAGGAACTCACAGCATGCAGCCAATGACCATTAATCGCAATGAAAACACCGCCGCTTAGTTATCCGCACCGTATTGTATCACGCCTCCGCGACTAAAAAAAATGCTTGCCGAAAGCAGTTTTCCCAATCCTAACAGATAGGTACTTATATGCGTCGGTAATTGATTGCATTCACGAGATTAAGGTAAAATAGATTCATACTAAAATGCCTCTGAACTAGAAATTAACATCAATAGGTACATCTATGCCTCAGGAAAGGATAAGAGTTAACTCTAAAAGAGATGGACGCACAAACAGAGCTCCTACACGAATCAGCTACGAACTGCAAGTATCTTGAAGAGTAACAAGATTTACACAGAGGAAATATCGACCATATTAACCGGGATTCGAACCCCACTCCCTTAAGGATATCCTCCTCTTAATGTGGATGATTTTTATCTCTGTGGAAAAGTTGGAATTGCACATATGAACGGGTAACCCCGTCAACGTTTTTATGCAATAGTTCGTAACCGTGAATTCATTATGAAGAAAATCACAAATATCCTATAAGCTGTAGCTATGTACTGCGGCTGATAATTCAAACCAAATCAATTTTATTTAACAGGACATTTTAAGTACATAATTAAATGCCTATGCATTGAAAAATGACCGAACACTATTTTTCTCAGACAAAGGTTTCGCTCGCGAATGCATAATTGCAGTGTTACTCTTGGGATGTGTGTGAATTTCGGCTGCTTAGGTAATGCGACAAAACGTAAACATGACTTAAGCACCGGCCAAACAAAGCAAGCATTCTCCAAGCGGCAATCGAACCCGGCGCGTGGCCAATCTCGCTACTGCGGTCGGCGTATGCATTATCCTTCGACTAAACAAATCCAACTTCGATTGTCGAACTCAGGACATGATACTGGGCATAGTTATACGCTCTGGTGGGAGCCATTCTAAGCCTTCGATCCGGTGTTCACCGTCTCTCGTATTCTCGCTGGCGAAAGGTCACGCTAGTATTACTTCCCGTCACTAAATCCAAACTTCTACTCAACCGGGAAATCTGCAAACAAATCTTCGCGCAGCACTTCAACGTTCGGGATCCGTGCAATAACAAACAACGAAATCCATGCATCCACATCGGGGCAACGTCGACATTGTCCTCTAACCGGGCAAAGAGAGAGGTAGGGATTAACACGTTCAGGGCGAACCAGTTCTCTATATACCACTCCAGGTGGATTATAACGTGAAGGGAGAAGAGGCGCCGTATAGACGCCACGCGTATAAATAAGGGGAAGGGAGGAAAGTGAAGGGAACGCTGTGTGCTCAGAGAGAGCGACATGGAGAGAAAGGAAGATCGGGAGAAATGGAGAGGGATGAGAGGTATAAAAGAGGCTTTGAGGAAGACGTCGAGGAAGTGAGCATTGGGTGAGTATTTGAGAGGTTGGGGAAACCAAGGAGGTTAGACTGTAGGCACTGGAGGAAACATCGCAGCTGATTTGAAAATCCAGGAGCCATCTTGGTAGTCACGTATATACGGCCTTGCTACACGTGATGCTCGTACAGATGTTTTTTTTTGAACGCAGTTAACATTATATAAGATTGAAGGTAATACTTACAATAGTTAGATGAATAATGGATTGCATTTTGAAACAGAGGAAAGAGGCACATGCAAACCAGCGCCAAATATTTGGTTTAAATAGGTTACAGTCGAACCAATTATAGAAAAAAAATCAACTTGCAGGAAAATCACATGCATTGATAACTCCCTTAATCCCGTTTGACACGGTCAATTTTATTGGCCAATTCATTGGAAATTGGATTGTTCGCTACATATTCATTTCCCGTACTATCTCATCGACAATTTCTACCCCAATATTAGATTGCAGAACACGTTCTATATTCTGATGGCCGATCTCCAATCAGAGGATAGCTTCACCGTATCCTATAGTTATCAACACAACAACACGTATGAATTCGGATTTTTTGGAATTCATTTCTGGGCAGTTTTAAGCTTAAAATTTCTTTCACAGATCATCCAAATGCTTATCATGAAAAAGATTACTTTTGTTTTCATCTTCTATCTCGCATTCAATAACCCAGCATCTCACGATGCTCAGTTTTATTATAATGTGTCGCACCCATGTGGAATACATGAGCATTGTTATGACCAATATTGGTGGAGTCATGCGGAAAATATCGACAATTATCAACTTAATATTTTGCCAATAATCGAGTCAATTTATTGACCAATAAACTGTACCGCATCAAACGGACTTAAGGAAGATTAACTGACGACAATGCGATGAAATCTGGGTACGTACGTTACCATTGCTGTTTATGTTTTAATATATATCCTGTCTACATAAGAGGCCGTATAAAACGCAATGTTTTGTACGGAGTAGGTGGGGATTAATCCTCCTACCCAAGCACCCCCATTCTGGGTGGGGCTCTTTCTTCATTGTCACCCATAGTCTACCATGCCAATGCTTTCTACCTTACATTCTTAACCTCCTAGGGGGAGACGGAACCAACCACCACCTCCTCGGCGATGGTGAGTCACGGGAGAAACTGAGGCTTGCTCACGCATAATCGAACGGCGCGAATCGACGGCGCGAGAGCTCGAATTCACTTCCCAACCCCTCCTCCTCGACCCCGAACCTCTCTTCCTCTCTCTCTCTCAACGCGAAAGTGCCGACGGTGACAGAAAACAAGAGCCTCAGGGGAGGAGGAGAAACGTCACTGGGATGGCTTCCCTACGCTGCGAATCCAAAAGGTGCGTTCACATCGGGTAACTCGATTTATTCGGGATGTCGAGGGGATGTGTCTAAAGGGGAGGTTTGTAAGAGGAGGTCGGGCGAGAAAACCTGGCGAGTCCACACGACCGTGTTTAAATAGCCTCAGCGGCGTCGGGAGAGAACGCCATTTCTCATCGGCATTGCGAATTCATCAAATTCGTCCAAATTTGCAAGTTGCGAGTAATGAAATATGTTTCACTCAAAGCTGTTCTTTCCGATGCAATCGCATCTTGTTAATGGACCGCGTAATCATGCTCAACGCGCGGAGAAGCAAATCAAATATTAAAACCCGTGATCGTAACAATGGAATCAACAACAAATACTCCCGTGAAATTAAGTTGTTGAGCAACATTTGAATAAAATCAGATTCGAGGGAAAACACTTAAGCTTCTATTAAGTTATGCACCCCTAAATTTCAAACAAATGTGACTGTCTTTCACTAACTAAAAAAAATTAAAACTCGGAAACGTCCAACTTTTCCGACTGCATTAATCGATAAATGGAGAGGTTAAAACGTTCCGCCTATGTGAGCTAAATGATCTTCATCGGTAAGAGGGAAATGTATAATATCAGATCTAAATAAGTGATCCGGTTGTAAGGGCCTATCTCCAACGGGTCCACTCGCAAAACATAAATTATTAAATTTTTAATAAAACATTTATACCACTCTGGTGAACAAAAAAGACAACATTAAAACCATAAGTGCAACCGCAATGTACCTCGTATTACATGAACCGAGAGTTCGCGCATCCTCGTCGATGACATTTTGTCGATAGACAGATAATGAAAGTAACCTTGGCGACAAGCGTGTTCGCCTTTTCGAGGTTAACACTCAAATATTGACTCAACGGTGCTAAGAAGGACAATAAACGTCAAATAAAGTTAATACCACAGAAAGAATTGCCGACAATTTGAGGACAACTAACACAAGCCTGATGGAGCAGTGGGTGGGATGTTTCGGCAGACATACGCCCCTGCGAATATTTCTCGCGTTTTTCCCAGCGCACACCTTATCGTCATCTTCGCATCGCTGCGGCAATTTTGATGACCCCTCCCCATCCTCCTTTCTACCCCCCCAGCCCCCCAGACATCGAAATCACGAGCGTGAAAACGACGACGAGCATATTGCCAACTCTTTTTCCACTCGAATTCTCCGACTTCCGACGCTCAGAGGAGCACTCGAATTGAAACCTGGGGCATGTCGCCCAGGATGGAGACCGCGCTATTTCCAACGTCGCAGCCTCCATTCCGTGAAAAAGAGAGAGCGGCGGTGCGGAAAAGGTCGCACGGAACAGGAGGAGGAATGGATGGAAATGCGAAACGGTGAATGATGGCACGCGCGAGTACTCCTTCCGGAAGGGATAGGAACGAGGGCGAAAAATATATGTAAGGAAAAATATACATGCAATACAAATGTGATATACGCGCGTCATAAGCGCGCCACATCAATCCCTTGATGACAAAAAAAACCGATCGTCACGTCAAATAAGACCACTTTACGCATGGAAATACTCCGCATTGAAAATCACTTGAAAGCAGCGTGGGGATCGGGTTCGTGTGGTGGCTAGAGCACTCGGGGGTTGTGTTTGAAACCGCCGAGATTATCTCGAATTGGTAACGCGAGAAAAGTCGATTAGACTAGGACCAACGCGACAAATCATAGAGGAGGTGGTTCAAATACTGGCTATGGTCTAAATATGGGCTGGTTGAAAACGCGAAATAACATCTATACTAAAAATTGCACAGAGATAAAAATCACTTGCATTGACCGGGACTCGAAACCGGATCCCATGATTTCCGGCCAGGTGCACGACGACCTCTTTCCCTGTGGAAATTTTGAGTTAACGGGTTCGAGTCATAGTCAAGGCGAAAGATTTTTTTCTCAGTGGAATCTCAGCGAGCTTTGAATTTGTTATGAAGTAAGCATCTATCACAGAGGTAAAATCCGATTTTTACGGCATGTATAAATGTAGATCAGTTACAGCACGAAAACTTTACCTTCCGTGACAATGCCATGCTAAAAACGCGAAAAAACATTCAAAAATATGTACATACAAATAAAGCATGTCACTCGCAGAGGATGCCCTAATGCGAGAATCCTCCCCTATCTCTCCCCCCTCCCCCACGAAAGTCATTAGCGGTTCGAATCCTTGAGAACTGCTCCATTACGGTTCGAGAGGTTAGCTACGCTCGCTAGCTCGTACCTACACACACACACACGGAGTAAGAAACGAACACGTACGAGACACATTGGGATGGATTCCAATCATAGCGAAGCGTTTCGTCGAGCCGTGTCGCAAGTGACCGCTTGATCCAACGGCTCCCCACCCTCCGAACTCCGTAAACGACTGTCTCCCTCGACGACTAATTACGGGGGAATCCATCCATCGGCCCGATCAGTCGCGACGAACGCAGCCGACGATGAGACGAGTCACCTCCGCCGCCGCTCGTAGTCGGTCCGTGACTCCTCCTCGGAAACCGTGAGGCGGCGCGCGCTTACGAGAGCACACGTCGCCCCAGGCGACATTACCACTTCCCGCGTGAATGTGCTTCCGCCTTCGTACGGCCTTCGTCATCGAAGAGGCACGGCCTCGTTACCACCCGGGAGAGGTGGAACACAGCATTTTCCACGGTCGACATTTGCCACACGCTTGGCTTCAAATTCAACCAGCCTCTAGAAAGTGTTCTAAACCGAGTGCTCCCATGGCGTATCAACTCTTATTTTCTGACAAGTTAAAGTCTGACTTTGTGTAAAACCAACTTGAATAGGTCACACGCCCAAAAGCAGCTTGAAAATTAGGTTAAAATCAATGTGACGAATCATCGTGCCAAATTATATATCAGAAATACGTATATATTTATCAATAAATGCATTCTTAACGTGGAATTCTGCATACAACAGATTGAACTCACTCAGGCAATGGCTTAGGCAAACTTAAAATTATATGTGAGAATGGTAAGCTTAGATAGCAATTTGACGATTGAAATAGTCGATACTCATCACTAAACTGACTAAAACACAATTCACTAGATTGTTCTCCGCTCATAACGTACAAATTATAATGATTATAAAAAACTCGAGTGAACATATTTATTTCTACTAGAAGTTGAATTAGAACCATAGCAGAATACTCACTTCTATACATTCCATTTGCACGTAAAGAACAGTAGGAGATAATGAATTAAAAATACACGATTTGGTATCATCTAAATTCTTTTACAAGAAATAATATCGAGGGAACATTTAATGAAAATGTATAACTACTGTATCTTAAAACTTACAAGATATCACATCCATGTAAACAGATATTCTTTCAACTCTTTGGGTTAGTGAAACGTAGGGGTTTATTTTTATGCTTATATCCTTATTGTGAGGCACGGTAGAAATCTCGGCTTCCGCCGGCCCCACATGCCAAAAGTAGCATTTTAGAATCCTGTCTTGGGGTTAGATAAAATACTAACACCACTTTTTTCAACGTACGTGACAGGAGTCATCAAACACCATACTCACAGTCCAGTAATTGTAGAGCTCACTTGATTCGGCGTCTGGAACGCCCTGGAAGTAACTAGTTCAATGCTGATAGGGAAACTTAAGAGCCAAGGTTCTAGGACACGGAAGTATCATCACGAAACTATAGTGCCTAAATCCTCGACATTCCATTGAACACGAGTGGCAAAACTACGAAAATAACTGTTAACTAATAGAAGAATTTCCCACTTCACTATTATATATAGCCATTGATGTTTAAAAAGTAATCGATAGAGTTATGAATTCACAAGAAAACAAAAGCTTGATGTAGAAAGTTGGCTAATTGCTCAACTTTTCATCTACAACTAAGTTACGACTACCTCCCCTCGTCCGTTTACCATTGCTGGAAAGCTTTACTAGGAACTTTGAATGTTAGGCACTTGTAATACAATATAAAGTGAAAGGTACTTGTAGTAAGTTGGAATAAATGAAACGGGAGAAAAGGGAAGGCAAGAAAATCTCCTTCAAAACGACGCTATCCCTCTAATGGGAGGAATACAACGAATAAACATTCCACTACGTTTATAAATATAAACGAGTCTCATCCATTTCCAAGAGATACACAACCAAAGATAAAAACTGTAAAAATGACGTTCTACAAAATACCTATAATTATAAGTAAACAAATTTACCTGACAGAAATGAGACATACGCCCGGGCAAACCTCCAGAGAGTAACATGACAGATTCAAGTCAAGACGATGACATTAAAGAGCATCCATTATTGTCATTCCTTACATGAATGCCAAGGTCCACGAATTAATGATTACTTCATTAAGTAGAATCAATATGTGGTTCTACTTTGCGAGGTAAACCGAAGAGTGATCGTGATTCCGAAAATCCGTGATTAATCTCCCAAGAGGAAGATTTATCTACGTTAAGTAGTGAAGTTAACTCCTATTGGCAGAAAAGGAAAACTTGTTCACCGCCACCTTACAATTTCGACATCGGAAAGCAATTATTTACCCCTGAAAGAGGTCAATCAGCTTCGACCGATTTCACTTGATGAACCTTTTCGGTAAACCGGAGGCAAGAAATGATACAACGGCATATTGCCCACACCCATGGACTAGTAAGAGCCATACAACACATTTCTACTTGGGATCTGATAAATGATAAATTCCCGCCTCAAATAAAAAGTCATATTAGCAAATACAATTCTTAGTAAAATAAATACTAATAACAAGTTAAACATATACACGACATTACATTGAAAATGGAATTGTTGCATTTTCTCACTCATAGTAAATCATGACCGGTACCTACTTCAGAAAGTTAGCTCTCGGATAAAATTAGTTCTCAACAAACAACCAGAAACATATATTATCCAACAGTCATGTGGAGGAATGCTCAAAAAACTAAGTATATACCCACTGAGTTTCCAAAACACTAGAAGTAAAAATGCTCGCCCTAATGCTACAAGACCAACAGTAAAAACCATAAACATGAAGCTTGATTTCTGGTCGAAAAAAATAAGAATGGAAAGTGGCACCGCATCGAATTTTATACTTACGCCTGAACGCTAACGGGCCACACCGAAAAAATAGCAAACTCCCAAAACGAATAAAATACATACCTATTTAATAGGAAAAAACTTTTCGACGCATAAGTGGCGTGGGGGTTACTAATCCAGATAGGTTTCTCGCCTGAGAGAGATAGATGGGGACAAAACGTATCCACAACGCCCAGAACCGATGACGCAACTATCCAAACGTTCAACAATGGGGGGGAGGGGGGGGGGGCGGAAAATGGGTGGCGAAGAAAGTGAATGGGTCCGCCCACGCGTGAAGCGAAACCGGATGCGACAAGAGATGGCGGGCGCATCTGGGAATGGCGACAGTTCTCGCACAAAGCATAAATAACCGAGCAAACAAATGCTTTCACGCTCCGCGGGGTGATGAGAATGTCCCGCGGGCGGACCCAGACACTCGACCGCACGATCCAAAATATCATCGGCCGGCCGGCGAACTACACGACGACGGATGCTAACACTGTGTTTCGAAATGCGGAACCGAAAATATCATCCGTGCCCTTCGTTAAGTTTCGCAGAAAAATACTTTTAAAAAATGTGGATTTTAAATCCCGGTAGCGACGAGACAATCGGCCGAAAGCAAATAGTCAAAACCAACTTTCGGTGTCAAAGCCGGGGATGAAACTAACCCCTAATCCCTCCACCTCATTCCACCCTTCACTCCCAAATATAGTCTTCAACCCAAAAATTATGACGAATAATCAATTATATTAAGTGACCGCCCCATAAATTACGTAACGCTAAATGGAGATGAGGAGTTGGGCAAATTTTTACGTTGCACGATCGATAGGGAAGTGGGTGGGGGCCAGCTATCAGTTACGTTACAGATACAATAAACATTCATTTCTTAATGAAAAAAATTATGATACTCAAAATAATTTGCTAGCATATAAAATCACAGAGAAATAAATAAGGCATTTATTTCAAATGTCAGTTTTATCATTCTCACAAAAAGAGGCGCTACCATTGATAGCGCTACATAACTTATCGGGGTTCCTAGAAAATACTACAAATGAGCGTTATAGGGAAATAATAATCAAATACAAACGTTTAAACTATAAGTATGTAGCCCATTACAAATACATATTCTTAATAACCAAGGAAAATAATTTACCGCACTTGTGCGAGTAAGAAAATAGTCTAGCGGCTCGCAAACAGAGCATAAAATCGGCAATTTTTGCTTTAACAACCATTAAAATCATGCTCTCAGGGAAATAAATACCTCAATTGCCGCATAAATACCTCAATTAAATAGCCTTAGGAGGATAAATTGACGCCGCCGCGATAAAATTTGTTACCATTTCATTGTTATTTATGTTTTGATGTACCTAAGTCACCATAGATACCGTATAAAACGCAATGTTTTGTGATGGAGCAGGCGGGGCCTAATCGTTCCCAAGCACCCCTATTCTGGCTTCATTGTCACCCATTGGCTAGAACGCCAACCGCCCTCCTCCAGTAAATTCTTGACCACCAGGTACGACACTCGCAGGTTCGACAGCTGTAACAGAATCTTAAGACAAACTCGGCAATCATAGCGGAGGCGAGATTCGAACCTGCGACTTCTAGGCTCCGAAAAACACAATATATCGACCCAGCTATCGCTGCCGGATTGATGCTTTTGATTCTGGGGGATTTCAAATTGAAACGGGTCTGAAACCATCGAGTATATTACGACGCTCTCGTTATCGTTATTACGGGAACGTAGAAATGGTCCTCGCCCCGGCGCCCCTTCGCAGGCTTAGAGAAGAATTTACCGAAGAAATTCTTTTGAAGTGGTCTGGCATCGATCGCATGGATCCCATTAACCAATCCATCGGAAAGAGTCGGGACCGTGGCTCCCTTGTTCCGCGTAACTCTCAACTCCTGACTACACAGTAATTACCTATTTATCTTCGCCCTGCATGTTGTCATTATCCAACGGTGCTTCCCTCCAAGATTAAATTGAACGTCCAATAAAGAGAGGGAGAGAGAGAGTGAGAAAAAGATTTAAAAAAACGGACGATTTAGAGGATAAAAGTTGAGAATGGGAGACTAGGAACTTTAACCCGAAGTACCTCTTCACCATGGCAGCAATTCGATTTTCTTCGTGAAAATAAAAATGAAAAGGCACATTCTCCGTCATCCCTTTCACTGTCGTTTCAGCCTCGTAAATTGCATTCCCAATTGCTCTCTTCCGTTGCATTAATTTACCTTCGCAAATTTAGCGTGCAATGAGTGCACCAGGCTACCAGCGTGGGTTGTTGCGAAAATATACACCGAGCATCAGTAAAATGGCCGGTTGAACCAAGACGTGATTTAATTTTTACCATAGACATATGCAAAATAAATACGGTTGGAAAATAGAAAATTATACTTCCATTCATGATTTTTAAAACAGTAATATTATGACATTTTTGGTGGAACTTGAAATTTTCAAAGTTCTATGAACAGATTCTATACATTGTTTCACGCCTGATGAGGTGAGGAGCCAAGTTCGAATTACTCTCGCAATAGGAATCAGCTGTCTCTAGCTAAACAAAGAAGGCACTTAAAATCCCGGAAGGTTACAAAAAACCGAAAACGACAAATGCAATAATGAAATTTATCTTTTAATCGATCGAAAAACTACATCCGCATTTCTTGGACACAATTTATTTTTTTTTTCGAATTAACGTTTCCTATTGCTATTTATAACTGTACTTTTTTAGAATTTCCGCAGTAAATGAGATGTTTTTGGAAATTTATAAAAAAATAGGAAGATTGGAAATGATTTCTACCACGAATTCCAACATGGCGTTGCAAATGAATAAACAATCGCTGCTCACCAAGCAAATGGAAACAATTGACGACCATGATCGGATGCTAAACTGACGCCGGACGAATCCGGACTCAATACAAGATGGATGGCTTCCTCCTTCCAAAGGCAGCATTTAGGAACCTAATTGGCGGATTCAGACACGGATCGAAACTGCCAAAACCCAGATCGCAAATATAAAAATACATTAAAAAGTGAAATGTACTTCGTTTACGTGTTATTTCTGTTCCCGTTTCCGTCGTCCCAATACTAATGATATACTAATGTCCACATCGAATGGTATTACAAGACTGAAAAATGGTAATAAATTGGGGAATATTTTCCATGAAGGTTCGACGAATGAAGAGGGGGCTAAAGAGCCACATGCTTGCTGGGCTAGATAAAAGAGGGGATTTGACCGGTGTTTACGCCGGTGTAATTGCCACCGTCATTTGTCATTGGTCATCACGACTTTCGTGTGTGTTCTGTTTATAAAGAAATATTATTCATCCACATGCCAACCTGGCAACAATGATTGTTTTCTTGTATCTAACAGAAGTTGTTATTTTAATGATTTAAATGAATACAGTCCACTTATTTCAAAAGGGATCTATGGTATTTTATTAATTCAGACATCAGGGTGATGTCAACGGTTTTCGCTGCTATTTCTACGGCGGAAACATTTGGTCCTTCGGGCCGGATCTCTTTGCGAATCCATTGTGGCATAATTGTCGAATTTTCATATTACTAATTTTACATATTCCCTTACATCGGTACTCAACCAAGGAATAAGATTTGCTGCCACTGAGAGCATAAACACCGAAGATTTTGGTTTAATTTGTTGCTGCTTCTTCACTTCATTCGTCATCAACAAGCGGATTATCGTGAAAAAGAATACTACATTGGAACTTTCTTTGTCAGAGGTCAGATCTAACCCTACCTATTCCTTACCTTTACCTTAAATTTCCTTAATTCATGCATGCTTGTCGAAACATGGATTGCAAGTTAAAGAAATCCTTGATTAAGAAGAGGGGCATAATCAAAGCATCTCTTGCAAGATTAAACTCGTTTGTAACTAATTTTAACGAAGCAACTCAAAGTGTTCTCGAGTTAAAGGTGAGACAAGAACAATTGCCGAAACTTCATCACAATTACTGCTTAATACAAGAGGAATTAGAAGTTGAAGATGTTGATGAGGATCATTCAGATGATAGAGCGGCATTTGAGGAACAATTTTATACAGTACAAGCATTATATCTTAGATTACTTGAGCCAGCATGTGTGCCAAATACAAGAAATTCTTCACAAAATGATTCAATAATGGACAAATCGCACGTCGATTCACATATTAGACTCCCGGTTATTGAGTTACCTAAGTTTAAGGGAAATGTTTGTGAGTGGTTGCACTTCAGGGATACATTTGAAGCTTTAGTATGCAACAACACTCATTTGTCTGCTGTACAGAAGTTTCATTATTTGCTATCATCCTTGGAAGGAGAACCACATCAGATTATCCAGAATTTACAAGTAACTAATGATAATTTTGAAGTAGCATGGGGACTAATTAAGGGCAGATATCACAACGAAAAGGTAATAGTCTCCACTCATATGAATCATCTTCTTCACATGCCAACTGTAGACAAAAATAAAATTGGCTCATTAAGGATGCTAGTAAACCATATACAATCAAACGTGAATGCAATACAGGCACTGAAACTTAATGTGTCTTTATTTGATGTGTTATTAATTCAAATAATCATGAATCATATTGATCAAGATACCAGAAAAGAATTGGAATTTCAGTCAGAGAATGAAGAGATGCCTACGCTACAGTTAATTTTAGAATTTTTAGAAAAAAAATCTAAAGCCTTAGAAAATATTGGTGTTATTACTACGGCAAATGCAATGAAATCTAATTGCAATTACAAGCAACAATCTAAAGTACAGCAGTCATACGTGGCTGTACATTTAAAATGTGTAAAATGTAAGGGTGAACACCAATTGCATAAGTGTCCTGAATTTTTAAAAATGGACGTAGGAGAACGATCTAAGCTAGTGAAACAGTTGAAATTATGCTTTAATTGTTTGAGAAAATACTCACACAATCATCAGTGTTCAACGCAAAATTGCAGAAAGTGTGAAAGGAGACATCACACACTATTACATTTTGAGGCAATACCCTCAAGAGATGGTGACACATCAAGAACAGCATCATCTGTACAACCTATTAGTAGTTACTGCGCTATCAAAACAAAGGTGTGCTCACAGGTGATACTAGCCACAGCAGTTGTAGAAGTCAGAAATCATCAAGGACAGTATATACCATGTAGAGCCTTGTTGGACTCTGCTTCCCAGGTGAATTTTATAACAGAAAATCTAGTTCAGAAATTACAACTGAGGAAACATAAATATCATTTACCTATCCAGGGGATTGAAGGAGTTCGAGCGGATACAAATTGTCAAAGTCTTTTACATTTAAGATCTCGATTCACTGACTATAGGACTGATATTAATTGTGCAGTACTTCCCCGCATTACAGGCTTACTGCCAAGTACCTCTATGGACATTAGAAACTGGAATATCCCAGAAAATATTAGGTTAGCCGATGAAAATTTTAATCAACCCAATACTATTGATTTGTTGCTAGGCGCACAAGTCTTTTATGAGATTCTATTGCCAAACAAATTACAAAAACAAGGAACATTTCCTTTTCTTCAAGAAACACTTCTTGGTTGGACGGTGGCTGGAAACACACCCACAACTTCATCAATGCATTATCCACAAAATGTTGCACATTGTCTTCATATAGAGGCATCAGTAGAAACAAACATAACATTAGAAGATCTTCTTAAGAAATTTTGGAGCATCGAATCCATTGACCAACCTGTCACAACATCTGAAGAAAGACAGTGTGAAAGGCATTTCGTAAGCAATACCACTCGCCAGTCAGATGGTAGATTTGTTGTTAGACTACCAACCAAGATTGATCCTAATGAACTTGGCAAATCCAGACAATCTGCATATCGAAGACTACTACAAATTGAGAACCGTCTTAGAAGAAATCCTGAGCTTTCAACCACTTATCACGATTTTTTAAACCAATATTTATTCCTTGGACATATGGAACAGATAACGGATCGATCAGGAGAAAATACTTGCTTTTACCTTCCTCATCATCCTGTTTTCAAGCCCTCCAGTTCAACCACATCTGTGAGAGTAGTATTCGATGCTAGTGCTAAAACATCATCTGGACTATCCTTAAATGATATTTTAATGGTAGGACCCAAGGTTCAACAGGATTTATATTGCATCATGCTTCGTTTTCGCACACATCAGATAGCCATGGTAGCAGATATTGAGAAAATGTACAGGCAAATTCTTGTCCATAGTGAGGATCGAAATTTACAACGAATATTATGGCGGAGATCACCACAGGAAGCAGTTGAAGAATACCAACTCAGCACCGTAACGTATGGAACAGCTTCTGCTCCCTTTTTGGCTACACGATGCTTAAAGCAACTAGCTCAGGAAAATGAAAAGGGGTATCCTCATGCATCAAAAATTATAAACGAAGATTTCTACATGGATGATCTATTAAGTGGCGCTTCCAATCTCCCGGAAGCATTGAAATTCTTCAAGGAATTGTCAGCAGTGCTCAAGACAGCTGGTTTCTCCCTTAGAAAATGGTCATCTAATTCGGTCGAGCTTATGGAGGCCATTCCTCCAGAGCTACATGAATCAAAAATTCATATGTCATTTGGACAAGAAAATATTTCAACCTTAGGTCTACAATGGGATATTGTCTGTGATACTTTTCAAGTTAAAAGTAAACTACTCATGTCGGAGAATGAATATAACCAAGTGATTTCAACGACTATCACTAAACGACAAGTGATGTCAATTATTGCAACGATCTTTGATCCACTTGGATTGATAAGTCCGGTTGTCATTTCTTATAAAATATTTTTGCAATCTTTATGGCAAGAAAGAATGGGCTGGGATGAACAACTTTCAGCGGCTTTATTTGGTAATTGGACCAAGCTATATAGTCAGATCCAGGATATCACGAAAATTAAGATTGATCGTAAGGTATTGTGTGATAATGTTACTTCTATAATATGCAAGGATGCTGATAATACAGTTATTTTAAAACCCAATATAGAACTTCATGGTTTTTGTGACAGTAGTGAAAGAGCCTATGGTGCATGCTTGTATGTGCGGTCAGTGGATCATGAAGGGAAGTGCTTTACGAAACTTTTATGCTCAAAGTCGAAGGTTGCTCCAATAAAAAGAGTAACATTACCACGCCTTGAGTTATGTGGAGCCTTACTACTGTCAAGACTATATGATCGAGCGAGGGAAGCGATCGGTATTCAAGTACATCAAACTTATCTATGGACTGATTCAACTCTAGTCCTAAGATGGATAGCAGGAATTTCTACCCAATGGAAAACCTTTGTAGGCAACAGAGTTTCTATCATTCAAGAACTTACATGCAATGCTCATTGGAGACATGTGCCTTCAGAGAGCAATCCTGCGGATCTTATTTCTCGAGGTGTGCCGGTAATTAATCTCACCACCTGTAAATTATGGTGGAATGGACCAAATTGGCTCAGTCAACATGAAACCTCCTGGCCAATATTGAACCTACAATCCCCTTTGAAGGAATTATCAGAGATAAAGGTTGTGCATATTTCTACTGCTCCAACGCTCGAAGACTGGACTCAAAAATTCTCCAATCTAAATAAACTTCTCCGAGTTATAGCATACTGCAGAAGATTTATTTTCAATGCTAGAACAACCAAAAATTATCGACAGACTTCCTTTCTCACAGCCCAAGAGTTAGATGGTGCCTTAATAGCGTGCGTAAAAATTGTGCAAGGTATTAGCTATGAATTGGAGGCCAGAGAGTTACACAACAAAAAGGAGGTCTCCTCCAAAAGTAAATTGAAAAGTCTCACACCTTTCCTAGACAAGAATCAGTTACTAAGAGTAGGAGGGCGACTTCAACAGTCAGGACTACCCTATGATGCAATTCATCAATTAATTCTACCAGCTGATCATCATTTCACAAAATTATTGCTACAAACTGAGCATCTGAGACTGTTGCATGCCGGACCACAGTTATTAATAGCTTCAATACGTCAACGATTTTGGATCCCCTCTCTTAGAAATATCGTGCGTAGAGTTGTTCATGAGTGCCACAAATGTTATCGATTCAAAATACAAGTATCCAAACAGTTAATGGGAGAATTACCTGGTATGCGAGTACAGCCTGCTAGGCCATTTAAAAATACAGGAGTCGATTATGCAGGTCCAGTGTTATTAAAATATGGAAATCCGCGTAGCAGGTCCACCATTAAAGGATATATAGCAATATTTGTATGTTTAGCTACCAGAGCGATACACTTAGAAGCGGTCACCAGTTTAAAAACAGAATCATTCCTAGCAGCCCTACGAAGATTCATAGGACGCAGAGGCATCCCCTCTCAAATATGGTCTGATAATGCAACTAATTTCCGGGGCGCAGCAAGAGAAATTAAGGAATTGTATTATCTATTACGCTCAAATGAATGTAAGGAGGAGGTACAAGGATTTTGTTCGAGGAACAATTGTGACTGGAGATTTATTCCTCCTCATACACCCCATTTTGGTGGGATATGGGAAGCTGCAGTCAAGTCTATGAAATACCATCTAAAAAGAGTCTTAGGTGATAGCATTATAACATATGAAGAGTTACAGACATTACTAACACAAATCGAAGCATGCATGAACTCCCGTCCCATTTCCATTTTATCCAACGAACCACATGATTCAAATTATTTATCCCCTGCCCATTTCCTGATTGGCGAACCCTTGACCAATTTACCTTCTCCCGACCTTTCTGACAAGAAAGTTAGTATTCTTTCCAGATGGCAACAACAGCAGCAACGGCTACAAAATTTTTGGAAGCGATGGTCGAAGGACTACCTCCAAGAACTTCAGCAGCGCCGATGTTGGCAGAAGAATTATCCAGATTATCAGCCTGGAATGGTGGTTCTTATAAAGGATGATCAACTACCTCCATTGAAATGGAAATTAGGAGTGATAAGTGAAGTACATAAAGGACCTGATGGGAGAGTAAGGATAGTAATGTTGAAAACGGATGCTGGAGAAGTAAAACGGCCTGTAGTTAAACTATGTCCTTTACCTTGTACATGACCATTTGTTGGAACCAATTGTTCCAAGGGGGCCGGTATGTTTACGCCGGTGTAATTGCCACCGTCATTTGTCATTGGTCATCACGACTTTCGTGTGTGTTCTGTTTATAAAGAAATATTATTCATCCACATGCCAACCTGGCAACAATGATTGTTTTCTTGTATCTAACAGAAGTTGTTATTTTAATGATTTAAATGAATACAGTCCACTTATTTCAAAAGGGATCTATGGTATTTTATTAATTCAGACATC
The DNA here is from genome assembly GCA_933228895.1 of Platycnemis pennipes. NCBI lineage: Eukaryota > Metazoa > Arthropoda > Insecta > Odonata > Platycnemididae > Platycnemis > Platycnemis pennipes. The sequence goes on from OW121849.1 coordinate 43,419,787, forward strand.
AGGGTGATGTCAACGGTTTTCGCTGCTATTTCTACGGCGGAAACAACCGGACAAAATAAATACTTTGCCTCGTATTTCGACTCCTCGGATTAAATATTACACTCCGACTTGTCGAATCCTTCCTCCCTACGTCAAAGAAGTGCATTATATCCCTTCGACGAAACTCCCATCTGCATATGTTCCGACTCGATCTAGGTTTTTTTCTGAATCGATTTGAAAATCCAAACGGGTTCCGTCGCACGACGCCCCCGCCCGCGAAGAAGATGATTTGGTCGCATCCGCTTGCCAAGCAGCCACGGGACTGGAGAAACAGAATTCTACCCCAGTGTGTGTCTTGCGCTACAGCGGCAAATGTGACCGCGGTCGCCCGTAATGGGAAGACCACCCTGTCGCCCATGGCCGTTAATCTTCGAAACTGCCGAATGCTCAAGAGTGAATTTGTTAGCGGCGGCGGTGGGTCTTCCGTGGAATAAGTGACGATTTGAAATTCGATTTCATGGTTAGGAAAAACTGTCTCCGCAAACTTTTATTTCAAACTTTCAAGAGATAGAGGTTAACGAACGGAACTACTTAACCAACAACTTGGGATGATTATCGAAAACTTTATAAAATGAAAAAAAACCTGAATGCTGTATTAAACACTAAAATGATTGCCAAAAGTTTGCAAAGTCTTTTAATTTTTATTTTTTTCGGGTACCCTAACTTCGAAGTTTAGTCGTTCCTAATATGTACTCATTTTCTTTAACATTCACCGTTACAAATGCATGAAATGCAATTAGATTAACTGAGATTCATGGAACGTAACGAGAGATAAATACGACAAGCAACGAAGATTTTAGGCTAATTTGCATGCCTGCACGAATCCCTTAGTGTACAGCGACTAATTGCTTTATTTTTTTATGTCTCCTTACACATTTGATACGTGACCAAAGATAAGTTTTATACGATTTGGGCAGTATCCGTCACGCTTAATGTTAGTCTGACGTAGGATGCCTGTGAAATCACTGCGCTAAGTTTTACTTCAACAGCGAAGTTAGTAGTGTAATCACAAACAATATGAATATTTACTCATCAACAATATATACCTGGTTTAGAGTCGACTCCTGCCATGCACCCTTTTAGGGTTAAATGTAGTTGTAGGTAGATTACAATTTTCCAACATAGATGAGAATGATAAATATAATAATAATATCATTTAAATGCATTACGAAGATGCAAAAATGGACTGTGAATCCAAGGTGGGTATCAAAATGTAATCATACTAATATATAAAAATGAAGTGGTGTCTGTCTGTCTGCCAGCTTTATGTTACGCATCTCCTCAAAAACTACTGAACCGATTAAGCTGAAATTTTGTAGGATTCTAGCGTATAACCTAGAAGGCTATATAAAAAAAGGCTCAGGGCCCGGATTCGAATCCTGGCGCCTATTATGTATTTAATTTGGTTTAAATGGACTTTTTCAATTTATGGTAGCGCAATAATGTTTTCTTTCGCTCAGTAAAATAACTAAATATTAGTTGATTTCTTTCATTCTTTCTGTATTCAATGGGAAAATGTTTAACTTTCTTATTCTTTTAACCGATTTACTCTTTGTTCTCCAGGTTTCTGGGAATTGTGTAATTTATGTAGAAATTTACTGTTTTTTCGGGTTCTTTTCCGAGCGTTACTAAGGCCATTGCCATTGTCGTCTCTGAAATGAAAACATCACTGATGCTTAAACAGTTCGTCATAGCGGGATGGCATTGTGCTTTTCGCGAGGATATAGGAAGGTACTGAAGGCATTGTAGGCTATTCGTGATGCAAGGTCAGCCACATTATTGCGCATAAAGATACGAACTGACTGCTAGCGCTACTCACAGATTAAGAGGGTTTGCATTCGGTCCAAATTAGAATTATTTAAATGAATGCTTCAGCGGTGTTCAAATTTTGAATTTTTTTTTATTTCTTCACGGGTTTGTGCATATGAACCAACCTGGGATGTGACGAGAAGACATGGAACGTATTCGAAATCGTCATCGAGGGAAATCTCTTGAGATTTGAGATAGTTTAACATAAACCAGGAAATGAAATTCAAATCCCAATGTAACGTAATGTCTCATTACATATCCGTGGGTTGTTTATTAATTCCATTGTAATGATGCTAAAAAGTTCGTCCACAAGAGATGCCGTACACTGCGTTGCTCTTTTCGTGAAGATATTGAAAGTTATTTTTAAAAAATATCGCAGCTGATTCTTGAATCTATATCGGCTATTTCATCCGGTAAAATCATATGGGATAACTTTTGTGCTACTCCCAGATTAAGTAAATGTGCATTCGTTAAAACCAAAAGTTTTTAAATGACAGTTTCTGTGGGGTTCAAAAAGTGAATATTTTATAGATTTATACCGTATTCCGAAGTGGACAGTTTTCAAAATGGTTTTATTTTGAGACACAAGAACGTGATAAGAAACTTAAATGAATTCTAACAAAAAATAGGAGTAGCAAGATTAAAATTGTAATTTAGTGACACATCAAATATCCCCTAAAAGGTGTGAACATAGGTAACCGAGCGACAAGTACCTGATTCCATCATCATCATCGGTCAACAATCCTATGAATAGTTTGACGCAGCTCTCCACTCTATTCTTCTATCTGTAAACCTCTTCATATTGACGTAACTCCTCTCTTTTACATCCTTCACAACTTGTTCTATGTATCTAATAAGAGGTCTGCCTTTTCCATTCTTCTAAATTTGTACTAGGTTATAAGAAAAGAATTTAATCTAATTGGAATAAAAGGCATTGATACGTATCCGTAGGAAGTTCATTGACGCCACTGTCATGAAGTTGGAGAATTGAGACAAACATAACGTATATCAAAGGCCAGAGAAAAATTTTTTCGCCGAAGATTTGAGTCCTAACATTCTCAAAAACCCGAATCTGGCCTCGTTGTCCACAATAGGCAGATAATTCGTATGCATCCTCCCTTCTAAACTCCTTTATTTCTTCTGGCCTGAAAGTTACTAAATAATATTCTTGTTTTTGTAAAGGCTCAGGCAGTAATTATATGTTTACATTGGTTTAAATTATATTCATGGTCCCGATACCGACTTGGAGCTAACTCCATAGCAAATGTTTCTACCCTTATTTCTTCCCTTCCGCACATATTTCGCCCCTTCATGAAAAATGTTAACATTTCTTAACAAAATTTTTATTTATCATATTTCTCCCTCCAGTTGAACTTCAACAGGCACCTTCAGCTAGTAATGAATAATTTTAGAAGACTTAAAAGTTTCGAAGTAGAAATAATGTGCATAAAGCGGAAGAGGTCAGAGAGTCTTACCAGCGTTGCCAACGCACCTTGAATGCGCAGCATGAAAAGAAGGTATTCAAGGCTATGAGATGTGATAGAAGGGAAACTTTCAATGACCTGACGGTAGATGATCCCACGATAGAAATGGACTAAGGGGACTCGTCTGAAGTGCTCACGAAACTATTACAAATTACTACATTCTATGACTATTGCACCAAGTATTTTTTAAAGGCCACATATTTTGACCGAAAAAAAACAATCTGAAAGTTAAATCGGAAGCCATGAAACTATAACGTGATTGAGACCAGCCCATGGAATAAAAAAAACGCCAGGGCCCGTATTCTCGTTTGAAACGCAACCTCGGTTATCTCCCCAGCAACGAAACCGAGGTTGCGTTTCATTGATTTCCTCCTTAGAATGTTTACAAAAAGTTAACGCGAGTCCCGAAAACCTATGGTATCCCTTGGATACCACGAGAGTTTCAGAAAGAGAATAAGAACCCAGGGCAACACAGACCGACAAGAGCGACCAGACGTAAAGAGCGCAATGGCCCAAACAACAGCAACAGTGGGGGATAGGAGGGGGGGAGAATTAGGGGGTGTGTACCAAGGAGTGATGTGTACCTACATGGGTCTTGGGGCGTGCGCGATAAAAGTAGATGGACGCCACCACCAACATTCGTACAACATCGATGGCCCCACTGAGTCAACTTGCTCCCTCCCGAGGAGAGAAGGGTAGCAAGCAGCCTGCCTCCCCCACCCGCCATTAAGAAATCAAGAGACACGTGGCAACAGCGCCAACCACTCACAGACCGATGGGAGCGAACGAGAAGGGAAGGAGAAGCAGCAGAAGAGTGAGGAAGCAGGGTGCCGCTAGGTCTGTGAGGGAAGCACCCTCTCTCCCTTCGTGTTTGGGAAGGGGGGTTTTTAAGGAAGGTGGCAGAGAAGGCCCTCTATTCCCTCCTCCAGTTCTCCCAATTTCTCTCTCTCTCTCTCTCCTGAGGCTACAGACTCAAATCGAATCCCAAGTAGAAGGTGGCGCAACTGGCTGAAATTGACTCGCACTTGAGCCCAGAAGGAGGAAAAAAACCAAAAGGTGGAGGAAGGGGAGGAGAAATGGAAAGAGAAGGAAGTGCAAAGGGCACGTGTCAATGAACGAATGGGAGGGAATAGGAGGAAAAAAGTGAAGGGAGAGAGAGAGAGAGGAAGCCCTGAATGAGGAGAAGGCGTGAGGGCGCTTGAGCAGCCGCTGCAACAGAGAGGGGTCAAGGTGGGGGTGGGCCGAATGTTTGGGTCTTCCAACTGACTCATCTCCCCCCCACAAAATCTCCACCCCCCCCCCCCTCCAAACGCCAAGCTGAGGGAAATAAAAGAGAGGGAGAGACATGTAACGAACGAGTCGAGAGAGGAGGCATTTCTCTCTCCACCATTTTCCCTCCGGCATCCCCTCTCTCGAGGAATACCGACGAACCGGAGGAAGTCCGTCCGATCCGAGCATGAACTGTTCCTGGCACCATTCCTTCGGTTTATTGATTCTCCGTGTCGACATCCTCCCGGTGGCCTGCAGGATTCTATGCAGATGTGGATGTGTATAAGTGTTTCTCGACAGTCATAATTAAGTCCACACACACACACGATACCCCCTTCCTCCGTCCTTTCAATGGAGCGCAATTCGTACGAAATCACAACACCGTCGCGGCATCACAAACCGACCTGGATGACTCGAATTCTTCGAGGGAGACTCGATAAACGACGACGCATCACCACATCCAATTCCAACTGGAAGAGCGTAAACCTACAGTGAAATTACCCACGAGTACCCCAAAACTGGATAGGGCCCGTCGAGTACGTTCGGAGGTAAAATTTATTCATAACACCGGCATGTTTACTAGCCTGGAAAGAATAATGATTCTGGAACAACATCACAAGACGACATCAAACACATAGAGGCAATTAAGAATAACTACGGTACTTGATAAGTAATCGTCAAATATTCACACAACAAATAACAGCACCTGTAGCGTACAGCAAAGCATGCTATGTGAATGTTTTATATTAACCTCCAAAGGCCTGCCAGCAACAACCCCGCAGTGCGGTTCAAGATGAACAGAACTAGAGTTATTTGAGATTTCGGTGGTCACGGTCGCCAATTTCACCAGGAAAAAAAAACGTTTCCGGTTGACTTCCTAGAACCATTCCGACTTGCTTCCTCATTATAGGCAAGGAATCAGACATACGAAAATGTACTAAACGAACGAAAACCGATGCCTCGCACGTATCAGCCCCGCGTGCATGGTACTAATACCATAACACCTCGTAGACACTTCGTCCGACGGGTGGGCGTTGTACCGCTTCCAGCTGACCAAGCGCTGCCCGCAGATGACCCCCTCAGTTTTGTAGGTAAGAGCAATGAAACATGTGACAACAATCTACATGCTTAACCAGAATCGACTGATGTACTCGGTTCAACTCTCTCGGAACTGAATTCAACTCACTTTTCCGATGCGAAATACATTTAAAAAAGATAGACAAAGATGTGCATGCTAATCAAACCCAAGTTAAGAATTGAACCATACAGTGACTCAATCATCTCGTGGACTCCCAATTCATAAACCCAACATACTATGTATCACGCTAAAGCATACGAACGGATAAAACTTTTTCTACGGGATATCATCAGGCAAGTGCAATGACAAAACTCGACAGGTAGGGGGACGGAAAGTGAGACTAAAAACATTACGATATTGTGAGATACAAGGATTAGCATAAAATAATGGAGTCAACCAGTAATTCAACACACCGGAGGGGATGACCATAACGGTGTGTAATCCCTCATGAAAACTTTTTGATGACACAAACACTTTTGATGGAAAATTCTAAATGTGATGGCCGCGAAGAAAATTGGCTTAGCAGTCAACGGTGTAAACACGTCCACATACGACAACACATATATTCGCTTAGTGAGCGGCTTAAATTTAAATACAACTGTTTCTAAACAAATCCCATCCCCACCTGAAGGATCCATTAGAATTAAATATTCATTTTTTTAACTAAGTATATAGCCTAAAACTATATTCACTCGGGAAATCCTCAGGGATAATAGGGGAATGAACCTAGCTTTGACAATATCGATACTGTTTATCACTCTTTTGATTTTCATTTGAATTTTATGAAGTTTCAAACATCCTACATTCTTGATTACCCCATTATTTATGCTTACGACATGATTTCATTGCAACACCGGAATGGACTCTGCATTCAATAAATTAAAATTCATAATATTCTAATTCACCATATAAATCCACCTATCTGGAAAAGTGATAAAGCGATCCTAAGGAAGAGATATATTGCAAACTCATTCGCACACCCACAGGCAGATGGATAAAGAAATAACACAAAAACAAGAAGGCAAGCTAATTATTTTTTGTATTTTTCTGCATGGCAAAATTGTTGAATGCCGTAAAATACAAACGAGATAGAGACTACTTTTGATAAATTAACACCACTACAGAACGATTGACATCTGGCAGATGCTCGGGTTTAGTTAAATTCCCAGTCTTCCCGATTCTGCTCTAAAACTGATGAAAAACGAAAAACAAATAAACATCATTGGTGTTTATTTGTTTCTCTCACGCAGGCAAAAATAAATCATTTGCGTCCACAAATTCTTCCAACGCCAAACACAGGCAAATCTCATTACCCGACCAATAAATTAGAATCTTGGAAAGCCAGAAACACATATTTTTACTACACGATGGACAGACCAAGCATCGTACAGCCAATGATTAACATAATTTCATTGGTTCACTATGATTCAAAATGCGATAAAGCGAAGGCATGTGGACAAACATAATAGGTGAACATAGATGACTACCTCTGTCCTTCAATAATAAATTATTTGGGCGTGACCACTTAAATAACGCAATTAAGGACAAATGTAGGAATTACACCATCATATACACATTTCTGTTACTATCCTCGTTCACACTAATACATTTTTCTGAAGGAAATGAACTTGGAACGAGATCAACGATGTCCACAAAACACATGTTTTCATATTGTTCAACACTTTGTGCGAGATTGAAAGGTAGAGCTAATGAATTTGAAGAGAAACCGATATTGCATGAAAAAGTAATAAACGGCAGCTTCGTATTCCTTCTCATAACTTCCAATAGCACGGCATAACACAAAAACATAGACTTGTTTACATGAACACATTTTAGTCATGGGGCGATTAAACCTAGGTCGAGGCACATATTCCGTGTTTTACATGCAGAAAGTACATTAAAACGTAACACTGACTCACCTGATCTGTCCAGTTGAATGAAATCGCTTCTTATGATGCGAATAATTGTAAAGTAAACACAGCACAACACTAACCACCACCTTTCTTTTGCCATTTTCTCGGGGTAACTGAATTTCCTCGAGGACGAACATCGGTTAAGAAAATCGCTACTGTCGACACATGCGGCCATAAGGAGAAACACTCTCTTACGAGTACGTAGTTCAGAACGCCACCACACTATTCATGCGGTCATTTCAACTTCAGCACCAGGCTTCACACATTAATTCAAACTTAGTAAGCTGTAAGAATACAGAAGTAATACGGAGCTTTAGGTTTTTTTCAAATCTATATGCTTAAATTTATGCTCTAACTGTCCTCAGTTACATTTTTATTTCAACAATTTCCAATGTATTTTCCATTGCATTAAAAACAAAGTCGTCGACTTTTGATAATCCGAATAAAAGTTATCTTCGTTTTACTGTAACCTTTCACCATTATTGGGGAAACTAATTAGTTATTTCTCGCATTAATTGTTAAAATTGTTAAGAAAAACTGATAAATTTCAACATTAGGCCCAATTTACTGTTGAAAATTTCAACAGTAACTATTGGATACAACTGTTGGCCCAATTTATCACATAGGGAATCGAAGGATTAGTTTCATGAATGCAGTTTAGTATGTGATTATGGTTAACATTCCATCTCTTTTTGCCAATGAATGTTAATACAACAGCACTTTCCTTGGCAATGAATTTCACATCTTCAATACCTCATTTTGTTCACTAAAAATATCGAAGCTTCAGTTTCAACAAATATAGAGCTACTAAATTCATACTGCTCACCAACCAAGACCTTCAGTTTTAAAGATGATCTATCTCTCCTCTGTCTCGTTAATGCAACTGTTTTTTACAACACTTCAATATTGTAATTTGTTCCATTCTTGCTTCTCATGAGCTTTGTTTTTGTATCTATTGAAAAACTAAAAAAAATCTATAACCCTCTCTCTTCCCAGTTCTCAGACTCAAAGCCCTCATTTCTTACAAAAATTGCAAATCACCAACTATGTCATAAAAACATGATCGCGTATACGAAGACAATCCCTTCATAAACTCGCACGCACGTTATAAATTTCGAACTACAGTATTTTCTGGCTTACAACACACACTTGCGAATAAGAGTGATCACTAGAGCCACTAGAGAGATTGGAAGGGTTATTATTTTCGCAAAGATGATAACTATGTTGTTATACTTCGAAACTGTTCGCTGTGAAAGTAATTGTCAGAAGCAACGTAGTGTTACTCAGCTCATCGCAAAGCCATAATATATTCAAGAAATACACGATTTTAAAGAAAAAAAAAGAAGCCAATAGGATTTTTTAAATCTTGCTTTATACGAACACTATGGAATTAAGTCCAAATTTTATGATTCATTGAAATTAAATTAATTAACAAAACATATTTTCTTAAGTCTTAAGCATTCCGCGTGCCGGTATGGGCACGCTAACTTTAGTTGCTAAAATGTCTCGTTATATTCAATATATTTAGGTTAATTTCATAAGAATAAACCTAATCTTGCTAGGAATTATATGTCCCGTTTTTCGCTGCCAAGAATTTCAGTTAGCTTTTAACGTATCAAACGCATACATGCGTTCATAGCAGCGAAAGGGTTACCTTGACGTATTTGATGCTATGTTGTTTATTTACGATCGTCATCATCATCATCATAAGTCCTCATAAATCCTCAAATTGGTTTGACGCAGCTCTCCACTGAGTTCTTCTATCGGCTAATCTCTTCATATTTTCGTAATTCTTCTCTTTCACATCCTTTATCACTTATTCCATATATATTGCACGAGGCCTTCCTTTGCCATTCTTCCCTACCACTCGTCCTTCAACGATTGTCTTCATCAGGCCATCACGTCTCATGATGTGGCCGATCAAGTTGTCCCGTCTTCTTATTTGGGTATTCAGAAGACTTCTCTTATCTCCCACTCTTCTTAGAACTTCCTCGTTACTTACTCGGTCGATCCATTTAATCTTCATCATTCTTCTGTAGCACCACATTTCGAATGCTTCCACCCATTTACGATCGTAAATGATGGAAAGAGCGCACTGGAAGGCCTTTACGTCAGCACAAACCCCATTAATTCTGTTGCGTTTTACTACAGCGATTTCGATTTCAGATCTTTAGCCTTCGCATGCTGACGTGAGACTGTGGATAGTTGAAAATAATATATATAAGTACCGCATTGTCATCTTAGATCATGGTAGTGATAATAATTTCGGCTCTTATTTTGGGTGATATAGAAACTAAATACTCCGTTCGACCACCTAACCACTAGATGCGAAATTTTTGAAATATGTGGTTCAACGAATAAGGGTGAAATGCGATTTTTTTATTGTACCAATGCGAATAAAATGCTCCGTCATTCCTCAGTACGGTCCATCCAGCAATGGAACATTAAATGGTCACAATCATTGATTGCCTTTATTTCAGCAACGTGCACTACTAAACATAGGTATCGTCCGTTGCTCACACTCCGCGAGGTTTTAGATATTTTCTGAATGATTCTTATCTCCACTCTTCCAAATAGTTAAGGAGGCTTAATTACCTACCAGATGAATGTACATATTGACAGATTGATGCATGCACAAATTGATACGATTAAAATCTCGCAGCTCCTTCAGTAAACATCTTCATAGAATAAAACACCTACTTACCAATCCGAATTATTCCAAAATAAAAGATAACGTGCTTCAGATTTCTGGAATATAAAAGTCCATAGCCCCCCGATAAAGAATCCCTCCGAAGAAGTGAATAAGAAAAATTCCAATACTTCATAATCAAAGCATCACCTTTGTTATTTTACTTCTAATTCCTTCATTTTCTTTTTTGGGAATATTTCCGTATTCTCTTTTTCATTTTTGTTTTCATATTCATTCCTGCTGATGTCATTATTACTGAGTGATACTCCAGTTTGGGAGTTACTAAAATAATACTTCTCCGGCACGAAGGGCAAAATCAGGCTACTAGTAGTAACTTAGACAAAAATTTTAACTACTTTTTTAGTAGTTAAAGTTTTTGTCTGAGTTAACGACTCCAAAAATTCTAATTTCAAAATGATTTATCTTTCCACAGCAAAAAAGTTACTCCATTAGTCCGTAGATACAAAACATAATTCTGAATTGGAAGTGCTACAGAGATAATTCGTGAAAAATTCCCCAACGCTATCGGCTTTCTCATTCATCCACTCCAGCAGGCCCAAACGGTGGCAATGGAGATAACTGCTCATATATGAAAAAAAAAGTACATTGTCATACGCGCCTGCAATCATAAACGAGCGCAAAAGAGTATTTATTTGTCTAAGGATCCGGTGGGGAAAAGAAAAGTCATCTGTGAACGGAGTAACTCTCGCTCAATTTTCTCAGTCGCCTCAGCGACCACATCAAGAGGAAACGAAAACTCCATCGGTAAGCATGGAATGTTAACCTGAGAAAAGAGAAATTGATTAAGAAAACGCTAGTGATTTCAAGCGTGACGACGTAGAGGTCCTCAACATCGAATGCATACCATCTCAAGCTTCATGAATCTTCTCGGCTCGAGTCGTCACATTCGAGAGGTTAAGGAATCAAAGGCTAAGTTTCAGAAGAAAAGTCTAAAATATTTTGTACTCTTAATGTTAAACTCTTCATGCCTATGCTTCAATGAAAAAAACTGAGAAGAAATGTAGTTTGGCATCCTTTCGGGAAGAGATGTAAAGTGGCAAAACATTTTTGCCACTGTACCTACTCGGGAAACCAAACGAAAGAAAGCGATAATATGGTTTACTGATTGAATTATCGCCGTACGGTCCCGGGAATTCTTACTTCAACAGCATGAACTTGAACTAGGGGACAACGGTCAGCCTTAGTACACACAAAACATGTTATCGTTTGAGGAAATCACTCGTGATCACAATGGGTTTTCGGAAAGACTCCTCTTTTTCGCTTTTCCTGAGCGGCTGATCTGCAATACTTTCCTTCAGTACGCCAATTCTACGCCAACTTTTAATGAAATAAAATTTTCAAAATTCCACCCAGATTTCTTATAAAATTCGTAGAGTTATTTCATCACAAAAAAATCTGAGTGGTGTATCCTGAACTAAATGGCGCTCATATCGTTTGCATACTTATGCAAACTTTGCATACTTATAGTTCGTTTTGTCCGCAGGATTCACATTTCGGCTGGCTTCGGTCTTTATTTCTGAGGTTTTTCCTCAGGGGAGATATTAAGATAACTGGATAACCCATGGCCGTCTCTTTCCAGAAGCTTCTATTTAAGCTACGTGGCCGACAAAATTCCCTTCTCTGATAATCTTAAGAGATCTCTCTCAATTGTAAATTAATTATCAAATACTTGCAGCTCAATGCAATCTTGGTATCATCATCATCGGTCAACAATCCTAAGATTGGTTTGACGTAGTTCTGCACTCGATTCTGCAATCGGCCAACCATTTCATATCAACGGAATTCTTCTCTTTCACAACTTGTTCCATATATCTCATACGAGGCCTGCCTTTTCCATTCTTCCCGTTTACTTTTCCCTCGACGATTGTCTTCGTCAGGCCATCATGTCTTAAGATATGGCCGATTAAGCTGTCCAATCTTGGTGTGCATAATTCTAATCTGCACACAATACCATTCTGGGCACAGAATTGAGGAAGCGAGGATTTAAAAAGGAGTAAGACAGGGCAGTCCAATGTTTCCCGTAAATGTTTACCTCTGCATCGAGAAAGTCATCAAAGCAGTCAAAGAGAAGGCTTCGGGATCGGATACTCAATGTAAAAATAATCATGCTGCAAATTGGCGATGACATGGAGGTCATGTTAAGGGGAGAAAGAGATTTAAGGAATAATATTTAACATGGAAATGACAATGGCCATATATCACTAGAAGGTCAAATAAAAGAAAACAAAGGTAATACATGCAGTCGACGAGGGGAAGCCAAGACCATTGTTAAACTCGGGAAACAAAAACTTGAAGAGATTAGAGTATTACTATCTGGGAAGCCAATTAACCAGCGATAGAGGAAGCAAGAATGAAATAGTCAGTAGAACAGCCCAGGCGAAGAAGGCATGTACCGGAAGAAGAACCTACTTGCAGCTGGAAATACACACTTGGAGGTATGAAAACACTTCATCAGAACTCACATCTGGAGCATACGTCTTCATGGAAGTGAGGCATGGACGATAACACTCGCAGAAAGTAAAGGCTAGGAGCATCGAAGCATGAGGTGTTGTGCGGGAGAGTGACGAAGATCGACACCGAAAAACAAACGAAGAAGTCCTAAGGAAAGTGGAAGAAAATATTTTAAAGGGAAGACAGGAAAACCTAATCGACTGTACCTTGAGACGTGATGATCGGAATGATGAAGACAATCGTTGAGGGAAAAGTGGATGGGAAGAATTGGAAATGGCGAAAATATTAAGGAAAATATAAAAGAGATGTCCGGCCTCTCTCGTGTAGTTTGCGACATTTCGTGATTATCTGAAAGAAGGAAGATATCATGCATATGTTTTTTCGCTCTTTTCGACATAACATCCCTGACAGTCCATGTGGCTTGGAAATCTTTTTATCCAGCGTAGGTTCTTCGACAAGGTTATCTAAAGGCGGACAACCGAAATTGATGAGGAACTCATACTGAAGACCTTTCAGTCAGCTGGATGGCGTGTCCCCGAATGACTAATCCGGCCGGATTACGCGTTCTCGATTGCTGCCTCCCAGCGTCACGATTCTCGGAGTGAGTAACGGTGCATGGATGACTTTCATGCACTGATGGCCGTATTAGATAGCTTTCGGTGCCCGCAAAAATTCTGTCTACTGGGATGCGAACGCGGATCGACCTCTATGCTGTGGTGATGGCGATCAATTCCAAACCCTTTGGGTGCGACACCGCTTAGCCTTTCTGGTGATTAGGCAGCGATGGAAGAACATCCGGAGGAAGTGACCTCATCGGCGAGCCCTCTCATCAGCATTCACACCCATACACCCATGCCGAGGAGGACCTTCTCAGAACTCTTGTGTAAGTCATCATTGTCACTCGCACCAGACGCTCGTTTTTGTGAATATCTGTATAGTCTGGAGGAAAAATGTTGATCTAATTACGCGGGTAGGAGTGGCTCCTCCTCCGTCTCCCTCCCTTCTCGACCTTGAGGTAAAGAATAGCGGCAACGCCCTTCTTGACTGATTCAAAAGATCACGGTCCGACATTCTTGGCTTCAGCCACTGGAGATTTTAACGCGTGAGCCTGGATTGGTGATAGGTACTTGGAGAGAAATCACTTCAGTGAAAATGGATATTAAATTTCCTTCCTTTAACCCCAGTTCTTCGTGAAATCTGCGGAGATTCATGAAATTGCGCCCCTACCATGGATCGCGCGATTCTGAATCTTACTATGCGCATGTATTTAAGTCTCAAATATTTTGCCTGTGTAATTGTGGCATGTGTACGGGTGAAGTTAACTTAAAATTTATTCTATTCCTTTGCATCGTCTATACGTGCTCTAATATCAATGCATATTCCATTTCATTACTGAACTCGTACTCACTAAAAGTAATCGTAAGGAACTATTTTGTCGGTCATAATCTTATCGGCACCCTTTATAAATTGTAGAACCGTTTCCAAAATTTTTATCTCCAGTTCCCCGCCCGGAGGAGAAGTGGGTGAAAGTTGTGAGCGAGTTAGCCTTGAGCGCCTTGGAGGACTGAACTGTAGCTGAGAGACGAGAGGAAAAAAGCGGTCGGAAGGACGCCAGACCGTTATTCGCCGAGTACAACCACGTCAGAGGGAAGAGGAAGGATTTCTTCGATGGTTTTGTTTAATATTGTGCGATAATTCTCCTGTAGAATGTTAAATGTGAGATTACCAAATCAGAGGCAATCGTGGATTACTTTCTGTCTGTGTAAGTGGTTGATTCTGTTACTTTTACATGTGTGTCAGTCATAGGAGCGACTTCCGCAGCTGCTTCGGTCATCAATGGGCTAGTGCATTACAAGAGATGAACTTAATTCTTATATTTATCCGTCAAAATTAAACTCTTTTTAAAATGCATACCTTTATAACTTTAGAGAACTTTGATGTGAGGAAATGATGTCTTTATCCAAAGAGTCGTAAACTAAGTTGTCATTTAGCAGTTTAAACGAACGATTTCATGTGTATCAATCGTTACATATGTGCCCATGTTTTACCATTTTGAACAAACTGCTTTATCTATTCGGTAAAAACGTTAAACGCATTCATTTGTGTATTTCGTCGCGGTAAATCGAAATTCAACCAGTGCTGTGCATTAAATAATTAGTTATGAATTGCCATTTTTAGTGCTCACCGTACAAAACATCGCAAGTCAGGGAACTGAGGGGCGTCAAGATGAAGGGCCGTATCAAGGAAAATACATTGGGAAGATGAATTCCTATCACCATCAAGTATCAGGAGAAGTACATGCTGTGGACGACACCACTTTTCTATTGACAACTTTCAATTATGATGGAAACGGTGCAGATACCTTTTTCTGGGCTGGAGCCTCTAATCGTCCAGGGCCTTTGGGTTTTATAGTCCCGAACGAGAATGGAAGGTAAGGATTAGTATGGTTTTTCCCTTTTTCCTAAACCAACTTATTATGTTGATGGGTTAGGTGCATTAAAGTCTCACAAAACCTTATGTAGATATACATTTTTTAAACTTTACTTTATAAACGAACATGCCATTCGGCACAATGGACTATTAATTAAAGATTGTGACATGGAAACTGAAACACCCACTTATGAATTTGGATGTAAACATTCCATTTAAATATTGAATGCATACTTGAATCTTAATTTTGTATTTTTGATTCCAGAACAAACATTTTGAGCCGATATTACAACAAAGATTTCACACTAAAGCTGCCTGATGGGAAGAAAATCACAGAAATAAAATGGTTGGCAGTGTATGACCTTTCTAGTCAGGTTTGTGATGATTCTATCCTTGAAAGTTTCAATGAATTCTTTGTTTCTATTCTCATCATCATCAGTCAACAATGCTAAGATTGGTTTGATGTAGCCCTCCAATTGATTCTCCTTTTGGCCAATCTCTTCTTATTGATACAATTCTTTCTTATTGTTAGTTTCAACACTAGAAACTAATAATTAATTTCTCAAAGTGTTGGTGCAATTTTATGAAAATTTTCTTGGTAAAGATTAATAATATGATGGAAAATTTGTATTTTCATTAACGAAAATGCATTTGTAATGTGATGAAAACGCTACACCTTACTCACTAGACCTGTATTGGCTACAAATCAAAGATTTAATTTGACCCATCACGGAATTAATTTAGCTTTTCCCTAATTTTTAATATTATAATATTAATATTAGTATACTTTTTTTTCTTTTCTGTGAGTAATCAAATAGTCCTGATGTGATCCTTTTATGCTGGAGAAACAGAACTTGCAGACATTAGATACCGATTAACCCTTTATGAAACAAAATATTTTCAACAATATGTCTTAATGATTATTAGTGAGAGCTATTATTCAAAAATATTCCTTTGAGTTGAATTTGTTCTGGTTTCAACATTAAAATTCATTTTTTTCAACAGAATACCTTTGGGGACATATACATACCTGAAGATTTTGATCCTCCAGCAACTCAAAGGATATCTCAACTGACTCAGAAAGCTCATGGAATCACTTCAGGCCCAATACAAGTATTGGATGCAAAAACGTTGCTTCTTCCAACATTTTCTTATGATGGAGGAGGAAAGAGTATGTGTTGAATGTCTTTCCTTAATGTTTCTAATTTGAATTGTTAAAAATGGTGATATGATAGATAATTCTTTGCAAAGCTGACATGGCAATGCTATTAATGATGAAAAACAACATTTAACAGTGGAGGTGATAGTACTCTTAGTATACTATGGACCTGGCTGAAATATGAAGTTCAGTGCTTATAGTTACCGTAGTCGCAGAAATTGCAACATTCATAAGGTTCTCTCTCCAATTTTTAATCATTTAATGTACAATTACTCTATTCAGATCTATACCTATATCACTGTTTATTCTTCAATCTGGTGATAAGTGGGCCAACCTGTTCATTAGTAAAAATGCAGTCTTACAATGCAAACAGGTCTAATGGTGCTTTAATCCCAAATGATAGTAGTTGATGGACATTGGTAATGCAACAGTTTATTTTTCTCATGAAATATTATGATGGTAAAACACTTGGAGCAAATGTTTTTAAGATCAAGTTGGTCATTTAGGAGTTTAGTAACTTAAGTTTAGGAGTTTAGTAACGTTGGGCCAAGACTGAAGTATATATTAAGAATTCTTTATATATACTTCAATCTTGGCCTTTCATCAAAAATTGAAAATGAAGGGGTTGTTTGAATGTATTTTAAAATGAAAAGCTGCTACTTGATTGAAAATCCATACTTTAATTTTGTTTTTTTAATTGCTATCATTTTATTATTCCCAGCCTGGAGAAGAATTTACTTTGCGGAAAAAGCGAGACAGAAACCTTATTAAATAATCTTTTAAGAGTTATATGTAAATGAGTGTCTCAGTTCTTCACCAATGAGAATAATACTATAGCATTTTTATTTATGCATGAGATATGCCATCTACTGCACTTCTGTCCATTGATATTGGCATGAATAACAAAACATAAAATGAGTTAGCCAATTAAATGGTGAAAGCCAACAATATTTTTTTACAGGCACCTATTTCTGGGTTGGAGTTGGTCCACAACCATCTTCCAAGGGATTTAAGGTTCCTGATGAATATGGATAGTACGTATTTAATGCATCAGTAATTTGTTTTATGTGACTCATTGCAACCATGACTTTTATAATCTGATTCTGGGTTTACTTTTGGTAGTCTGGATCCAATCAGACCATATCTTAGAGAATCTGTAAAATTGGAGCTGCCAGGGGAGCTTACGATATTTGATATCGATTGGTTCAGTGTCTTTGATCTTGACACCAAAGAAAATTTTGGATCAGTCATAATTCCAGATGGGCTCAATGTACCCCCATCTTTGGTTAAAATTGTGGTAAGTGTTCTTTTAATATTCATTGCTAAACTTATTACTAACAATCAGGGCCAGATTTCTAAATAGGCTGAAAAGGCTGCAGCCTAGAGCGGCAAAATTTAAGGGGCGGCACTTTGGCAATTTACTAAAAATTGAAAATATACATTTCGATTATTTTAATAACAGAAACTTCTTCAGACGTATCTTTGAAATGTAGCGTATTCATTTACGGGAAGAAAATATGTTTATTCTTTTCATAGCATAATACGAATTTACTCCACATAATGTTGTAGCACCTTTTTCATGTACCTAGTGTAATTTGGTTTGACAACACTGAAAGGCGCGAGCACTGTGATTCGATCTGACAACACTGTAAGCCCAGTCAGTGTCACTACGCTGTTACACCAAACCTTCCTAACCTCTCTTGTTTACGTTTTGGTAAAACAGTGAGTCAATCGGTGATGAACAACGGTAATGTTTTTGTGGTCTGCTGCTCCTGTGTAGTTATGATTGTGTTGTGATTACTGGCTTAAATTATTCAATCAAAGAAGATACAGTTCATAAAAGTATACTACTATGAGTGACAATCGAAAGAGACTCGGTGTTCTGAGTACAAAAAACGATCAAAATTGAAACTTCAAGAACAAGAACGTGTTCTGAAACAAACAAAAAAAACTAGATTTGTTTTTTAAAACTAATGTTTCCCCAGTGGAGGAAAAGAATGATAACGAAAAAGAAGGGAAATCAGAAAGTGCTAGTGGCAGTGCTCATGTTTCTGATGATTCTGTAGGGGAGGACTATGCTTTTACTAGACTAAGTTGTTCCAAAACAGCAGTGTTACCAGAACCTACTGAAATAGAAGTAAGTTCGCAAACATTAGTTAATAAATTAGATAAGGATCCAGCTTCGTGGATCTTAAACAATGTTACTAGAGATTTAATAGCAAAAAATGGCTTTGACAAAAACATAGATTTAGATTTCACTAGCAGCTTAAGAAAATACAAAGACCAAAAGAGATATTTGACTAAACCTCTCTTTAAACGAAAGTTAAAAAATGGAGAAGTTCATGAAAGGAATTAGATGATTTTTTCCAAAAGTAAGGGATCAGATTTTTGTGGACCTTGTTTAGCATTTTGCGGCAAAGAAAGATCACAACTTGACCATAAAGATGGTTTCAAAGACTGGAAAAATGGAGAATATCGGGCATGTCACCACAAAAATTCACCAACACACAAATCTGCAATAATCACTCTAAAATCAAGAGGAATTTCTCTTAACCATGTTGACAGTATATTTACACAACAACTAGACAAAGAAACACACTATTGGAGAAATGTTTTAACAAGAGTTATAGCGGCCGTTAAGACCTGACATTAAGAGGTCTCGCTTTGAGAGGTGAAAATGAGGTATTTGGTTCTAATAGGAATGGAAATTTTTTAATGCCTTTATAGCTGATTTAAGAGCTAGTTTGTTCCATTAGTTAGTTTGATCCATTCTTAGCAACTGACATCGAAAAATACGGGAATTGTGGTAGTGGCAATACAAATTATCTCTCTTCCAAGACTTGCGAAGAGGTAATTGAGTTAATGGCTCAAAATGTTAGGCAAGTAATTTGTGAAGAGTTGAAACAATCTGAATACTTTGCTCTCATCATAGACTCGACCCCAGACATGTCACATGTAGACCAGTTAGTCCTTGCTGTTAGATATGTTATAAGTGACGGTGCGCCGTGTGAAAGATTTCTTACTTTCATTCCATCAGCGGGTCATAAATCAGAAGAAATGTTCAAGAGTTTGATGAATGAGCTCGAAAATCTGAAAATAAACATTGATGATTGCAGAGGACAATCGTTTGATAACGCTTCAAATATGGCCGGTGTAATGGTCTGTTAGCAAAAATAAAGGAAAAAGCTCCTTCAGCTTTATTCATCCCATGTGCGGCACATTCCCTAAACCTTGTTGGATCGTCTGCTGCAGAATCTTGTGGAGAAACGTGCAAATTTTTCATGTTGCTTCAGGAAATATAAGTATTTTTTACATGCTCTACAAAGCGATGGGAATGTTTAACAAGCGTTGTGGATACATCGTATCAGAAGAAGATAATAAAAAAGTGTATCCTACTCGATGGTCAGCTACAGATGATGCGTGCCAAAGTTTACGATAGTCTTGGGAAGAAGTACACATTCCCCACCAACTCAAAAACATTACAATTATGCTAGTATAACGTTCGAACGAACGTGGTTTGAAACACGTTATAATGTCCAACCATCCAAACGTTTTTTTTTATGTTTAGAGCAAACCATTTGGGGATAACGTTAAAATAACGACAATATAAAATGAGAATGTAACTCCCTTCCATTCCATTCCCCCGTCCCCCCGACAAAGATCCTAATGGACCCCCATCCATTAGGATCTTTGTCAAACAATTTAAAGCAAACTAAGAACATATTTATTTGCAGAATAAGCACTGAAAAAGTTGAGGAACTAGCCGACCTCAGTTCGGATAGAGCAGATCACCTAATTTGATTGGGAATAATTTGGCACACGTTAACTATACACAGACTTAGACCGTGCTAAATTCATGCACATTTGCCGCTTCTTGATGTCACATAGCGAATTCACAAGTTCAATAACACATTTATGCGAGTTAAGATGATTGTAAACAAAAACGACTGTTTGTTAGTAAAATAGATTTCATTTATTGACACTATTTCCATTTTCAACCATTGCATTCACTTGCCTTTGTAACACATAAGATTCAAATACTTAGGCATAATCTTCATAACAGCCAGTGGGATAATCACTAATATCAAACTAAATGGCATGTGAATAAAAATTAGCAATCAAGCTTGATTTTTCCGTAACATTTAATTTTAAATGGTTGACCTGGGTGTACAACAATCAGCTGTCTTTTAAAAAAACAACACTATTCTAAAAATTGAAACTATATTTTTCCAACAGGTGGTTCGTTCAAATATCATCGAAAGTCAATCACTGCACTATCATAACACACACAAAATATTTCCACGTTTGTCAAGTAGTTGAATGGTGATCTGAATTGTCGTTGGCTCACTGCACTAACATCCCAACTTGTTAATGACTTTATGTGCCTGAAAAATGATAAATAGACTCAATTCCTGTTGCAGCAATTCAAAAAGTCAGCATGAAAGGCAGATGAAAACTGACAAATTCATAAATAATATTCAACGCAACCATCTGTCATAACAATCATCTAGGTACTCACCGTAACTTAATTGCCCATTAGAATTTAAATGTAAGCTTCTATGATCACAAATTACAAGAAAACGTAAATATTAGAGGAGATAGTTCTTTCTTATGTTTCCAGCTTATCAACAACTGCTATTTTGAATTTCGAGGTGGTCGAAGTCGATCTTGTTTTTCTACATCGATTGTAGTCATGGCCTCCTTTCATACTAGTATAATAATAATCCTTTAATACTAATATAATAATTTTGTCAAAGGAGGCATTGGCAAAGCATCAGCGATGTGTCGATGACTCCCAAAGGTGACCGAAGTTTGATGGAGAGCTGCGACGCTCGGACCCGGCCCCCTCCTTGACTCGACAGAGGTTCGCGGCGAATGTTACTTTAGCGTTTTTCTCAAACCACTTGACATGGCTGTAGAACTTGGTCATTAGGGTGGTTAGGAAATCTAACGAAAGTGGCGTGCACTAACCAAAAAACGTTATACTGACGTTTTTCTAACGTTAGTGTGTTGGTGGGGTTGCTTTGATAGAAATTTCCAATGACTCAACAGAAAAAGCAACAACTAGATGTGAATCCCAAGGAATTCTTCTAAGGTTAGAAAGATTTGAAACAGCTTTTATGGTATGTTTCTGGAGAACCGTACTTCATAGAATTCATAAAGTTAGATAAAGCCATGCAGAGTGAAACTGTAGATGTTTTATCGGTGACAGATTTGTATGGTTCTCTTGAAGAATATTTCATGGAACAGAGTAACCATTTAGATTACTTCTAGAAATTGGCTATGGATATAACCAAACCTACATCTTATGAAAAAGACAACAAAAGACAACTAAAAAGAAAAGTTTGGGCTGACGAAGACTGAAGTGGTGAAGTAAACTTTACCGGCAGGGATGATCTTAAAACAAATACGTTTTTACTAGTTATAGACTCTTTCGTTTGTGAATTTAAGAAAAGAAAAGTGGCCTATAACGTGTTTCAAGACAGATTTTACTTCTTAACTCAGTTGTGTGATTACAAGACTAATCAGAGAGACATGGAAGAGAAATTGAGAAAGAAGGCGACCAATCTTTACAACATCTACACAAATGATTTGGATTCTGATTTTACTGAAGAGAGCATCCACTTCCAAAAGCACTGTGCTGTGGGGATTGATCAACCACCTGGAAAATTGTTGCAAGAAATTTTGAAATTTCTAAGATTTAACTCCCTAGAAGATGTGTACCCACATTTGGACATCGCTTTAAGGATTAATTTGTGCATACCTGCTATGAATTGCGCTGGAGAACGTAGTTCTTCCTGCCTTAGAAGAGTTAAGAATTACCTACGAACTAGTACTTCTGAACGAAGGTAAAAATCACTTTCTTTACTGTGTATTGAGGCAAATACAACAAAAACACTTTCATATGAGGACATTATTAAGGAGTTTGCCATTAATAAATCTCGTAAGAAAACTATGTTGTTTTGAACAAATACGAAAGTATAGAATGTACTTAAGCCCAAACATTCAACTATATTGTGTTTGCACAGTTATTCATGTTTGCATTATGGTAACCTGTATAACATCTATCTTTTTAATGTTTTTAATTTTAACAAATAAACAAGTAATAAACTATTTTTTGTGTGGTTTTAGTTTTACTCTTCAGCACAATTTTATCTGAATAACTGAATCAATTATTTGTTGCATAAAACAAATGTAAAATATGTATAACATATGAGTCTATTAACTGTGAGTCTCTAAAAAGGGGGGGGCGGCAAATGAATTTAGCCTACAGGTGGCATACTCCTAAATCCAGCCAAGGCTGGGCAAAATACAGGCCGAGGAGTATTTGAAATACAAAATACAAGATACTGCTCCAAATGTATTTGAAATGCAAAATACAAAATACCTTTGACTTGGTTATTTGAAATACAAAATAGTATTATAATACTTTTTAAAATACAAAATACATTTGTATGGAAACTAAGAGATCTTAAAAAAAATATGACCTGTTTTAGCAAGTTAAGAATAGTTACAAACAGTACACGAGAAAAGTATGTGTGATGTATATATTCATAAACTCTTTATTTTGCATTTTTAAAAGTAAAACTTTTCAAATGTTGCTCTCTACGAATGAATTATTCCCCTTGAGGAATACAAGTTTTTCAAAAAGTGTGTCGGACAGAGATCCCCTCACAGAGGAATGGATAAAGCCAGCAAGTGAAAACAGTCTTTCCACTGGTGAAGATGAGCATAGGCTTGTGTTAAATCTGATAAACATTTTCTTAATATTAGGATAGTTTTGCAAACTCAACAGGGATTAGTTTTTGTCATTAAAATAGCTGATGACCAAGCTCCAACTCAATCTGGGACTGTTGCTTTTTTTTCACTAGTATTCGATAGCACAAAGAAGTCATCATCCTCTCCACCACTTGTAGTGTCACAGGTATCATCACATGTACTGGCAATGTATGACTCTAATGAATTAATACAGAGATTTTGAATGCGTTTTCGTTCAGAGTCTGAAATATGGTCTGGAATCCACCGCAACTTGAAACTTGGATGAAAACAAGAGGCTAAAATAACCTCATTCACTACAGGAGATGTATTCACTTCAATAGTCAGAGATATGGTCAGAAATCCGAAATCGGAAGTCGTAGTTTCTAGTTGGTTCTAGTTCGTTCCATGTTCATTCCTAAGCCGTGAATGAAATATTCATATTTTCCATCCCTTTGCAGGGATAGCTCCAATGGAAGCTTAAAAATGATCGTCTGGCGCAGTCACTTTCAGCGATTGCGGCAATGTTAGGGATCCGTCTCCCTTTTATTGTCCCTGAAGTCATCGCTGACAACATCATTTGGCCAATCAGAGAGCAAAGAGCAAACTTTGAGCCACATTCGACTCTGAAGGGAACGAGCATTATAAACATTGAGCACCGTGAAATGAGAAGAGAAATGATGGGAAAAGGGATGGGGGAAATGATAGCTCAAGCTTTCATTTTCACAATCCCTGAAAAGCAATCATTGGAGCTATCCCTGAAAAGAGATGGAAAAAAATGATCGTGTGATTCTGGGTTGGTTACGAGAAACACAGTATGGAGGCAAATTTTGGATAGACTTAGTGCATCCTAAATTTTCTGCCAGACTTAGCTGCCTAAATCTGCTCCCGTATGACTCTGAGCTTAGCACCTTAGCTCTGAGGATCACACCCATTGACTCCCGAGTTTCATTCGTTCCATTACTCATGAAGTAATCTCCGAAGCATGGTGTTACAGAGGTGTTATCAGAGCTACTTCAAAAGTATTTTACAATGTATTTTGTATTTTAGAATGGGAAAATACAAAAAATATGTATTTTAAATACAAAATACAAGATACATTCAGGTCGTGTATTTGAAATACAAAATACAATGTATTTCAAATACGTATTTTAAAATACTTGTATTTGAAATACTGCCCAGCCCTGAATCCAGCCCTGCTAACAATTCAATATTATTTAATTTAGTAACTAATAATCACTGAAATATTTTTTCAGCCTCATAAGGATGCATTGCCAAACTGTGTCCAGCTTCATAAGGAGTTTAGAGTTAGCTGGGAAGTGTTTGGGCCTCAAATAACTATTGAACTTGCTGCTCAAGTTGGTAAGCATAAAATAACATGATTTACTATTGCAAAAATTTCTGGTTGTGAGTTTTATTTCAAAATGTGATGGAAAAAGAGATCAAGCTAGGTTGAGATCCTCAAGTGTTTAACTTATGGAAATTGCTGTGATTAAGATGGGAAATAAATAGCTAGTAATTGTTTAAAAAGATAATTTAAGTCCATTGAGAAGGGCTAAAATATGAGTGAATGCACAGAATACTAGACAAAAATATTTTAGTACCTTGTCTTGTTGAAATTGTTTAAGGGCATGACTATTGCATTATACTACCTCATCTAACTCCTTGAAATGCACCTCCTCACTAAGTGTTTCATTTGTTTTGAAACCATTTACCATTTTAGATACCATTTAATGGACTGGTTTTTTTTACCTCGTATTTGCCCTGTTTTAAACCTGAGGGGCATATGTGCGTCCCTCTCTCAAATTTTCTTAGGGAGACATAACTCTCAATGGACCAAAATTTGATTCATTGCATTGTTATTTTTATGGTTCATTATTTATTCCCTGGTTAGAATAGCCTAAGTCACCTTGCCTTCTATTCACTCACTCAGTGATTCAACCCGAAGGTTGGTTTGGATGTGTGAGGGTAGAGCTCACCCCGAACTAAGCTACAGGCGTGTGAATGTCACACATTCAGGGTAGGGGGGCCAGTTCCTTTCCCTGGGCCACCTCGCACTCCGAGGATTTTTTCATTCGGGGGCGTCCAAAGGCTTCACCCGGATTTGAACTCGGGACCCTTCGATCAGTAGCCAAGAGCTCTGCCCACTAGGCTACCACGCTCCCCTTGCCTTCTATTAAACATCTGTTTTACCACCAGTAAAAATATTCCTTTGTGCCACCTCATTACTAGATATCATGATAAAATGTCAAAAGCATTCTTTTGCTAATTTTTAAATTTCACAACAAATATAAGCATTTAGGTTTAAATCTAATAAACTGGTATCATGTTTTTAATGTTTAAATTATGAAATTTCATGAATTTTAATTTGCTGTAATATAGACTCACTATTAATTAAGTCCATGTCTTATGTTGAATAATAAATTTTTTATAGGTGAAAATGACTATATGGCTTTTGGCATTAGTGGTTCTCCCACACAAGCTCAAATGATTGGATCTGATGTTGCTATTGCTTATATTGATGGATATCGTGGCTTTGCAAGTGATTATAATGTTACAGCAAAAGCACCTGTGAGTACAATAAGGAGGATTCTTTTGTTTCTTTGTAAAGATTCCTGAAACATCAGTACAATGAGTTATTTATGAAATGCAAACATATGACAACCACCATGATCATGTTCAATATCTGATTAAAAAATGGGAAGGAGCCGGTGTTCTAGTAATTCAGTATTGCAATTCAATGATCTACATATGATGTTTCTGCTCTCATTCGATAATTATAGAGTTTTGATGGTTTAAATTGCATTCAATATCCCTTTGCCTAGGAACTAATCAAACAAATTAAAGAAAAGTTGAGCTTTGATCTTTTTACCTCCTCTTTCCCCTACTTTTCCTTTGTACTGAAAATGTAATTTGTCGCTAAGAATTTCAATTTCATTTTGCAGTGCATTAAAGTTCTTGGGCAGTACAAAGGAGTGTGCAGAGATGAGTTATTAGGTGGCCTAGATGACAACCAGATGCATACAGCTGTCAGAGCTGATGGAATCAACACAATAACTTACAGGAGATCTCTTATCCCAAGTCAGTATCAACTGTTACATATGACACCAACAGAATTCTTGGGTCTTTTTCTTTCAATTTACACCTATTTTTCAATGAGGGATATCTTCCAAATTTTATTGAAGCTTAAATCTCTGAATTATATTCTCATTACAGATTCAGATCCTGGAGACAAAGAAATTCCCACTGATCGTGAGATTCAACTGATATGGGCGTTAGGTGTTCTTACAGATGAAAAAGAGCCTTCTTTTCATGATCTTTACCCAAGAGGAAGTTTGTCCATTAACTTAGGACGCAAGGAATCGGAAAATAATTGTTTTGCTTTCACTCGATCAGCAGTTGAACACAAGTATTTACCTCTAACTTTGTATTGAAAAATGAATGCCATTTTCTGTATGAATTTTACCATGGATGATGTATTTTTATTTGATATAAGTAATGAATTTTAATCAGAGATGTGACCCAAAAAGTCACTTTATGTTTCGTGCTGTACCTGGGAGGCACCCCAACTCGGAGTCCGAGCCTCGGCGTTCAAGGAGACCCAACCCTTCACCACGGGTGGTTTATAGCGCCAACTGACCTGTCACACTGTAGTTTATAACTTCTTAAAGTTAATCATAAATCACAAAGCTATGTTCGTCTTTGTGCTGCACTAGTCACGTTGGTGAAAATGGTTTTTTCATCGCAGTCACACGATAGATATTAACCAATTTACATGCTTTAGTAATTAAATGTACATTAAACTGGCTTGGTTTACTAATGCACGTAAAATGGTTAATATATATCGTATAACTGTGTTTAAAAAACCATTTTAATCAACATGAATAGTAAAACACAAAGATGAACATAATTGTGTGATTTATGTTTAACTTTAAGGAGTTATAAACTATAGTGTGACAGGTAAGTTGGTGCTATAAACCACCCGTGGTGAAGGGTTGAGTCTTCTTCAATGCCGAGGCTCGGAATCGGGTTCGGGTGCCTCCCAGGTACAGCACGAAACGTAAAGTGCCTTTCCGGGTCACATCCCTGATTTTAATGCTACTAATTTAATATCCAGTCTCTGACATAGGTATCTTCATTGCCAGGCTAACTAATAATTAAGATTATATATTCTTAAAGGAAGCCCTGGGATATATCACATATTCTGGATCAGAATATAAGATTATTTACGGCTACTCTTGGTCCTTCAGGAGGAAAACGAGGATACCAGGGCATGACCGGTAAGAAAATATTTGCCTAAAGCATGGTGCTGTGAGGCATGGCTCTTAAAATTAGACATATAATATTAGAATATGTCCTGCATGGGCTTGGTTTTACAGACTTAAGTGTTAGGTTGGCCACTGAAGATTATAGGGAAGAGATATCAATCTAATAATGCCATTCACCATATGATTATATGAAATCAGTTTAAAATTACATTGATTCATTTTTAGCAGCAGTTAATTGCCTGAAAGTAAATTGAAAGGAAACAGAATTAGCTAAATGAATCATTTACATGCCATCAAATTCAAAAATTATGATTATTAAATAGAGAATGGTAGTCTTATGTGTGCATTGATACACACCTTACTTACATACCTTTGGATCAGTTTACATTCAGTTTTATAAGAATGAGGTATGTTATGCAATACTGGCATAGCATTCTCAAGTTGTTTGTAATCTGGGTAGGTACTGATTTAGCATATTTTTGCCTCAACTGTAACCAATATAAATCATTAATTATTTATGAAGGCTGTATTTAAAAGATATCTTTACAAATCACTTGCTCAAATTTGTCATCTTCATCAGTCATCAATCTTAAGATTTGTTAGGTAATGTAACTTATCTCCTGTTTATTTCATCCTCTGCCCATCTCATATTCACATTATAATTTTATGTAGTATATTATAAGAATATATTTTTTTCATCTTTTAAGAATATAGTCTTTTATAACCTTCACAGATTTCTCTCACACACATAAGGCCTTCTTTAGCCATTCTTCCCATTATTTTTCCCTCAATGCTATCATAATCATGTCATTAGGTCTCAAGATGTGTTCTATTAAGTTGGCTGTCTTCCTTCCAGGAGTTTCATAGGAATTCTCTTTTTTTCTTACTCTTCTTTAACCTTCATTAGTTGCTTCATTTAATGTGCATCGCTATTCTTCAACATAATATTTCCAATACTTTCTAACATACCTTTTCTAGATTTTTATGCATACTATGCAGTATCCATTTAAATGACTGTAAAAATATTTTTACATACATTATATATATACAAATATTCAGGCTAAAAAGTTAAGGTTCATGACTCGACATATACAAAATGTGATTTTTACACAAAAATTAGAAAATCTTTAAAATAATGTCACATTGTGTCACTTTCATTGGATAAATAAATCCTACTGTCAATTTGTCTTTTGTAGGAATGGCATCTCCTGGATTTTCATGGTACATTAATGGCTACTTGGCTCCAGAACTGTACTTAAAAAGAGGTTTAAGGTACACATTTGAAGTCAGAGGGGGAAATGATCCTCACAGTACTGAAGCTTATCACCCCCTGATCATCACTGATGAACCTCACGGGGGAATTGATCGGAATCAAAATGTCCGCAAAACGAAGCGTAAAGAGGCTAGGGTTCTGGCAGGAGTTCAGTTTTCAACAAGAGGCCAAGCCAGGCCCACAGCTGGTAAGAAAACATAATGTGTAATGATGATAATGCACAGTGGAACTGGGATATCAGTGATTAACCCATTGGTTTATAGAGATGAAAATTCACCAGTCTCGTAATTTGATTTTTTTCGATGCAATACTATAATATCAATATAACATCACACAATAATTATCAAGAATTATTGATTTGATAATTATCAATAGATGACTTTGTAAAAAATAAAAAGGCATTCTTGCGGGTGAGCATTGAGAAAAAATGATAAGCCAATGGGTTAAAAACCATAGAAAACCAGGAAAATCAGGGAATGCAATTGAAGAGACCCAATCTACCTTGAAAGTAATGGTGGAACCCAGGCCCGAAAATGGCTATCTGCTGCCGGTGCTCAGTATATTTATTGTAGATAAAAATTTGTGCCTGTGCAGAAAAAATGATTAGTAACTAATATTCTAATAATATATGATAATAAATAGGTTCTGGTAAAGACTGAGGACATCAGAACCCATGGAAATAATTTCACAGAATTTAATAAACAGTAGCTGATTTTGTGAATCTCCTTCATTATTTGGCTTGGATATGGAGAATAGCATAATAAAGTCCCACAACATTTAGTGAATTGCCGAGTTATTTCTCAAAGTAAAGCATTCTGATTATTAAGATTATTTGAAGGAATTTCACTCCTCGATTAAATCGCCAGTGTGATGTAAATCAACACATATACTGCTTGATAATATGAATTTTGAATCAAGTTTCATGGTGTAAAATTGGCTGGTTAAAAGAAAAATATCATTCCAAAATGAACTTTAATAGTTTTACCATAATGCAAAAGTATGGGGTATCAACAGGAGTGTTTGTCATTTTATTCAAGGCTTTAAATTCAGTCAGTAGGACCTGTATAGCATACCACTAAACTGTATGGGACCAAGTATTGGTGTTTTGTGAGATAATGGAATGGAATATATAGTTGTAATGGCCTTAGCTCCACTGTCGGAGATAGGATTATGAAAGTTACTCAATTTTTTTCAAAAATGTTGGACTTGGCAAAAGCATCTTTTTCTCATTTATGCTAATGTTTCAATGTTTCCAAAAATATGCCTTGGTTGAAACTTAGAGCTGGCCTTTAATTTTGGAAGTAAAAAACATTAAAATCTTCCACAGATTCAATGAAACAACGCTCACTTTTCCACATAGGTGGTTGAATGTACTCAGCCCTGTCTCTGAATGTACTACAGCCCACAGAGACATATTCAATTGCTAGACAAATTTTGACAAGTGAGACACTAATATTATATAAAGAGAGAACAGGACAAGAGGGAGGGAAGAGTTAAAGAAACAAAAGTAGAGTGGAGGAGTCAAAAAACTGAGCAGAAATGCATAGTGAATTCAAATTTCCATGGAAAAGTGTGTCTTTTGATTGAATGCATTCCTTTCACTAAATGAAACCTGAATCTGTTCAACAATACTCCACAGGGAAGTATGACACATTTCACCACTCTGGCATAATCATGTGCCCACATGCACTTTTTTATGTATAAACAATTCCTGCGATCATCTTTGAAACAATGAGCTGATTCAGTAGAAATGGTGCAATAGTTGACTTCTTGTGTTGGAAGAATAAACTAAAGAACTTATTTGTTGACTGATCTGCTTGTGTAGCTTCACTTTTACTTTAGGGGCCTCATCCATTGTTCACATGTGAGTGAAATAATTATTTTTTATGAACACAAATGCCATTTTTTTATTAGTTTTAAGTAGTGAGTCATGATCTAAGCTATTAACTATCCATCACTGAGAGATATTAATAGTATATTGGTACCTATGTAATGATGCCTTAACATAAGTCAGTGTGTACATTGTCATCTTTTCCTATATAAACAAAACATGCTCACATATTTGGGCATGAATAAATAGCATAAGCTATGATAACAATCTCTCATTTGTCTTGCAGCTGGACCACTATGCCTTGCTCGCCATAGCAGTGAAAGGGACAGAAGGCGAGATGATGACTTTACAGATTTTAAAAAGTTTAACCGCTCTCTAATTTACAAGTGCGACAAAGGTAGGAACTCAAACATCTATGCAGAATTGGTCTATAAAAAAAAGTACAAATATATTCATGATGTAAAAGGAAATGAATTTTCATTTAAAATTAATGAGATACCTATGTAAAATTTATAAACAGAAGTACATAAAGGTCTGGTATTTTAAACTCTGAAGTAGCCAACATCAAAGCCAAAATAATGGTTTAATGGTTATTACTTGGATGTAGATGTTTTCATAGACACATAAACATCAACAGACTAGTCTGTCTTCATTATTTTCAGTTTTTCCTTTCAATTTTAGTGCCATTTGGGGCTTCAGTATAAATTGGTTGTGATAGCTTAATATCATTCCCTTCACTTAAGAAGCTTAGAGGCAGTTTTCTTTTGCATACATTCTTCTTGATCCCTTTGCTAAAGAAATGATAATATTGATTTTCAATCATGATTTTGTTACTTCCTCCCTTTATACAAGTCTGTGACCTGTTCATTCTGTTTCCTGTATTTTTGCAGAACAAGAAGCTGGGATGCTAGAAATAACTCCAAATTCATCATGGCCAGATACAGTTTACTACAACAGCTTCACTCATTCCAATGTAGGATGGAAAATTCATATTGTGGACAGCTTCGCATTGGCCACATTTGGTGGCAGTCAAAGTTTAGCACCCTCCAGTAAATGGCTGACTACTTCAGTAGCTTTAATTGTTTCTTATTTATACTTATTTTAAATAAATAAACTGTGATAATCTTTTTGAGATCTCATCCTTTGGTGAGATATTTAAAAAATCATGACAACGATTTAATGCTGGATGAATGCAGCCCTCATTTGCTGATGCATGAAGAGAGAAAAATGAAAAAATAAGGGTATCTGATGATGAATGTTCTAGAGGAAATATTTTCCTCTTTACTGTACAAGTTGACTTTTTCTGACTGAAGATTATGATGAATTTGATTGATAAAAAAGTTATGAACCTATGTACAATTACAATTATTTCAACATGTACTGCAGGAAATGAGTACCTACATACTCCTAGAATAATTTTTGAGTCTCAAAAACAAGAAAAAATTGAATGAATAACATGTCACTCACTCTCACTCAGTGATTCAACCCGAAGGTTGGTTTTGATAGTTGAGAGTAGAGCTCACCCTGTACTAAGCCAATGGCGTGTGAAATTCACACATTCAGGGTCCAGATCTTTTCCCTGGGCCACCTGTGATTTCCTACGAAGTTCTGATGCGCAGAATATCGAATCACGAGGATTTTAGATGGGGGTGTCCAGAAAGGCTCTTGCCCGGGATTTGAACCCGGGACCCTCCAGTCAGTACCTATCTCAGTGCTCTACCCACTAGGCCACCACAACTTCCGAATGACATGTACAGTTGGAAAAAAAAACAGCCTCTGGGCCGCCTTTGAGTCAGTGTACGAAATTTTAGTCATTTTCATCCAAGGCCAAACATTAACACGTTGCGTACCGGGGTATTTAACCGCCTTTTAACCCTCTGTTCCGGCGGATTTTTAAACCTCACTGTTTGGAAATGCATTCCATCAGTAAAAATGCTGTAACTTATTTAAAAATAAAAATTTCTTAATGGGATTTGGAAAATAATACTCACAGAACGTGTCAGTATTTCCTCTGTGTGACACTCCATAAAACATTTTCCCTTGTGGAGTGGAACACCGAAAGTTGAGCACACATACCTCGTCTCCTTCCTAATTTTTCTGTAAGCACACACTTTGCATCTTCGAGTGTGATATTTCTTCTTCCCCTTTCCCACGATAGGAACGAGATAATGTTTACCAAGGTCTCTCGAGAGACGATGTGGGTGATCTCTTGAAGGAGCACGCTCCATCGGCTTATTATCTCTGTCCTCATCCGAGGATGGCTCATCTGGTTCCTCTCTACTCGCTCCCCACTCTTTGGCGGTCTGGAGCAAAAAGCCTTTGAATTGAATGCTATTTGATTCCTTTAGTGTTTTATAAACTCTATAAGCGTTAAAAAGAGCAGTTTATTAGCCACAGAACACTTTCTTCGACCATTTCATTGTTTTTCTCACATTGTATAATACGATAAATACATACTTTCTACGCCTTTCCTATACTCATCGTATTTCAAAATGCAGTAAGGTTTTTTAGATCGAAATTCCGGTGATCCTATCTTTCATCATTGTATTGCCCATCTTAGTGCTGTGAATAGTGCTAATCATCCTCACCTCTCTTTTGTTTTTCCACAGTACAAGTAACTCTTCACCTTTGCAAGAAAATGTGCCCTGTCCTTTTTTCAATATTTTCGCCTCACTCTTCAATGTGGCAGGGAGCCCTCTTATTTGGTCTGATGGTTCCACAAGCGCTAATTTTATTATCAGAGAGCAGTTCTGCTAATTTTATGCTGTTGTAATAATTATCTTGATATACGTGTTGCCAAAGATTGAGATGAGGCTTCAAAAGAGAAAGGATCGTTTGTTCTAATTTTATTCCTCAGCCAAATATATTTCTGAATTGCTAAAGTAGCCAGAATCATTTTCACAAACCTTACAAACTAGTAAGCCATACTTGATGATTTTTTCTGGATTATAGGTCTTCATTTTTAATCTTTCTCTCCATGGAATCATTGCTTCATCATGAGATAGCTCCTGCTTTGGTTTATATACATTTTGAAAATTTTCAATGAAGTATTCCAAGACGGGTCTTATTTTGTATAGTCTGTTCATCCCGTCCAGAATTTCCTCATTATTACTGAAGTGCCACACTTTCCAAATCTGTTCAAATCTCTTTCTCATCAGTAATTGTCTAAATATGTTCGTTGCAATTTAAGGATCAGTGCTCCAATACTCCTTCAGTGAATCTTTCTTCACCTACCCCATGAGTATCAAAATAGCAAAGAATTTTTTTTCATTTCAGTAATGGTTATGTCAGACCACTTTCCCGTTTTTGGTGATTCTTTGTATTTATGTTGGTTTTGACGGTAAAACAGATTTGACTGAATGCACATCATTTCGAACAAGTCATCGGCAGCACACAGTGAGACTCATCAAGGACACTGGTAGAATTTTCTGGTACACGTTTTACTCCAAGCTGGCCCAAAAATTGCTCTACATTCCTCTCAGAATCTATTTTTTTCCCATGTGGTAGAGATTCCGGGTGAAGTCTTGTCTTCATTTGCACTCTTATCGGAGTCACTTTCACTTATCAAAGAGGAGTGGATTTTCTATTTCTGATCTTCACTACAATATAGGAATCACTTCTGCTCTCGTAACTCTCTTCATCATACTGTAATGGCAAATCTGATAAATTACCAGCACTCAGATCTAACAAAATGTCTTCCTCGCGCAAAGCACTGTATTTCCTATGCAATGCCATTGCATTGAATATTTCAAAATACGGCTTGAGCAAACCCTCTCGCAAGACAATCCCGACACCAAAATCATATTTCACTGGGACTCAAGGAAACGAACTGCTCAAGACACACGACATAAGGAACTAACCACAGCCGTAAAAGAACAATGAGCGATTCGAGATTGGCCCCCTCATCCTTTTCATACTGAATGTTTATGTTGATGGAGCTGAGCTGAGAGTTCATTTCATCTGCTGTGAGAGGAACGTGAAGGCAAGGCAATACAGATATGGTCCTCGCGGCGATAGAGATACGGTTCCTCCCCACTGGCTAAGCTAAGGCCATGTGGAGAAGCATTTCGTAAACAATGAGGCAAGGAAGTGGGTTGACCGAGGAAGCCGTGAAAGAAATATACCCTCCGAAAAGAAGAGGGAAGACGAATAAGATTGAAGTT
Source organism: Platycnemis pennipes (assembly GCA_933228895.1). NCBI lineage: Eukaryota > Metazoa > Arthropoda > Insecta > Odonata > Platycnemididae > Platycnemis > Platycnemis pennipes. The sequence continues at coordinate 43,454,420 of OW121849.1, forward strand.
GATGAAATTGAAGTTACGCGCCATTACCGAACACCGGACTGAGATTTAAATAGAGTTAAATGGCTAAAATTAACGAAAATACTTCGGGTTATCGAAAATTATACTACGATTATTCTTATTGAATAACAGAAGGCCAATGAAAAACATTCACCATGCACATAAATAACACAATTTAAAACTTTACAATGATGCACCTAAATGGCGAGAATTCTCGTCATCCGTCCGCAACGGATGGGATTTAAATGACGAGAATTCTCGCCATCCGTAAGCAACGTGTTAATGATGTATCTGTGTATATACACATGAATTCTGTGACTCAGTAGTTCTGAAAAGCTCATGGAAGACATTATGATCAAAGGTGGTGGTTCAGAGAAGGTGAATAGATGGAGCATTCTTATGAATTTTTTCTGGTACCTACCTATCTCGAAAGCCAGACCACAATGTGAGTGCCTGCTAAACAAAAACTGTCATTAAAAATCCCATCTCCAACACAGATTATACGAAGTGGTTGGCTAGTGCAAAATAATCCTTGATTTAAAGCACCTTAAAATCTAGGTGACTAAAATGAAAAATAGACCTCCTAGCATACGGATACAAAAGGCAGAACTGCTGAGCCAGAATAAATAAGGTTGTTTCCAGCCAGGTAATTTCTTCAACATGCCAGAGGTTGTAACAAATAATGGCAACAAAAGGTGGTAAAGTTATAGGAACAAATACATAATAAGGACGGCTTTGAATGAATCTCATTAGTTATACATGTAGAGATATACATGAGTGTTTAAGAAGAATATTTAAAAGGCAATAATAAGAAAAAAAACCATTTTCATCAACAAAATCTTTAATGGATAATTGTTTTAATAAATTCAAAAATCTTTTACTTGGCAATACAAACTTCAAAGGAACTGATTAATTTTTACAGAAGTTTATGAGTATTTACTCCTAGCTGCCAATCAAACCCATTGCAGATATTCCCTAGCACAGAAATTATGCAAACCACAAGGTGCTGGTTTACGCATATTGTGGCATTAAGAATAGTCAGTTTATGAGGACCATGCCCTCATATTGAACACACACATTGCCAGCAGCCACCTCTGGCAGTGAGTCAATTGTCTTCTCCGTGGCAAGTGGCCATCAGAGGCTCTGCACTACTCAACCCTAAGTAGGAACAGGATGTCCATGACAGCTTTTAGATACTAAAGAGAAATTTCCTGAACTATTGTCAAAATTTAAAAATACACCCCTAGAAATGGTTTTTAGGGGAATAGTCTTTAGGAAAATAATTATGAAACTATTGTTATATACATATATCCATTTGCATTTTTTTACATAACTTAAGTTGAACTATTTAATAATCACACAAGTGTTTACATTGACAGAGTTATAAATTTATTATTTTAGTGCCCTAGTGTTGAACAATATTTTTACACTGGGCAATATATTGGCCCAGCATTTTTGACCTTGATGTAAAAGCCGATATATCGACCCACCGCACTAAGAGGGCTAACTATCAGTTCATGAAGACATTAAGTTACTTTGGCAGCTGTTGAAACTTCTCGTTTCAAAAAGTACACCTGACTAACAATTAGATGACATAAGTGTAAACTATAAAACCCCCATTGTTCTTTTATCTTGAGGATATTTTGACCAGATATAAAATGCACCTTAGTGCATTTTATATCTGGTTTAAAAGATATCTAATTCTTATGCAAAAATCATCGTTGTGTATCTTAGGCTGTGAACTTTCACTTTTTTAACCTGAATATTCATGTGGTTCAAAGTTCAAAGTATTTTTTTTTGTTCTTTCAATGTACAAATTTTTATATGGATACTCCACCATATACATAAAAACCAGGCAGTGATTAACCCTGGTATGGAATCACGGATGCATCTTTCTCGTTATCGCAATCTGTATCGATAACACTTACCCCTAAAGTAGTGCAGGGTTAACAATAAGTCTATAAAATTCGCTCCACTGATTGTGATAAACAATTTGAAGTGCTGTGCGAAAATGGAAGAATGGAGATCACGTTCTCTCTGACATAAGTTAAATCAAAAAATACCAGTAACTGTAGCACAAGCCTTATGAAGAGATCAATGATCGAGGCCCTGAACCCAGGATTGAAGAAGCAAGAATAGAGAATGGAGTAAGTCAAGGTTGTGCAAAGTTCCTCTACATTTTCACTGTCAACATTGAGAAAGATACAATTCAATGAGTGAACTTCAGGTTAGAATGGTGTGATTTGCTGACAACATGCTCTAGTATTGTACCACTAGATTAGGTACAAAAATATGTTTGTAAAAATTGCATAAAAGGCACTGACTCAACAATGACGAAAATAAAATTATACATAACAGTCTTTTCAACTGAAATTTAGGTTGTACAACCACCAAGTTCAGCAGGAGTGAAAGGTGATAGGGAGATTGTGATGAGGTGAAAGAAAGTCATGATGAATTGGTAGAATATGAAAGAATTGTCATGAGATGTTTCCGGATGATTTAAAATGACAAAATCATATAATGTTTGCTAATCATTAAGAATTGAAAAGCCTTGGCCGTGGATGTGTAATGAGGACAAATGGAATGACACTGACATACTGTATTTTGCATTGGGGACCAAGAATAGGAATGGAATTGCTGTAAGTAAGAAGAAAGTTATTACACATCAAGGGCAAGGGCCTAGCCGAGTTGACACACTGGTTCCCATAAGATCACCGAGGTTAAGCAACGTTGGGCCGGGACGGAGGTTGGATGGGTGACCCCCTCCATACCTCTACAATGGTGTTCTTGAGTGGCGGGCAGGTTAAATGTGGGTTGGCACAATGGATCTAAAGAGGTCTAAGTGCCAGGGGGGCTCCAGAAGGCCCCCGCCCACCCCTCCAATTTACATTTTTTTTATTACATATCAATGAGGGTGTGGTGTTATAACAGACAGGTGGCTTGGCTGTTTTTACGTTGTAACAGGAATACAATACCATTTAAGGGGTAACATGGACATTCCCTATTTCACTTAAACATATTCATTTCACCTCCACAAAAGCACATGTTAAATTGAATTTTTATTTCATGAGACATTAAACTCTGCACAATTTATTAACATTAACAATTATTATTTACACCTAAATCCATATATGTACAGTAGGTAACTTTAAAATCATGTAATATACAATACTTGTTAGGCGCATCCTTAAGCGTTCCAAATTTCACTTCCATCTACTTTTGTCTCTTGGCCTCATAAGCCTATTCCCAAGTGATATCAAAAATAGTTATCAACAGGCAACAAAGTGGCAGTAGCAATGGACAGCTCTAGAACACCTATTAGGATTAATGCTTACTAGGATGTCCAAGCTTTATTTAAACTTACTTGAGTAAAAACCTTCAAGATAAATCACATTAAGTAATAAAAACAAGTTTACTTATTTACAAATTAGCATCACTTATGCATATTCAAAAATACATATATCTTAGCAGCCAAATTTAACAACTGGCAGCCTCAGACAACCATACACATGTAACTAAATTAAAGGCCTTCCACAGCTTGATAAAGGATTAATTTCAAGTCCATAATAAGAGGCACATTATCATCCACATTTCTTCAATTGAATAAAACTGACTTCACACAACAAATCATCACGCATCCATAACAATTTAGAGTTTTTTTAATAGGATTCCAACAATAGGAAAAAAATAAGTAAAGCTCTCTAATTTAGAGAGATAAGAACAGAATGAATCAAACAAAATCTTCACTCTTTAAGATCCAATACATGTAATAACATTACCTAATCCACGCATCATAAAAAAGACTAATACCATTCATGCATTCGAACAAAACTTTCAAGAGTTTTTGGTATTCTCCCTCCCCAATAAGGAATGCACTGCCTTACTACCACCTTGGCTGCCAAACATTTAAGAGATGTGTACTGCAGAAGACGAAAACTCTCAGCATCAGGAATAGAACGCAACATAACCATAGGCTCCAAACCAGTACGATTAGGCTGATCTAGATGAGCACCATGTTCCAGCAGCAATGAGAAGACCTGAAAAGTTTAGATGAGCCATGTGAGATGATACTGATTCTAATCTCTTAACAGTATTCACTGATTCTGACCACATTTCAAAGCAAAATCCTAAACACCTCAGCTCTTTCCAATTAACCCATCCTGTGGTCTTGAGACAACCAATAGGAATGTGGGTGAGGAAATTCCTTCTACAACGAGCTCAATCTTTCTCCGGCTTTTTCTGTGTAAAGATCTGCTCTGCTTGCTATGTTGCCACATGTTATGTGTATTACATGGCAAAGTTCACTTATATTGTATTTTCCACCACACAATGTCCTGCACATAGATAGAAATTTACTACCCATTATTTCCTCCTATCAAGTGTAACACTGAAACCCTTGCATTAAACCTTTTGCTTTGGCCTACACATTTCCATGTCTTGATGGTGTTTGGTCCTCTCTGACCTTGCCCATTTCACAAATTTTCCCTCTTGCTCAGAAGTAAGAGAATGTTGAAGAGAACCAATGCATTTTCACAAGCCAACTCATTTGAAAAATTCATTCACAAATTTCCCCTCTTGCTCAGAAGTAAGAGAATGTTGTAGAGAACCAACGAATTTTCACAAGCCAACTCAGTTGAAAAGGACTATGGTGCTAAATTAGCACATACATATTGGTCCTAACCTCTTACCTGAATATCGTGTATCAACAGACTTTCACATGGCAAGAGATGATAATTGGTATGGGTCATATTATTTAAAAATTGTTTATGAATAAACAATGATAATTTACAGGTGAAATTCTTCATATTATACATAAGCATATCTGACTGCATCCATTGAAAAATAACTAAGTTTGAAACATGAACTTGCCGTGCGATAGGTATATATGAATTTTTTTGACATATATAAAAAAATAATAAGTTACAGAATAACATAACTACAAAAACAGAAGAGACTGAGGTAGTGTACAAAAGGTTTGTGTCTTGGTTTTGAGGGGAAGAGGGAATTTTGGCACAGGAGAGTGTATAGAGGGATAAGAGACAACTCCTAAATGGTGGTTAATGGGACACCTAGTAATATGGCAAGGTGAAGTATGAGAAGAGGTGAGTGAGCGGGGCACCTAAGGGTGAATGAGTTGCTGCATTATGGAATCTTGAAATCATCCCGTAATGCTAATTCCCTAATCCTTAGCAGACACATAGCTCACTACCACTCCTTAATATTGGGAGACAGACTTGCTTTTCAGCAAGGGAGGAGACAAACCCAATGATTGAATGATATTACCATAATGATGACCGGTTAGGACAAAAATCAATATTCATGATTTCTAGCACTGTAATTATGTAGCAAGTAATTCGCAAGGGTATAAATAATTTTAATTCTACACACCAACCAGTGACAGTTGCACAACAACTTTCTCACAAGCACAACCATATTTTAGACATTGTGAAAGTTTTCCATTGAAGTATTTTCCAGTGTTGAGCAGAGGTTAATCGCTATAGTAAATTCTACATTTAAAAATTTGATTAAGCCATTGGCAAATCTGAACTCATACAACAGAGAGTGGTGCACAGGTTAAGGGTCATGGGAACTGGTAAATGTGAAGACTACATTTAAAAACACTACAATAACTTACAAAGATTATGATGGTTTGGGTCTTCGTCCATTCTACTATCATTTTTAAATAAATCATGCGCATTCCATTACACATTGTATTAAATTCAAGGTATTAACAAAAATGGTAGAGAATTTCATTTTTTTCTTTTTTATATATTTTTTAATGCAGTCAAGCCCACTTATATTAAACCCATTTTTAACAAAATTCCAGTTATGACGAAGTGAAGGCTATTCCCCATCAAAAATGGCCATTTGTCATGTTAAAAATCCCACTTTAAAAAAACGTTTATTTATTGGATGGTCCGTTTTTAACCCTTTCGCGCCGGAGTCCTACACAGGAAAATGCTTTCCTATCCACGGGTTCCTCAAGGATTTTGTTCCACTCCCTATAGAAGCTCTCTTGAAGCAAAGTTTCGAGCAGGTATATCTTTCCCCAGCTTTGGGACCGTACCCAGCGGGGTTCACAACCATTTCCTCTGCCTCTGCGCAGAGATTATCTTCACCCTTTTGCAAATGAGAACCCACCACTGCCTGTGTTTGTGGTCAACTATTTTTAATACAGTGTTATTTCTTAAATAAATAATAGTAAGACTCTTAAGTGCAATTTAATACAGAAATGAATACCTGCTGTTATAAATACCATTCAGAGCTTTTAAACGAAATTCTACTGTTAATATTAAGAAATCTAACACCATAGACATCATATCAATGGTTACAATGATAAATATTTTGTAGTGTTACTCACTAAAAGACGATTCTGCGTATAGTGCAACCATACCTGTATTTTATATAAAAACACTTTTTGGCTCCTATACCTTCCTCAGAAATCATCCTAAAGGAAACATTTGCAATGGTAGGGCTAGATAGATTTTTTCGCAGAGCAATTATTTTGTGAACCTCCTGGACTGGGTTTCTAGAATCTGGAACTCTGTTAATAATAACGTTAGAGCTCCATTTAAAAATTCTAAAGACTCAAAAAACATAAGGAATAAACTTCAGGTACTAATTATCACGTGAACTGAACAAATATTTTTCTGGTTGTTCCATTGTGTAATAAAAAAGTGGTATGGTAGATACCAACAAGGAGAGGTTACGTAACTCGAGTCACGAAATGAGAAGAAGATTTTTTCCGTGCCATAAAAACAAAATAAAAAAATTCTTGTCATGACTTTTTTCTCCATAGAAAAAAAAAGCCAAATGTCACGCGGGTCACCTACATTTCCAGATTCCCGTGAACCTATGATAGCATAGTTGTTAAAAATGAGGGCTAGTGTACTGCCAGTCGCGAGTTCGATCCTTAACACAACCTAAGAATACAGCTGTACTGTATTCCTCAGGTAATGCTAGTAGGCAGTTAAAATAAGTAGATTATCAGAAATTTCATGCCAAATTATAAGTCAAAAAAATAATTAATTTTGGCGAAAGGAAATGATTGGAAAAAATTTATATTACAGAATTAAATCGTGGAATCATTACGTTAACTTTACAGTGTATTTTTGAGTGACACATTTGGAAATCTAGTTGAAGCGATAGAAGTACAAAAAAGTCAGTATCCACACACAAAGGTTGGAAATGAAGGATGATAAAGTTTTTTATTCACTGGTTGAAAGAAAAATTTTAAACACCGTAAGAATCGAACTTCATTACCTGCAGTCCACTACTCCACTCTGTTATGGTTATTACCATTATCTTATTAATTTGCCTCTAACTTAATTTTGCCTACTGTGTTTTTTATGTTGCGTAGGGTAGCCATAACTTCTGTATTAGATCTCAAATGTATGTACTATTAACCGTTTGTTCAAATTGGTATGAAGCCTTTATTAATAATATTTAAAAAAACCCTTCCTTTGAGACTCCTTTTTCCCAACATTAAACACAGCTTTCACCTTTTTAAAACGATTTTATTTACCGTATTTGTCATTTTTAAACACCGCTTTTGATGATTTTTATTTACCATTTTTCGGTGTCCCTAATTATTACATTGACTATAATTATTCTCATATTGATTTCTTATTAATACAGAAGAACCCTGTTAAGAAGGTTAACTCTCTAGAAGTTTAATTTTGAAGTATCGATACAAAACCTATAAGGCATATATTTCTCTCTAAATAATTTTTCCTGCATCAGAAGTTCCAAACCCTTGACCCATGAAAAACTTCTTAAGAGCAGTCAGTATACTGCAACTCCAAAAAAATGAAATCAAAGAGTAAACTGTGATGCCTAATCCAGTTCTTATTTCCTCAAACATTACATCCACTGTAATTCCTCAAAAGTATCAAACATCGAGAACATTCCCGGTCAAAAATTCCCTTTTCTACAATTCTCAAGCCATGAGACCCAAATGTTTTCAATTGGATTCGCTGTTCTTTACTCAATCTGGAATGGGAAACCAGTACCTAATGCTTAAAAGCCTGAATCTGATTTTACTGGTCTCACAGATACATTCTTGTTGCCTATCAGTGCCAGTATGCAGGAAACCTGGTTCCTTGTGAGATTGTGGTATGAACACTGCCTAAAGTGCTGTGCAGCGAACAATTTGTGAACTAAAAACTACACATTCAAAAGTTGCCAAGTAATAGAACTGCTGTATTACAGGATTCAGGACTAAAGAGTTCCAAATGTATTCCTCCTAAACACCTCTCTACCCATGTTTCTCTACATCAACCACTTTCTCTTATCAGACTCACCCACCTGACACAAATTTCCAGAGTGAGTTGATTATCCATCCATTTTCTGAACACCACCAAGCCAACATGGCATTGAACTTAAACCCTTGCCCATTACACATTCACTCACTACTCGATCTACCTCTCCAACTGAATGTCACTTTCACTGCTAAGACTTTCCAGATACCCCTCACATCTTACACTCATCCGACATTTGTGCTCATACAGATATAAACAAAAATTACTTCCATGTGAGAAGTAGAGATGGGGCAAAGTTTTATGTACAGCACATTCATGCACATCACTAATCATAATACACTCCCCACGAGACACACTCTCCATGAGTTGGCATAACTTAAAATGCTCAACAATTTCCCATCATCAGCAAAAATTAGGTTGAAACAATTTCAGATACATATTCATGCACATGTTTCAACATTCAATCAAAATTTTCAATCATTCTTAATAATTCCCAAAACAAACACAACTACCTTACAACTAGATGCGTTCACCCTATATTCCCTTATTTCGGTCACCCAACAGTATACCTTAAATAATACAATTAATGATATTTATATACCAAAATAAACATCTTTTAATCCTACTTAACCAGACTCTATTACTGTTGCAATACACAATAACATAGATTGAAAGAATGTGAACTGTGAATCAAAATCAAGATCCACTCCACAGTAATTAAAAAAATGAGAACACACCTCTCGATTGAAGTTGGTGAGTTCAGCAGCAACATGGAGAGGCGTTGAATAGGATTCATTACGGGCATTCACAGGCGCTCCACACTCAAGAATGGTTTGAATCACATCCAAGCATGGAAATATTCCTTGGGTGCCACCGGCACCAGCTGAGTGATTTATTAAAAAAAATGGGAAAAAAAGAGAATCAAATTAGATAAGTTATGCTGGACCATTTTATAACTACTAAAAGTGGAAAATATATATTTGTACATGAAAAACTTTAAAGAAATTCAACGATCGTTTAAGCAAAATCTCTCACGAATCTGACAAGAGGAGTTTCAGATGGGTCACCAGTTTCTTAGTAAGGTTCAACAAATGTCATGACAACTTATGGACATTTTTAAATAAATAAAAATTGTTTTTGGCAAATTATCAAAAACACTATTGGCTTAATTGCATTGAAATTTCAATTTAATATAACCACAGACAACAGAATAACAAGCAAGCAATCCTAGGTCATTGGATTTTGTCACAAAAACCTTTAATTCCAAATAAAAGTTTGTAAACGTGCATCTAAGGTGACAAAAAAAGTAATACATGCATGAATGAAAGGAAGAAATCAACAAATCTAGAAGATACATTTTACGGCAATAAAAATAATTTCCTCCATTGAAAGATACAGCTTGTCAAACTCAGGGGTCTCAGCGTATTCTCGAAGATATCTCAACGGAAAATATCGACAATGGCTCGTAGTGATAGCAGAGTAGAGGAATGAGTTCTTAATAACTCTTATATAAAATTCACAAGCAATTTGCCAAAGTACGGTTTGGAAGTAGAGACACATCGTGTTATCTCTCTTAAAAATTTAAGAGATGAATTCGTAACAGAATAAAGGCGAAGCTCATATCGAGCCACCACTGATGATGTTTACAAACAGTCTACAAATTTGAATCTGGTCTAATGGTGACTAGTTTTGGGGTGTTATACATATATGGAGAATAGACACAGGTGTCACCAAATTCCAATCATGGAAACTGTGGTCTTCCTACCGCGAAACTCATCAACAGACACCTATGTCCTCTGTCCTCTCCTGGTGAATGTGATGTAGTTCATCAACACACTAAATATAGTGCTGTATGGTGCAATATTTGAGGTATCAGAAATTTTTCTTTAGGCATAAATATTTAAGGTCTCGAATATTGAATACTTTCTAGTATTCGAGGTATGAGAGTACATGCGGGCAGTATTTGTTGTATACATATCTAATTAAAACGTCAACTACATCAAAAAGTCTAGAAGCATGCATTCAAATTTATCAAAACACAAAACAAGGTATTACCAAATGATGATGGACATTCATTTTTTATACACCCAGATGTTGGATCAATAAGAAGTTTTGAAAAGCTTCCTTGATACTAGATAAATTGCCAATGATTTTTTGGACAATCCCAAAGATTAAGAGGTCAATGATTTGAAAATCATCACTTTAGGCATGCCTGGTTCATCTGTGATGTACCAATCCTAATCCATACCTAAATGTATGTGATATACCTAAGGTGTGGTTCAAACCCCAACACATCTGGGAAGCAAGGCCAGCATGATACTGACTGGCTACCAAGACTGTTACAGCACCAATAAAAATAATTAATGAGTCCCTACTGATCAGTGTACTATTGCAGAAATATGCTATGAGTAAACCAATTTGCAACAGTGAAACTGATGTATCAGAGATATATATTAAACACCTGACCGGTGACTTCTGCTTTCAAAACTGGCTTTTTATTTGACGAATAATGTCAGGCCACACCTGCATACAGTTGCAGGCTTTGCAGGGCTGCAAATGCATAACTCCTTCAAAGGACTTTCTGACATCAGGCCTCTTCTGGACAAAAATCATACTCAAAGGGCCGAGGAAGAAGTGTAAGAAACTTCCAGCAAGGCATCTTTTCAAGCCCAAATAGTATACCTAGGCAACACGTTAACTAATATTTCATGAAAATGTTAGGAGGGCTAAATTTTACCCAAATAAAAGAAATAGCAGATGCTACCAATTAGGAGGAGTGAAAACTGATGAAAATTGAATCTCAAGGTATAAACAAACACAAACCTTCATCTGGAAATGGCACCGGTCCACCAACAGCTGCCGCAGCAAAGTAGCCACCTCTCATTGCATGCATGCGGGACACTGCGAGATGCAACAATGTGTCTCCTTGAGATGTGCGAACATTGGAAGCAACAGCTACTTTTATAGCCTGAGTAACTAAATGCTTGGCATGAGGAGTTGGAGCATTAGCTAAAGCCAAATGCATGAGATGAGTCACACATCTTAAGGTTCTATCCATTGCCTCTTGCTGACGTTTGTGAATAGGATGAATCAGTAAGAGATTGTGGCCTTCCTTCAAGTGTCTCGCCAATAACCAGAGGGTTCCCAGGGCATCCTCATGCCTTAGCTTATCCTGTGCAAAAACAGCACCACCATCTCGACCATCAATATAAATACTCTCCCCTCGTCCCCTTGAAGCCATCTGAAAATTTTCACAATAATTACTTCATTACAAATATATACAATTCAGTCCATGTTTAAGATGTTCATTTGCAACAATAAAAAACCCAAGAAAAATTTCATAAACCATATTATCCCATTAGCTTGCCATTATTTTTGAGCATTCACCCTCAAAATTACCTAATTATTTTTTAAGAAGTCATCGATGGGTAACTATTTTATAATCGAAAATATTTATTAAATGTAGGAGGCACAATTAAAGTAAACTCATAAATTTTAGTATAATACATAATTTTTTATAAGTGAGTGTACTATTTAGCAATTTTAATGAACAATAATAGCACCAATATCATGAGTGTATAAAATTATAAAGTATTAAAAATAAAATTCAATGTATCGGGCTTGACTTGTGGAAGTTGTCAACATTCATATTTGAAATAAGTAATAGACTTGGTATTCCCCTTTATGTGATGGAGTGGCTATTGAACTTAAGCTTTCTTCAACACACAGGCCTCACAAAACCATGATATTCGTTGCCCCTCAGTCACAAAACAACTCCCCACCACTCAGTTCCATCCCTCCATTTCCTTGTCCTCTCATACTCTGACTTTCACCACCCTTGCCATATCCCAATATCGAATGACCTCTGGGAAAGCAACTTGCCACTCTCATAATTGCAGCTTTATTTTACATGCAAATCGAAGGGTGATAAATGGTCCCTAGACCATCCCTCGCTACCACAACTTTCTTGTTATATGATGTACAAGTTGTTATATGGGGCTTCCACTGTAGCATCTGATGAGATATTTCAAAGTTTAGTACATACTTGTTTGTTCATTTGGCAAAGTGTTTTAGGAATGAATCATGATTTATAAGGCGAGAAATAATAGGGAAATACATTATGGTGGTTATTTAATTTCAGTATCCTACTTAAAGAACCTTAAAATAAAATGCACAATTGCCAAAATGCAACTTAAATATTTTTTAATATGTACCACCATTTCCATATACCCATGCTGATCCACTTCCTCAATATTTTAAGAATACAGAAGACTGTTTCTTGAAGTGAGAATTATTAAATAGAAACCTTCACCTTGCATTTCCTGTCGTTGTGTTCCACACGGAGTCTGGGAAGTTGGTGGGGTATTTAGAGGAAGTGGGAGAAGGCCATATGAGGGACTTCATGGAGAGTGAGATAAATTAAATTTATCTTATAAACTCACAAATGTCATAGGCACTGCTCGAAGATTGAATTCAACTAATCACATAGTTCACCGCACTACCTGGTAGACTGACTTTTCAAAGTGATTGTACATATTTTCAACATTCCTGCCCAAAAAAGCCCAAAAGGCTGACATTATCAGCTCGCTAAAACATCTTTAACAATGAGTTACTCATAGTTTATTTATATATCTTGCACATTTCATTTCCATAACATGTCATAACTCCATATAAGTGTTGAATATTTTTGTAGAGGTGAGGCATAAACACCAAAACCACAAGGAAATTTTTAAAAAAATGAGACCAACTGAGCAGTTAAGTCTGACTAAGCAGTTAAATCTCTTTGCCTCCAAGAGAGACTTATCTTCATTAGTTTTTCAGAGAAAGAAAACTGGAAATCTTACCTGTCTTTCATGAAGAACCAGAAAAAGACGAACTAGAGCCTGGGCCGTAAAACAAGTGTCTCCATAAAGGATGGAGTCCTTGGCAACTCTAATTTCCAATGCATGACGCCACAAATCAATACACCTTTGATACTGCAGAGCATCTGCATAAGCAGCTCCTCGGTACATCAGTCTAAAAACAGTGTCTTTATGTGCAGGCCCTAGGACCCTTTCACAAACCTGTGAAAATCAAATGTACTGAATTATTTAGATCAATAATATGAATAAATCTATGCAATGAATGAAAGCATCAATTGGTGTCTTACATGCAATAAAATCCTACTGCAAACAGCCAAGAAAACTAAGTACAGAAGTAACTCCATACCATGAACTTCAACATTATTATTACAGTATTAGTATTACAAAATTTGAATTTCAAAACAAATGTGTCTCATGCAAAAGGATATTCCAACTGCATTGGACAAGATCTGATACATATTACAACATTTCTGCTATCATGAATTTACGAAATGAGGATGCTGTCCCAAAATGAAAAAATCTTGTTTTTACATAAAAGATTAAGGGCATTAAGCAAATGACATTGAAAATAAATAAATCTAATACTGGCCAACGTATGATATACCATGAGATGACGGAGTTAAATTCTCCACCATATCTTAACCCTTTCGCTGTGAAAATCGAAATTTTCTTTCCACTGGGACGCTGTGATCGACTTTTCTCCATGGTCTCAAAAAAACATGTCTGTAACACAATCTAATCCACTGAAATCTCTTCTTCTGAGAACAAGCATTGAAAGGGCCTATGCTGCCACCTATGTGTGTACATAGGAAGTTATACAAAACAAGTCACTGTAGTGCAGCGTCAGCTGAAGCATATTATTATTATTGGTTTTCTATCGGTGAAGATAGGCCAGAATGGACATTTAATTCTTCCCACCCCCTAAATTTCACACGATGTCCCTCTTCAGCCCCTCATACCCCCTATCATTCTATCCAAGCTACCCATTCTTCTCCTCCCTCTTCCCCGCTTACCCAACATTCTTCCCTCAATCACTAGCTGAATCTTACATTTACTATTTTGATTTTTAAGTATTTAAATTACACTTCGTAGAGAACTGTGCTGAAAACGAAATCTACAGCAAAATGGTTAAAATAATATGACTTCAAACCCAATACACATTTCCAATAAGATCCCTATCAGTGGTTAAAAATGAACTCACATCTGGCTTAATTGTCTCCTCCAAATCAATCATTTTTCAGATTATTTGAGCATGGTAATTTTTATCTCCACCAAAATTTTCCATTGAGAATTTCTCCCCTCACCCTCCATCCCTCCCCCTAATGAGTGGGCTAGGGACTGGTTTAAGTGAGGAGGAACAGTCAATGGGTCACCTCCCCAAAGAAAGAGTTTGGGTGAAAAAATAAGAAAGGGCTCTGGACCCTGGAAGCAGGACAAAGTCAAATGTACAAGTATGTTTCTCCTGCAGTTGCCCGTGGTGAATATGTATATGTACATTGACCACAGCTTAAGGGTTAACCTTATGTTAATTGTAAATTCACTGGAAGCAGGCTATGTGAATTTTTACAGAGAACAGCTCCACCACAAGCTAGAATTCCAAATGATGTACACATCTACAAAGGTAATAAAAATGAAGCTTCGGGTTTTGTCCCAACTATATTGAATGTAATTACATAAGATACAGAAAACATGTTATACATTTACAAAAAATTATGCAAAAAAGGGGGTAAGTGTAATGGCATTGCTAGAGACACTCGGATGGGAGTTCCTTCATGCTCAATCCAGACTAAATCTTCTGGAGAGGTGAAGGGCTGTTGAGTTTTACTCTGTGACACCAAGGAAATTATAAAGACCCCATATTATATCAGGATACTAGAGCACAGAAATAAGATTAGACAAATTTAAGTTGTTACCAACAGACTCAATTATTCATTCTTCCTTTGCACAATTTGTGACAATAACAACACCACTTCAATATGCCTTCATAGAAAGGCCCACTGCTCATATTATTAAACATTTTCACACAGTACAGATAATAGATTAGTACAGTTTAAGTTAAAGCTACCATGGAGATGATTATGATCAGTAATAAGGATTTTTGGGTTTTTTGAATGTTTATAAGAACCATTAAGCATAGAGTGGTATTGTCTTTGTTGAATATCTCCCAGCATGATTTACAAAAGGCAACTTTGTAGCATCTTGTAAAATACCACCAGATCCAAACTAAGTGTTGCTTCAAGATATCCTAAAGGTTATCTTAATTCTGACGTTAATATTGCAAATGTGCACATGTATGGACCAAAACAATGGCTAAATAATTCATGGTTATGAAACTGAAGACAGAATATGAAACTAAGTCTCTGCCATGATATTAATCGTGACCTCCTAACATATAACTTGAGGTGGCTTTCAATGGAATCAGTAGATGTAGATGAACAGTAAATTCAAGATCGTGAACCTCATTGAAAAGCATTTGAAGGGTGCATTATCAATAAAAAAAAACCAACAATGCCATCTTTTACTAGACATAATCAGTTCCAAAAAGAGAATCCTCTTTCCTAATCATATCTCTATCACCACCAATTCTCCTTTCCAATGTATTTCCTTCTCTTACATATATGAGTACCTACATATTAAAATGTTAGGCATCAATTCTACGTGGTCCTTATCCAAGTGAAACCAATCATACCATTTAAATATATGAAAAACCACAGTTGGAACGGCAGTTTTCTAGCCACCACACCAACCCTATTCCTGCACAAGGGTTTTTTTTTTCGTTTCAGCCTCAACCATCACTCATGATAATTATTTATAGCACTCAACATTTCTACAGATAATTAGTTGCAACCAACCTGAAGAGAGTACAGCCTTAGAGCATCAAGATCACCAATGTCTGCTTGTTCTAGAGGTGGATCCATGGCTGGAAGGTGACTGTTGAAACGATCATCCATTAATTCTGAGACGTCAGCACCAGCTTCTGCTCCGATTTTCATCACTTCCTCCAAAGTCATTCGGGAATAATTGAATTCAACTTCCTCAAACAATGCTGCTCGGCTGGCCTCATATTCTGAGATTTGAGGCGGATCCTCAGGTTCAGCCTCTGACTCCATAGCCGAACCATCAGTGTCCATGGAACTGTCATCTGAACTCAAAGTTGTCCTCGAACAGCTTGAACTAGAGCTCGTGCGTGCACTAGAACTGGATGAGCCTACTCCATCTTCTTTCATAACTGCTGCTTTTCGTCGAATTTCTGCTGCAGCATGCCAGTGTTCAAGGGCAGAAGCTGCATCTCCATGTTCATCAAGAAATGTGGATCCGAGTAAATCATGGGCATCAGCAATTCGTTCTGGAGAATAGCCAACTCGGTGGCTTAAGTGTTCAAATATTTGTGTAGCACCCTGATTTGAAAATAAAATCAAATAATTAATACACTGACCAGCTGCAGCAGCTAAGTCAGGGAAAAAATGATAACTCATTTATTATGCAATGACATCAATAAAAATTAACTCGAGAAAATATGGAAACTTAATTTTTTGGAAGAGCAAAATTGACATTCATGAGGACAAAGATCAAACTTGGAAGTATAACTGTCATAAAAAATTCACCACAGTGAAATCAAGCATTTATCAATCCCAAGATAACCAGTACATCTCCACTGTTAGGCATGAATTACATTTAGCTATTCATAAAAAATATACGAGCTGTGACTCAGGCCCATCTTGACTTCGATTTCACCACTACACTACAGACAAAAAGTTTAAATTTTAACTTAATTTTGAATTACTATTGCGAGAAAGTAATCACAAATGTAAAGCAACACAAGTTTATACAGAAAATAAGGATAAGAGGCTAAATGAAAAAAATTATACATTGTGCCCCAGAATATGAGGCTCCATAATTCTTGTGCTCATAGCACAAAGGATGCTTTTTCAATGTTTTCGTTCACTTGTACTGATCTGCAAAGATATTTAACCCCTATAATATTCTACGCCCTTTCTTAATATTTAACCAAGAAATATAATGAGAAAGGTAACAAATATTATGAGCAGAGGAAATGACTACCATTGTTTTCCATTACCATTTTTTTACAATTGATGAATTGTATACCTAGATTGGAATTAAAAATAATTTTGAAAAGCTCAATTTACATGGTGGTTTCATCTTACTTATTCATTTTTTCAGCTCTGAGACAACCTCATTAGCACACTCTCGTCAAGAGGATAATGCCTTTACTCCCTCTTCCCCATTTACCTAAAGGAACCAAGACTGAGCAGATACACGAATTTTACAAAATATATGCATCTACATCCAAATTTTAGGCATTCCAAAAAGTCTCCAAACAAGGGAGAAAAATAGCCACTGCAAATAACTGCATACCATATAGTCTTTCTAACAATTACAACTGCTCATCCTATTTCTTTCCTTCACCATGGTCATGAAAACACTATACCAATAATTTTCCCAGGTTAGGTACATAACAACAGTCACAAACACGTATTATTTATCAAACCATTTTGGGTGAATGCTGTGATACAAAGGAAGAATATTCCAGGATTAGTATTTTATGTTACTCACTTGGCACACAGATTAACACAAAAATCATTGGATTATTTTTTAAAGCCATAATATTCATGTCACCAAACTTATTCTGTCACCCAATACAGCAACAATACCTACATTATGAAGTGCCAGGCTTCCCTCTCATATTTTTAGCATGGAAACACAGAAATAAGCCCTTTCATATCATTCACCTTCCTATAAACCCATCATGGAATTCAACATTTCATTGACTATATTACCTTCACTATCCACCAAACCTTCCGCCTTTCAATTTTCAACAAACATATTTCTATTCATAACATTTCATGCAAATTTTCATTTACCTTCCATTCGATCAATTTCATATTCTCCTTCTTTCTTGAACTCGAAAAAATGAAGGCTTTTTAAGTAGGTACTCTAGCCTTCTTCCTCGGGAGGTCTGACTTTGGAGCCTGAGACAACCATCTCTCTCAACCATTTCTCTAGTTATCTTTCCCTAATGTCTATATGTGTGTACATGCCATCGGTTGCTACAGTAAGCAAAAGATTCTTAAGCTCAATGAATTCTTAAATTTTTAGTGTCACTACAGTGCTCTCCACAAATATTTGCCACTGAATAAACTCTGAGGCCAACATCTTGGCCTAAGTACCACACGAAGTGGCGAAGGCATCTTGCGCCTTGGCATCAAATGTTTCTTTCTCTTGGAATATCTCATGACTTTCATACTATACAATTAATCCTCATTAATTCCCTCTTGCTCTGATTCCCGGGACAGTCTATCAACCATTACCCAAGTTTTGCATTAGCCTCAACTCATTAACTTCAACCACACACTGCACTGCTGTTTTGTATTCAGGTGATATCTGAACAACATCTAATCAACATTGTTAATAGAGCTATTCTCATATTTCCTACTGCCTCTGCTATGATGGCTATGTCATCAGCAGATTGCCACATACTAAAGTTTTTTCCCATTGATTCTTTCCTCTGAAGATTTATTTTACTTGTTTAATTGACTTCTTGATAAAGACATCAAAAATAAAGTTATCTATCCCTCATAAAATAGCAACAAGTCCAACACCATCTATTTTACCACAGGCATATTAACAATTTTGCCATTGCTTTGCTCTCCCTAACTAAATTTTCAAAGCCCTTGCCTAAACATTCATGTCACCTTATCTATTCTTCTCACTAAATTATCAAAGTGTTAAGAGCTCGCAATTATGCAAACATTACATAATTAACAAGATCCATTAAAATTAATCCAATGAAAAAATGTCAACTGCCATGATTAGTTTTACCTTAAGGCATGCTGTTTGCAATGCATCATCCCCATATCGGGAGCACAGGTGAGGATCAGCTCCATGATCCAAAAGAAGGCGAGTGGTTTCAAGCCTATGCTCTTGTATAGCATAATGAAGCGCAGTCTTATTTTGAATATCTCGGGCATTAACTTGAGCACCATGCTGTAATTGGTAAAAAGAAGTTGAATCCATTGCAGAAAAGTTTCACAATCATTAGCTGTCCTATTTGGCTATAGATATCCTCGATGTTATGAGAGGTTTATTCCAAATATTAAATTCCAACCCTTAGCATCTCATAACGAAGAGGAGAGAAGAGGATACTTCAACCAAAATTCTGAAAGAACTATGCAACACAGAGAAACATAAATCAACACATGATCTAAAGTACAGCCTCTCGAGTTAAATTTAAAGCCTACCTCCAAAAGAAATAGGCACAACTGTACACTCTGCACGGAGTTGATGAGGCAGGTTCCGCCGTTATAGTTGGGCCTAAGGACATCGGCTCCACCTTCAACGACCAGGTAAGCAACAACATCCAAATGTGTCATGAAGCATGCTGAGCGAACCGGGGTGGACCCCGTGTCCGAAACGGCGTCCACTTGGGCCCCATGGCCTATTAACGATTTTACAACTACGAGGCGTCCAGACACAGCTGCACACCATAATGGAGTAACACAGTGAACAGACCGATCATCTTGTACTTCGTATAACCCTGAAAGGAAACAATACAAGTCATGAAGAAATTTCAATACAGAAACATCATCACCGTCTAGAATTATAGCAAGGCTATACTTGAGGGTTTATGAATGAAAAACAATTCAACAGAAGTAACACAATGAAAAATTCTACATTAATTAACAGACGTGATGAGCAGTTATAATGCCCATCAGGAGAACTATTCAATAGGCATGAATATGAAAGAGTCTGTCATACTCTAAAATTTCTAACGCCCTACGCTGATACATTAATAACAGCAAATACTTTCATGACAACAATGATAGGTAAATAAATAAATACTACCTCGTTGCTCGACGTCAGCATCACAGACTGTGATGAGGTATTCAACAATTTCTGCATGCCCTCGTTTACAAGCAAGAAACAAGGGAGCACAACCATCCTTGGTTCTGGATACTACTTCTTTCCTATCTTCGCGAGATAACTTTTCCAATCGTGTCCGAAGTTGATACGAAAGACGTGCCCCGGGGGCTGCGTGTTTACATTCAGCATGCAAATCGTTGAACAAAATTTCCTTTTGGTGAGACAAATCCAGCTTGCCTGTAATCCACATATCAAGCCGTTTACTAAGCCCACCACGACTCATCAGAGACTGAAGCTGTTTCAATTTTACTGATGGTCCAAAACTTCTCTCCACACACAATGCAATTAATTCACGAAGTACGTCCAGTCTCATTTAACCTACTATGTATAATTGTCAAAATATGCCGATTTCTGACCGTCATCGGCCATAAGAACAACAAAATCTGCTCTTTCTAATTTCTAGGCTTAACATCGGCAAATAGAACCTGCATCAATGCCTGAAGCTAAGTACACTATTTCCCGCTCCATGATAATTTTAAGAGGTTTAAGAGTAGGGATGGGCGAAAATAATCGATTTTTCATCATAATCGATTATTTGCTTCCGATTCTTCCGATTTTTTAATCGATTATGGGTGGGCGATTTTATCGCATGATCGATTATTCCGTTCCGATTTTGACTGGGAAAAAATCGGCGGGAGAACTTCGATTTGAAACTTGTTGCAAATAATTGTTGAATCGCATAGGAAAAAGTATCGGAGGGAGGATTTATGTAACAATTGTTCCGCAACAAGTCTAATACAGTGTGTCTGTTCTGTTTGAGACAGTGGTATTTTGAAATGGCCCCTGTAAAAAGCCATTTGTGGATATTTTTCCAAAAGAACGACAAGAGCGCGACTTGTCGCATATGCTGCAAGGTTGTAAAGACGTGCGGAAATACCACCAATTTAAAAAGCCATATGAATCGGACGCATGGCGATATTATGAGGGGCGAGGTAAAGTTTACGGCTCATTAAGACAGAAAGCTTTACCAAAACAGTTAACGTGAATAACACGTGACGTAATTATAGTTTTAAGTGAACAAATCCATTTTTCAATTAATTAAGTGAAATATAATGTCATTTGCAATAACCTAGACGTTAAGTTATTTTTTTACCGCTACATTTCAAAAGGTTGCTCTAGTTTTAAGGGTACATATATTTATTTCGCAGACAATTTTGAAACATTCCTCCGTGGAAAAACAGAATGGTCTCTACCGAGCAGTTTTATGATGATAATATATTATCATCATAAATCAACATAAATAAAAACGAGTGTTATAGTCTGTTTTTAATGACGCAAACAGAACTTCATGTCAATGATTCAAACGAAATTCATTTGAGATAATTAGATACACACCAAGAGTATAGCACTAATTTTATCTTGACATGATCGTATATTTTAGCCTGACGATCCTGTGGACGAAAAATAATATTAATGAAATCAGTAGTATATTTCTTGATAACCTACTCTGACGCACATCCAGTTCATACTAATTTGTATGACTATGACGTAGACTTGTCTGTCTCAAAGGAGTTCAATTTTTATTAGTCACTCATCATGTGATTTCTCTAAAGATATCAAAAAGGAATACGGTTAAGAACCCAAAACATGATGCAGAATCATAATCACACTATTTTAAGTCTTAGTATATAGACTGCTATGAACAAACAAAGCCTTCTTCATACCTGTGAGGTAGAGGCATCAGAGAGTAACCTGTGGATGACTCATGATTCTGAGCTAGCTAATATTAGTTAAAAATGCTTCATTGAAATGAAATGAGGTGATTCGTGACAAATTTTGAAATTACTAAGATGCTGAGGGCTCAAGATCACAAAAGATGGCAGTAAAAATTTCTGTTTTATTAGGCCATCAATCGATGCCGAACTAACCAGGCAACTGATGAAGTTCCTCAAAATGAAGGGAGTATACTGGGTGATGGAAGTGGGCCTTCATCTGCTTCCTGTCCTTTGGTTACTATCCATTAATGTTCATTGATGTAAATGGTTTATGACAATATAATAGCTTATTTTTCTAGATAACATAAAAGACTTAAGTAAAGTTAATTTTTTTTAGGAAGTAGAGAACCCTATTGTGTGCATGACCCAGAACCAGAGTACTCAAGGAGGTAGACCAGAGAATAGCACAGCACACACTTTAACAGATGCTATGCCACATCAACAGCAAATTAAAGATGTGTTTAAGAAAATTAAATCGTATTCAGGTACATTTAATAATGAACAATAACTACCCTAACAATAAAAAAGATACCTTTTAGCAAGTTACTACCATTTATGACTTCCTTCAAAGAACTCTTCAAGACTCAGTATGTTATTTACCATAATTGATGGTATGTTATAGGCAACCTAGCCATCTAAATAAAATGGAGAGTATTAACTAGGATTTTCATAGATAATTTGTTTATTATTAAGGAAAATATTATGTCACATATGCTTCTTTCCCATACAGATGGTGGAAATAGGAATGGTAGAATTACAAATGCCATAATTTACATGATTTGCAAAGATCTTCTACCCCTTTCCCATGTGGAAGATGATGGATTCAAATACCTCATGAAAGTCACTGTGCCACTATATTCTGTTCCAAGCAGAAGAAAAGTTACGTCAATGATTGATGAAAAATATGAACTTATGGCAAATATGTATAGAACAACACTAGCTTCTTCAGACAATCTCACATTAACAACAGATATTTGGAGTGAGACACTCAATACAAAGAGCTTCTTAGGTATCACAGTGCATTACCTACAAAATAAAAATCTTGTATCTGCAACAATAGGTGTCACTGAGCTAAAAGAAAGTCACACTTCAGAATATTTATCCAGAGTACTTTTGAGCGTTTGTGAACAATGGAGCATTACACTGGAAAATGTCATGGCAGTTGTTACTGACAATGCCGCAAACATCGTGAAAAGTATCCATGATACTTTTTCCAAGAAAAAACATTTGCCATGTTTTGCGCATACATTAAATCTAGTACCAAGCAAAGCTATCGAGCTTACAGTTGGCCTACCAGAAAGAATATCTCACATAAAAGCCATTGTTACCTGGTTTAAGCAATGCATTGCAGGAGCAGATATGTTGCGAAAACTACAGCTAGAGAGTGGGAAATCAGAAGGCCAAATACTGCGACTTAAACAGGACATACCAACCCGCTGGAATTCCACCTTTTATATGCTTGACCAATTTGTTAAGCTAAGTGAACATGTAAATAATGTATTGCTCAAGTTCCCACAAGCACCATCTATGCTTACAGCAACTCAGTTACAAGAGGTAATGGAAATAATTGAGTTGCTAAGGCCAATTGAGTCAATTACAACTGAAATATCGGGGTCAAAATATGTCACAAACAGCAAAGTTATTGCTCTAGTCCACTGCTTAGAGGCACATATTGAAGCTGCCAATCCAAGCCTTGATGTTAGTCGTGACCTAAAAAGGAATCTGCAGGATGAGATACAAAAGAGATTTGGCCAAATTGAGGGTGTAAGCATTGTAGCCACAGCCACCTTATTGGGTCCTCGATTCAAGAAACTTCACTTTAAGGATCCAATTTCATGCTCTAAAACAATAAAAAATGTGTCAGCTATGATGAGAGAAATTCAATGTGAAGAATCCATTTCAATCAGTGAGGCCAATGATGCCGGGAGTGGATTGCCAAGTGGTAAATTCGATCTCTGGAGCCACCACAAACAACTGGTGGCCACAAGAATGAATGCATCGCTAATGGAGAACACCGGAGTCCCAAGTGAACTTTCTCAGTACTTGGGGTCCCCTGTTCTTTCATTAGACAGTGATCCAATCCAGGAGTGGCATAAATGTCAATCACTATATCCAGTCCTCTTCCAAGTAGCAACGAAGAACTTGCCAATTGTGGCAACTTCCATGCCATCTGAAAGTCTCTTCTCCAAGGCAGGGAATATAATGACACAGAAGAGGAATCGCCTGACTGGGAAAAGATTATCAAAATTAATATTTTTAAATTCTCTCAGTGACTCACAATGGGGACTTTACGCGACAGACATATTATAGCACATCACTATTGTGATGACTTGAAAAATTAATTTAAAAAGTTACCTCAATTGAAAAAATACAAAATTTATAAAATTAATGACTGATTTTATTAATTATTATTTATAAGCCACACTTTTGCAGAGCCTACAACTATTTTTATAATATAAAAATAAGGTATTTATATTTCACCTACCATCACCTCTCAACGGCATAAATTGTCACTTATATACGTATAACTTATGCAACAAACCAAGACTGAATCAGCAATAATCCAAGTATTACTTTTGAAAGCATACGTTCCTTGAATTCAGGCACGTACTTAAATTCCAATCATATTAGAGATAGATTACTACCAACTCAAAACATTTACTATGACCAATGATTCTTTTTAAGTCATTTTGTTAGTTAAACAGCATATATAATGCACTATCATTGATTACTTATATCCCACAATAATTCGTTCGCTTGAGACAAGACAGCATTATTTGATTCACTGAATCATTAATTTCGTACATGACATAATTGTTTTCACTCATAAAAAAATGTTTTCAACGTAAAACATCGGGATTCATCGCTTACCGTATGGCCTTCAATGATCCAATATCAACACCAGAATCGTACGATTATTTCGCTCCTCACTTTCCCCACAAAAATCATATGATGATTCTTCAAATAATCGATTATACCAACCGCATCGCTCTTTTCGCCTCCTTTGCTTGACGATTATTCCGATGATTCCGATGATACGATCACTCCGCTCCGTAGAAATATCATATGATTATTTTCGCAGAAATATCATATGATATTTCACCGATTTTTCACAATCGATTATCCACGCAGTATCGCTACTACTGCGTACCACACCCGATTCTTCGCATGACGCAACCACGCAACGATCATTCCGATGATACGATTATTCTGCCCTGCAGAATATCATATGATTATTTTCTCAGAAATATCATATGATATTTCACCGATTTTTCATAATCGATTATGCCACCCCGATTTTTCTACTGAATCGATTTTGCTGACACGATTATCATATGATACGAAAAATCGATTACGGAGAAAAATCGCCCATCTCTATTTAAGAGCAACTTCTTTCATCACAACTTTCGACAGTTGACACACGTCTGCACTCCTCTCTTCTGATTGGCCGACCTTTGATGATAGAATGAGAGGGATTGGAGAAAGAAAATGTAAATGGCATTATGATGCTAAAGTTACTATTGGTTAATGGCTTCCTCGTATCGCTAATGAAGCTGCTGCTATGCTGCGGCGGCTGCTGCAAACTGACGAAGAGAAGCGTAAAGCGTAACATATGTTATATGTCAACAACATGCGCAAGCCGACTTTCCTCGTTGTTAACCTTGTGATTGATGTATTTATGCTGACGTACACAGAATTTTCTTAACTTATACAATTTGATTAAAAATGTCCTTTTCAAAATTTATTTCGGATCAAACATATTGTCATGATACAGATACATATTTGTATAGTAGTGTATGATATTGTTGCGCATTTCCCTCGAGTTACCTTGACAATTCGTAATTCTTTTCATTCCAGGAAAGTCTCGCAAATACAGACCTTCATCTTCGCCAAACTGGTTAGAGCCGAAGGTGAACTGGATTAAGAATCTTCACCGTTGTTTTGAAGTTAGGATCACTCATCAGCACAGACTTTCCATTTCGAGGGCCAACAGTTGGGAAATCGCGCTTCTTGAATTATTTTCGTGTAATTCTGATCGGAAGTGAGTTGTTGAAACAGTAAATATTTATTTCCAACAATCTCTTCCGTTATAAGGACAGAATTGATGCTTTAATTATGCGTAGGGTAACCCCGCTTGGGTACCTACGTAAATCATTACTTTAAAAAATGCTCATTAATTCAGTCTCGTTAGAATTAAATAAATTAGACCTAAATTTTGTTAATATCCTTATTTAAGGTTAAACATTACTCCGACTTTCTTAGCGGTACGCTCAAATTACGGCGTGCGTGATTCTATTGATCGTAGAGTATGTATCGTATGTACCCATACATATTTCCGTTCAGAGCTACAATTCACCTTGATAATAGGTACCTACGATATAATGCCGCTTTAGCACCCCAGGCTGACTGTTTTGGTCATTAAATATAAAATAGGTTGATACCTTAATACACCTGGCGAAGCTACGTTGAAAACTTTTCGCGGGCTAATGATTGTATTAATTGCAAAATAAAATTAAGAGACCAATCCTGTAGGTGGTTTTCCTTTTTTTCAGTAGTCTCGTTATCCCCGTGGCTCCCTCTACCCGTCCGAGAAGGATGACCCGCACGATGTGAATCTCAATAATACAAGAGCCATAGCAAAGACTGCTGAAGGTAACATCATAAAAAATCCCCGAAAAAAGTGGACTACCAAAAGTGGTACGCAAGATTAGCTTCAGTAACCTGAAATTATCTGATCTGCCGTCGGTGCATTCACCAAATAGGCTTTGGTGTAACGGTTACCCTCTACCGTTACATATACCTAACAGAAAACAAAATCTAGACCGTTATGCCCTGTAGCCAGTGGCGCACTCCTCACGGGTGGCTGCGTGGGTGCAGTCGATGGGGAGTGGCTGAAGCGGAAGGGTAAAATGCTGGAGGCTATTCGGTGCGAGGCCTTTATAGCCCATTGATCAAAAACACTCCTGTGCTCCACTGTCCATCCTCGAGGACATGTTGTTCATACAAGATCTCTGTGTATAAATGAATCATCAGTTGAGTCGATATTGAAAGCACACATAAAACTTACGAATATAGCGCGACAACTTCAAAGCATATTTCGTGGCGAGAACTATTTGCGTAGGTACCTTTGCGAGGCAACCAAAGAATGTGACAGCGTCATTTGATACGCGTCACGCAAAGGCTGCAATTGCAACTGCAAACTCTACGTGAGAGGCATCTCAATCAGGTTGCCAGTAGAGAGAAGCCAGTAAAATAAAGGCTATCCGGATAGGGTGTTATAGGAGATGCAATGCATCCAGAGGTAGTCGTGAGCGTCGTGTTAAATGTAGGATTATCCGGCTGCGCAGGAACATTTACATGTAATTTATGCCAATTTAAGCCTGTTTTAATCGATATTAGACCAAAATGTTGATTATTAAATTAAATCTGCGTCCACGCCTCCTCTGAAGTGATTAATTAGCATTTGCAGTTTGCTGACTATGACTAATTTTGATAGGCAGATATGATTTTTAATGATTTTTCCCTTCGTTGTGTCTCCAGTTTACTGAATATTTAGAGGCGAATGCAAATAGCAGAATAAATGACCGGCGTAAGTGAACGGTCATTTTTGATACATACCTATATTGCTCACAAGTTCTTGGATGCAATTGGGTAGTTTACGAATCCCGATATCATCAGTCACTTTGTCGCTAAATAATCCGGTATGTGTGACCTTGGAAGGTTCCGTACCCTCTTTCATAGGGTTCGTCAGATAATCCATCTCTCCCCAGGCAAATACCAATTACATCTGTCGGTTTGAAATCATCGGCTAATTGAAAATGGAAAGTCATTTGGGAGATAATAAACAGCTTTAAAAGGAATCACAATTCACCCACCTTCAGCTCAAAAATGATTCTGGCCGTCTTATCACTGATTCTCTTCAGCTTGCCTTCGCACTTAATGAGAGCACTTTTCTAACCCACAGATTAATACCCTCCCCAATCTGTCTGCTCAACCACATCCTTCTGCTGCCTCATTCTTTCATCCTTGCTCTCAATCTGAACTGTTTTCCATCATATTCATATTGGGATCTAAATTTTGTGCAGGTAATGATGAACTTCCATTTCATTTAATAATTTTGTCATATGAATACATTAAATCTCCTCTTCTCTATCATATCAACTCGTCTATGTAGTGAGGAACGTTCCAGGAATCTCTTAAGGAATCAAAAGTAATCCCTCTTTATAAGAAAAAGGGTTCTACACAGGATGTCAACTCCTATCGTCTATCATTAATCAGCTTGGAAAAGTGCTTGAACTAGTATTGTACAAAAGGTTGACTTCTTACCTTAAGTCAAACAACTTGCTGTCATCCTTTCAATATGGTTCTCGTAAACAACGTAGCCAGGCTATCGCTCAGGTAGTCAATAAAATTCTGTCTGCATTTGACGAGAAATCTGAAATGGTTGGCTTTCTTTATGACCCCCCCCCCCCCCCAAAGGCTTTTGACCGTGTCAACCACAAAAGTCTTCTAAACAAATTGTCCTCCTTTATATTGCATTTTATTTGAAGTACCTAAGTGTCTTTGAAGGCTGAAATCGCGCGTATTATATCTCCATTGTAGCTTGGTGTGTGGTCGACAGCGGGCAATATTTCTTAATTTCCTTTTGCCACATTATTTATTACTATTATTTAGCCTGTCAACCCGCTGTGGGGTAGAGAAACATATCTCTGTACTCATGTCTATGGTACTTTCTTAATTTACCGTTTATTCAAGACTATTTTTACTGTTGGAAGCCGGCTAACTTCGATAGTTACAGGGATCTTTACTTCTTATTTCTAGCTGCCATGTCATAGTAATATATGCATTTTTCGTTTATAATGACAGGTCATTTAAGCGAGAGCTGCTAAAGACTAATAAGTATGCAGCTTTTATCCGATATTATTTAGAAGGCCGAAAACAATAGTAGGAGTTCTCAACCGTTGGTAAGCTTACCATTGATGATACTTGAAAAAAAATTTTTACACGAAATTAAAATATGTAGAGCTGTGTTGTTAGCATATCCTTCGCCTTTTGTCTTCATCATCAGCATGATTCAACGATATTAAGATTAGTTTATGTAATACTCCATTATACTATCAGCATAACAGATTTATCAATTGATGGTATCGATTTTGTTTCCTTTCGGTGCTGGTGGAACGCTATGTCGTTAAATAAATATCTCAAACAGCTTGGCCAACTTAGTGTATACGCCTAACTTACGCCAGATAATTTCGAGAAATTGCCGCTAAAGTTCTAAGTACACTAACAAGTATATAAACGAAACAATTAGTAATAAAATATAATCCACAAGACTAAAATTTATCATTCACAAAAATTTGTGTTCACACTGGAAACATATTTCAATCCTCTCAAAATTAACGATTAAAAACAGTTAATTTTCAGTTTATTTACCAGCAACCAAGCACGTTGCTAAAGTAAAACCCAGCCAAGGTCTACCATTTAAACAACTCATAAAATATAATGGAGAATTCCATTAACACAAATGTATTATGATTGTTGCAACGCACGTTATAAAAAGCTGTGAAACCCTGATCTAGAGTGTTCTTTCCAGTAACAGAAATCCATCCAAGTCTTATATAGCAACTCGCTTCCGACCATTACCAAAATTTGCTACTGTGGGACATGAGAAAGGGCAGCCGGAGTCGTAAGTTCTTTGACTATCGTAAAACTGTACTCCAAAAGCGAGTTTCACTTCGCATTTCTTCCTTTCCCTTCTAATCCCCCATCATATTTCCTCCAGTCTGCGGCGATTTCAAGTGATTCACAGTCTTGGAACTCGATCACTTGAGTGGAAAATGACTGCAGACCTATCTCCCTCTAATTCGTTGCGTTGGATGAACTTGAGCTTTCTCTTTCAACGTTTCCGTAGGTAATTCACGTTAACTGCTGTGTTTGTTTTCTAAACCACCGCCCGTAAACAATCCTCGCAGTGCCGTTACAATCAGCAATGTGATTAGTGCGATTTTAATAGCCTCAACGATCAGATGAATGCATCAAATTCTTCAAAAAGTTAATTGTTTCCACATGACAGGTGTTCCCCCAAAATATAAAGTTTCTTGGAAACTTTCTGCTTGAACCTCTATCCTCTCATCTTAAGATAATTGGAAAATTTTAATCTCTTTCAAAACCACGAATGTCCTGCATTATTTTCATCTTTATATCTCCATAACTCTTCCTTCCATCATCTCGTTCCTCTCTTCCATCACTCCTATTCTCTTCCTTCCATTCCATTACTCTTACCTCTGTTCAATCCGTCAAACATCCACGAATTTATTCATAAAAAAAACGTCATACCTTTCTCTTAAGGCCGCTTTACACGATACAATTTTTCGTACAATTTCTTGTACAAACTCTTGCATGAGGAAATTGTACCGTGTAAAGCGGCAAATTGTACGAAAACTTGCGCGATTGTCTGAATGACTGAACAGGAAATACAACGTGTTCTAATTCCATTCAGACAAACATACAATTTCGTTCAGTCTATACAAGAATTTGTACAAGAAATTGTGCAAAAAATTGTATCGTGTAAAGCGGCCTTTACACACATTTGCGATCCTAATTGTTCTGCTTACGTTCTTCATCCTTCCCCATCCCTACATCTACCATAACTATGCCAACACTCATCTTCCCGCCTCAGAAACCGATATCCACAACCATAGTCTAGACTTACAATTAGTCACTGTTTACCTAGACTAGACCACTATAATAGTCTAATATTATAGCTAAAATTTAGTCTATACCTACTCCGCATTAAGGTTTTAGCAAGGTAATCTTTTATGAACGGATTATAGCAAGAGTCCCCATACCCACATAGCATGCAAGATTTCAGCAAGTTTGGTTGAGGCTGGCGTATGGCTTGCCAAGATTGGCAATCTAGATGCAAGCTTGCTGCAATTTTGCCAATATTGACACGTTCCGTGCAAGTTACGCTCAATTTGCATGAAGTGTGCCAACCTTGGCAACTTTGCTGCAGGACTCTGGCAACATTGGTAGCAATAGTGCAAGGCCCAAGGCAATTGCAACTATACGGTTCCTACTAAAGGCCGCTTTACACGATACAATTTTTTGCACAATTTCTTGTACAAATTCTTGTACAGACTGAACGAAATTGTATGTTTGTCTGAATGGAATTAGAACACGTTCTATTTCCCGTTCAGTCATTCAGACAATCGCACAAGTTTTCGTACAATTTGCCGCTTTACACGGTACAATTTCCTCATGCAAGAGTTTGTACAAGAAATTGTACGAAAAATTGTATCGTGTAAAGCGGCCTTAAGGGAAGAGTAGAGTTACCTTTGCTTGAACGCGCACGGCTTATTTCCCGTGGAAGAAAAACAATTCGAGCTAAATTGAAGAAGAGCGAGTTAATAGGAAAATTTTGCGCGAAATTAACTTAAGCATGCGTAACAATAAATTAACTGACAAAGAAGAACAAGTTTGTAAAGTCGTGAATACAGATTAATTGTGAATACAGTTTGATTGAGTACAGAAAACAGTGGTATTGACGTCAGGGTTTCTACCAAGGATCCCGCGGCCCGTCGGATGAAGATGGCGATTGCCATATTACTGAGGAAACTCTTATTTATCTCTCCTGGAGTTGAAAGAATATCCGTTATGCATATTCATAACGGTCATGCTTACTTTTAGCCACAAAATGGTCATTGGGGAAATGTTTTAATGATTCAAATATCCGTGTCCATATGTTGTAAAGTTAGTTATCACTAACGAATTCATGCAAGCCAGCAGCTGTATATACACGGCCTCCCAACAGTCGTTTGTTAGCGAAGAAGCGGTAGATAGCCATCGTGATTTGCATTTCGTTAGGTCGTTTAGGTTAAGGTAATTGCACACGTAGGTCAAGTATGCATAGTTATGAATTATATCTTTCGCGTATACAAGTGCGGGAAAGTCATTTTCTTTTTAAATTTTGAAACTATAGGGAAACTCATGCAAGTAGTGATTTTTTTGTAATACCAAACTAATTTGTTTGCTATGAACATTGTTACAGCTCCTTTGCACAATTGCATTCCATAGGCAATGTTTTAGTGTGTGGTTCATGAATGCTTTCCTACCCTCGGCGTACCCTCTATTTTTGCCAGGGTTGAAACTTGCACAGGACTTGTGTGAAGCTTGCACAGGACTTGCGTGAAGCTTGCATGAAACTTGCTGCAAGCTTGCAGTGCAACCTTGCAGCAAGCTTATAACAGGTGCAGTAGTCAGATTGCAGCAAGCTTGCTGCAAGCTTTAACCTTGCCGATGCAAGCTTGCTGCAAGGTTGCTATCTTGCAATGACAAGCTTGCTGCAAGGTTGCAGCAAGCTTGCTTTGCCATGTGGGTAATAACTTACCTACCTACCTTTTGTCTGAATGTTTTGAACAGGATTCCATGCGATCATAGAGGAATTATCCTCAGGTCTCAGCTTCTAAAACCCGCCTATTAAATGCTTCGCAGTTGCGCAAAAACGTTTTTCTTACTCGTTTTCTACCAATATACTTCGGTGTTTTGAAAATCGCAAGATGAAAAAGGTTTCCTTGATCCGGAAGCGGAACATTGATCTTTGGCTTTCCGGACCATTGGTCACACGACCACGCTACCCAAAAACCTTACTTCAGCACTCACCATAACAGCATTGCATTTAACTGGTTGCCACACGAACGCTTCTCAAATCTCTCATCTATATCATATCCGGTAAGCCGCCAAAATGTATTGTGGCAGGGTGTTTTTAGGAACCAGCCTCTAATCTTGTTTAGAGTTTGTATATCTTTTTTTTATGCAGTATGCCACATTATATTATCATATGAAGGTGAGTCATGTGAAATTTCATTGGAATGGCAAATCCTATTGTTGTAGCGGTTGTTAATTGTGAGAGTGAAGAATGAATATTTCGGTCTATAGTTAACGAAGTTAATTTCTCTAATCTTATCTGTGTAATCATAATCTGCCGAAATAGCTCGGAGTCTTAATAATTTTCTCTTGGTGTCGGAGGAAAACACGTGAGCCCTGTGCCTATTCAGAAACTATAGTCTTCATCGCTGTTTCAGTACCTTTAGTACGTGACCTGACGTGAGTACCGAATACGTCCTCAACCTTCGTCTCGTGCCAGCCGGCTGGTCGTATTAGGAGATTTGTCTGGAGGTATTAGGAGGTCGTGGGGATTCTTTGACTTCAAAAATGTTTATTAATCTAGAGTATCATTTAGGATGGAGCTTATTAGCCTTTCCCAAAAACTCATCCTAAGTGAGTGATCAAAAACTGTCCTCCCTTGAAGCACGACCTCGATCTGCGTTAGTTATTCCACTTTCTCTAAATGTTTGTAATTTTTATCGTAATTTGTGAAACTTTATGGAAGATTTTGAATCTATGTCATTGATTTCTACTTGCTTGCTGATTCTATTCATGATAAATCCACAATTGAAATTTTTATTATACATATTTCAATGAATATAAGTAAGTTCGCTGGCGATCGCTAAAAACTATAAAATGTGGTAATGGTCCAAATAAGTACACCTACCTACTTTCTTTCGCCCTTATCTCTGTTCGCATTTTATCAAATCTTTCTTTGATAATTCTCCTTATACTATCTTTTTCTTAGCATGCCATCAGCTCATTCGTTTCCTCAATCTTCAATGATTACTCAGCACCTTCTTTCCAGTCACTTCCGGAACACTCAAAAACTTCTTTATGTTCCCAATCTACTTTCTCTGACGTTGCAGAATCTCTGCCAACAATATCTTCCGCCCGCAAATCTAACGTCGTTCTAAATTGGCTGGCCTATTTCTCCAGGGTCTAAAATACCAGGCTACAATCTAGCCTCATATTATTTCTTCTATGTTTCGAGGCTCATGCTCTATTAGGTTACGCTCAACGTTAAAAAAACTTCTGTTTTTCTTTGTTCAAAATCACACCATGATATGAATTCTATCATTTTTTTTAACGTTTATTTTGAAAGAGTATTCCGAAAGAGTGTTCGTCGTGCCAATTTCCAATTCCTCTTTTACATCGAAAATACTGCCCTAATATGTATATATGGACTTTTCCATCAGCTATAATTGATTCTCCAACCTCAATGTTTTACGTAGACTTTCTGCTTTTAGATTAATTCGTTGCTACGTTTTTCGTATGATACGTCGTAATATCGACGATTAACAGAGCTCTATAATAGTAGGCAGTACTTGAAAATTTATTAGACAAATTTCTTGTTATAATAATGCCCCAATTCTTCATTTATTTGTATAACCCCCTTCCCACCTACTCTTCAGTCATTACCTTTATTGTGCCAAAGCGATTAAAATGGAATCCCTTATATCCCTTTGCACTTTTTATTTTTTCGCGTTCAATGTATAATTCCGTAGTTCTATTGAATTCGTACACATCAACCTTCTTGCAAACTGTCCTGTCTTCTAACAGTCCCCATTATTTGTTTTAATATCACTATTACAATCCATGCAATATAATGAAAGCATGCCATCAAACAAACAATAAAAAACAAACTTAAATTCTCTATTTGACAAATGATAAGAAATACATAAAAGTGATTATTGGTTATCACTGAATTATCCAGTCATGCACTTGACATGCGTTACGTTGTAGCTCATAGTTGAGTACGAAGCGTGGAGGAATTGCTGAGATGAGTGTTGAAAATGCTCTGTATTCTACCACATCTTGCTACCATCTGCTGACCTGATTCATATAATTATCTTCTAGTGAATCTTTATCACTACTTTCTGTGAAATAAAACGATAAATCATATGACATTCGTCTAGGTCACCACTCACGCGGTAAGGAAAGCACGCGTAATATTCAGTGATGACAGCTGTATCCTAAGGACCATTATGGCGTCATATATTGTTTAGAATGTGTGGAAACCCAAGGATGTGAAATGCTGACTTGCTATTAAGTACCTATCCGTACTAGGATTCTACAAAGGAAAAATCAATCGCCGGTTTCAAAGGGAAGATAAATCCAATTAGAAAAGGAGGGCCTTATAATCGGCTTTTTGCAATTCCTTCTCTTCTAATTGGCTTTTTTACCTCTCCTTTGAAAAAATTCCTTATCCAATTTGGTCTCTATCGCTTAGAAGCGGATTATAACTCGGTCCTCTTGATATCACTCAGTAATTTTTCCAGTTACCCTAAATTTACCTACACTACTAAGGTTATTAGGGCTATAATACAACACAAAATGTCGACAAATATAATTTGCACGTCAGTTTGCTGGTGACTCCTTTTAGTTCGTCAAGTAGAGTTTAGAGTCAAAATTAATTTTGCCTATCCTTTATGCAGTATCATTGTAGTTCTTAATTCGCATGTCAGTAGTGCATGTGTGGTAATTTTAAACCCTCTGCCACACTCCTTCGCGGTAGCTTGCAAGGTATTGCGCGGATGTATACAGATGCTGATGCAGGAAAAGTCCATATCTATCTATTCAAGGTGCAAAGGATAATACTTTCAATTTTTTTTAAGTATTATAAATAGGATGAGTACATGAGGTGGGATGACAGTTCTCGAGAAGCAATTTTAAATTATCTTAGATATTTTTCCTCCAAACAATAGCTACTATCAACGTTTATGGAACGAAGCGGTGGTGAAAAGAAGTAAATTTAATGATCCTTAAATGAAGTGGTATAGGAGGAGTTTGCGTCGTGTCTTGCTGAAACGCATCGATTAAAAAACTCGAACGGAATTATGGAAGAAAAAAGGGTTGAGTGACCATTTCACTGATGAATTTCATCTACGTCTACATAATACCAAAGGTGTATGGAAGGGGTAAAATTCCGAAGGGACAAGGAATATTACGAATCTAAAAAACAAGACAGCACGCATGAAAAAGCGAATTCTAGCAAATGAAGCAAAGCATGTGTGAAAGCATTGGTCATGTGTGATGAATAGTGAAACAGCCGATTGTCTAGCCTACAACCAGCACTTGGATTAGTTTTCAACCGGTTTTTAAGTCACTTACCCTAGAAGGAAACTGGGGATTGCATGCAATATGCATGCGTCCAGCATTGTGCAACCATATCATTAGCATCTACTTTTCCCTTTATCGTACGAAACTCATGAAGACGTCCTTGGAATTATTTATTGACCTATTTAACATGCTAACTTTATCCCTTTATCGTAGCAAAGCGGCGAAGAATCTTCCCAGAGAACTACGAAGAATACATTTACGCAGCTCCTCCTTGGCAGTATTTTCTGCATTACAGTGTCGCCTAATCGGGTAAAAATTTATAAACATAGTAGTGCACAAAGATCTTGTCCGAGTAGATAATACCTGCTAGAAAGAATTGCCAATGAAATTTTCAGTTAGGAGAAAATTATGGTTCCTCGGTTGTAGGCGCTTGTTATTGATAGAATCTTAAGATTCTAGTTGATGCGGCGGGTGATAATAGTATGCCTATTCAGGTGGATTTATTTGGTGATCAGCTATGCGCTGCTTTATAAGTTAATGTGTATAATTACATAAACGAGAAAACCTGTTGCAATGTCTTTAAGTTTGAATACCATATGAATCCTTTACATTCTATTTACTGATTTTTGCTAATATATAAATGTAAACCCAGATATGATGTTACTAATTGTCCCATATTGAAAAAGTTTATTTCTTAATACGCCTCCTCATCATCTTCGGTCAACAATCCTAGGATTGGTTTGACGCAGCTTTCCACTCGATTCTTCTATCGGCCAACCTTTTCATTGTGACGTAATTCTTCTCTTTTACATCCTTCACAACCTGTTCCATGTATCTCATACGAGACCTGCATTTTCCATTCTTCCCATTCGCTTTTCCCTCAACGATAGTCTTCATCAGGCCATTGTGTCTCATGATGTGGCCCATTAAGTTGTCCCGTCTTCTTTTTAATGTTTTCAGTAGACATCTCTTCTCTCCCACTCTTCTTAAGACTATGTCGTTTGTCACTTGATCGATCCATATTCGAGTTTAATGCGTCTCTGATTGTCTAAATTGCCAACCCCTCCATAGATTCTGAGAATACTTCAGATATTATAAAAATACGCAAGTTTCCCAAAATTGCAATTGTGCAATTGTCAACAGACTTCTCTTTTCTCTCACTCTTCTTCGGACTTCCTCGTTACTTATTCGGTCGATCCTATCTTTTAATCTTCATCATTCTCCTGTTGCACCATATTTCGAATGCTTCTACCCTTTTCTTCTCCGCTGCTGTCATCGTCCATGCCTCACTGCCGTAAAGAAACATGCTCCAAATGTATGTTCTGATGAATTGTTTCCTTACTTCCACGCTTGTATTTCCAGCTGTGAGTAGATTCTTCTTCTGATAGAATGCCCTCTTTGCCTGGGATCTATTCTATCTATTTCTTTCTTGCTTCGTCCATCGTTGGTTACTCGGCTTCCTAGGTAACAGAACTCTTTCACCTCTTCAAGTTTTTGTTTTCCTAGTTTGAAATTGGTTTTCGCCTCTTCTTTATTGCTGCACCTTAATACGCCTAATCTCTCTAAAACATAAAAAATATAAGCCTAAAACCGTCATGTTTAGTGTAATACTCGATTGTTTAGAGAACTAAATGTTGCACAAATTTGGAATTTGATAATTCTTCTAATGCCGTCCACTCGTAGGATATGGGGTACTTTGTATTCACCTCATAGTCCCGGATTCTTGCACACTTTTATATTTTCCTATAAAATACACGTTACAATCGGTTTCCAGAATTATTTTATTTTCAAAGGAAAATTGTTATTTCTTAACCCACTTTCATAAGAATCTCATCTGTGTAGTAAAGTCTGATTAGGCGCTTATAGGCACTTCAGACGGGAGTATATGTACAAGCATAGGAATGTATAAGGGTAAGGAGGAAGGGTGGAGAGAAACCCGACGTCGACATAAGCTTACTCTTCACGAAAGGCACCAAGGGTACCAAGTTTAACGTCCCATCCGACGGACGGAATACTGAACTCGAATGCTCTCCACAGAGCACTCTAGTAGGGGCCGGAGTACTAGTGAACAATGTCTTCCACTTTCGGGATTCAAACCAGGGTCCTCTTAGTGAGAGGCCAGTACTCTAACGACTACAGCACCCGACCCACTTGCATTATAAGAAGTCATGAAAAAGGGGGCCTACGAGAAATGAATGGGAAAATAATGCATATTGCCAATGGAAAAACATTGCAAAGCATCGCTAGATTTACAACGGACAGAACGAAGGCAAGAAAATCGGTTTTGGCCGTCATAGGCGGCCAGGGGGTCATAGCTTCCAAGCGATTCAATATATTTTTTGAACAGGAGTAGTCTTGATTTTTAGATGCTCCGACAGTTGAGTTATATTGCTACATCTAACTCAAGTGATTAATTCCAGGGCAAAGATAACCTCCATGCCAAGGGCGAGTTTCGAAACCGCGACCTTTTGGTTGCCATTCCAGTGCATTACCGAACTGGCTACCTCGGCCAGCTATTAATTTATCCTAGGGACCGTGAATTTATCATCTATATATATAAAAATGAATGTATGTGTGTGTGTGTGTGTGTGTGTGTATGTCCTTTATGCATTACTACACCATTCATCGGATCGTCATGAAACTTTGGGAAGTTGTTGAATACATTCCCGAAAAGAGGACTACGAAATCGATATTTCAATATCGATACTTTATCGATATAATATCGCTAAAGTATCGATAAATTGATACCTTATTGATACAAAATTGAGGTGAAATTATTTAGTTTTTTAAAAGGAATGTATCGTTGCAATATCGATACTGTATCGAATGTATATAATGTGTTTGTCCTTTATGCATTACTACACCATTCATCGGATCGCCATGAAACTTTGGAAAGTTATTGAGTACGCTCCGCGAAGGTTTCTACAAAATCGATAATTCAATGTCGATACTGTATCGATATAAAAATCGATAAAATATGGATACATCGATACATTGTTGATACATAATTGAGGTGAAAATATTTTGGTGTCTTTTATCAAAGTTTTATAAAGTATCATTACAATATCGATACTGTATCGATATAATATTTGATTGATAACTTCATGCAGTACCACAGTAATTCATCTAATTTCCATGAAGCTTTGGTTAGTTGTTTTGTTCACTCCATGAAGGTTTGTACAATATCGAGAAGACAATATCGACACTGGAGACGGGATGTGCATCCCATTGAACTTGCAATTCATTGAAACACTCACGTGCAACATATTCAAATCATCCGGCATGGGACAAGTATTTCAGAAATGCCAACTTATTGCTTGGGATGAATGCACAATGGTGCACAAAGCATCGCTCGAGGCTCTGGATCGATCATTGCAAGATTTCCGTTGAATCCTGAGACCTTTTGAGAACGCATTAATATTGCTTGCACGACATTTCAGGCAAACATTACCTGTAATTCCTCTATTGACACAAGCGGATGAAATAAATGCTTACCTGAAATATTCTACTTTGTGACGACATGTAAAGACGTTAAAATTATATACAAATATGCGTGTCCAGCTGCAAAACAATTGATCAGCTGAGATATATTGTATACCCATAAGAATTGTGAAATTAAACATACTATAAACGTGCGCTTTCCATTTAACCAGATTGAGCCACAGCAACGCGTGGCCGGGTCAGCTTGTTCATGATAAAAATAAGTTCAATGGATGTAAATAGATCATAAAACACTTCAGCATAGTTTATAATGAGGCTAGGATCTCTTGAACCAATGACCTCATTGACCCATTTCGAAAGATAGATAGTACACAAACGAGATTAAACGCCTATCATACAGTGAACTATTCAGTGAATGAAAGAAAGTCGATGCGAAGTATGCGTCCATTGTGAAATTATGCCCGTTCGACTGCTTCAACTGATTATAAATGAGGTTTGTTCGAAAAGGAGGCCGAGGAATCAAAAGTTCCCTGGAACGTTCTCCATATTATATTCCAGTTCCTCTTTGCACTGCCGAGGGTACTGCTCAATGTTTTGTCCCTCAAAGTGCTTTCACTCTTGAATGAAGTGTTTCAGCCCGCTCTACGAGAAAGTTTCGAGACAACTGATAACGAGTGGATTAGGAGTGTTCAACGCGTCCGAACTGAACACAGCATTCTACTATACCTCTCCCCGCGAAACCACGCAATACGTTGGGAAGGCAGCTTGCGCCAACTCTACCGTTTAACATTAGTTGCATTTCCGTAGCGTTTAGTGCAAAGTATCGTAGTACAGATCTCCGCTACATTACGCCTCCCAATATTTCAAAACATTACGAGTGACACGCGGCTGTTAAATGTTAAGGGATTTCTCAATTCCAGCCAATTTACTCGAAAACGGTATCGGAAGTTTACGTGGGCCACTTACCTTTTTCCTTCATTCTCTTCCTCTGCTTGTGGACAATGTCCTGCAGTCATTAATAATTTTGATGGTAAAATTATCGAGGTCACTGTCAATGAAATTAATCATAATGCCTTAGCATGAGGGGTGGAATAAAAAAAAATAGAACTGAGCCCATTAAAAAAATTAGGTATGGGTAAATGAGAATTGACCTTGTTAATTCCACCACTGATTTTTTATTTTAACGGCCTAGGTATTTAAACATTATGTCATCTTGAGCACCTGAATAAAAAACCTGAATATGATAGAATGTGTTGAAGTATAGGCCGTTAAAATGAAAAAATCAGAATGGAATTTACAAGGTAAATTCTCGTTAATCCATGATAGTGAATTGTTTACATTAAGCGTGGCACCGTAATGTAAGGATCTAACTTTTGACATAATATTCCTTTGATGTAATTGGAAGTAAGTATATGTTTATGTGCTCATTATTTCCAATATATATCTAAATTTTATTTGCCCTCTTTACATTTACGGCAAAAACACTAAATCCGGACAATTCAACAGCAAATTCTTTCTCTTTTTCAATGGCGTAATTTCTACCTAGTAAACTTAAGGGAGCGACATTTTTTGGATTTTTAAAAAATTTTAACCCTGATTTCTAGCGAAATTCTTCATAAAATAAGCGTTACGTTTCTTTAGTTGTTTGTGTTTAAAATTGGATTCTAAAAAAAAATGAGTAAT
This sequence comes from Platycnemis pennipes, assembly GCA_933228895.1. Lineage (NCBI taxonomy): Eukaryota > Metazoa > Arthropoda > Insecta > Odonata > Platycnemididae > Platycnemis > Platycnemis pennipes. The sequence goes on from OW121849.1 coordinate 43,495,271, forward strand.
TTTCATTCTTTAAATCTTTTTACAGTGTTGCAAATATCTCAAAAACAGGAGAGGGTGGGCAATTTCCATACTCTAACCTCGTCGCAAGATACCTTTGATTGACACGCCATTGCTCTTCTATTTTCCGCAATTCCTCATGCCTAAAACTCCAAAGCCATTAACATAACTACAGCCCTTTTCTCTAGATGTCAAGCCGGCCGTCGTAGCTGAGTCAGCAATACCCTGGCCTGTCAACCCACAGGTCACGACTTCGAATCCCGCCCAGGGCATAGTGGTGGTGCTTATTCTAGGATTAGGACCTTAGGTTAAACAATTAATACACAGGCCTCTTTAGCTCAGTGGTAGAGCACTGGTCTCGTAAACCAGGGGTCGTGAGTTCAAACCTCACAGGAGGCAATTATTTTTTAGAAATTCTTTATAGGAAATCAAATTTGTTAACGGAGTCTATGATAGGAGAGTATGTTGCTAGAGACAATTAGATACTCTTCAATCTGCATGATAGAGTAAGGCTTTTGTATAGGAAGCGGATGAAATAAATGCTTACCTGAAATATTCTACTTTGTGACGACATGTAAAGACGTTAAAATTATATACAAATATGCGTGTCCAGCTGCAAAACAATTGATCAGCTGAGATATATTGTATACCCATAAGAATTGTGAAATTAAACATACTATAAACGTGCGCTTTCCATTTAACCAGATTGAGCCACAGCAACGCGTGGCCGGGTCAGCTTGTTCATGATAAAAATAAGTTCAATGGATGTAAATAGATCATAAAACACTTCAGCATAGTTTATAATGAGGCTAGGATCTCTTGAACCAATGACCTCATTGACCCATTTCGAAAGATAGATAGTACACAAACGAGATTAAACGCCTATCATACAGTGAACTATTCAGTGAATGAAAGAAAGTCGATGCGAAGTATGCGTCCATTGTGAAATTATGCCCGTTCGACTGCTTCAACTGATTATAAATGAGGTTTGTTCGAAAAGGAGGCCGAGGAATCAAAAGTTCCCTGGAACGTTCTCCATATTATATTCCAGTTCCTCTTTGCACTGCCGAGGGTACTGCTCAATGTTTTGTCCCTCAAAGTGCTTTCACTCTTGAATGAAGTGTTTCAGCCCGCTCTACGAGAAAGTTTCGAGACAACTGATAACGAGTGGATTAGGAGTGTTCAACGCGTCCGAACTGAACACAGCATTCTACTATACCTCTCCCCGCGAAACCACGCAATACGTTGGGAAGGCAGCTTGCGCCAACTCTACCGTTTAACATTAGTTGCATTTCCGTAGCGTTTAGTGCAAAGTATCGTAGTACAGATCTCCGCTACATTACGCCTCCCAATATTTCAAAACATTACGAGTGACACGCGGCTGTTAAATGTTAAGGGATTTCTCAATTCCAGCCAATTTACTCGAAAACGGTATCGGAAGTTTACGTGGGCCACTTACCTTTTTCCTTCATTCTCTTCCTCTGCTTGTGGACAATGTCCTGCAGTCATTAATAATTTTGATGGTAAAATTATCGAGGTCACTGTCAATGAAATTAATCATAATGCCTTAGCATGAGGGGTGGAATAAAAAAAAATAGAACTGAGCCAATTAAAAAAATTAGGTATGGGTAAATGAGAATTGACCTTGTTAATTCCACCACTGATTTTTTATTTTAACGGCCTAGGTATTTAAACATTATGTCATCTTGAGCACCTGAATAAAAAACCTGAATATGATAGAATGTGTTGAAGTATAGGCCGTTAAAATGAAAAAATCAGAATGGAATTTACAAGGTAAATTCTCGTTAATCCATGATAGTGAATTGTTTACATTAAGCGTGGCACCGTAATGTAAGGATCTAACTTTTGACATAATATTCCTTTGATGTAATTGGAAGTAAGTATATGTTTATGTGCTCATTATTTCCAATATATATCTAAATTTTATTTGCCCTCTTTACATTTACGGCAAAAACACTAAATCCGGACAATTCAACAGCAAATTCTTTCTCTTTTTCAATGGCGTAATTTCTACCTAGTAAACTTAAGGGAGCGACATTTTTTGGATTTTTAAAAAATTTTAACCCTGATTTCTAGCGAAATTCTTCATAAAATAAGCGTTACGTTTCTTTAGTTGTTTGTGTTTAAAATTGGATTCTAAAAAAAAATGAGTAATTTTCATTCTTTAAATCTTTTTACAGTGTTGCAAATATCTCAAAAACAGGAGAGGGTGGGCCATTTCCATACTCTAACCTCGTCGCAAGATACCTTTGATTGACACGCCATTGCTCTTCTATTTTCCGCAATTCCTCATGCCTAAAACTCCAAAGCCATTAACATAACTACAGCCCTTTTCTCTAGATGTCAAGCCGGCCGTCGTAGCTGAGTCAGCAATACCCTGGCCTGTCAACCCACAGGTCACGACTTCGAATCCCGCCCAGGGCATAGTGGTGGTGCTTATTCTAGGATTAGGACCTTAGGTTAAACAATTAATACACAGGCCTCTTTAGCTCAGTGGTAGAGCACTGGTCTCGTAAACCAGGGGTCGTGAGTTCAAACCTCACAGGAGGCAATTATTTTTTAGAAATTCTTTATAGGAAATCAAATTTGTTAACGGAGTCTATGATAGGAGAGTATGTTGCTAGAGACAATTAGATACTCTTCAATCTGCATGATAGAGTAAGGCTTTTGTATAGGAAGCGGATGAAATAAATGCTTACCTGAAATATTCTACTTTGTGACGACATGTAAAGACGTTAAAATTATATACAAATATGCGTGTCCAGCTGCAAAACAATTGATCAGCTGAGATATATTGTATACCCATAAGAATTGTGAAATTAAACATACTATAAACGTGCGCTTTCCATTTAACCAGATTGAGCCACAGCAACGCGTGGCCGGGTCAGCTTGTTCATGATAAAAATAAGTTCAATGGATGTAAATAGATCATAAAACACTTCAGCATAGTTTATAATGAGGCTAGGATCTCTTGAACCAATGACCTCATTGACCCATTTCGAAAGATAGATAGTACACAAACGAGATTAAACGCCTATCATACAGTGAACTATTCAGTGAATGAAAGAAAGTCGATGCGAAGTATGCGTCCATTGTGAAATTATGCCCGTTCGACTGCTTCAACTGATTATAAATGAGGTTTGTTCGAAAAGGAGGCCGAGGAATCAAAAGTTCCCTGGAACGTTCTCCATATTATATTCCAGTTCCTCTTTGCACTGCCGAGGGTACTGCTCAATGTTTTGTCCCTCAAAGTGCTTTCACTCTTGAATGAAGTGTTTCAGCCCGCTCTACGAGAAAGTTTCGAGACAACTGATAACGAGTGGATTAGGAGTGTTCAACGCGTCCGAACTGAACACAGCATTCTACTATACCTCTCCCCGCGAAACCACGCAATACGTTGGGAAGGCAGCTTGCGCCAACTCTACCGTTTAACATTAGTTGCATTTCCGTAGCGTTTAGTGCAAAGTATCGTAGTACAGATCTCCGCTACATTACGCCTCCCAATATTTCAAAACATTACGAGTGACACGCGGCTGTTAAATGTTAAGGGATTTCTCAATTCCAGCCAATTTACTCGAAAACGGTATCGGAAGTTTACGTGGGCCACTTACCTTTTTCCTTCATTCTCTTCCTCTGCTTGTGGACAATGTCCTGCAGTCATTAATAATTTTGATGGTAAAATTATCGAGGTCACTGTCAATGAAATTAATCATAATGCCTTAGCATGAGGGGTGGAATAAAAAAAAATAGAACTGAGCCCATTAAAAAAATTAGGTATGGGTAAATGAGAATTGACCTTGTTAATTCCACCACTGATTTTTTATTTTAACGGCCTAGGTATTTAAACATTATGTCATCTTGAGCACCTGAATAAAAAACCTGAATATGATAGAATGTGTTGAAGTATAGGCCGTTAAAATGAAAAAATCAGAATGGAATTTACAAGGTAAATTCTCGTTAATCCATGATAGTGAATTGTTTACATTAAGCGTGGCACCGTAATGTAAGGATCTAACTTTTGACATAATATTCCTTTGATGTAATTGGAAGTAAGTATATGTTTATGTGCTCATTATTTCCAATATATATCTAAATTTTATTTGCCCTCTTTACATTTACGGCAAAAACACTAAATCCGGACAATTCAACAGCAAATTCTTTCTCTTTTTCAATGGCGTAATTTCTACCTAGTAAACTTAAGGGAGCGACATTTTTTGGATTTTTAAAAAATTTTAACCCTGATTTCTAGCGAAATTCTTCATAAAATAAGCGTTACGTTTCTTTAGTTGTTTGTGTTTAAAATTGGATTCTAAAAAAAAATGAGTAATTTTCATTCTTTAAATCTTTTTACAGTGTTGCAAATATCTCAAAAACAGGAGAGGGTGGGCCATTTCCATACTCTAACCTCGTCGCAAGATACCTTTGATTGACACGCCATTGCTCTTCTATTTTCCGCAATTCCTCATGCCTAAAACTCCAAAGCCATTAACATAACTACAGCCCTTTTCTCTAGATGTCAAGCCGGCCGTCGTAGCTGAGTCAGCAATACCCTGGCCTGTCAACCCACAGGTCACGACTTCGAATCCCGCCCAGGGCATAGTGGTGGTGCTTATTCTAGGATTAGGACCTTAGGTTAAACAATTAAGACACAGGCCTCTTTAGCTCAGTGGTAGAGCACTGGTCTCGTAAACCAGGGGTCGTGAGTTCAAACCTCACAGGAGGCAATTATTTTTTAGAAATTCTTTATAGGAAATCAAATTTGTTAACGGAGTCTATGATAGGAGAGTATGTTGCTAGAGACAATTAGATACTCTTCAATCTGCATGATAGAGTAAGGCTTTTGTATAGGTGCAAGGCAGCGCGTTTAGTTCCGACACCGACAGAATGGGGGCGTTTACTCGGAACCGAAATAGCAATTTTTTGCACGAAATTACTAGATGGAAACGAAAAAAGATTTTTAGTGAAAAAATCAATCGTCTAACCACAACCATTCACTCATAATAATTAAAATAAGCAAAAGGTGACGCCCACCGAAAAAGCTGCTGTGATAACATTGACGTCATTTGCCTCCCGTCCTTGACTGCTCTTATGGGAAGGGAAGGGAGTGGAGGGGGATTCTCGGAAGGTCTGCTCGCACAGATGTTGTCGTAACTTCTCCTATTGGCAGAGTCAGCTGGGCCCCCCTCTTTGCGATAAGGCGAAGTAGCTTCGCGGGCTCAGTTGTGATTGGACGAAGTCGTTACACGTCAGAGGTTGCACCACACCCACTTTTCCGAAAGGGTTAAAAACATCAGTTTTTCGACGCCTATAACTCAAGAAATAATTGACGGATCAAAAAACGGATAAATACGTGTCTTTTTATTTTACAAACTCTATCATACGGGTCTTTTTATTTTACAAACTCTATCATGTTCGGCAATAAAAAAAATATGGTAAACGACCCCATTGTTGAGGTCCCACACAAAATCCGTAGAAAGGATAACTCAGATAAGATTACAGAAATAAGTAGATGAGTAGCACATTGGTGATATTTCGTCAGACAAGGTGGTAGTCCCACATTACTTTTGCCCGAAGACTGTTACCATTTAGGTCAAAAACGTTGACACAACTTCCACGAGCAATAAATTCTTCTAGATACGAGAAGCTTTCTTTCGAGATCATAACAGGGACCGATTTTTTCTACCCATAGATCGCGCATTTGTAATCACAAATATTGGATGTCAATGCACCTTCGCTATTCGTGAATAAATGATAAAATCAGGATGACGAAAGGATCTAGTTTTATAATTTGGTATGTGATTCCAAAATAGAAAACAAAAGGCTTACAAGTCAAAATTAGGATGGGGAATTCATAAAATAAAACAGCAGATCGACAAAAAAACACTTTTGAGCACTTAACATCGGTCAGGGCTACTACGGCTTTGGGTGGAGAAATATTTCTTTTCCAGACATTTCTTTAGGGCTCTATAGCGTAAATTTATGGCGTGTCTCGTAAAAAAAATTATGTCATTTTTTATGAGCCAGGCCATAGTGTCTGCTACTTGGAACCAGAAGAGCAGCTCGTCAGATAGCGTGTCCAACGCATTAATGTCAACTATCTGTGGGCATATTTTTTCGGTGTTGTATAGGCATGCAAAGTACTAAAATAAATTCTCATGGTTGAACGATCTCATGTTTTCCCACTGAAGGTTGAAGGTTGTTCCACAGGCGTTTTATCCCCATCAAAATGCGTCACGCTCTTCGAAACATTGGCAAGGATGGAGCCCCTGTCATAGTAGAACACCAGAGAAACCTTCATTCACACCTCATAGAGTCTGACTGGTGCATCAGATACCTAGGTTCACAGTAGAGCGACACATTCAGGGGCCAATTGGCAAAAGGCGATTTGTTCCGAAAAAGAGGCTGACGAAAGACATAGTTTAACCGAAGGAAACATCGATTTAACTGATTCCCGTATTGCAGCTCAATAAGGTCTTGTTGACCTCGAGGGTAAGCATTCCATAAAAATAATTAATAGAAAAGTTACCTAAATGATTCTGTATTTCTGCTATTAATTACATTGCCGTACACTTTGTGGCTTAACCATACTGAACCATAACGAAAATTTATACACATAAATAGATAATCACGTCAATAAGTAGGTAATGGCTAGTACGACGAAGAATAAACATAGATTCCGCGTGCCGTTGAAACCAGTTAACCTGTTTACATTGGTTTTGGGACGCTTAACGATCACAGTCACATAAATATTTAGAGGTAATGAACATCACAGCGTTCCTCTTGTATTAATATCGTAGGATGACGATTATTCACTTCCTAGGGCTGAAAAGACCCATAAGTATGCGATCCAAGTCTGATATTTCACCGAGAATAATCATAAGAGCATTTGAGAGACGATACTCGTTTTTTTTCTGAACCATTTTTGAGGTGCATATCAGTGCTTTTCCATTATGAATTTTCTACCATTCATTTTACTTGCATTTCGGAATGTGAGATGAAACTTTTCTGATTTTTCCCCACATTAAACAGAAACATCTGGAAATAACACATTCATCACTTTGCATTTCAATAAGCGTTTTTTATCTCGCACTGATAGCGTTGATAATGTAAAATACTCCGTAAACAAGTATGATTATATAATTTTCAGTGCATGGAATAGAGGCGGGGGATTAGTTGTTTCATTTTTATTCCAATTCTCTATTCTTAATTACGCTATAGTTATTCAGGATAGTGAGCCTAAATCTGTTTCAGAACAATGATATCTGTTGGCGCGTGATTGTAATATTAAATGTAACGGTTTAAACTGTGGTAATGTACTTAATTCTATTTGGAAAGCACAGTAATCCGCATTTTCCTACTAGTATATTAGGGATGGAATAAAATGAATTGCGTTTTGGTAATCATCATGGAAATCTTCCATTTATTCGTTCACTAGTAATCTTATAACATTATAGCCTTTTATCTTTTCAATTCTGAAATTAAACTCGAAAAATTCCAATTGTTTGTTTATACTCAATCAAGGATGCAATAAATAATAATTATAGCCTTTTATATTTCCAATGCTGAAATTAAACTCGAGAAATGTCAATTGTTTGTTTATTCCCAATCAAGAATACAATAAAGAAGGGAATAGATCTGCATGACTATCATACAATTAAGGTGGGGGCTGAAGTTGTACGTACGTATTAACATGTAGATAAATATAGAAGATTTTGCGCATATTTTTATAAATAAAGCAGGAAGCAGTAAAACAAAGGGGCCAATTATTTGACTTTTTCTTCGCCAATTCATTGCATTAAATGCCTATCGGAAAGGTTCTTTGGCCAACGATCCACCAATACTTTGATTACTACATCTGGTTTCTCTTAAAACTGCAGTGAACTGAAGAGAAACAAGGAGGAAGCAGTGACTCGTTTATTTGCTTTTTAATATTGGAGTGGTCAATGAAAGGGAGACTTTCTGTTAGCAATGAAGAAAACGACTCCCAAATATTTTTCTGCTTCATTCATGAAAAAAAGCTGTTGATTTTTCTCTTAGTGCTATTTCTAAGTTTTTTTTTACATTTTACGAAAATCGAGGTGACAGTCGACATAAAAAAAATACATATATGTACTTTAAAAATTTAACCCGTCGCGAAGAAAGCGGCCTAAATGTTGTATGCTGAATTAACGAGTAACGCAGCAACGAAAAGAGTCCCGCGATGTTGCAACTGGAGAAAGTTACTGTTTTTTTTCCAGGAATGTTAACTCTAAACTGACGGTCACGAAAATGCTATTTGATAATGGTCGTTGCTCTCTAATATGAATATTTTTGGCAAATGTGTATTTTTCTCATGGCAAAGAGTTATATCATGGACATTTTCTACGCAGTTGACTTTCTTTCTCATATTCAGTCTCAAATATTTCTTTAATATTCTCCTCATTTACTCCGTCACGATGAAGTCTCAATTTCACTGTGGTGCTAAAAGTGGCTTTTATTCACCTTTGACCTTCGTGACCTCAGTCTTCTACCCGATGAATCTGCTGCTACACAGCATCATCGGAGGGCATCTCACTTCTCATACAAAAACAGGAAAATGCCACCGCGAAAACACAACCGTTGATCATCTAACTTTCTCCCGGGAGAATTTACGTCCTCCAAGATCTAGAAGCTCCAAAGATCTCCAAGACCTCCAAGATCTCAGTCTCCAAAACTATGTTCAGTGGTTTTTCCGCGAGTTTCAGCATATATTACACAAATTTAAATAAGTTTCATCTGATTGTAAGTATCGATGCATAATTATTCTCTTACTGAATATCAACATCGAATGAATTCCCGAAGCAACTCGGGTGTTAAGGAAGAATCATAATGTTTTCCGCAGATGATTGAATAATTTTTCCTGCTCTTATTCTTCCTGTTCCAGTCAATAAAAGCGCGTTATTTTTTTACCATAAAATCGCGTAACCACACCTCCATGCTGTAATTAAAACGAAATCCGCTCTCTCTCTCTCATCCTTATCTTCCTCGGACGAATTCCAATCTCTCTCGGAGAAAAGGTGACTTGTTATAGACTCGACTCCGCTGGTAGGTTGCTCAACGCTCCTCTAAATCCAGGAAGTGATTCAACTTCTATGACTCTACGCTCGCTGGTGCAACGCGCTTTAAGGCTCGCGCCGCCGCGGAGGAATCTACCCGCGAAAGTGATGCTTTTTTTTTATTTACACCTTCCCTTCCCTCACCGCCTCGGAGACTTTGCTATGGTCGACGCAGGAAGGGCGTTGGAAGTAGCAAAGGAGATCGACTAGCTAATCCACTCTCCTCTACCTTTGGTTCGACTCGGGGATCGCTATTCTGAAAGTGAAAATTTTCGCTCGCTAAGATACGTAGGCATACCTACGCACTTTCTCTTGCGAAAAACGGCTCCAGTTTCGGCTCCCGTCTCTGAAACGTACATGTTGTTGCTGTTGTTGTCGCCGAACTGACAGATTCAAAACGCCCTTCTTTCCTCGTACAGCAAACTCCCAATTTTTCGTCCTAATGACTGGCAAAGAGTCCATGGATAATCGGGAAAAACGGATAATTCGCTGTTTGGTTCTTTCCGGATTCATTTATCTGCAGTGAGCCGCCTAAATAAATATACTTTCTGAGAAAATAACACAGTCTGCCAATGAAAGGATCCTTGTGGTACATAATAGCATTTTAAAGCGAGAAAGAATCCTGTACAGCTGCCCCGGCCGCAATTAAAATATTCGCAGGCCTCGAGGGGCGACACGAAGCCTGGCGTAAGGCATCGGACCAATCGGGACGGCTGTAGTGGAAGTCACGATTGGAGGAAAATAACAAAAGGTTACTTACCTTTGAGACCACTGCCGATACACCAAATAGATTGGCGATGCATAGATAATCCGCAGCCCGGATAACGCGAGCACGGACAATCGGGAGTTAACTGTACAATTAGGGATATGAATATCTGTAAATATATCCAATAGTAAAAATGCAAGTGTATCAATGAATAGCATAGGTATTTGCATATTGTTATAAGGACTTTAAGCTAACCCAAATAATAGCATGTTTTTGCAAATATGTACTTGCTTTGCTATTTTTGTCATTTTTTTAAAATTGTGAATTTTAGACTGGAATATAATTACTACTCCTTTTTATGTATGTTATGTAATGCATGTTTGATGTGTATCAATCCCTGTCACACACCTTTATGGGAGCATTCAGGGTATCATGTAGATGTAGATGTATTAAGGGTGAGGGTTCAAGAGGCTTATCGTTATTCAGTCTTTTGCATGGAGAGATGCAGATTGTGAAAAGTGTATCCTGTTACCCGGGTGTCCCAAAACTTTTTGACCTTGGGCACCTCAATTCTTTCTCTATTATTATTATTATTATCATTATATTATTTATAATTTCATTTCTCAATTCCTACTGTCGACTTACCAGATGGGATCATGCACATTTTGGGCAAATCATACCTTTTATGCATCGCGTCAACGAAAAAAAAACTGATAATCAGACAGAAGTAGGTTGGAAAAACAATTTCGTACTCGCATGCAACATTTTTAGTAATTCACTAACAAATAATTCACTATATATGTTGCATCTACATAAACAGATTACTGCTAAGCGTGGATTTTCGAAGCGGCCTGTTAATTTAACCCTGATGATGCGGCCTGTAATGAATGCGAATCCTTTGTATAATGGCAGATTAGGTCATAAAGATAAAATCATATGCATGGATAATGAGAGAGAAAGAGAGAGGTTTAAAATGTTATTATGGTCATGTGGTCACTAATAGTACGACTGTTTACTTATAGGTAATGCATGCCTTGTATGGAGCCACCCGTACTACACATACTTAGCCTGTGGTATCCTGAAGGGTACCATGTAGATGTAGACGAAGATGCGAATGCTATTAGCCTAATCATAGGCTAATACCATTGGTGAGTATTCCACGGTATAACGTGAGGATGAGATCTAAATACGAAGTGTCCTCCAGGAGGTACTTTATTTAAGTTTAGAATGACCCAAAAAGTTTCTACCAACGCCGGTATTTGAATTCTGATCCTAAGGATGAGAGGCCAATATTCTAGCCACCATAGTAAATCCTCTATGTCTGTACATTGAGCCTCTAATATTTGCAACAACTTTTAGGTCTCTATTTTTGATATCATCAAGTACACAAAGTAATAAAATACACTGACCGATATTAACTGCACGTTTTCAAGTTTACAGGGAAATTAAAGTCTCGTCCGTTTGAACATATGACTAAACCACTGATAAAGCTACATATTGATCGCTTACCAGCAAGTGCCTAGTGCATGGAAAATCAATCCATGCTAGCAGTGGCGTACGCAGGATTTCCTTCTGGGATTCATTAATATTTATGTGCATCATCATAAAATGATATTTAGACTGTTATTCACAAAGCAATAATTAATATCATCTTTTTTGAGACAATTCAACTATATTTTTCAGCCCAATAAGCAAAAGTCTAAACTCCAGTGCAAAATATACAAAATATGGTAAATTACAGGAATGCTTTTTTGGGGGTGGGGGGCTTAAACCCTAAGCCCCCCCCCCCCCCCCCCCCCCCCCCCCACCCCCCCACTGTACGCCACTGCATCCTGGGTATTCCGTAGATTTAAATGAATGACAATAATAGAGGCTGGTGCAAACTTTGATGTCTTTCACAGTTCTTTAAACTTGCGCCGGCGGCAATGAAAGAGCTTTTCGTGTCCAGCCGTGAGTCAACATTCTTTGTCCCGCCGGCTTCGATGTTGATGACCTTCTGCTACGTTGTTATGGCGTAGGTTGCACAGCGAAATGGAGTAAGAGATGTTGCTCCGTCGCCGAGGGAATGCGAAGGCCTCTGCGAGAGTATGAGAAACGGAATATTTCCAGCGTCGGAGATTTAGCTGCCGAGGGCAAATGCGCTTGCAAGCGTGCGCATATTTTATTTCAGTCTGATTGCGTGTGCAAAATAGATTATGATTTATGGCGCGGAATACGTTACCCGTGCATTCAAATGAGCGAAATGCTAGGTGGCGCTCTGCTTAAGGCAGCGTGTGATGAATTAATTGTCCGTTGGGTGGATGCCCTACGCCGCAATGCCTCCTCAACAGACGCGAGAGCGCTCCGACTCTTTACGTAAGTAATCTTGACTACACTTGAATCATAGCGCTCAACGGCCTCATATATTTCTTCCGCGTGGGGAAGTTTCGCAAAGCGGCTGACTGATCCTTACCTGGTGCTCTTTGAGAATTAATTTTAAATGTGTGATCACAGGCAGTGAAAGTGAACTAAAAACCTCTGCTAATCTTGAACACTTTTGGTTGAAAAGGGTCCAAGCGATTAACAAATTTCGTAGTCTCGGTATTCCTCATACCGAGACTACGAAAAGCAAAAATAGGTATTTTATTCTGCGTCTGATCCTAACACAATATTTTTAAATGGCCGGAAGGCAAGGTGAATTTCTGGAGGTACATATTATAGAAATGTCTCATGTACCAATGAAGGTCTCAACTAGCTACATGAAGAAATAAATCAGGATCGATTACATGAATTTGAGGTTCTCACTCCTGGCTAGGAAAATATTAATAGTTTGGCAACCACGTATAATGAAACCAAAACACTTTCTTTCATAGCCAAGCCCAAGCTCTATCACGAGCTATTACGAGCAAGGTGCACTCTATCCACTGCATTACACTTAACTGTTTACATTCACAGGTCGATAAACTTCCATCTACATGATAAACTGAAAATTTTGCTTTGATATTTCAACACAAAACAATCATCCTTGCACACAATCATCGGAGCTAAGTGTGTGGTTGATGTTAAATGAACCGAAGAATATTGTAGGATGCCGTCCCTTCCCCAGTTTTTAATCTTGGTGTGGTTCCTGGAGCAATGGTTTACTCTGAACGATGACTTAGGAACATTATTCCGTTTGTGGACGACGTGTTTGGTATGCTGAGTTTGGTATCCTGCTGGTCTGGAAACACACACGGCCGCAATCTAACCTGAAGTAATTACTTACGTAAACCGCTAACACTGACGCTTCAGAAACTTTTGAAAAACTGACGTCTAAGGGTATCAAGAGAACAAGGTCTTAATTGCACGAAGTCCTATGGCAGTGAAATTCTTGCTAAGGTTAAAACGCTAATGAAAAGAAATCACAAATAAGTATTATCACTATACCTATCGGTTTCAATGTAAAATGTAAAAATTTTAATTCAGGGCTTGGGTTACCGACATAACCAACAATTAAGAATTGATTAAATTTTGTTTATAACTAGAGGAAGGTACCAGTTGAGTTTAAACGGAGGGGGTGGTGAAAATTTTAAACATAATAAAATAAATTAAATTAAACCTAAAATGATTTAAATTCTATTTGCTGTTGAAAAATTATCACCAGATATTAAGCTACTCATGTGATTCTAAACTGTTATCAAATTAACCACCACACAGAAGGTGGAAAACACTATACGTTTCCTACTTTAGTGTAACATAAACTATTTATATCTATATTCATGCTTGTGCACTCACCCATAAACTTCTGACACCTCTTCAAATTAGTCCGTGGTGTACAACACACCCCCTTTGGATTGATGAAGTGTTTAGTTAGGTTTCTATCCGGAAAAGACGTCTGCATATGGCCCCCTTAAATTTCACCTTTACAAATTCGTCCGTTCTACATGGAAACATATATAATTAATCTATTAAAGACAAGGTAATCAAAACAAACGTGGGTTTTTCACCCCCTACCATAGATTTTTTAATTCCGAGATGGCATTTGTTTTGCTGATGATATCATCTCATCGCTCTGAGTGATTGCCTCTCTAATGCTTCCGCAAAGTTTTCTCTTTCCATAATGATAGTCGGGTGGATGTATACGTATTCGTGATCACATTTTCCCTCATATTACAGAATGCGTTTCCTATCACGTGACTATGGGAGCTCGACTCTCACCTACCACTTGCAACTATCGTTTAATCTATGAAAGCAACCGGCTCTTGGTAGTTTGTTTTTAAACGTACGTATCAACTAGAGGTTCAACGGATAAAACGGCCAAACATGTGAGCATTCAGCTACATGATGAATTATCATTATTTTGATAAGATTCCAAGAAAGGGTATCGATACTGAGTTTCTTTCTGCTTCTTTCTGTATCATGGTGTTAATTGTAATCTTTAACATCGGAATAAGTGGGAACTAATGTTTATCTGGTGAATAATTCGGGTAAAGCCTTCTCCGGACTGTCTTCGTGTTAAGAAATCTGCTGCCCTCGTTACCATAGCTGACTCTGTCACTATTCTCTGGTGGAATATATTTAATTATTAGCTTTGATCACAGAGATACATTTTTCCAAATGTATCCAACGATTCAAACAAGATCAGCCAGTGAACATCTCGTTGATTGCGATCAAGTGACACATAATTGAAGTTCACGTTTTAGAAAATCCAGGTCACATGTACGAAAGCGCGTAGTTATAGCCGTGTTAATGACAAAAACGAGGTCATGGGACTCAATACACTTTCGTCGGGTTTTAAATGTATATTTTCACACCCCCAATGGCACCTCATTAACGGAGTTTAATAAAAAGCAAAAATATACATTCATAGTTTTAACAGCTGGTTCAAAGGTATTTCCATCTGCATTCTTTAAACCTAGTTCTTATAATGGTTTTCTTGTTTACTGGAAATCGTACCAACATTCTTAAATAGTATTGATTTACTGAGGTAACGTTACTCCTGAGGTGAGGATTCTATGTAATAATTCCAATAATCTCTCCGTATTGGTTGTAAGAAACAATATATAGTATCACTTCCCGAAAATTTGTTATGATCACGATAAAAAAACTACTGAGCTGTTTTCTGCAATATATTTCAACGAAACCGACCATGATTAGTACAGGTGAGTGTCACTGTCAAGGTTTCATTTACAGTCACCTTGATAATGACACTTGTGTGTTGAAATCATACTCAGATTTGTTGAAATACGGCAGGAAAAAATATTCAGCTGCTACTTTCACCATCTTTTCAAATGAGGAGTTTCCAGTCTGTGTCGTACTCGAAGGCTCTTTGGATCGAGAGTCGAGTTATTAGGTCGAGTTAGGAGCAGGAAAGGAGGAAGGACTTAGAGAAATCTAACGTCCTTTGAACGCAATGTGCTAAAGGAGTACTTGCATTGCATCCCATCCTACGGCTCGAGTATGAAACTTCGTATACTTTAGACAGGGTATTAAAGTTTGGAACCAGATTCCACGAAAAATAGTCTTCAGCACAACCGAATTATCTATCAGACTCTGATTCCTAGTTTTAAAAGATAGACAGGCGTGTCAAGTTTGAATTCAATGCAGCCATTTTGAAATTCCGCCGTAAAAAACGGATATACTCATTGCATACAGCTTCGTCGTGGATCCTCTATTGCCGGTTTATGTTCCTTTCCCAAGACTGAAAACTATCTTCTGCTCACTTGTTTCCTCCAGATGTTTAGTTTTTTTTCGTTTTTTTTCCTCCACAATTTCTTCCCTTTCGTACACTTATGTTTCCAATTTCTTCTTAAACCGTGCAAATTTAAATGTCATACCAAACCTGACCAGGACCAAAGAAGTGAGCCTATTTCACATGTGTTACACACATTTAGAGCCAGCTGTGCGCCGTGCAACCTAGAGAGGCAGGGGAGGGAATTGTAATTAGAAAAAGCCAAGAAACGACATAATTATTACAAATTTCACAAAAAACAACACTTAAAATCTCAATCTATGCTAAACTAAACATTGTTTATCATTAAAGCGAGGTAGGTTTTTTTGACTAAATATTTTAATACGGTCCTTGAAACTTTTCTGAGTTGCCATTATATTATGTTCTTTTAATGTGAGCAGGATTCGGAGATCGCGATGTCGTAATTGCAATTTGACATTTTAATTGCGATACTACAATTTCCTTAAGAGTTTCCTGTTCTTTCTTAAGAAAACATTCAATTCCATCGTCGTCTACTTCTTAGTGTTTTCGGGATTCCTGAGTCGTGTTTCGTGAAGTGTTGCTAAGATGATTTTGACTACCTTGATAGTCATCTTCACCTGCGTTCAACCGTAAAACTATTGATGTTTTTGTAATTAAGACAACATAATATGCCAGTCATTGGATGTTAATAAAACTTCTTTCACTAAAATTATTAAATTAGGTAGTAAAAAAGTATATTCAAAAGTTTTCTTTAATCTTTCCTCATGTAGTCCAAAACCACTTTACTTTCCCTCCCATTCCAACTCTTACCCAACATTCTTCCCACTCCTTACAGCCTTCAAGGGTCCCTTTCCTCTTAAATACGTCCTCCATATCCACTTTTTTTTCGAGACGGGTGAAGGTGATTAAACCCGTTATTCTGAAAACCTGGAACCCAAGGCCTTAATGTTCCAAATAAGTTTGCAAATGATTTTTCATCGTTGGAATTGTTACAGAAGCCTATGCATACTTCGAGGTGATTCCCAAACCTCAAAACTTTCTCTGACCTAAATGAAAACTGTCTATGTTGCTAGGACGAACATTTTCTCAGCAGCATGAAAATTTGAGGGATTTGACCTCGCGGAAACAAAAACGCTTAAAATCCACGAGAAATTCTATCATTGCTGATCAATTAATATCCTCAAGAGAGTTATAAATAGAAGAATCATTTACTTACGTCCAATTCAGTGGTCTTTTTGGCGTGTGTTTGTTTCAATAAAACATCACGCGTTACTTACAGTTTCACTATCAGTCGTCGACTATTCGATTAGAAAGTTTCGAGGCAAGGAAAACATCTGGGTTAGGAGATGGAAGGAGTCTGGAGCTCAGTGTCGACTCGAATTTTATTTCCGATATATTTTTTATCTGGGTCACAACAATGACCCAGGAGAGCCCCAAAGATCGGTCACGTGTGTCGATGATGCTGTAACTGAGACAGATTACCCGATCGTTAGAGTTATATCACACAAATCATCGTTTGCTCTCTCCGAAAGCGATTTTTTCAAAGAAAATGGCTGAAAGGGCTATTTTATCGGACCCATTATTTCGTGGCTCAGCTTTATATGATAATATAATACAAGCAAGGAAAATGTATTGCAAAAGATGCTTGCTATAGGTCGCACATTGGTACATTAAGAGTTCAAGGTAAGAACGAAGAGAATGTTTTGGGTGGCCATTGGCACAGCGTGTTCATAACATTCACATGCAATAAATATTCTCCTCGTTGCTATTCTGGATGAAAACTGTCGTGTCTGACGCCAGTTGTTGCAGGAAGATTTTTTTTCTGACGCGTGAAAAATTTGGAGTGATGTCTCTGCGGATAACGGTAGTATTTCATTTTATGCTGTCATCAAAAGCGATTTGATTTTAGCTATTCTAATCCGTTCGATGTCACCAGTTGCCAAAAGCGGTTGCTTGTCCGTATTTCAAAACAGCCTTGTGGTTGTAACCTTACCATGACATTGGATGGTCATAAGAAGTGATTTGAAGCACGAGTTGCTTTTAGCATTCTTTAATTATTTGACCGTATTGATGTTTCAATTCAATAGTGAAATCTTCAAATTCATATAATAAAGGTATACTTGTAGGTAAAACTCAGCAGAAAAGGTATTTTAAGCGATCATCTTTGCGGAGATAATTCAAGAAAACATTTTTGGAGTTCAAAAATTGACATTTTTCTCTTTTCACGTGAATCCTATGGATAAATTTCTAATCAACTTCATAAGGCATTACTTGATTCTTGGTTGGTCAGTGTAATTTTTCCAATTTTCACCAACACAGGATGACAATGCCGCACAATCCTCAAAAATACTGCATCCTCTTAATTGCGCTCGAATTCGGAGCCTTTAAGGCCCTCTAAGCTACGTGTACCAGTTTCACGGAGTCATAAGATAAGTAGCATTGAGAAATAAAATACCGGACAAATGCTGTCGGTCACATACATCAAAGGGAAATCCAGTAATTTGTATATTTGCGCGAGAAAAACCGGACGCCTGGTAACCCTACCCCAAGCCTGTCGTGCTGGGTCAATTCATGCATGGAACGTGAGCTCTCTATTTACGCGCGGATACTAAAACCACCTCTTCTGCGCTTCTGCCGAATCACACAACTACTTTTCAAGGTGAGAGAGTGAATCTTGTCAAGAGGTGCATCGACAGTTAATGTCATTGGCGCCTTCAACGCTCATGATCAACACAAATGAATTCTGTAACATATGTACTTGATCTTTCTCATGTTTCCAGCATATTCACAAAAAAACTCGAACCATTTCCAATTTGAAAGGTAACTGTTATTTCTCTTAAATGCAAAAACAAATAAACTTGGCAAAAAGTCAGATTCGAATACATGAGATTTGAATTATTCGTGTAACTTAAATCTTGCGAACAATCTTCTAGTCTTTAGGGTTTCGATTCCAAAATCATATCTATCTCACTTAGATCCCTTGAAATATTACCTCGGGGGTTGTGTTTGAAACCGTCGGGATTATCTGGAATAGGTAACCCAGGAGTCACGTGGTATAAACAGGACTGTTTCGGAAATTTGGCGTGTCAAAACCTCTGATTACAAGGTTCCTGATCCATTGTTTACACTTGTGTTTTCTCTCATCTGGGGGCTCAAGTCGAAACAAATGAGAAAAGCTCAGGTGAAAACAATTAATGACACTATAATGAACGATTCAGACACACTAAATTTGCGAACCATTCGTGTTTATAACACTTGACTCCTTGGTTACCTATTCGAGATAAGCCCGACAGTTTCAAACACATCCCCCCTGGATTTGGAAGCATATCTGCAGCGCCAACCTCGAGCTCACCCGATACTTCAACACCCCAACATTTCTCAAGCAAAGCCTTCAAATAGCCGAGTGATTTCCGCAAGTTCTTAGGGATATTTTACACAACACACTGCTTTTCTTTCGTAAATTTGATTAAGATTCAGAAAATGAATACCGGATGCTTCAAATGACTCCTTAAAATAATGACGTACCGTTTATAATAATACATTAAAAATACAACTACGTATTTTTACCCTACTCTTGACAATGGCGAGCGAAAAATGAGTTAGGAAGTCTTAAAAATTAAAACCGATGGAAACGAACTTCTAAAGGCCGGTTAAACCGTTTATGCTGCCATTGGAGTTTTCTACTATTTCCATCTGGCTAATTACGCAGTTTATATCAGCAGTGCGAATGCGTTTTGCTCTTCAGGCCACATTACGCATTACGTGAAAGAAGGCAAGCAAACTTTTTAAATATTTATGTAAGTGCGTGCATAAAATAGGAAAAATTTCACAATCATAAATATTTTTGCGTGAAGTACACTTGTGCTTGAATTTGAAGCATGTAAAAGTTGTTTGAGAAAGGCGACCGGCAGCTAAGGATTGTTTAAGGAGACCTGGCGCCAGCATTAACCTACTCTTAAAAAAAAAAGACGCCAAGGGGTCCACAGTTAACTTCCCATCCGACACAGTATTCCACTTGAAATGCTCTCCACACAGAATTCAAGTAAGGGACGGTATAGGTACCTATACAAATTTCTTCCTCTGCCAGGATTCGAGCCGAGGCTCCAGGGATGGGAAGACAGTTCTCTAGCCACCTGTCCCCTCGATCTATCCCCGTATACTTAAGGCTGACGGAAATGTGCGTAGCTCATTTATTGTTAGCGAATAACTTAGTGAAATAATCGTAAGCATAGGCCTCCGACTACTTTCCAGCGGGCCGTGGTTCGAGTGCCACTGTCAGCGTCGTCGGAAGTGGGGGGCAGGAGGGACCGAAGGCCCCCCAGAATTTTCCCCGGGTCCTTGAGGAATGAGTGGCCTTCATTAATAAAAATTAAATTTCACTTGTTTCCAGCTTGTATTTTCCCTTCTGACACACATTCTCACACCTTCATATGCTCTTTTAGTGAAATTCTAGTCTCTAACCCCTCATATACGCAAAAAAATTCGGGCCCTTTTCAAGGTTGGCCCCCCTAGCGAAAATAGTTCCGACGCCCCTGGCCACTGTTTCATACGATACTAAACCCGTTAAAGAAAAGCCAGGCTGCTACGGCATTCCTCTAGAAATGCTAGCGAACGGCTCCAGACATCTGAGAGCGCTCATTCAAGCGAGGACCAAGTATCACGAATTATTCAAACCATCCATTTTAGCGTCGTAAAAAAAACATCGTCCGGGAGAACTTTCCCCCCCAAACCCTTGACCTCGGATTCGCTGATGTTTACATTAAGTTAGTTCCCTGTTTCTTAATTTTATAAAATATTGATCAATAGATTATTCGCGTGAAAGCAATGCACGATGTGTAAAGACGAAGAAAATTAACCAGAAGAAGGTGAGTAGGTATACCTACATAATATAATTTTTTCACATATATACTTACTGTCGGAAGTTTCTTTCACGGAAACGGAAAGAAACGGAATTTTCAATTGCGGTAAAGGGGGATAGATTCAGCCATTATCCGGGCTCATGGAATGGCTTGTAGGATTGTGTGATAAGTTGGCACAGGAGATCTTCAAATTCTCTGATTTTTGTGTATTCATGATGTTATCTCAGTTTTTATTTAAATTTGCCCGTGAGGCAGCTGTAAGTTTTCGAATTTGGTTCCAGAGGCAAAGCCATCATATTGACGCAACGTTTCCAGGTCCGCAAAATGGCCACACTTTCCAGTAAACCAAATGCGCTACAGGGAAAGGAAACGGCTCCTACCCTATAATACGTGACTTTCACGCGCCGCTGAGTACACGTTTCAACTTACTGATCAAACCACCTCCGGCCTGAAAACGGAGGTTCGGTTGGTTTTTTACTGGAGGGAGTCCCTTCGGCTGAAACGGTGAGAAACAAAAAAAGTGGTTGAAACCGGAAGAAACGTGTTTTGATGAGTTCTTCGTGGCCGGGGAAATTTAGTCCCTGCCTCAGCACAGAGAGGAGACCCGTGCTCAAGGGATCTGAATCATGAAGGTTAAGAATGTACTGGAGAGGGCATTGGCATGCCAGCCAATAGGTAACAAGGAAACCAGAATGGGGATGCTTGGGAACGATTAGGCCTCATCTACTCCGTACGAAATATTGCGTTTTATACGGCACCTTATGGAGACTGCATGTGCATATTACATTGTGTTATGCTATGCTATGTTATTTTTGCATTCTATGTTATGCTGGCATGCTATGCTATGACAGCTGTGAAGAGGCAAGAACAAGTAAAGGAGTGAGACAAGGTTGTGACTGTCTCCCGTAATTTTTAATGTTTGCATCGAGAGAGTCATCAATGAAATCAAAGAGAAGTCTTCTGGAGTCACTATCCATTGAGAAAAAATAAGCATGCTGCGATTCACTGATGACATAGCACATATTGCAGAGACAGAGAGGGATTTGAATAAGATTCTAATAATCATGGAAAGGAGAATGGCCAGATATCAGCTGAAGATAAATAAGAAAAAGACTAAGATATTGGTGTGCAGCAAGAAAGAAGAGGCCAAAACCAATTTCAAACTAGGAAAGAAAAAACTGGAAGAGGCGAAAGAGTTCTGTTACCTTGGGAGCCGAGTAACCAACGATGGACGAAGCAAGAAAGAAATAGTTAGTAGAATAGCCCAAGCAAAGAGGGCATTCTATCAGAAGAAGAATCTACTCACTGCTGGAAATACAAGCGTAGAAGTAAGGAAACAATTCATCAGAGCATACATCTGGAACATGTTTCTTTATGCCAGTGAGGCATGGACGATGACAGCAGCGGAGAAGAAAAGGGTAGAAGCATTCGAAATATGGTGCAACAGGAGAATGATGAAGATTAAAAGATAGGATCGACCGAATAAGTAACGAGGAAGTCCTAAGAAGAGTGGGAAAAAAGAGAAGTCAGCTGCCAACTCTAAAAAGAAGAAGGGACAACTTAATCGGCCATACCTTGAGACACGATGGCCTGATGAAGACTATCGTCGAGGGAAAAGTGAACGGGAAGATTGGAAAAGGCAGGCCTCGTATGAGATACACGGATCAGGTTGAGAAGGATGTAAAAGAGAAGAATTACGTCACAATGAAAAGGTTGGCCGATAGAAGAATCGAGTGGAAAGCTGCATCAAACCAATCCCTAGGATTGTTGACCAATGATGATGATTATATTATGAATATTCATGTGTATAAAATATAAATAACAATGAAATCGTACCCAAATCTCATGGCATTGACGTCAGATAATCTTCCTAAGGGTATGTAATGAGGGTACCAACGCATTTGTTTACCATAGGAGTTAATTTGATGACTAAAACTCGTTGAAATTTAACATATTTAAACTTCGAACATATTTGGCGATTGCTGGCGTGTTTGCGCACTTTCCCGTTCCTTTTACGAATTTTCAAAATACATTCCATTATTTATTTAGCTACTCCAATTTTTGCCACTTGAAAAATAACTTCATTCATATGAGTTTCGCGAGAAACAAGCTCATATGAAGATTCTGGTCTTTGGGGATTTACAGCGCGTTGGTCCATAATTCCTGGACGACAGTTTCGCCGGCGTTGCAGTCGGCTTTTTCAGGTCAGTGAAGTGAAGAAGCCGACTGCAACGCCGGCGAAACTGTCGTCTCAGGAATTATGGACCAACGCACAGGAAATCCGGAAAGACCAGCATCTTCAAGTAAGACAACCCGCGGAAGCCTACACAAGGATAACAAGCTCATATATCGTACTTACCAAGATGGCCGCTGGCTTCTCAAATCAGCTGTGATACCTCCTCTAGTGCATTTTAAACTCCTTGATCTGCACCAATCCGCATAAACACAATACGTTGCAGGCCACCACAAGTGTGTATGGCAGGGGGTGAGCCATCACCAGGCACGTACTCCCATGTCAAAAATTTAAACCTATATTAAATCCTACAATACGGGATATATCATTAAATTTAAATTCTATAGTATTTACCCAAGAAATAAAGTATTTTCGCATGAAATACTGCTTCTAAGTAACAGCTATCGCCATCTGGGTAATACATTGCAACTATACATATACGTTACATTCTGAGAGCCACCGCGATAGTGTGTGGCAAGGTGAGGGAAAGATCACTGTACACGCGCTACTTACATTCAAATAGGAGGTAAAATGAAACTACTTACTGGAAACACGTTAGATATACACTCGCGAGTAACGTGCTAATATCAATGGTAATTTTCTCAACTATCAATCATAATGTAATGGTTATTTGATTAATCAGAGATTTCTTCAAATATTTTAATTTATATTTCCCTGGAACATAGCACATTTACAAGTATTTGACATTTTTTGATAGTCAAGCAAAATAGATTCACAATTGCTTACGTTCAGGATCATGTAGATATGGAAAAAATAGACAAAATTCTTCAATACTTAACCCATATTCCCCCTTGGTGTCTTCAAATGCGCCAACTCTTACCGTGAAATCTTATCAATGTTTCCTTGCTTACATTTAATCAATCGCCAGAAGTGAAAAATTTACGTTACATATTTTATATTCCAAAAATATTTTATCCCTAGTTGTGGTTTGGAAATCACATTTTTAAGAATATTTTCAAGAATATTTACACTACAAGGTATAATCAAGCGTCGAATGTAGGTAAGTTCATCATTCTTTTCCAATTACAGGATTCCTCTAAGGGCTGGAATCTCAGAGGTTACTCCATGCTCTGAATGAGACTCGAACACAACAACTGTGGATTAAAGATACGTTTAAGAACGTGTCCCTTTTTTTTAAAAACCGTTAAAAATCCTCATGGTACTTATAACACATGGGCTAAGTAAGGGAGTCACTTGGATAACATTAAATATCAGAGGGATCGGGTTGGTGTGGTGGCTATATTACTGGCCTCCCATCCCATGGGGCCCGGGTTCAATTCCCGGCAGTGAAGGATTTTTCTGTGGTAAACAGGTCCCTATCTGAGTGCCTAGTGGAGGACATTTCAGGTTCAGCATTCGGTCCGTCGGATGGGACGTTAAGTCGTGGTCCTCTTGGCGCCTGTCGATAAGAGAAGGTTAATGCCGACGCCGGGTTTCTCTCCACCCTTTCTCCATTACCCGAAATGTTCCTACCATTTCCAAATTACCCACCTATCCTAAAATGGCGCAAATGACCTCAGCTTTCGTTCGCCTCCCCTTAATAACAAACGAACTTACTTATCAATGAACGATACTTTTGTTTATCCACAATATGCTTATTTTTAACCATCGGTTTCGCCTTCTTATGCCATCTTCAGGTGTAACAACCACTTGTAGTTCGTTTTAAGTGCTCGTTCACTGATGATGAATCGCTTCCACCTTGTAACGACCTACCCGCGGGAGACCTGAGGGCTATGTTGAGAAATGTACGTAGCCCTAAATCAGTGGTCGGATATTTGGGGCTCTCAGATGTGGAACAAACCACACAGCTTATCAGTGTGGCCCACTTCAACAGGAAGATCTCGCAAGGAGGAAGTGGTGAACACACGTCTTTAGGATAGGGCACTGCAACCTAACACACTCTTTCCTCTTCATAGAGGAAAAGATTTCACCTCAGTGCGTTTGCTGCTAATCTCCCATTACTGTGAGACGACTCCTATCTGAGTGTGATATGTCCCTTACAGCACATGACAGGCTGGGCATCAGGGATGACCCACGACAAGCCCTGGGGAATGACCCTGATTGTTTCAGCCTTATCATTCAGCTTTTAAAGGAAATGGTCTTTTTTAATAAGATTTGACATGGCAGTAATGTATAATGTTATATTTTGCCTCCATTTTAATCCGCTCATCAACTTTATTTGTTTAGTAAATTATGTATTAATTGAATATATAGAGAGTACAGAATTTTAGGTTGAGGTCCGAATGACCTTTGCTGTCATAAAAAAAATTAAATCTAATCTAATCTAAGTGATGGCCGATACCATCCAATGGAGTAATTCAACATTAAATAATCAAATGTGTTACCTAAATTCGAAACTATAAGCCCGTCACTTTATCACGGCATGCGATAGCGAAACCTGGCGGTGAAAGCTATGGCATAGACGCCAATGGTACAAATTTCTCCTCAGCCCCTTATTTCAAACTAAAGGAAAGAGGTGGAAAAGTATGCAAGAGGTGATTATGACATGGTTATTATGTAACTCGATGGCGAGGTAAACGATTGGGTAGCATGCTTCGCTACCGGCTACGGGAGGGCCGACTTGAACAATCCAACAAAAGTGAATTTGAACCCGTCCAATTGAAATCAAACCGCACGTTATCCAAGACAGGATATTTTTACCGTGCTGGTGAATTTTTAAGGTTATTTTTAAGTGCAGGTGAAATTCTAGAGAAGATGACCCCCCCTCTTTCTCTCCAACACTTATGAGTTTATTTCATACACAGTCGCGCACGAATACATATTTGAAGCGCTCTATCCTAACCATAGTTGGGAAAGTTACCGAAAAAGTAACTGATTAAAGTTCAAGTTAATCTCTAAAAAAATAACTAGTTAAAGTTAAAAGTTACTTTTCTGAAAAATTAACTGATTAAAGTTAAAGTTAAAAAGTAACTTTTACCTTCATAGTTACTTTTTCAGTTACTTTGGCAAATGGTTTTGGATGATGTAGTGATAAAGGCATTGATGGTTTCTTGTTTTGACAACAAAGCAGACACGGAAAACTGACATTGTCGTTTCCTCCATCGGCATCCATTTGTTTTAAAATATTTGAAGTGGGGTTTTTCGTTGTAATTCCATCTAGTGTCCTGAGTGTTGTTGGTCCGGTTTCCTAGTTTCTGCTGAAAGGATTCGGCCATTTTTCTGAGGTGGAGCTCCAATTCCGGGATTTTTAAGTTGTCGTGAATGTAAGACTTTCTGACTAACCAAGGTGCGTCTGTAAATTGCCGCAAAAGATTGTTTTTAGCGGCAGAAAGTGCTTTAAGGTTAGTTTTTGATATCGATCCCCACATTGCGACTTTTTCATTTAACCATATTTTCACGACCGATAGCCAATATATAACAGCACTCACATAATCGGCATACTAGCTTCGGCTTGTCAAACCCTTCGGCAACCCAAAGGGTTCGAATCCCGTCTTGAGCGAGGATGTTAGCCTTGAGTTTAACGATATTTCATGCTGAATGGGGCGACGCATCCTAGGCTTCGAAGTTGGAGCGCCTGAAAATCCTAATGCTACTTATAATAGCATGAGAATGTAGATGAACCAATAGAATCGAAATGAAATATTGAACGCTAGTTGAATGATGTGGGTGTACCTGAGAGATCTTAGGGAAATTTATATTCTCCTTCCTCGGTATTGTATATTTCATTTCGATAGCTTCAAGGATGGACGAAAAACGAGGATTCAAAAACATAATAACACAATTTTAGCCAGAAGCAAAGGAATAATTTCATAAGATATCTGCCACTTCCTAGAGCTCTGTTCACAAAATCCCACCACGACTAAAAAGAATACTCTTGAATAATTTATACACCTTTAATAGTAAAATATTTAAAAAACTAATTCGCTGCAAATGTTCTCAATCGTAGGTATATGCATTAAAAAGTCTGCCGTGAAGAAATATGTCTTATGACACTGTTGAAATAAGGCGGTGATGTAATTAAATTAGTAATATGAGGTCTGTCTTTATTTTTACCCTGCGAGCAGGCACGTAGCCAGGTGGGGGGCTTCTGATGCTTCATTCCCCCCCCCCCCCCCCCCCGAAATTTTTTCCCAATAATTTTATTGTTCTGATTTTAGCAGTGAACTTTACCAGTGAGAAGAGATAAATATGGGCACTATAAAAGTAAATATCAAGCACTGAAAATTAAGGCAAGAGATTTGTAACATGTCGGCAACGAATGGGAAAAGCTGATTTATTTCAGGTTTAGCAAGACTTAGCCTCCCCCTGAAGCAAATTTCTGGCTACGTGCCTGTCTGAGAGCCGCCGCAAGGGCGTGTGGCAGGGGGTGGTAGGTCGCCAGCATTGACGCATCTTATGCATATTCGTACGCATGCGCTCACTCGTCATTATGTGCGTATTCGTACGCATCATGCGTTTTATAACTCATATTATGATAAGGTGCACAAATTAAGATAAGGAGTTCCATGGATATCGAGAGCAATTAAAATCTTTTCGTAGGACATGAAAATTTAGAGGAGTTCACGATTTCTTCTATGATTGGATTACGCGCCAATTTAAAGAGATATTAACTTCCTGGTCTTAAAATATAGGGTTATTCGACCACACGACAGGGAAATAATATGTGAGGAGCGATTCCACGAGACTCGGATGTGATGCAAGAAACTGTATTACGTGAATCAATGCTTAACCAGAAATACGGAAACGATATCCATTTCGCCCGAGAAAGTCAGGTCGCGCGAATTATATGCCTGAGACGCGAAAAGACCATAATAGAGAAATGAGTCCCGCTAATATTGTGAACGATAGAATCTCCGTCCTCTTTGGAGGCAAGGAGAGAGGAGATTGAGCTAGCCGAATACGGAAACAACAAGATGAACTGTCAATGATGCCGAAATAAGTTGCGCGATCCACGGTGGCCAAATTTCTCGAGATTTACGGAGTTTGAAAGAAGGGATGGGAAGAAGGAATTAGAAATAATGGAAGAAAGAATGGTTTCGTCACGGTAATAGGAGAGAAACTGTATCATAGGAATAAACCGTTTTAAATATGATGAAATACGACTTTGGACTTGGCACAAACTTAAAAATTGGTGGCTCGAAAGTGAGGCGAAAAATTCGTTTCTTGTGGATGTCCTCTTACCCCATAACTTATTTCCATTGATCCAAATTTTCCTTTTTTAGTTTCAATAACTTAAAACATCACCGTTAAAATTGTATTTGGAGTCAAGCAAATGAGAAATGAGAAAAACTCACGTGAAATATTAGGATTGATGATCCCTTCTATAGCCATAGATTTTTTTAGAACCTGAAATGCAGATCGTACCAGTAGATTAAGGAAGCGCGGTTAATGGGAATAAAACTGGATGCCTCAAATAACACATTTTACCATTACTCATTACAGCTACTGCTGGATGAATGTGGGAAAGGAAAGGGAGCCTATGAAATTCGTCTTGTAGGCAGAGGACGGTACCTTATAGAAGCACACCCTGGGATCGAAAAAGCAAAAGGAATCGGGAGAAAAATAAAACAGCGATGACGTTCAAATACATGACAATGCCACAAAAGGATGTAGAAATCGCAAAGAATTTCGGACCTCTAATTCCGCTCAAATGAAGAAGAACATAAGCATCGTCCACAGAATTGGAGAATTGAACGGCCTTTTTAAGGAAAAAAAACTGGAGGAGTGGGAGATAAGGAAATCAAGGTCAAACTGCGTCAGCAAAACTATACTCGCATCAAACAAGGAAAGGACTCTAGCCTGGAAAGGGACAGACGAGAAGTTCGCAAGGAGGTGAAATTCGATTGCTCTCACTTCCTGCTTTTGAAGAACCCCATCAAATTTTGAAATTAACTGCGATATGATGATACAATGGATACTATCTATCGATCACGAAAAATCGTCTTAATGATGGAACGGTATTCATATCAATTTCGATCGATATCAAATCCCCTTTTCCGGGGAGTCGAGGAAGTATATGGCTTTCACCACTGGCTAATATTCCACCTGTTCAGGAAAGTTCCTTTTGGAATTCCTGTATGTGGATAGCGCTCTCTTTCTCTCTCTCTTTCTCTGACTCTCTTGACTGGTGAGCTAAGAAATTCTGAGAATGATTTCATGGCTTCGTGGGTGAATATGTGCTAAGCTACCCTCGCTCTCATAAGGTCATACTACACAAAGCAATGGCAAGCCTTCACACTGCTTTCATCCTACGCACTCACAAAGATTGCCATATTCCACTGAAGAATGCAATCTCAAGGGCCAGTGCGGATTTTTTTTTACCTACACCAGGAGCTAGACTAGTGTGTACAGAGGCCTATTGTAAAAGAGTCAAATGACGTGAGCTACAAATGTTGAATGCTGGTTGACGGAATGTCGAAGGTAAGAGGAAAGCTTGGATGAAAGTGCGAAATTTCGTTTGGGGAGTCCTCACCGTGTTGAAATAGCGTTCCTGAGGAGGCGAGGACAAGGGGATCAGGTTGGTGGGTTCGAATCCCGGCAAACGTGGTACAAACAGGAATTGTTCGCAAATTTGGTGTGTTGAAACAGCAGATTACAACCCAATTCACTGTTTACACTTGTGTTTTTACTCATATTTGGGCTCTATAGACAGATGAGAAAAACTCAAGTGAAAACAATTAATGATATTGTAACGAGCGATTCAGAAACACTAAATTTGCAAACCATTCGTGTTTGTACCACGTGACTCCTTGGTTACCACTTTGAGATAACCCCGAACGTTTTCAACACACCCTCTCAGGCCGAACTTCGGGTTGAACAATGTGGCTGGTGGTGGTAGATGAACTCCTCATCTCGGGATTAGACGAGTAATATCTCGTGACATTACTCGCCGATTACACGTTTGAGAACTTCAACCAGTCTTAAGCAGTGACGGGCTTACCTAGAGATGCATCATTTTTATGATCCTTTTTCTACATCTTTGGCAAATTAACTTTTGACTGTAATTCTACCAATAGTAAGATATTCCACAGGGAAAAAAAATCATTCGCCTTGACCGGGACTCGAACCCGGACCCACTGATTTCCCGTCAGGTTCTCTACCAGTTTTTTCGTGGCCAGTTGGTGAACTTTGATTTGTTGTAATTCTACCGTGGACGGATCCCTATGTTAGCGTACTTCTAATATATTTGCGCTTGAAACCAAGGACCTAAAGCATTTGATTGTTGACACCAAGACCCAACCAAATTCCAAGTTAAATTGAAGAACTAACTAGGAAAAAAAGACTTGAGCGTTTCACAGCATTAGATGTTTTAACCTTGAAATTTCGCATCAAAATATTTTATCTTGTGGAGCGTTAAAGTTTTTTGTGTCCTAGGTCTTTCATTTCCGATAGCTTAACTATTTCTTCGCACTGATTTCCTACATTCATGCGGTGCACTGAATACTTTTAATCCAAGTAGAGATAGTTACGAATATAATTACCATTTCAAATAGCAATTTTCTTGATGTAAAATGTGTATATAAACATCAATTCTTAGTATAGCGCCGGAAGTGGTAGACAGCGGTAACGCTCTTTACTGGGAACCCAGAGGTAGCGGGTTCGAATCCCGCCCAATACTTGGCGCTATGTTTGTCCTCGGATTTAGATCTTAAGACTAGATGGTGCGAAAGAACCTTGGCCATTTGAAGCTGATATGTTTGCAGATGACGCTAGAAATATATTAAGAACAACTGCATATTATGCTAGATTTGATCAAAAAACAAGATTAGATGGATAAACTGTCGTACCGGTAGATTTACATAAATTTGTATCATTTTTCCGCGTACCATAAAATAATATAACAGGCAACATTGGATTAAATTATATTGGTGAAATATTGTTAGAGTAGTCTGTAGTGCACTAAACATGTTTTAGAATTACTAACTCATGCATGCTAGGGAAATATAGATTATTATATTAAAAGAAAAGTCTAATCAGTAATCACTTCATGACTATATACCTACATACAAACTATTAAGTTGCACCGTGCTTATATATCCAACATGTTTCTGTGAAGTAGTAACACTATATATACTTCTTAGTTGCATATCATTAGAGAATATAAGACGATCTTTCACCCCTTGCCACACACCCTAGAGGTGGCTCGCAGGATATTATACGTAGACGTAGCCATTGAACACATAAGACCAAAGACTACACCCTACTAATATATGTTGTACCCCATCTGTTGGATGCCACTCCCATAAAAACTACCGATGTTCCTGTTCCATTGCGTGCCAGTAATGAATTTCTTGCGGGCTGCCCGAGAAGATTCCCTTGAAGGTGAAAGGGAATCTTCTCCGTCCGCACAGGACCATCGATTTCTTTTCCAACTCGTAAATTTCTCATCCGAGTGACCGTGGACTTTCCGAAACAGGCTGGGGAGCACTTCCCCCCCCCCCCCCCCTCTCCCTCCCCTTGGCAGTAAGAGGCCGTTCTCACCCAGGGATCGGGTCGTAGGACTTTTTGAGTCGTAGCGACTGGCCGAGAATGGGGATTAAGGGCGGAGATGACGACCTCAGTGGGAGAGATGGCGGAGGAGGGGGTTGGGGGTGGAGATCGAGGACGTCAGAAACTGCGACGTCCCCGCGCCTGGCTACAGTGAAGGCCAATAGGGTCGAGAGTCGATTCGTGAATGGAACGAGTCTTACGCCTTGTTTTGACGGAGCCGGTCTGGAGACAGAAGGTGGGAGAGTAAATTCAAACCTCCCTCCTTGTAAACAAGTCTCGCAGAACTTTTCCCACAAAAATGCAACCGTTTGGTTCAGGGCCGAGGTTATTGGGAACATGAGCATCACACGTCACAGGAACTCACTCAATGCATATGATAGATAGAACACGAATGGAAAGATAAACGGCGCACATTTAACACCATGTTACACATTTAACATCATATCATGTTTGTTTTCGTTTAGTAATCTTTCATTACTTTCTTTAATTTTTTTCTCTTCTTTTTTCTTTAATTTTATATTTTGACTACTAACTTTCTTATGTACCTACATACTATTATATTTTAAGTTGTTTTTAAACACTAGCTTTACTATCAGTAGGATTTCGCAGGTTTTTCACACCCCCCTTCTTGTGTGGGTGTTTTCCTGCAGTGGGTTTTTACGTTAAGGATGAAAGCCTTATAATCCTCACGTTCTTCCCACATTGTAAATTCTTTCACACACCATTTGTTGTGTTATATTGATACATTGTGTGTATATATTTCTTTTCTATTAATATATCATTCTTTTATTCTTAGAAGTATATTCTGTAATGATTTTTTTAACCTCAGATTGTAATTGTTTTAGGTATTGACCATTATGTGATACATATATTTATTTTGACGAGGGATTAGATGGCAGAAGGGACAGTTTTGTCCCAATCTCGCCCCAATAAAGACCTTTTATTATTATTATTATTATTATTGAGTACGTTTGGGGCCAAAGGTGTTAATTCGTCGGCTTTCGTCCCGACGATGGGCAATTTGGCCGTCTTGACCCTCGCTGGGGACGAGGTGAAGTGACTTCTTTATGAAAGAGAGAAAATAAAGGGAGCTGTAAGGCTTACCTTTCGAATGCTATGAAGAGCTCAAGAAAGGATGTAGGACTGGCATTTAAAATATGATAATACAGAATGATGAGGAATAGGTATAAAAGGAAGAGATACAGTAATTACGAAAGGGGTGAGAATAATATAATGCGAAGAAAAAGTTCTGATGAGGATTGCGAAACAAATACGGTCATATTATAGGGACATCTTAAGAGTTGTGCCCGTCTGTCTCATACAGAGAGTCACGAAAAAAGGTGAACGGGAAAAATGTCAAAAGAACACTTTGTATGGAGCAAGCAGTGAAGGACGTGAAATAAAAGACTCATGTAAATAAATATAAATAGGGTTGCCGGTGGAAGAATCGAGTGCATAGTTACATCAAACCATTGAGTAAGTACAATATTATAAGAGTAAGTTTAGATATTATATTTACTCTATGATCAAACTAATTTTAAGGTTGACGACTGACTGGAGGTGGCGAAGAAAGACTCCTTGGCCAAATATAGAAATAATATTGATATTATATGTTCACGAGCACTGTAATCTCATTCAAAATGTTACACGATGTAGATAATTAAGCGCCTGACATTAAACTCAAGTTTAATGACAAAATAATGCAAAATGTCAAGTAAGGAAAATACTGCTACTGAAAATAAGTAGGGATACAATAATCACGATAAAGCAAACGTCAAGCACAACGCATATCTTACAAAATATCAATCATTTCATGTAGATCAAATAGAAAACAAAGCCGATGTTGTAAGTCACTTAGATTAAATTCAAGAAAACACATTTTTACGCTAAAAATGAGAATTTAAATTATCAATTGGTACTAGAACAGTTAAATTATGAATGTGAATGATGTGTACAAAAATATGCACGTGCCATGAGAGACAGGGTTACTGGTGCTCTCGGCTAAATAAATAGATAGGAATATATTAAAGCAGGATAGGAGTTCGGAAATGCATAGCAAAGTGGAAATATTTCGTCTAAATCTTCTCTATCAGTTAAAAAGATCAAAAAAAAGTGCAAGTTAAAAAGACCAAATGCACAGGTAGGACAGGAGGTGTTTCTTGCTTCCTACTTTCCTTTCCAACCCCATCCTTGCTCCTCTATTCTTGGATTGAAGCGCCTTTAAGTGAGGAGGAGATTTTTTTAATGTATTCCGTTGCTGAAACCTCCTCCCTTACGTGTGACCCTTGTTGCCAAACCGCAAAAGAATTTGCCTTTCTGACAGGTTAATGGCCTGTACTCAGCTCAGTCCGGCCAGAACGTTCTCTAGCGGCATCTCATCAATCGGAGAATTACGTGCCTAAGGGTAATTTCTAGATTTCACTTGGTGAGAGGAGGATTCAGTAAGGTATTATAGCCTTGATATTGCGTGCTATCATTAAAATTGCAAGTTTTTTAACCAAACCCGCGACATTTTCAAAATTTAAATAATTTCAGATAATGAAAAACAGATAATTAATCATGCAGTGTGATTGTCATTGTCAACTATGCATTTCAAATTATTGTTTAACGACCTAAGGTGAAAGGGGAATTGGTGAAAGGGCTATGGTGAAAGGGAGAATGAGGCAAAAAGCTTAAGAATCACTTTTCTAGAAAGCATTAGAAGTGGAAAATGATCTACAGGAAGTGAGTGGTGCCTTAAAGGATAGAGCTAGGCAAAGAATCATGGAAATAAAAATGACTTGGTATATTCCACACCTTTTATCGCAAGAACCTCTAGCCGTCGAAACCGTGGTCGGTTCTCGCAATAAAAGGTGTGGAATATACCAAGTCATTTTTATTTCTATGATGCTTCAATTCCACAAAGTAACGCCGGAGGGTATTTATTCGTTTAGCAAAGAAGGCCATCTATTGCTTCAAAAATCTATTTCTGGGAATCGAATGCAATTTGCCTGATCGAATATCAAAGTCATAAGTCGACGATATCGAATGTAGTTATGGCTGTTAACCAGATAGAATGATCGAAAATAAACCAATAGACTAGTCAAATATCGACTAATTACGTATCTTTCAGCGCCTTCTTAGGATATCTACTCCTTAACTTTGAATTAATTCTTAATAATTCAGAATATTTTTTCATGATAATTGTACTTAAAATGTGTACCAAATGGTGCTATTTGCGCATATTTTGTTTTTTTTAAGGAAAAGTAGTAGAAGAGCAAGGAACCCAAATCGATTGGTAAAAGAGACGTATATATTTGTTGGTATACAACGCAGTGAATTTTCTAAATTTGACTTTCAAGTCCGCCTTGCCTCCAATGCCACAACTTATCCAGGGCGACCGACCGGGACGCCGTAGGAATAGAAAAAACTTTTTTTTATCCGCGGATTGACAACTTATTTCATGCCCAATAAGCTAATTTACTACTTTTTTCACTACCTACTTAATTTTTAATTCTACATTAAACAGGTCAATAATGTGATACCTGAACTTGCAGTAGCAAATCCAGCTTGAATTTCACACGGGTAAATGATGCAGAATAATAACATGCAATAATACGCGTGAAATATTTTTACTTTTCTTGCTGGTTTCATGCAGCGATGTACATTGAAGTTGAAACACAGCCACGATTGACAGGGAGGGATATTTCAGGAAATAATCACATTAGACTGCTCCGAACATATATTACCTATTCATAATTTGGAAATTAAACGATCCCCTTTTGAGGAAATATTGATAAGGAAATAAATATATTCTCGCGGAATATCGATCAACGGTATATTATTTTACTTAAATCCTTTCAGCAACGCCACAGTACTGAAATTAGTTGTCTACAAATGAAATTTTTGGATATCAACCTCAGTAGAGGACCACCCAAAGATTCTGAGTTTTTAGTTTAAATCAGATGATCTCCAGTGTCGATTAATATGCTGTCCATCTCCTTGGTAAATTAGATCGCTCAATACCCCTCTATCAGTATGAAAACTCTTGCCTCCTCTCTAGAATTACAATGGCGCCTTCCATGGGGATTGATCTTTATGCCTAAAATAAAATATTAGCTGCCTTGTATGAGGTGATTTGAAAATAGATGGTTATCCTGGATTTTTATCTCCAAAGAGTGCGGCTAAAACTAATGATGGGGAGAAGTACTGCACTCATTTATGATAATATGGAATAGAAACGGGGAAAACAAATTGAGAGAGACCAACTGTCGGAACGAGCGATGCAAGAATTCGTTTTTTCACTCGCCCAATACACGACTACAATGCAAAATATGTACTACAATTCTTTCCAGCACGTTGCATACACCATACTTCATCATTAACTGGTGTCCTACCACCCCCTGCCACAATCCCTGACGGCGGCTCGCAGGTTAAGATGTAAAAGTAGTCAGAGCTACGGTGTCAGGTTCCCCAGCAAACATGGAGTCTTATTGCTATGGTGGTTCAGCTGCTGGGTTACATGACGACGAGCTAGAAATTCTTTATCGCGGTCCCAACAGGAAAAGGAACAGTTCTACAGGAAATTCCAAGAAATGTCTGGAGAGAAATTAATGGCCAAGAAATGGCCAAAAGGTATTTCCTGATTTTTCAACAGATCATAGTGTTGTAATCGAAGTATCCAGATTTCCGATGCTGGATAAAGCGATTTCGGATATTTTTGATTACAGTTATCAACACTCATTGGACGAAGAGGGGGCTAATTTTGTTGTGTGTAAAATTTTCTTGGTTTTACTAATTTTTTCCGTTGTCAGGAAAGAAGACTGTCAACTAAGGCCATTTTCTCCATTACGGAAATGTTTATATCTTGATAGAGGGAGGAATTTTTATGGCAATGGATCAAGGATGGAGAGAAAACCGACTTCGGCGTTAGACTGCTTGTAATGAAAGGCACCTAGGGATCCACCTGTAGGGACCGATATAACGCTGAAAAATCTCCTACCGCCGTGCTTCGAACCTTAGCCCGCGAGATGGGAGGTCTGTTCTCAAGATACCACACGAATTCGATGCTCAGGAATGAAGATAATCAATAATGGTTATACAACATTGGCCATTAGCCAAAACACGTAGAAATGAATAGGGGATGCTTGAATAATCCGACAGTCTAGTGAAACGCTCAATTGCTGGCATTTCCAATAGACCACTGCTTATGACGATGGAGGGAGGAGCATTACCACCTAAGAGCAACGCAACATCTTAGGGTTAAGAACTCTCATCTACCGATTATCAAAGAAGTGAGGATTTGTACCCCCAAAGTGAGTGCCTTTCTTCCAAATATCTAACAAACTAAAATTTTTAAAGTTGGCTCGGATTGGTTGATACTTTCTTTAATATGCCTTTAAACATTCGGTGTACTGTTTTTACTCGCAGCTCACAGTAAGTCCTACAGACCACTAAGAAACGATTTTTTGTGAGTTTTTTGTCCAGTTAAAATACAGTAAATGTGAAATACAGTTGCATGTTGATAAATGTCACCTTAAATACAGTAAATCGCGAATGCTGTAATCAGCCAATTGGTGATAGAGCGTCTGCTACGATTTCATCACCGGTTGTACTTGGTCAAGTGATTCGATCATCGGTGCTGAGCCGATTCAAACTCATTTGGTTGAATCCGATTCAATTCAGCCTTATTTCAGCCAATCCGTGGAGTGATGGCCCGAAAAAACATTACAATATATTGCACTTATTTTGAATTTGTGAAATGCTATTCAATCTGGAAGTAATTTAAGGCCAGAAAAATAGATATCCAAGAACACCTGCTTTTAATAGTTTATTCATCGCATTCAGCACAGTTATCGATCCTGTTTTCCTGTTGACTTCTGTTAAAAATGTCAATAATTTGGGGGATGTGCATGAAATTGTTTCTCTTTTAATAATGATGTACATGATACGAAAATTTCTCAAAAATTCAAACATAAAATCCAAAATTTGCTATGCCAACTACAAATATTATTTAATGCTATTAAAATGTTCCCGAAATTTGACGAAAGCCACGTGACCTGAAACGCCTTCTGACGTCACTGTACGGTATAGGTTCAACATTGCTACGGAAGCAGACGTTTATTTTAAAAGAGAACGAAGCGAATACATTGTTCTGAGTATTTTAGCCGTGACTCCATAGAAACGATGACTGAAAAGGGATTTTGAGAAGCATAATCCGACAATCGCTTTTAGTTGACTCCCTTATGTTGGCATTTTTCTTAAAAAAACACAACAAGCGCTTTGTTGATAGCAGATTTTATCGGCATGAAAAAAACAGGGCAAAATACAGGTATTATATAATTTATGGACGAGACTCTCATTACGATAAACACTACTTAAATAAAAAAATCTAAAGACATTCGTTTATTGCATAAATAGATGAGAAAAATACATACGATTTCGCCAAGTATTCATTAAACAACTTACCTCCTCGTACAACAGATAAACTGCCCAAGGTGATACCGTGCCGTGCCGTGACGTTTTTAAGCTGCCAAAAACGTACAATTTTTTAAGAGTCAAATCCGGCCTCCAGTTTTGTTTACACCATTCTTCCATGTCTAACGCTCAACTCAAACCCATCGCAATAAATTTCTTTCCCTCCGCTGTTATTGATATTCCCGCCTTTCACATTCATAGGAAAGTTGACTCCACGCGTTAGCATTTTTTTAAAAGTCGCCTCCTTCCCGTTCCCTTGACTACATTAACTTCTCAGCTGTTTGTTTCTGGTGTTGTTGTTCACAAACGGTAAACGTGTGCAAAGAAACCTAAAAAAAAACTCTGTAGGAATCCTCTCGCAGGGTACACCGATGATGCCAAGGAATATGTTGATGTATTCACTTTTCCTGGCAAGTTTTACTTTCACCTCAAACGGAAAAGATTCAAATCATGTTTTCATTAGTATTCACGTCGACGAAGCGTCCAGATCGATTTCTTTCAATGAGTAGATGACGGGCCCAGGTGTGATATTTGGCATCTGCGTAATACATTGCGAGCCACCGCAAAAGTGTGTGGTATGGGGTGAAACATCTCCATACATGCACTAAGTACATGCTACTTAGTTTGAGGTACAATGCTTACACCTGCATCTACATAATACCCTGAAAACCACCATAAAGGTGTGTGGCAAGGGGTGAACTCTTACCATCCATGCACTACATATCATGAATAAAAAAGGATTAGTAATAATATACTAGTCTAAACCTCAATTTTTAAAAAGGATAAAAATAGCAAAGCAAGCATGCAATACCATGCAGTTAGTTGGGTTAGCTTAAAGTCCTTATACCAATATACAACTACCTATGCTATCCATTGATACATTCGTATTTATGCCATTGGATATATTCACCGTTATTCATATCTGTACGAGAAAAAGAGGACATTTTGTATCTGTCAGTTCGACAATTATCTCTAAATATTATACTATGCATTATGGAAACACGTTAGGTATAAATGTTTTCACGAGTCACGTGCAACCAAATGGTTATTACCTATCTATATAGTGTTGTCATAATTATTGATTCGTGAGGCATTTCTTTAAATACGTCAATTTTATATTCAGCAGATGGAGATGAAGCTTCCCGAGTTTTTTTTTCATTTCAAGAGATGAAGCTTGAATTGGAGATGAAGCTTCCCGAGAATTGTTTTCATTTCAAATGGTTAGTATCCACACAGTATTGCAATAATTATTGATTCGTCAGGCATTTCTTTAAATACCTCAATTTTATATTCAGCAGGTGGAAATGAAGCTTTCCAGTCGAAAATTTATTTCATTTTCCTCGAATTCAGATAATTTCATTCGTGTGAATGCTCTCCCTGGGAGTCGGCCGTTTCTTCGTCCCCATTACGAGGTCAGTGAGAACGAGCGATCCGAAGAAGATTTTAAGCGCAGTGTATGGATGACGAAACTGATAGCCATCGATGAAGGATATGCATAGAATTCTCGCGAGAATGGAGAAAGAGAGAAAAAAGAAGAAGGCCGGAAACCATATCTCTCCTGGCGGCTTTGAAACAAAAATTCAAATATCAGGGAGATAGGCCCATTGGTAGTGAGAAGGAATGGTTAGGCATCTGAACAAACACCCTGCGTCACTCAGCATCCACCGCCGACTTTCTCCCGCCGATCGGAGAAAGTAGTCGCAGGAAATGTATCCCATGCCCTCCCTCGTGGATGGGATAAGCGGTCCTCCGGTTCTCCGCGGCGCAAGGGAGAAGGAAACCCCAAGCGCCGGAGACGAGCTCTCCTCGGGAGAAATGGCTCGGAAAACTTTCTCTTTCCTTCCCCCTGATCCTCCCTCGCCCTACGAAATCGGAAGAGCATATGACTGCCGGTCCTCCCCCTCTCGACTTCATTCTGCTCGCATCCTTCCGATACTGCGGCTTCGTCCCCGACTTCCCGCCCGCCTGGAAAGTGCGAGAGAGGAACCACAGTCGAAAAAGGTTGGTGGAGATCCCACGGTTTTTGTTGCCCCGCTCCCGTGTTTGGACATTGTCCTGCGAGAGTCGCGGCGATCCGAACGATTGTCCCGTCTGCGCCTGTCGTCGACGGGGAGACAAAAGCCTCCGGTGAGGACAACCTTGTTTCCGGAAGCGCTGAAAATTTTCGGTCGCTTACGGCTCGGGTCGGCTGATTTCGGAAACCTTACGGATTAGTAGAGTCAGTGCATGAAGAATAATCGGACAAACGGTAAACAAAACATCGGTGCAATAGTGAACTATGCTGGTTTTACCAGTTATGCTGATCGTGCTACGTGTGTTAGGGGTAGAGCCAGAGGTCAGATTAAAAAATATGGTGGTTGGATGGCGGAAATGGAATCGAGCGTGCATCCAAAATTGAATTAACTGTATTAGACTTTACTTGGTGGAATATCTCAATACAGAAAGACTAGTTTTCTACAAAACTTTTACTGGTCACAACACCAGTTTTCACTATGGCACGACAGATAAACATCTTGCGGAAAACAAATTTATATCTTTCACTAGTACATCCAAACACCAGGATTTCGATTCACGTTAATCTCAAGGCAGATTATTTAATAATTTATCCCTAAGGATACAGCAACAGTCAGGTCAGAATATCCTGCGTTTCTGATATAAATCTCTAGTATATTTCTTCCGTGGTGTTCAAGAGAGTATGGGATCTGAAATTATCAGTCATATGAGAAAGTGACATAGTGCTTTGCATATCAGTGTTGTTTTTTTTATTATCTCGTTGAGAATTCGGAATTTTCATCCGATTTGCAAGGGTTTATTCTTTTTATCGGTTTAAATATCATTAAAAACATGAATGGAACTACATTTCCAGGGTGGTAACATCCTGATATTCGATTGTTTCATGAAGAATTAAATCATGTCTTTCCATAGGCTGAAATATATTTTAAAAAAGAACTTTAGGGTTCCAGTCCATTCACCGGGCGACTGACACATTTTGAAGTGTTGACAATCTTTCCGAATGTACTAACGAGGAAAATATGCGAAAGCGTTTGACTAGCGATATCCCTGCTTATCTCATGTCCTCTGGCTTGAAAATAAAACGAATTGAGATGCAGTTAGAACCTCCCTCTTTCACGATAACCTTTCCAAGCCAAAAAGGGCGGTGCTACTAGAATTATGTTCGATATTGATCTTGTATCTTCTGATCAATACTTTTTTCCGTACTTGCGTCATTGCATCCTGCATCCGATTATACGTGCGACTCTTGGATGAGCACGGATGTGACATGATTCGAAGTATTCATCCTGCCAAAAAGATACACCTGCTCATGAATTATTTCCCAGAGTAAAAGTATGCAAATTTTACGAAAGAGTGCGTTCCTACAATTCAGTCTGAGTGATTTTTTAATGAAAGTATGGGAAATTTGAGTACTAACATGTTAGGGACTCTTATATCACAAATCTAGTAAGGTTTTCAATCCTCTACTAATGCTTAATTCTTTGTATTCACGCACGGGATTTTCATACGACACGGTCGACGCTACAGCGTCATCTTCAGGTACAATTGCTCCAAAAAATAACATTTTACTGGAAATGACTGGGGAAAAGCCAGTGTTTTAAAAGATGCCATTTCAAAAAGGTTACAAAAACGGGATAAACGATTCGATTTTTTGGTAAAGTGATTCTAGTGCATCCTTGGGAAAATGTCAAAGAGGAACTCCCTACTCGTTGAACCCAGTCTTTCTACGGCTCTGGGAGACAAAGGTGATCCAAATACTTAACGACCAGATCGATTGCGGAGAGCGCAGCCATTCTCGGTTTTTGAAGGTCATGCGGACAGTTCTTTTTTGGGAAGGATTGGGTTAGTTGCAAAGTTTATGAATGTGCGCAGGCAGAAACTTCCGGGAGGGGACTTGGTGACGCAGGAGAAGGGATTTTGAACGGAGGAAAAGTATTCCGACTCGATTTTCCACAGCGCCTCCTCCCTCTCCCCTTCTCCCCAACCCTCTCTCCTCTTCGCTGAGACGTCCTAATGAACAAGTCCGGGTATCGCTTTCTTATTAAAAAGAATGCCCACTTATATTTCATTACTCTGAGACTTAAGAGGCATCCTGGTTAACTATACCTGTGATATTAAATAGACGTGCGTAAGGGCAGAGTTTGAGGTATAAAGAAGTATTTCCACTATGAAGGAGAAAGAGGAATCAGCTATATAATCACATATGTAATCTTCATTAACTCATTCAAGGTAATAAGGTTTAGGTTTATATTCAGTCTGATTCTCATACGGATTGACTTTCATGCCTGATTCCTAAGGGGCGAAATTACTTTGCTGGAGGTGAAAGGTGTTTGATGTACATTACCGTGACTTTTAAAAGGATGAGGAATGCATTCCAATTTTCCGAGATGGCCAGTCAAAATGGTTCCGCCCAACCATCGAAGACTGTTGATAGGGAAGGGATGAGTGCCATAAACTGAGGCCAAAATTTTGAATGAAACAAGTTGGAATCAGACAACATATCACTTGGTAATGCAGGTTGATCATCGATTTTTCGCGATTTGCTGCTCCGGAATCTCTTTTTAATTCGGGCAATATTACGATCGGTAATTTATAATTACCACCGCCGCGAGTCTAGATTCCTTGAAGACTGATAGATGGCACTAGGTGGACAGCGTGCATTGTTTTTTTTTTTTTTAATTTGCTAATTATTCGAAATTTCCAAGTCATGTAATTTGAAAGTTATTTTTTACGACAACTTTATATTATTTTACGCTGAATATTTCACAATTTAAGTTGTAGCAAGTATTCTACTTTAAGATTGAAAATTCTTTCATAAAAAAATGTTTTGCTGTAATAAGGA
Source organism: Platycnemis pennipes (assembly GCA_933228895.1). NCBI lineage: Eukaryota > Metazoa > Arthropoda > Insecta > Odonata > Platycnemididae > Platycnemis > Platycnemis pennipes. Next base: position 43,537,615 of record OW121849.1, read on the forward strand.
GAAGTATAATTTACATTCCTGGGAGATCTTTTTACTCCTCGGCCATTCATTCCCATCCTAGTCCTTTAAGTACAGTTACAGAGTTGAAAACACAGATCAGGTGGGTTGGCGTAGTGGTTAGAGTACTGGTCTCTCACCTGAAGGGCCTGGGCTTGAATTCCGGCAGAGGAAGATATTTTTCATTGGTAAACCAGTCCCTACTTTAGTGCTCTGTGGAGAGTATTCCACAGTAGGTACTCCGTTCATCACATGGTACGTTAAGCCTTGTTCCCCTTGGCACCTATCATTAAGAACCAATGCCGGGTTTCTCTCCACCCTTCCTCCTTACCCTCATACATTCCTATCCTTGTGCTATTCATTCCTGTATGAAGCACCTATAATGTGGGTATACACTTGACAACTCAGATTAGATGATGGAACCATAAAAAGGCTGCAAACCATCGCTGCTTGGAAAAAGAAATAATTCTGCATGGCCTAAAAACCAAGCATGGTTAGAAATCGATAATCAACCTGTTGGTTCTTGGATTTGTACAAAAAGGTCATGGTTGAATGTAAGTAGAGCTTAAAATATTTATGCATACACTAAAAGAAATGGAGCTGTAAATTAGCAGGCATTGCATAAAAACTGAGGTGATGAAACTTTTAATGATTGATTTAGGGCAAATGAGAATTTGTATTTGGAAAAGCAACTGATTACATAGCACACAAAAATCTCTCTTTCTTAGACAGAGGGTGGACCAAATGGAAGTACTCCATTTGCAACTAGTTAGGTCAGAATGATACTACCAAATGAACTTTTCTAACAGCAACTAAACAATTTTAACTGCCATCAGGGTTTTCCAAAACATTTCCTCAACATTTTCAAGGTTTTAAATGTTCTATGGGGATAATATTTAGGAATAAGGAGAAAATTACTCTATGGGAATGGTTAGAACTTTTGGCAATGTAGTTGGAGTTCACTCCATTCTGCAAAATGAATTGGAAATGGGTGTGGTTGACCAGAGAAAAGATATAGGGAAAAAGATTAAGAGCCTTTCATGTCATGAGGTTTCCCCTAATAAACCCAAACAAATAATATTTGGCAATGTAGTTGGAGTTCACTCCATTCTGCAAAATGAATTGGAAATGTGTGTGGTTGACCAGAGAAAAGATCTAGGGAAAAAGATTAAGAACCTTTCATGTCATGAGGTTACCCCTAATAAACCCAATCAAATAAAATTTCAGGAATAGCTTTAACAGTGAGGAAAATGTATGCCTCACAGATTAATGCCATTAGAGGCCTTTAAATGTTCATTCACTAATTGGTTTGGCACTACGGTAACAAACCCTAAAATCCATTTGAGATTTTGTAAGCCCAGAGATTTTTCTCACTAAAACAAACATTACAAATACTATGGTGGCTGCAATCAAGATTTTTTAATTGTAATTTTATCATATTATCAGCTACAGCACAGTCCTGTACAAGTGAAATAATATTTGTAAATTTTAACTGTACTTTTTATTTTTCATTTTTGCCTCAGGTGGAGACGATAAATAACCCAACATGGCATCCACAGCTTTATTAAAAAACCATGGTGATGTAATTACAAAAAACTCCGAGGATGAGTGCAAACCAAGGAGATTGACATTCAAAAATGTGGATGGGAAAGACAGGGACATAATAGAAGGGCTATATGATAATCCAAATGCTTTGATTGAAGTGAATCCTGGATCAATACTTATTCCACCAGGCTACAGGGATATGGGAGAACGTATTTTGGATTTAAAAGTGTTTCCAGATGACACTTGGGTTGTGTCATACCCAAGAACAGGTACGTGATACTTTCGCATGATACATAGAACATTACAGTCGGTAATATGTATTAGCCAGAAGATGGAAGTTTTCATCTCTCTGTCTTCCTACTACATTCAATTTCTCTGTAACTTTTGGAAGATTCTAACAAGAAAAGGAAATGCATTCTAGAGTCTACAATTTACAACATTCACTGTCCTAATTTGGTGAAAATAAAATATGATGTCACCTATGAATATTTTCTCCTTGATGACTCTATTTTAGCTTTAAGGTCAAATCTCACTTTCACTGGGAGGAAAACAATCATGATGAAGGAACCATGGCTAAAAGACAGAGAAAGCTACCAGACCACTTACAATTCCTTTTAGAGGAAAATGATTGAGGATAATCACTTTTTCAGCTGAAAACACTTCTGCTAAATGATTTTATTTCCATTTATGCTAATGATGATTTGCAATCAATAGGTTTAATCCATGAATTTAGAGGATTGATTGTTGAGGTAATAATAAATTGAGAAAGTTATCATAGTGTAACTTATATCCTGTGAAGAGAATGTTTTCTTAGCTTCCAACGTGAAATCTATCTCAGAATCTACCTACTCTCTGAACGAACAATTCTATGTATTACAGTTTAGAATCATTCTATGCCTTTTAATAGCAATAACTATTGACCATCCTTCTGTCACAAAAGTTTGGATTGTTAGAATGTTTGTTTACATGTCTGGCCCCCATACCTTTGGTAACCAGAGGGGTTCAGCTGCCATAACTCACAATTTCACTACTCCCATCCCCTCCTACCACTCCTGCATCTCATCCTCAATCGTCTAGCAGAGATCCCTTTCTAAACAGGGAGCTTCCTCTTTCAGGGTACAGAGCAAAACGGTGCATACAAAAAATTGTGAGCAGCCTAAAATACTATGTGAATACCAAGAGTTTTGGCACATATTACTTAGCTTTACAGTAATGCGAGATTTGATGAAGACATGCATAATAAGTGAGCAACTAATATTTTCTAATCTGAGAACATTATTTTCCTCCAATATTAAAAAAAATACACTAGTGATACCAAATTTGACTGCATTATAGAAATGACTTGAAGTCTCTCCTCAAGAAATTTTTTCACCTCGATGACATAGAATGACAAGCAATCATGTCATTCTCTCTTTTACCTGACTGAGTTGCTTTGAATTCCACTTCATTCTGTTTATTCACAGAATAAATAACTTGAAAAATTGTAGATAAGTCAAAATTTGTCTTTTAGGAACTCTGGTGCACATATAGAATGGACGAGATAAATTGGTGAAATCTTCTCAGAATCCACACAGATTTCAACAATCCATAATTGAAAAGTTTCAAGGTTATATAATTGATAAATCTCATAGTGACATTTCTTGATCTGTAATTTTTGTCAATTTGAAACTGGAATATTTTAAAGGAAATTATACAAGCATTGCTATGAAGTCTATTCGGGTCTTCCACTGGGTCAGGTCTTGCATTTCTGCCAATGTTTCGTAGACCAAGTCGCTCTCCATCCTCAGGGCTGATGTCAAGACTTGAAAATTGGCCTGTATATATACCCATGGCTGGGGCTTATAGTGTCCTCTGATTGGCTGTGGTCTTCCCACCTTTTTCTGGCCACCAGAAGTTTGTTCAATGCAGATTTCCAGGCATTGCTAAGAGAGTAGCCTGTCTCTGTTGAACGTCTTCTCCGCAAGTCAGATCTCTATCGATTCTCTTGTTAGTCTCTCCCAGAATTTCTGCTCCCGGCATAGGATTTTTACGTTGTCCCATTGAAGGTCATGGTCCAGCACGATGCCGTGGTTGGCGACTGCAGATTTCTCGGTTTGCCAGAGCCTGTGGTGCCTCCAAATCTCTTTCATCTTGGTCGCGATTGTTCTTCTGATCTCCCCTATGTACACTTGTCGACATTCGTATGGTACTGGGTAGACACCAAGAGTGGCAAGGCCGCAGAGGTCCTTCGCCTTGACAATGTTGGCAGAAATGCAAGACCTGACCTGGTGGATTGACCCAAATAGACTTCATAGCAGCGATTCGCCGGGAGAGCATCAAATTGTACTTATACACACATTGTTGGAAATAGATTCCTTCATTATAACATGGCTTTAAAATTTCTTGATAAATCAATAAAGTATTAATTGTTGCAATGTTTAATAGCACATTTACACAAATAAGAATTGAAAAGCCAGAATTTTGACTGAAAATGAACGTTGTTTGTCTACCAGGAAGCACCTGGACTCAAGAACTAGTCTGGCTACTTGGCAATAATTTGAATTTTGAAGCTGCAGAAGCAATTCAGCACCAGCGAGCCCCATTACTGGAGTGAGTATTTCTTGATATCTGATGGGGGTCCCATAATGTGTTTTTCTGGAATAATAACAAAGCACTTTTATTTCAGGGGTTTAAGTTAAATTTAGAGAATATTTTCATCATGTCATTCAACTGCATACTAGAAATCAGATTTATCATTTATAAAAATATTTACCCCGAGTGTGAATGGTTCCCTTTTTGCACTACTTTAAAACTTGCCCAGGTTTATTTCATTCACAAAACAATATCATGAACCATCTAATCATCCAATAATATTGCTTGCAATAAATAGACATCTATTATTATAATTTTTTTATTGAAGACTTATTCTGTAGTGGTTCTGTATTCTACCCTAAGCCAAGGAATTTATCTCAAGGTCATTCACTCCCCTTATAGTGCTGGGTCCTGTCAGAGTTATCTTGAATCTGATGTCTCTTGAACTCTAGAGCAATTCTTGAGCAGGCTTTTCTTGGAGCAAGAACTTGCTATACTTTAATTTTCATGATTCATCTCCCTTGCACTGTTTTCAGTTTGGTGCCCCATCAGCCTAAAATGGTCAGTTTTCACATAGGTATTCATGGACCATTTAAGCTATAGTTTTCAGGGACAAGAATAATGATACCTCAGTTATCACTTTTGCCACTTCCATGGTCATTTCATCTTTCTCTTTTTGAACCATTCAAGGCATTGAATTTCAACCTTTCATGGTTATCTGTTGTTTACAATAGATCTTTGATAACTGGCCTCTACATTTGCTGTCGTGTGCTCTGATTGGCTGACTTTTGGGTCCATATATGTCTGCAGGGAATGAAAAAAGTACCTGCTCAAATGATGAGATAGACAGGAGTCCCTATCATTTGAGCTATCCTTGAAAATGATCATTTTGGAAGTTAATTTTAAAGCTGTCATTTGAGCTATCATCATTGGTGACATTGAAATTGTCAATAAAAAATGATTGTGTTATTCAGGCTTAATGCAGTAAAAAGCATTACCGACTGTGGCACTGCCTACCTACAACTTTCCAGTACCTACTTGGCTGAGTTTGTGGATGATGAGATTTTCCCAAACTTTTGTTCACAAAACTTTGCATAATTCAATTAATCATTTGGAACAGTATGACCCTGTCTCTACATCTACATTGCAGCATCCGAGCTACCACAAAGGTGTTGGCAAATTATTTGTGACTTTTCCTTCTTTGTTTACCTCATATGTTGTCATACCTATTATTCAATATATTTATGTATTTTCATCATAGTTTTATCAATTTTTTCCTCTGTGCAATGAACTTTCCTTTATAATGCTCATCAATAAAAGGGAAAGAAATATCCAGCATCAAAAATTTAAACTCATTACAAAAAACATGAATTATTAAAAAATTAAATTTGTGTCATAGAATGTCAGCTGTAATGTCAAATGATGTGGACATAATGGGATTCTTGGACATCTTTGGAAATTCTGTGGATGTTGTAGAACGCCTCCCTTCTCCTCGTTTCATTAAGACCCACTTAGCATGGCATCTGTTGCCAATGCAAATGGAAACAGTGAAGCCAAAGGTAAGGAAATTTTGAACTTATAGCCATTATACCTTTTTGAGAATATCTGCAGCTTGATTGATGGCTTTTCATATGAGTGAAGGAAATGAAACTTTAAGCTACACATTGTTCCCAAAAAGGATATTTTTAAAATTGTGATGAAATTACTATCCATTTATAAACCATATTTTCTTGCATATAAGACTCTACGCTGTCATTTTAAAACATTTTGGAAAAATAAATAACCATTCTATTTTCACAAGCATTGCTCATGATAAAACTAAGATATGGTGTTTTATTATACAATTCAACATACGTGGCAAATAAAGGGAAATAGGTGAGAATTTCAAAGGAAAGTTACTACAAATAAATGATATAGGTACTGACTCACCAAAAACAAACTCATTCCCAGTGGTCTTTATGTTAAGCCAGAATTCACATTAGACACTTAAGTTCCACAGAAATTTTCTATGAATTGATTTGTATAAAAAGTCTTATGTTATAGAAAATATGGTAACAAGAGGGAAGTATTGATCACTTGAATTGTCAAATATGATTCAAAAAGCTTAATCTAAGGCTTAAAGAAATTGAGCTACAATTTATTGTTGAAAACATTTTCTAGCTATTAAGAAACTAATTACGTATTTCCTTCACCTTTCCTAAATTATAATATTTTTCTCAACAGATTATATATGTTGCACGTAACCCAAAAGATATGTGTGTTTCTTATTATCACTACTGCTGTCTTGTCCATCGAATGATAGGAGACTCTTTTGAAGAATTCTGCGAACTCTTTCTAAGAAGTAGAAGTATGTAGACATTTTTCTTACATTACTATAGTTCCTACTAATATTACTTTTAAATCTAAATCTTAATATTACTAGTTCCTACGAAGCTATAAATTGAATGAGTCACTTAGTAATATTAATATATTCTGTTTAAAAATCTTAATGGTTACATAATAAATTATTGTGAGGATAATACGTGCAGGTACATTTTAGACGTAGGATGACCAAAATGTGTCATATTTAAATTCAATAATCTATGCATTGCAAAAATCACTTATTACTTTACAATTTCAGCTCCAATGGGACCATTTTGGGATCATGTGCTTAGGTTCTGGGAAAAGAGACATGAACCAAACATTCTATTTCTGAAGTATGAAGATTTGAAAAAGGTAAGTTGTAGACTATACAACCTAATTTAAAGATCAACTAGTGTTCGGACGCTGATATACTAATTGCTTGGTAGCAATTATTGTGCAGTTACAGTTAACTTTTCCCAGCCTTTACTATACTACTTATAATGAAACCACTGTTGTTGTTATAGAAATTGAATTCTAGTTTTCAATGCATTTACTGTACACTGCCACCTGCCATATTTGTTTTGTAGTAAGTGATAAATAATTGAGAGATTTGCTCCTAGCCACATTCTTGCCTGAATATGGATGTGTAGATTTACTTACAGATTCAGATAATGGTATTATGGTAGGAATATTCCAAGAACATTCTGAGCATATTCCTTGGGAATATTTTCAGCATATCCTACAGCCTGGACGTATCGAATATGCTAGGAATTTGCCCAGTATATTATGAGAATATTGAGAATATGTCAGGAATATTCTAATATTTTCATTACAATATTACAGGAATACTCTAAGGATATGCTAGGAATATTCATCGTGAACATTCTCAGCATATCCTACAGCCTGAATATATCGCATACGCTAGGAATATTGGCAAAAATAATCTCCTCCATGGTTGGTGGGCAGAGTGTAGAGGGATGGTAGAACACCCCGTGGAGAGTAGCTACCCACCCTTTACACTCCATTGAGGGTAAAGGGAGGGTAGGCGTACCTCCTGTCTACACTCCCTGGCATTCTCATGGCTTCCCACCACCCTACCCACCATGCATGGAGTGTAAGGGAGGTGTAGCACTACCCCCGCTCTACCCTTGCTTGAACATGCATGGCTTACTTGTTACTACCAATTCCCCTTAGGAGAAAAACCACTCTAGCCATATTGAAGCATAAAGGCAGGTTCATAGAAAAAAATAGGGCTTAACTAAAACTTAATTAAAAATTAACTTAACAGCGTTTATACAAAAAAAATAGCATGGACTGGATGCCATTTATCTGCTTCTTAGAACTAATCACGAACTCTCACCTTAAAGCATATTGTTCTGTTTTCACTGTCAGAATGATTCTGGAAATCTCATGTCACATGCAGGAAAAATGCCTTACAGTCTGGAGGAAACTGGAGTAGACATTTATTACATATTATTCATCCCGTTGTGCTTTCTAACCATAATGCATGGCAAATATTAACAAAATGCTGAAGAAAAGCTCTGATACAAACAAAACAACACTACGCTCTTAAGTTTATTTCTCGGTAATTCAAATGCAACCCTTCCATACGCTAATTTTTCTGTAACCTAAGGTGGGTTTCACGTTAATGTTTCCATGTGTATAATAGGCCGTAAGGTTGATTGAAGCGTGGTGGTTACAATTTAAATCTGTGAGTAGGACATATAGGGCCAGTATATAGATGTATATTCATAGGACATATATGAAATAAGGCCTAATCTTCCTGACACACTATCCTTCACCTGCCATTTTTCTTTTCTTCTTATAGCACACACTAAGCCTGTTTTGTTCTACATCAAAGAGGGTGAAATATTGTTTCAATCTCTTAATAATGTCACAGTAAGCAATAACTGGTAATGAAACTATGATTATTATAAGCAATTTCACTGTTTTCCCAGAGATAACTTTTTAACTAACAGTATTATCTAACTAATTATAAAAATGGAAAAGGGTGAAATTTACAACAGATGACATAAAATTTTTATTTTAGGATCTACCAAGAGAAATTAAGAAAGTAGCAAACTTTATGGAAAAGAGAATATCTGAAGATGAAATCATAAAATTAGAGGAGTACCTGAGCTTTGGCAGTATGCAAAAAAATCCAGCAGTTAATCTGCAGCCTCTGATGTCAACCCTGAGAGGCAATGATTACATGGGAGCCAAAGACCGTCCAAATTTTATCCGTAAAGGAAAAGTTGGAGATTGGAAAAACTACATGACCCCTGAGCTAGCTGCTAGGTTTGATCAATGGACTAAGGACAATACTCATGGAACTGATCTTTCCTTTGATTAGTATGCTAGCAATATTGTTTTTTTCAAACTAATTTCAGTTATAAGATTATTTATCCAAAGTATAAGTATTGTAACCTACAGTTACCTGTTTACTTATTCCTGTTATGCTATGGACATACTATCAGCAATCCATAGTAATTGAGGTGTGCTAGTGCTGGACAATGAGGGTTACCACCTCCCAGATATTTTCAGCACAAAGAAAAACAGAATAGTTTCTTTCAATAAGAGTTTCTTATTAACTTTCTTCCACATTGAAATTTGTGGCATTATATGTACATATACTTTGTCTAAATGTAAAATGGACCAATTTTCCAACTTGCCATTAGGTTAACTGTTCAAATATGAATCCGAGCCCCCTTGATAATAGAATTACTTAAATTTCTTTGAGCTTGTTTGAACATAGTGATACAATTGGTAAATTGTTATTTTATCAAGTTAGAAGTGGTGAACTTGCTATGGTTTCATAAAATTTTTCATATCAACTGGATATTCAAACTAATCATAAATTAGTGAAATGAAAATTATAATAAACCACTTTAAAATTTCCTTTTTTAAGTCAAGGATTGTTCATAGGCATTGTTATGTTGAGAACTAACAGGAATCTCATGTAGGAACCTGCAGGCTCCTTGGTAGAAATACCATATGTATTTGAAGGTCATTAATTTCATTGGCCACAAATATTCAGTTATTTGATAATTTTATTTGCTCTGTAGATCTTGATTATCCTCATAAATACAGATGAGGATCTGATAAAAACTATCGTTTAAATAAAACTACTTTTGTGATCATCTATGAACTTATTAAACATTATAAGAAATGTAAACAATTGACTCAGACAACACTGCTGTTTGGCTTACTTTGCTAGATTGCAATGGAGATTGGTTCTGGTGACTTGTGTGACAGCTTGTCTCTCTCATTAATAGTGTATGTATATACATCAATGTTTAAATTCCTAAAACTGGAAATAAGGATATAAGTTGGATGCTGCTATGATAAACAAAATAAAGAAATTAATAAGTAATATAAGATTGGAAGTATAAAGCTATGATCTATGTCTGCAGTAATAGGATCCTTAATGGCTTTCATCTGTGGAGAGATTTTTAATGTAATGCTCAAGTTGAAGTTTAAAATGCTTTACCAGACAAAACCAGCATAACAACAATTTGCTGACATTTTAGTAATTTTTATCATTTCAAAATAGTATGATCTTCTGTACCTACTTCAAAGGTGAGATTTGGCCCTTTACTGCATATTAAATCTCGTATTATTCTTCAGAGAACTTTAAGTTATACAAAACACATTGTTCGTAAGCATCATGATGCTTGCCCTGCAGGGCATATTTTTATTTTTAACTTAAATAACCCCAATTTCCATCTCTTAAGAATAATTAGGTAATACAGTCAAGCCCATTTATAACGAAGTTGAGGGGGCTGAATATTTACTTCGTAATAACCGAACTTCGTTATATGTGGACCAGTTTTTCCCAGCCTCACTTTGACGGGGAATAGCCTTTACTTCGTTATAACCAGGACTTTGTTTTAAATGGGTTTGATATAAGTGGGTTTGACTGTACCAATGTGACTCAATGAAAAGCTATAGTATATTGTGTAAAGGCAATATTATTGAAATGCACTCAACAATCTATATGCACATGAGGGATGGCACAGCTAGTATATATTCCGAAAATCAGTGGTGCAAAGAATGTGGGGGAAAAATAAGGCCTGCATACATGAGGCAGTAGGGTAGGTTATGTTCACATATATAACTTCCATTGCAATTTTTCCAGAGAAAAATATTGAGTTATGTTGAAGGTGAGCAGAATATTTTTGCTCGGATGTGCATGTTAACCCAATGCACAACATTTCTGCACAAAATATTTTCAGAACAAGTGTGTGTCACCTAAAGCCATAAGTTATTGAAAACCAAGAGAAGTTTGTCAGTCCATTGATAGTAAAAAAAAAGTCAATGGTTGAAGTGTTATAAAAATATATTTAGAAATCGTCAAAGAAGGTTATGAGAAGACTTTATATGTACAAAGTATGAGTGCTTGGAAAGTAAAATGATTATTTTATACATTTTTATGTTTTTTAAATAAATGGCCAAAAATATTAACATAGTTATTATTTATGACAATCAACAAAAAATTCAATGGTATTATTTTCAAATTGATTTCCAAACATTTATGCCTGTCTCACTTTGATTTCTTTCCACCCACTGATCAAATTGATCACAAAGTTCAGGTCCCATGGCAGACTTCCATCCTCCAACCTTCCCTTGCCGATAAAAGCTGCCATTTCTGTCTATCAGGTTTGCCGCACGATTTACTTCTATGGCAAATTCATAATTTGTTGCTTTGTTGTTCTTCATGGACTCAAAGCTGAGATGAGAGCAAAGGCTTGCCATATCATCAGGATTGAGTGCTTCTTTTCCAAGGAAAGATATAACTTCTTTAATAACTGATGGAAGATCCTGAAAAATGGATTATTCATACTGAAGCAAAGGCAGTCGAGTAGAAATTTAAAAGCATATGAATATTTTAATTAAATATGTTAAAATACCAGTAAATTAAGGCCACCCACAAGTCCCTAAAGAGAAGTTCATTTTTCCATGTTCATTGAAAAGATACAATGTGTTACAAACTTATACAAAGTCTGGTAGAGAAGTGAGAACCACAACCCAAACTCTGACTAATACTGACTGCTACTGAAGAGGTATCACCAGTATAAGATACTGATTAAATGAGATGAGACTTGGAGTAATTTGTGGAATTCCATTTATGCAATGAATGAATTGACTTTTACCAACCAAAGAGTCAAGCATACAATGTCACAATGGCACATAAGTATAATACAACTTTGTTTTGTAAAATACAGCTGAAAAGCATTATACTTCAACTGCTAAGTCAGAATTCACGCATTGAAAAGAATAGATGGTGTTCAATTAGATTTTTAGGTAGCATAGCCAGCAGATTAGTGAACAAGTTTCCCAGAGAGGACCTACAGATTTCATAAAAATTCAATGTTATTTTTAAATCCCTCCTCAGTAAGTGCAAAGACAAGGTAAAACCAAACAAAATAAGAGAAATTTATGCACTCAAGTGTGGTGACTGTGCTAGGAAATATGATGGTCAGACTTTCAGAAACTTTAAATTATACCCAAAAGAACATCAAGAACAAAGTGCATTAAAAAAACCAATGACTGAAAACAGAAGTAATTTCTCAAAGCATCTGTCAAGCCTAGTATGTAATAGTGACTTTAATGTCAGTATTTTAGCATTCAGTGACAATAGATGTGATTTGAACTCTTTAGAGCAACTTGAAATTTTAAAAAAGATTGCAAGGACCGTAAAGTATTTTATTAAATGTTTGTCTGTTCCCTACTTCTTCCTCCATCCTAAAAACCATGGGTCACCTTCCTTTGGCAAACAGTCTCCACCTCAAGAATGCCCCCTCCCCCCTCTCCCTCCCCCAGCCCAACGGACCTTGAACTCCAGTGAAACCCATAAACCCCTCCAACCATAGGTATATAAGCATGCAATACATGTTTACTCTTGTTATTTATGCACCTGATGATGATGCCAATTTGTATTGAAATCCAGATTGTGCCATTGTATTCCTGACCCTGTGGTTTGTAAAAGTCAATTCAATCAGATACTGATGAATCAAACTACTGGATATAGGAACATAAAAATAATTATACATACTTTTTCATTTTTTATTATGCCTATAGTTACCTTTTTCATGTCCTCATACGTGACAAACAAGACATTTTTATCATCCTTGTGATCCCAAAATGGTTTTACGTGGTCCCAAAATGGTGAAAAATTCACTGTAAACGTAAAAATTTATTAGTTAGGTCATATACATAAGCTAATGCATTTTATGTGCTCTGGCATTTACATGAACAAAAATGAGACTCACAATTATCACCAAGGAACAGTTCACAAAAATCGTGAAAACTGCCGTTGTAGCCCTCCATCAATTGGCAATGGTGGAAATATGATACACATGTATCTTTTGGGTTTCTTGCCACATATATCACCTTAAAAAGATAATGTAGACTTAATTAAGAATTTCATTTGGGCTGAATGTTTAAAAAAATACCTAAGCATGGTTTAAACTATTGAATCCATTATCCTGAAAATGTGATCCAAGGAAGTTAATCACCTCTACACATATTTGGAGGTCCAAACAATTTTAGGACTCATACTCTAAAGCTGACACCAGTCTTTTAAACCTTGTATATGTAAGTAGTAATCACCAATATACAGGAGAAAAATGTGCATATATACACTATATTACTTTAACTGCAAGGGATTGATCATTAATATTTCATGTTGCACAATCCAAATTATTCATATGGCCCTTTGAGTGAGATTCCACATGAAATTGACACTAAAATCACTGCTTTGGCACCTATTATGAGTTCATTTTCATGGAAATGTTAAAGGTTTTCCATAACTGATTAAAACATTTCCCTGTCCGAAAGTTACCCTTGTTTATAAACTGACTGGTTCTGTGATCTATTTCTCTTTATTTTCCCAACTTTCATACATGTTGATGCAATTAGCTTTATATACATAAACACAATATATTCTTAGAGTGGGTTGATTTAAAATTTGGTGCTGCCAAACCAAAGAATGAACACGACAAAATGGATCAACCAAATGACAAATGAAGAAGTCAAAATAACAGTGGGAGAAAACAGAAGTCTGCGGAAAACCTTCAAGAAAATATGGGACAACGTCATCAGCCTTATCATAAGAGATGATGGCGTTGAGGGAAAAGTGAACAGGAAGAATAGGAAAGGCAGGCCTTGGATGATACACATGGAAAAAGTTCTAAAAGATGTAAAAAGAAGAATTATATCAATATGAAGAGGTTAGCGGGAGAAGCAAGTGGACAGCCGCATCAAATCAATCTTAGGATTGTTGACTGATGATGATGATGACGTTATATTGAATAATATGGTGGTACTCTTTTACTAAGCCTCCATGAAATATTCATTTCATTCCATTCATGCTTATAAAAAAACACTTAGTACATTATTGGAAACTTTTAATGAATTTTTGATATGATTAACTTACTAACATATTTTCACCTATAAATTCCATGCTGAAAATGTCTCTTCAAAAAAAGAATATAAAAAGGATTGAATGACATGAAAAAAGAGGATTATATCAAGGATAGAGCAAACAAGCATCACATTCATTATACAATATATGTATGTCAAGTAAAACTAAAGAAATTTTGAAAAATGTGAATTAGAGATAAAAAAACTTTTTAAATTAAATCTTAGTGTTGTTCCACTGCTTATGAGTATTTATAAATATTATAATATTATATTATAGGTAATATAAATATTATAATAGATTGGACAAAAAACCATTGCAGTAGTATGAAGTTTTTTGCTAATTGAATCTGAAATGCTTTCCTAGGTGAGAAGATACTGCATTCTTGTGAAAATCTTGAAATAATTTCACACTGCATAATTTACAATTTTTTCTATCCAACTCTGCTGCTTTTATGATCATGTTTCTCCATTTGCATAGATACAATATACGTATATACAGTGAAACCTCTGTTCATGGACACCTCTAACTTACGGACACCTCTGACTTAAGGACAGTTTTCAATTCCCCGGCACAAGTATATGCATTTGTATAAGGATCAAACCTCTAGTATAGGGACACTCCCTCTTACGGACACGGACACCTTGTTGGGCACAATTTTTCTCTTATATGGACACCAATGCCATGGGTTTTCTGACCCATCTCTCAAAAATGAAAGTCCTTTCCTCTAAAAATACTGTTTATGAATAGCTAGGTAAAAGAGGCAGGCAAAAATGGTCAAACCAGTGAAGATACAAAAATGCGCATGTGGTGGAATGAAAGAGTGTCCTGGAATACATTCCTAGTAATGCTAATCCCAAACGAAAGAGCACCTCGGCCAGTCGCGCGAAGGATCCTCGAGCAAGCGGTTGCCTATGATTCCTACGCAGCAGTCTATAGATAACACAACCCGTGGAGGTCGAATAAACAAAATGGTGTCCTCGATTGAATTCTTGGAAATGCTAATCCCAAACGAAGGAGCACCTCATGGAGGCCCCGGCCCCGAGGGTAGAGGGACACTGCCAGGTAGGGGGGCTCGGTGTGACGCAAGTAGAGTGACCGCTGCCCTCGAGCAATCGGTTGCGTATGATTCATACTTAGCCTATTACCAGCCGTCTTCTTCTGTTGGATGTAGACCTCCAAGCTTTTGACAGATTATGCACTTTCAGTACCTTTCGAACCTCTCCAACTGTGCCACCTCGCCGTCATTTGTGCGTTGTGACATTTCATATTGTTTACGGTGCTAGGGAGCATCTCAATTTTATTATGCGATGCCGAAGGGTAAAAGTCTTTCCTTACGAGATAAAGTGCAGGTGTTGGAGCATGCAGATAAAGAAAAGAGTGGTGTCCGTAAATTAGCGATTCATTTCGGTGTGAGTAAAACTCAAATCGCTGATATTCTTAAGCAGAAGGAGACCATCATGAAGTTATGGACGGAAAATCACAATGGAAACGCTAAAAAAGTGATTCCATCGAGAAACAAATTGGACGCTGTTCTCTTCGAGTGGTTCACAAAAGTGAGGGCAAATAATTTGCCTGTCTCTGGACCTCTTTTACAAGAAAGAGCGCTTGAAGATGGAGTGGCTCTGGGTATAGAGAACTCAAATGGGTGGCTGGAAACATTCCGCTTAAGACACAATATCATGTTATAAGCTTTTACGGGGAGGCTGCAGAGGGTGCTATGGAGTTGATTGAGAGGGTTACCTGTGCTACTGGAAAAGTATAAACCCAGGGACATCTACAATGCAGATGAAACGGGATTGTTTTTTAGGGGCTTACCTAACAAAACCCTGGCACTAACATCAGAAAAATGCTCTGGAGGGAAGGCATCAAAGGAGAGGCTGACAGTCTTACTTGGCGCTGACATGGAAGGTGATTTCCTGAGACCGCTGGTGATAGGAAAATCCGAGAATCCAAGGTGCTTCAAAGGAGTGAGTAAAGATAAACTGCCCATTTGGTGGAAATTAAATAAGAAGGCTTGGATGACTGCGAAGATAATGACAGAGTGGTTGCAAAATCTCGATAAAAAAATGGGAAAGGAAAAAAGAAAGATTTTGCTATTTCTTGACAATGCTCCTTGCCATCCCGATTTAAAATTAAAAAATATTAAATTAATTTTTTCCCTCCTAACACTACCAGTGCATTACAACCAATGGACCAAGGCACCATTAAAAATTTCAGTCTTCTACAGACAGTTCATTTTAAAAAGCATGCTATCTAAAGTTGACCAAGGGCATTCCCACACTCGCATAGGGAAGTCGATTACTGTTCTTGCCGCAATATTTTGGTGTGATCGAGCGATCAAAAGCATAAAAAGTTCAACCGTGTTTAATTGTTTTGTAAAATCGGGGTTCACTAACATTGAATTATCACCAGAGCTGGAAGAAGTCACAAATGACTTTCAGTTAGACTCTTTGTTAAACGATGCTGGCGAAAGTGCTGAATATGTGAGCATTGATTCTAATTTATTGACCGTGGACCACGAGGTTGACGTGGAAGAAATTATTAAAAGTACTATTGATGGAGGAGACGACAAAATCAGTGAAAGTGATGACAGTGAATGAGCCTATAGTGGAAGAGATGCTTGTGGTATCGTATGCCGGTGCATTGCATCAAATTGAACAGTTAAAAAAATTTTGCATTTCAAAAGGTAACAGCGAGGCATTGTTGATGTACAGTTATATTTTGAAAAAGAATTTGTTACAAAAAGAAATAAGCAAACCAAAATCAATGATTTCTTTACGCCAAAGTGAGCTATATATTTGTATGTATGCATACATATTAAAGTGTGCAGATGCTTCGAGAATTTTAAATATGCATACACATGTGAGTAAATGCATTACGTTGTTTTATTAATAGCAATTTATTTTAAATTATTAAGAAGTGATATTTGAAATAAAAGGATTTTTTTCAGCTGCTTTAAATTCCAACAGTATAATATTTGTGTGGTAAAACGATGCGTAAAAATGAGATTAATGTGGGTCACCTCCAACTTACGGACACCTCTCACTTACGGACACATTTTCTAGGACCGTTGATGTCCGTAAGTGAGAGGTTTCACTGAATGTACTATTGATTTAATTATTCTCCAATAAAATAATAATTTACTAATAATTAATACATTAAAATCAATTTAATATATTCTGCCATATACGGCCAATTCCGGCGGAGTCACTGTCTGAACTGTTCCCGTTTGGCACCTGGGACCTCCTGTTGGTGAGCCTGGGAGCCTGGAGCCTTAACGCACTTTGCTGTGCGGAGGACATAGTGTATGTAGCTGGCAGTCAAGCACCACGTCTCGCCTTGGTGACCGCTGAACTGGACTGTGCTTGCATTAGTATCCCATATGATGTTTGCGTGGAATGAATGACTGCAAACATGTGTTGTGCCGTGAGTCATTATGGACACTACATATTCGCTCACATTAATACGACTATTCGTACTTGAAATATAATAATTAACAGAGAAATGAGAGCAAGGAGCTCACTAAAATTATTTTTAATATCCCTGACTACAGCAACGACAACATACATTTGTCCTGGATACATGTATCCTGATAAATTCTCTGTTATGTCCCGATTGTCCAAGACTTTTGGTCCTCAAAGTATCAATGTCCCGGTTTTGTACTACAGGTTTGTACTGGACACCCTATATGAGAGTTATATCTGAGTCAAAAAGTAGGTCTGAAGTTTGATAACTTACTTTTGGCTTCTTGGTGTGTACTTGTTCAGGTAACAAGGACCAAGGCAGGTGGGTTTTGATGAAACGCTGTGTTTTGAATTCATCAACATATTTCACAGAGTCTTGGACAAAATCAGGAAGGGGAAAGTCTGGTTTCTCCTTCAGAAACTCATCATAACAAAATAATGGAGAATGCCTGAAACATATGCCAATGCATGACAATAAGAAACAAGGAATATAATCAGGATAAACGTTTTAGTTCCTAGGTTCTATTAAATTTTTTATACAAGGAAATTTAAAATATGGATTTTGTTAAAATATCAATTCAAAAATATAATCGGAATGAAATCTTAGAGGAAAAGATAACTTTGTTCTGGACACCATAATATCTGCTTGTCAAAATGCAAAATTACCATATTTGATGGCATATAATATGCACTCCCATCTCTGTAGGACAATTTTATGAGGCTGAACATTCTCATATGTGGCCCAGAGGTGGTTTGAATCATAATTTTGGAAAAAAGTGAATTTTTATGCTATCAAATATGGTATCTTAATGCAAAGGGGTTTATTTTTCTGAGTAGGATTGAAGCCTTGTCATGAAGTGGGTAAATATTGGTTCTAAGCAGTTCAATTTAATACTTGGGGAACCAGCATTAATTTTCATCATTTTTACTTATATTTAATTGATAACTCACGTTAACTTCACTAAGCATTCATTTCCATAATTATAAATTTAAAATATATTTAACCTTAGCAAAGGATGCAGGGTCTAATACATTGAATTGCTCACATTATTTTACGAATACTGGTACTTTAAATTTTAATGCACTGAATGTGGTACTCACTCTAGGAATGGAAATCTCTCTGGCAAAATCACAGACTTAGCTTCATCAAAATTTAGCTCATTGGCAATAAGCCAAACCATTTCTTGGCTCCAAGTTGTACCTGCAAGAAGATATCAAGTTAGTTATGTATTAACACAATATATATGCCAAAATTTCAATCTAGGTTGTTTGAGGCAGGAGCAAGGCAATCAACAGCACAGTCTGCCTCATAACAATATTATTTTCATGAGTTTTACACAAAGAATAGTGAACAATTACATTTGCCCATTAAAAGTAGCTTATTACTTAAGTTAGCCTAAAATATGTATGTGCTTTGAGCTTATACAAATTAAACCAGACAACGGCTTGAGTTAGAAGTTTGACAATCGTGATATCTACAGAACAAATTTATAGCACACGAAGCATTAACATATTATATAATTTGGGGGTTTCCATTGTTTTCATTTTTCTCAATCTATTGCTTCAAAAGTTTCAGCATGGTAAGTATGTTGTATCTGAATTAACCATAATTGTTCTTAAAACATACTTTATACATAGAGCCTATCAAATTCTCTGAAATCTAATTGTAATTGCTCTTTTCTGATAACCCAATGAATCTCAATATCATCAACATGATCATACTATCCTTCGAAGTATTTGGCTGAATGGCTACCTAAAATCTAACTACATATTTGCGATGCTCCATTATCTCTTGACCCACTGCAATCCTCACATCCATCCTTCCCTGACATCTAAAAAGGCAACCATGGATGGTTGTCCATGCTTGAGTACAACCATCTTGAGGTTGCATATTTGCAGAAGTAACAAAAACTAACAGAATACCTACAGTTTTTTTTAGCTTTAACTGCTAAGGTTATATCATATCATTTAATTTAAACTTGAATGTGAGTATCACATCCATACCCAAGGCAGGATTTGAACCCATCTTGGGTCGCCAGGCATGTTACTAACACTGTTACCATGGTTGGCAGTGAGCAGCAAGTGAAATATAAAATGTAAAACTGTAAAAAGAAATTTGCCTGGGCAATCCTCCTTCCTTGGTTAATGGCTCAGTTCATATTCAACATATTTGGCTAGTAGGATGTTAATGTTACCTATGGACATTATAATTATTCTCTCTACTCAAACTTAAATCCCTTCTCCCATGCCAATGGAGAAATATTAATGGAGGAACTGCATTTGAGAACATTTTACCCTGACAATTCTTGCTTTGTCATTTTAAAAATTCATACAAAGGATAACTTCATCATTTAATTTGATTTTAAAGAGAGAAGTATACTCTGCTTTCACATAATTATATCCACTCTCATGCAAGTAAATGTTTCATTCTTTTTGTGATTAGAGGTCAAAAGCAGATCCAGGAAAAAATGGATATCCAAGTCACTGGGGCTGATAACCAACATATGTGACACGTGTTTATCTGGCAACCTCAGTTGATGAATGTGACTAATAACTGAATGAAGTGAAACTTTTAAGGAATGCAACAGTAGCTAAAATGGTGTACTTAGATCTCTCCTTTTAAGCTAATTACAATGTCCAATTGGTCAAAAAACTACAATGAAGAACTCAGCAAAATATTTATTTAGGTGCTACAAAAACCATCAAGGGCCATTAAGTGACTTTGAGATTAGCTAATAAATCATAATAAATTGGTAGGTAACTAGAACATATATAGAAGCCCAAATGGTGATTTTTTTATAAAAAGGGCATTTCAGAAGTCGAAAAAAAGAAATCTCATGGAAATTGTTAGAGAAAAGGAAAAAATCATATTAGAGAGAACAGGGGTAATGAGGGTCCATAAAGACAGCTGTTGAGGAGAAAGCAAATCAGAAGAATGGGAAAGTAAGACCTTGAATGAGATTCATGGAGAAAGTTAAAAAGGAATTGAAAGAAAAATAATTGGAGAGTCTCGCTGAATGGAGAACCGAGAGGAAAATGACAATAAATGAATTTAAGGATTCACATCAATCAGCAATTTTATACTAGGAAATTATACCTATGTCTAGCGATTATTACAAGACCGTGCGAATGAATTTTAAAACTAATATTTTTATAAAAACTTTCTATCTATTTTTTATAGGAGTTTTTGATCTATTTTTACACCTACAGACTTTCACAAATTATATTAATAAAAATTGTCACAAAATCTGTAGCCTGTTCTTTCCGGCATAATTATCCTAATTCCTAAACTCTCCTCTTTGAAATATTCGCTTCGCATACTCCGTTATCTCTAACACAGAGATCAATCTGAAGGTTGGCTTTCATAGAAGAGGTCACCATCTTCATCTAACCAGCGTCAAGGGCGTGAGATCGCACATTAAGGGCAACAGCCGATTTCTTTATCCCCTTCGGTTACGCGCAACTGTCAGCGATCCAGAAAATCTCGATATCAAGCTATCCAGAAAACATGTAGATATAAAGCTATGACTACAGGGTCCCTAGGTATGACTATAAGCACAACCTATTATTAAACCTGAATCCTCTTTTCTAAAGACGAAAGCTCAACCTATCTCAGCTACTTTAACACCTCTGACGTCAAAGGGAAGTGAAAAAAAACAGAAAGGGTGCGAGAAGAGGCAATTTGCCAATTTCATAGAGCATAATCAATAATCGTCTCACAAGTTACGTAATCTCTCAGTGGACTTCATCCCATGTGACTTTTACCCGTCAGAAAATGGTGATGGTCACTTGACGAGGGTTAACTGGTTTGCTGAAGGGGACGGCATGTGCACCATATGGTCGGCATAGAAATTCTCCGAGCTACGTGCACTGAAGCAAAATAATCCTTTGAATGGTGCCGACCTGAGTCGTTGCACATGCTTCTAAAAATATCTCACCGACGGCAATGGGGGCGTTTACTCGGAGCCGAAATCGCAATTTTGTACACGAAATCGTTAGATGGAAACGAAAAAAGAATTTTAGTGAAAAAATTAATCTTCTAACCACAACCATTCACTCAAAAATCAAAAATTAAAATGAGCAGAAGGTGACGCCCATCGAAAATGCTGCTGTGATAACATTGACGTCATTTTCCTCCCGTCCTTGACTGCTTTTAGGGGAGGGGAAGGGAGTGGAGGGGGATTCTCGGAAGGTCTGCTCGCACAGATGCTGACGCAATCGCTCCCGTTGGCCGAGTCAGCTGTGCCCCCCCCCCCCAAAGCGATAAGGCAAAGTAGCTTCGCGGGCTCAGTTGTGATTGGACGAAGTCGATATACGTCAGAGGTTGCACCACGCCCACTTTTCCGAAAGGGTTAAAAACATCAGTTTTTCGCCGCTTATGACTCGGGAAATAATTGACGGATCAAAAAACGGAAAAATAGGGGTCTTTTTATTTTACAAACTCTATCAGATTCGGCAATTTAAAAAATATGGTAAACGACCCCATTTTTAGCTGGTGCTTTATTCGACTGAATCAGTCATATTAGTGTTCTCTATAATACTCAGGTAGGCGCACTCAACACTCTTCCGTTCGGGCAAAAGGCTCATCTCCGAAGAGGAGCATCCGCTTCTCCCATTCTTCTCTCGGGACCATTGAATGTGACAGTCGGACGTCGACATTTCCTCGGGGAATGCTGATTCAGCTAATTTTTAAATAGAAAAAAAATGACGCACGCCCCGGAGGATCGTTTCGCCTTTCGCAAAAGCGCCTCCGCGAGATAAAAAAAAATCCGACGACGCTGGGATGAGATGTTTTTTTCCATACGTTTGTTTGCATGTGCGAGCCACGTGCTTCCCTTATCGTTCTTGCCGAGCGCAAGCAGTTGGCGCTATCCAAAGAGACGCGAGGAGTGTGGTAATTCGATCGGGCGTGAAAGCATTCCGCAACCGTCTGTTTATGCGGCTCCGTGGGAAAGGTGAGAAGGGGATCTTCTGTCTATATTTTCGCGAAAGGACAAAGGGTAGGAAGGTGGACGACACGTGTGAAGAAATGTTCATGAAAGGGGATTAATCGAGGTCGTGGACAGCTTGTTTCGCATCTTAGGGAGCTTATTTCTAAGGAGGTGTAAACTTTAAGACGGTATAAGCGGAGACGAAAATCATCACCGTGGGTTATGAAACCGGAGATTAGCCGGGGATCGGGTTGGTGTGGTGGCTAGAGTATGGCCTCCGATCCCGAGGGCCCGGGTTCGATTCCCGGCATTGGCGGACTTTTCAGTGGCAAACCGGTCTCTACTTGAGTGCCTAGTTGAGGACCTTTCAGGTTCAGTACTTCTTCCGTCGGATGGGACGTTAAGCCGAGGTCCCCTTGGCGCCTGTCGTTAAAGAGTAGGCTAATGCCGACGCCGGGTTTCTCTCCTCCCTTCCTTTGTTCCCTGAAAACTCATACCATTACCCAGTTACCCACCTATCCTAAAATGGCGCAAAAGACCTCAGCTGTCGGCCGCCTCCCCTGAATATCCAACCAACCATCCAACCGGAGATTAGTTTGACGCAGCCCTCCACTCGAGTCTCCAATCAGGCAACCTCTTCGTAAACGGATCGCTTAGGACCAAGCGGGATCAAAATTTTCTGCCTCTTTTTCCCCAGTATGTTTACTTATACACGCACGAAACGAGTGGACATGTTTCCGTTGCTACGACCAAGTATTATGTAGGTACTCATATAATTCTTGTATTTTACAGCCTTCACTTCTTCCCTTATTAACCTCACCGAAGCCTCACGTCTCAAGATGTGGCCGATTCTGTTTACCCGTCTTCTTTTCAGAGTTTTCAGCAAATTTCTGTGCATAGCGAGTTAACCCCGGACTAGGTCCATTATTAAACAAATATCCTTATCTATTATCAATGTCGATAAGGTAACATAGCTCGACTTTAAGCTCGGTTCGTGGAGTACTAAGCCTTACTAACCAAGTACTAAGCCCAAAAGGGTGGTGACATTCGCAACGTTCATAGGGAGGACGCTGTCTTACCTTATGCCGCATAGAATTCCCAGAAGGTAGCAACGAAACTTGCTATTGGGTAAGATGGGAGGGTATGAGGGAAGGACCGACTATTTTTGGTTAAAAAAAATCTCTGACGTAGACAACTAAATTCTATTCACGCAAAAAAATTAAGCTCTTTCAATTGTTAGGCCACCTCTAATTGCTTCAGTCCTCCTTAAGCTTCCACCCTGTACCTCCTACAGTCACTTTAGGGGACGTCCATATGATGCGTAACGCAAAAAGGTGGGGGAGGGGTTGGGCCAACCATTTAGCTGAGCCAACCGTTACGAAGCACTATGCACTATCGACAGGAAGGGGTGGTCCAGCCTTCGTAACATCTAGAGAAAGCTACATTTTAAAGTAATTCTTTGTCCAAATAATAACGGTGATAATGAACAATTAATGAGTCACTAACAATATTGATAAATAAATATCTGCATTAATCATTGACAGAAAGAATGTCTTAAAGAATGTTACGGAGCGTAATGGGAGGGAAGAGGATAAAACATTGGAAAATCAGCAATACGTAAGTGAATACCCCTTATTTATTATAAATAAATACCGCGTTCGGTTTCAATCATGAAAGGCGGAGGTTAATGGTCAAAATACGGGCACTATAGAAACTCTAAACTTTCGAAAACGAACTGCAACAATTTAGTGACTATGCTCGTAGGAGATTCAGGCACGGGGTCCAAAAGTAGGCCGATGAGACCCTGGGACCAGAGCCCGGCGTGCACCTCTCCAATCGGCTTCTTCCGCGCGACGACTGCGGGAGACAAATGACGGGAGACTTCGACTCTTTGGGCAGTGGGGGGCGACCCTTCCACCACATTTAAAAGTCACTTTCGCCACGGCGTGGATGTCTTTGCGCAACCCCCGCATTCTTTTTTTTTCTCGCAACGCTGATTATATCCTTTTCCTTTCTCTCCCGTCCTACGCTTACTGCTAGCTTTCGACGCGCGAGAGAATTATTCGCTTCGAAATTTCATTGTTCTGCCCGTGACTCGGGCGTTAACAAAAAAATAAAATAAAAGAGCGCACAATATTACTTCGCGAGAGATTGTGGGCCCCAAGCATCCGTGCCACTCTCCCGACCATAACGCAAAAGTAAAAAGCAATCTCATCTCTTTGCGGTGTAGGTCTTTGACCCTCCACTCGATTTTCTTCTCCGCTGTGTCGCAAGATTTTGGCGATTTTTTCCGCAACTGCGACCTACGCGCTCGAAATGCTGAGTTGTTTACATCCAAGAACGAAACCAACAGTGAATGAAGCTGCACTGAGGAGAGACAAAGTTTTCAGCCGGCCGCCGCAGCTAGGTTGCCAATGACTCGACTTTGCGAAGTCGCATGTTAGAACCCCGCCTCGGACATTGATGTCGCGTTTCTTTTAAGAATTAAGCTTACGAGTAAATTACCTTAGACTTTGATATGAAAACCAAGAGTTAGGAGCAAATTGAACCTAAACCTATAATTGTACTAATAAAATTTCCAGGTACGTATTCCATACGACTAGGAATTGTTATCGAGATACAGTTTGAATTAAATGAAGGTCGCCAACTAAATAATAATATCAGTGATAATGGAAAGAAATAGACGTTGATAAACTTATTTCCAGTCAAATCATAGACAGCAAGACAGTTTTCTTTTACTTTAGTCCACAAATTCATTTATATTATTATGGACGACGCGTAGCTACTTAAAAATTATCTCTAGTGGAATTTGCTTCTCTCTTGGCACGAGTTATAAAATAGAGAAGCAACCTTGATAGGAATCTTATCACAGTGAATAGTAGGTATTTCTTGGTGATTTAGAAAATTATTTCCGGGCTTTGAACTCGTGCATTATGCCGAAAATTCTTCGCACATTTGGCGACACAACCCGGTGAAGTTTTGACTTTCTGAAAACAAATTTTCCTCATTGGCAATATTCACTTCTCAGGGATAACAACAAAGTGACAGATTTTTTTAGTAAACAAGTCAAGAGCACTCAACTAATTTCATTAGCGCCATGAAAAACAATGAACATACAAAAAAGTACTGATAGCTGGCAAAGCGATTAGCTCATATCAATTCTGTTCCGTAAAAAAGATCCAACTCAGCCAGTTGGATCACATCGATTAAAAATTCATCGGTGTCCTTAAGTCATAAAACTCTTCTCTCTGAGGATTTACTTGAGTACAGTAAACACATCTCACGAACTGTTTTGCCATGTTAAAATATTTTATTACGATACCTATAAGACACTATCGATGGCGTTGAGTATTCCTTCAAATTCTCCATTTTTCTTAGCTGCACACAATAATGGTTAAGCCAACTTGTATTGCCGCTTGTATTTTTGGCACCCATAGCTGCTACTTAGAAAATAACACAGGGGTTTAAATGGTGGTGTCCAATGGCCTCTCCACGTTAGAACCTGCGGCTTCATCACAACACTCTATATATGGGGCTACCACCCCGCCGTGATTTTTCGTACGAGGGATAAAATAAGGCATACTCATCAAGACGACCGGTCCTGTTCGAAAGTTGGTGCTAGTATGAAAAATATTGGAGTTCATGTCACCATACGATCTTTTCATCAAGAATTCAAAAATATGATGCGCTTTTAATTCTACCCGACACGTTTATTTTTTCAAAAATTGAGCATTGGTTATCCATATAGAACAATAAGAGGTCGGGTTTAAAGCCCATAAAAATTCAATGTGTCATTCGTAAAAACTATTGCATGTTGAAACTGCTGTAACAATTTTATATCGGCAAATATTTTCTCTACGGTAAGTATATGCAATGACTCTTAAGAAATTGGTAATGAATTAGTCTCAACATCAGCTAACTTCTGACGCCTCCGAGAAATAAAAGCTCTCTAAAAGGATAATTTAATCACTTATGAATATTTATTACCACAACATTTTATTGCATAATGTTTATGCGTATTGATTTTTTCAAGTTTTTATCATACTTGCAAGTATAATTTCGTAATAAATAGTACATATACCATATACATACATGGTACATACAGCATATGGTACATATAGATGTACCATATGCTAGCATAGGTAGCTCCCTAGCATAGCTAGCATAGATAGCTCCCTAGCATATGGTACATATATTACATGTACCATATGCTAGGGAGCCAATTCGCTGGGCATCCTACATAATCATAGATCAAACAGGCTGAAATCTTCATTTTCATCATAGGTGCGATCCACTTTTTACTTCTGTTCCTAGTAGAAAACCGTGACTAACTGCGTTTAATTTGACGCATGATAGTGATATGATCTTCACTCATCAGCACCAGGGCAAGCCGCTGCTGGAAACTGGAACAAGTTCAAGGATAACGTCAATGCTTCGAGATGAGTTCCAATCATGCTACGTTCTCACCTCGGTACCTCACGCTTATAAGAGTGGAGATATTGACATGACCATGGAACTCGATTTTTTGAATTCCCATCGTGGATTAGGGGTTTAAATAATAAAGATATGTTTAGAGAAATAAGGAAAAATATTGCAACAGGCATTTCGAGAAAAAATTGGGTGGAAATAAAACAATTTTTTATCGGTACATTCCTTTCTTTTCTCTTTCCAATTCAAAGGGCTCACCTATTAATTCTTTTAAGTCTTTAGAGCTGAACATAGCGGTACATTTGAAAGATAGCTTCCTCCTGCAGGCATCTGGTATGGCTCAATGCTTAAAGATACATCTGCTCCACCCCATTCGATGGCATTGGCTGCTTAAATGTTCCGGAATTTTTTTCTTTCGACCTTCTGGAATTTTCCTTTCCTCAAACTTACTCTTCAACGCTTTGGAATTCTGCATTTTTTCTTCGTAGGTATTAAATGATTTGCTGGAGAGGGAATCCAGGGTAATGACTTTTATTAGCCTATTTTTATTAAGGACATTCTTTTGCTAGAGGTAATAATAGTTTTTTTTCCAAGAAAAACAATAGTATTTATTGGCGCCTTATTTAACGACCTGAACCCTTTACTGCTTCTACTCTTCAGAACGGCATGTTTTCTACCACCTCTCCACTAAAATATTTAGCTTAAACTTTTTCACCTTTATAATACTCTCCCCACTCCACCATGGCCTTCAGCATTCAATTGCTTCTCACTGCCGCCTTTATCCACCTTTTCTGTTTTACTTTATCAACTTAAAAGATAATATTTGCTAAGTATACTTCGAAAGAAGCTATTTAAATCAATGATACTTTACTTACATATAATCCTTATATTTTCATATGTGCATTTTATTCCTTGTTTTACAGGTTTCACCACCCCTTTTCGTCGACTATAAAGCAAGAGTGTTTGATGAATTCTAATAACCGATTCATAGTCGCTGTAAAATCCCTAAAATATTATGCGCATATTTGAGTAAGTTCTTAGAATACACTCACATTACTTAGGAACGCAGGAATCGGTCAAAGTTTCCCTCTAAACATAAAATCTCCATAATTTTGCTTATTAGGGGTGAATATTTATTTACACACTCACCAAAAATGTCTTTGAACTCTTCTCAACAAATAGAAATTCTTTCCTACTTGCTTTTATTCACACACTCATAGCAACAAAGGAATTTTAATGGATCTTATTGAGATCCAAATGTCAAATTATATCACATAGTCAAACCTACGTTGGATATTTGAACACGCATTACATACCCACTTGAAAAGTAATGTGAACCCCAGACATTTTGGTTGCCGTCTGCGATTTAACCGCCTGTCTCCCGCGGACGGATGTTTAAATGAACTAAAAGAGTAAAATAAATGAATTTGGTAATTCATCCACGACACATTGAATTGAATTAGCTACGCAGCGTTTGTGCTCATTGGTAAAATTTTATATGACCTAGCCTACTGCGATTTACTGATTTATTTATCGGTCAAGGAATCGTCTGAAATTAGTTTTGAAGACAAATTTATATTAAATGATTACACACAAACCTACTCAGCATCATCACGTTATTCACCTATGCATGCTGGATGGAAATACATGTATCAACATATCACATAGGTACCTCACACGTTATCTAACCCTAGCATCAATGTTTTTTACACGGATGAATCACATCCACGGAATAAGTCCTAATCTGCCTTGAATAGTTTAGATTTCCGGTATTTTGCAATTCTCAATAATATTGACCCCATATTGACAAGTTTTCCAAGGCCCTCTTTAATTTAATACAATACTCTTTAATACATATCGAATATATGATTCAGCTCCAGTCTGGTGTCTTCAATGGCCTTTTTATACTGATCCATTGCTTGCAATCCACGTAAATTCGTTACAAACAATGTTCTTATGACTTCCAGTTTTACCACACACGTCCTTCATATAATTTAAAGTAGAATTAAAATCTACCAGAATAAAAATAAATTACACATCTAATAATGTGAAAGTTAATATCAATACCATTCTTCCCGTTAAGATATTTTCTTCTTACCGCACGCTCACCAGGGAGAATAAAAAAAGGTCATCTAACACCAGTATTTCGAAAATGTGTCAGTTCTTTGCGGATGAAATTACTTATTTCCCCATTTCTTATTTCGCAATCGAAGTGGGATTCGTTCAGCTGTGATATATAACACCCGAGTGTCCACGAAAGAGAGAGAGAGAGAGCAATGATGAAGACAGGTCACTGCTTTGCATTGCTTTAGAATGGAATCGTGAGCTTATAGAGCCAAAGCGATTTTAGCTTAAATTTGCTACAGCCCTTTGCACTTTATTTACTCTTGTCTCTCCAATAGCAAAATTCAATCCTTCAAATCATAGTTAACAACCTTCAACAACATGCCCTCCTCTCTAACAATCCCCTTCTCTCTCTGACATCACTATGGCAATCCAAACAAACAAAACAAAATACACTAATTAACAAATTAATATATAAAAAAGAAATACCTAAAAGTGATTGCTGGTTATCTCAAAGACATGTATCAAGCTATTTGCCGCAATGTAGTGTACAATGAACCGGAGAACGGTCACTGAACCCGAGCACTGAAGAACCTACTAAAAACCCTTCCGGGAATTCATTCGCAAGCCAGGGAATTACCGAAACGTTCTCATGCCTTTCGACCCGAGGGCACAAATACACTCAATGCGACCAGAATATTCGCAAGGACGTAGGACCCGACGACGCCTTTGATCCCGTCGGCCTGTCCGGACTATAACTCATTCTCGAAAATCTGGGACGCTCACAAATATTCCGCCTGCACCAAAACTAAGATGCTCGGAAAATAGGAGCGGAAATGCTCACCGTTCTGGGAGGAAATTCGTCCGGAAATTTCAAATTAATTATCCACTTCAAAAGTGGTTGAAGGACGATCGCATCGACTGCGGAAGCTCTGATTGCTGTCCCCGACAAGTTGTGCTGCTGGCGAGGTGACGATCACAGTGAAAAGGGAGACACCCAGAAACTCTACGTAAATGGGAGGAGCACTCCCAGTGATTTCATTTGACAAAGCCCTTAACGCAATTTGACCAACCTATATTTTTTGACAGGTGCTGATATAACGAGAGACTGATTGTCAGTCTAGTCGAAATATCTCACAATGAGATATTTCGACTAGACCGAGATCAAAATAAAAGCAGCGAGTGAGATGTTTTGTAACAAATAAGCCAACATCGTGAACGATAAGCCGACATAGGTAGTCAGGTCAGTAAAGCCCTGGCAAAGCTCTTGGGTTCGAATTTTACCTAGAGCGCCGATGCCGTGTATATTTTACGAATGAAGTCCATGTTTCGGCAAACTCGTGAGACGAAAGAGGCAAACATGTTCCGCACAATTAATTTATATTTGAGTCATAAATATATATATTTACTATAAAGGCAAATTTAAAGTAATATCATAACAAATAATAGTATTGATTTTATCATCATTTAAACAAGAGAAATTAACAGAAAAATGATTTCATTTGTAGCAAGCAGCAGCAGTGGCAGGCTTTAGCAACGACCTTGGATATCCTTAAAGCGTTTATGTGCGTACGGTACACCAAATACGGTAATTTGTTGTTTTTAATGTATGGCTAGATTCCAAGTTAGCTTCGGTGAATGAAACTACGATAGTCTCAATTACTGATGCCAAGATATGCTTTTACTGATGTAACCAAATGTTTATATTTTCATTGTAAATTCTACTTTGGAGTCACAGCTACACAGGTAGATACTCACGCAAAGAGCTGCTCGCGAGCCGAAGTTGAAGACCCTTGGGGTACACGACTAGATAAAATTTAAAACTGTTGGAGCGTCTAAACACCGAATTCTATACAGCTGCCTGTTTATTTAAGCGGAACGTTATCTATGTGCACAAACGGGCGAGTTATTCATACCCAGTGGACGAATATTTAGTCGTTTAGGATCACACATTTCGGTAAATTACCATCCATGATATATTTGACCAATATTTTTACCATTCTATTTTTGAACAGCGGAAATAGAAAATTATAACAATAAAAGTAAGCAATAATACATATCGCTGGTTGAAAACTTCATCATATCTCACACATCGCAATGAATTACTTACTACTGAGGATTATATGCAAGTAATTTTAAATAAAATAAGAGGTTAACTAGTTTAAAAGATTTGAAACCAAGAGCCCTATTGTAGTCGAGTGCAATTCTCACTGCAAATAGTTCGCTTCCAAAAGTATCGTTCTTTTTCTGTACATCCCTTTTGCGCTTTTTGAACCTCAAAAAGTTATGGCATTAATTGCCACAATGGGCGATGCTTAGTGAAAAATACTTATTTTTTAATATGAACTTCGGAAATCTAAACTTTTCCCCAATAAGATTTCAACTCTAGACAATACATATAGTATTACCATTCGCGCGGGCAGAAATCGTTCACAGTGTTTTATACCAAGGATTATTAATTTCCAGTATCACATAACCTCAGAAAGGGGCCCATCGACTTGCTTCAAACACACGCTGCACTCTTGAAGAGGGGATGTATTGCGAAGTTATTAAGTCTCTAGAATACATTTTCGAAGCGCTGCATATCGCATTGTTCAGCGCAGCGAGAGGGAATAAATGTGTCAAGAATAGCCCCTATATCAATGAGGACAGGAGACTCCTCCGCGCACCCAGGAATTTCCTCTCATCGCCACCGTTATGAACAGCATGACATTTATACATTCCATTTAATGTCCGGCGCGAGACCGAAAATGCTGTGAACAATAGCGACTCCAGCTAGCAGTTCTTGTAGGCTATGAAGCAATTCCCACCAGTTTTCATAAAAACTCGACTGAAGATAACCAATTCGATAGTCCTCCGGCGAAGAGCAAGAAAGAAAATGGACTCAATGTGAACGGCTGAGGAGAAGTGTTTTGTTGAATGAGACAGAGAATTGAGCAATGGAGTTTTTTTTGAATTTGCATGTCTTGACGTTATCTCGCAAGTTAAATGCAATGCGAGGGTGATATTATACCGCAGTACTTAATCCATTATCGACGTAGGTAAATACTCAGTTGGCAGTCCTCAGATCAATCAGATAAAGCTAGTAAAGTAAACTACTTTGAACACGAGTTTGAAATTGAAACTATAATTGATTGAAAAGTTAAACTCTTCGTTATTGAAGCTGTAAAAAGAGAAATAATTCTGGTGGGGCACTTAATCCGCATAAAAAAATTAAAATTTGTTTTTGAATGAATAAGGTGCAAAAAATAATGAGAAACAAGCACAGATGATAAAATGCAACAGTTTCACCGCCCAATACTAAAATAGCAATCATGCCTACAATCAATCACAAACATCCGGACGAGCATTTCCAAAAATATGGTCGGGATGTACCCAGGGGGCCTGTAAAATGATTCTTTCGAGGTAATCTAATTTCCAATTATTGACTCGAAAAAGGGACCAAGTGACGCGATTGAGGAAAATGCAATATCAATAGCTGAAAGCTTCAGTACCAGTTGGTTCATTTGCAACTGACGTACAAAATACGGAACTGTTCGTTTGCTTGACCCACTGAAGCACTATCCAAAGTGATCGTTATAAATATGCGCGGATTATCGAACGCTCTCATTCCATAACAAGTTCTCAGAGTAAACCCGCAACTTCCTGGAGTTTACACGGCCGACAAGTTCTCTCATTGATCACACCAAGAGCAAACATAGTCCCTTAAGCTATTTTCACGATCTATCTAACTAATACTCTTCGGAACTAAGTGTCTCCACTCAGTCAAATGTGCCACTGATAGAGTGACTAACATAGGTGGAAACGGTGCTCTCCAGCGAGAGTGGAAGGATTTTTTCAACAAAACTGCAGGAGACGAAGAAATAAAATAAACCAAAAAATAATTTAAAAAATCTTCACCTGTTTTGGGGTAGGACACCACCCACACGTCATCCTCCCTCACTTCCATAGTCCTGATCCTGGACTCGAATGCCTTGTAGTAGGACGGAAGGATGTACCCCTTCTTGCTGTCGCCACCCTTGCCGACCCTGACGTATCCCGAGCGGAAGGGTGACGTGAAGTCCTTCAGCAGCAAGTCGTCCAGCTTGTTGCCACCGGTGATGTCTTCGATGAGGGGTGCCATCTCTCTCTTTGACTGACTGTCTGTCTGTCTGTTTGTCTCTTCTTTGACCAGCTTCCTGAGTCCGTCCGTCGGCGAGCGTGTCTCGGTAGTATCTGCTGCGTCCCTCTTCTCCTCTGTATGCCAGTCGAGACCTCCTCCTCTCGCTGTTGAGACGTGTGATAGGGGGAGAGAGGTGGGGCGGAAGGCAATCTCGGAGGACCCCCTCCCCGTTTAAAGGCTTCGTCAGCGAGTACAAAGGCCACGCGAGGCCAGAGAGGGAGGGAGGGAGGAGACGAGGAAGGGGAGATGAATTGGGAAGGTCGGTGCCGAGGGACGAACGGGACGAGGGTGGGAATGGGAGATGGATGGAAGGAATCGGACGGGAGATGATAATGAGGGGTAAAAAAATAGGAAATGTAGGAAGAGTAATCGTTCCTCTCGCCCTGAATTCTTTCCTAGCCGCGTTGAGAGAGACGTAGATACCGACACCACAATGAACGGACGGAATGGCTGGCGAATGAGTTTCATGCGCCTCCTCCGCCACTCCTTGGGAGTTCCCGCTCGGGTGAAGGGCAGAAATTGGAGAAGGGTGGGGGAGAAAAGGATAGGGAATGGATCGGAGGGGTGGGGCGGTTCACGGAATCCTCGCGCTCCATTCAGCGAAAGGGGAGGAAATAGATCAACATTGTTTATTTGCCCATCAACCGTTGCGACGCAGTGTTTTGATGAAACAAGGAAACACGCTGAATAACTCTATAAAATAATTACTACTTAACAAAATTCCGATTAGTCTTAGTCTTAGATCCAATATTTTATCAGACTTGGATGGTAACGGAATACTGCTTTCCTTGCCTCGCTAATTTTCATTGAAATCGTGCATAATATATGTGATTCGAATAGTAGTAGCCATTCGGGAGAGATGATCAACAACTCAGGTC
The DNA here is from genome assembly GCA_933228895.1 of Platycnemis pennipes. Taxonomy (NCBI): domain Eukaryota; kingdom Metazoa; phylum Arthropoda; class Insecta; order Odonata; family Platycnemididae; genus Platycnemis; species Platycnemis pennipes. Next base: position 43,571,424 of record OW121849.1, read on the forward strand.
ATTTGCGCCTTTTAGGATAGGTGGATGATTGAGCAGAAGTAGGAATTTTTGAGGGGACGTAAGGAGGGTGGAGGGAAACCTGGCGTATGCCTACTCTTAAAGAAAGACACCAAGGGTCTACAGTTTAACATACCATCTGATGAACGGAGAACAGAACTTAAAGTGCTATCCAGACAGCACCCACGTGAGGACCGGTATACCACTAAAACAATATCTTGCCACTGGCGGGATTCAAACCCGGGTCACATGGATGGGAATCCAATTATCTAGCCACCACATAAACTCGATTTCCATTTCATTCTATAAAGCGTGAATTTTAGGAGGTGCTTGGTCATGAAATAACAAATTTAAAGTAACTTAATCATTCCTTGTAGAAAGTTTCTTATGTAGAATAAGTAATATTCCACCTACATTTATTTTAATTGGCGTGAGCACGAGGCTGAAACTAAGGGTAAAAATCTAGTGCTGAAACTAATATTAAGTGTCAAAATGTGTCAAAATGACAAGCGGACTTTTCCGCCCGAAAATGAGTGAATGAATCCTCGATGAAAAGGAAGGATTCATGCGGCAACAATGGCGGTGAAAACATGCATTCATCTTAAGAAAAGAATTCGGAACACGCAACCACGGTAGTATTTTGTTTACGTGTCATTTTATTATCTTTATGGAACGACGAAATTATTTCTGTATTTCCACGTCATTTTGTTATACCATCGTCAATGAATGAACAGCAAGGAGTAAATTAATTTTTTAAAGTAATTTAATCGTCAAGACCAGTCAAGACTCTAACATAGCGCACGGTTGAGCTACGGTAGTCGTAGCTCAATTCGCTGACAGCAAACAGAGGATGACAGGACACATCAACCAATAATTAAAGTCCTATGCATTCAAACCCACTTCAAGTGATTTTCTAATTTTCAAGGAAGAAGTTAGGAGCAGCGCGGCAGCAAAAAAAAACACGGCTTTAGATAGTAGAGATGAGCTCTATTCTCAGCTTAAAACATCTTCGGATAAATCTCATAGGAATAAACTTTTCTCGTCATAAATCCGGAGATTAGTTTGACGCCACTCTCCAATCGATTCTCCTATCGGCTAACATCTTCATATTAACACAATTCTCCCCTTTCTCATCCTTCATTATTTGTTCCATACATCTCATGCGAGACCTTACTTTTCCATTCTTCTCGTTCACCTTTCTCTCGACGATTGTCTTCATCAGGCAATCATGTCTTAAGATGTGTGCATTGTTGTCTTGTCTCCTTTGTAAAGTTTGCATCATACCTCAATTCTCCCATCCTTCCGAAGGCTTCTTCATTTTTTTTAACTCTTTTATACATTGCATCTACATCATTAACACCTCATTTAGAATTCTTCCAGTCCTCGCTTTTCTGCGGCTGTTAACGTCCATACCTCACTGCCATAATGAAGCATTCTTTAGGTGTAAATTCTAATGAAGTGCTAATGTTACTCGGGGGGTTAATATTACTCGCAGGAGTAGGCAGCAGCCCTTATTGATACGAGTGAATTAGATTGCAGAAAAAGAGTAGAGTACATTCGTCGGTACAGTGGCCAATCACCACAGGCATGGTTAAAAATTACTTTAACGGCTGCTTTACTGCGATATGGAAGGCAAGGGTAAACCACCGCATTACTCTCCGAGGAGCTGCAGCTCTTTTCTCTCGAAGGCGTGATGGGAATCTATCGAGCATGACATTTCTCGAGCTGACTTAAAATGTCACACAAAAAATTAATATTTTACAAAGGTCCTCACAAGATTAAAATACGTGCATCTTCGCATCAAGGAGAAAAAAATGAGTTGAATGTTTATAATTTAAGCATCAAATTTAGGCCATGCCTCTGAAACAAAAATAATTGTTTTTGCTCAGCAAGATAACAATATTAATAAACTGGGGAAATTGTTTGAAAAGAAAGTATGATTTCGTTTTATCTTATTTTATAAATATAAAAGTGATGAAATGGACGACAATAGATGAATTTGAATGGTGCAAGTTTATTTAATTTTCCCACGTATACATTAAGTTTTTATTTTAATATCAAAAAAACAATTGAAAGAGGTATGTACACTTTGTAAAGCATAACTTTCTGGTTTTACTACTTCAAAATACAATTAAAAATGCACTTGATATTGGAATACATAAGTTGAAGAGACTTATTGAATGGTAGCGTGAACATTTGGCGAAGTAAATGTTTCATTAGACAGTTTTATTTTTTTCATATTATTATCATGAGTATGAGAAATTAGAGAAGAACACGATAAATAATTCACTAATGCCAATACTACGTATCAATATGGAAATTCCAGATCTATTGAGTGGAGAGTGCAGCTTTCATTCAACCACGTCGAACTGGTGTGTATTCAAAGACGGTGCCAATCGATAACACTGTCAGTTACTAATGGAAAGCGAGAGGGCTGAAATTTGTAGCTGGTAGTTTACGCAAGAAATCACTCACAAGCCGATAAGAAATGCGGTTTGATAAACGTGAAAGCGTTCAAACGATAATCTGCCAATGACTAGGGTAGGGATTAAATTATACTAAATTAGTCATTTCCTTGAACGCTAAATGCTGTAAATTAGATTGACTGAGCATCAACGACCATTTAAATTTAATCCATGAATGTAGTTACACATTATTTTTCCAAAATTTTCCACGTTTAAGCCTAGTGTAGCACCACTTTCCTATTAGAGAATGGGTGTATTCTTTTGGTCACTTATGCCTTCCGTTTTGACTATTCAGATATACTTGTAAAGAAAAAAGTGACATATTCACAGCCGTTTCATTATTTAATCCTTTATCCAGAGACACGAAAGGCATAGCAAAACACTGGTTTAGAAGATTTTACGAAAAAACAGCAAATAATACCAGCAAGCGTTCACAATGAAGAGACTTCATTTAAGATATTCATGGAAACATTCGGAATGAGGATTTTCTGAAGTACTCACAACAGGAGGCGGTCTCAAATTCTTTGTCTATCTCCACATTCGCAAAATCGGAGACTTATCATAGTAGATACATTCGGGCTTTAAGTGGAGGTACACATGGTCACAAAGAGAATACCAAAGACATCAAAGTGCGATAAAGAGTAAGTCCATTGTTTTGAATGAATACAGAATGCGACCCACCGGAAATAACGGTAATTCTAACAATCACCTTCGAATACGGTCGCGGGAATATTAATGGTAGGTCTCCCAGATTCTGTTAGCGGTTGAGCACTTTACAGACTCAATTGTTTGACGACTTGGTTTGGTTAGGAATTGTTTCTAGAGACTGAGGTGATTTCAAGAGAACCACTGTGAAAATACCGTTACACCAGCCCTTCCCTTGTGGAATCATGTTAATTACAAATTGGTGAGCTCTAGTTTTCAAAGTGGGGCATCGTATATATCATCTTTCACCTTAATTGGCCTGAAATCAAACGCCTTAATTATGATCGCAATGGAATGTGTCTTCTATTGAGCCACAGGGCCGAATAGCAGCGTATTCAGATCAAATGGAAACTGTCGTCCAAGAAAGAAATGTAACTACGCGGGAAACACCATGGAAGAAATGCAAACATAAACATTTTGCCAATGGTGAGTTTCAGTATTCGGGGTAAGTATTTATAAGTTCGCTAAATTCAGGCGACAAGTGGGTCATTAGCTATACTTTCAATGCGCATATTTCATGCTGTCCTCCAACAGTCGTGGTTGGGTTCATCACGAAGATTGTTTTTGTTGGTTACGGTTAGAGCTCCCCAAGGACCAAACCCAGCGGCCTATGAAATCCACACATCACTCTTTAAGGTCTGCGGCTTTCTACAAAGAATTCGTAACTAGGAAATCACTAAATTTGGATTTAGCTGGACACCTACATAGACCTCTCCCGATTTCTAACCCGGGACTTTCAGATAGCGGTCCAAATTTTATACCCACTGGGCTATCACGACGGAACAGTCATAAGATCTCTAAAAATATCTTTTATATATTAAATGCATGTTTAATTTGAGGTATACTAAGGATATTCAGCTGAACGATACAAGGTGATGGTTCTACCAACAAACAGGATTCACTCCATCGATTCGTCACGTGGCTAATTACTAATCGATCACAACTTTTCGTAATCACAAACGAATCTGTTTTTTTTTGCTGAAGTCCAGGTATATTGCGAGTTTGTTGAAATAGCCAGCCACAATAATGGCGAATATCGCACGTGTTAGATAAGCTGGTGTCAACTTCCGAGGGGAAGTAGGATGGAAAATCAAATTTTAAATATTCTTTACAAGTCTGCCAACTAAAATTTGCAGATAACTGACGAAGATATCTGAGAAAGTTGTGTTAAAAATTGAAACATTTTTAATGCCAATTTTTCACCGACTAGCAAGAAAATAAAGACTAAAATTGATGTAAGAGACTAGAAGAAATTTTAGTATGGCTTTTGAAGTTATTTTTACCATATTACATTACATTTACTTGATGATGATGTAAGCTAAGGCTATTTACTCTGCGATAACTTGAAAGAAAATTAAATAATCACGTTATATGAAATCCGAGTAAGAAAATACTCTGCTTTGAGACATCAATCATATAAATCTTACTCAACAAGTATCGCTATTTATAAGTAACATTGGGAGACGAATCTATTTGACATTTAATCATAACTAAATTTAATTACGCAACACAAAATTTTTCTTCATTATGTCAGCGCGTCAATGTCCGACTTGGTTCACAATTCCAGCGTGACCCGTGATCTCCTTAGCAGTAACCAGCCCTTCCTCATGTCGACGACCGACAAATAATCTCTATGACCTCTGATTTGAGTTTTGGGATCTCCCCATGGGACTCTAATCTACTGTTGCCACTTAATGAACCGATCGTTCAAAGTCCTCTCAGTCCTCCAATCCCAATATAAAGCAAGATCAGGCGATTCTTGGGTATTCCACGTCTTCGCAATCGCGGAAGCTAGCCATCATCGTTCGCAAATGTGGATTAACGACGGAAATCACTGGAAAAAATCAACGTATGATCTGTATCGTGTGTGAGAATGTTTCAATTTCAGCAGAATAGCTATTTCCACTGTCTTGCGAGTTGGATGTAAAAGAGCTGGCCAGATGTGTCACACGCTGACTTGAAAGACTGTGGCCTGGAATCCCATTAGTAGGAAGAGGAAAGGATCGGCTTGGTGTAGAGGCTATAGAGCAGTGGGTTCGCATCCCGAGAGTCTTGGTTCAGATCACGGCAGAGGTTTCAGTGGTTAACCCCTCCTAGTGATGGAAAAATCGATTTCGATTAAAATCGAAAATCGAGTTTTAATAGTCAAAGATCGAGGAAATCGAGATCGAGCCATGATCTTCGAGTTTCGATCCAAACTCGATTTTTCAAATTCGATCTTGACCATTTCGTTTGATCTTAGCAGCGCGTAGTAGTCAGTAGAGGTCCTCGATGGTTATTCGAGGCTTGAATGACCATCCTCGAGGCCACTGAGGTCACTTCTTGTTAAAAGTAGATGCCAGTACAAGTTAGACAATACCTCAACAGGCCACCCGTCGATAGGAAAGTCAACCCCTATCCTCTGGAAGTCTGGGAGGAGATTAAGGGTGAATACCCCAACACGTACCGTTTCGCGATCAGAATGCCGAGTATGATAACGTCATCCGTCCCATGTGAAAGACTTCTCTAGGGCAGGTAAAATTGGAAAGGCACGCCCTAGATCATCAAGAAAGCATCTCAATCAGTTGATCTTTCTCAAAAATTTTAGTGAAGTGAATGGTTCCAAGCGGTGATCCACATTCAAGTAAATTGTAAATTTTTACGACTAATAATTCAAGAATATTTTCTAAGTACATTTTTAGGGATTTTTATATTATTCAGGTATGTATTATGAGCGTTTTTCAAATGAATAATAAAAATTTTTTTTGTACCAACTGCATTTTTTTCAAAAATGAACCGTAGATTTTTTTGATTAATCGATCTTTTGGTTCAAATTTCGATTTTTGCTGAAAAGTCGACCTTTTCATTTCGATTAAAAATCGATTTATCGAAAAATCTATTTTGACCGACATTTTTCCATCACTAACCCCTCCCTATAGGGATGGGTTCAAGTGCTCTCAACACTGTAGTGAAGTATACTTCACAGCGGTGTTGAGAGACCTCCGGCTCAATAGTCCGTCTGTTCGATGGGACGAGAAAACAGATGCACCTTCCGTTAAGAGCACCCGGTTTCCGACGCCGAGTTTAATCTCCACCTTCCCTCCACTTCCTACAAATTCCTACATACGAAGTGTGATAAAAAAATTAACGAGAATTTTCGTTTTTCGTAAATCATATTTATTTATTGATCAGCATCCATTTTGTCTTCTTCAAAGTAATTCCCCTCAGATATAATACGCTTTTACCAACGTTTTTTCCAATCTTGGAAGCACTTCTGGAACTCACTTTACGGTATAGAGTTCAGCTCCTTCATCCGATTCGGCTTCTATATCATCAGTGTTGGCTAAACGTCGTTCTTTCATGGTTTTCTTCAGCCTCGGGAATAGAATGAAGTCACAGGGGGCCATGTCTGTCGTATACGGTGGCTGAGGCAAAATAACAGTTTGCTTTTTTTACCAAAAAATCACGAACCAGTGAGGTGTGAGCGGGAGCATTATCGTGGTGCAATTTCCATGAGTTGTTTCACCACAATTCTGGGCGTTTTGATCGAACTGCCACGCGCAAATGGCGCATAACTTCCAGTTAGTATTCATTATTGACCGTACGGCCATATGGCAGAAACTATGGATGCACTACGTCATTGAAATCGAAGAAAACAGTGAGAAGTTATTCCCGTTATTTTTCGATCACAACACTCATAACTCGCCTCTCCCAATTATAAACTGGCGCAATAGACCTTAGCTGTCGGTAGCAACCCTAGCAATAACAACTTAGCACTTGGAGCTCTTGAAAACACAATATACCACTTAACATTGGCAAGAATACGATATTTTTCTCACTTGTAATCCAGAATGAAGAGAGATGTTTTAACTCAAATTCACAGGTGGAGGCAGAATGTTATCAGTGGTTCCACTCGTCCATAACGATCTCATCGGATTCACTTCCGCATCTAACACCCTCATCAACGTATTTTAGAACCGTTTGCCATGGAATCCGATGAAAGCGCGGTCCAGGGCCATGGTCAAACGTTTCCTCGACCTCCACGACAAGGACTCCCAGTATGTAGCCCCAAGATTAGACGCGCTTTGTGTTCATTTGCATAATGACCCCATTGATTGGGCCTTTTTACAAGGAAATCAGAATGGAAAGGGAGGTCCTTCGACGGAATCGCGATTGGTTCGGGGATATTGGATGATGTATGGAACACGTGGCGTTTCTGTCTTATTCCTGGAATTACAAGAAGAAAGAGAAATCAACTGGATGCATCGCATGTGTTAGTGGGCTAGTTCAATGGGGTCGTTTACCATATTTTTTTTATTGCCAAATCTGATAGAGTTTGTAAAATAAAAAGACCCGTATTTTTCCGTTTTTTGATCCGACAATTATTTCCCGAGTTATAAGCGGTGAAAAACTGATGTTTTTAACCCTTTCGGAAAAGTGGGCGTGGTGTAACCTCTGACGTATACCGACTTCTTCGAATCAGAACTGAGCCCGCGAAGCTACTTTGCCTTATCGCAATGGGGGGGACACAGCTGACTCGGCCAATGGGAATGATTGTGACAGCATCTGTGCGAGCAGACCTTCAGAGAATCCCCCTCCACTCCCATCCTCTCCCCTGAAAGCAGTCAAGGACGGGAGGAAAATGACGTCAATGTTATCACAGCAGCATTTTCGGTGGGCGTCACCTTTTGCTTATTTTAATTTTTGATTTATGAGTGAATGGTTGTAGTTACAAGATTAATTTTTTCACTAAAATTCTTTTTTCGTTTCTATCTAACGATTTCGTGTACAAAATTGCGATTTCGGTTCCAAGTAAACGCCCCCATTGTAGCGTTCCAAACTTTTTAGCGAAGAGTTATAGAGTTGGGAAGGGTTCACTTTACCAAGAGGAATTAAACAGATTGACAGGAAAAATGGCAATTGGTCTACGCCCAATTACCTGAAATTGTCAATTTTTCTACCATAAATGCAAGATGGGGGTACCAAGAATGAATAATGGCCTCCATCCCCCTTTGGAGGCATGAAATGAGTTCTAGAAATATTTCATGGAAATTATTTATTGGATGCCGTTTGAATGTCAATCCGAGTCGGAATTTCGTCCGTTGGAGATGGGACATAAATCAGAGGTCCCCATGACACCTTGCGATAACAGTAACCTAATACCAACGCAGGGGTTCACTCTATCCAGTATCACGTCAGCCCATAATCAGCTGTTTGGAAACAGACATCTGTTAACCGACTTCTCGCAAACGGAAAGTTTCGTAAACGGACATGAAAACCCTCTGCAAATAAATCCAGACTGTACGCTTGGTACAATATACTTGCGTTTTCCACAGCCATTTTGGCCAGTATAATGAGTACAAGAATAATTTTAGAATGAAAACTATAATGCAATACAGTTTTGTGAGCATGTCGCTAGTTTGAAGCAGTTACCCGAACGTAAAAGGTTATCTTATGCACGGCCTGTAACCTATATCTCAATATCCTCATTTGTATCTGACATCAAGAGGTCAGCTGATTGGAAAATCATCTGGAGAGCCGCGTCAAACCAATCTAAGGGTTGCTTGACCTGAAATTCACAATTACGGGACATCTTGCTAAGGGACATCTAAGCACCCAAGGGACATCATTATTTCTGTAATGGTCTTCTGTACTATTTGTAAATGTAACTGTGTGATTTTTTAACTGAAGGAGTGCATTTATTTCATAACTGTAACATATGTTGAACCTAGAGTCCGAAGGACTAGGTTCTTGAAATAAATACTATTCTTTTCTATTCTTGCATCCTCCGAGAATTTAACCAGCTGATAAATTCCACTTGATGAAGGTTTTCATCAACATTCAGCATCTGATTCTTTCAATAGCTGCCTTTCTCCAATTGAAATTACAACACGATCACCATTTCGAAAAAAATACTATAGCAAATAAGCGTGCAATGGATTCGTTACTGGAAGTGCAGAAGTACAGAAACGTCAAATAAAACAAAAAAATCATAACAGCAATACTAACTAAGAAAAAATCTTAATATATGGAAGAAAGAATGCGAATGCAGAGATTACGCTACAAGGAGAGGTGCAAGAGCAAGAGGAATCCTTCACGTTCCTGAGGAGCTATATAACGTAGGACAGGATACGTTCATCTTACATAAGGCGAAGAATAGCACAAGGAAAGAAAACATTCATGACTAAAAACAACCTCTGAGTTAAGGACATAGAAACTTCAATAAGGAAGCAGTGCGTGAAAACATTCGAGTGGAGTGCTGCACTATATGGCTCGGAGACATGGACCATAAGAAAGTTGGAACAGAAGAGGATAGAGGCGTTTGAAATTTGGTGCTGGAGGTGTATACTGACGATCAAGTTGGAGGATGAGACAAGACATGAGAAAGATTACAGAAGAATAGAAGAGGAGGAAACTATATGGAGTACCTACTATCGGGAAGACAAGTTCCATTTGGAAAGGCCACACTTGTAGGCATAAAGAATTTTTAGGAACATATTAGAAGAGAAATAAACAGGATGACCGGGGGAGAAATACATTCAGGTAAAACGGAACATGAAACATAACAGCTACAAGAGATTAGCATGGGAAAGGGTAGAATGAAGGGTCAACTATTTTTATGATTGCATTACTTATCTATAAAGATGATCCCAGAAAAGATACCAAGGGAAAATACACGTGAATAACTACTATGACTTCAACCCTCTAAATGCATTAAAAGTGAAAGTAACTGAAATAACTTGTCTACTATTTAAGTGAAAATGTTTGTAGGTAAACCTGTATCTGGAAAAAATTTGCTAAAAATATGACTCATATTTTAAAAAATCCATGTACTCCTTACTCAAATCTCCACCTGGGGGGTGTGTTTGAAACCATCGGGATTACCTCGAATAGGTAACCAAGGAGTCACGTGGTGTAAACCCAAATGGTTTGCAAATTGAGTGTGCCTGAATTGCTCGTTTCATTATCATTAATTGTTCTCACTTGAGTTTTTCTCATCTGTCTCGACTATAGAACCCTCAGATGAGATAAAACACAACTTTAAACAATAAATATGTTTGAAAGCAACGGATTCAACACACCCAATTTGTGAACCTTTCGTGTTTATACCACGTGAATCCTTGGTTACCTGTTCGAGATAATCTCGACTGTTTCAAACACTGCCCCCCTTCATTCCCTTCCAACTCCGCCAATCAATTGGTAAGGTTGGGAGAAAATCACTTAGCTTGAAACAGAAAATTGGATTTGCCGGAATGTGTGAACCAGTTGTTTCAACTAACATCTCCATTTGGAGGCAAATGTTTTTGGAAGAAAGTCTCGCAAGCCGGCCAGCCCACAAGACTAATAATTAGGTGATCAAGCTTTCGAAACCCTGCTTCGTTCCGCATACTTTTCTCATGGAAAACAACCCCTTTGAACTTTGAGACAACTCATTAAGAATCAAGTTTCGAGGGAGAAAAAATGAGCAGTACGAGTTCGAAACAAATGCGCGTGCTTTCCCGGCGAACAGATTGAAGAAATTCTTCTTCTCAGACTGTTCATGCTGGCCAGCATGGACCATCTAAGACCTGAACCGGTGGAATAACCGTGAATAATTTCTTCATTATGAGTTCGTTTTCGGACGTGAAGAAGGCAATATAAGATTAACCGAAGGTAAAAAAAGGGTAACTGATTATATTTTAGGGAGGAATGCAGGATGGTTGGAAAAGTTCTTCTGGGACAAATAAAACGAAAGTAGGAATTAGTGAGAAGGAAGGCATGTATTTGAAGAGTAAGGCGGGAAGGGAAACGAGCTCGAAGAGGAGATGAGGAAAAGAAGAGGAAATTTTGCCAGCATAAGGGAAAGTAAAATTATAAAGAGTTTAAGCTCTTAGGTTTCTTTTACTTGCACGTTACAGGAATGACTGCTAATATCTTGGAAGAATAAACAATGGGAGTTCAGGCAGTTCAGGCACGAACTGTCTAACGCCCATCCAATACAAGCAGATCATACATGCTGATATGTTTCGGACCACATGAAACAATGATAACAGCAATTGTGACCAGAACTTGTTCATCAAACTGTACAGAAGCGGAAACCATAAGGTGTCACCTTTAAACCAAAATACTAGTATTGAGTCAACCCGTTTGACTCTGGAACATGTTTTCCCTCTTATATCCCATTGCACTCACGTTAATGATTTAATCTTCATTCCTTATACCTAAATGTGGAGAGACCAAATTAAATACTTAGGAAGAATATTCACATAAGATCTGACGAGAACAGCATTTCTATCCAACACACTTTTAACATATGCTTTCAAATTATGAAATAAAAAGCGGCAAGCGTAAGAATGACGGATGGTGGAGAAATGATTTTTTTTATAAGTTAGACTTATCACCGGATAAGTGTCTAAAATTTGGGAAACGTCTAATAAACCGCAATTCAACAAAAAACAAGCATTCAAGTGGAATACACCCAGTTAGGCAATAAACCCAATGAGAGACAAGCATACAAATGATGAACGCTGGAAAAAATTCGTGGAATGGAGCCTCTACAGAGTCGCACATAGTAACTGCTAGATTTCACTTATTGCAAATACATCAACTCTGTGATTGTCCTTCGGACATTGAGAGATTCATTGGTCTTACACGGCGTCGATAGGTAAGACAATGTTGTCCAAATGAAAGGGATAGAATGAAATTGAGAGCGATTCAAGCATTTATTTTTCCACCTACATGATTTAGAATAGAATCAAAACAAAATAAATATCTCCCTCCATCCAAATATTCTCCTCTTCTCTTTACTGGGGGATCAAATTCTCTGCTAAGAGCCTCTACGGCAGTTTAACATGGCGAAAGAAATTTTTTTATGCAACTTCCACAGGAATATTTTAATACCCGATCAATTTCAACGCATAAGCGTTATTTTCGAGACCTGCCAGCCAGCATCAGAAAACATGGGCTATTTATACACAATACTTTTGTCTAACAATCCCACTAGGTCTTTATAGTTAAAAAGCACCTTTCCAATTGAGGTTAGGAAGTAAAAACTTACTACATAATTCTCTTTCGGAATACATTTGCATATGCCTTGGCAGATATAACCATCGAAGGGTAACTTAAACCACTTGTTCGGTTTTTCACATTGAATGGCTTGAAGGCTTGTCAACTTTTGGACTGTTATTAGGTTAACTTATTCGCGGGACAATTTGCGAATAAGATGAACATTATAATCATTATTTTTGCCTGTGGTTATTATTGTCTGCAATTCTTTACTGAAGTCCGCATCATTAAGAATAATGGTATTCGAGAAGAAACGATGAAGATTTTAAATATTCCGTTGGAAGTTGTACAAAGTTTTTTCTTTTCACCTTGCTAAAATATTTCACAATCCGCAAAGTATCACCTACTACGGCAGTGTTTTGGATATTGAGCTGGTACAATACTCTAGCATACCGTTGCCATTCCTGTGATTGGCGTGTCTTCCTGTTCCCCCATCATATCTCTCGACTTCCTTCGTTATTTCTTACACTGTCGTTACATATACCTTATTTCGTAACTCTTCCATGATATTCATGTTAATATATTCCTTTGCGTCCTTTGTAATTAGCATTTATGTCCGTAATATTTAATTATCACCTGTAAACCCTCTCTATGTATTCATGACATACATTCTCTCCATACACTCAAAGGACTTCTTGGAAAAGAGGGGTTGGCACATAAAAAAGAGTAAAAGTTGTTAATGTATCAAGAAAACCACAAGATTACTGGCACGGGAATTGCACGATGGGTTCCGCTCTGTTCATGAGCCAAAGAGTGCTAATTGAGTACGCAAACACTATCAAGTGGCAAATAATTGAATGTTCTACCTCATACCAACGGTAAGAGGCCGTGGAGATGAGGTGGAGCTCAGCATTCGGTGATGTGGCGAACCCTGCCGAGGATACGGCAGGATAAATTACACATTGGAGAACCGAGGTCTGGACTCGCAAAAAGACTCCTCTCACTAAATAGGGTCATCTACGAACGATAGTGGGACTCCTTACTGGGTACTATCGAGCAATGAGGCATCTACACCTCATGGGAATCGCAGATTCATTCAGATGCAGCTGTTGTGAAGAAGAAGATGAAACCACAACCCACATAAGATGCAAATGTCCTACTGTGATAAGGACTTGATATTTCTTGTAAGTGTTACTGACTAGTATTTTTGTACGTGTGCAAGATAGCAGGAGTAGACTTAATTTTCTTTCGATATAAGATGCATGATGGTTCAACCCCTGCCACACACCTTTGCGGTGGCTTATATGGTATTCTGTGGATGAAACACATTGTACTCGAGATTACTAGGGAGTAGTACTACTAGGAGGGACTACTACTAGTAGGGAGGGGAAGGGAGTTAGAGGTTATTCATGCACGTATTTCTTAATTGGAAAACAGTTTTCAACCAAACAGTTCATCTCCTTTTGAGACCTTGTCTTCGCCTTCATGGAATCTACTGGCTCGGGTACAAAAATTGTAACACATCAAAGTCGTTTTTGCGAAGGGAAGCAATAAGAGTGACCGCTACGTGCAGGAACGGGTCATTGATGTCGTTGCGATGGCCGCCTGTTCCTCGCCAAGGTCGTCGCGGAGGGATACATTGGGTGGGCGACCTCAAACCGTTGATCCACACGTGCGCCCTCCGGCGAGATTCCGATAAGAGATCTCTTCCGTCCTCCTCAGGATCAGAAATACGGCTGAATCCCGCCTGCCAGAGTAGGGCTCGATTGGTCCATCTTCCGCCCTGCAGTGCCAATAAACCGCTCTAAAATATTCCCCAAGATTTTTTTTTTTAATTTTAAATTTCAGTGACTAGCAATTTCAGTTAATCCGCAAGAGCTCCGTACAGATTCGGTAAGATATCCGTGAAGAATGTATAGGGCGTAGTTAAAATTTTAAAGAATTTGCTATGAAAGTTTTTGAATGTATAAATTCTTATGGATGAAGAAGCGAACTTTCAACCAATATTCCCTTCTTCATCCATAAGAACTACATTTAAAAATTTTCATTGCTAATTCGCTACGAAACGTCGCGAAATTACTGAAATTGTGGTAATCCTAATAGTATTAGGTTTCAAGACGCTCGAACAGCTAAGATTACCTACATGTCAACGTGACGCATGTCAAGTGTGTGACTGGATAATTCAGAGATAACCAATAATCACTTTTATTTATTCATTTGCCAAATAGTGAATTTTTATGATTTTTTTAGTTTGTTTGCCAACATGTTTTCATCATTTTTGATGGATTGTTAATAGTGATATAAAAACAAATAAGGGGGTTTGTTAGAAGAGAGGACATCTTGCAAGAAGGTTGAGGTGTACGAAGTGAATTGAATTGTACATACTATTGCATTAGATATTGAATGCAGAAAAATAAAAAGTGCAAAGGGATATAAGGAATTCCATTTTAATCGCTTTGGCATGATAAACGCCTAGCTTAACTTAATTCGCATTGAACTTAATCCTAAGAATAGTACAATATCCAATCCCAAGGCGGGATTTGTACCTTCAGGTTGTACTGTTTCCGACCAGGCAACAGCGTACTAACGTGCAATCATTCGTATTCTCCTTTGGAAATCGACATACGAATAACTTAACTTCAAGCGACAGAAGATATTTTTACTACCACTAATGCACCTAAAGCCTTTGAGGAAGAATGAGACTAATGAGAAAATGCTTAAAAAGGGCAGATGATAAGAAGGTGGTGATAAAATCAAATGACATAAACAGCTAGGGAAACGTTTCTGGGCATATTTAGGGCACAAATTTATCTAATAACGTGAGATACTGGCTCCCAATAGTCTGATGGCGGTTTTTGAATCACATAGTTTACCAATAAAAACAATTCCAAATTGTCGCTGACAACAATGCAGTGAGGATGTTCGATTAGGAAATTTTGATGAATAAATGCACTCTCTTGGTATTGAGTTTTTTTATTCTTATAAATTTTAAGAGGAACTGTGAGACGGGAAATGTACATTTCATATGAGTTGAGTGGGAAATGTTAAAATAGGTTCGGTAAAAAGGTATAGGTAAATACAATTTACTGGTAACTATTGGATGTTAATCAGTTAAGATCCATTGACTTTGAAAATTATAAGACTGCGGCAGTGACATATCCGAACTCAGTGCTTATAAGGTAATTAAGTACCGATTCATCTTTATTCTTTGAAGACTTGTTCCAAGGCAATCCTGAATAAGATAGGGAGAAACATTTTTTCCCGCAGCTTATTTCAAGAGAAAATAATCACGGGGAGGTATAAGTGCATCCTTGATACATGTGTAGGTAAATGACGAATTAGCAAAGCCTTTAAAAAAAAGTTGAAATTAAAGCCTGCAACGAAATCGATGGCATCAAACCGGAGACCAGGAAATCTACTGGGGAGGTTTACCCGCAAGACTGGTTGAAGCGCCTTCGATGGATAAAAATTCGAGTCATAAATAAAGCACACTTTCCTCTCACCAACGCTTTCCCCACCACCATATCTTTTACGGCCATGGAGGGAATCGTCCACTTTCGCGACTGGTCGTCTCACTACCTACGGAGATCTCCTTCCTGGTGGGGCTGGTTGGGGCGCCGACGGGGGCGCCAGGGTCACTGGCGCCCCAGCGGACGACTCGGCAACCCGCTGTGACCGGCCCTGGAGGCAAGGGCGCCCAGAGACCTCGACCGCCACACGCCTAGGAGGACGCCTCCGGTGTCTTTCCAGTGCTCGGAGGGTTGCTGTTAGATGAGGATGCACGACAGCTGGACAGGGTCGGTCTTGCGAAACTCAACTAGGTCTTTTTTGTTCATGATATTTTAGTTTCGGGAGAAGGTAACGTTCGGGTAGACGCAACGTTTCTCGACTTCAGAAAAGTATTTGACAAGAATCTGCATCAGATAATACAAATAGTTACTTAAGAGTAACCATGTAGCTTGGTAACAAAAATTTCCAAAAGTTTTAAATAAATTAATGAATTAATTTTTTATTGTGTCCTATAAATACTGATAATAGCTTGTAAATGCTCTTGACAAATTCTGGAATATACCTAGATGTGTCAGTATTTACTTGTCTGCAAAAAAATTCAACTAGGTGAAAATATACTCAAATAATTACAGAAATTAGGAATCATGAAGTATAAACATAAAGATTAAGATAGTTAGCGAGATTGGTAGAGAGATTGATAGAGAGACAGCAAAGTTTAAAGAATTCACGAATTACAAAGTAGTTATTATTGAGGAGTTAAAAAACGCTGGGAAAAATTTGGTACACTAAGCGACGTCTAATTTGTGGATTGACGAAATCCCGGGAAATGATAAGCACTACACCCCGCCCTGAGGCATAGAAGATTGTTGAGGGCAATTGAGGAAAAGCGAAGGAAGAAGAATGAGGTGAGAGTTTAATGGGTAAAAAGTAAGGAAGAATCAAATGCTTTACTGATTCAAATTCATGGCTGGCGAGCATTTACTACGCAATATACATATGTGGGCTTGGTCAAGAGTTCTTAAGGTTCGACTTAACGACGGAATTGGGCAGCAATATATTTGAGAATGAATTTGACACTATAACATTAAATACGCCTGGTTTTCGACAGATTTCATCCTTCATAATTTATTAGCATTAACCTTGTTACTCATTTGGTAATGGAAAGAGTCAAATTTCTTTACTACGCCGCAAATAAGGTATTTCAGCTATCCTGGCATTATCTTGGCTATTCCTGCCATCCTGGCAGGTGAATTTACACACAAAGCCCAACATACATGGAACAAACCCATAATTAGGGAAACATGCGAATATGAAGTGTCGCAGATACAATGTTGACCGGAGAGAAAACTGTTTAATTCTATCACTTGCGAAGTTTCACAAGAAAATAACAGCTTTCTGCCTACTTCTCCAGCTTGGAAAGATTTTGGTAGTGAAGGGAACCCCTGTCAAGTTTCAGTGTGACACTAGCAAGATGAATATGACCGAGTCAAAAGGAGAATACAACTCACAAGCAAAACAGGTTTTTTGCGATAGGTCCCTCGCCGACTGTTGATCTCGCCCGTGAATAAGAACTGGCTCACGTTATCTCCTCCTCTCACTGAGTGTAAGCCGTAACTCACGTTCTCTGTTTCGAGAAACAAATATAATTTTTAAATTTGCTTTCTAGACCACGATAAGTTCCGACCGGCAAATCTCAAGGAGCTGAAGATAGGAACTTTTAGGTTAAAGTTATAAGCTGACTATTCCACATGCTTGCCAAAAAAAATTACAAGAGAGTTCTTCCAAGAACTAAGAAATGGCTTGACTGAATAAGAAGATGCAACCTATATAAATTTTCACAGACTTTATTTTGCTGATATAACGAGATTCTACGCTAAGGCGTTATTCTCAAATACAAAAGTTAATAACAAAGTCACACAACCCAATCCCTCTCCCCCCCACCCTCGCCACTCCCTTCATCCTCGGCCCAAGTGTATATATAGGTATGTATATATCCGAATGTCCGTCGATAAACTTTTGTGCTTGAGATTGACGACTTAGCGTCTAAACGCGTTGTACCAGCAAAATAAAGTCTGTGAAAATTTACGTAGGTTCCATATTCTCATTCAGCATGAATTTACACCAAGCTAAAGCCTAATGCATCGATTCCCTATTTGTTTCATAATTTTGAATTTTCAATGAAATGCATAATCATCAATAGTGCATGAGAACAGTGGAGGTTCTGTGAATACAGGTATAGGGAAATAAAGCATTCTGATTTCTCTGTGTGAAAGATATGATAGACGATTTACCAAAAGAGACGGAGATTTGCATTTGGAATCAGTCATTGACATGGTATTTTCAAAAAAATCTGAAGTTCCATGATTACATGGTGTTAGTACTGCTATTTAAATGTTTTGGCCCGTTTCTCCAGAAATTAATATTTACGGGTTATGTAACCATCTGGGGAGACAACCAACAACTGAGGTCACTTGCGCTATTAAGGATGAGAGTAAATTATTCATTACCAACAGGAGTATTTGGAAACAGGTAGGAATATTCGACATTCGTTTACTATTCGTAAGGTTGGTGTTCTGTGTTTGCGATCACTTTTATTCCCATTAGAGTGGCAAAACTTCCATTTTTGTTGTACATATCGTGATATTCTTTGTTGCTTCCATATTATAATATTCTTTGTTGCTTCCGTATTGTGATATTCGTCGGTCGCGTTGGAAGTGTTCTATTTCTCAAAAGATCAGTTGGACACACAGACAAACATTAAATTTCAATGAAATTAGGATGACATTGTTGAACCAAAAAGGAAATATTAGCAACAAGCATAAACATGATTTTCGGAGGATAAATGATGGGTTTCATGAGCCGATGAAAGAGTGCAAGTAACCAATCGTATAATTTCATTTTATTAATGCTAAGCTTAACGGTAGCAAATCATTGTAAACCAGTTACTGTGGCAGTATTTTCAAAATACTATCGTTATCGGATACCGTAAATCAGCTTTTCGACAGAAAACGGTATCTGCGCATGTTATTGGCGCACAAATTACATGAAAATCTTTGATCGTGTACGACTGTCAACCAACTTCTTGTACAATTTCTTGGTCAAATCTCACAATTATGGTACAAGATCTTCTACAAGAAATTGTACCGCGTAAAACGGCCTTAACAATGTAAATTCTTCTCTATCACGGCCGGGAATTGGACCAAGGCCCTCTGGATGGCAAGCCAGTGCTCTAGCCAGAATAGCGACTTTTTCTAAGTTCCAGCTTGAAGTTTTAAAGAATAATACGCCCTAGTTTCCATACAGGGAGGGATTACTCTACCAATTCGAATAATATATTTATATTACATATCGTCTCATGAGGTCAGTAGGACAGATGTGTAGGCTAGCAGGCAAGTCTATTACACAAATACGATTACTATGTCCTACCGAGATGCATTTGCAGTATCCCTAAAATTCCACACATTCATAGTCATCAGTAAATCTTAAGGCGCGAGGGTTCATCAACGTCGTCCAGTGTCTGCCAAGTCTTGAGAATTTCAGAACGGTCACCACTAGACAAACTTGAAGGCGCTGTTATTATTCTTGTGTTCCCAATTTTTATTTTTCAATAAAGTAGAAAATTGCTGAAGTAAAGAAACTTTCTCCAAGGAAGAAAAAAATCTAATGCGTGACACTCATTTTAATGCACAGAAACCATAGTGAATGTTTTTCCCTAATTTTTTTACCGCTCAACCCTTCCCAATATCAATAACCTGGCCTTACTTAATCTCCATTAGCAGTTAATTTGACTGGGACATATTTTTGGTACATACATCCGCGCAGTATCTTTACGGGTAAAATTAACTCTTAGCGGTCCAATGACAGGCTCTGTGCTGATGTGAGCAAGATGAATCGTCTCAAACTGTTGTGCAACAGCCATATTCGCCATAATAGCCGTCAAAAAATTCATCATCTCGGCTAAAATGACCAAAGTCATTATTAAAAATTATATATAAATACAAATAATGAAGAATGTGAAAAAATTGGTGCTATTCTGACCAGGAAGAGAAGTCCGCGTAATTAAAGACCCGAATTTGAGATCTAGATCTAATATAGTAGAAAGCACTTTCTCTCTTACGCCATACAGAATGCTTATTATAATTTCATTAGGCAATCGAATCGAGGCAATTACGTTGATCAGAAACCTTGAAAGGAATCACGGTCATGCGTGATGCAATGAAATTTTAAAATACACTGTTCTTGTTCCCATCATATGTTCATGCTCCTCAATTTACTGACAAGCAATAAATAAATCGTTTCCATGGAAGTTGTTTCCTTAACCAGTTTACGATAAAGAAGATACAACCTATCTAATTGAGTGGTTTTGGAATTTAAATTTAGCATTTGAAAGCACTAAGATTCAAGCGTTTGTTGCAAAACATCTGAATGATACTCTTTTTGAAGTTCCTGCGTAACTTAAGAAATCACAGGACAATTTCAGAACGTCAATGATATTCCCGAAACTCACAGTAATGACACAGGTGCTGTGATGCACTTTCTATTGGGTGCTTTTCACCCAATTTCACGGCGATAGCCGATTAGCGAACGCAGGAGCAGTCGATCGCCAGGATGAAAATGAAATGAAACACAGCTGGCACCAGCTTTTCGCACTTGCGCAATCAGTTTAGTGAATTGGAAGGTAAATTAGAAAGTAGCAACGAAGGGAAACGTCCGGTAAAGTTTGAATCAGCCAACGCTTAAACGCAGTAGGTCGCATTTCCTTTTTAAAAAATGGGAAATAGCACGTAGATACCTATGGTATACTATACAATATACAAGCATAATACGTGGTCAAAACCGTGAAAATCATTACAGACATTCGATTGCATCAAGTATTTACAAACATTACTTCGCTCTATTTTCCAACAGATTTTCTCATGATAAAACGGTTTTTTTGATCACATGTTTCATCATTTGTTTCGTTTTTCAGCTTTTGATTGGAACGTAGAACCTAAAAATGTACAATATTTACTACGTGTTTTTTTCAATTGTTGGATAACGATTATTATTGCTAGTTTTAAGGCGCGTTTACACGTAGCAGTTGACTGCTATGACAGTCAACTGCTAACAACTATTAAGCCCCACTCGCATGTGTAAATAGCAACTGCGATGCGAGTTCAGGTCGACACTGGACACATGTCGAACACTATCGATCCTAGTTCGAGCTATTAGCAAAGTTGAAGCCCGTCTACTTTCCAGCGGAAATGTATCCAACACAATCGCAACGATCGCCAACGTAAAGCAATACACGACGGAATTTGGATATTATAACAAGGATATCCCTTCCCAAAAGGGGAGATTCTATTCTTTAAAGAATGGAAAGAAAAAATTATCGGCGATGGAATTTATTGCTTGATGAATTTAATGAAAATTTAGGCGAAATTCACTATTAAAATAAAACGCTTTTTATTTGTTGTGGCAACGCCTAAATAGGGGCTTAAAGCTGCATAGAAGTTAACGCAGGCGCATCATAGCAGTAGTGATATAGATACATCGCGCATCTCGCGACTGTTATGGCAGTCAACTGCTACGTGTAAACGCTGCTGTAGAAAATGAATATGCCTCTTCGATGCGAAGACATGCTCTAACGATTATGGATAATTTTAAGTTATTTATTTCTATCTCAATTGGTACTCTCTGCGATTACAATATTGTCAGAAAATAAGTGTACATCAAGCAAGAATTATTTTACACTAATAGAAAAATAAATTGATGCCGATTTCGAACTGGACTGAACGGGCAAATTTCTATATACTCTTTCGGAAGAACCACTTTTAGACGCGTTCAAAGTTTTGGTGAAAAAGTAAGAGCAAATGGCCACGGTATTCCAAAACAGCGACCCACCTTTGTGGCAACGCTAATTGCAGTTACTTTTAATCATAAGAAAAACCTGAAATTTCGATGGCTATGTAAACAAAACTGCAAACTTTTAGGCAAAAGACTATACACATATCCATTAATACGACTATTATTAGACTATAGTGAAAAAGGTAGAGGTGACGATGGCAGCTTTAGGGAAAGGGTTTTGACGCGCTTATGAAAACACGTCATTCTTTCGAGCCAATGGCAGCATTTTCTGGCATTTACTCGTAAACTGAGGCTTAATCGTCTTTCTTGCAATTTATTCTATATGCTTACCAATTGCCCTTTAATGGATGGAGATACGTAATAAATATTATGTCATAAGAAGAACATGCTGCGAAGAGTTTTTTTTACTAGAATTTTACGTTTCTTTCAAGTTGCTGACCTTCGATCAGCTATTTAAACTCCGTCATGGATTCAGCAATCTTTTACCACGACTTCTCTTAGAATTACATATTTCTATCCGATCGAGAGACGTCTCATCTCCTCTAACAGAAAATTCACCGAAACCTTGAACAGTAAACCTTGCTTTTCTTTCCATCGCAAACATCCGGACGAGAGACACTTCCCAGCATTTGAAATTTCCTAGCATAACATCTTTTTTTATTTATCGGCCAGATATGTGGGTCACGGCTAGTCGATACTAAGATCTAGGCGCGAGGCTTAAGGAAGCATTGACTAATGAAAACAGATGAAATAGTCAATGCCATAGACTTTATAGATGCAGCGTGAGAGTGACATGTGATGATAGTCTCCTTGGAGGTGTTAAAGGGTTATTGCTACACAGGAGTTTTGCTGTTGATGATTACCGGAATACGCACTTTCAATTTCGTAGGAGTTTCCCGTGGGAAAATTACGTGCTATTTGGCTCGTTATTCTTTTTAGTTCATTTATTCAGTTGAAATTACATAATAACATTTAAGTAAAGCGGAAGAAAAGAACGTCTGATGAAAACTTAAAAAAAAGGGACAACCTCACCCGACATATATTGAAACACGGTTAGAGAGAGGAACTAATTGGAAGAACGGCAAAGGAAAAACTCCTATAAGGTATACGGAGCAAGAATGGAGGATGTAAAAAAGAAGAATTATAAAAGCACGAAGAGATTAGCTGAGAGGAAAACAGACTGGAGAGTGGCGTCAAACCAATCTCAGGTATATTGATTCATGACAATAATTTCGTGACAATTAAGTGCTTTCTAGTGCAGCATTCAACAGTTGTATTTCAATCTTAAGATTGGTAAACTTCAGCCCTGATTTGCTTGCCTATATCTCGTGATATTTGACCCCGAGTAATCCCTCTAGGGGGAGAGGTGACAAGATAGATTTGGGTACTTTACCATCGACTTTAGCACCCTTTTTAACTTATGATTTGACACGTTTGTTTCCCCGGTTCGCTTTTTATCACCCCTGCGAATTTGATTGCACCCTTTCAGATGTCACGGTTGTTTTTTCGAAAACTAAAAGGCTTATATCGTGTTCCTCATGCCCGAAGACTCATTATTAAATTTTTTAACAACAATTTAGACTTTTTTGTACCACAATTGTTTTGTAAAATCCATTACGAAAAATTTGTATTTTTGTTTTGACCTCCTTCCTCGGGTCAAAAGTTGAAATTTTTAAAACATTTTTAGCACTCAACGATACATACGATCTTTTTCTACCTTTGTACTAAATTTAATTCAGTTGGCACTTACGAAAGTGTCTAACGGAGAGTACCTAATCCATCCAAATATTCTCTTTCGTACTGTTCTCAACCACAAAGAAAGTTCTATTACGTCGAGCGAAGTTCAAAAGGCCTGGTGTTATAAATACTAGTCTCAGCATATATGATACGATAAATAATAGTTATTAAATAAAGTTTAAACATTATTAAATAAATATTACCTTATTTTTAACACTATGCTAAAACACCATATCATGCAGCAGTTTATGACTACAGGAAGAATTATCCAACCCAAGCCTATCCAAGGATTAGAGGAAAAGTAATTCTGCGACATTGAAACTATAATAAGATCGAGCTTCAATAATGTTGTTCGAAGCCTGTGCTTTTTCATATCCTTTATTAATTTCTGAAGTTGTCAAAAATATTTTTATCATCCAGCTTAAAATGGCAGGTTACATCATAAAGATAAAATGAGAGGGATTGATAGTGAGGCAGTGATGTTTTATATGTCATTTTTTGAAAAGATTGTGGTAACTTACAGGCTTCCATGTAGCTGTAGATGTTAACTTTACTGGCATCAGCGCTTCTTTTAAAACAATTTCCCTTAAAGTAGTTAAAATAATTACAGAGTTACCCTTGACTCCCCATGGTATCTTTTACGACGGTTCACTCCGGAAAAACCACCATCCTCCTTCGACAAGTCATTGACTAGGAAGAGAATGCTGTATATTGAGAGGCGGATGGAGGGGAGAAAAGGAGAGATGGATAAATAAAGAGGGTAGGAGGGGATTATATGAATTTAAAGGGAGAAGAAGAGTTTCCGCTAGTGTGCCTCCTCCGCCACTTCGTGATAATGACGAGGAAGTGATAGTATTTGATAGTATTGGGAGAACTTTGACCCTTTGTATCATCCCAATAGGCTCTTCCGTTGAACTAGAAACTAGCGGTTGACTTGACCCGTCAATCCAGGGGAAGTTCCAGGAACACATCCGACGCTATCACGAGAATAACGGCATTTTAATCAGTAGCCGACCAGAACACAAAGCTCACTCTTGTTTTCGGGGATTTTAAGATTACTATGTGTTCTTTGACTTGTGACTTCTCACGCTCTTGCCTCAGAACTTATTAATAGTTTGTTTTTTTTATTTGATTTTGAAGTCTTAGCAAGTGGGGAAAATCACGCTAGCCTTGCTGGTGGCCGTAATATTTTCATTTCAATCTTACCAGTTCTCGAGTAACTGTTTAATTCTATACAGCGTGCAAAAAAAAGGAAGAGCCCGGTGCGAATGTCAGCCAAAATAGATCGTAGGTTAGTAGCGCACTACCATGGCGAACGAAATCTCTCAGGTTCGAATCCTGCCTAGGGTATGGGAGCCGTATTTGACTTAAAATGAGGTTTTGGCATCATTTAAGCAAGAAGAGTACCTGCTTCTATTACAACGACGATATGAGAGCATATAAAGTAAGCTTTTACTGAGTTGGATGATAAACTGTACAGTTTCAGGCGTGACTTGGTGGAACTGTATATTTACGTAAAAATAAAATAAAATACGTTGTATATTCTACAAAATTCCACAAAGAAGTTGGGTGATGATAAGAATTGACACAATAGTTACTATATAAATAAGTGGTACGTAGATTGAGCCCTCTAATGAGGTACACAGAACCAGTGACGAAGGATGAGAAAAAGAAGAAATATGTAAACATGAAGAGATCAGCTGATAGGATAGTTCAGTGGAGAGCTGCGTCAAACCAATCTCAGGATTGCTGAATAATGATGATGATGAGGTACATTGAAGGATTTTATTTAGCATGGAGAGGCCAAGAAAGGAGAAGTGACGTGACGTAATATGGAAATGATTGAACCTATGGATTTATTATGCTACAATTTACAATGAATTTCTACTAATTTATTTCTATATCTCTCTCTCTCCAGGGTGAATCTGTCTCGGAGGAGGTCTAACAAACTGTTGTCAGCTAAAAATTCCTCTCCAAATGTCACTATCTTGCGGTACTTCCTCCATCTTTTGATAGCTTCTTCTAACTTTTAGCTGCGTAATCATCCCAAATTTTCTTCTCCCACATTCCTCCTTTCCCCTTTATCCTTCCCTCCATGATCCTGTTCAACAAACAGTCATGTTTCATGATGCACCCCTTCTATTTACCCGTTCTCTTCCCTATCATGATCATCATTTTCCTTTTTAGTTAGTTAGTATTCATAACTGCCAAACGTAGGATTGGTTGTTCGTATTGGGGAAGATACAGCGAAGGCATTTGCGATAAAAGAGGATCCACGGAGACTCAAAAAGAAATATAAGACACCAAAGAACTATAGACTAGAGGACACGAGGGATTTGTTGGAGCTTAATATGACTGGCATCATTGAGGGACGATAAAAAGGTGTAATGCAGAAAACTCATCACGAAAGAAATTTTTTCACAACGATTGACTAAATTTTTGTGACATTGAATTCAGACTGCGAGCAACACCAAGACCCGAAAGTATTTTACTTTTTTTATGACTAAAACGTGATTTCAGATATTAGCAACGATAAGAAGAACTTTAAAGACAGGAAGAGGATTTTAGGAGACTCTGGTAAACATGAAAAGGATGGATATAACATTTAAGTTCAATAAAAAGAAAAACTAGTTAGTGATATGCAGTAGGAGGAAGACCAACGTTAAAATGGAAAAACAAAGGAGTTGCTATGAGAAAAAAAGAGTACTGCTTAGTGGGAGGCCGAGTATCTACCGATGGGAAAAGTGGGGGAGAAAAATGAAGTCCAATGAAAATGTTTCAGATGACGGGACAACTTAAATCAGCCATCACTTGAGATATTATGACCTGATGAAGATAAACGTCGAGAGAAAGGTGAATGGGAAGAATAGAAAAGGAAAACCTCGCATGAGATACTTGGAACAAGTTGTGAAAGATGTGAAGAGAATAAATACGAAGAATAAATATGAAGAAGTTAGCCGATAGGAGAATCTAGTGGGGAGCTACGCGAAACCAATCCTCACTCTCTCACTCAGTGATTCAACCCGAATGTTGGTCTTTGATAGGTGAGAGCAGAGTTCACCCCTTACTAAGCCAATGGCGTGTGAAATTCACACATTCAGGGTAGGGGGGCCAGTTCCTTTCCCTGGGCCACCTGCGATTTCCTACGACGTATTGACACTCAGAAATCGAATCACGAAGATTTTTAGATGGGGGTGTCCAGAAAGGCTCTTGCCCGGGAAACCAATCCTAGGATAGTTGAATTTTAATGATGATGATGAAAAACATCAAATTCAGCCTCCATCAACAAGAGGAATACGTGAATTAACGTAATTAAAGATGGATTCACCTATACCACGTGCCCGTTAATAAATGGCCGAGCAAGATGTGAGAAAAATTTAAAATTAGTTTTTGCTTTGCTACGGATTTAATCACTCTTCTCAAAATTACCTTCAACTCATTTTATTGAAGGCAGAAAAAGTACAGGAATGTTTGTTGAGCTCTTACGAATCAGGTAAGTATTTCACTTTACATTCATTCTGGATTGTTTTAGCTAGCGTAAGATGACATAATAACCAGCGGTATCAGTCATGATATAAGTTTATTAAATCAATTACTACCGTAATATTGGTTACTTAAGATAGAAAAATCAAACAAGTAAGCAAGCGTGTGGCCAAATTGCCATTCGTCAAAAGCACAGAGAACTTCATCCTTGTTTCAGCCCACGCATTTGACAGCCACATTCACATTGTCAACCATTAAAATTGTATTACTGTATATTGATACATTACTGAACATTACATCGAGAGAGACATCAAGGATATCAAAGAGAATTCGGGGATCGGGTGGTGTAGTGGCTAGAGTACTGGCCTCCCATTCCGAGGGCCCGGGTTCGATTCCCGGCAGCGGCGGATTTTTCATTGCCTACGTGAGTGTCTAGCGCCTAATGGAGGGAATTTCAAGTTCAGTACTCCGTCCGTCGGATGGGACGTTAAGCCGTTGGCGCCCTTGGCGCCTTTCGTTAAGATTAGGCTAATGCCGACCCCGGGTTTCTGTCCACCCTCCTTCCGTGCCCTGAAAACCCCTACCATTGCCCAATTACCCACCTATCCTAAATGGCACAAATGGTCGGTCGCCTCCCCAGAATAACGAACCAATCAAAGAGAAGTCTTCTGGAGTGCAGATATTCACGGAGAAAAAAATAGCATGCTGCGATTCGCTGATGACATAGCCCTCATATCAGAGACATAAGGATTTGAATAAGATTCTAATAATCATGGAAAGGACAATGGCCAGATATCACCTGGAGATCAATAAGAAGAAAACTAAGATATTTGGTGTGCAGCAAGAGAGAAGAGGCCAAAACCAACGTTAAACTAGGAAAACAAAAAATGGAAGAGTTCTGTTACCTGGGAAGCCGAGTAACCAACGAGGGACGAAGCAAGAAAGAAATACTCAGTTCAGGCAAAGAGAGCAGTCTACCAAAAGAAGAATCTACTTACAGCTGGGAATACAAGCTTAGAAGTAAACAATTCATCAGAACGTACATCTGGAGCATGTTTCTTTACGGCAGTGAGGTACAGACGATCACAACATCGGAGAAGAAAAGGGTGGAAGTATTCGAAATATGGTGCTACCGAAGAATGATGAAGATAAAATGGATCGACCGGGTGACAAACGAAGAAGTCTTTAGAAGAATGGGAGAAAGGAGAAATCTGCTGAAAATTCTAAAAAGAAGACGGGACAACTTAGTCGGATATATATGTAGACACGATGGCCTGATGAAGACGATCGTCGAGGAAAAAGTGAACGGGAAGAATGGAAAAGGTAGGCCTCGTAGGAGTTACTTGGAACAGGTCGTGAATGACGCGAAAGAGAGGAACTACGTTAATATGAAGAGGTTGGCCGATAGAAGAATCGAGTGGAGAGCTGCGTCAAACAAATCCTAGGATTGTTGACCGATGAAGATGATGGACTAAAGTATATTGAAACTGCCGCAGACACGGAAAAAAAGTTGAAATAATGCCAAAGCCTGCGAAAGAAAAAACTAAATGCAATACGTAAATTGCCCCAATCAATTGAGTTTTCTTCGGCTAACCACCAGATTAATTTTCTTAGCCTGGGTAGAAAACTACTTAGCCTAGTGGTTAGCCCGAGAATACTTTATAAATTGCAAACGCCGGGAAAATCCATCCAAATATATCATTCACCAGTCTGTATTCCGGCAGGCAAAATTATATACGGCTTTTGGCAGTGGAGACGAAATAACAGTGGTATTTTAAGCAATTTAGATACAACCAAATAAAAAGAAAACTTTCCTCACGAGGGATTGCCATTGAAAATTTTTATTCGCAACACGAGAGCGAGAAATAAAGCCTCTAATAGCCGCCGCAACCTCTATAATCTATTTTTTTATCAACACGGTTCGTGTCGGCATCAGAAGCTACTACTTATTCCTTCATCATCGACCCAATCAGTGTTAACAAATGTTGAACTTTGGACGCTGGCGTCTACGCCGTTGAATCTCCGCCGGGAAATACTTATAATTTCGTCCAAGTCTCTCTTCATTCGGTCGAATTACCATCATCTGAAGTATTTTCCGCGTGATGGACGCGACTAAAGGAGGAAGAAATGACGTTCCAAGAAAAGAGAAACCCGAGGTGAACGTGGGAAATTTCAACGGCCGTAACGTAAGGAGTTCGGCAGGGGTCGACCTTGTCCGCATCAGATACGATTTTTCTGCCTTAACTGGTCCATGGTAACGACAGCGAGAAGCTGGAGGAGGAAAACTCCGCTGTACCGCCGGCCCTGGATGACTCTCTCCTATTGGTGGAGGGGCAGGAGGGTACGCGGAAATCCTCAGCAGCCGCCAAGGCCGAAATTCACGGCCATCACTCTCCATTCAACGCTTTCCTCATACTTCGTGACGAGGTTCAATAATCCTCACGAGGAAAACAAGAAGATTGTTATGGAAACGGTGTTTAGACTCCAAAGGGGTTACCTCAAGAATGTGGGGGTGGAATTTTTTTATTTCTTTCCCTATTTTAGTTCGAAGGGATGACTTCAGCCCATACAAGTGTTACTCAGATATACGTCTCATAACCTCCCACTACCAGAGGGAGTATTTGCTTCGTCTCCTTTAGAACGGAAGCAAATTCTCTTCGAAACCTCTTTAAAGCGGAAGGACAACAGATGAAATCTCATTAGGTTTCACTCTGAATTGAGGGAAACTTCACTGACTGAGATTTAATTGACAACATTTTTTATTGTTTACTGTTCGAGCCCATGCATACTATCTTGAATTCAAAACATGAATAATGAAAAACAGACCTTATTAAATTAACTGATATATACGTTGTATAAACTAAAAATTTGTTATCATTCATACCTATCATCACGTGTCACGTGATGATAGGTATGAATGATGTAGGTCACCTGCAAAGTCCAATCCTTGGGGTAGTAGCATGTGCTTCTCAGTTCCACCCAAGTACTCTAGTAAATAAGGAGTCGAATGTTTTAGCATGCATGTATGGTAGTAAGTGTAAACTTATTCGTTCTTATTTATAATGCATGCTAGTTAGACGGAATGAATATAATACATATTGAAATAAAGATAAAAAATCATCACAAAAATATTTACTGATAATGAGACTAGGGGAACGATAGACGCAGCCAATCCCCATTGATATCTGGGCACTAGATAATTTGATTTTCCTTGGGTGTTTTGGAATGCATGGATTTTCACTCGGTTAATACACTTAATAGTCTTCTTACACGAGAAAAAAATGATTAACTACATTTTACAGAGCATTGATTTCGGCATATAAAATCAATGTTAGGATACAAAAATACTAATTAAGTCCATCTCCGAATTCTACTAGAAAATTACCTTAACTGAAATGGGTATTGCAAAGCGTGATGTTTTATATATTTACATTAATACGATAAGAAAATGCGTTGTTCAGACCGAGGAGATTGATTTCAATGGTGTAAAACGTTCCAGAAAACAATGAAAGAAGGATGGCTGTTGGATAATACGAATTCTCACATGAAATTGAATAAAATTAGAATGCTTGCACTGCTCACTGCTGTTGCTGGTATAAGATAGAATAATATTTTATTAAATATCATTCGTATCAATATAATTCGATCAGGTTAATTTTTCTGGTCAACGTATAACAAAACTGTCGATAAGCAGTTGTTTACTTGATTTTTACATGGTCCGCAGCTAAAATGTAGTCGTGCATGAGAACATGGTAAAATTGTGACTCATGACATTAATCTTTATTGAATAGGTAACTAAGAATTTGCGAAAATACTTTCGGTTAAAAAATGTCATGCGCTGGAAACGCGGGCAATAATTCCTTACAGGTCTTTCAAGTTCGATTCTTCTTTACGGAGAGATTCCTTAATTACCCGACTAATTGATGCCATCTCCACATATTTAAAAACTAACACCTTTTGGTGATGGAAATAGGTTTTCACTTAAAGTTAGCGAGTGCTATTGACTACGTCCTTCATTTTAAGGCTGGCTGTACAATCGTGACGGGATTACTGATATAACTGAACTTCAATTCGTTCAAACGATGGGAATAGTGGTCATTAAGAATTGCATTGAGACGATATCTTCGATGTGAACTCGAATATCATCTCGGAAAGAGAAATGATCGACAAGGTGATCACCGAACTCGAATTACACAACTCCCGGCCTCACTGGAGAAACGATCAAGGACCCGTTTGTTTTTTTCCTGCTCCCTACCTGGAAGAGACTATCGTCCTTCGGAGAAATTTCCGGGCGTGACCCAGTTACATAGCGGGACCCGGCAGAAGTGCGTGTTCACGCCAAGTGTTTTGGCAGGCCTTTTCCTCTCGCCATTCCCCGGAATCCGTTTCCTTATCGATTTAAATTTGGTCCGAAAGTTTGCTTACGGGTCCCAATCACCCTTTTCC
The DNA here is from genome assembly GCA_933228895.1 of Platycnemis pennipes. Taxonomy (NCBI): domain Eukaryota; kingdom Metazoa; phylum Arthropoda; class Insecta; order Odonata; family Platycnemididae; genus Platycnemis; species Platycnemis pennipes. Next base: position 43,602,578 of record OW121849.1, read on the forward strand.
TTTCCCGTCGATTAAACAATTGAGCTATACCCCCACTAACATCAAGCGGTGCAGTTGAAACTTGCACGCGAATCCTTGCCAAGATTTTTTTTTATTTTCCTCATGCACCTAGCGTGCAAATTGCTCTTCCCAGGTAATCGTTTTGTGGCGGTACTTTCATGTCTTCTCAGTGCACTCAACTGTTACACTGCCGTTAAGGAGTGAAAGGGAAGTTCCAGTGACTTGCATCAATGGCGCGAATCTATTGGATCCGATTCTGAGTTGGAGCAATGTATATATTCACCGTCGGCTAACCGAAGAGAAGGGAAATAGAGATGAAAGAGAAAGCGTTTTCCTTCGTGAGATAACGCTTCAATGGAATTCTCTTAGTGTTTACTTGGTATTCAATTGCTGGTAAATGTATCCACTAAATTAAAAACTCTTGCATGTTGTTTGTGTACTGTACGTAAAAGTCTCTTTTTTAGCTGCGAATAAATTAGTTGAGATAAAGCTTGTTCCACTGAAGTTTTCGTCACTAATTTACCTAATATCAATTATATTTTGTTTTCTGATTATAATTTTTCATAATAATCACTAATATTTGCTATTGCATGTTTATCCATAGCAAACATGGTATCAAAAGTATAGCTTTTGCTGACCGAAATAGTTACCTAAGAGCAATTTGCATTTAAATGGTATAAGAGTTATCGATTCCAAGTTATAGAGAGAGATAATTACAGTATTTTTGACAGCAAGTGAGTTGCACTAATAATGAATAGGTATACTATTTTAATCTCCCAACCTATGGAATTATTAATAAACATTAACACTTACCTTTGTGTATAAGTTTTGGTAACAATAAATGTCTATTCAACTTAATGGTAGAAACGTTAGCAGTGATTAAGTACGATTCCGACATTCATTTTCATGGAAATATTGAGGGTATAACGAACACGTGAAGGATATGCCCGCCCACGGAGATTTTACTCAGTAATGTAAAAATTCAGGGAAAACGGCCGCGTTAAAAATAAAGACCTTCACGCATACTAAGAAACGTGAATAAGGTTAATTGCATAGTCACTCGAGATAATAAGCATAAAATGTGGAAATTGGAATTTCCACACTTAATAGTGCATCAAACCCGCCTCCAACATGCATATCGTTACCAATGAATGCGTAACAAAATACTGTAACGTACTTCAAAGAGAATTAATAGTTTAAAAAAATAAAATGACGCTAAAAATTACCAACATAATATTTGCAAGATAGGGAGGTTGCAGAGTAAATTCCCATTTAAATCGAACGGGGAAAAGGCGTGGAAGAACCTATGCTCAGATTTTGTCCAATTGGAACTAAGGTGCCAACCAAAATTAAACGTCAAAAAATTGGAAACATTTTGAACGCTTATCTCAATAAACTTGTTATCAAAATCTGGAAATATGTTTCTAGGGCCATTCATTTAAGAGGTTGCTCAGTGAACAGCATATAATAGGTAATTTAAATTGGAAATTTCAATTAAAATGTACAGAATATTATATTTACTTTCAGATCCCCATATATAAGATTTGGTAAGATTTTTGACCGTCTGATTTTTTAAGGAAGGCAGCTACACAAATGGTATAAATTTAACTTCTTTTTCTTGAGAAAATTCGAGAGTTTCAATTAAATAATTTTAAAACACCAACATCGCATTACGGGAGAAATACGTTCGAGAGAACATAGATTACATTAATGAAATATATAACTCATAACGAGAAGTGACCTGGGTTTTCCAAATGGAAAAATCACATGGCTATTCCATGTTGAAAAACAAACACCTTTCACCCTGCGTTATTCTTTAATGAAGTGTTTCCACAAGTTATAACTATTAATATTGAGCTCGCTTTTTTGTTTTGAATCGATAAGTAACGCCACGTAAAAAAGTAACAATAGTAGTTATCTCAAAGCTTCTCAAGTCCAAAATAGCGAAGATACCTCGTGACGTACCCGAATATCACCTTTGTTGTAGCAAGGATTTTGTTTTAGATTCGCACGCCAACTTTTGCTTTAAATAAATGCTATATCCATGACTCTGAGGCTATTTCCAGAAATGCATCCGAACATATTAATTATACTATGGAGAGGGTATCGGGTTGGTGTGGTGACTAGAACGCTGGCCTCCCATTCAGAGGGCCCGGGTTCGATTCCCGGCATAGACGGATTTTTCCTTGGTACACCGGTCCCTACTTGAGTGCCTAGTGGAGGGCATTTCAGGTTCAGTGTTCCGTCCGTCGGATGGGACGTTAAACCGCAGTCCCCTTGGCGCGTGTCGTTAAACGTAGACCAATGATGACGCCGGGTTTCTCTCCACCCTTCCTCCGTTCCCTAAAAACTCATACCATTACCAAGTTACCCACCTATCCTAAATGGCCTCAGCTGTAGGTCGCCTACCCTGATTAACTATCTAATTTTATGAGGACTATTCTTTTTACGCGGAATGACGAATGTTTGTAAATATTCTCCTCGTATTACTTTCAACCTCCTGCCAATATTCGAAAGTGGAAAATCTATTTTGTTTAAATTGGAATTTCTACGAGTAGGACGGTAGTTGAGTGCACAATCTGGCGTGATCGCTACGCTGGGCAGAGGCTAAGAATATCGATGGGGAGGTCGGAACGGAGGGGTTGTAACAAGTCAAAAGAGAGGTGCCCGTCGGTCAATCACTCGGTGGTGGCACTTACCGTGACTCAGCACTCTGCGCAGTACTTACGGAGCGTGCATGGTGCACAGTACTTCTTGAATCGAGGGAATGATTCAGCCAAACGCACCCTCCGCGATGACGTAAGGGGAACCTCCCCAGCTAGTTCCCATTACTCTTTAGTTTCTAAATGCTCTCCTGCATGAAGACGAGCGTCTTGAATGACTTCCCAACAGTTTTCCTCCTTCCAATCATACATACGGCAACGCAAAGTCAGTTCCACGTGCGTTTAGATCTGTAAGAATACTTTTCGGGCATTTTCACGCGTTTATAATCATTAATATTCGAGGAGATATTCTCTATTTTACTGGCCATCTAAGTAAGACAGTAAGCCAGACTAAGGCTTTTGCATAAATACTGGGAAGGCGAATTTACCCATAAAACCGAGGCAATTATTAAGGCTATCTCGGTAAGCAGGATCACTCGGATATTAGAGAAATAAGCTGCATCACAGATAGATTACACTATTTTTTCTTTCCTCGAACAATTCGTGATCATAATTACCACCATGATTCCTCCATAAAAATAAATTTCCCTTAACTAGAACATGGAATCGATCACATTAAATTAATAAAGATCAATGATTAAACAGAGATAATACTAATATGGTGGATTTTTAACGTTTTAAGCATGCCTGCATAAAGTCAATGCACATAATGTATGTTCGTAGTATATATCAAACGTTTTCTTGCATATAACATGAAAATGGTATTTTTTGGTGCCTGTACCTCATTGACATTCATCTCATTAAGTAGTTAGTGTATGTAAACTTAAGCACTTTAGTGTATGTACGGTGAAACTCACGCCCTGCTACACACCCTCCAGTTGGCTTGCAGGGTAGGCACCAGACGTAGATGTAACTGGTCCAGGTTTTCTTTCCATGCTCATAGACCTTCTATTTGCTTCCCGTATTGGATATTTCTAACTAGAATGTATTAGATACCTCGTCAGCAATTATGCCTAGTATTATCTATGGTCGCCAGGCGCGACTTTTTCCAACGGCTTTGCGTTTTTTTTAGAACACACTGGAATCTATCTTTGTGGACACATTTATCATCATGAACAATCTTATTTTGGACCACTTTCTATGCACAATGGGGGCGTTTACTCGGAACCGAAATCGCAATTTTGTGCACGAAATCGTTAGATGGAAACGAAAAAAGAATTTTAGTGAAAAAATTAATCTTCTAACCACAACCACTCAATCATAAATCAAAAATTAAAATAAGCAAAAGGCGACGCCCACCGAAAATGCTGCTGTGATAACATTGACGTCATTTTCCTCCCGTCCTTGACTGCATTCAGGGGAGAGGAAGGGAGTGGAGGGGGATTCTCGGAAGGTCTGCTCGCGCAGATGCTGTCGTAATCGCTCCCATTGGCCGAGTCAGCTGTGTCCCCCCTTTGCGATAAGGCGAAGTAGCTTCGCGGGCTCAGTTCTGATTCGACGAAGTCTGTATACGTCAGAGGTTGCACCACGCCCACTTTTCCGAAAGGGTTAAAAACATCAGTTTTTCGCCGCTTATAACTCGGGAAATAATTGTCGGATCAAAAAACGGAAAAATACGGGTCTTTTTATTTTACAAACTCTATCAGATTAGGCAATAAAAAAAATATGGTAAACGACCCCATTAAAGGGAAAATTATTCAGCTCAATACCTTAAAACGGCCACAATATAAGATTAAATTATAGAAATTAGAGCTTGTGACCTTTTTGCAGCGGATATACTGAGACACGTTCAAATTCCATTAAAATAATTTTAAAAAAATGCTTCAATTAGTCACTTTAATGTCACAAAGAATGAAGCAATACGCCCAAAAACTTTCACTTGAAATTACAAATCAAATTTCCATTTGAGAAAGATCGACAATAACAATTGCATGTTTACTGTAAACTTAACCAATGAACCAATCATATTTTTAGAGACTGCTAATATTTATTTAAATTAGTTTTTTGTCATTTTTATCGATTATTCTACAGTTCCTACGTCTACACTCCTTAAGGAGGATAGTTAAAAATTTTGTAATACTATCGGGAAAAATATTTTCATTTTTGGATCGAGACATGATCTTCCATAATAGTAATAAGTATCACTATATCACTATGTGATTCAAAATATTTAAAGTTGTTTTAAAATGAAAATGCCTAGTTGTCGCAATACAATTTCCCGCTTAGGTTTTTATGGATTAATGAAATGGATGTTTCCTATTTTTTCTTAGGTGCAAACCTTGCAAACCTTATGTAACTTTGCTCATATAATAATTAATGTTTTTGACTTAAGGAACTACGAGATATAATAATTTCGATGGTTAAATGGTTCATTATTGTAGAATTAATCAGGAAGTAAGCACAAGAGCGGAGAATCTTTAACGTAAATTAAAATGAAATTACACATAATTATCAACATTATATCCTCTGATGTCGTACTTTAAAACACATGTGAAAATCCAATGACGATTCATTTTTTGTTGTGTACTTACCCCAACGATTACTCGTTGCATTCCACTAATTCTTTTAATGTTATTGTCCATGCCACTTTTCAACCTTTTTTTTCTTCACTATACGAGTTTCTTCGTCAACAAAGGTATACTTTCGCACATTATTTAGCCATTTATTCGTGAAAAATTCAAATTCTCACAGTATTTAGGCATCCTTCATTGGAAGGTAATATTTAGACTTGAGTTAAAATTTATTTCGTCTCTATATCCTCGAGTGTCTCAAAGGAATGTGGAGAACCAGATTTATTTCACTCATTCCAGCCACGCGCAACTCGGGCATTAACGCTTTGTTCTCTTTCACATTCTCCATTCCCGCAGCGTTTTTCTGCGGTAACCGCTGAAGAGTCGGACAGCTGACGAGTTTTCGCCGTGGAGAATTCGTCGCGATGCTCATTCCAGCGTCCGTCGGCTGACATGAAAACATCTTCACGTTCCGTCATCACCTTGATAATAATCGTCAAGCGTCAGGAGGAAATTGGTCCCACGACTTTCGACCGCGCTGTGACCGTGAGCCGTGACCTACATATTCGATAGACAGCGATTGATGACCAAACTTCTCAATTCAACTTCGGAGTACTGAAGAACTCCTCTTCACCCTGTTATTAGCTGGTCTGGTTGAATATTGAATTATTTTAGTCGAATATATGTAGTACAGTGTACTGTGGTGATTGTTAATGATAAAGCGAGAACATTTTGATTTGATGGAAGCGAGTCCGAGTTTGGCCATGGCTATGTTGTCCCTGAACTAATTTTCCTTCCTATAGTTTCCGATTGTATTCTCGATGAAAATAAAGCTCCGAGTTGCTCTACCTTTTGTCCTTAAATTCGCATTTGGTTCTTCAATGAAATACATTTCCTGACATATCTATAATAACTTAAATGAACATTCGAAAAACTTATCTCAATCGTCTCCTGATTCAATTGAATTAAAATTCAATTGAATATAAATTTTGTTTGGGGTGATAAGTTCGGAAGCGCTCAGATAGTGGATATTTGTCGACAAGCATGCCATAAGTTTTAAGCATTTCATTAAGTACACACGATCTAGTAGATGCCTTAGATATGTATATTAGGAATAGGATGTAACTTAAGCAGAAATATGGATTAAGGAGAAATTAACGGAATGATGTGGTAGCCCTGTAGGTAGTGTGTCGGCTGCCAAACGGGGAGTCCCGGTTCCGGTTCCAGGAGATGCCTTAAACTCAAGCCTAGGGAATTTCTGAGTGCCAGTTATTTACGGGAAATTATACTTGGCACAGGGGTAGGAGTGTTCGTACCCCCTACTTTTGTATGTGAATTTCACACACAGTGACATCGAGCTTGCACATGATGATCTCTACACTCACGAACCAGATCAACCTTCGGGTTTAATACTGTAGTCGGGTCAAAATTAGATGAATATAAATATTTTTGTCTTGATTAGCACACAACAATGTGACTCATTTCCAGCTTGATTTTTATTTTATAATACTGGTCTCCTCCCATGAAATTACAATCGAGTGACGCTAAAGCATCTGCTAGTTCGGTAAACGGCCTCCACAGTCGGACCTCACAGTGGAAGCGGTATAGAAAGTAAACGAGACGGGTTAAGTCATTCTCAGAACCAAGGTGATATATTTTTTCTACGCCGTACCCTCGCCAGTTTCCCACCAGGAAATAGTTCTTGGCAGCAATGAATGTGAAAGATACCTTCGCCATAATTTATCCTGATGCTGTCGGATAATATAAGTACTAATAAGAATTAACTGGGTCAGTTGCTATCGATTAGTCTTATTGTTAGTAATGCTACAAGCGTCACGCTTTTAGAGGATAACACGAATAAATGAAAGTTGTAAACACAGCGAGTCAAGGTAAAAGTAATTTATTTCGTTTGATTTAGTCATTCGCGACAAATTTTGCTAAATTAGCGCGAACTGTAAGAACCCAATTAGAGTCTACTTCTGGACACATCCTTTGTAAAACATTGAAGAGTGACCGTGAATTCAAACGTTGTCCATCAAATGGACAATATGAAAGCCGTTGAAAAGGAAAAGCCAAAAATAATTTGAAACGTAAGGCTAGTTGGGAAATGCGAAGTTAATAAAAATAGAATGAATAACATAACATAAACATAAGGACGAGAAAAAATTATGATAACTGTCCTGAAACGAATAATGGAAAATAAACTTTATCGAACATATTATGAGGCATGAAGACAGGCATCGACGGAAAAGAGATCGGGAAGAAAGGCATGAGAAGACTTCGATCGTGTGAAGCAAGAAGTAAGCAATTATGAAAGGAGAATAATTATGTCTATCTGAAGAAGTTCACCGAGAGAAGAATCGAGTGGTAAGTTGCGTCAAAACAATATTAAGTATTGATGTCTGCAGTTATGGTAATGCTGAACGAGAGACCTTATTATGGCAACACAAGAAATTCTCGTATTCCGACAACACCGAGGTCGTGACTCTAGAGCCTCCGATTGTTTTTCTCCATAATTGAGACTTGACAAGGCTGTGACGTAACAATGCCGTCATTGTCTAGGGTCAACATAGCTTTCCAGATTGATCTTGCGGTTTCAAGACATTTCCACTTCATTGAAGTTTTCCACGAACGGTAGTATTGAAGTCCCTGTACTCGGAATCGAATTTGATAAAAACAAAAGCCCAAGGTTGTTAACAGTGTTTCCGCGCCTTACTATTATTGCCTTTTGGAGGAAAATAAATTGACAGTTAAACCTGTGAGTGCTTTGTAAGGCTTGTTTACTTGCAATTAAACGCTATTCAAAATTTTATTGCATTGCGCAGAAAGAACTGTTTGCGTCAGAGCAAGAAACGTAGGATAATCAAAGGTTTTGTTTCTTGAAAAATTTTTCTTGCCGCCACGGTCTTGCACGTGAGAAACTGCCAAATGAACTTCATCCCACACATCGCTATCAAAGAATCAATTTTGAGAAAGTAATTTTTGTCAAATGAAGTATAGGAATCGCCTCCTGAGTCAACGAAAAACCCCCTAACCAAACATTTACTCTGTCGCTAATTCTGATTCTCAAAACGCATCTTTTCCATTGATTAGATTTTCGATGCAACGCGTTATTTATGTTGATCTTAAGATGCCTCATATCTCTCAACCATCATAGTAGTCCACATGCCACCCGTCAGTAGATAACCCACGGATTCAAACACGATCTTAACCATATGACTTTGACGGCCGGGTCAAAAGAAAATTTCAAGGGTAGAGAAAGAACAAACATGCACAAATAAAATCTAGGACGCGAGAAAAATATAGAAAAACTAAATAATGTCTCATCGTTAAGAGATCATAAATTATCTCTTCCATATAATAATATTTCATAGGAAATGAAAAGTGTGTTCGAAGGAGATTAGAAAAAATTCTATTTTCATGAGATAGCATTCCTTAAAATGTTCGTAGTAGTGAGTTATATCAGTGACTGTTCTCTTTCGATTATTTAAACACTGACTGCCAGGTCGGAGTTATACATAGGTTGAAAAAACTTGGTCTTCATTTCAGCGCATCTATCCAAATACGCAGATGAATTGAGATGCAGGTAGAGGAGTCTCACTCGCCTCTTGAAACAGTCTTTTTGTCGTTGAGTCCTTAATATCACGGGACACATGTAAAGTTCACACGGGTTTGGGGCAAGATGGAGGAGATATCTTATATCTTTTATCTTCCCCTAGTACTGATTAACGTACTACATTAAGGAGGAGCCATTAATTAGAGGAAGTGGAAAAGTATATTTGTCCGCAAGCATATTGTGATATATTTATTTATTTTCCACCACCGCCGAAAACAGCACATTTGGCCTTTACATCGGGGTATTTTAACATGTAACAACGGACGAGCAACACATGTCCTGAGTGGTGAAAAAACCCACTCAGACGGGACTCGCACCCGCGACCCTCAGGTTAGCAGGCGAGGACTTAACCACGCCGCCACCGGGGCCGACAAGGAGTACCCGTAGGTACTCCTTGTCGGCCCCGGAGTCCTATCCTGAATCCTATTAATATCATGAAGGAGTACCCGTTTACGACCGAGCCCGTAACAGATTTCCTCATAAGAAAACTCAAGAGCAGGAGATGGACGCCTTGATTGCCTTAACTGCCTAACGCAATCGGCGCGATATTGATTTTCTACCAGTTCGGGTAGGTTTTGATTGTCTTTTCCACTCATCTTTGCGTTCTTTTTACATAACTAAACCTTTACTACGTTATTTCTCTACTCAAATCGGCGTATTTCCTGCCCCTCTTCATATCATCCAAAGCATATTTCCTTTTCCTTCCTCTTACTCGTATACTAAGCATTCTAACTTCGATTACGGCCTTCGTGTGTCATTTTCTCTAATTAGGTGTTCCGCTACTTACTTTGCCTACTCTTAAATTCTCTACTCCCCCAACATGATCAACACACCATCATCCTATACGTCCATCTCACTTTGGCACAATAGTAAGGGATTCAAATTTGGGCATGGATCCGATTTGAATGATGGCTGCATCGCCATATTCCCACTTTGAGCCCCCGGGCTCGATTCCCGGCTGTGGCAAAGAATTTTACCGAAAACGGTCCCCACTAGTTTAATGTTTGGAGAGCACTCCTGGTGCAACACTCTTTGCCATTCCTCTAAATGAGTTAATATTTTAAAAAGATCAGTCTGGTGTGATTGCCGGAGCATTGAATTCCCATCCATAAATTCCAGGTTCTAGTCTTGATAGATTTTCCAATACCTAATAATAATATTTAATTCACGTACGATATATTAGCATTCCGTTGAATGTGGTCAAACCTTAAATAGAACACATGCAACAGCACAATAAAACGTTTCATGCACATCATTCATCATCATCATTTGGTCAAACCAACCAATCCTCGGATTGGTTTGACACAGCCCTCCACTCGATTTTTCTATCGGCCAACCCCTTCATATCAATGTTATTTTTCTCTTTTACATCCTTGACAACTTACTCCATATACTTCATACAAGCCCTGCATTTTCCATTCTTCCCATTCACATTTCCCTCGACGATAGTCTTCATCAGGCCATCGTGTCTTAAGATATAGCCGATTAATTTGTCCCATCTTCATTTTAGATTTTTCAGCAAACTTGTCTTTTCCCCCACTCTTTTTAAGACTTATTCGGTTGTCACTCGGTCCATCAATTTTATTGTACATTATTAATAGTTTTAAATAAAAATAACTATGATAAAAGTATCAGAAGGTTGATTCACACTTTGTCCTCCAAATATTCACTTACACTGAAGTAGCACTTGTTAAGGAGGGGGTGTTTGACACTTGTAAAGGAGGGGGTGTTTGACACATGAAATGCAGATCTCTACCTGAGTGCTATACGGAGAACACTGGATGTGATGTTAAGCCTAGTCTCCTTTAAGAGTAGGCTGATGCCAATGCTAGGGAACTCCCCACTTTTCCTCCATCGATGAAGAAAACCCTACCTATACTGAACTACTGTCATATTATTAATGGCACGTAAGACTGTCATAAGGCTGTCATGTAATCAATTGGTTCTATTCAATAGAAACATTACTCTAAAGCAATCTAAAGCATAGAAGATGTTAAAACACCAAATTTCGTGATTGCCATTTCTTTGCAGTTGACCAACATTAATGTTAATAAGAATTTAAATGGTCTTTTTTTTATTTCTTACTAAAAGTAGTTTGTAGGAATTGCAGCATGATAGAGTGCCGGCCTCAATATATGCAATGATGATTTCTCCAACATTAATCCTGCAGTATCACCCAAAGGAGATTCAAAGACTTTGATAAGACTATGTGTATGTAGTTTCAGCAAATAATATAGTAATTATACAAAATTCATAAGAGAAAGTCATAGAAAAGTCAAACTGTCACAAATTCCATATGAACCATCAAGGGCTGGAAGAGCAAGAAATATCTTGAGAATAGTTAAATTACACGTTAAGAAAAATTTTGTGATTGGTATTGTGCTTCTCCTTGGGAGCTATTTTGTGTAAATAATATCTTTCATAATTTCAGTTAAATATATTTAAAACAAACTGTGCATATTTTCTGCTCATTACTGACTCAAAATGAAAAGGCAAGTAGAAATGAATCACTTTTGATGATGCAATAGCTATTGAAAATCCAGCAGCTAAACATTTTATATTTTGATTATGTACCCCATTGTTTACTTCAGCTATATTTTTTTTAATCCCTTTGAGAACATTCTACCAAATAAAATAAAAGTAATGCTACTGTTACTTCTGGAAAGTTCATCACAAATCAAAGAAAAAACTTCAAGCGTATTACACCTAAGATGACAAATTCAAATGAGGTAAGGCCAAAGGGATATATCCCTGGAAAGAGTAACCAGGGGATTTAGTCCCACTGGGTGTTTTAGACCCTCAGATCTCCTGTGGGTCCATCGTCAACTTCCGGATGTGAAGACAGCAAGGGAGGAACCAATTCAGAGAGAGCACAAGGGAATGAATGGGAAGTGATCAAGGGTACGAGGAAGCTCCCTCATTAATGTGCTCTGGGAGGAAGTGGACGTTAAAATGGCGGCAACAGAGAATTCAAAAATGTTGAACTGGAGTTGTAAGTAATTTTGTCATTCTGCACCGCCCGCAGTGGGGAGCCCTTAGACTCTAGAACTGTCCGCAATGGAAGAATTTTCATAAAATCAAAGCAAATTAAATCAAGCGTAACACAGCTCATAATTGTCAATAGTTTTCATTATTTCCGTTTACCCTGCATGGCACCAGTAGAGCATTTAAGGGCAAGAGAGGGTGCAAGGGAGAAAGGGAACAAGGGAATAAGTCCGTACTTTGTGGATTGGAAAACACTCTTGAATGGAAGCCTAGACAGGGTGAGGGAAAGGAAAAACACTATCTCAATTATAGGTGGTAACCTCCACATATTTTTTCCTAATCTGAATAATTCAGAAATTTTCATACAAATGATACATATCAACTGTACAGTGCAGTAAATGCATTTAATATTTTTCTGGATAAATGATACTTTTCAGTAACCAAAGGAACATTCCATTGATGCTGCAAAACTGTGTGTTTGGAGAAATTCACCATCTTCACACTAAAGCTTCCCCCAAATATATTTTATCAAACACTACACAGCAGGTTATGTGTATGCCAATGCTTGGCAAGACTTTTTTAACAAGTAGGGGTGTAAATAGAGAATAAATAACCAGCAGAGGACAGCTTTTGATGGAGGGATTGCCTCTAACTATGATTTACTAATAATTGTCATATTCTGCAATGAACGAAGTTTATTTAATAATTGGAATTTAAGACAAGTAAGAGCAAGAATTTTACTCGAAAACAAGGGACTAGACATTTATGACTTCTGGATTAGGAAGTGATGACAGTGCACACACAACTACCATTAAACATAGTGCAGCAGATATTTTTGAGTCTGTCTCTCCCCATTACCTCAAGAACTTACCACTTCCTACAATTTACTTTCCTTGAAAACTCATTAAGCTTTTATTTCTTTTTGGATATGTTAGTTTGAATTTATGCATCATTTCAATGATTACTGAAATGATGATTGGAGTACTTGCAAACCTAGATGTCTGACATATAAATAAGCACAAAAACCTCAGTTACATAAATGCAAAAAAAAACATTCTTCCACATTTAGGGCAATTGGAGAGTATGGTATAGGTAGGATCTTTGTTGGGAGCAGAAGACAGTGTATTGATACACAGAATTTGCATTAGCTTACTCTCAACAAAATGCAACAAGGTGCCCACAATTCAAATCCTCACTTAATGAATAGAAAAATAAACTTGAAGCACTCTCCACAAAGCATTATGTAGGGGCCAAGTTCCTTATAAAAAACTCTGCTCATGCTGAGATTCAAACCAAGGTCCTCTGTATAAAAGGCCTAAACTGTAATCAATGACATCAGTCTGAGCTCATAAGGTCAGGAAAATCTGAAATTGATTTTAACTCAACACAGACATATAACCAAGTTTAGGAAAGAAGAAAAACTTAGCTAGTTCCACAAATATTTAATCACATGCGACCGGTTTCGATACAGTGTATCATCTTCTGGCAGTGATGACAAAATTTACGTACAATATATAGTGGTGGTCTGGGAATGGATGTGGGGTCGGGAAGGGTGGGTGGGGGGGGAGAGGGCTAGGTGAAAGGGTGGGCGGGGGTGGTTGGTTTTCCCGAAGGAGAAAGGAAGGTTGAAGCTTGGGCGGGGGAGAGGAGGGGCGGATAGGACTGGGTGTCTGTGCATCCGAGTCGTAGGACCGAGGCGGGGGGTAAATGGGTGTAGTGCCTTCCTTTCTCCTTCGGGAAAACCAACCACCCCCGCCCACCCTTTCACCTAGCCCTCTCCCCCCCCACCCACCCTTCCCGACCCCACATCCATTCCCAGACCACCACTATATATTGTACGTAAATTTTGTCATCACTGCCAGAAGATGATACACTGTATCGAAACCGGTCGCATGTGATTAAATATTTGTGGAACTAGCTAAGTTTTTCTTCTTTCCTAATCATGAAGGAGTTCCATCAAGTTACGCCTCAAACCATTGCATTTATTAAGATATAACCAAGTCTCAAACAGAACTCTACAAAATTAAAAATCCATTTTATTGACAATCAAGGTATTTCACCACAGCACACCCACACTAAAGAATATGACAGGCTTTAGTTTTTAGGCATTGCAATGTCAACCTTATAATACTGGACTTATCAAGTCATTAAACCTAGGACAAACACTTAACCCATCCCAAAAATGGGACGAAAACCTTGTGAATACAGGTCTAGAATGCTTCTGTTCTGTAAGGTCCTGTTTCAACTAATGTTCATGTATAAACAATAAAATAAACAACCTGATTGCCAGCAAAGTTAGACAGCACAAAGAATATCATCCACATTTCAGCAATGATTGTGCTTCCTCAACTATATCATAAGGTGAGACAATTGTTTCCACTCCTTCAGGTGTAACTTCATGGAAATGCATCCTAAAATATTAATGACGCATTCGTACTTTTCCAAACAGATTTTTTTTAAATAATAAAACCCAACCAAGGTTTCAAAGATTTTTTGTCATTATCAAGGGTCAAACTCAGTAGGGGAGAGTGGCCCTAGAAAATGATGAAAAATCGTTAAAACCTTGGTTGGGTTTTATTACTTTTTAAAATCTGTGTGGAAAATAACAACTGTCTCATTAATATTTTTATGTCAGGTAATTTATACTTAACAAATTTAATATTTTAAAATAATCGTGGGACTAATTTTAATGCAAAATAAAATAAACATTATGACACGACTGATGTTATGAAAATAATGGAATGTTGATGGTTAATGTGAAGATAAAATAGATCGAACGAGTGACAAAGAAAGTCTTAAGAAGAGTGGGAGAAAAGAGATGTCTACTGAAAACCCTAAAAAGAAGATGGGACAACTCAATCGGCCACATCTTAAGACACGATGGCATAATGAAGACGATCGTCGAGGGAAAAGTGACCGGGAAGAATGGAAAATGCAGACCTCACATGAGATATATGGAGCAAGTTGTGAATGATGTAAAGGAGAGGAATTACGTCAATATGAAGAGGCTGACCGATAGAAGAATTGATAGGAGGGCTGTGTCAGACCAATCCTAAGATTGTTGACCGATGATGAAACGTTAATGTATTTTAATTGGACACACATATATATCTCAATAAATTAGGGCTAATGCCCAGGAAGAAAAAAATAAAGCATTAGTTTGGCTTCCTTGCAATGTTGAGGAAATTGAAAAAAAACACTTAATTTTTTTGACGCAATCTAGATATTTATTTGGAATTAGTGGAGTAAGAAATAAGTAGCCAAACTGACCTTAAGTATCAATTCTTTGGAATAAAGTTTTTTTAAAACTCTTTCTACCTTTACTGGAAGAGAACCTTTAACATTAATGATCAATTTTATATACATATTTTTGCAGCCTTATAATATCCAACTATCCAAGAAAAATAATAAATCACAGTTCTAGAGTCTTCCCGAACTAAAGTTAATTGTCTTCTAACGAGTAACACCTTAAGCTGAAGAATACTCTTAATTCAAGGCTAGCAATCAAATGACCTGACCAGAAATCAGGAGGAGCCATGTTTGAATCCTAGTCGACATGGATGATTTTCTTGGCAGAAATCTAGCTATTAATGATCTTAATATTCCCATGCTTCTAGTTCCTCTTCCTCCTTGATGCTTCTCCTCTTGTTTTAATTCGATTCACCTCTATCATTCAGACATACTTGAGATATTTAATATGAAAGAAAATTACCCTAAATTGTGGGTTTGATCTTTGTTATGCTAATATTATTATTTTTCTCCTCCTTATCCAATTTAAATAGGGTCTGTGTTACCCCATCTCAAGCTTTGTTTTTCACCTATCATGGTCTATGGTATCCTCTGAACTGTATCATTTATCAATAAAATACATGTGCACATCTACATCCATCCACCTCAGCCTTAGTTTTCCTCATTTTCTCTTCCTGTCACATCAAAATCATTTTTTCCTTCCCTTCTTCTGCTCAACATTCTTTCTTGCATTTTTTTACCAATAGGTCTCACTGTAAATATTCCTCTTATGCAGAAATTCCTAACTCTATCTAATCTGATCACTCATGTCATCTACATTCACATTCCAGCCATAATCAACCACCTACTCTGCACCTTTGTGAATGGTCATGTCCATCCGCAATTGTTGTAATTCTCACTTCCTCATACATCCTGCCCTTAACCTTACAGCTTACCTCCCTGTTGCACAATAACCCAATTCATCATCTTCCATTTTTTTACCTCTGTACAATGCAATAATGATATGATTTACCTCTGCTTCCAGCACCTACTCCTCCAATTCAACTAAGATATTTAAATTTAAAAACTGACAGTAACATAACCAAAGTGACATATAGAGCAAAGAACACAACATGTCAGAATAAATGATGAGTTTCCTACAGAGAATACATAAATTGAAATGGATAGTGCAGCATCAGCATAGGAGGAAAGGTATGTTTTGATGATTTCTGTCCATAACAAGGCATTGAATGTCAAACATATCTGTGCATTGCCATTTGGATATTCTTATATTGTTCTTCGCATACTCAACTACAAAAGATTGATTTTGATTTCATGCATATTGACAATTGAATGGCTTGTTTCATTTATACTTATAAATACTGATGGAGAATTACAATTACTTCTTTATTACTATTAATTTTCTTTGTCTGCATCAAAAAGGCAAGTAAGGATAGTAGCAAACGACAATATACCAGGTATTTGTAATTTGCATGTCTGTCAGATATATGAAAGTTAGATAAAAAGACTAAGCCAGCCTCGTAAGCCACAGGGTAAGCCTCTCACCTGTCAATTTCAGGTTGCTGGTTCAAATACCACCTGGGTGGGTTTTTCACTACTGTGGTATGGATGTACACATAATCTTTGTTACAATATTACATGTATTGACGTCATTTTTTTCCCGTCCTTGACTGCTTTTCGGGGAAGGGAAGGGAGTGAAGGGGGTTCTCGGAAGATCTTCTCGCACAGATGCTGTCGCAACTGCTCCGATTAGTAGAGTCAGCTGTGTCCCCCCCATTGCGATAAGGCAAAGTAGCTTCGCGGGCTCAGTTGTGATTGGACGAAGTCGATATACGTCAGAGGTTGCACCACGCCCACTTTTCCGAAAGGGCTAAAAACATCAGTTTTTCGCCGCTTATAACTCGAGAAATAATTGACGGATCAAAAAATGGAAAAATATGGGTCTTTTTATTTTACAAACTCTATCAGCTTCGGCAATAAAAAAATATGGTAAACGACCCCATTATGATTGTCTATCTCCTTAATTCACAGTTCATTGACCCGCTCTCGTTGATTGACCGATCACAGATTCATATCTGTCAATCCGAAGTGAAACAACGTTGGGCCCGGTAGGAGGTTGGATGGGTAACCCTCCTCCATACCTCTACCGCGGTGCTCTGGCGGGCAGGTTAATTTTTTTTGGCACAATGAATCTTAAGAGGTCTAAGTGCCGGGGGGGGGGGGGGGGGGGGGGGGCAGAAGGCCCCCACCCACCCCTCCAATTTACATTTTTACATCTATCAATGAGAATGCATACTCATGATCCGAGCATACTAAATGTTGTTAGTGTATTTATCCTAAGTGAAAACCAATGAGATTAGTCACGAAGTTTCCGGCACAGAAAAAGCTTCGACCTACTTGAAAGCCAAATAACTGCCGGCAGTGCATGAACTGGCTCGTCATGAGCGTGTCATCACGATAGTGGCAGAATCCTCGATTGGCTAGGCAGCTTACCTAGCAAATGCAATAGAAACAATTCCTAAATTACCTGATGGTCCCCATACTTAATGCAAACATGAGCTGTCACATTGGAATTGAATCGAACGAATGGCTGATATCACCGCAATGATCGTCATCCCTTCAACTTCAGATTTTGAACACCACTACCTCCAAGATACCTACGAGTGTACCCCTGGTGATGACGTGCTAACGTCGAAACCGGTTGGGTTAAAATAAATTCGTGGAATAAGTACAAAGTGAATCATTTCTCCCATAAGTTAGTCTGTTTACAAGGAGGGTTGAAGGTAAGACAACTCATGATCGAAGCAGATCTTGATGGCGAGGAAGAGAACTCGTCCAATCTCGGAAGTCTAAGGTACTGATTTCAGCTATATAAATCCTGCTTATACTTGTGGATAGCACTACATGACCATTGGAAAACATTAACCCATGCATGATGGAATTGAGAAGAAGAAATAATTGGGAGATAAGATTTCATGGCTAGGTACGTGTTTTGGGTCGAGCAAAAATATGAACAATGAAATGGTCCATAAATATGTATGGCTTTTGCGACTATTTCATCCAAAATATTTCCCATTTCCATCGGCCCCAGAGCTAAACTGAAAACATTTTTGTTCTATTTTCTTCTCTTGAGATTTGGAGATTTTTCATCCCTTATTTGAATTAATTGATTGATTGTATAAATCAGACTAATCAGAATACAAGTTTGGATCTGAACAAAAATCAGCAATTAATCACCCATTTGTACAGGGATACCTTGAATACATCCGTTTTTCTCCGTCTTTGCATAAAGGTGCCTAAAAATTTTATTGATTTGAATATGATGAAATAAAAATTTTCGATGGAGCTGAAAAACTGTACATTTTTCAGAAAGATGGATGCCAGGCGTTAATGTCTGTAACCTATTAATCACAATGGGATTTGGGTTGTTGCGGAGGCTAGAGTACTGACCTCCTATCCCGGGTTTGAATACCCTAAATGGCACGTAATAGTCATATGTCTACGGTCACTACTTGAATGTTGTGAGGAAGACCCAAGTTCAGTACACCGTCCGTCGGACAGTCCATGGAGCCTTGGTATTCGCCTTGGTTCAGATCAGGCTAATGCCAACGGATTTCTCTTTAACCTTCCTCCAGCACCTGAAAATTTCCAACCTCTATCCAATTACCTATCCTAACCTACTTATCTATCCTAAATGACCTTCGCTGTTGGTCACCACCCCCGAATAACTGATTAACTATGGTAATACCTATGCCCGAATATGCCATTGCTCACATCTTCGTGTTGAATGCATTATAAGTTAAGCAAGCATTATTGGTTTGTCGTTGAGAATATATTATGGTAAGGATTTTTGTCTCTCTATTTTGAAAAAAATATAATGAATGGGAAAATGATAATTAGAGTTGATAGGAAACAATTGGCATTGAGCGAGCGAAGATTCAGGCAGAAATTCATTTGCTGTGGGTCAATCTTTATAGCAAACCATGATACCAAATGGTAAAAAATGCTGCTAAATATCAGCATCTTTCTAATTTACTCATAGTGAAAGTGCAGCTGCGATCTCAGCTTCTCAAGTGACTTGGAAATTCCATTGCACGGACGAGAGGAGAAGATATCTTAGGAATTTTCAACAAGACCTCCTCGTCATTTTCTCCGTTGAGGCGTTTAATGGATGGAGTTGCACGTTTGAAATGATGTCTAAGGTCATTTTGCGCTGCATTTAAAAGATCTAGGAAATCGGAAGAACGCTCCCACTACCACATATACTGCGCTCGGTGAATCTAAACGATTTGGCAATAATTCAAAAAGGCAACAAATTTTATTGCCATAAATCTGATAAGAGTTGGCACGATCCATGGGTATCGAAGGAATGACTGTCGTTCAGTATGTATATAAACTGGTGTGACGTTCCAAAGATTGAGTACTTTACTTGAATAGCTCTCTACCCCGAGAAAATGCAGGATAAGGATTCCTAATGAAAAACATCCATCATAGCTGAAATTTTTTTTAGGTCCTTCATCTGCCAAGGTTATATCGCACTTTCTGACATCAACTAAGTTAGCCTGAGATGAACAAGTTTTTGTGCTCCGATCCCGAATTCAAGCCTGGGACATTTGGGTGGCGGGGTCAGCACGTTAACAAATGGTGCGGCTATCGCTGGGCAGTTTAGCTCCATGCAAAAGGCCGCCATTCATGTATCACATCAAACTTCCTCTTAATCAAATTTATTTTTCATTCTAAATCGGTTCTCGACGCTCCAACAAGGTTACAGTTTCCGGGTTAGTTACAATCAACACACGGTTTGCAGAACAGGACTGCCTAGAAAACGCAGTGATATGAGTGGCAAGGAGTCTCTACTGCCCAATTCGTGACAAATACCTGGTTTTTGGATCCTCGTTTGTTTTGTTTGTGTTTGCCTTCATTGTCAATTTGCAATGGTTACTATGGCGTAAAAAGGAGTTGTTGTTGTCGAGTGTTGTCAAATTCGAACGGCGCTCTGCTCAAATTGGGAGGCTGAAATGCTGGTTGTTGCAAGCTAACACCAAGGTTAAAAAAAATGCAAATCAACACGATGTAATCACATTCGTCCGTTCAGGCGACGCTAACGTCGAAGGTTGGGTTTTATAGATATACGATACATACACCTCACTTTCCCGGAATCACTTTTCAGAGTAGAGGGATGGGAAGTCTCTCCCAACCTCATTCGAGAATTAAAGGTAACTTCGAGTTTCTAGTAAATTAAACCATTTATATTGCCAAGGTAGGATAATCAAGATAGGTTACTTCTCTAGATGTAAATGTGATTAATGGGGAAATAGGGGAATTTCCTTCTTGTACAGGTTTTTTCCAGGAGTGCTAAGTGATGGCCAATGACGACAATTTAAGTGTTCCAGCAAGGTAACCCTTCAAGAGACAGAACATAAACAAACATAGGTGGTTTTTTTCAGGAGTTGGTCCTTGAGAAAATGAAAAATTTGGGCTTTTGAAGCTACGTTTCGGAAATATATTTTTTTCTTCTTCACGGCTATAATGTGATGGACCACCAATGACATGTGACAGGTGACATGACTTACAGTATAGTTTCAAAACAAAATTATTTACAATATAAATTTGTTACAAAGTTTAACGTCAAAAAATAAGCACGAAATAAATTTGACATACCTTTAAGTTCTATTTAGGTGAATTTGTTTATAATTATAATGTTTTTTTCATCACATTATAGCCCTGAAGAAGGAAAAAATACATTTTCCGAAATGTAGGCCCAAAAGTTCAAATTTTTCATTTTCTCAAGGATCTAAACTCCTGAAAAAAACCATCTATGTGCTAAAAAAGAGGTCTGGAAATCAGCTTATCAATAAAAAATACAAAGGGGTTAAGGAGTTTATAAATTGTCATCATGATATAATGATATTCTCATGTTATTTCACACCACGTGCGAATGTCCATGATATTCGATGCATCTAAAAAAAACCTAGCTCCACTAATACTACACTGTAAAAAGTAGATCTGATTTTAAGGTACAAAAGTGATCTGAATTTCAGATGCAACAATTTTAAGACAGGGTATGTTGAATTTCAGCAGGAATATCTTGTCTAAAAATAAGGCAGGTGAACGACTGAAAATCAGACCAAGTGGACTTATTTTCAGATAGGCCTATGCTGAATTTAAGACAGCCCTGGTCTGGTAATAATGCGGGTAGCTATTGAAATTCAAGCCTAATCTGAGGGGATGTCTTATTTTAAGGCAGGTGCAGGACTGAAAATCACACCAGGTGGGACTTATTTTAAGATAGTCCCATGCTGAATTTAAGACCAGGGCTGTCTTAAATTCAGCATGGGCCTATCTGAAAATAAGTACCACGTAACAATGCGGGTTGCTATTGAAATCAAAGCCTACTTTTATGCGATGTCTAATTATAAATACTAGATATTTAAACACTTCACACGAACACAAGCCAAAACCCTAACGTTTCATATTTTTATTCGATGATACTGTTTCACTGACTAAATTCTTCAATAGAGCAAACGTAAGTCATAGAATTTCCATTGAAAAAGATTCCAGGACTGAAATGGGAACACATGGACAATAACTTCAAAGATAATATGAAAATGTGTACTTTTATTGGAGACAAAGTAATCCGTACAAAGTCTTCGATACCGCAGATGTGTGCCAGTATCTTCAAACCGAAGCAGGAACTGTCACTTGATGAGGGCGACTATTTTTTAGTTCTTACAACCCTGCCGCATAGACAAAATGAGGAAGTTTACTCTCAGAAGATACGTCACTCAGACACAACTGGCTCCCTTCTGCAAATAAACTAAGTATCATAGCCACATTCTCGCACCATTAATTTATCGCACGAAACTTATTTCACCTATTTACAATGAAATTTGACTAGACTTCGAATTTACTTCCTTACGCTTCGTAATTCTTGTTGACATCCTGCTCTCTGAGGTTGAATGAAAAACACTGCGTTTTGTTTATCCTTCCCCCTGGTTACGCTCCGCCTATCAGTCTCTGCTATTGGCTGGTTAGCTCCAATTGCGGAGCCAACCAAGGCGTGCTTATTTTCAGCCCGGGTGATCTGAATTTCAGATCACAACCATCTTATTTTCAACATGCAGTGGTTATGGTCTTAAAATAAGACGGAGGTGTGTCTGATTTTCACGCATCATGAGTCTTAAATTCAGACCATTACCTTAAAATCAGACAGCGCTTAAATTCAGATCGCACTGAAAATCAGATCAACTTTTTACAGTTAAAGAACGCAGAAAAGACTGAATAAATACCTTCTTTATAATGAATTAAAAGACATGGAAATTTTCCGCATAAAGAGGAATTCCTACTTCATCTCGTGAATATAAATGGAAGCCTTCCATCCAACTCGAGTGAATCGGGCAAAAAAGGGAAATGTTTGATGTAAACGACATGTGACGCGCTGCATTTTTTCGGCCTCTCAGAGATGATGTTTCGGTGAACTTCAAGGAGGCAGTGGAAGAGATTTGAAGGGATTCTCATGTGAGAGCACATTGGCCAAGAGGCCCTGCCAGGCTTATTTCGAAGATATATCCGATTGAATTCATTGGCGTTAGGGAGCTCTTGGCATTTCTTATCAAACCAACGAGAAACAAAATCTTGGGACAGAAACCACAACCTTGGATGACTTTCATCACCTAGTCTCGTCAAAGTATATTGATTTCCGGAAAAAATTAACAACTAAAGCATAACTTTTCATTTATTTCAGCTCTAGATTCGGAGAAAAATTCTCCTAGGTTTTCTTTAGTAGTAGAACAAGGTAATAACTTTGCGTTCTTAAGCTTATTCTATAGTTGTAGTAACATAGGAGAAGTGACGACATTATTTGATTCTTTGTAGAATCATTGAATTTTGAACCATCATGTTTCGAACGAAAACCTGGATTGAGATTAGAGAGAAGATCTACGCGATGTGGAATAGCAGGATTGTGAATTTGGGATGAACGGAAAGAGAGGCGTGCCTATTAGAATAATAAGTGCTGGATGCGTGGAAGTAATGACTGAAATTATGGGAGTAGTGAGTCGAGTCAGTGAGACATTGAGCCTAAAATACAATAAGAGTCAATGCTGCATTTAAGGCGATTCACGTAAGAATTGAGGTTAAGCTAGACAGGATGAGGAAGAAGGTATATATTTCAGACGTGCAGAATTGTAGTTTTAAGTACAGATTCCGAGGTGAAAAGTGAAAGCGTGTTAATGATATATTTTACATAATTCTCTACGTTTATAGTTTTTCACAGTGAATTCAAAATCCCTTCATGGAAACGGTCAGAATAGTATAATTCGTACTCTTTACGACTCCTGTCGAGCGAACGTTTTCCGATCACTAAAAATGGTGACATTTATAACGGCTACGGATACCAATCAAACACCGGAGTTATTTCTTTTGCTTGGATTTCAAACAAAGGACTACAAGGGATATTGAAAGAATCAACCTGAAATTATATACGCATATCCTTTGACGAAGGAATGCGAACACTTGACTACCCAGGATCAAGTACTATTTCAAACTTTCAAGGTTAACGATTCCTCAAATCGTACTGGAATTCTAAAACTTTTCACCGACGGCTCAAGAACTATTATTTTCAACCTTGGGCTTTTTTTTGTCGACCAAATTACGTATTTACTCGACAACGGGGAGGAGTTTCATCTACCCTTTCGTCATTAAGGAAAGCCTGTGAGCCCTCACGTGCGAGTTAGTTGTCCTCAAAGAAAAGATGCGTCCTTCCCCATCATCTCATGGGCACGCTACATACGCAGTTGCTCAACAGAGACACACATCACTCCCCTCCATTAAAGTAAAAAAGAAAACTCTTTTGAAATTGCACGCGATTTTTTTGCTCGCGGTTCGTATGCGTGACCGTTGCGGATATAGGGCAATGAATGTTAGTGAGCCGAGTCGAGAGCGAAACACGCTCTTGTTGGGGCCGCCTTATTATTATTGTTTTTTTTGCTACCCCTGATGTTTCCGATCTCTTCGATGCTCTGCATTCCTCAGCTGTTTTTGTTATTTTCATTTCTGGATGAGTAATCCTGAGCCAATGGAGCTGATATGGCGCAAGGCCTTTAGAGATGTAGATTGTTGGAATAGTAAACAAAACGCGAATGAAGATTTCGGTACCCAGGTTCTTATTGAATAAATATAAGGAGAGTGCACAGAAATGAAGAATAAAATCACCATAGGAGGAATCAAAATAAAACATGGAGGAGACAAAATTACACTGAAGCTCATTGATTTCATCAGTAACATTTAAGAAAGGAAACCGGATAGCTTGAGGAGGGGGACCAAAAGAATACACGGACCTCACGCGTCACGAAAGAATGCATGAAAAGCGAGTGACACGATGGTGAGAAAATATTCAATTATAACACTTCCAGTAGTGTAAACAATCAGATTAAATCCTTTCGGTGAACAGTAAGGTTGCTTAGCCCTCTATGTGGAAGAGTCCTTATGAATTCAATTTCGAAATGAGAGTTCACAGAATGACAGTGTCTCCATAATTACCATAAAGGTGTTGTTGTCTTGATTAACTGGCACGGTAATGTGAGCAGTTTACCGTTTAAAGCAGTATATGACGGTATATATTATTTCCCTCAGCCCCAATGCAAACATCTCGCCAGGTGCTTGGGAAAACAATACAATTCTAAACCTCTGGATTTATTAATATTTGCTGTATTTCATCTAGATCAATTTTCTGAGTGCATATCATTCTAAATATACTATATAGATTTATGAATTTCCTTTTGCCTCGAACGAACAACGACTTTTATCTCCCAGGGAACGATGGCCCATCTTTTCTCGTTTGCTCACTTTTATTGAATTATCTGTCACGAATTGGTCTTATTGATGCAGAAGTGCCATTTACACGTAAACTGCCATTTATGTAAATTCCTGACGAGGCCTACTTATTTTTGGTCCAGCGTCCATTGTTGTACGCTGCGGGTAGCTCATGTTAGATGTTGTGAAAAACGAATACGAACCCGATACGCAATCACATCTCGGAGTCGTACTTCCGCAGTCTCCCAATAAATTCAGCGTGATAAACTTACTCTCATTTTCTTTTTACAGTTTTAAATGGATAGGATTTCAAATATTTACGTTATTCTGTGAAAATGATCTCGAGGTCACAAGCATGCATAATCTTCATTAATTATAAATACGTATACTTATGAACTGTTTTCCATCGATATATTTACATGCATTGTTCTCGTATCCTTTTTTTTCATAGTACCTTCCGAAACCTTTATTACTATAGAATTCCAGGTATATATTTTGATCTAGGAAATGTAAGAAGTAAAACATCAATAAATCTTGGAGATGTAAACAAATTTGAGGGATGCAAACAATAAGTTGTATAAAGACGACGAAAAATGGTGTGACTGGTCGGGAGACAAAAAGTTTTTCAAAAAGAATTTAAATACAAATGTCAGTCATTTTTAATTTCCGCAATATCTTTCATTTCTCCAGCGCACTTATACCGAAGTAACAAGCAGGAAGAAGCACGATGGTATAGTGAAAGAAATTTCAAAACTTGCTCTTTCCTCCAACGTTTGTGAAAACTGCTCTTTTCTTCTCTTAGAATAAGTATGACCACAGCAAACTCACATCTTGAATCAAGATCAGAATGTCCACATATATGTGTGAAGGTTATTGCTGAAAAATCCGGTCTTATTGAATCAATGGAGAGCATGGCAGCTTTGTTTAGTTGACAATGCCTTGAGTCTGGTCATATTTCAGAGTTTCTTAATTTACACCCAGCATTAAAAACCGAATTCCGTTCTCATAGAAGTGGGACATTTTCTACTCATCAACATTTTCTCAAATATCTCGAAAAACATTTTCTTCTTCCGTAGGTTCAAGTCAGATTTAAGATTAAAAGCGAATGTCCAAATTGATATCCAACATTGGAATTTCGTCTGTTTGCACAGTAGGTATATTAAAACATTACATGTTCTTTCAGGATATAATTCATTACGCCAGTGCACATCTTTCTCACGAACTGAGAGAAAAAAAGACAGGCTAATGTAATTTAATGGTGCAAGCCAATTGTTACAGCTGGACCATGTTCATAGTCAAAATAAGGAATAATAATTTTATCTCAATGACCGTCATATCAACTACTGCTGAGAGAGTGGAATGCAAGGTCGTCACTCCCTTTCCCAGCATTCATTAGGAAAAAAGACCATTAATTGTTACGTGTATCATTATTTAACTCGGAAGCATTTTGTCGCTGTTATTAGAGCTCGCAGAGAGTAAAACGGATCATTCTCGTAAACACGGCCTTGAAACAGGAATGCAGTTACTTAAACCAATTGCAATTGCGATTAAATCCGCCATTGCATGAATATTTTGAAGATGTAAGCTAAGAGATCAGTGATTTCTTGATCTTTTTGGTTTCGATTTTCTCGATTTTCAAGTCATGGAAATATGCATTGAGCAGATAGCCTTTCGCGACGGTGTGAATAGAATTTTGAGAGGCAATTCATCAGCATATCTAAGCATTTGCACGTATAGATGTTTTGCATTTTTTTAAATCTCATACTTTAAAAAAGTGAATGGTAAATACATGCTCTTCAGAGCATTACGACTGTATGCTTTCATTGAGACCGCAGTGAAATGAAAAAATGCATAAAATTTCAGTTACAATGATAAAATATTATTTACTGATGGATAATAAACAAATTTATAAAAACACCATATAATATTGATAATGAAGAGCGACAGCTGTGTAAAAATCCCTTATGCATTAGGCATTTCAAATAAATGTTTAATCTCCAGAGGCAGTTTTTATTTACAGGAATGATAAATAAAACTTATGCATACGTTGACATCTTATTGATAAACCAAAAAACATTACTTGGTTCAAGTGATTTTCATCATCATCATCATCATCGGTCAGTAATCCTGGGGTTGGTTTGACGCAGCCCTACACTCGATTCTTCTATCGGCCAACCTTTTCATATTGATGTCGCTCCTCTCTTTTACATCCTTCACAACTTGCTCCATATACCTCATACGAGGCCTGCCTTTTCCATTCTTCCCGTTCACTTTTTCCTCGACGATTGTCTTCATCAGGCCATCGTGTCTCAAGATGTGACCCATTAAGTTGTCCCGTCTTCTTTTTAAGGTTTTCAGTAGACATCTCTTCTCACCCACCCTTCTTAAGACTTCTTGGTTTATCACTCGCTCGATCCATTTTATCTTCATCATTCTTCGGTAGCACCACATTTCAAATGCTTCCAGCCTGGACTTCTCTGCTGCAGCTACTGTCCATGCTTCGCTGCCATGTAGTAGAATGCTCCTGGAGATTAAACTACTATTGGAAATTAAACTGGAGATTAGTAAATTGCTTCTGGAGATTAAACATTTATTTGAAATGTCTAATGCATAAGGGATATTACATAACTGTCGTTCATCATCATCAATATTATATGGTGTTTTTATAAATTTGTTTATTATTCATCAGTAAATAATATTTTATCATTGTAACTGAAATTTTATACTATATTTTTATTTCACCGCGGTCTCAATGAAAGTATACAGTCGTAATGCTCTGAAGAGCATGTATTTACCATTCACTTTTAAAAGTATGACATTTAAAAAATTCGAGTTTAATATGTCTCTAATTGTCTAAATTGCCAACCCCTCCATATATTCTGAGAATGCTTCAGATATTATAAAAAAGTGCAAGTTTCCTTTACTGAAAACGCAAAAAAAACTTGGCCTTATTCCAAAAGCGTTTATCCTGATGACACCGTTGTCCAATGGCGCTCTGTAATCTACTCAACAGAAGATAATTTCTTCTGTCATCGCGACCCGCGTCATTCTCCAAATGCCACAGAACTTTTTCCCCCTCCCTCCTTAATATGACCCATTGCAGCGGATACAACGCTGAAAACATGGCCATTGAAAAGATAGCCTTCGTGCGCACAAGAGATTAAGCCAGTTTTTACACAGAGTAAATAAGTTTAAATGGTTGAACTTCAATGCAATTAATCCTTACAAAACATGGACAGATGTTTGAAGCAAATCCACAAGTAGCTCTTTGAATAATAATGTTCAACATTAAAATAGATATTAAAGCTCTTATCATCTGTGAAACTCTAAAAACTGACATATGCTTAGACAGAAATATTCAGTAGTTGTATTAATACAAATATGTTTTGTTTAAACCGGACCATCTGAATTGCACAAAACCCATTTTCGCGAAGGGGATGGAACCCATGACCTTTTGGCTATTAGGCTGGCGTATTATATACATCTACGCGACACCCTGAAAGCTACCGCGAGGGTGTGTAGCAGGGGGTGAAGATCACCAAACATGCACTATAGAAATGCAACTAGGATACTACATGGAAATATGTATGCTAATTATATGTCACATGCAGCTACATGGTTAGTATCTACAGTATCTACATAGTAATAAAGGGATTGGTTGTTAATACATGCATCATACACTACAGACTACTCTACAATATTACACCTGCCTACCCTTTGTTATGCTGCCTATTGTGTTCTCTAATAGTACGGGGGAAAAAAGGCTTTTGAATCCATCGGTACGACAATCTATCTCTCTAATCTTATGAATCTGATCGAATGTAGCGTAATACGCTGGTGTTTTATCAACCGGATTATATCGGAATTGGTGGAAATATTCACAAAACGGTGCAAAGATCGTATTTCAGCTAAGCATGTCGCTAAAAAATGCTAGAACAGCCTGGAATGATTCCAAGGATATTTTCTTGGCGAAAGGATGCAGCATTCATCTTAAATAACATTTGCGTAATATTACTTCAGCCAGTCTTCGAAGATAACATCATAAATATTTCTTCAACATCCGACGAAAGCTGGTCACTAGTTCTCGGAAGCAGCAATTAAATAAAGACATAGGTATGCACTTCCGCAGAATAAGGAGTTATGGAACTGGCAATACCGCCAAGCTTTTAAGTTCTGGCAATAGGAGCATGCGAAAGTTGAATTAATCAGACATAGCCTTCCATACAAGCGACCTCCAAGCAAGAATATCGATGCCATGCCCTCCAGAGTCGTTAATATTGTGGCAGACATGCAATCGGTGGATCAGATAGAGCATAACTTTGACTAGATTGAAGTATTTCTTAATGAAAGGCACCAGCGGGTTCAAAATTTTAGTTCCCATTAGAACTTACACCATCATAATGGTAGTTCAGATTACCAGCTGCTTAGCAAGTGAGACAAATTGTAGAAAAATCTTAATGCTACATACTAAATCAGATTTACTTTACCACGAGAAAAGCCATAAAGAAGTGCGAAAAGAGGCTGAGTTTTCATATCTAAGTGAATAAAAATCCACAAGTATTGGCTTTTAATGTCAGTGTTTATGTCAGTACTATCCTGCAAACAGGCGCGTTATGAAACTGATGCTCAGTTAAACACGAAGGATACTGGTTAATGCAGGACACTCATATCAGGTCCTCAAAAATGAAAAAATCCTGGTTTTCTTAAACAGTCAGGGTAAGGTTTCCCAAAAAATTGTGTTGTTATCAGTATTTAAGCGATCAATTTACAAAGTTGAACTGCATCGCGCAACAGAAATTGAGCGAATGCCTGTATTTGCAGCCTGCATGATTATCCAGGCACTGTGTGAGCACGGATTTTGGATGTTATATACATATAAAATAAAATGGAGGAACAAATGAATAAAGTAAAGTGATTTTCGTACAAGAGATTCCATGAACCTGGATCAATGTTTCTCGCGCATGACAAAACTATACACGCAAAGAAATAATTAATGATATCGCGGGTGTAACTTACCGAAGTATTTAATTTTGATTCCTCTTAGAGAGTGAGAGGT
This sequence comes from Platycnemis pennipes, assembly GCA_933228895.1. NCBI lineage: Eukaryota > Metazoa > Arthropoda > Insecta > Odonata > Platycnemididae > Platycnemis > Platycnemis pennipes. Next base: position 43,632,470 of record OW121849.1, read on the forward strand.
ATGATTTATTTCCATATTACTTCTTCTCAGAGTTTTCTGAACCCTCTCCACTTCCGATTCTATTGTAAAACGTAGATTAAAGGACTGTCGGAGTTCTTATCTTTAACTAAGGTTAAATAGTTAAGGATATAATGGTAGTAGAAGAATTAAATGACAAATTGGGACAGATTACAGAAATAGACGGTTCCCAACTGTTAACATTACATATATCGCACCGTCAAGCCTGAATTAATATTAAAATTTACCTTGAGATCAACACGTCCATACCGAAGTTGGGATCCGAATACACGATCTTTCGATAGGTAAGGGTATAGGTCAATATCATTATAAATTCAACCCAACTGAGAATAAAAGTCGTACATAAAATTCAGACAGTACAATTCTATCCATGCTAATCCTTTATTTATTAATTACGACAGAAAATATTACCTTTCTCACCCTCATGCCTACATAACGCTGTATACCAAGACACTCGCGCTTCCTACCCCTGTTTACCTCATGTGAGGTTAGATTCCCGGCGAGAATGAATCCAATCTTTTTTAGAGCTAAGGCCTAAAGACATGGTGCGACTAATGAACACACAAACAAACAATAAAAAATAATGGATATGCTCGCGAGGAAGCAAGTGATCCTGTTAATTGCTAAAAAAGCAACCTAATTCTATTTTTCAAATTTTGTCCAGTCAAAATAGATTGAAGAAAGGAGGGCGGGGATCGAGTTTCATTGTCACGATCCGTTCCAGTGTAGTTGTAGGAGTGGACTTTGGTTTTCATAATACGTATATTTATAATAAGAATATTATACATATAATATGTCTAATATTGTTATGTATGATTCATCGAAATGATGTTGCAATGATTGATTGACAATCTGTGAGTAAATATTATATTGTTTAGGTAGCCTTCAAGGAACATTTATATCCCTAACAAAGTTAGCATAAAAACATGTTAATGGTCATAAAAACAATTTTCAACACAAAAAAATTACAAAAAGAAACAATACCATGTGAGCGAACATAATTAACAAATGTTTTTTACAAAATTACTCGTCTACCGATTTTTTAGTAAAAAGCCAACAACTCATATTTATTAATGTTGCATTTATGGATGAGACACAAAAACAAGATTTGTGCAACATATAATAACAAATTAATTTGGTTTTAATGTGGTCCACCTGAGGACCACCTGAGGAGGCTGAGGGTGCGATGAACCATGGACCTACTTATTACGGGTGTTCTACCGATAGATACATGTTAGAAGACTCACTTTCCGATTTACAATGCGAGGAAAAATGCTTCAGATCTTTTTTCCTGCGTTTAAATGAATATCTTTTAGTTTTCGCCCTTCTTACCTCCAATACTCCTGCTCACTCATCCCGAGCTGTCGTTTTCACATCGAATTTTTTCACATTTCTCTCCCCCTTACCCACCTACTCCTTTCGCAGCTACAAAGTTATCGGCGATTCTCGCAGCAGACCGTCTAAGCAATTACTAACTTCGGAAATTCTTTGCCAGTAATTAACATTAATTGGCACATGAAATAATTAAAAGTTTCTTACTGCATGAAAGGTTTGAATATCTTAATCTATTTCTCTCTCTCTTATATGTAGGTATATGTCCTTATATATATATATTTACTTTTAAGCGGGGAGGAAAATTCATCTATTGAAACGGGCTCCGTCTGACCTCAACATGACCCTGTGACGAACCGTGTACTTGTAAAAAATACCATGCAAGCAGCCATAAAGGTGTGTGGCAGGGGGCGAATTCATACCAAGCATGCACTACATATCATGCTGAAAAAGGATTATTAACCGTATTCTAGTCTAAATTTGACAATTTAAAAAAGATTAAAATAGCAAAGCAACCATAAACAAACATTCTCTCAGTTGGCTTAGCTTCAAGTTCTTCGCTTACCAACATGAAACTATGGTATCCGCTGAAATACTTGTGTATTTATATACTATTGAACGTATTCACCACTATTCATACCCCTTATTGTACTAGGAAAGAAGGACGTTTTAAATCTGTCGGTCCGACAATCAATTTCTCTAATTTTATGATCATGGTTCAGTCTATCATAGTAAGTTGGAGTTCGCAAAATGCTTTTGACGCCATCAGTGAAAACAGTGTCCTGGGTGTCCTGGAATTTAGGTAATAGATTTAGTCTAAATTTCAACCTATGGTTTGATAATGATTCCCCTTTCAGTTCCTACAATACACTGGTTACACTAATATGTTTATCATACCGTTTCTTCGCAAATCATTCTTATTTTAACTGCACATGCTTCGCCTAATTTGACTTAATCACCAATAGGGCTGAAACAACACCCTTGTCCATGAGGTGGAGTATAAACCCGCGATCTCTGTGTTACGAGTATGGCGCTTTAACAACATCTACATCAACATAATACCCTGCAAGCCACCATAAAGGTTTGAGGCAGGGGGTGAACTCTCACCAAACATGCACTACATATCATGCATAAAATTTGTAATTAAAAATTAAAATAGCAAAGCATACATGCAAAAACATGCTGTTAGTTGGGTTACCTTTAAGTCCTTATACCAACATGCAGCTACCAATGTTATCCATTGCTACACTCGTACTGGATACATTTACCGTTATTCATATCCCTAATAGTACGAGGAAAAAAGGACATTTTGAATCTGTCAGTTCGGCAATCAATTTCTCTAAGTTTTTGATTATGGTCCAGTCTACCATAGTAAGTTGGGGTCCGCAAAATATTTTTAACATTATCACTGAAAATATTGGTCTTGGAATTTATTTAAGAGATTAAGTCTAAATTTCAACCTGCGATCTGACAAAGATTCCCAATTTAATTCATTTAATAGACTGGTTACGCTAATAAGGTTATCACACCGACCCTTTACAAATCTTGCCGATCTTCGCTGCACACGTTCAAGTTCGTTATTTAGACCGATTTCGTAGGGATCCCATACACTGGCAGCATATTCCAAATGAGGTCTTGCAAGGGAAAAGTAGCTGATTTCTCGTACATGATCGTTACATTTACCCAGTACTCTTTTGACGAATACCAGTTTACGATTCGCTTGACCCATTATTTCAGTATGTGTATACCAAACAACGTGACAAGCGAGGACGGCTCGCTCAAAACTGACGTTTTTGATTCAGCAGACCCACGTGGATGAAAAGTAGGCTCAAGCCAGACTCTTACATACATACTAGGGTATTAGCACGGCAACACCCGAGGGCGTTGCTTCGAGGTCGCATTTAATCTCATCATACTCGTGTAGTCTTGCCGCCAGTTGATAGTATCGTGACTCTCCTGTTACCTCCTAAATCTTGATGGCAGCGACAAGAAGGCATTTGCAACCCGGCGTGGTGGAAAGACACGTGCGGTACTTTCTAATTTGGCTTCACAGCTCCTGCGGCAGCGATTCCAATAGGCCCAGACCGGTTCTGCCCATTCACTTCGCATAGCGAGGAGGCACTTCATCTTACTCAGCGGAGTAAGGAAGGATGCATGAGACCCAAGGGCAACCTAAGCCCAAGGTAAATAGAATAGACTCTAGGTACCTTGCCCTACGCCCACATAACCCATGTATGACTCGTAAAGGGAATCCAGCCAAATCACTTAAAGAGTGGAATTAAAGAAGAAAACCTTGGCTCGTGGATTTGTTCCGAGGGGGCTTGATCGTTAAAATAGGTGACTGGCACTAAAGATGCACTCTCATACTTGATTTGCCAAAAGGAGGAGGGTAGTGAATAAATGAATTTTCTCGACACTTGAGTGCTGGTAACGTAAGGAATATCATAACCGTCAGAAATTCAGCACATACTGATAGATCTTGTTAGCGGAAATTTCAACTTCCCTCTAAACTCTTCTTTGTAAATACATATGTTGGGAGTCCCACTTATTACTTCACTCCTCCTTATAAGTGCTCTCTCAGTCTTCATGTACAAGTTTTACACTTCACTTTGATCCTTTTATATGTAAGCCAATTTTTTTTAAATCCACAGCTACTTAAATATATGAACTGCTCCACCAGCTGAAATTGAAATCCACTCGAGCCTCCCAACTTTCGGGCAATCTCACCAACATTCTCATTTTATTTTGATCGTCATCTCAAATCCTGTGTCTCATCATCGTCATCCTGTGTTTCGGCTGACAGTATAAAATTGGCTTCCAAAATGTCACTCGGAAAGTGATTAGTTCAGCGTGCTCCCCACCTTTTTTCCGTTCCCAATTCATCCCTCTCCAAACCTCTCATTTTCGTCAGAGGATAAGTTACAAACCGAAGATGGCAGTGCACAATTATTTTCTCTCATGCTGTACCAAAAGATTTTGATATCCTCTAACCATGGGTGTGAAATCCCATTCGGGTAAAATTCAACTGGGGCATGTATAATTATCTATTTCTATGTATAAATTCCTATGTACATACTTCAAGCAACTAGTTAGCTGGTATAATAATAATAATAAAATAAAGTCGCTTGCAGACAATAAGCATTACGTATGTCGTGTCGTAGATCTTATTCCTGGAAAGGGTAGTGCATGAAAAGCCTCAAAGCCAACCATGGTAGCTATTTACTTAAAGCTCTATCCTGTCAATCTAAAGGTCGCAGGTTAGAACCCCGCCTAAGGTAGATATATTTTATTTTATTTGTCTCTAGGGTTAAGTTTAACGATATTCACAGTAGTCCTAGAATTCGACTTTAAAGTGCTACAACAGCATTAAATTTTTTGCGCCGTTTGGATTAAACTTAACTCTTTTACTCTTACTCTTACAACCGTTAACCCTGTAACAATAGTAGAAACTGCAGAAAGTGTACATATACATATACATAATACCCTGCAAGCCACCATAAAGGTGTGTGTGGCAAAGTGTAAAAGGCCTCTTTGTAATAAATGCATAAATTTACACTCAGGGCCCAAACCTTCGCCCATTTGAGTATTTTCAAACTGGAGAAATTTATTATAGAACTACACTAATAAAGGTCGTATCAAAAGAGCGATTCCATTCCCTAAACTTTATTGGGGCGTAACCTCGCGATTAGTATAAGATAGCGACATTATGACGCATGGAACTTCTCCTAGGAATCATTAAAAAAAAGTTCCCCTCGTATTGGATTCGATCGATAATTGAAATTTCTGAACGCACAACTCCCTCAGTAACCCCAGAATGGTCGTGTTTCTCGTGTTGCTTCGCGACCTTGAAAGGAGACTTGGCGTATGGTCAGGGATGCGTGCTCTTGATTTTCTCTCTTTTGGCGCGAGATATACTGAGGAAACGCGGCGAAGGGTTGATTACAGAGCAGAAAAGAAAGCTAGGGAGGAAAATTGCACTCAATTGGGAAGAATGAAGAAGAAAATGAATGAAAGGCAAGGAAGGGGGGAAATTTTGGGGGTCATGATGAAAAAACTGACAGAAAACATGAGTCCGTTCAAATATCAAAACTTGTTATTGATGCACAAGGGTACAGGCTTCCCAACCTTAAGACGTACTCATTAACCTTACGGAAACCCTTATTATTTGCACAGTCTGAGAAAGGCTAACAAAAGAAGCTATTGAAGTCCAACCTACCTGCAATAATGAAAACCGTGACTCTGAATGTTTTCATGGCAATGTATGGAGACCCGCCATAAAGAGGATACAGGAGGCCAGAAAAATACGCGAAAGAATGGACTAACCGTGTATACCTTTCATGCTGTCTAAGGCCGTTTTTGACGACACTCGCCCCTGTGGATGATGGACGAATCTTACTATTGAAACGTCGCAAGCTATGGACAACCTATGCTAAGCTATGGTTATCAACCATCAATCCCTTTATTACTATGCATATATTAACCATGTAGCTGCATGTAATCCTAAAATTAGCATGTTTCCATGTAGTAGGTACCCAAGTTGCATGTCTATAGTGCATGTTTGGCGATCTTCACCCCCTGCCACACACCCTCGCGGTGGCTTGCAGGGTATCGCGTATATGTAGGCGTATGGAGGATTTGAATCGGTAGAGAATCCGAATATCATTTACCTTGATACTTCGTTGGAATCCTTGCTTGGATTATATGCGGAAAGGGTTACAAGTTCAGTACCCCGACGTGACGGTCAGATGGGACATCGTGGACCCCTTCCCACTAAGGATAGGCTAATACCGACGTCGGCTTTCTTTCCATCCTTCCTTCTTTCCCTTCCGATCATATTCTAACACCTTTCCATCCGATCTGAGGCGGTTTGAGGAGATGGGAGGATTTGAAATTACCGAGTAGTATTTTAATTAAGTTTGAAGGGGTTCCAACAACTAAAGATGTATTGCACACTCTAACCCTACCCACGCCTTTTTTTAATCCTAGGACAAACACGACATCCATACACGAAGCGCAAGTTGAACCCGCAACCTTCGGCTTACACGGCGGAGCTTGACCTAAACCGATTATTATGATACTGTTACTTATTAATTTATTTAGGTACTTACGATGCCATATCCACACTCTGAAATTGGGAATAGGGTCAAAATTTAAGTGAGGGAAACATAGCAGAATAGAGTCAAACGCTTGCGAAGATTTATAAACATTTTATTTAAAAAAACTAAAGGTGCGTAACTTGAATTTATTTTGTAGTAAATGTTTCACATTTGAAAGTATTCATGTCTTACGATAAAGATAAGCTATATTAAAATAACTTTGACTCCGCTACCAAAGCATACCATTGTCGTGCTTGAATGGATATTCTTTTTCTCACAATCAGAAGAATAGTTCATTCCTTTTATTGTCCCTAGCCCAGCGGTTATAAAATGCACGTAAATGGAAACGCTGTTCTGTCAACAACGCTATTATGTCAGAATTGCGATAATTACCAAAATCCTTTGACCTGAATTAGTTTAATAATAGTAGGTGTCCATGGACGGGTTCTTTTCCCCATCGTAAAACGATTACCCTGAATAGTTATTGGAAACACACAATGGATTTCATGAACGTGATCTCCATTTAGCTTCACACAAGGCCACCTAACAGGGTTGGCAACAATGCACTCGATTTTACATTCCTCACCATCATTTCCCGAAAGTTATTCAACATATTTTGCCCCACTTAGTTTTCTTTTGGCTTTAAGAGGAAATAACAACAATGAAAACTTTATCCTACATATTATGTTAACTTTTCACTGAACTTATTTGCATATCAAGACCAACGAAAATATTTTATTAATTACAAGTTGCATATCATACTCATCATAAGTAATGTTGATTTATTGATTAAATTTGTTTTTCTTGCGTGGAAAAACATCTCCCATTCTTGAATGCTAAGGTAGAGCCGAGTGAATGTATTAAAGTACGATATAATAAACTGAAATGGTTAATGTAGGGTGAAAGGTAAAAACTTTAGCGTTCCACAGGTTAAAGAGATACGACATGTTTCACCACTGAATCATCATCAGGTACGTATGAATAAAATGAAATGGTTAATGTCAAAGTAAAATTATGGAAATAACGGTATTACCACGATTTTCTTTAATAATAGGCGAATAACGTAAGAGGTATGAAGAAGGGAAAAAATTTAAGCGTTATTCGAAGCATTCCTATTCCGTTTCTAGAAAAGTCCTCTTCGTACCGAAAGTATGTCCAAAAAAAATGATGCTCAAATAGGTAACCTTGGTTAAGAAGACACGGAAATTCCGCTCATCGGACTCATAATTTGTAAGTGCTTGCATTCCTTCCCCGTCATTAGATACTATTACTTCGCAAAATAGGAGAGATAGGATCCATTTAAGATTTAACACGACCGTTGGCTCGTCACCATATTGCTACGGCAGATACCAATGCTGAGGATGCAAATTTCTACTCATCATTCAGTTAAGCTCCATACTAATCATTCCGACATCCTGCTGAAATGTACACGTTTTCATTTCATGAAAGGAAGTCTGCTTAACAATACATTATTCCATTTTCTTCTCTTAAAAATCAACCCTCACTTCGTGCCAAATCCCGGACTAAATTAAAATGGTAACTGGGCGTTGAATCGAGGCGTTTGGTAACATCCCGACAACTAAAAACTGCACTCCACAGGAGTCGAACCCAGGTATTCGTCTTGAGAGACAGGCAGTTCGAATCAAGCTCTGGGGATGAGAACTGAATACTCTGGTCTTGTGATCAGCCAGATCTTCATTGTCATACACCCTTCCATCTTTCATCCCAGGGATAATGCCAATTATTTTCCACTATATTCATATTAACTAGCCTAATTGTACGGAAAAACAACCTTGAACAGTAGATTAATTTTCCAAATCTTACTTTGCGAGACTGTAAAGGACATGCAATGGGAAACTCAGTACTCGCGTCAACAGTTCCGAAAAGGCTCTTCGGATCTCACTTTCATTTTTTTCCACAACATTTTTCTCTGGCAATATTTTCAATTGCTGGAACAAATTGGAAGTAATTACTCGCGCTGAAAACTCTCTTGAACGAAAGACACATGAGTCTTGAAGTGGCAGTAATGCCGGCAATAAATTGAAAAAATAATCAAAGAAATATTTATAACAATAAACACATTACTCTTGAATGCACATTCTCGCCTTTTTTCTTCTGGGGATTGTTGTATTTCCTCACAGACTTTTGATTTAGGAAAATAATGCACGTCGCTAAGTAACCAAGCATTTTCTAGAGTAAAACATAAGGATAAAATTCTTCAAGGGATTTGGTTTAATGCACGATGCTTTTTCATTGAAAATTAAATTTAAATTTATTTTTTAATTTATTTTTTGATCAAAATTAATCCGCGCCGATTGATCGATTGATAATGGAGAGCGAATTTCTTTCGATGGCATGGACGTTACATCTTGACCTCGATAGAAATCAAGTCCATTCGCAAGGTTGACGGCTAAGAACGGTCCAGCTGGCAATCGAGTCAAATTCTCGCTCCAACACTGAGACATACTCCGTTTTTAATGAGTATACGTTGCTTTAAAATACATATTGTGGTACCGAATGCAATCCAATCAACCTGGCACTACCACGTAGCTATTTAAATAACGCGATGCTGGATAGATATCCACTGCTTTTCGAAAGTGTGGCACAGCGTGACGCATTAATCACATCTTATTAGCAAAAGATATGCAATTTGAGGATCAATTTCTACTTTCCGTCACATAAATTAATGTTATGATTATTAATGAGAAAGCTTCCAGTTTGCCAATCGGATATGATGTTCGAACTAATCCTTTGCGAAATATCACTTCGCTATTCGATCTCAGAGACTGAATTAAAGCCAGGATTCGGTCAGAAACGGATTCAGTCTTTACGCATAAATCTAATGAAATTCTTAACAATTTAAATAGATCGTTATTTATTCATAGCGCGTGTGCCACCCTTCCCCATGCACGAGTTGCACCTTGCCATCACCATTCAGGGGACACTTTTCCCTGACCACATTCCTAGATTTAATTACGCTCAGCTGATCTGCGTTGACGACCAAGGACACGGTACCCCTCACGATGTTTTGTAGACATTCTGGCACCTACGCAGCTCAATGTAATAACATGTCCTGTCATTTTCTGTTTAGATGAAAATTGCGTCCGTAAAATCAACCCTGGTTTCAGGTATATAACTTCGGCTGAAGAGTAATTCACAAAAAAGCATTAAGAAGTGATCGAAGCTAAGGAAACCATAGCGTTACACGAGATTTCCACATAAAATTTAACGAAGGCAAAATAAATAATGTGTGCATTGTAACATGTAGATAATTTGGTTTTAAATTCTTTACGATTCAAGCCACGTAAATGGTAGTTAACGTGAATTATATTATTGAAAATTATCACCAAATCGTGGGCCCATGCAATTGAAAAACTAGTAAGGTGAATGTTTTTAATCAGAAAATTATACGCCTGCTACAATATAACTATTGTTTCCTGTACATATATCTTAGCTGCGTGAAAAATATGTCGGACTCATAACTTGAACCCCTCTCCGTTCCTAAAACTATTTTTTAATATTTTGATTAGGCACAATAGTCAAAGTGGACAGTAGGTAGGCATTAAAAACTATTTGCTTGAATTTTTTCCAAAAATTTGAAACTGCTGAAGTCGTTGTAAATGCCGAACTTGTTTTGTTACCTCTAACTCTAAATATCATTCATCCATGTGCTGTGCTGTTTTCATTAGAAGTTGATTACTTTTTTCATAGCTGATGTGTTTAAAATCCATGTGAGTACTTTGAATGAGATATTTCCTCACATAAATTGAGTCCTGTGGAAATTCAATTGCCAGGATACATTGCTCAATATGATATAGAAAGTAGGTTTTCAAACACCTTCGTTATTTTTCCATCCGCGGTTTCGCGAGCGAGGTCAACTCCAGATACCTCACCATGAAAATCATGGTGCTGACGAGCCGTTCTCCTCGGATACAGGCCTTTCAGAAATACCCGCTTTTTCCAGACTTTATCCTCAGGGATACTGCCGTTCTTACCTGGAGGTATTGGGGTGCCGGTGCGTTTTACTTTTGATATCGCTTCCTATTTCTCTTCACTCACGAAATCCCTGGATTTCCTGAGCAAAGGAATTTCCCGCAAATGAAAAATTCATCACCCAGTACTTCAGAACAAAGTTCTAGGAATCTGTGTCTCCATATTGCAGCATCGCAAAATACGGATCATTCAAAATTTCAATAATATTTTTGCGTCATACCTTAGATCTTGTTATGATCGAATTCATATTTTTCTTCTGGCTGCCATGAATTATTTGTTCCAAGATTATTTCACTATATTCGTAATCTAATAATCATCTACTTCCTTTGTCTACCATTATCTAACACATTTTTAATAATTAACTGGAAGATGTCAGGTTGTTCTCATAGCCTCTAAGAATCCCATTCGCTCGCCTTCAATAACAAACAAATTTTTCCTCGAAGTAAACCACAAACAGTATTCGATGAGAAACAGGATATGTGGCAAAATATTTAGTTTAGGGGGGGCATGTAGAAAATTGGTTTGACCAGGAGTGAAAAGATTAACTTTGTTTACTACAGTTTTATTTGCCACGAAAGGGTTATGCGCGTCGCGACATTTTCAGATGACGTTCTTATGTCCAGGTGATGAATATCCCTATCCCTTCTATCCCTATCCTTATACCTTTCCTCCCGGTCTGAAGCGCCTATTAGTGCGGAAACAGACTTGAAAACACCATGAGTAGGTGATGATAGGGTTCTCATTTCTTTCTCGCAAAAATGCAAGGACAATTTTGTGGAAGTGAATATTTCCAATGCCACCAAATCCCTTCACCTGAAGATGTCGCAACGCGATGAAACCAGACTCGTAGCAAATAAAAATAATGCAAATAACAAAGTAACTATTCTCATTCTTTGGAATGAATTCCACCAAGATACGCCTCAAAAAGCTCAATTAGATTGACCAAGATCTGTGTAGCACCATGGAATGGAACCAACGTAGGTACAAATTTAATTTTCATAAGTTCATTATTTATTTTTGACTGCTTCCTTTCTGATATGAGGAGACCTGACACTCCTTTTCACCGCTACATTGATGACTTGATCCATTGACAAAGAAATGGAAGAGACATTTGAAGGGCATAGGTTGTTTGGATTTCGTGACTATAAAAAGTTTCATTGAATACAGTCAGAAAGTATCATCATGGAGCCATACCATCAGTGGTCTTTTCAAATATTTATGATTGGGATTATGTCTTTCTCTTGAAAATGCAAGAACTTTTTTCAAAGTGCATGTTTTCAATACGAATCAATCTTTCCAACGCTTTTTGCACTCTGGCCGGAATGAAAAATATTCCTCGACGACAAAATTCTGAAATTTCTCACGAAATCTATTCGAAGCAGCAGTGTAGACTCGAGTCTTTATCCTGCTGTTCAGGAATACCACATCTCTGGTTGTAATGAGTTAGCCACTAAGATGAATCACGAAACCACCCTGCCATCTCAATGAATAATGGAAAAGCACCTCCACATCTGCACTATCTGATTCAGGAGGGGATTTTCCTTCACAGCGTCTCTGAGCAGCGAAGAAATGAAGCAGAGCGGATTCCATCTCTTCGAATCCAGATTTATAGATGCATTTCACTTGCATGACCATAGCAGGTCATCTCCGACAGTCAAAAAATTCCAGACATATACCATCACATAATGGTTTTACTTTCTTTAATTTCGAGTTTAATTTGAATTCCACTGCCGTCTTCTTTGAATAAATTTTTGTCTATGGCAACATCTTTTGTTGACCACAAATTTCCTGTTTCTAGAAGCTTAACATTTTTAGTAATTACCTGCCATTAGGCTTCGGATACAGAAGCCAATAACCCGGGAACATAAGGTGCAGCTAAAGCAGCGAGATTTTGAAGTAATCATAAAGAGGGACCGGAAAGTGTAAAATTCGGGACACCTCTAAGAATACGCTAACGTTTTTAAACACCCAAAACAAATAGGATACATGGAAAATTCGCTCAAATTCTTTCAATATTTAATAAGATTCGAGTTCTGCTATGCATAAAATTAGAAATTGTAAATGGCATTAGAAAAATATATTTATTCATATCGCGTGTACACAAATGATGCGCTAATAAACATTTTAGTAAAAAGGCAAAGTGAAACCAGAAATAGCTTAATTTTCACAGAATGAGGATGTTTTGCCAAAAATTAACCATGCAAAAAGTTTCGAAAAACAAAAATAAGTTCAAAAAACTATTTTTTTAACTATCACACGCATATTTTGTATTCACCGGTTTACAATTTAACGTTGTCCATGATAAAAAGTTTCAGTTATCCTAAAATCGGGAAATTTCTTCTTATGAACAAACGTAAAAAATATTTCCAAGCTTTCATCGCTTAAGAAAACGAAACGGATTTTGCAAATGCGCTATATTTCCCGGAACTCATCACCATGCGAGCCAGGAAAGTCCCGATGTCTTCCTTGGCAATAAAGTTGCTTGGTCATTGATATAGATACATACCTATTATCTTACGCTGGTAAATTTTACTCGCTAATTTACATAGAGCAGTATACGATGTTAACGTAACAAAATCCTTGGTCTATTGGTGAAATTCGTCCATTCATGAGCCCTTTCTTTGATACTAATAGTACTTTTTCAAGGTAAAATGTAAGTCATGACTCAATATCTATTCATCATAGTTTTTCTTTGGTAAAAAACTTTTGAATCAGCAATAAAACTTGATTATCGTCCGCTAATTTCTCTCCATTGCAATACTCAGGCTCGGATTAAGCCATTAGGACAAACACAATGTACAATATGGGATTATTAATAAATACAATGGTGTAAAACGAAAAAACTACTGTTTCTTGAACGAATTTATGTGGAAATAAGAAGTCTTCTGGGAGCATTTGGACCACGCGAGCATCGCTTTGATTTCCCGTCGTTAATTCATACACGAATGATAGAATATGTCGGCGTCAAATGAAAAATCATTATTACACTTAAAAATATGGATTGAGTTCTGAGCATCAATCTAGCCTAAACATCTTAATTCAACTATTAAAGTGTTTTATTTTGTCTGCTAAGTCCTCACCGTTACTATGCTTAAGCCAGTAACGGGAAATAAATTTAAAACAATGTTGAGCGAAGAAAACGACTTTTCCTTAAATAATTTTTCGACTAGTGCAATGATAATGACCAGCAGCTACCAACAGTGGCGTACCAACCGGGCGGGAGGAGGGTTTAGGATTTAAACCACCCCAAAAATATTTCGTAATTTACTATATTTTGCACTAGCGTTCAGAATTTTGCTTATCGGGCTGAAAAATATAGTCGAATTGTCTTCACGAAAAGAGAATGTTAATTTCAGTATTTTTTAGTGCATAATAATCTAAATATCATTTTATGACGATATGCGTAAATATTAATGAAACCCCCCCCAGAAGGAAATCCTGCGTAACCCCACTGGCTACCTGATGTAAGGAGTGCAACGTCTATGGTGATTGTATTTGAAGAAAATGTTAAAAGGGTCGCGCTCGTTACAGAAGTCACACTGATGCAATTTAACCAAGGGAGTAGAATCACTTCTACCGTGGCCTTTCCGAAGTATCGTGACTTTTTTTTAGCCGATGCGATTTATTTTGCTTTCGCTATTTGAGGAGGCAACCGACAGCAGAAACCTGAACTCTCCGCGCCACGGAGGATAGGTGGGTATTCGGATTTAGCCAGGATTATTTGGCAGCGGAGGAAGGGTGGAGATAAATCCAGCGTCGCCAGTAGACTACTCGTACACAACGACAGGCGCCAAGGGTTCATTGTTTAACGTACCATCCAACCGAGTGACTGAGTACAGAACTTGAAGTGCTCTCCACACGACACTCTGGTAGAGACAGAATTCGACCGAAAAATTTCTGCCACTGTCGGTACTCAAACCGGGTCATTGTGATGGAAAGCCAGCACTCTAGCCGTCTTGCCAACCCGACCTTCGCCGATGTGACTATAATACCATTGTATTAATAAGAGGTGCCAGAATTACGTCAGCGTATAGGATTCCAGACAGGCAAGAATATCCTTATTTCTTAAGAATTTCGGAAAGAATACTCTCCCACGATGAACCACCGAGTACCCTGGTGGAAAAAAAAATCCCTCAAAGATATATATTTGAAATTCAGCTGAAGAGCACCAAGCAATAAAGGAAATCCTAGGCGTGTTAACTTAGTGAAAGTTCATAGCCACTTAAAGAAAAGGGTTAATCCATTTAAAGAAAACCACTTGGTAATCTTCCGCAATTTCATTGAAATCCTGAACGATTTCGATGTTGTTTTTACGTCATCTTCAGGAGGTTATCTTTTAATCATCTTTAGAAGATTATTTGAAAGAACGTCGATGCCAGTAGGATTAAAATAAAATCGTGGAAAAGTGCCAAGTGGTTTTCTTCTGTAGGTTATCAAGCAAGTTCCTAAAGAAGTTTCCGCTGCAGTTAAAAGAACTAAATTAGTTCCTTTTCCATTGTTGGATTATAAGGGGCGAGCACGCCACTACATAATGAGTTTTGGTAATGCAACGTTACATGTGAACCTGAAGAAATTGCAGATGAGAGAGAGAAAAAATTGCCACCGAAAGCGCGTGTCAACTAAACAGTGATTCTTAATGGAAAAGCGTTCTGTAAGGAGTTGACAATCGAGGCTGGCCTGTAGAACGAACGCTACTTCCATGCTAAGCAATAATCCATTGGCATTTATACTCCACTACTATGGAGGATAGTCTGCTTAGCAAAGTTCGTTTCTATTTATCACACCCAGCTTTGAATGCGAGATGTTGAGTGGTGCAAAACTGAGAATTGAGAAGCAGTTTAAGATCTCTGATAAAAGTCAGGGAACGGCTCCGGCGCGCTGCTAAACTGGCAGTATTTTCTCGGTATGTCAACTCCAATTCTTCGAAAAAAAATACTTGGAGACTGAATAGTGGAAATGGAAGCATAAACAGATTTGGCGAAAAATCAGAGAAAGGAAAGAAAATTTATACTAGGGTATATGTAATATCAGCAAATAATATCTTTACAACTATTATCAGCGCTCTGATGTGTTCACAATTCTAAAAAATGTCAAACAAATCAGTCACAGTCTTAAGCCATATAGAAAAAAAGGTTGGTACAAACAAAAAATTAATAGACTCAAATATGGTTGATGTTAAATTAAAAAGTCCAGGAAATCACAGATTACATAAATATTTATTTAGAAACAAAAATAATATGCTATTATGATTACGGCATCTTGTAAATTCACCAATTTCATAATGGCTAAAAATGTAATTTATGTAGAAAGCAACAATAAAATTAGTTCATACTGACAATTAAACTGTTGAACTCCAACCAGCATCATGTGGAACAGTAAAAAAAGTAATCACAACCATGAGAGAAATTGTTTGAGATGCAAGAATTCAAACAGTTTCAGAAACATCAGAGCACCTCCTAGAAGAAAAATAATAGCCTATATCATGAAGACACGTTTACTTCCATACAGTGACATAAGTTCACACACCTCATCTAAAAAGATAGCGGAGACATTAACAGAGTAATTGTGGACGTTCCCTCTCAAGTTTCTTTATACACATGAATACTAGTTTTCATCATTAGAAAGTAATACTCATAAAATACTGGAAGTTTCAGATGATTCTCTGTTGGATCAACCATATTTTAACCACCAGCTTGACCTTGCTTCACTTCTCATCCTACCATATCTTCATCAGCTGCTCAAGAAGGTCAAATTATACTGATTTTGATTGGGCCCATTACTTTCCTGCTAACCATTTCATAAGACTGCTCTCAGAATGTAAATTCAGTCCTAGACAGATGAAAAAACTTTCCATCAGTTCAAGAAAATTACTATAATGATGCATTTTTAAAAAATAGCTTGACTAAAGTTTTTCCCAAAAGAAAATATTTGGTAGCGTGTTAAATATAATTCAGATAACGTACATTAAACCCTCACCAAGGTAAAACTGTCTGCATACAACACTACAAAAAACACTACTTCCTAGTTAAGTTGCCAAATGTATAGGAGTTATGCTATTCTACACACACTACCACCACTATCAAGTTAGGGGAAATTAATGCTAAGTCAAATAATGGGTACAATCCATGCACCATAAAAGAAATATTCATTCACACAACAATTTTATTTACTCAAAATAAGATATCATTAAACACACCGCTTAGCCACGAAGAAAAATGCAGCAGGAATGCAGGAAATTAAATATTTTGATAATAACTGGTGAAGCTTCTAGTCACATAATTGCATGCCTGAATGGTAAAAAGATGTATGAATGATATTTATATGAAAAACTGGCTCATATGACTATCTTTGGAGAATATAATCACAGATATGTTTATATCATATCACCAATGAACTTTGCTCATTATATACAATCTTTCGATCATACAGTCAATGGCAGAGTAGCATCATTGACAGGAAAAACCATTTTCATAGCTCCAAGTACATTCCATCATGAAGAAAACCTCATAAAACATATATTGAGCTTATGTATTGAACGAATAGATACAATCGTGCCATCATAGTCATTACATCCACTAAACCAAATACATACACAGCAACTAACCATACATAGATATCATAGTCAACCATTAACCACAAGGTATTACTACCAGCCAGTCCATCACCAAAAATGCTACCTTGTTATGCTCCCTGAACCATTTCAGCTCTATATTAATTCAGTTTATTTCATGCATGAAATTAATCGGTGAGTAGTTTTACAACAATACGCCAACTAAAAAGTGTTACATAGAAAAACATGTTTATACATACGAAAAAGTTAGAAATACTGTAAGCCCTCAGCAAGGATATATTTCTCATTATGCACCAGAAACTTAAATGTACTGAATGAAAATGGGTTTTGTTATCAGAAACCAACATTAAAAATATAGATTCATTGCAATTTTTGCTGATATTTAAATGGATATTTTCAAATTATGACCATTAAGAAACGATACAATATGCAGGATGAAGAAGAGAGGAGCTTGATAAGGATTCTTCAAGCTATAATACTGGAGCACAAATAACTTCTGATGATACATGCTTTCAGACTGATTTCAATCAATGCACCTAAGGCGGCATATAAGTAGCCTTGACATGAGGATTTACAGTATCTGTACAAGCCAGTGATTAGTTAGTCCACAAATTCTACTTTAGTGATTGATTTAATGAAAAAATATTACTCAAAAGAGATATCAATACCATTGAGATTATTTTCAATCCATGCGTCAAAACGCTCAGCAACTTCTGGACTGATTTCTTCTTTCCAACTATTCACTTTTCCTTTCCGCATAAAACGCTGCTCTCCCTGGGACAAGCCTAAATTCTGAGTTCTGTCCACAGCAAACTCATAATTGACAGAACTGTTTGATTTCATTGACTCAAAACTGAGGTGAGTGCACAATGCTTTCATGTCTTTGTCATTTAGTTGTTCCTTGCCCATAAATTTGCTGACTTTCCTAATCACAGATGGAAGATCCTGGAAAAGTAAATACAGATAAGCAAAAGCCACATGCTACCATAACATACCATAGTTTGATAAAGAGGTCAGCTATTTCATTCGCAATTAATAAAATAAGCTTAGTTTACCAGTAAGGTTCATAGATTTGGGGAGGCAAATGATTTCCAAGGAATTTTTCTAGAATATTTAAGTAAACGTATTCAAAGATTATAGGTTATCATTCCTCATTCTTTTTTCATTTAGGTGATCGCAGTAGGACTTACCCTCTTCATTTCTTCGTATTTTAAGAAAAGGACATTGGAATCTTCCCTACGCTCCCAGTAAGAGAGCAAATGATCCCAGAATGGACTGTAGGAAACTGAAAAAAAAGGTATATCATTGGAATAATTTTAACACAGCTAAATAGCTACTCATAATTGCAGCTAAGTAGGTAAAGCAAATGAGGCAGGCAACTAAATAATTCAACAAAACTTATTGATGTAAAATTAACACCAGCATAAATTAATTTTTGAAAATACACAGGTAATATTCATTCATCAAGATTAATCAGAATGATCACTGAAGATTTAAAATTTACCACATAAGAATTACAATATTATTCACAATAGTACACACTGAAAAGACATTAGACAGAGATGAATGTTTTGGAAATCCTTACCAGAGTCTTGTAGAAATAACTCAATAAAATCCTCAAAGTTTCCTTTATAGCCTTCAATGAGCCGGGAATGATGATAATATGATACACACGTATCCTTTGGATTTCTTGCTACATATATGACCTGAATCAAAGAAAACATATTCTTAAAATGTTTAATGAAATGCAGCATCAGTATCTTTGAATGACACCCCCATGAAGTAGAAGGCACATTTGAAACTCTTAAAATAAATGCATTTTTGTAAGAAGAAATGAAGTCTTTCACAATTACTACCAGTTGTACATCTCTAATCTAATACTTATTGCTATATAAAAACTCAATATTCTATGAATGAAAATTTTCATTGGTGTCCAGCATAAAATCATCGTTTCTGCAGGGGAAATTTTTGAGCGGCTCAGTGTTCTGACCATACTATTCATCTAATAGCTCTTGCAAGCAAAAAACAGTTATTATTTTTGAGAGAATCTATTCTTATACTTTGTTCCATAAATAATCATCAACAGTTTCCCATTTTACTACTACCTTGATTATAACCATTTAAAATGCAACTATATATGTAATAAAAATCTACAGAGTTTGTCTTTTTTCCAGGTCGTATCATCACAGAAAAGGAATTGTATGTACACCATATCAGAAAACTATGAGTTTAACAAATATATCATAATGTCAGAACTTATTTCTAACCGTCTTTCATGCGGATGACGGAAGATCATCAAAAATATGTCTTTTGAGCTAAGTCTAATTTAGAAATGGTAATGCAATAAATTACCTTTGTATTTTTTGACTTAATTTGTTCAGGCAGTAGTTCCCATGGAAGATGTGTTTTAATATATCTGGGAGACTCCATTTTTTCAGTAAAGCTCACAGAATCTTTTAAAAAATCATAAAAAGGTGACTCCAACTCTTCATGCTGCTGATTACGGAAATCAAATAAGCAAGAGAAGCTGAAATAAATTATGTAAAAATTGACTTAATCATGGATTCCGTGACAATTTTTAACTGGAAAGAATTTCACATAGTTGTCATTTTAGCTGTAGCTCAAGTTAGTTTAAAATATTTGCGTGCATTACTAAAAATTAAATTCAGCTGAAAATACTTTATAGGTTTGTTTCCATTCAGTTGGAAAATTAAATAATTTAAAGAATGACAACCAAGACCCTTTTTGTTTAAAACAACAAAAAATTCATACTTTAGTTGTTTTTTAAGGATTTTTTTCTGCCTGAGTTTCATTTATGTGTCATCTTTAATCAGTGGCATATGCAGGATTTCCTTCTAGAGGGGGGTTTCATCAATATTTATGCATATCATCATAAAATATTTAGATTATTATTCACTAAAACAGCAATTAAATTAACATTCTCTTATCGTAAAGACAATTCAACTATATTTTTCAGGCCAATTAGCAAAAAACATTAGTGCAAAATATACAAAATATAGTAAATTATGGGAATGTTTTTGGTGGGTTCAAACCCTAACCCTACTGGTACACCACTGTCTTGAATATCTGACAGGCTAGAGGAGTTTGTAGTTCAGGATAAACAAAAAGGGAAACAATGAAAATGTTATGTTCATTCAGCAGGATAATATATTCAGCGTTTTTTTAGTATCGTGAAAATACATTACTTTTTAATGTAAATATAGGTAAAATTACAAAATAAATACCTACTCAATAAATGGGAATCTCAAGGGAAGTATTGTAGACTTGGCACCCTCAAAGTCTAGGTCATTGCCAATGCACCACACCATTTCTTGCGTCCAAGTTGTACCTGGAATGAAGAATTATAATTATTGAAATGCAGGCCTTGGGTGTGTGCACACTGATCAGAACGCTTTGATATCACATAGTGGTTGCGTGCCAAATCTGACTGTTGCCAGATCCAACCTTTTTAGATGAGACATGATTACTTCGGGTAATGTGTCAACACAGATTCTTATCAGTGGCGTTACTGAGTTCAATCTGGAAGGAGAGAAAGATGGAGATTTGTTCAATCTAGCTGGTGGAATTCAGAAGGAAAGTGCTGACCTTGGACTGGCCCTTCCAATATCAATTCTTAAGAGAACCACTCACCACGGAAACACTTGTAGTATTGCCAATTTTATTTCCATTTTAGTAAAGTATAATTTGTATTGAGTGTATTGAGTCCTATGTTTTGTTGGGATAAAAAGGAAAGCCAGACTTTCGTTCCTGTGAAGTTAGGTATCATTATTAAGCTGATAAATATGGTAGTAGCATACCTATTTCTCTATACCACCTTTCGAAATCATAGAGTAGACGTCTAGATTAGTTAAGGTCACCCTCCACTCAATAGGGAAATTATACTCGCCGATATTAGCTTTCTTAACGAGATATAATATAAATATCGGAGACGGTGGAGGACATATCAACGAGGATCCACAAGATTCTCAAAATTGACACCTTAAAATTTATCTCGTCAGTCGAATAGGGCATTCAATGCCGTCAGCGGCGTCTTTAAATAGCAATCTGTAAAGTTTTTTTTCCATACTAGGCACAATAAAAAATGTCCCGGATTCTCTTCACCCTTAACTTGATCCAGAAAAAAATAGGAGACATAAATCCAGAAGAAAATCTCTTCCCGTACACATAATACTTGACTATAAAGCTGAAAAACGCTGAGAGAGTTGAAAATGACATCAGGAAATACTATTTAGTGGTTCTACTATCTTATCGTGAAGGCAGTGAAGCCTTGGATGTGTCTCTCCGATATCTTCCTCGCAAGCTTTACTTTTAGAATATTATGGGAAGTTTAAACTGATTCGATAAATAGATGGAAATTATATTCTCGCCACTGACAGCGATATAGCCAGCGGGAAAAACTGTAAGCACGATAAAACACGAAAAACAACTCCGTTTTAGACGGGAACTGATAGTGATGCGAAAAATTATGGAAGCTTCTAGTGTGTATACATTGTCATGTCTTCCCCGAGTTCTTCCGGCAATTTGTCTCCACATCCACCGCGTTTCCTTATCAGCAAGTATTTAGTATCCCAGAGATGTTAGAGGCACTGTTTGCAAAACAGCTGTTCGAGGACAATATCTCTCGAGACGATGTGCAGCGAAGAGTGCCAAATAAAGACTTCCAGGACTTTTTTCTTCATTTCTGTGCTTTGAGACTCTATATTCGTTTGTCGCTCATATCGGCGATGTAATTTTGTAAAGCAAGGCTACAAATGGCTGGTTAGAAAATAACGAATTCCTTATTGTTTACGCCTCAAGATTCTGTTTTTCGATGCCGGTAATATGGAAGGGAGTCCGATGAGGTGATAAGGAAGGGAGTGAGGTGTAATCGAACTGTATAACTCTTACAATTCGAATTTATATACTCATTGAACACTGATTGTATCTCTTAAAATACACACCAGCTAACCTTTCTAAAAAGCTTGTGCGAAGAATGTAGCTCCTGCAATGTAATTCATTTTGACCAGTGGCAATGAGACACTTGTAATTAATAATGATAAGGATATTTATTGTTCTAGGACTACTGCCCCTTGGAACAACTGACTATATTACAAGGTAAATATCGGTACAATTTTTCGCATACATGTCCATGTCTTGAGCAAAAATTTCTGTTGACTTTAATGCAGCATACGATTGAAAATATATATTTATGATGACAAAGGCATTGTAATCACATGGTAATATAACATTAAATACAGTTTAATTAACAAAATATATAATAGATAAGGTACTGTTACAGAAAATCTTTTAAATTGTTTTAATTTGCGATGTTAATAACAATTTCCATATAGGTAAGTAATTGAACATGGAAACTTTATAACTTTGGATGTTTTTTGAGTAGACAATATAACTCAGAATATGGCTCCAGTATCTCATTGCCACATTTAACGGAGATAAGTGGTTCTTGTTTTTTCTAAATTTTGGAATTTTAGTTCACCCTTGAGAACGTACCACCCATATTGGATGGTTAATTAGGCGTTGAAAAGGGTTGATTCGGGGTAGGTGGTGGCCGAAGAGATCGGGTTTGTGTGTTGGCTATGATAAATTTTCGTCATGTCTTGCAAGCCACCACAAGGGTGTGTGGCAGAGGGTGAACCATCAACATACATGCGTTTACTAATGATGTTACATCCTATGTTAGTTATTATAATACGTTTTTTATCAGTCCAAAATATCTAGAATTGAGTGAACTTCACTTGAACAATCAAGTTTTTCCACATGAAATACTAGAGGCAGCTACTATGTTCAAAAAACGTGATAGGAGACAAGAAATATTCAAAACATTCGTGTGAGCTGTGGAGCTCTAGGTACGGGTCAGAAGCATGGACCATTGGGAAAGCAGATCTGAAAAGAATAGAAGCCTTCGAAACCTGCGGTTGGAGGAGGATACTGCAGATCAAAAGGACGGACAAAGTGAGAAAAAAGGAGGCATACAGAAGAAGGAAACGTACTATGGAGAATATACGTCAAGAGAGATGGAGAATATACATCAAAGAGTAACACAGTGAAGAGCCCCGAGAAAACGAAAAATCGAAGGAAAAGTGCCACGAGGAAGAAGACCAGGAGACAAATACTTAGGACGAGTTAAGACGGATCTTGGAAAAAAGAGCTAACAAGGGCGCAAAGAAAATGGATCGCTGCAGTAAACCAATCCTACGATTGAAACACTAAACAACAATACTGTTATGAAAACTATCCTCGTCTGAGTCGGACATGAACATAATTTTATTTTTTATTTTATTCTCCATGACCACCGAAAACAGCACCTATGGCCATCGGGGTTTTTAACAATTAACATCAGACGAGCACTCACACCCATGTCCTGAGTGGTGAAAACTCCACTGAGGCGGGACTCGAACCCGCGACCCTAAGGTACGCAGGCGAGGGCTTAACCATGCCGCCACCCCGGGGCCGATAAACAAATGTTCGCCTATTCCTATCCGGAGGCTTCCCGGAAGTGGCAAATGTTTCAGTTCTATACTTTCACCATTCGAGGGAGGCGTCGAGAACACTTCAAGTTCAGTACTGCGTCCGTCGGATGGGACGTTATAATCAGTGGACCCCTTCAGGCCATTCTTAATGCAACTTTCAATTAGAAAAGGGGGCGGGGTACTCTCTGATAGGCCAACATTTTCATATCCCTTTTAGACGAATATGAGATTTTTACAATACCCCTCAAGTCGCCAGATATCTATCTACCCGCATCAATGCACACAGATAACACGTATTCGTCTTTTAACTGCATTCTAACGTCCACCGCATTCCTCGGCGACATGTGTAACGCCGGTATTAATTGTTTACCCACTAACTTTCTTCCCATCCTCTTCATCCTTCTCATCAAGCAACGATTATACTCTGGCCACTAACATGTAACACCGAGCTTTATTTTAAATATCCTATGAGCCATGTTAAAGGGAAAAGAATCGTGGTTATTTTTCAAAGTTTGCTTCTTGAAAATACGATGCCAACATTACAAAAGCTAATTCCTACTTTGCAAACAAAATGTCTTCTTTTGCTAATAACATACAATAAAAATCATCGAATATTTTATCATAATGACGTTCTCGTTCAATTTATTTCAGTGTTTAAATTCATACAATTAATTAACATTTTTATTCATATTACCTAGGTATAATTTTTTTCTAATTCCTTTCAGGTAGAGCGGAAAACTCAAGTTTGTACACGGGCAGCTTTTGCCCTCGGCACGGCCCTGTTTATGCAATGCTTTGACGGAATTAAACGAGACGGAAGATAAATATCGGAAGGTGAACACAGACCTTCTGATGTGAAAGACATCCGCCGTGAATAAATACTTTTTAAACATTTCTTGCGTGTATTCCACCCGTATCAAAGTCTAATTTCTTGGACAAATATCCATCCTTGACCGGTAACTGTATTTGCGACGGCAACAGCTTTGTTTTCAAGCGCGTTTCATCAATATAAAAAAAATTATCCTCGGGGGTAACGATCTCTTGCCAACAGAAACGTCGATCATGGGATGTTTCCGGTTATTACGGCATAATAGTTAAAGCCACATCTATTGTGAACGTATATGGAGCTTGCCAAATGGCTTGGACAAAGTCCAAAGTCTAATATTTATGAGCGCAGCGTACCAGTGTCTGTTATCTTCACCGATGAATGAATCCTTACGGTTTATTTGAGAAAGATTTCACGGAACGGTTCGTTAAACGCGAGTTACTCGTCAAAATTATTCTTCCTGCCTTTTTTTCCAAATTCCTCACACTTCTCTCTTCCTACTTATCTCCATAAATGTAGATATCAATTCTTACGAAATAACTGTTAACTTTTGGTGTCGAAATCCTTATTGAGTTCTCTATTATTGACAGGAAACTTATATCTCAACAGAACGAACGTCGACCTCACCCTAATTTTAGAAATAAAACAGAACATAGCTATTTGTTCCTATAATTTCATAATATCATCGTATGTTAAATTTATTACACAATAACATCGAATAAATCTTGTCTCTCACATTTACTGGCGTTCAAGTCATGCTACTTTAGCTATTGCGGATGATTGCCAGGAAAATGTCGTGGTTTGGAACCAACAAAAAAAAATCTTTCTGACCTCCTTTGAGAAACGATTGCTTTTCCCGCTACTAATCTCCTCGGGCAAGTGATTCGCCGAAGCAGCTCAATTTTTTATCCGGGAAAAAGAGAATCCACGCGAACCATACGCTCCTACGGAAGATCATTTCCAAGCGAACGCTCATGCCTCGATCCGTCATAATCGAGGTTCTTCCGCGCTGTTCGTAATTGCGAGGGCGACAGCCGACAATCAGCCGATGACGCCGGTAGCGACGAAGCCGTGGGGAACGAAACAAGTTCCAGCCCAAGACTGGAACGATTTCAATGAGTATATTTTTCCAGAGAGAGTTCACCGAGCATTCACTTCCTCCATCGCGACCAATTCGGGAAAACAGCGCGGCTTAGCGAAGATTCGAATTCTTGGAATGAGAGCGCTGCCTTCGCAGAAGAAATTACGTCATCGCAAGTGAGATCTTTCCTCCACAACGCCCTTTTCGTTCCTCCTTTTTCCAAAGATTATTGATAGAGGTCGAAGGATGAAGTTCGATGACTCACGAGCGTTAGCTAATCATGGCCTTTCGCCGATAGCATTTGACATTAGTTTTTCCTATTGATACTATCGATAGTTGTTTCGAACCTACCGACAGCGGCTATAGTTTTTCCCATCGATAGTTCACAGCAATGGATAGTTTTTGGACGGATAGTGCAATCGTGTATGCTATAAAAATGGCGAATTAAGGTAAACAAAGCAACAATACGGCAAACAAAGCAGCACGAGGACATAATGATTTAAGTAGGTATAATTTCTTTTTTAATGATATGAGGCTAACTCATGCACGCGAGATAAATGTTCTCTGTAATGTGCTGCTCTAATATTATTTACCATTTAAACCATTTAAAAATCTAGATTCCTCCTTGAAGAACAACAATTATGTTTTGCAGGGTCATGTAGATTTCCATTTAAAAATTGAAAAAAACATAATTTTCCATGGACTAAATTTTGTTTACTTTCAATTTTTTTTCAATTTGGAATGAAAATCCAGATACCATTTATTCCAGAGATGCTGTACTATTGACAGTTTTCACCCGTAGTACTATTGAGAATATCAAAAGTTGAGACTTACGGTGGTATCCCTCCTCCAGTTTGTACGCTTTTTCTTGTCAAGACTGATTTCCAAGAGAACATTAGCTGCACAGTTTAAACCATTTTAAAATCATAGAAATGGTTGGATGCGCATAAATAGAGCAATGTCTACGCATCTCTCTGTACATTAAACTGCTCAATGGCAGGCCGCATGTAATGCGGATTCTTTAATGGCTTTCATCGCCTGCGCGGAGGAGATTTTGAAGCCGCGTACACACCGAAGTTTAAAGCTCAAAACCAGTTCCGAAATTTGTTACCTTGATTTATCCGGTGGTATGTAAGTAAGAAAAGCGTACAGGTTTCGAGTTGGCACGGAACTCCTCGGGTTTACTCAGAAGATGCACATACGCGAACTTCGAGCTATACATGGTGTCTACCCCATTGTGATCAGTTCTAGAATAAAATCTTTATTTCTTCCAATCCCTGCTTTGTGCAACGTTCTCGTATAAAGAACTTGGAAAACAAAAATAACGATTGTTGTTTTTTCATGTTGTGTAATCGTCCTCATGAACTGCGATGAGAAATAAAATTATCTCATTAATGATCAAAATCTAAGGCGGTTTTTTAAGGGGTGACCTTATGAAACAAATTTTCGTCTTCCTAGATTCAATTTACAACAGGTCACTGCACTTCTCTGTTAGCGGTATTCTACCAATGCAAAGTTCTCCTCCGCAATTCCCCTCGCACATTCAAGGCAGGATGCATCTTAAATGTTGCACCGAAAAATGATGAAGATAAAAATGGATCGATCGAGTGAGAAACGAAGAAGTTCTATAAGCAGTGGGAGAAAGGAGAAGGACGGGACAACTTATTCAGCCAATAGAGTAGTTTCCCATCACTTTTTTATTGTCCTGATCAAAAGTTTATAAACTCTGGAGTGCATATTTTCACCCGTTCGATTTAAAAATGAAGTTAAGTATTTTTTCTCATCATTCAAAAAGTGAAAAGATTCAACTGCGCGAAAATGCGGCGGCAAAATATCGCATGCCGGTAAATTATACCTACGTTTGACGTCACATTCTTTCCTCTACCTGCCACTAGGTAAGACTGCGGACGTCTCCAAGCAGACGATGAACTGCGTTATACAGCTTATTAACTAGCATATGAGGCATATTCATTCAGTTACTTTATTATGACTTTAATGTATTTATTTAAAATTATTTATGAAGTTGATTCATTTGAAAATAGTTAGTATTCATTCTACTAAGCGCACGGTGAAGTTGGCAAATGGTCGCGCGAACTTCACGCCACGCTTCGCAGTAGCATGAAGCTCTTCCGACTCCACGAACAGGATGCCCAGGAGCCTATAAAAACGACCATTAATACCATGTTTAATGAAGGCGAATTTTCGAACTTTGATAGTTTTCTTAGGCTATTATTAATACATATTCACTAGAGCAGAGGGGCCCTGAAGTGCAATGGTAAGTTCAGGAGACGAATATTTCCTATACCTTGAAAAGCAAAATGTGTACCTGTGACGTCAGCAAGAAGGCAGCGCATTCCGCCATTTCTGAGCTTTATCAAATGAACTTAAAATTAACATTTAATTCTCCAGTAAACTGGGATTTCTCAATCCAAACTTTATGCGTAAAATGAATACATTCATGGGCAAAAATTTGTAACAAATGATTTCTCTTTTCTTTGATGAAGAAAATTACTCTATTCTTGAGGCATATTGATTTGCTCCAGACAATCGTCGAGGGACAAGTGAATGGGAAGAATTGAAAAGGAGAGTCTCGCATGAAATATAAGGAGCAAGTGTTGAAGGATGTGAACGAAAATAATTGCGTGAATATCAAGAGGTTAGCTGATAGTATAAAGGATTGGCGAGCTGTGTCAAAACAATCTAAGGAATGTTGACTGATGATGGTGACAATTATATAAAAACAGGAAAAAATAGTCGAACGTCTTTTTTGGTGGTGCGACTCAACCTTAACCGCTGGAGCACTTAAATACCGTATTTATTCGCGTAAGCGGAGTCCTCGAGTATTTCGCGCACCACGATTCTCAGGAGCAGGCTTGCGAAGGAAAAAAATATTTTTGCCAAAAACGTAATTTTTTTACTTTGAACTTACCGCATTTCATCACAACCTAAAAGCAAATTCTATAGTCAAAATTGACGAAATAGGAATAGGTTAAAAAACAATAATTAGAAATCGGGGAAATTATGTGTGAAGAAAACAAGAGGAATTTGACGAGAAAAAGTGCGGGGTTTAGAAAAAGAACAGGAGGATTCGTGTAAGCCGCTCACCCCATTTTTCACCGGAGTTCGTAAAAAAATGCGCGTCGATTAGACGAGGGAATATGGTTCTATCATTTTTATTGATATAGCTGGTTTCGTGCGGGCTCGCAATTCCATCAAAACTGAGGGTCGCGACCCGATGGGAACGCGAGAAGGATTGCAGTTAAAGTGCAGAAAAGCTGAACTGGTTCATAGGCGGCTCCGAACCGACTCCGAACCTTTCTTTTCGTTTCACTTAAAACTATGCCACGGACGAAAACATTATTCACTCTCTAAGAAGAGGAAGTTTGGGCGAAAACTCACGGCTTCGATTGGAGCGGGCATTTTCGTTCCATGACGCTGCGTTCAAGCGTTGGATAAGGATATATTGCCAAAGACGATTCACGGAACACTTGAGGAGGAGTAAAGTGTTTAGCCAAAAGGTTTTGGCGCGAAAATATCCTCCAGGGCAGTTGTGTTTGAAATCTCGAATATCTCAAATAGTTAACCAAGAAATCACATGGTACGAACACGAATGGTTTGCAAATTTAGTGCGTCTGAATCTCTCATTACAATATCATTAATTGTTTTCAGTTGGGTTTTTCTCATCTGTCTCGACTATAGAGCCCCCAGACGAGATAAAACACAAGTGTAAACAACGAATGAGGTTGTATTTAACACACCTAATTTGCCAACCATTCCTGTTTATACCACGTGACTCCTTGGTTACCTGTTCGAGATAATCCCGACGGTTTCAAACACAACCCCCCAGGTCTGGAATTTAAGGGAAATAGCCGCTCAATCGGAAAGACTTCCACAGTAATAAGTGCCAAGTGTGGTACGTATCGTTCACGCGTTAGGTACTCTTCAAGGACGTTAGAAACTACTGGAGGAGGCGATTGGCATGCTGTCCTAAGGGAAACCAGACTGGGGGTGCTTGGGAACGATATAGGCCTCTTACTCCGCACAAAATATTGTTTCATATGGTCTTTTATGGAGACTGCATTTGTGTTAAAACGTAAATAACAATGATATACAACCCAGATTTCTTAACAGTGGTGTCAGTTAACCTTCCTAAGGCTACTTAAAGGTGGAATTAAGGCATTTTAATACCCTGGGAGCTAATTTTATTTCTAAAACTGGTTCGAAATTAACTTACTTCAACTACATATTTGGCGCTAGTTTGCGTGTTTGCTCACCTTCCTTTGTTTCTTTGCCGAACTTTTAAAATGCATTCCATATTACTCATGTTACTGACGCATGTCTATGAGATAACTACTTTTATGCTATAACCAGCAATCACTTTTATGTATTTATTTTTTAAGTATTCATTTGTCAATTAGAGTATTTTATTTTGCTCTTCTATTGTTTGTTTGGATTTTCATAGTGAAGGGATAGGAGAGAAAGGATTATTAGAGAAGAGGACATGTTTTTGAAAGTTGATACCTATGCATTGAAGGATTGAAAATCTATATTGGATAGATAAAAGCAAATAAAATGCAAAGGGATATAGCAAATTCAATTTATCACCGCTTTGACACGATATTACTACTCTAAGTTTTACCACGCACAAAAACGACTTCATCCGTGAGATCATCGCGAGTAGCAAACCTGTATGCCCGTGCCTACCAAGAAGGCGTCTTGGCTACTCAAATCTGTTGCGATGCCTCCTACAGGAAATTCTAACCACTTCGGGTTCACTCACCAAGCACGATTTTATTTAACGCATGTCCGACGGATTTTCCAACCCACCACTCAATCGCTGTTCGGTTGCGTAGAGTTCTGGGTCTCTTGAGGACGAGAAATTCTTTCATTCACCTGCATCAATCATCTTTTGTCAAGCGCTCCGACAAGCGAGAACATATCACGCCGATGATCACGAGGGAAACTTCATTTCACGACAGCATAACCTATTTGCCCGGTGCGCATTACAAACCCACGGTCTCCATGGCTGACCGAGAAACCGTCGTCGTAGCGACCACTGGTCGCAGACCAGGGAGGTTAGAATGTAAGTACCTACAGGAGGAGGCAACGCGACTGATTCGAGAAGCAAGATAGGCCATATTGGTGGCTTGCTGCACGCGACAGTCACGGATGAAGTTAGTTTTTGCGTGTAGTAATACGAAAAATTGTACACGTTTTTAAAATTCGTCAAATAAACTGTTTAAAAACTTTCTATCATTTGAAATAATTATTGATAATTCAACCGTTGAAAAAAAAGCACTCAAACACGCAAACAAGGGCTAATTATGTAGTTCAAACAGGATAAATGTAACTATTTTCCAGGAATATAATTATCCCTATGGTATAGTTAACTGTAATCAACGTAACCTTGTGGAGCTGATTCATAATTGAAATAAAAACGCAACTTGGTTGTTCCACAAAAAAATTATTCATTACACGACCCGGATTTCGTCGAGGATCGACATCTTCAGGTCCCATTAAAAACATAACCTCCGAAGGGGTCGGTTCTCTCTGTAGTTTTGTCTGAATCCAATGAATAAGGAATGACAGGTGGGCGGTACACAAGAAACAGCTGCATCATCTTACAACAAGTGAACCAGCATTAGCGATGAATTGGGGCAGTCAGGACGTGGGCCGCAAATTCCGAGTTGACGCATGCGTATTGAGTCTTGCTAAAATATGATGCTTTGAGGTGAAGGCCGGATTAATTTAAGGTAACATTAGCCTCTGTAATGCACTGATAACTTTCACACGATTAAAATATTATCTTCACCGCTGCGTATTCAGGTTTGATCGAGCGAACGGAACGAGTACTGATATGGTGACAAAGAGAACCAAACCAAGAATTTTTTCCCAGAAACTTCTCGGGTAGGTCAGCATGCCGCTAGCGCATGCTTATTTACTTATGTCCTTGATCATCGGTTGTGCAGAACGCATGCAACACTAGCTATGCTACTGTGGCCTAATTTGTGGAATGGAAAGTTTGAGCTCAAATTACGACGACCGTAGGTGCGTTTAATTCTAAATCGTTTCCGAAATAGCAAAATTATCCCGGTTCAATGAGGCAAAATGACAAATGAGGCTAAAAAAACTAAAAAAAAAAGAATTATCCTGCTTTTCATTGTTACATCCATATAATCTGCGATAGGGATATCAACGAGCCAATATTTCTTCATCAGAAATCGAGTTTAATCGCAAGCTTTCAAATTTATAGTAATGGTTACTGAATGATATCGGAGGTCCTGAGACTAAATTCTATCAACTAAACCAACACTGATCACTAATTGCGCCATTTATGGGGTCTCCGCATGACCTCAATTATTTAGTTTCCGCTAAAAAATTAAGACCTTCACCTTTTCGTTCTTTACGATAAAAATTGTAGTTTTTCTCGGGAGAAAGAACTGAGATATAGAGAAATGTAGCCTCGAAGATACAATACTAATAATCGAGGTTTACATTTTGTTGAACAGGACGAAACTTAGTTGCAGATATCGACCTATCGATTAGCGCGGTCGATTTATCTCATGCCTGCCTCGGGTCCTGACGCTGCCTTTCTTGCATCCAAAAGCAACGATCTCTTTTTTTCCCCTTCTCTCACGTTGATTTCCAGCTCGCACGGGTAACCCAATTATTTTTGTACCAAGCGACATTGATGGAGACCAGAATGATCAGTCATACAGTATCTTTTACATGGAATGGGGTTACCTATTATATCAGGATCACCACTGTCCAAATTGTAACATATTCTGTGCACACATCTCAATCTGCGCAGACAAGCAATGAGAAACGACGAGGATTATAGGTATAAAAAGTATCTAGGTTCACCTGGAAAAAAGGATCCTCAACGACCCATCTCTACATTCGTGAAAATCTCGATGACGTATCGAGTGCAGGTGAGATTTGATTTGATACTGGCATTCTTTCAAAAAACTACATTCATAGTAATTTGCTCATTTTTTCACTTTTATAAATATTTAAGAGTGTAATTGTACAAGATAAATTACGAAATGTGTACCTACAGTCGGAAAATAAAAATTTCGCAAAATAAGAAATGCCATTGGACAAGACAAAAATTCGGCAAAATTGTTGCAAACATCGACCAATTAGCGCAGTACAGTTAACCGCAATGAACTTTTGATACGATTCCGTTGTTACTTATATTTTAATACACATGTAGTATGTATCCACAAAGGACCGTATAAAACACAATGTTTTGTGCGGAGTAGGTGAGGCCTAATCCTTCCCAAGCACCCCCATTCTGGTTTCTAAGTGTGCCAATGCCTTCTCCAATGCATTCTAACCTCCTTGATAAAACCGGGGACTCTAAGGGGAATAAAAAGTATAACATTTACTGATTTACCAAGTTTCAAACTCTACATCTACATCTACGTAATACCCTGTAAGCCGCCGTAGGGGCGTGTGGCAGGGGGTGTTAGGTCAACAGCCATTGGGTTAATGGTAAAGGGAACAAGGGAAATAATCTAGGATTCGGGGTAGTTGGAAATAATAATGTTTATCCTAGCGTATTTGACTCATGATACGAATTGTCCGCGGGAAAATGGATTCTTATATCGATTCCTTCGGTAGTCTAGCTCTCTAATTTGGTCATTTATATCTGATTTCTCGATGTATTCCGGGGGTAAAAGTACATCTGATGTATCATCCTCGAATTCAAACAACTTGAATTTTTCGAGTAGCCCAAGTCTGGCGCCTAATCTACGAGTTTTCTTATTCAAGACCCTCTATGAGTTGTGAAACTTTCTGTAGGGTTATATGCGCTCTCAGTAAAAGTAGCTGCTTCCCTTTGTATTTCATCGAGTTTGCGAATTAAATCATTATTTTCCGGATCCCAAATGCCAGACGTACACTCGAGGTGAGGTCTAACTAAAGAGAAATAAAACATTTCATGAACTTTTTCATCCGAACATTCTCCTAATATTCTTTTAATGAACCCTAGTTTCTTCAACGAAGTGCCGTATATATTTGGTGCAACTTATGATCTATTAAAACAACCGAAATATGCATAAAAACGTGACTATTTTGGGCACGTTAAAGCACATAGTTAAATATTTAACTGCATACGTTTTGAAAGAACACCTAGGTTGAGTTCTGGCAACAATCGCCTCGAATTGCACAATCGCAACAATTGCACGAATCGAGTTAAAATCACCAGGAACGTTCTTAATTTGCTTATTGTCCATATTTAGAGCTGGAAAAGTCCAAATGAGACACGAAAAGACTTCGTTCTTTTCATGCGAAAGCAATGTCATTGGGTACGCAAGGATATCGCGAAGGCGTAGGTTAAGTCGCGGTCCACACACATAGTACTTATTCACGTGCAGCTTCGGCGTGCGCTTTGGCATTGGAAATTGGGGACATCCCGGCGACACGGTTGTTGCGAAGACATTCACTTTCACACTCCACTGGTAACTTCTTGTTCCGTCCTTGAACTTCTCTTCTGCGTCCCACCCATACTCCTCCCTAAAGCTACAGGAGGGGGGGGGGGGGGGGAGAGAAGTGAATACCCTCCAAGAGTGACTACCTCTCCCCCCCCCCCCCAAATTTTCTGCTCGCGCGGCCACAACTCTACATAATCCTTTTTTAACTCTCATGAATTTAAGCTTACACTTATGTTTTCTGCGAATCGTCCTTTCAAAGATTTTCCTTTTGTGTGCTACCTACACAGAAAGGTACGTGTGAGCTAGTTCCTACTGTTAATAAATCGTGAGCGGTAGCAAATATATTCTCAAGCTCAACTCAAATATCTTCCATTTCCAGCAGCCGATGGCTATGTCGATGTCATATCAAATGTCAAAATAACAATAACAGAAAAAATTCCCGCAGTATAAACTGATATAAATATTCAACCAACGGCACAAACTATCAGCCAATATCTTTAAGTTGTGCTTAGGACTCCTTGAAAAATATTTAGGGCCTTGCTTTGTCACGATATATTCAATAAAAGTTCGAAAATGGATATAAAAATATATGTTACCAAATATAATGGTGTTAAAGGAAATTAAGAAAACGCTAGAAAACTTAATGAAACTTATTGATAATTATGTAAAACATCCATCCGAAGAATCTAAATTCATACTGTGGAATTAGATTGTGTTATATTGTTACAGTAAAATTGAGTCAAAAGCTGTCGAAATAAGAGAAAGCTGAGAAACATGATTCACAGAATTCATGAGCACAAAGTTGCACACGTTTCGTACTAACACTTTTCGGCTAACAATTGTCAAAAAAACTTTCCAGCACCCATTTCTTGGTGTTACACTTCTTCGTAAATATAATACACCTGAATAACCCCTTTGCTTTCAAATTGGAAATAAATTCTAAATTCAGTTTATGCATGACGCGAGAAAAAGTAATCATCAACACCACCTCATCAATCATTCAAGGACTACGGCGTAATCGAAGCAAATATTATGCCTGCTGCCCGCTTCCTTTCCAGCTAAATGACGCGACATTTTATTGCTATTGGCTTTCCATATATTACTTCATAACAGCGATCTTGACTCCAAACACAGGAATCCATAAAAAAGTAAATGCGAAATTACTCGCCAGGCACTTTTACTTTCCCTTTAATAATGTCGAATGATGATTTTCCATCGTTAATATGTCACTTGAATGGTAAGTTTTCGATCGGCCCTGAAAACTCACGGACATAATGTCGAGAGACTCTTCAAGATAAAGAGAAAAACCTTAACACACATTAAGAAAACACCTTTCCAATGGACGTTATTTCCTTCTCCTCTACCGCTGACCGTCTGCGATGAATGACCAAACCTTGAGACCCGAGTAACGATTCAGTCCACGTGCCTGTACCAGGCCCTTCTTCTCCCAATGCCTGACGGACGCTGAAAGGACGACCGGCATCGTGAAGATCTTCCTGTCCGGCGATTGGGGAAGATGGACGACACTCTTCCTGCCAGCATTCAAACGTTTCAATGAATTCTCGCCAGCTGGTTTGGGGGCCACGAATCGGGGGCGTGTCCTTCTGTCAACCTTCCACAGCTGGACCACGTGCGACCCTGATGCGGGTCGAGAACATCAGCTTCCGAGTGACGTGCCAACAACATCTCAACTCACCACGAGGGATCCAATTCGAGGAAGAGGCGACAGCGACTGTTGACCACCAAGGAGATTAGAGGACGTACTTGAGGAAGCACCGCGGCTGGTTTGGGAAACCCCATTCTAGTTACATCTACATCTATGTAATACCCTGCGAGCCACCACGAGGGTGTGTGGCAGGGGATGAAGGTCACCAAACATGCACTATTCACATGCATCTAGGATATTTAATGGAGACATGCTGGATAATAGGTTCACAAGCAGCTAGATGGTTAGTATCTACATAATGACAAAGGGATTATTTGTTGTTAATACATGCATCATGTACTACAGACTACTCTGACAATATTTCACCTACCTATCCCTTTGCTACGCTGCCTATTGTGCTCTCTTATGGTACGTGGGAAAAATGACATTTTAAATCTATCGGTACGACAATCCATCTCTCTAATCTTGTTAATTTGAGCCAACCTAGCATAATACGTACGAATAAATGAGGCTCTAAACTCACGATACTCGGACGTATGTGAAGTTTTTGCGCACGGTGTAACTTGTAGACGATAGATGAATAATTTTTCGTATTATTCGTTCCTGAGATTCTGCAGCGCATTAAAGATGAAAATTTCACGGCAACAATGACAGAACTCCAAAAGAATGCTTGGTTGTCATTCAAAAACCTCGTCAAAGGCTTTCTTGGAAATACACGAGCATAGAATTACGACGAAATTGTCCAGCAATTCTAGAAAAGCTTCAAATAGCTAGGTTGAAACATGAGCATAAAGATTCATTATCTAGATAGCCATCGTGCTGACTTTCCGGAAAATGGAAAAAGAATAGCTCTCCTCCTAGCACTTACAAAATAAGTAATAATGAATTAACAAACGTGGAATCCATTAAATATCTTGGAATAAGGCTGACACATGATCTTTCCTGGGGTAAACACACACGTGAAATAATGTGTCAAGCGAATCGTAAACTGGGATTCGTAAAAGAGTACTGGGTAAATGTGACGATCATGTACGAGAAATCATCTACTTTTCCCTTGTTAGACCTCATTTGGAATATGCTGCCAGTGTATGGGATCCCTACGAAATCGGTCTAAAAAATGAACTTTAACGTGTGTAGCGAAGATCGGCAAGATATGTAAAGGGACGGTACGATAACTATATTAGCGTAACCAGTCTATTAAATGAATAAATTGGGAATCATTGTCAGATCTAAAGTTGAAATTTAGACTTAATCTCTTAAACAAATTCCAAGACCATATTTTCAGTGATGATGTTAACAATATTTTGCGAACCCCAACTTACTATGGTACACTGGACCATAATCAAAAAATTAGAGAAATTGATTGCCGAACTGACAGATTCAAAATGTCCTTTTTTCCTCGTACAATTAGGGATATGAATAACGGTAAATATATCCAGTACGAGTGTAGCAATGGATAACATTGGTAGCTGCATGTTGGTATAAGGACTTAAAGCTAACCCAACTAACGGCATGATTTTGCATGTATGCTTTGCTATTTTTATCTTTTTTAAATGGCGTAGTTTTGAACAGTACCTATACAAGTACTAATCCTTTTTTATGCATGATATGTAGTGCATGTTTGGTGAGAATTCACCCCCTGCCACACACCTTTATGGTGGCTTGCAGGGTATTATGTAGATGTAGATGAAAATCTTGGTGCAGTCAGTGATGAGCAGGGTGAGCGATTCCACCAAGATTGGAAGATCATGGAGGCAAAGTATCACGGTAGATGGGATGTAAATAGGAATGGGGCCACTGTTGTTGGAGCATCAGGCGAGATTATCCACAGATTGAACGCTCCAGGAAAAGCTATCAGCGAAAACCGTAACATGCATTTTTGTCGTTTGGCGAATTAATTTTACTACTATAATACGTCTTTTACTATTATTTTTTATTTGTCTATTAAATACTTTTTAATTTGCCCAAGCGACTATACATAGACTTTGCACGAACAAAATTATTCTCTATGAACAGTAAATTTGACAATTTCTTCCTTTATTCTCCTTTACATTCACATTTTGTGAAACTTTTGGAATAAAGAGAGGGTATCCTGTAGCATAAAAGGTGGACGTGATTGACAAAAACTGACATAGTTCGGGCATCTCTTCTCTCCCACTCTCCTCAAGACTTTGTTTGTCACTCGGTCGATCCATTTTATCTTCACCATTTTTCGGTAGCACCACATTTCAAATGCTTCCAGCTTTGACTTCTCCGCTGCTGTTATCGTCCATGCTTCGTTGCCACATAGTAAAATGCTCCAGGTGTATGTTCTAATGAAATGTTTCCTCACTTCTACGCTTGTATTTTCAGCTGTAAGCAGAATCCTCATTTGGTAAAATGTCCTTTTCGCCTGGGCAATTCTACTGGCAATTTCACTTTTACTGTTTACTCATCATCCCAGGTAACAGAACTCTTCCACATCCTCGATTTCTTGTTTTCCTAATTTAACATTTGTCCTGACTTCTTTTCTCCGACTGCATACCTATATCTTAGTTTTCTATATTTTTCCTTTGTATTTTTTCCTCATTATTTGCTCACCGTACTATATTTATTGAAGTAGTTTCCATAGTTACTTCGGTATGTTTCAGAGTGAGAAAGCATTTTCTGCATCCTATGAAATATTTTTTTGCAGCTGCCTTCACGTTATCTTCGTTGAACCACCGGCCAGAAAGAAAAGAATTAAGGTTCGTAAAGAGATGAAAATGTGCAAGGTATGGGTTTTAAGGGTTATGAGTTAAATCGTGTAATCGAAACTTCGAATGTTTTGCCAAATTTCTCTGTGTGGAGGGGCATTGTCGTGATTGACAACAATACTGCGACTTACTATGCGGTGGGATTTTTAAAATTTTATTGAACGCAGTAAACATTCACCACAAAGTGAATACAATTCTCTCTCAAACTGTCTCAAATTGGCCTCAATTTATTTCCGATGAGTCAGAGGAACTGACGCGTATGAGCAAAATCACGACACGTGATGCCTCGGTGAAAATCGCACGGAACCTACTTTCTGGACGTATTGCTCTTGAACAGTCTAATGTACCTACTTCACTCCTGAGATTAATTATTACATTAGCACGATATCCATTCCCGAGGTTGATTCGATGCCCGACAGTCATGACATCTCGAACCCGCGACCTTTGGGTTACCAGGCCTGCGTATTGCCAACCTAGCTACCGTGGACGGCATTAATATTTAAAGGAACCGTTCGAAAGGAGTTAAAGAAAATTTCAGCATGCATTCGTAAATATACCGGCTCCTTAACTCTCCTCTGATTTTCGCTTAAATAAATTGCAATTATGAAATTACTTTCTCCTAAGACCTGCAAGTAATAAAACATTCAAGCAAATCTTTGAATTTTGAGGTTTACAAGAAAACGTACATGGAGGATTTTAAATTTTGCGTCCGGTAAAACCAGTTACACAAGTAAAGGGTCATCGTTCAAGGCATTCAAGATTCAGTTTATCCAACTGTCGACCAGAGAAATGGAAACGGTGAAATAGTATCCACCTCAAGTATATTTGGTTTTAACCCATTTCATCCAAATACAGGTTTATCACATTTTTTTGTAAATTGAACTTCAGTCAACAATATTAGCACGAATTTAAAACTCAATTGTTGCTACTGATAAGAAATATCTCGAAATAGATGTTTATTAATGACATTATAGACCTTTTCAAATCAAAACTCGATGAAAGTCGCACAACGGAATGCTGTGATTTTCGTACGTGAGCTGTTCCTTCCATTTCTCCACTGACATTTTATTTTAATACAATTCATCGTGATAGTTGGAAAAATAACCATCCAACTTGCAGATTCGAACCTTCCGTCATAAATTTTATATTAAGAAAACTGGATCCCATCCATTATATGTACGGTTAGATTCTGAGCAGAGTCCTAGGAGTGTTTTCACCTTATCTACATACCTTTACCCAGCACAGGAAGCGTCATACGACAGATAATTCAACTGTTTGACGTTCCCCGACAGGCAACGCCAGCTTAGAGAGCCGACAGTAAATAGCACCATATAAAGTCTTGAACGAACCGCCCGTGATATTCTTGCCATTTGGAAGCACAGTCGGAGAGCTTAATCATACATCGCTTCGCTATTTAAAAAGGCAAAACGTGTGTTCCTGTAGGACACAACTGACTTTGTTTACCAGGGATATTTACCCTCCCCAACAGCTCCAACGAACACGTGGTTTCAAACGCAGCGACTAAATCAGGTTCGACATGGCGTGCCAGAGCGTAAATAGATTGCTCCACCACCCATCGGAGTTTATAAATAAGAGAGATATTGCATGACCACGTCTCCGACATGCGCGCGCTAGATGAGGCACTGAACTGTTACCAGAGCGAGCGCGCGTTCGACGTAATGACGGCGAGAGTGACGTTATCGCCCGTACCGTTCGAAAGTCGACCTCCCATCGCCGCGAGACAGATCAAGAATCACTGGTCACCCACTCACCGGCGAAAAAAAATATACGCGCGCCGAAGAAAGCGAAGTTTCGAAACGGGAAAGAAATCGCGGAGCCAGGAGAGTGTATCGGTCAATTGCACGACGAAGAGAGCGCGCGAAAATATTATTTTCTTAAGTCTTTACGAGAACGGCCGATCAGTCTTTTTGCACGGGTCAGCTACGATGCGGTAACACGCGCTAATTGCACTCCGTCATCAAGCCACGGATCGCGAGAAATCAAGATGTCGGGAGGGACAAACCTGCCAAACGAGTCAACTCACTAGGAAGACAATGCACGTGTGATTTAAAGGAAACAGGTCAGGCTCGGTCATTTGAAAAAGAATCTGAAAATCTTCCGGAATCAAGGATAAGCTCTGTTTTATGTTTAAAAGGACAATTTACGAGACCGGTTTCTAAAAGGGCGCGGAGTAAAACCAAAGAAAAAACATTGAATGAATGTGGAGAGCTAATCATAGGATAATAGCTTTCATCCACACACACAGCACACTCTAACATAGTGAATTCCTACCGGTGGGACCCGTCCCACTTCTGGGATTTCAA
The DNA here is from genome assembly GCA_933228895.1 of Platycnemis pennipes. Lineage (NCBI taxonomy): Eukaryota > Metazoa > Arthropoda > Insecta > Odonata > Platycnemididae > Platycnemis > Platycnemis pennipes. Next base: position 43,673,041 of record OW121849.1, read on the forward strand.
AGACTACTGGGCGCGCGACTCTAGCCGGCTGAATACGCGCGAAAAGTCGAAATAAACTGAACCTCTCTTTGTTATGCACCTTGGAGGAACTTAGTTTTCCTGAGGATGGAAAGTGGGACGCGACACCGAAAGGTTGAGATCCTCTTCTCAGGCGTATATTATGGTACACAATGCATAAAACGGTACAAAATTGATATCAACCACCAGCGCCACCAGTGGTCAAACTAAATTAAGTCTGGTAGGAGAGTGTGGAACTCACTATTATAAGTACTTAGCACGCCGGCGTGTTAAATTCACACATCAGGGCATATGATCACCAGTTCCATTCTCTTTGCCGCCTGAGATTCACCAGGATGATCTAGCACCAAGGAAATCACTCAGTTTGGATGGACTAGACGTGTTAAAAAAGGCATCTCCTGGAGTTGAACTCGAAACCCCCGGTCAGTACCCCAATGCTCAAACCCAATGGATGCCACGCCGTCACATCAGAAACGTATAATGCCGACTGACTCCAGCCTCCTAAATAAACTAAAAAATCTTTCCAGCCTTCCAGAAGACGTTAACTCACATCCCTTGAATGACTCTCGAATCTTTCATTTGCTCAGTACCCTGAAAGCCGCCTCTGTGGTGTGTGGCATGGCCAGCCTACCTCATACGAATCCAATATACCAGCTGCATAATCTATGTGAGACCTCTTTCAAAACAGGCAAAAAACGGCAATCTCACCGGTTTTAGGGTAGGATGCTACCCATATGTCGTCCGGCCTTATCTCCATCTCTCGAATCTGCTTCTGGAAGTCGCAGAAGTACTTCGGGATGAGGTATCCCTTTCCGCTCCTCTTCTCGACATCTCCCTGCGGGAAGACGCGAGTATATCCGCTGCGGAACTGCGAGGTGAAATCCCTCAGAAGGATGTCGTTGGCTTTGGTGCCACCCACCACATCAACGGTCCGTGTTCCCATGGCTCTGCGTACGATTGGACTGTGCCGAGAGAGCCGGGTAAGACCGAGAGAGACTCTGGATCCGCTGGCGGAGGGGAGGCGATTGCGGAAGGGGGTCGTTAGGGGAGGGGGGATAAGGGGGGGAAGGGGTGGAGAGCCGTAGAGGTTGGTTAAACTGAAGATGGGCCGCCGCTCGGAGGCAGACTATAACACAATGATAAAAAAAAAGTTAATGAGTCTTGAGCGCTCAATGCGTGATGGGAGCCGGGCGGGAGACTCTTCCTTGAAGGATGAATACACGCCTCGCTTCTAAACAAATCCCCCGAATAAGTACTTAAGCACCACATCGTCCTCACACGGAAAAGAATTAATCTGTGACGTTTACATTAACGCCCATGTCAATGAGAACGTTTCAATCATTTGGGATAAGTTTATCGAAGTTTAAGAGACTCTTAAGTCAACGTCGGAATCGAACTCCCGGAAGCGAGACAACAATCGTTGCTTTGTTTCATTTACAAATAAGTATATTAGATTGTTTTGTTTCGGTCTGGGCAAATGCTCAAACCAGGATATACACCGTTCATTCTGTGTAACGGACCCACAATTGGGATCGATGAAACAGGAATACATACTGACATAACTCCTGTGGAGGTGTTACGTCAAATTATATTCGGTTGGAACAGGCGTATTCGTAAGTGAATAGATCCTTTCCTCTCGCCTCTATGACTTGTTACTTTTTATTTATGAAATAATAGGACCCACGCCTTTAGCTATGAAAACCTTACCCAGGTGCCATCCATAGCACCCTGGTGGAGAGGAGACTACATGCGTAATTGTTTCCTGAAATACTCATATTCCAGGAGAATTTTTCATACTCAGAATATTGAGAATACTCGAGGGTAAGAATTAGAAACTAGCTAGCGGGAAAGATGCACTAAATTTAAAACTAACAGTGAGCGAAGTCTTCAATAGTCTTTGCTGGTTCAACAGATCCTGGTCAAGTACCGTTCTTTTTCTGCTCAGGAAACCATTTTAAGTGACGACATAATGATGCAGTTGAATCCTTATCAATTCCGCAGCGCGCAAACTATCCACTCTAAACCTGTCCAGATAAAATACCATGATAGTGGGCCCATCGCAAAAAAGGGTGTTTTGTCCATTATCACCTTCAACTTTTAAAATGCTGACTCGCGTTTACGGTTGACTTTGAGCACCGAGATATTACACGTTACGTCTTTGTATCTTCCCCAATGACAGCCGAATATGAGATCCAATTAGAGGTGTTTTTTTATGATAGCTAATCGTTTGGGACGAACGATGGGTCAATGTAAACCGTTCACCCAAAGTTTACTACTCGGTTTTTGCGGTATCGACGTCAATGACAAGGCAAAAGGTCATCGGTTTCACTGACCTTTATCATTCCGAGACAAAGATTTCAACATCCATAGGGTCCAGAGCATCATTCCGCGAAAATATTTTATTTACTTTCTTGCACTTTCTCATTTTTTTGGCGAAAACGTTTAGAGCGAAAAGTAGGTTACTTTTCGTTGTAATCAGTTGCGATAAACACACTACCATCCGGTAAAGATGGGGATTCCGTTTTTTATACCAAATGGGCGGTAAAGTAAATATGTTGATATAACCCCTCAATTTATTCCCCGTGCCAGAATATGCCTCTCTAAGGGACCTAGTTTTGCATTTTTTGTCAGAAAATTAAAAGTCGGAAATTACATTTCATCATCGCCGTCCCGAAAAAATACGTCATGTTTATGTCATGTGATCTTTCCTGATGACGATGGTCGAGTCGTCCGTTGAAACTTTGGTTTTGATTTTCGGGTTGAAATTTCACCCGAGAGCTTTCCACCGCTTGATTGACGTCTACGTTGCGAAGATATCCCCGGACTGGGAAGGCAGTTGACCTGACAATCCATAGAGCAAGATCTACTCACTTATGAATATTTCATCGTCTGGAACGGAAGGTTTTTTTTATTCAAGACGTGTACTCTAAAAAAACCTGTCACTTTTCGAGCGTTTAAGAAATTTAAATACAGAAACCATGTCGTCCCTCATTTTCACGGCCTTTTCCCGTGGAGATCACGCAGAAGAGCGTTCCACGTGCCGAGGTCAGACAACAATACTGTTACCGATAAATAACGATGAGAACACCTAGGGTGAAGGTCTCAAATGACAGAAAAATTCTGGATCGCCTCGCCAACAAAAAAAAGCACAAATGTTGAATTCGGAACCAATGCTGGTGTAGCAGTCATCATGAGAAGGCAAAGAACACGATGGGAAAGGAGAAAAAGGGAGACAATGAATTTAGACATCTTGGATTTCAGGCTGAAGTAATATTTTTTATATGATTTAGAACCATGGTAGAAAAACCTTACGCTAAATGTTTAGTGCAATCAGGCCCAGACAGAAGAAGGGAGGGTAGATCATCCATTGTTCGCGAGTTTACTTTGTGGAATTTCATGATAATACGAGAGTAAAATTGAGTACACTTAGTTCATCCACACAATTTAATTGCTAGAGCCCGACCGGTTTCAACACTGTCGTGTCATTTCAAGGGTCAAATGCAAAGGGTATTTGACCCTTGAAGTTGACAGTGTTGACACCGGTCGGGCTCTACCAGTAAATTGTGTGGATGAACTAAGTGTACCCGATTTTACTCTCGTAAGGGAGGGTAGGTTGAACCAACATACCATTGTTCCGGTCGAGGTAAGGGGAACAGAAGTGGTAGAAGGTAGTGGCACACGCCCAGGCTAACAGTGTCTCGTGCCGGGGTATGAATATGAGGAGAATATGGGAGAGGTTTCAGCCAGGTCGTTGGTTTGAATCCCGCCCAGGGTATGGATGTTGTGAGCGTCCTAGGATTATGATCTCCAGATTAGACGGTGTCTAACCTAGCCAAATCCTTACGATAGCCTGGCCGTTGAAACATCTAAAACCCAATACCACTACTCCTTAAAAAAGTTAATTAAAGAATAGTGGATATTTGGCCAATCAGGTCCGGTCGGTAGCGGACCCAAATAGATAGTACGGCCAACACTATCTAGATAGTACGACCAAAAGTACCTAGATAGTACCATACAGATAACCTTGATAGTACGACACAAAGAACCAAAATAGTATAACCCAATCTACCTAGATAGTGTGGCCACAACACAGATATAGAGATACCACAAGTGGACCACAAGTACCTAGATAGTACGTCTCAAAGCACCTAGATAGTAATGCCCAAAGTACCTAGATAATACGACCTTAAAGGTCTGCACGCACCGGCGAGGACCGCGAAAGCGGGACGTGGGAGCAAAATTCGCGCTGATATTCGTCAGGGGGGCGAACTTTATGACCCGCAGACCAAAGCGAAAGATCGCAGGACTACAGGGCGAGTCCCGGCATCAGTACTACCGATTCAGTGGACGCTTACAGTGATAAGGCTATGAAAATGTCATCTAACGAAGAGGAAGCTCTCTTCTTACTCGCATTGGCAGAAGACCAAGGCCGTGAAAGGTATAAGAGCAATCAATACTTTCTAATTAAAAAAAATACTATTTGCAATTAATGTTCAAAAGCATGCCTATAAGTATATGACGCCATAAGTTTAATTGATTTTCGTAATGAGTAACGGATACTTCTTAACCGCTTCAATGAAATTCTCTGTCGACATTTCTCACAGGACCTTCGCTCTAGACTTGAGTCGCGGGACGCTGGAAACGCAATATGCAGCGAACAGGATTTTATTCGCGGCGGTACCGCGTTCCGCCGTACAGGATTCGCGTTGGTTTGCGCGTAGTGGTATCCCACCGAGTAATTTCTTCCCGCGGCGGTGTGTGCAGACGGTGCAGACCTAGTCGCCCAACTACAGTCTCCCGTTGTTATGTGAGACAATTTGAGCTTCATATCTATCTAGATAGTGCGACCTTAAGCACCTAGATAGTGCTGCTCAGAGTACCTAGATAATACGACCTTCCAATTACAGTCTCCCGCTGTTATGTGAGACATAGTTTACGCTTCATGGGCATTGAATGAGTGTGCTTTCGAAGAATTTTTCTTAGAATATGATGAAAACACCCTAGTTTGAAGGGAAGTAAATTATCCCAAAGCAACCACAAAACCCACACCAGAGGCGCTATTAAAATCTGCCGTTATTGTGTTACAATGTCAGTTCGTTTGGAAAACGACAGCTGGATCGTTTGAGAATCATCAAATGATATTTATTTGGCATTCTTTAAATGATCGGGTTTCGCGGAAATATTATAACGTGTCGTATCACGTCAGTGCTATTCCCGAGATAACATCAGCGTATCAATCAAATTAATGTTTTTCTTACCTCATCAACATACGAACGAAAATAGTCTTTTTTCTGTTCACGCAAAATGAAGTGCTGCCGAAATAGGAGATCCGAAAATGACTATCGGATAACCTAAAAAAAATGACAACGCTCGAGTCTTAACACATCCAGCAAACACCAGCATCAATGAAATTAGAACCATTTAGCTATCGTCTGAAGGGTCACTTGGCTCCCGTCATCACAAGCCCGTGTTTCAACTGGGAGGTACAGCTGCAGGATAAGAAAATTGAAATAATCAGAATCGAAACGGCATGTGGCTTTACCTTCGCCACCTACCCACATCAGAATCAAATTTCGCAAAATTTCATGACGATATTTTTTAGAGGGGTCATAAAATTCGGGTTGAGAAACGACCATTGAAATTAATCAAGCAGCGTCCGGCCAAAAATTGCCTTTCGCTGTATATATGCTAAACTTCGCATGATGTTTGGCGTAAATGACGAGTTCTTAAATAATTTATGAACCCTTAATGTTCGCTACAATGGTGACTGGACCAAATGTTTCTCTAGAATGTGACAAAACGATGTAAGTATGCCAACAAACGGTTTATACTTTACGCTCTATAACACTTCATATATCATCATTTACATTTTCTGCACAGGTAAATCAACCTTCGATGCTTACTCGTTACTTTACAAGTTTAACTCACAAGTTTTCGATGTACTCGTCATTTTCAGGGATTCAATTAAACACTTTTGCGAAGCCTTGAAAATTACGAGTTAAGAGAGAAACGTTGAAACCTAAGAGATAAGGCTGTAATCATGATTGGGTTATAGTAACCATATGAGTTACACAGAAGGAAGTGTTATCCATTCGTAAGAATAATCGGCTACAAAATCACGCCCGACGGAATTGAAATGATGTCAGATATTTTTACTTTTGACAAGAGTACACTCAAATTTAATTCGCGCGATTTAAAAAAAATGATTTGCTATTATATTTCAACTCCCATCCTATTCCAGGACTCCGAAAAAATGCAGTTGTTGGGATGAATGTGTTGTGTCTATAAGAAAAAGTAAAGTATGAGGAATAAAAGAACAGCACCTATTGGATTGGGATTTCTTCCGAGGTAACTCCCGCGCAGGTCCACATCGCTCGACCAACAGTTCCGCTGGCGTTGCAATCCGCGTCATCAGGTCAAGTCAATAAAGTTAGCTTGGTAAAGAACAATATATCAAGTTCCTACTGATCGTTGTATCGCCAGTTGTGAATGCATTCCTGGGACATATAAATCTTCCAAAAAATACGATATTCAAAGTATCAATCTAAGGTAGCCCATTATCGTCCTATATTATGGGGCAAGGTTCAGCATTTTCATGGAATGAGAGCTCTCTCTCTCTATCTCTACGTTACTGCTCAAATAAACAAAACGAGTGCCTGATGCGCATCACAACATCGCAGCTATGGAGACATCTTAACGCCCACACGATGAATCAACGTTAGTCAGACATTAAAAAACCGGACCTATTAGTAGCAATCGCTTCCCACATATATTTATAAGCATGCTATGGCACATCTGAGAGAAATTTCGAATGATATGAAGCGAAGATATACTAAAAGACATAAAACAGAAAGTACGAATACATTAAAATACTAGAATTTTCACCGGTCGTCATTTTGCAAAAGTTTTGACTCGTAATGCACAAACACGTTTGCGTAACCAAGAGCGTGATAAAAGAGTGGAAAAATTGTGGATAGTTCAATATTATGAATATGTATAAATTGAATAGAAGGATTTATCTTGATTTAACTAACTGACTTGTTTTACATAGGTCAGACGGGTAGAAGTTTTAACATTAGGACAAAGGAACATTTTCATTCTTTTACTCATGGTGACAACAAGTCAGTCTTTGCTTCTCATTTATCTGGTTTTAATCACATGTCTGATTTTAGAGTAGAGATTTTAAATGTTCATGACAAAGGTGCAAAGCTGGATTTCTTAGAAAATTTTGAGATTGTCTCTGCTTCCAATGCTTTGGGACCAAAATTGTAAAATGAAATTGTACCCTTCAATCTATCCCCATTGTATCATGTTCCCGTCCCGCCTTTAAAAAGCATTTCCCGTTATCCTGACCTTCATCACGTACCATATAACCTTCCCCTACCACTCCTGCAGTTTATCCCTCATTTGGAGTACATATAAGGACTTGCCACCGTGTAAATATCAGAACACCCTTGACAATGACACGGGAGTGTCGAAACCGATAGGGTTTCTCAATAAAAGTGTTAAAAATACAAAGTTAAGTTTTTCTTACACTTATATCATGAATACCTACGGTATTTCAATGGAAATGTAAGAAACATTAAGGTTCAAGAGGAAAGCCGCGAGAAATCGATGCTAGGTACTCCCGTTGAAATTGATGTTGGTGTTCACGTCACCGATAGCAACTGAATAGAAACCCTCTCCAGCCTTTCCATTAGTATTTTTTTTGCCCTTGATAAGGGATACCCGTACAGTGACCCGAATGAACGGAGCGGTACAACGTCCAAGTTTATCTATATTTAACTTGAAATCACTTGGTCTCTCGTTTTTTTTGCCAAGCAAATATGAAGAGTTTGGTATATTTCTTGTGCGAGGCACACAGTGTGAGGGATTTTTTGTTGAAAAAACACGATATTACATTCTGAACGAGGAGAGCTGTTTCGATTTCCAGAGGGATTTCATAATTTCACTTCGTAGGAAACCACGGGCTCAAAGAAAATCAACCACGCGCTTGGATAGAGTTACATACAATATATGCATATATGCATTACTATATGCAATATAATACAAGCGTGGAAGTGAGGAAACATTTCCTTAGAACATTCTACTATATGGCAGCGAAGCATGGATAATAACGGCAGCAGAGAAGTCCAGGCTGGAAGCATTTGAAATGTGGTGCTACCGAAGAATAATGAAGATAAAATGGATCGATCGAGTGACAAACGAAGAAGTCTTAAGAAGAGTAGGAGAGAAAAGATGTCTACTGAAAACCTTAAAAAGAAGACGGGACAACTTAATGGGCCACATCTCAAGACTCGATGGCCTGATGAAGACAATCGTCGAGGGAAATGTGAACGGGAAGAATGGAAAGGGCAGGCCCCGTATGAGGTATATGGAGCAAGTTGTGAAGGATGTAAAAGAGAGGAGCTACGTCAATATGAAGAGGTTGGCCGATAGAAGAATCGAGTGGAGGGCTGCGTCCTAGGATTGTTGACCGATGATGATGATGATGACAATACATGCATACTATGCGTCTCCACGCTTGTGATTTCTAGAGGCCTTCATCGGAATCTTTGTCCACTATTACCTCACCAAAGATTTGCCGTTTGCAACGAGAATTGACTATACTTTCGATTTACATGGGTTGCGTTAGGTGCCGAAAATTCGAGGCCTTGAGGCCGCTTTATGCGGTACATTTTATTGTACAAAGGAATGTATGAAACTGAACGAAACTCTACGTTTGTCTGAATGGAATTAGAACATGTTCTTTTTTCCGTTCAGTCATTCAGACATTCGCACAAGCGTTCACACAATTTGCCGCTTTCCACGGAACAATTTTCCTCATACAAGCAAAATATAATTTCCACAGAGAAAGAGGACGCCTTGGTATCTCAACTGGTAGAGCACCTGGCCGGAAATCAGGGGGTCCGGGTTCGAGTCCAGGTCAAGGCGAATGATTTTTTTCTCTGTATAATATTTGCTATTGCTCATACAAGCGTTTGTACAAGAAATTGTACAAAAAAATGTACCGTGTAAACCGGCCTTTAGGATCGAAATTGAAAATTACTTTCAGATCGATGGAACACTTTGACGCCACGTTCCCTAGAGTAACCCTAATTTCTGTATTTTTGTTTATTAGCCCACACTCCTAGAACGTAAATTTAACGACAGAATTACTAAAATTGAAGTCTGCAAATTAGGCACAATGCTAGATTACCGGAGAGGTTCCTGGTGAATGCGGCCGTAGGACCTATGGCTAGCGTCAAAGTTTCAAGTATGTACAAAATGACAATAATTTCGATGCGTGAAAGACCATGTCTGCTAACGAGTTACCTCGCAGAAACGTATGGAGTCATATCTGACGCTTCAAAATAAACCTTAAGGTCGTTCGGTAAAGTAAAGGTCGGGAAAAAACCGGCTTTGCATTCACACCCGAGAACACAAGGGAGACATTGCTGACGACTTAGTGTCACCGCTGCGACCTATGTGATGCGACGTAAAAATTCTCGGCTGGTTATATCATCGTCGCAACCACGGGGAGTAAGGTATCGCAGCGTTAGTACTCCCATGCTCTGATACGTCTTCTCGTTCGTCAGAAGTTCCACATCAACTCTAGAGAATGAGGGGTTGCGAAACAGATTGGAGGCTTCAGTTTTCTGCAGCGAAGTGCGAAGAGTTAAAAATTTTATCCCACCACACCGTCATTGAATGCCTCCTGCATAACGCAACGATCCTTGTCCACAGGCAATATTCTTGCATGCTAATTTCCTTCGTGTCGGTGTTAATGCCCGGGAGAGAATTGAGAGGTGCCCTCGCCAAGCGGCGCTTGAAAATTGCGACTTTTACTGCCCAAAGCTTGATGTTTTCTTTACGGCATCGACTACTTCGTGTGGGCAGACCTATCTCATTCCATCCCTCGATGAATAGGCATCTGAGACCATTTCACGCCTCTGAAGCATTGAACGGGATCAGATGGCTTTTCACATACTATTTAAATATGCCTAGTTAGCATCGAAACCATATTCGTGTTTTACATAAATATTCACGAGACATTAAAGTGTTTCTTAAACCATAGACTAAAACCACTATATTTTAAATGAATTTAAAAAAGGCGAAGAAAAGTATTCATAAATACATTTCTTACTTTTATAAACAAAAAATATAGGTGTTAAATAAAACTACATAAATATTCAATTAAAAAGTAATATTTTGATAAAAACACTCGTAATATCGACATAAATACAATTTTTTTACCAAGCATGCCAATATTTGTACTCTTTCAATAATGAAGCATGTAAAATCCAATCGTAACCGCTTAATCCCAGTCTCGCTATTAACCACTTCAGCCTTGTTTCCTTCTCTCCCTATTCTCGATTAAACCTGGGCTACAGAGACTAAAGCCCGGCACTGTGCGAGGTGTTTACGTTTCCCCTTGACCAGGGGTTCCCAAACTTTTGTGGTATTATGTCTTTCTTTCCATCCTCAGGAAAACTGAGCCCCACTAGCAAGGAGAGACTACGTACCTACGTTGCTACAGCAATTTAAACTCCGCTTTTTTTTATCATGCACAGAACTATTATTGCTTCGGTAATCTGTGGTGGTTTGGTTGAATGAGCTATAGCTTGGCTGTACTAATTAATTTTTTATTCGGTATTTTCAGCTGTTTTGATATGAACTGTCTGTAGCACCTACTTCGAACCAATTCTTCTATGTACTTTGCTTGCAGTTATTTATAACAAATGCCATGCTTTTCCGCTGAAAAGCAAACGCGACGAACATTTAAAAGGAAGTCATTTCTTCAAAAACACCACCCTTAGCCCTTAAAAAGTTCTGCAAGTGGCACACTGCTTAGGAAGCAAAGACTCCCCAAGACTGGACTGGGTACATTTGATCTTTGGGATGGTACTTCAACTACCCTATGACTCCCATACGGTTAGCGGTTTGAGCAATTGGGAGAGGTATCTTAAGAATGGACAGTACGTTCTCGATCTGCTATGTCGAGAGAAAAAACATTAATGGTGATGCCAACGCTTGCGTTATGTAGAGCCGTGATCACGCCCCATATTTCCGGTCGTTGTGTTCTCTTGAACAACAAGACTGGAAGGCAGGGTTGCCACCACGTGAGCGATTCATTCCAGGGGATTTTTAATTCGAATTATGAAATATCAGGAAGACTTTTGAAGCATAAATTTTTAGATGAATCTCCAAGTATACATCCCATAAAACTAAATATTATATGAGACCTATAACCCACGAAAAAAAGAACCAATACTAATTAGACTCGTTTAAATACCAAAAGAAAGGAGTGACCTACATGTGACACTTAAATTCACATGTAATCACAGTAATTATTAAAGCAAGTACAATTTAAAAAAAAACCATCATGTCATTCTTTTGAATTTAAATGTATTCTTATTTATTCGCACAACCTTCAAAGGCAAACTTGAACCAATGAGAATACCGTAGTTTTCACCGAGAAGAATGCGTCAGAGTCATCAAATGGTTAGAATGTATATCATCGCCATCTTTACTATGGATTAAACACAGCGCCAAAATAATAGTTCAAAATTTCAGCAAAAAAAACAAAAAATCAGCAGGTTAGGAATCGTCCATAAATCATGTAAGCCTGCGGAGACCGACAAATTGATAATTGTCTTCCTGTTCAAATAATAATGATTATACACTCATTAATTTATGACAAAATAATAGTATCGTGAAATAAATACAGTATTTATGTGGAATTCCCATTTTATCATCCACAAAAAAGTGTGTTCTTTATAGCGTTACGAATCCTCGGAGAATTTTATGGAGCATATGAAATGGGATGAGCATTGGACCGATCAATGACATGGCATGAATAATAATATTTACGGTAATTAACATCAGATAAAGTGATATGGAGTCGTTAATACATGGAGTTAACTCGAATCAGTGACTAATCCGAGTTGAAGATATTTTGCTGTCAGTTTACTGACGTTAACTATAATACATGCATTCACCCGTTGATTTTCAATCCCAGATAAGTAAACTGAATATCTCAATCCTAATTTAGTTACACTATGATACTTCTTTTCTGGATCACTCACATTCTTAGTTCTACATACTTATCCTTCGGTCTACCACCTGGGGTTATTTTCTTATATTTCCTCTTTCATAATGGGGTCGTTTCCCATATTTTTTATTGCTGAATATGATAGAGTTTGTAAAATGAAAAGACACATATTTTTCCGTTTTTTGATCCGTCAATTATTTCTCGAGTTATAGGCGTCGAAATACTGATGTTTTTAACCCTTTCGGAAAAGTGGGTGTGGTGCAACCTCTGACGTTAATCGACCTCCTCCAATCACAACTGAGCCCGCGAAGCTACTTCGCCTTATCGCAAAGGGGGGACACAGCTGACTCTGCCAATCGGAGTAGTTACGACAGCATCTGTGCGAGCAGGCCTTCCGAGAATCCCCCTCCACTCCCTTCTTTTCCCATAAGAGCAGTCAAGGACGGGAGAAAAATGACGTCAATGTTATCACAGCAGCTTTTTCGGTGGGCGTCACCTTTTGCTTATTTTAATGTTCGATTTATGAGTGAATGGTTGCGGTTAGAAGATTAATTTTTTTCACTAAATTTCTTTTTTTGTTTCCATCTAACAATTTCGTGTACAAAATTGCGATTTCGGTTCCGAGTAAACGCCCCCATTATTTGTCTTCAAATATCCATCATGTCTTAGGCAGTGTCCCAAACTCCTAGTTTTTCTGTCATACTGATCCACATAAATCCTTTTCCTCCTCGGCTCATCTGTATTCTCCTTCATTTAAATTTCTCAGTAAAGGCATGTACACGGCAATCGGTGCGTTTTCGAAGAGTACGCGGCAGTAATTATCATAATGTCTCGCGATACGAACCTACCAGAAATGACCTCGTTTCAGGACGTAATTTCAGTAAAAGTTATGTACATATCTCAAAAGGGGTTGAAGAAATTGAAACAGGGAAACGTGGAAACCAAAAGTAATTCATCAAATCTACAACATTATTCCGAGTAGATACAATGCCTAATCCTGTTGATCTGCTCTGCCGTGCTCCGTGACAACATCTCACCGAAAAACTTAGAGCAAATCATCATAGCACTTAGAGAAAACTAAGTTATCACATCCCGTTATTAAGAGCGAGCTGTAAAAAAAATCCGCCATAATCTCCATGAAACAGGTTAAGTGTAGAGAATACAACAGGATGGATGGTGCCTTCTTTCTACCCCCACTCCACTATGCCGGGATCATCGCTACGTTTGTTACGACGGAACAGCTTCAAAGTCAAGGCCAACATTGAGATTGCGGGTAATATGCAGTTACTCATACCCATCAAGTCTTCCAAGAAAGCCATACCTATAATTTCATTTCTGCGCAGAGATTCACCCGAAGATAAATATCCCTCTCAATAAGCGACGTCATTCACGCTCGTTACTACAGCCCTGAATAAAACAATCTCACCAAATCGATCCTTGGACAAATCACGCTTTTTGTTCGCTTTATTTGTACATAAAACTACGAAACTTTAATGGCTCCTTAGTGCACTTATGAAAAATATTAAATGCGCATTTAAGATTCTCGAAAAAAAAATAAGGCACACCGAAGTAGTTGAAAAAGTTTTTACGGCACTCCGACTATAATGACATAGAATGGTCTAACCTCACTTAATCCTAAGCTTAACCCCAATACACACACTCATCCTTGGCCTAGGCGGGATTCTAATCCTCGACCTAGGGGTGGCTAGACCTGTGCATAATCGCGCTAGCCCCCGCGGTTTGATAATTATATTGTATTCAAGGCTCTCAAAATCTCCACAGATGATTCACGTTGGTGATGATCACTCATCATAAATACATCATAGCTGATTCGTTTACCTCCTCATTCTGAAATCGTAGATTTACACTGATTGATTTACAAGCTGCCAATTGTTTTTCACATCTTGATCCGCCATCATTCCTGAAATTACAGATATGCCTTAGGAAATTTGACACCATTTTTGCACCAAACACTACTTCTTATAAATTAAATTACTTCAGAAGACCAGCGCCAAGATTTAGAATATATTTAAAACTGTATGAAATAAAGTCAATTTACCTAAAGATATTTTTATTTCGACATTCAGGATACATTCAGTCATTAACGAGTTCGAAGAAGCCAGTCATAAAGTGACCGCAATAAATCGTAGAGCATTTCTAAATCAAAAACTTCATGGGGCAGCAATTTCTCTTGTGCTGAATGGATTTTCTCACCGACAGGTGGTGAAAATTTGACGTCATAAGACCCTTCAGCTGAGAGAAATTCGGGACTCTTGATATCAATTATCATACCTCTTCACCGCCAGCCGGTATCTCCGTTTTGAGCGAACACCAAAATCGCCGACGCTTTCAGCTCTTTCCTTAAGGAGCCGAAATGGAAAAGACAACTCTGACGTCTCCTTGACCGTATCGGTACCACCGGGAAGAATTTAAGTTACATCGCGGCACCAAACAATATGAAACACGGTCGCGACCCACATGTTTCCCGGCCCCACCCCGTCCGGACTTTCTTTCATCCAAAGATTTCTCCTAACCTCTATTATCGTCGCAGAATTTCCTTACCGTATAGGCGAATCAGGCGTATCGACGTTTCGACCAGCGTCAAAAATAAGTCTAGGTCTTCGATTAGTCAGTAAAGCAGTTCTTGCGTTATTTCCTCACAATCATTTCCGCAAAGCTTCTCGCGGAAAACCCAATTCCGCTTCCCTCTTCATATAGTATACGCTGGGTGGATCTATTAAAATGCGCGCTTGAAACGTTCACGGGATACGACAATGATATGGGCTGTATACATGACTACCTAGGTCTGTGTGGGAGAACCCACCTTTTTCATGGTTAAAACTAGTTTTGATTCTTCATTGACACTGCTATAGATTTTTGAATTGAGGAATATCCAAATCGCAAGATTTGATAGTTCATCTTGGAATGGGCTAAGTATGTTTAATGTTTTTTTAATGAATCAGAGCATCATTCTTTCTTCAGTCAAACGTTACTGATACGCGAGTGATTGAATTACAAGGAGAGACCTATTAGACTTCATCCTTCAATTCAAGTATAGCGAACCAGCCGCGAATACCTTAAGAGGAATCACCCGCTGAAAATAATTTCCTCATGGAAAAAAATCCACCTCCACTGGGATTCGAACCCGGATCCCCTGATTAGTTTTGAGTACCGGGCCGGAAATCAGGGGGTCCGGGTTCGAATCCCAGGTCGAGGTGGATTTTTTTCTTTGTGGAAATTCACCTACTGTTCGTCCTTCAAACATCTCTCGGAGAAATATTTTTTAGCAAGTGCTACGAGATATCCGAGGAATGGATCTTAAAAATAGATAGCAAATGGATGTTTGACGAGTATGAACAGATTAAAGTTTTAATTTATATCGCACCATCTAATCGAACTTCATATTACGCTTGACCATAACACACATATGTCATCCATTCAAACGGCGAGATTCAAACCTTCAGGTTGTTGGAAGAAAAAAAAATGCTTTTTTATACAAACTTGAAACTCCAGAAAAAAATATTGCTAATTAAGGAATGGTACGTCATTTATCATGATTCTGATCCGTCAGTTGGATACAGGGGCTCAAATATGACCAAATTTGTCAAAAAACTCACCTAATGGCGATGGGACATTTTCTCAGTCATGATGATTTTTCAATTCATTGATAAGACGATAATAACATACACGATTCTGATGATATTTGGAAAACGAAATAGCCGAAAACTTAAAAAACAAAATTGATAAGTGGCTATCTCTTAGAACAACCGTGGCGTAATATTTGTCTTTCCTCCGATTATCTCGGCTCAAAGACAACAAAAATAGATTACTTCCAAATGTCACCGATGAAAATTGTTGCTCTGTAGACATCCACCGATTACGTAACACCTCTTTTACTGCTTCCCACGCGAGCATTCTCTCGTAAACCGAAAGATTTAATATTTGAGACGTTTAATTCGTACACGAAGAAATAGGCTAAGCCTCCAATTTAAACTTTCGTACCATATGAAACTGGGTGAAATACAAAATTCCTTTGTGCAAATTTTGAATTTCACACAGCAGAGGAAAAATGCTGAAAATGGTAGCCTATTTGAACAACCTGGATGCTTGAATAGGCTTTACCGAGGTAATAAACGATGTATACCCTATATTAATTTGTGGTTTTGTAATAGTTTTCCCTCAATTAAACCTTTTTAAACATGCAATTCCACAACGTTACGGAAAAGAGAGATTTTTTTAGGGTTGCCAACTAAGGTGTTAGGATCCGGAGTCTCCGGATAATTTTTCTCCGGCCTCAGGATTTCACGTCAATTTCCTTGTTTTATTTTCCCTCAATATCTTTCGTTGCTGACAACCACGAGACTACAAACTTAACAATTTCGCAAGTCCTCTTTTCACGTTCCAGACGCTCAGCAGCAAGATTTCCTCAAAGGAAAAAAAATCATTTACCTTCACCGGGATTCAAACCCAGATCCCTCGAATTGTCGAAGTGTTTTAGCCAATTAAGCTACCATCTTAGCTGGCTAAAGCATTAGGTTCGAATTACGGTCAAGGTGAACTATTTTTTCTTTGTGGAAATCTTGCTACTGTGTACATCTGAGGGTAACTTCTTTGGTTTTTCGCGGCAAGTTCAAAATCCTTGAATTTGGGTCCGGCACTGTTTCACGAATACGAATACACACTTGATTAAGGATAATTACAGCATTTTATTATAGAATTCGTTCAAAAACTGCGATGGTTTACGATCAATCCATGGCTTAGTTGGTTCACGATTACAGACCGCAACAAGCCAAATGAACGATTACCTTCAAATACAAACTTAATGGAGTGAGCTCACTCCATCAAGTCCAGCGCTCTTGAGCGTTGAATACATAGTCTTTACGAGTCAAGTAATGAACTGCAATCACACTCGATCCCACGGGTAATCCAATTACACATTATTTTGTTTCCTCGTCCATTTTCATCACTGCCAAAACGAACTTCATTGACAACATTTTCTTCGTCAGTGTAACTGATAACGTATGCTGCGCATTGGAAAAATTTTTTAATGCACCATGGCAGAGCTTGGCAATGCGTAGGTATTATCCTGCAAGGCCGCTTTGCACTAAGCAGAAAATTGCAACAGTTGAAGCAGCGACAGATCGTGGAAATTACATTAAAATGGAGCGAAGACTTTTTAAAAGAGCGGAATTCCACAGTGATCCATTAATTTGGGAATATTCCAACGTATTTCGGACGAATTAGCATGTTACAAAATTCGCGGCAAATTTCTGGATGCATAAAACTGCACAATGACTTGTGGTAGATACATAACCTCTGATGATCAGCGTAATGTAAATTGGCTTTAACACAATGCCTACACTCAAAATATAGGTTTACAGTGTGACTACACGCCGTAGAAAGAGCTTGAGATTCTCTTTCCTCTCCTGTCACTGCACTCTTCTTTGGGATATTTTGGATCAAAAATGGGATATTTTGTGGGCACTAACCATCCAAAATTCACACTGTTTAGTCTTTCAACTTGTAAGTTGTAACCAGGGTTGCCAGGAGACTAGCATTGTCCCCTCTCCCATTCATTGCTAGGCATCCAATGCCCACAAGATCTCTTTCATAATTATAGCCAAAAAGCAATGGAGGATAAAATGAAGTATAATGATCCTCCACAGCCTGATGAGTTAAGAATACAAACGACAGACCTTTATATTTGAAGATTAGCCTACAAGTAAACTCATGGCCAAAAGCCCATGCACACTATTTTAATCAACGGATTGTGGTTTGAACAATAGGAATAACACTGCAGCACATTAGTTTGGCTGCTGACAATTTGAGAGGAGCTCTTACCCCCATTCTTCATTTGGTAGAACACTTCCACTAAGTAATGAATGCATTTATAGATTTTACAATGTATTTTGTATTTCAACCATAGTTTTAATCATAGAAAGTGACGGAATCCTAGAATGGCTATTTAGCATATAAGAATCACAAAATATCAAATTCCTGTCAACTGAATTTCAATGATCTATGATTCAGTATTTTAGATACATTATTTTATAAAACATTTTAACGTACAAAGTCAAATTTTAACAAATAAGAAGATATTATAGTGATAAAATTATGTCTAAGTAATGATAATAAGTAACATAGATGCAGGAATTATGAATTTTGAATTAACTTAAAAGATATACCTGAGATAATTCATCTTACACTTTGAGCATGTTTAAAATCTAAGTTTTCGAAGCCAACTGAATGCATTCATTTTGGAGTACTATATTATCACAGAGCCACAAAAGTACTTGCTCTCATCTCTTGTTTCTATTCCAACTGCAATACATTAATGGCTCAAAAAACTTATATGATACCAGTATGAAGCCATTTCCGGAAACTGGCCTCAGTTTGTGAATCAAACCCTATAATAGAGAAAAAATTAGTTAAATTTTTTAATACAGATTTAATTGACTGTAACACCCAAAACATATGGTATATGTTATCAGATAATTCAAAAGTACCTAATGCAGTTGGGTTTGGAAACAAATACTGTTCACAAAAATGATGACAACCTTTCCATAAGCATATATTTAAGAACAAAAAAAAACTAGTGAATAATCTACTGTGTAGCATAATCATGCAAGTAGCTGAATATGGAAAGAGAATGAAAAGAAATTATTGCCATTTGATCTGTGGATAGTATGATGGAGAGAAAAGAAGAAAGAAGATGATAGAAGAAAAACTGCCAGAGACAATGAAGAGGAAAGATGAGTGGATAGAGCAGGTGAAAAGGCACAATGGTTTTTGCAGGTGGTGATGAAGGTAAGAATGCAAAGTAAGGGTGAAAATGGAACAGGGAAAAAAATTTTTTTTGATGGGATTAAGGTGGTAAAACTGCTAGGCCATAATGTGTAATACAGAAGTATCTGGTATCATGGGAATAGGGACAACATGAGGACCTAAGTGTTTTATATTGATAAAAACCTACCATAACTACATAACTATAAAAAAACCATACAAGTTTGATGCATTAAATTGAGTTTAAACCCTTCAGAGTATGATGTAACACTTGGTAGTTGAAAGACAAAGATAAAATTCACTTACTTTTAAAAGACAAGAAAATGAGATAATGCAGTCATATTTAAGTGTCAAGCCATGAATTGGGACAATTGTATTTCTCCATGGTCTGATATCTCAATTTTTTAGCATAGGATTAGCAGTAGGTACATATTACAGTACATATCTACTAGCCCATCGAAGACATTAATTTTTCATGTTAGACTTAAGAGGAAAAAGAATACTAAGCATGTTTGGATGTTGGCAATTCAAAGGAAGAAAATAGGATGGTTAGTTTCCAAAAATAGTGCTTGCATTAAATTTGTCTATCATAGAATCTTAATGAATGAGTGATCGAGAGGGCATCTTTAGATTTCGGCAGCAATGTATTCTGTGGTGAATGTATGTAGGTGGCTAAATATAATACTCAAAATTTACTCTGCAGTATTTCAGGACTAAAAATTGTTTCGTTAACTAAAAACTAAACTTTTACACATATCATATGGAAAGATGTGGTGTACATAAATTTATTAGTTGGTGAATTGATTTCTATGGATGAACATCTCCAACAGCAATGCAAAATCAGATGCATAAAAATGCAGGTAGCTAAGGATATATAAAAATGGGCCCAATTCAAGAGAGCATTTTTGAGTTAAATAAATAAAATGGCCTATGGCACAAGAAATAGTGCATATGCATAAAATGCAGGGGACATAGTAAGAAGCCGCCATTATACTTACCCTCAAGGATAGCAGACAATATATGTATATGTAGGTACAAAAGTGCTAAAAATGTGCCAAAATATACATTTTCAAATTATCATTAACAAATTCATGAAAGCACGTAACGTGTAACACAAGTATAAAATTCACTAGTTGTGACGACGAAACAAACACAGGAAACCCAAAAAAGGAACACTCACAAACATATAGATAATGGGAGCTTTCGACAAGCATTGCTGTCTTTCTCAGCCCAAAGGAAAAACTAAGAGCTGTAGGGGGACAGGGTGTTTCGGGGTGGAAAGGGAAAGGAGAGGAAAAAAGGAGAAGCGAGGAGGGGAAGTGGTAAGGACACATTTTAGTAGCCTGGACACAAGTGTCTGTTAAAAGGACACATTGAGCCCAGGGGGGGTGCATGCCTTGAGAAGCAAAATGCAAGTTAACTCAAGGGTGTGGAGGTTGACGGCAGAATCTGAAGGGGGGAGGGAGGCTATGATCGACACATTGAAACATTGGTTGAAGAGTGAGTCATGAGAGGATGCATGTTTAGGTACTGGAAGAGATGAGTGGGGGGATGACGGAGTGCAAGAGGCACGGTGGTTATTAATTCTAATGTTGAGAGGGGTGGTGCATTATCCTACATAGAAGGGCAGGCAGAAATTACATTGGAGGAGGTAGATGATGTTGGTGGAAGCACAAGTAGATGAAGGAAAAATTGTCAGTGATTTGAGTGTGGGAAGGAAGGAGGCAGGAGGAGAAGAGAATATAGGGCAAGTCTTACATCTCGGACATTTGCATGGGAAGCAGGGATTTCAGAAGCTGGCGGGTAGTTTTAAAAATGTTGCTTAGGTTTAGTCTTTCCTACACCAACCTTTTTCTCGGCCTGTTTGAAGATAAATTCTTATCTGACTACCCTCAAAACCTGTGTGTCCCACAAAACAAAGACCATTCGCCTCCTCCCAGTCAAAATTCCACAAAGACCGCTGAACAAGTAGTTGTAAATCTTTCTTCAACCCCTCTCTCCCCGAGCAAAATATCTTTGCTAAGCAAAGGCCTCTCCTTTTCTCCAGCTCCTAAAATCAATCCTGTTCAAATCTTAACCGACGCCCTCAACTTCTGTCGCAACTTAAAGTGGCAATACTTTCGGAACTCCAAACCCACACTTCCTTCACCCACGAACTCAAAACACACAGCACTTACCAAATTTAAACCCCCCTCTTCCCATGAACCCAAGCCTCTCCCCTCCAATCACCCTATCGAAATATTTTGTAACCTCCTCCTCTCTTAAGATTTCCAATCCCACCTTCATTAATTCCCTTAAACCTAAATCCAATCTTTCTCCTGCAGAAATCTCAGCCCTTCATAACCTCACCTCTAATCATTGTCATCTAATCATCATCTAATAATTGTCATCACCCCCTCTGATAAACCCTTGTGGTCCATAATTCCTCCGATTACACTAATGAGGTTCTCAGACAACTTTCGGACCCTTCTTCCTACAACCCTTTACCCCTGATCCTAACCCACAATTCCTTAATGAAATTGACACACTATTAAATGAGAAGGGCCCAAATGAAGGTCTCACCCAGCATGATATTTCCCTTCTCCCCCCTCCCCATCCCCACACCCCCATTTCTACATCCTCCCAAAAATTCACAAGCCCAATAATCCTGGCCGTCTTACAGTCTCCTCCTATTACTCATCCACCGAATGCATCTCCGCCTTTGTAGATTTTTACCTTCAACATCTTGTCCATGGCCTCTCCTCCTACATCAAAAATACCTACCACTTCCTCGAATGCCTCAATTCCACTCCACTTCCTAATGATCAAAATATCATTATGGCCACCATTGATGTTACCTCTCTATACCTCTATTCTTCACTTGGAAGGCCTCTCCTCTCTCCGCCATTTCTTAAACCAACGTTCTACTCCACACACTTCTAGCACTGACTTCCTTCTTGACCTTACCAACCTCATCCTTACTCACAATTCCTTTTCCTTTAACAACCAATTCTATCTTCAAACTAGGGGCTGTGCCATGGGAAGTAGGTTTAATCCATCTTATGCCAACCTCTTCCTCGGCCTCCTTGAAGAATCCTTTCTATCCACATGCCCCCTCAAGCCGCTCCTCTGGCTCCGCTATATGTATTGATATTTTTCTCCTTTGGCCACACAACACCGATTCCCTTAACTCATTCCTCACCTCTCTCAATGCTTCCTCCTCTGTTTCCTTCACATTACATATCTCCTTTTCCAACATTACCTTCCTTGATGTTAATATCTCCCTTTCCAATAACAAATTTAACACATCTGTTCACATCAAACCCGCTAATAAACAACAATACCTCCACTATAATAGCTGCCATCCCTACCACAGCAAAACATCCTTACCTTACTCCCTCTCCATTCGTGGCCACCATACATGCAATAACCCAGACTCCCTTAACAGATTCCTCACTAACCTACACCAGTCTCTCTTCTGAAGAGTTTACCCTGAGCACCTCCTCCACAAAACAATCTCCAATAAACCTTACTCCCCCATAGGCCCTCCTAGCAAAACCAAAGACAACCTCTCCTTGTGCACAACCTACTTCCCTGGTATTCAATCCCTTAAACACATCCTCAAAGACCTATTCCCTATCCTGTCTGATAACCTTACCATCACCAATATTTTCCCTAAATGCTTACTTAGTTATATATGCACATACCCACCCATATGCAAAACCACACCGGACATTACATTTGCATCCCTAGATGTTCCCAAAGCGGCATACTCAAATTTCAACCGGTTTATTGTTACGATGTTTTGTACCTTTTCATTTTAACACCCCTTGTAAATTGAAGCTATTTCTATGAACCCATTTCGAATAGCATGGTCTGTTTTAAACATAAAATACAAGATACCGTAAATTACCTTTCAGGTTTTTTTCAATCCATGAATCAAAACGTTCAATATCTTCAGAACTCATTTCCTCTTTCCAGCAGTCTACTTTACCCTTCCTCATAAAATGCTGATCACTTGAACTCCTTTTCTTTTCAACAATGAACTCATAATTAACAGCATTGTTGCATTTCATGGAATCAAAACTAAGGTGATCACACAGGTTTTTCATTTCATCATCATCTGGTTGCTTCTTATCCATGAATTTGGAAACTTTTCTGATGACTGATGGTAGATCCTGTAAAAATAAAGCATTTGAGTATTCTCAGGATCATAAGATTTAGCTCAGATTTGATTTTGGAATCACATATGGGATGAAATTAGTTGGAATTTACTTTGAAAAACCTGAGTCGCAATAAAAGTAACCTTGAATGCATTGAACATCGACTGAGGGAAAGGCCCAACGAACAAGAAATCAAAGCAAGACCTTAGCATGGTGAGCTTGAACTAAGTTTTAATTTGACTGAAACACCGCCCACGATTTATTTATTGGAACTGATTTTTCAATCCTTAAAAAGTATTTTTCAGAAAAAAATTAAAATTGCCTATTGTGAAGTTTTAGAAAAAAATTGATTTTAAGTTTTTTCGACTATTCTCAATTCATTTATTTTTTTTATAAGCATACCTGGTAATATTAGGTACCTAGTATAAAGGAAATGTTTTACATACTTTGCATTCTAATTTATTAATGGTATGAAAATGCATACATTAATTTACATTATAGGTAAATCACATATTTTGCTTGTCAAGGGGCGGACCCAGACGTAAGTTTTGGTGGGCAGTCACCAGTCTGGTCCTCCTTACCCCCACCCCTCCATTGAAAAGATAGTCTATCTAGTTCAGCTCTTCATGGCTTTGAGGGGTGGCAACCACCCCACTGGATCCGCCCCTGCTAGTACAAACAAATTTTTAAATTATAAAAAGTTTATGTTTAATAACAATTAAAACAGACTATTAGCACTCAGAGCAGATAAGGCCTCTTTCATTGTTAACAATCTGGGATTTCAATCCTTTTCTTGTATTAATAAATGTAAGGAAAGTTGGAAGAGCTCTGGCAAAAATATTGTTGAGGGAAGCATATATGAACCATCAATGAAGTGGAGATTGAACCATAAATGAAGCTAATTGGAATGTAAATGAACTGTAACTAACCATCTACGAAACGAAATAAACCGTAAAATGAGACAAGGAAAATACAAATGAAGTGGACTGAAGCATTCACGAGCTGGAAACTAAGTGAACGGAAGCGTTCATGAGCCGTACCCAAGCTGAGCCTACATGGTGCAGCTAACACCAAATTTGGAAAAAAAAAATATTACACAGCAGCTGTTAATTAATTAAATTCATACTACTAAACCTGTTAAATCTCTTGTATGGACAAATAAAACTATCTACACTCTTTCTGAATTATACCCATTCACCTATTTCCTGGACCAAGTACTTCAAGAATATAATATGAGAATCAACAAGAAAAGTAAAATTCTAGTTTGCGGAAGAGAGAAGCTTAGGGCAAATATCACAATTCAAGGAGTGAAATTGGAAGAAGTGGAGAACTTCACCTACCTCGCCAGCACTATAACTTGGGATGGAAGAAGCACGACGGACATCAAGCAAAGAATAGCACAAGCTAAGGAGGCGTTCATGAAGAAGAGACAACTACTATGCTCAAAGAACATACGGCTGCAAACACGGAAGCAGTTCATCAAAACATTTGTATGGAGTGTGGCACTCTATGGATCAGAGACATGGAACATTGGGAAAGCAGACCAACGAAGAATTGAAGCCTTTGAAATATGGTGCTGGAGGAGAATGTTGAAGATTAAATAGACAGATAGGTTCAACCAATATTCCCTCTACTTCAAAATCCGCTTCCCGGATAGGGAACAGTGGGCTAGAGGAAAGGGGAAAGAACTTCATTCTGGGGCCAAAGTATGGTATATGGATAGCTCTAGGAAACAAGGAAGAGCGGGAGCAGTCTACAACTGTAACACACCAAGGAAGCTCTCAATCCCTCTGGGAAAATATGTTACGGTGTTCCAGGAAGAGGTATATGCACTTCTGACCTCCGTGTATGCCATTAAGGAGATCGGGATGTTTAACAGACTGATACACATATGCACGGATAGTCAGGCAGCTCTAAAGGCACTGACATCACCATGGTGCAAATCACAGCTGCTGCAGGAGTGTCGTGATGGCACTCAATGATATAGGCAGATGCGGCAAGGAGGAACTTTTCTGGGTGCCTGGTCATGCAGGCATATCCGGAAATGAGATGGCTGATGAGCTGGCAAGGGCCGGTTCCAGCCGAGAGATCTGATTGGGCCAGAGCCAATCGTACCTATTGCTACGTCAATAGGGATAGCAGAAATTAGAATGTGGGGGAGAGCCCGGCATTCTGAGATCTGGCAAACTACACCAAGTCTCAGACAGGCCAAACTACACATAGGATAACCTAGGCCTGGGCTTGCCCAAAGACTCCTGTCATTAAACAGGGGTCAATTATGAACGGTAGTGGGACTCCTCATGGGGCACTACCAGGTGATGAGGCACCTGCACCTCCTAGGAATCATGGATTCACCTAGATGCAGGTGGTGCGAAGAAGGGAATGAAACTACATCCCACATATAATGCGAGTGCCCTGCTGTGATGAGGACTCAAAATAAGTACCTGGGTCTCCATTTTTGGAACCCAGGGAGGTAAGGGAAATCCCCATTGGGGATCTGCTGGCCTTTAGCAAGGCGATTGGCCTTTATGGGTGATTTCTTTAGAAGGGTGGTTGGCACAATGGGCCAATGGAGGGCCTATGTGCCTCAGGGCCTCCTTGGAGGAACTCCACTGCAAAACAATATATCTATCTATCTAAATGGACACATAAAGTGAGGAAAGAAGAGGTGTACAGAGGAGCAGATGAAGAAAGCAGAATATGGAAAACCCACGGCAAGGAAGAACCAGATGGATTGGACATTTCTTGAGGCACAATGAATTAGTTAGAAATATAAAAGAAGGGAAGATTGAAGGGAAAGTCCCACGAGGAAGACCAAGGGGCAAATATACAGGACAAATAAAGAAAGACATGAAAGAGAAAACATACCAGGGAGTGAGGAAATTAACACTGAATACGGCAGAATGGAGGGCTGCAGTAAACCAATTCTAGGATTGAAATACTGATGATGATGACCTCTTCCCTACGACCTATCTACCTGTTACTCCCCCAGACCACTAAGTAAAGATTTCAAGTTAATTGGTGAATGATGGGAGGCCATTATGGGAGGTCATACTGCTCCCGGCAAGCATTAATTCAATTGTGATGACTAACTTTACTAAAAGACGGATACTGGAATACTTTGGGCTCTAAAAACATTTCCCAAATTACCATTTTGTGTATAAAAATAAGCATGAACCTTATGAATATACATACTAATATTCTTCCAGCACCAGGAGCGATAAATAAGAATTTCTTTACTAACATGCCAATTGCCGAGAACAAATTGCAATGAAGTGGAAGACAGCGACTGAAACTGTGCTACTAAGCATGAAAACAACTCATAATTTGATGCAGTTTTTAATTGACCAGATGTTCTGAAAAATTTTGCTTTCAACTTATGAGAAAGTAATGATAAATGTAAAAAAAGCTGACATGGAGCAGAAGCGGAGAGCACCACTTCCGTATGCTATTTCAACAGTCATAGATTCGTATACCAAGAGGAATGAAGCAGAAGCAGAGAGCACTGCTTCTGTATGTCTTGTGTATGCTATTTCAACAGTAAAAGAAGTGTTTAGAAGAAGCATTTATTTGCTTCCTAAAGCAAATAATAGCTTGGTATACCCTTCTTGACAGCTCGAGGAAGCGGAACATTTTCGCCAGGGAGATTAAGCATTATCTTTTGGGTTTCACTGTGTCATCACTGCTTGAGGGACAACAGTTTTGCCTGCATATCAGCAAGCATTTAACGGTTGAAGTGCTTGATACTGCATTTTGGCCATTATTATATAAATGGCCCGGTGAAGTCTCACCACTCTTATAGGTTGGTTGAGAATTTTGATTTTGTTGACCAATGAAGTGGGAGTTCGGGTCTCTTGCGTATGTTGTGGAGGGTTCCGAGGGTGTTGGCTTGTACATTTGTATTGCCTCTCGAATAATTCAAGGGAAACAGCTAGATTCTCTTGCTATCATCTTAGTATCTTCAAAGTTGATGCTGCAAATATGGGAGAATCAAGTTGGTGTGGTGGTTAGAGTACAGGCTTCCCATTCTGAGGGCCCAGGTTCGTACCCAGGCACTGGTGTATTTTTATTGAAATACCAGTTCCTACTTGAGTGCCTAATCAAGAGCACTTCCATCAGATGGGACGTTAAGCTGTAGTATCCTAGGTGCCTTTCGTTAAAAACCTTTTGTTTTTAATGCTGACGCTGGGTTCTCTCCACCCTTCTATGAAAATTCGTATCTTCACCCAGTTACCAAACCATCTATCTGGTGTAAAAGGCCTCAGTTGTTGGTTGCCTTTCCCAAATAGCAACTGTAACTGGGTTCTCACCACATCAAAAATAATTTTGATAACATGCTCTCATGCAGAAAATCAAGTTAAACTTCACTCTTCATATTTATGTTTGGATATATTTTTCTAGTTACATCACACATGCAATCATGCAGAATATTGAGCTAAACTTTGCTGATTGTGACTACTGAAAAATACCAGTACGACATCAATAGAAAATTTGTTGAAATGAATTGCTTTGAATTATCCCAATGTCAAAAAGTTGTGATTCAGAAGGTTTTCCTGTGCCTACAATGACATGTAAAGCATGAAAAATTATCGCATACAAAAAAATTATACTAATATCAGCTGTGGAAATGTGACTCTCTGAGGTTATTCTGGCTTAAGTTTACCATGTAAAAAGACTCAATTTACAATGAACTTTTCGATATTACCATGTGAGATATAGATAGAAAACAAATGTGAAAATAAGTGTGATGAGCAGAATAGCTAGATTTTTTGCTCTGGTATATGGATGATCACTATTTGAACATGAAAATACAAAATTTTTAGCAACCACAAAAACTGAAAAAACTATTCAATAACTCTAAAATTTCCTTACATTGTCAACACTAGAAAAGAATTCAAGCAAGAAAAATCAAACAGATAGCACTTGAAAAGACAGCGAGGTGATGTTGGTAATCGCATGCTGCACACAGTTTGTGGCCAGATATGCAATATGCATACCAGTATGCTTACGAATGCAAATGGGTTAAGAAAATACGTACATAAGTTCAATAAAATAGATGCAAGAGCAAATAAGTATTTACCTTCTTCATCTCTTCATATGTCAGGAAAAGAACATTGGAATGTTCTTGATGCTCCCAGTATGAGAGTAAATGGTCCCAGTATGGACTATAGGAAACTGAAAAGATTGATATTTGTGACATCATGTTAGAAGATTGAAAATGAAAAACTGTCCTCATTCAGAGATATTTGAAAAACTTAGCACAACTGGAATTTCCTTCATAATTCAGGAAAAAATTAAATTTTTTAATTCATCCACGAAAAAAGAGTACTGACACAACTAGCATAGGTACAGAGCCTAGCAACTCACCAGTGTCCTCTAAAAATAAATTTACAAACTCAACAAAACTTCCCCGATATCCTTCAAGGAGATGGGAATGGTGAAAATATGACACGCAGGCATCCTTAGGGTTCCTCACTACGTAGACAATCTGATCATAAAAAAAATTTAAAATGTTGAATGTAATCATTTTCAGTTTTAAATTTCTACTAGTGTACATACTATCAATACACAATTTAAAAACACATTTTACACTACATCCTCAATCAATGGTAATGAGTGCAGAGATATGAAAGGGATAAACTTTAGATAGACTTCATTAGTACCTGAAGAAGTTGGTATTAATGCACAAGGAGCAACTACAAAGACAAATATAAAACGGGAGGTTTCAAAAGGGCCATTTAAGTAGTGAAGAAGTTGTCTTGGGCTAAACTTTTCAAAAATACATTTTATTTGTTTGATAAATTATAAAATTGATTTATCCTTTAAATGAAAAGCAACCTAATACACCACAACAAAAATGTTTCACTAAACAACCATGCATATCTTTTTATATTAGATAAATATAAAGTTTTTGAGATAACATTTCTTCCTGGGCAATAAATTCACCATCCTTAGCTGTATGCAGCCTATGGGTTTGACACCCTTGCACTAAATGAATCGTGTAAATTAAATTATTTAGGTACTATGAATGCTTCATTCATCCAAGTAAAAATAAAGCATTCTCATTGTCAGATATTTGAACGTTTACTTTTTTCATTATTTGAAAAGGTAATTTTTTCACATTTTTCTCTTAAGCAATTTCTAGCAAATGATGATGGCTCTTGAATTAAGTCTTAGGCTCAAAGCACATATATATATGTATGTATATATAAATTTAAATAGAAGAATTAAATGTTTTTTAATTTTAGTATGTATTCTGAAATTGAGCTGAAACAATGGGATGACAATGTAAATTTTTGGGAAAACAACTGGAACAAACAAGGTTATATCAGCAATTTGCTACTTATTTACTCAATTTTAAGCTAAAAAATTAAAATTTATCCCAACAATATCAACTATTTAAGGAGAATTGATCAATTGAAGACCCACATTGATTACCTTAGGTTTCTTTGAGTGAAGCTGCTCTGGTAGGAGATCCCATGGGAGATGAGTTTTAATAAACCTTGGAGACTCCAAATTTGAGATAAACTTTACAGAATTTTTTAAATACTCGTCATCAGGTGTGCTTGCCGCTATGTCTGAGTTGGCCCAGTTAGACAGACTAGAAAGCCTAAAATGAAAAAAATTCATACAAACTACTACATATGTTACTTAAAAAACATAGCAAGAGCTACTATAGAATTATAATATACTATAGTTCAAGCCATTATAATATGGCTTATATGCACTCACAGCTTTTTTAGTTCATGCATAAAACTAAAGCAATTGTAACCAATTTATGCTAACCTGAAATCTCAACTGTATATTAATTTATTGTGATATTAATATTGATTTAACTCATTATAATTTAAGGAAAGGAGAAATGATCTCCTTATTTCACAATTTTGGTATATTAGGAATCAATAATATGCCCACGAGTTTTCTCACTTTCTTTTGTAAACATTGATTTGATAATTTATTATCTTACTATAATTGAAATAGAAATGTAAATTGGTTATTCCACATAAAAATTATTTATTGCATGACACAATTTTTGTTGAGGCTTGAAATCTTCGGTTCAGATCCTCGACGAAACCTGAGGTGTGTAACAAATAATTTTTACGTGGAACAACCAAGGTTTCTATTTCAATTATGAAGCAGTACCACAAAGTTACATTGGATTCAGTTAACTATATCTTCCTACAAACATAAATAATAACAAATAATACAGAAATAAATGGCCAAAAGTGGGGTTTATTGCTGTTTGCCAGAAAGCCTCCCCACAGCGGTGGACACACAGTCACATGTAGCTAATCCAATAGTGATATTTCTTATCCCTCTCCAAACTCTTCTTAAAACCTCCTCATCACTTACTTAGTCTATCCAATTCATCAATGTTCTGTAAAAGCTCATTTCAAATATTTCCAGTCATTCCATTCCACTAACAGCTGTTGTCCATTCTTCACCACCCTGGTGAAAATAAACCGTGACAGACAGTGTGACTGACAATGTGACAGAAGCGTGAACACAGTGTGCTTAGAATGCGACAAGAGTGTGATTACAGTGTGCATACACCGTGTCAAAAGCGTAAATTGGGACTCAAAAGCGTGCAGAAAGCGTGATAGACACTGTGACGGTACAGTGTGTTCACAGTGTGAAGACACCGTGCACACATTGTGAGGACACTGTGACTAATACCCATGTACAGTGTGCTACACATTGTGGTCACAATGTCCATCACGCTTTGAAGGGAGCACAGTGTGAGGACACTGTGACTAATAGTCTTGTACAGTGTGCAGCACATTGTGGTCACACTGTCCATCACGCTTTGAAGGGAGCACACTGTGCGCACAGTGTACATACACTGTGAAAATACACTTGCACAGTGTGATACACACTGTTGTCACACTGTCTGTCACGGTTTATTTTCACCAGGGCACCTTAAAGGAGCATGTTCCAAGTAAATATTTTAACTTAGTTTTTTGCTAACTTCCGATTCTCCCGGCTTTTCTAATTTTCCTCCTGCTTCATCCATAGTTGGTTAATCCTCTATCCCAAACAGCAACACTCTCTAACCTCATTTCATGTTTTCTTCTCAGAGTTATTTTTGATCTTACCATTTTCTCTTCTCCTAAAACCCATAATCTGATTAGTTATGATGTGATTATGACTAACCTTCAGATGATAACTCAGTTTTTCCCAAGTTAATTATTGCTCTTCTATGACTTTCCTACTTATAATCATGCATTGCCCTTACGAAAATCAACAAATGCTCCTGAAGTCAAGGATAGATTTTTACAAAATTCATATCCTATTTCCATTGGCCCAGCTACAGAATTTCCCATACTAATTTGCAACAAAATGCTCATTAGTTCATGCATACTCTTTCCCAGTATTTCTTGAATTAATGAAGCATTAGGTTTTTTTCTTGGCATATAATATTTCCTGAAGGTTTCATTCATCTGATTTAGGAATACATACATGCATCTAAGGTGAACTTCCCAGTACATGTTCAGTGCTACCATCCTTAATCTTTCATTAAAATTTTTACATAATTCTTTACTTTTTATACTCAATGGGACAGATTAAATAATAAAAGATAGTAGGTAGTAACTTAGCAGTAAATTTCTTACCAAAAACCAAAACTATTTTCCCTGGCTACATGAATATGATGTCACAAATAATTTCTTGTCTATCAGAAGTATTATTTACTTGAATTAAGAAAAAGTGTCATGCAGGAATGGTTGGGGTAGTACTGCCATCCTCTGTCCTAAGGGAAAGCTCCAACAAATGAAAAGCTTGAAAGCTGGGGTATTCAAGGAGCTGAGTGTTTCAAATGGGAAATTCTATAAAACTTTTTATTACCTACAAATAGAAGTCACATGAGAATCTTCCATCCAATTACTTAGAAAACAACTTCACCACCTCCTCCACAAATAAAACTTGGTTCAATTGACATTGAAAATGGTCATAGTAGTTAAATAGGACTGCCAATTAATGCAAAAACCTTAAACAGAGTCACCTGCTGAAATTGCGGAATGGCAAAATTTTCAGAGGAAAATATCATTCATCTTGACTAGAACTCAAACCCCGAACCCCCTGATTTCCATCCAGGGTAAGGTACAAGATGATGTCTTGCTCCTTTAACACGTTCAACCCGACGGACGCGAATGCGCATCTGAGGTGCGTTGCCAAGACACCGAAGGACGCACATTCGCGTCTGTTAATGACCTCTATGATGACCTCTCTGAAGACTTCTCTGAAGGACGCGAACTCATGTCTTTAATAAATTATCGAGTTTTGTTATAAAAAATTTTTTTTACTAATTTTAAAATTACATTTAATTGACTGGCCAAATTAATGTGGAGGATAAACCTTTCCGTTTTTCACGATTGCACACTAGAAATATTCCGGGTTGAATCTGTTAAGCCTCTAGAAATCCACTAGGAAAGACAGCACCTTGGTATCTTAAGAGGTTAAAGCACCTGGCCAGAAATCAGGGCTTCAAATCTCAGTCAAGGCAAATGATTTTACTCTGTGGAAATTCTGCTATTGTCATAGTAGTTATTTGGAGGAGGTGACCAATGGCTGAGGTCATTTGTGCCATTTAGGATAGGTGGGTAATTTGGTAGAGGAATGAGTTCTTCGTGGTCGGAAGAAAGAAGCCCAGCATTGGCATTATCCTGATCATAAGAAAAAGGGCCATGGGGTCAACAGTTTAACACCCCATCCTTGGATTTAAACTAAGAACCAGGACCTATGCCATTGAAAAATCCCTGTTACTGCTGGGATTTGAATCCAGGCCCTTGGGATGAGAGATCAGTACCACACCAACCTGTCCCACATGAATAATGGATCATCAAGGTCTATCAAGTATATCTGAAGGACCATATGGATCATAATGTTGTTCTAAAGCAGGATATGTTTGATGTCACCCATTAAAAGCTGATAGAAAAAAAACTTACTCAACAAATGGAAATCTATTACGAATAGATATGGACTTTGCCCGCTCTAAATCCAGGTTATTGCATATACACCAAACCATTTCTTGCGCCCATGTGGTACCTGCAAAAAAAAAAATAATGATTGCATACCATCAGCATAGACACTCACCATATCAATTCAATTTAACAATACTATTACAATGCAGGAAACTGTATGGATGCATTTTTCCTCAACACAGATAATGCAAAAGATGGTTGCACAATAATAAATAATCAAAAACACTAAATTGCTATTCCACATTTTTTATTAACAACAACCCATTTCATGACTGTGTTACATATTTAGGTTATAACCAAGGGTGTATACACCCAGCAACTGAGAATGTAACACAGTTATAAAACCAGTCATGTTAAATGAAAAAGGTAGATTAGCAAATTTAGTGTTTTTGCTGTTTAGTATTAAGACAATTACACAAGAAGGGCCTGAGCCGACATCATATATGTTTATAGAAGATAATTTTTCCATTTTAGTGTTTTTGTTGTTTTATATTAAGACAATTATACAAGAAGGGCCTGAGCTAACATTATATATGTTTATAGAAGATAATTTTTCCTGAGAGAAATAATTTTCAGGGCAATTATACCTTCATGATCAATTACTTTGTTTTGTGTTGAAAATGCCCAGTAGAAAACGGCTCAATAAAATAAATAGCAGCCTCATCCATATTTTTTATTTACATCTACATCATTAGAGTATTCTGCAAGGACCATGAGGTAATAAGGCAGGAGGTACTTAATCACTAACATGCACTATACTTATACGCAGTCAAAATATACGTATCACAATAAATTTTTTAAATATCTTAGATATCCAGCACATAGCATTAATTAATTATAAATTATTTTTTTCTAACCAGAGAATCATTTGTTTGAATTTACTATGACGTTTATTGAAGTACCTAGAATAAGCATAAGCCGAAAAATGTTTCCAGTATAATTACATAAAAAAGTCTGTCTATACTTACATAAAATAATAATAATAACTTTTATCCATCTTGAAAATGATAAATCTTATTAGATGTCATCATATATAAAATTTATATGAAATTTACATCACACGCATAAAATTCCTCAATAGAATATAGAGGACAATGCATAAAATAAGTGCTTAGTCTCCTCCTAAATTGTGGAGTGTCATCAGCTCTTATCTGGGCAGGCAACATATTACACACTCTCACTTTAATATTGTGGAAGGACTTATAATTCCTTGCCAATCTGCAGAATGCAACATTCAAGTCATCACTACCTCTGGTGGAGTAGTTATGCACATTTGATCTACATGTGTACAATGGTATTTTCTTTTACCGAGAGAAGGGCCCTAAACACAAACTTACACTGTCATAATACCACAGTGTATAAAAAGTGGTTTACAATGTTCAAGGGGATAAGCATTTGCTAAGATTCTAACTGCTCTTTTTTGCAGCAATAAAATTTGTCTAGTGGATGAGGCATGCCCCCATAGTTCCATTCCATAGCTTATGTGACTATGCAATGCTGCATTATAGAGTGGCCAAATGTACTGATTAGGAATTAATGCTCTTAGTTTTCTTAACATAAATATTACTTCGCTCAATTTATTACATAATACACTATGGTGACTTTTAACCACTCCAAAAACATTTACCATTCCAATATTTATGTCTATTCTCATTCCTTGTGGCTACCAGGAAGATGAGCACTTTGAGGCAGCTGAACAACTAAGGAACGTCTACTCCAAGACGCCTTTTGACCTTGGCGCCTTAGTTTCGAGTACTGTCATCATTTCCGCCGGGTGTGTAACATACATAATGTGCTACCACAAAATGCATGGTACTAGTACCATGACATAATGGATAACAAATGGAAGCGGCCATCAGACACCTACCCAATGTAGAAGCGTAAGAGATAAGACAGGATGGAGCCTAAATATTACGTGATACCTCCAAGACTCGAAAATGGAACAAGCAAAATAGAACGAGCTGCGTTGCAGAAATTAACATAATGCAAATACACCATAATCTTACTATCGGATAAAAGGAAAACCATATTGAGTTCATGAATGTTGAAGACTACGACAAAAATATGAAGATTACTAGGTGAAGATTCTCACAAAGAATTCATGCTAAAGGTCCAGAGGGCACCAGAAGCCTATTAACGGAGTAATTTACTTGCCCACGCATTAAATGGCCAAGTATAACGCAAGGATTAACCTCTACTAGAGCGACCTACTGCGAGAAGGGAAATTAACACCCGAAGAAGTTTTGCGTCGTGCTCTTATTCATCAAGGTATCGACAAAGGCCGCCGTTTACGTTGTTCGCTATAAATCTGACGAAAAGACAGCCAGTCTCGTCGACATTTTTCCGATGACGAAATGGAATCTTTTATGAACAGAGCAATGGTGTGCCCAGCATCTCCTGCCATCAAGGGGGGGAGGGGGGGGGGGCAACCCCTCGAAGAGGGCCTGGCACTTAAGAAGGGCCCGCATTTTTTTGCGGATAGAAGAGGGTAGGAACTAGATTTTTGCAAAAAGAGCATTCCAGAAACGCCCGCTTTTCCTGAAAGGGCCCGGGGCAAATTCTGGGGGGGGGGGGGGCCTTCGGCAATATCATCACCGCCTTCACAGCAAAATTTCTAACGAGATTCGTTAGGGAGCGCCAGAGCGCTGGATTCTTTGGAGAATTTGAACTGCGTTTTTCGCATAACATACCATCGATGTTACATACGAAAGCCGGGAGGGAAATAGAGGAATGCCGAGCATATGAGGACAGTAAGACCTGAAATGCCGTCATCACGGACTATCACCAAACACGCTACCGAAGGACACCAAAACGTCATGGACAACATGAAGATACTGGCGAAAGAATGCTTTTCAAAAATTTGATAATCAGAAAGGCCATCTAAATATGCAAACACCTGAGCAATTTCAAACCTGAAACGGGCATAAATTCAGTGAAGCATGGATTATACTACTACTACGAATATTTCACACACGAGGGTGTTTGAGATCACAACCTCCCACAACCTCTCCACCCATGTCATTTCAATAAAATATACCCCTACCCGTTATGGAACTAGAAATCAACCCGTGAATAAGTTTCAGTAATTTGAGGAGAAATATTTTTTTTCATTTTCTCGTAAAATTTCTTTAGTTAAAAAAAACGCGAAAGATTTTTTTCTATTTATTTCAGGTCCACGAAAACTAACCATCCATATTATTGACAATCCGGACAAAGAGAAAGGGCATTCTTTCAACGCTACGTACGGTAAATAAGATTTTCTTCGTTAGATAATGCTAGGAACCAGTGAGCATGGTTAAATAGTGGTTAGGTGAGAGTGATCGAAGTGGTACTGCTAAATATAGCACGTAACGGAAGAGTGAATTATTTTTTCTCCATTGTAACGAAATGCGGTGTGGCGTCATTCGAGACGAAATAACGGTATTCTCCTTTTGTTCAGGACAAAACTCTTTCCAACCTTGGGTAGGACAGGATGAGGACAACAGAATAATTAGTATTATCAGAAACAACTAGACAAGTGAAGGTATTTCAAAATTGACGCAGTACAAACCAACGACTGTATTTACCTCAGGAATCTCTACCAGTTTGGTACAAATGCGGGGAGTAAATGACAGCCTATAAAAAGATTTAATTGCAAGTGTCTCGTAAGATGACTTCAAGCTGTCAGTCACTCGACGTTTATTCATTGACGTCTCGACTCGAACAAGGGGGTGGGAGGGGAGGGTGAATCGACATCGAGGGAAATTATTCCGCAAGGTCAAGGTTGAGTGGGGTGAATATGGAATTAGACCATAGGCAGCTTTTGAGGGGAGGGAAAATTGCAAAGGGTATACAGTGCGAGGTGGAAGTTTTTAATCGGAGCGGCAGGAATTCTTTTTGACTACGGCCACAGAGCACCAGCTCATGGCCTGAGTGTTTGCCCAATATAGGGGGCTATCTGTAGGTATAAGTGATAGCGAATAAGGTGATCCTTATCCGTAGCGGAAAATGATCCGTATCTGCCAAGAAACATGAAGCTGTCCAGACGAAAACGATTCTAACTTTACGCTGGCTTCGAACTGAGCTTTTATTTGGCCATCGCTATCATGACAAGACAGATGCTTTAGTGATAGATTGACTGGAACACATTTACAACAAACCTGCAATAAGCCTCGTAGACTATCTGTGCAGCGAGGGAAAATCAGGCCTGACGAAAACGTGATGTAGACCTATGTGCTTTCTGGGATGCTTATCTTCGATCGATACCCCTGAACCCCCAGAAAAATTAGAAGGAACTCGCGAGAAGTTCTCTGCCGTGCTGTGAAAGTTAGAAGACCAGGAGTTTAACTACTATGAAGAAAATCCAGTTCAACTGTATTATGGAAGAATTAAAAACTTTGATTCAAAGCCCCTCTTGAACATATAACTTTTGACATCAACATTATTTGTACTTAAGTAATGCATTAGCAATCTCTCGAGTAGCATTGTGGCTCTTAATTGAATGAAAGTAGTGCGTGTTTGGTAATCTTTCACCTCCTGCCACACACCCTCGCGGCAGTGGTGTACGGGCGTGGGGAGGGGGGTTAACCCCCATAAACATTCCCGTAATTTACTATATTTTTTATATTCTGCACTTGCGTTCAGAATTTTGCTCTTCGGGCTGAAAAATAAAGATGAATTGTCCTCACGAAAAGGGAATTTTAATATCATTTGATGAAGATGCACATAAATATTATTGAAACCCCCGAGAAGGAAATCTTGCGTACGCCACTGTCTCACGGTGACTCACAGGGTATTACTGTAGGGTTTCCCGAATGAAATAATGAATTCCCGAAAAACGCTCGTCCAGGGGACAAAATTCTTTCCAAGCTCGGGTGAGCAAAATGAGGTCAAATAAAACAAAAAACAAAAGTATATGAATCTAACTAAACCAGACAATATATTACAACAAATAGACAAAGCAAGTACAAACCAACAATTGAAATATTCTTCCCATTCAGGGAAATCCCTAACAACTTGGAACAATAGAGAATGGCCACTAGGATGCCCTCGAAAACGACGAAGTCCACAAAACTAACACGAGACTGCCGCATATACTCAGCAAGTGAGCTCCTTGCCGTCTCAACTCGAACAGAGGGTGTGAGAAGGGAGATTTTTCTGCCAAAAGGAGGGGGTGTTTTCGGTAAGGTTAAAGGTGGAATGGGGTTTAATCTGGAAATATTCGATATGTAGATTTTGAGGGGAGGGAAAGTGGTATGGGTAAAGTGGGCGAGGTGGAGTTTTATCAATGGAGCATCAGGAACTCTTTTCTGACTCCGGCGGGAGCACACCAAATGACGGCTTGTACGATGGCCAAACTTCTGGTCTTCATCCGCATTTAGGGGGCTATATAAGTGATGGCAACCCCGGCCCATCCCTTCCATTCCTATCCTTATACCTTTCCTCCCGGTCTGAAGTTCCTATTAGCGCGGAAACAGACTTGAAAACACCCTAGGAAAGGCGGCGGCATGCTTAGTCGGAACGCTGCAGTCCGGATTCGATGCATTTTAGAATCTTATGCATTGTTGGCGCCGTTGGCTCCGACTACGCCTGTTGTGCAAATCCTGAGGGTAATTAGTCCGCCGAGGGGTAATTTCAAACGACGGAAAGGGGGAATCAAAAATGCCACATCACGTAGGTACATACATGTAGATTGATACGGATACGATCAATCCACACGCATATTTTCAGCTTCTCATAATTACGGACAAACGTGGCAGAAGCAATTGCTAAAGAGGAATGTTAGAAAACTTCCTCTCCAAGTCAGGCACGTAACCTGGGGGGCGAGGGGGGAACGGGGGCTTCACCCCAATCCCGGAAATTTTTTCCCAATAATATTGTCGTTCGAATTTCGACTGGGCATGATAATCCGGATCACACTGCGTATAATTTAAGTGTTAAGTGTCTTGAAACGTGATCACTACTTTGATGCACGTGTGTGGTTAATAATTATTTTAAATCTGATATGTACATACATATGCGTTTAACTTTCGTTCTGGGGCCGGCCAAAGTAACAGCTGCATAACAAGATAAGCAGTGAACTTTACCAGGGAGAAGATATAGGAATGCGTACTGTGAAAGTAAATACCAAGCACTGAAATTTGAGGGCAGAGATTTGTACCATGTCGGCACCAAACGTGCAAAGCTGGTGTTTCAAGTTACGCTGCACTTGACTTAGACCCCCCGAAGCAAATTTCTGGCTACGTGCCAGCTCCGAGTTAACATTGATTATAAATCATACTCACCTCTTCGACTCGGGCGGTTTCTGCGGAATTTATGAGCGCGTGCCACCCCCGAGTGAATGAGGCAGCAACATCCATTGGTACCTACACCCCACGCATTCGGGAGTATATTGAATGACATAAACAGCTCTTCAGGCAGCTATCTCGAGATAAGAAGTGCTGCGTAAGCGATACTCTCACGAAATACCACACACGAAGTTTGAAACAGAAGCGGCAAACGCGAAGGCGAAAAATAACTCTCCAACTTATAATTTTGTAATGAGGTACACCGATGGAATGCACACAACATTGTTTCGCGGGCGGTCCCATGATAATTAATAAAATGGATGTATTAACGATTGATTGATTTCGAAGTGATGATAGATATTGCAGACAGTCAAGATTTTACTGCTGATTAGCATGTCTAGGCTGGATATTTTTTTATCTATTGCGTACTTTTAGTGTAGGTATCACTTGTACTTCCTTGTGTTTAATACTTTGATTGTAATATTCTTTATGTATAATACTATACTGACATACCTTGTAACATTGAAGGTGAATAGCTATATTATTATTATAAGGCGTGGAAAAATTAAAAAGGTAGGCTAATAGATACCGAGGATGTTAATTTAAGCTTCAGTTTAATCTTTGAACGGGGGATTCTGAAAGTGAAGGCATACATTAATTGTCAACTATCGATGGAAGTGCCCTTCTTTTCACGTAATTAATATTTACGACGAAAGAAGAAACAGTTGAAGTCAGTACAGGGTAGGAAGGGTGGAGAGGAACAAAGCTCAGCCTCAGCTTGACATGAAGCACCGTGGGAACGTCTCAACCGAGACGCCTTTCCGTGAGATTACCGACGGCGTATTTCTCTTCACCCTCCCTTCTCTGAGAAACCTTATGGTTCCCAGACTACCACCTGCTCTCACTAGCGTCAATGACCTCGACTGTCGCGATCGCATCCGCCCAATAACTACTACTGCTGTGAAAATACATACTTGACCAAATCCGGGTACCCAAGTACGACCTAGCCTTGGATTAGAGTCCTATCCTTCTATCGCGAGTGATAAACTTGCTTCCCTACTCATTTCTCGATTAAATTGCACCATTTCTTCTCTAACCCAGGCCCATTTTTGATAACTTGATAAGGATAGTAGAAGATTCAACATACACTATCTTTTAGGGCCTACGGTAGTACAGGGTAACAGGAAATGGCTCCGATGGGAAAAGTAACTCGGGAGACATGGAACAAGAATTAGATCCACTATGTGTATGTAATATCATATTATTCCACAGTGAGTGGCACGATCACTTCTTGTGCATAGCTATCGGTTACACTGTAAAACAAAGGAATACGTAAGGATATGGAAAAATTATTTTCAAAATAGAGGAACTTGAATTCTCGGGAAAGAGGTGCATAGGTCTGCGCATTAAAACCGCATATAACATTAGGACTGAGAGTAATCTGAATTTTGAGAGTTCAAGATATACCTAAGTAGCTATGGTTGAACTGCCCTACGGTTAATGACACAGCTCCTAATCCAGTCGCGTGAGAACCGGAACCTTGATGTATTATATTACAGCAATACATATACACCGTGACCTGCGAGCCACATTGAGGGTGTGAAGGTGGGGTAGATTATAATAACCGAATTAGAAAAAATACAATAATACTATATTTTAGATTAATATTGCAATATCATGAGCAATCATTGGTAATAATGTTGAATGATTGTCAAATTTGAAAATTGACGATTAGCTACCGAGTCAGGTCTTTCAGGGCCGACGCGGTGGAGAACCCGAGAGATCTTCACTCAGTTAATAACCGGGAAAAAACAAACCCTACACGACTAGCTACGGCATTATTTTTGCGCAAAATTAAATCAAATAAGAGTGAAATCGAAGAAACTAATAGCACTACTATGGAATATATTAAAAGGGCATTCGATTGCTCTTATCCACAATTAACTTGAGTTTGAAGGTTGACCTGAACATATATGACCCAAGCTGAATGCAAACTCGAGTTTTGTTTCACAAGAGCGGTGCTCTAAGGACCCAGACACTGCGACCAGAATCGTTAAATGTTTGTCGGACGAAAAAGGTTAAACATTTAACTCGGTGGAGATAGCCCAGGGGAGTCAACAGACACATTCTCACCAGATTTTGGGTATGTAGCCACCCACACGTCGTCCGGCCGGACTTCCATCTCTCTGATTTGCTGCTCGAAGTCGACGAAAAATTTCGGGAGAAGGAAGCCCTTGCCACTCATCTTCGCGCCGACTCCCTTGGGGTACACGCGCACATATCCAGGGCGCAGATCGGTGGCGAAGTGCTTCAGGAGTAGATCATCGGTTTCACTTCCTCCCAACACTTCCTCGAACCTGGCGGCCATAGCTCCTCCGTTACGTCCGTTCGGAAGAAAACGTTATCTGCGCCGCGCTGAACAGGCGCCGGCGGAAGCAAGCCACGAGAGCTACGAGGCAAGTGCAGTGGAGACAAACTTGTTGCGGCATAGGCGAGTCTAATTGGGACGAAAGCGGAGGGGGGCGGGGAGGGATACGCTAGGGAGGGGGAATTAGAGAGGGGAAGCGGAGTTCGTGGAATGTGCCCTTGAGCCTTCGCGTTAAAAGAGTCCTTCGCTTCCGATTACGAATTAATGATTTCGCTGAAATGAAAGCTTCGTGAAATGTATCGCGTCAAAAAATTGATAAAAACCAACTTTCCTGCAACGCTCCAGGCTTCTTCACAGGTGTATTTCTGGGTCCAATACCGGGTAATGGGGGGCTTTATATTATAAGGCCGCACGATAGGGGAGGGGGATCGAAGGAGAAAATGTGGTTTGCTCCTCCCAAAAAGGGAAATAAATTCGAGTTTTTAAGTGTGCAATAATATAGAGAAATAAAATATATAATCCTGGCCTCTGTATGTAAGTGCCTATAGGTACTGTACCACAGCAATATGTGATTCTTTCGAATGCTCACTTCATCTGCAAGCCCCCTGAAAACATGTTTTATGAGGATATTTTTAACATTTGGTAATTACGGTCCTGAGTGACCAAAATATTATTTACTGAGTGCATGATTATTTAATGTAGAATGTTCTAGCAGGTGAATATAATTCTCTAATTCTAGTTACTTTTGAATGTAAAGTTGGTTGTTAGCAAAATAAATTAAATATAGCCATTCTTTGGAAGTAAGGATTCTAACCTCCTCTAACCTGATGTTACTTTGGGATGGGGAAGCAACTTAATTAAGGACAGTCAATATTCCTCTATTTCTGAATGACTCACCAAGAAGAAAAGCTATGGCGGTTCATTGAAAAATAGAACAATAACCTCCCCAAAGTTATACCATCCCAGAGCACACTGGTTTATGGAATGTAATTAAAGGAATATATCATTGAGTTGACATTTCCTTAAAGTTCAACATTTTCTGGAATTTATCTCAATCTCAGTAAATAAATCTTTTCATGGCATACTAATTGTTACAGATGCAGGGGATGAATAAAAAAAGGTCTTTTTAAGTAGTAAACAACACCAACATTTTACGAGCTGTGTTAGTTAAGGTCAGCAATGGGAAAAGAAGGGCACATTCTCTTTTGATGTCAAAATCAATTATTTTATAATTTTTATATTTGCTGGGTAACTTTTGCTAAGCATATGTTTTTATGCCCAACATTGAAAGCCAACTCGTTCTTTGCCAAGTTAAAAAAATTTTACAGTTGATGCAGTCCTAAAAGGCAAAAACAACATGTAGTCTGAATGAAAATAATTTCTCACCTTAAAATAATACACAGGTGTGCCTCCTGTGGAGCTCTTTGCTGCTAATTATTTCTCTCCAGTCACAGCAAACATTTCCAAGAGCACATAGCTTCCTTTGAAAGTAGCCTAAGCGTACAAATCACTGCAAAAGTAATGAATAATTGATTTTAAATTTTTTTAAAGAGTAGGTACTGCATAGGAACTAAATTTTTTTTTGCATTTTTTGGAAAATCAGTTGCCTGATAATTTTCCTTGAGGAGCTACTGGTTTTGAGTTTGTACTCAAGTATTGGAGAAGCTAAGTCAAACTGACTGCAAAAGAATGAGATAAATATGCAAGTATTCATGAAAACCCGAGTATCTCGAAGCAAGCAGTACTGCTCCGTCCACAGACTTCCTTTTCCTCATAGCAGTATTACTCTCTCTTAATGGGTAAGCAGCTGACGTCATTGGGAACTAAATGTCTGCTGGTGTTTACTGGTTAATTTATATGAAGATCCCAAAAAATTTTTTACCTGGGACCATAAAATAAGAACCGCAGTAAAAGAAACTGTTTCCGGGGTAACTTGATGGAATTTTTCCACGATGGAGTAGAGAAAAACTAACAATGCAATTCCACAAAATTTTTTATTTTGACACCACCACCGGATCACCTGATGATGCTGCGCCGCAGCGAAACCATAGTCGTGTCAAAATAAAAAAAATGTTGTGGAATTGCATCGTTAGTTTTTCTCTTCTCCATTAAAGAACCGCAGTGCTAATACTATTGTTACTAAGCATGAACGCAGAGATAAAATCAAATCTCAAATTGATATTATCTATTTCAATTACCTACTAGTCAAATTCATAATCACACTTCACAAAAAACCAACCAATGGTACTGATGGATTGGTACACCACACTCCATCACTCAGGCTAGACGAAACACTAATCAGAAAGATCCATATGAATTCTAACAATCGTTTCACACATCTAGTATATTTTATTTCATGCTGAGGCAAACTTTATGTAATGACCAAGTACATTTAGTAACAAGGAGGGCAACATGGTTATATTTGCTATTGGTAGCTAT
Organism: Platycnemis pennipes; assembly: GCA_933228895.1. Taxonomy (NCBI): domain Eukaryota; kingdom Metazoa; phylum Arthropoda; class Insecta; order Odonata; family Platycnemididae; genus Platycnemis; species Platycnemis pennipes. Next base: position 43,717,071 of record OW121849.1, read on the forward strand.
GGTTCAAAGAAAATTAATGAAAAAGAAATTCAGAAAAAAATTCAACTCTGAGGTTATCCTTCTTCTGTATAAAAGTATATGCTAGCACTCTTCTCTCAAGTCCTCATCTGTCTTTATGTATTCAGCATTTATTGAGGCTTGATGACATGCATTACAAGTGTGGAGACGTTCGAGGGAGCTACCTTGCGACAGCTGTCCCCCCTCTTCTCTCCCTGCTAGACCATATATATACCCGAGTCCCTGACTTCCCTCAAGCATTGTACCTGAATAAATGGCATAGCAGCCAAAATGCATCATACACAATTAATCAAATTTGCGGAAAAGCAAATTTGTGCAAATAACATTGTTAATATGTCAATGAGTAAGCACTGGAGGAGGAATTAGGATGGAAAATATACCTATATGATGAAAAAATTTACTGAGATTAAATTCCACTTTGCAACAGAAAGGTCACCGTTAAAACCATCCAACTGAAGTGGCAATAGTTTCTTCTCTCCGTGAGAGAATGTGAATAGCTGAGAAGTTAAAGGAACAATAGGCATGCTAATGGGAACACTAACATCTGCACCTCTACTATGTGAAACAAAGCCACCACTATCATTACTCAGAGGAGAGGGAGCTAGAACTTAATTACACATATTTTATCAATAAAAATGTGATGGAATCTTTAAAAAATACGCAAGTAGTCTAAAACTTAATTTTTTTAAAATCCAAATGTTTTTTTTTTTAATCTTCCATGGACCTGAATACAGCTCAAATGGCTGTTTTACATCGAGCTCAATAGCAAATAACAGACAAACAACACACACAGCCATGCCCTGGGAGGTGCAAATTTGACCTATGCGGGACTCAAACCCGTGACTCCAGGAATAGCAAGTGAGGACTTAACCCCCCTGCCACCGAGGTATTCCTTGAGCCACAAACAATTCAGGATTACAATTACTCATACATCACTTAAAATCAGATGGAGACAATATTTCATGTACACAAGCAATTTCATTTGGCAGAATAACTGGATACCTACACAAAGGATGAAAACAGACACACTAAGGAATCATACAAACCATCATTGTACATAAGCTAATGCTCACAGTCACATGACTGTGATATATATGATCAAAAATCCAGGGTTTGTCCAGTATCCATTTAAAATGGACACTTCTACTTCAATCAAAATAGGATAATTATAATCTCCTTTGAATGAACTAGGATACTTTAAAGATTTCATCTATTCTTTCTTTATTAATGGGATAAACCCTTTAAATAGATCAAATACATAAATTTCAAGCAAAAATGTTGTAATAATTATGATAAAATACATAATGTAAAAAAAAGCAAAAACATAATTCAATAGAACAATTTCAAGTCATAATTATGATAAGGAAAAACAAGGATACATGTGAAAAAGACATAAAAATGGATTTTAAAATTCTAGCATCTTAATTTTCCTTTTAATTTCAAGGATAGAACAATTAAAAAAATCAATATCTTTGCATATTGTATTTCCATGGCTTTGCATTTGGAAAATGGGAAGGTGGTAAGTATAGTTCCCTGAAAGGTGGGGGAGACGAAACAACATACCTACGTATTTTGTCTTGTAAACATTAAAGGAACATGGAAATGTACTACTTCTAGTAGTTGACAGCAGTCTATTGTATTTTTTATCAAGCAAGACAGAAAGATTAGTCCAGCTTGTTTTCGTCATTAGGAAAGTGTGGACATATCGGTAATGGATATTACGTAATAGTAGTCACAGTACATATGGCATTCCCGTGTATAAACCAAATTTTGTCGAGACCATGCGCAAAAATTAATGTTGAATTCTTTCTATCATTGACTCATATGTTCCTTATAAGAGGGTGACCACATTATTACACCATACTCTCAGGTTGGACAGACAAGCGATGAATAAAGTACAGTTTGATTTGCAAAGATCTGGCAATTTATCAAAGCACCAATTGTAGTTCTGTTTAAAATGTGGTTATCAAAAGATTTTAGCATCAAGTTTCGTCATTTTAGCATTGGTAGTTAAAAATTAACTTGAACGTTTTGTGACCAAAGTGACCAATATTAAGTGTGTAAGTATGTAGTTTGTTTGAGATTTAATTTTGAGCTAGATAACATGGAAAACAGCATTACATGGCAGAAGATTTTGAATTAATAGAGAATTAGAGCTACCATTGAAATATCACCCTCTATTAATACATATGGATTTATTGGACTTTGAAGATAATTCGATATTTAAAACAATTGTTTGCACAAGATCAGTAAATAATGTAACAAACCATTTATCAAATTTCATCCTAATATTTCCTAGAAGCTGGCATAAGCCATTAAAAATAACTTAAATATAGCTAAAATACACTTCACTGAGAAAAAGTTGAAAAGGCAATGGAGAATTGTTAGTAATACTCCCAACCAATAATTAATTCAAATGATTAGTACACATTTTCAGTTAAACACATCCAATGATATGCCAATTGCCTTCATGCTTGTCAAACTCAGGGAGTGGAGTGATGCAATTTTGATACAGGAACACCTGGGCACCCTTTTCATGTATATAATTATGGCTATTTTCCAGCCTCTCATTATTTTCCTTTTTTAATGAGATTTTATCACCTAAAAGAAACATTCTCTCCACAAAAGATTCTATCAAGTCTGCACCATCAAGAATATGTTATGCACTTTGCCCAATATATACAAACCATATTCCACTAAATATATTAATTACCTAATGTGTTAGCATATAAAGTGCACCTTTTTAAAAAAATTATCGCCAAAAAAGTCACCTGTATGTCATATAAGCAAAGATTTGGCATTTGATTAATGGGAAGAATGTTGCAGTTGTAATTACCATTTTTAAAAATCTCTATGCCATGATAGTAACTAGGGTATATATAGTTTGGCTTGATTCTGTGTTATCAATTAGAGGGAGCAAGCAAGATATAAAACAAAATAGATTGGCGCAGGGGCATGTTCATACAAAACCATGTTTTACATACTTGTTCCTTAGAAATTTGCCCAACTGAAATGAAGGTGCATCTTTTACGCTGTCAAATACAGTGATCTAAGAATTATTAGCACATATTATGAATGCAGAGTTCGCAGGTTATTCATCAAGTTCCCAAGCTCCTGTACCTAGAATGCAGCAGTTCCAGCCGTATATGTATAACTTGGACACTGAATTGTCAAATGAATGGTCCACCCACAATATCCAATTTACCTTTTAGGTTAAATACAATGAATCATACCTCGCAACCACTTTACAGTAATTATGGTAGGCAACAAGTAAACCAGCAAAATAACTTAAATATTGGAGGTAGTAATTTTGTTCAAGTATATTACTTTGAATTGATGGAGAATATCAAGTGAGAGTGTTAAGTGACAGACGTGCACCCTTAGCTATAACAAAGCTTGCAATTCAATGCTTACCTCACTTAATGATAAGACCTCAATGTCTGATCATTGTCTTTATGAAATTACTACCATATTTGAGACCTGCAAGAGATGTTCTTGGCAGATGACACCACAGAGAGAAAGAAAGAACAATAATTTATTAGCTGAGAAAGTAGCAAAGGAATGAAAATAGAAGAAAAGAAATTTTGATAACAAATTTCTTTTACACACCATATAACAATCACAAACGTTAAACCTTGTATCATGATAAGAAGATAACTTGCGGACAATACTCATCATTAACCAAAATGATGTCACCCAGTACACACCAAACTGCTCAAATTTAAACCCAGGTACACTGAAAATGTCCATAAAATCACACCAAAACGTGAGGCTTTGGCTGAATAATTTTGTGACTGGTACTTACGACTTCCAGAGGCAGACTACCCTCATTTACAGCTTGCATGGAATATATCCTTAATCTAGGATGAAGAATATCAAGTGAGAATGTTAAGTGACAGAGGTGCCCCCTTAGCTATAACAAAGCCAGCAATTCAATGCTTACCTCACTTAATTATAAGACCTCAATGCCTGATCATTATCTTTATGAAATTACTACCATATTTGAGACCAGCAAGAGATGATCTTGGCAGAGGACACCACAGAGAGAAAGAAAGAAATAAAAAGAAACATAAATGGTGAAAAAGCGCATTATACAATGACTATGATAAAATTTGAGACTTAGGAACAACACTGTTGTCTAGAGTAGGTTCATCTCTTCAATAATACCCTTTCTTTCCAGCTATATATAATCCTCCTAAACTCATTTGCAATGTCATTTCAGCATATACCCACTGGAGTTAACCATCCCATAATACACCTGTCAAATAATGCAAGGTGAATGAATTAGTTCAGGACACTGATGCCTCCAAACTTAAGATAACCCATGACTAAAAAATTACAAACTACAGAATATCAAGGTTAAAAAGTGGGACTGGGACAAGGCCTAATGAAGAATGTTGACCTTTACCAACATGAATGCTAATTCAAGGAATGTGAACCAGCTACGAAAAACCTTAACTGCTGATAGATGACAACAACGAAGGTCTCAGTTGAACTTGGTAGCTTAACTAGCATAACCCCTGGATGGAAATCAGAATGATTTGGGTTTGATTTCCAATCAAGGTGGATGATTTCTTCCCAGTGGAAATCTTGCTATTATTATAATGAATGTTAATAATTAATCGGGGAATTACATTGGAATGAACACACAAAAGTAAATCCAGTATACATCTTACCAAAGTAAAATATTAACATTTAGGTAGGATTCTTGACAAAGACCACAGGTTTTAATATGTGTTAACACAAGCAACGTAACTGATGCAATTAAAGAAGAGAAGGCCTGTTTTGCAAGAGAGAAAATGAGGCCTTGAAAAAATAGACAAATTCCTTAATTTACAAATCAATGTGAATATTGGTAGCAAGCTAATAATAATATATAGTGAAAAAATTATCATGCAAGTTTAATTAGCATTAGATGTGTGCAACTAGGTACATAACTTCACAGATAATATGACCTTATGAGGAAAATAAAACTATGCCATGGAACTTAAAATAATGTAGCCAAAGATTTTCAGATGCAAGGCAGTAATACTTCATGCACGTACATCCTGCCCCATAGTGAGGAATGTAATCAGCTACTCAGATGCTACTATCATCACCCCCGCATTATTCCAGCTATTAAAAAGAGATAGATAGCAATCATCCAAAATCAAATAAAATATTTAAAATACATTTAATTGTTTGATCTCTCCATTCCACAGGGCTAATAAAATAAAGGAAAATTTCAAAAACCTCATAATACCTCAAGTTAAAATTTGATTCCATCAGGCTGCTTCCAGGTAGTATTATACTGAACAGGGAAAATAAAGAATGCAGGGCATTTATGGACAAATATAGAAAGCTGAACTAAAAAATCATACCGTACAACTGATTGCATATATATTGATTTGGAGCAATGATAGTATGGTACCTTTCCTTATTGAGCAATTCATTTGAAGCATTCATTGATAAACAATTACGACTGCCTATGAAAAAATAAAATCACGAGAGAGCATTCCTCAATGGGAATATGCCTTAACAGAACACAGTACATATATTTATAATCAAATTAATTCAGCTATTGTTTATACCTACCAAACCAGTTCTAATAAATGATATAACGGGTAAATGCAAGGCTTTTCGAAGGCCAAATTCATGATCACATGGCATACACATTGTCAACTTGTCATCAGATAAAACATTTCTTTCCTGAGCACTTTTCCTACCAAGTCTTTTGATGGGTCCTATATGTATATCCTTTGTAGCCAATAAAAATGTATTATTACCCTACTATTTATTCAACCATGGCTTCTTGCATTTAACATAAATGAACTGTACATGCATGGAAGTCATAAAACCAATACAAATTCACTAGCTGCTTCACACATGGGAATCATATTTTGAAAACAAGAAAATATCAAAAATATATTAACTTTTTTGCTAGCAATATCATTGGTAATTAATTAGCCCTAACTTTTGCAGGGTGGCTCGTGTGCAATTGTTATTCACTTAAATTGTCAGTTCTATCTCATAACTAACTACATTTCTGATTTGCTAACACCATTACCTTTGGGAACAGCATTATGCTCACATTTGTAAATGAAGCCATAACAACTAAGTGGTTTGATCTGTTGCCCTATCATCATCCATCCTAAAACAGCTGTGATGAAGCTCTTTTCCTTTTATTGTCCTATACACTTTCATTTTTATGGCTAGTTTAGGGTATTTAAAATTAATTCCTAATAGCTTTTGTTCTCATATCTCTACCACTAATTCAGCTTGTAGAGATAGCAGTCTCTCGATTGATGACAAGTTACTGCAAGCAGGTGACCTCTGATGTCATTGCATATGATTCAATCAGCCCTACCTACTATTATTATAAAATCAAGCTCCAGGCCTCCCTCAATATTTCCTCCACATAGAAGCGATAATGGAGATCCATGCCCAATTGATGTCCATTGGAGACCTGCACTCGGGTGTAAAATACACAGGGTGTTCACCTAAGTCTAAAGTAAAAATTTTCAGGTCTTTTCAAGGTTGATTAACAAGTTTTCAAAGTGCTAATCTTCGACTTATATAAGAACATATATCACATTGTCATTCATTTTAGTGGAGAGGAAAATTTTGAATGTCAATAGCATACAACAAACTGAAATCCGAAAGAAATTCTAACCTGAAGACACCAGCCAGGCTGGAATCCCTTTTCATCCCTAATGATGGCTGTTTCCAGCCTCTCTTTACTGATCTTTATTTTATCAACTAAAAGAAACATCCTCGTCATGGGGCAAAATCCATACTAACTACAATCCAAACTATTATGAAAAATTATTCTTGCTCTGGAAAGATGATTTCATGAGTCTTCAAATTCAAAATTAGTAAAAAATGAAGAATAAAATATCACCAAGCCGTAATCTTAAGGAGCAGAGGAATACAAAGGGGAAGGAAGGAGTATATAATGTGATATATAATGCAAGTATATAAGTCAAATGGTGACTTTACTCTGTGGATGTACAAAACTGAGTGCATGATCAAGGAAAAAGTCCCTGAACCCTGCATGTATGTGTATGCATTAGAGTATATAGAAGCGTCTGAAGGGGGGGTCACCACTGAAACCCCCATGTAAATGGGGGGGACCAGGAATTTTTAAAGATATATATTTCTTTTACCAATGGGGGAGGTTATACCTCCACCCTGTACACAAGGGTGACTGGGTATAGTATGCAAACCCATGTGAATGAGTGCTTGAAAGTTATTATCAATTTTGTTTTCTTTAGTTATCCTTTGTATTCTATTCAATTTATTATCCCCCACTTTTATTTTTATCTTGCATGTATGACGGGTCACTGGTGTTGGAGAAATCCTTGTAAACCCTGCTTGTGTGTGTGTGAACTCACAAAGGTGACTGTATTCAGTATATAAACCTGAGTGATTGTATGAGTCACTGTTTGTTTTTATTTTTACCTTGATTCACCTAATTCCGTGTGACGATTGTTTGTAACAATATGAATGAGTGTGCAGGTGTGTCATTTAGTTCCATTTAAATTTCTTTGTATGAGTGAATAAGAGCTCCCTTACTTTACATATACTCCTTCCTTCCCCTCAAGATTACGGCTTTGGGATATTTTATTCTTCGTGTTTTATTACATACAGCCATAGAGACATCCTCTTCATCGTTCAAAATTAGTACACAAAATTCCCACCCAATCCTGGTTTTCAAGGCCCAAATGAAATTCATGTATTTTTAATGGCGTTCAAGGTTAGTACTTTGAGAGCACCTTAAAAATTTTGTGAGTCTAAGATTGGTCTCTTTAGCATCTATGGATAACTTCACTGATTGAAGTTTGATGCAGACCAAGGATAGACATGATAAAGTAGTTCAAATGACAGACACAGATTACCTTATGTAAACCAGTAGAGTTATGAACCAAAAAATATAAATATGCTTAAACAGTTCACCATAAGACCCATTTAAATATGTATACATAAAAATTGAATTGCTGGAGCACATGAAAATGTTATCTAGTCATTATCAGTCCATTACCGCATTTAAGTAGAATCCTCTTGCACAAACAGGGTAGCTGTGCTAGTTTCAGGATTTTTCTTTTGTTCAAAATCATGTGTGGATGTTGAAATGCTAACATGTAGGTACCGCAACTTATTGAAGTGGAGTTAAAATTTACCATCAGAGTTTTTAACACACTCTAGTTACACGATATACAGTTGTCTTCTGTAATCTTGTTTCCAATTCATCCACTACTTGTACTGATATGTTCAATCTTTGAAATTCAAAGGTATGGAAATACATCTGCTAAGAAATCTATTTTTCTTTCTGTAGCATCTGCATTTCTTTACAGACTTCCTGAAGTTTAGAATAAGCTACAAAGATAATAGCAAATTGTTCCTTGACGTTACAATATTGCAAGCCGATATGGTATTTAATGTGGTACTTGGACCTTTTCATTTAATTTATGCCAAATGGGCCCTTTATGAAAAAACTGTTTGACTTCAACAGTTTGCCTGGATTACTATTTAAATTTTCAAGTTTTTTATTGCACAGGGGGGGTTCCATTTGGTTTGCAATACATTGCCAAGTAATTTATCATGTTAGGCAATGAATGGATTATTCTTGATTGGTACTTGTATCTGCTTAAATGCCAATCATCCAGTTTTGGATGATTGACATTTGGGTGACTGGCCGGTTGCTTCCTTAGCCATCCAAGTTCTCAGAGAACCTCTCCCACAAGCCCAGTAGTAGTCTTTCTGCGCGAGTACTAGAGGTCTGCATACGGTCGCAAAATACGGGCGAGGGCCGCCCGCCCTGTGCGAGAGATAAAGAGAGAGGCACAACCCGAAGACATTTGACGGACTTTTCCGATGTGTCACGAATGTGGCCTAACGGAGAACTTGCCGAGAAGAGGCGGTCACCCGTCGGCTGAGCGGGCGCCCGCCTCCAGGCCGGGCGACCGCCCTAAGATCGTCACCGCCGCGTATCTTTCTCAAGGGTCTTAGCCGTTTGCAATATTTTTCGCTCACTCTTTTACCACCCCTCCCCTTCCCTCAGTTTGGGCGAGCAACCCGGGCACCCGCCAAGGACCCGGGCACCCGCCTAGGATGCGGGCACCCGGGGCGAACGGGCACGGTCGGGCGTCAACGTCACACGGGCGGAGGCGAACACGGGTGGGCGAGGGTCGCCCGGATTTCGCGACCGTTTGCAGGCCTCTAGCGAGTACTCCTCGCCCATTTTGAGAGAGAGCCACCGTCACTCAGAGGCAAATGTGAATGATGGCAGTAGGTGAATTGACAAAAATCACCTAATTGCCTGACCATCAACTTCTTACCTGCTCTCTAGACAATGAACAAGCTTGGAATAAGTTATATATACAGAAATTGAGACTAATTCATCAAAGAAAAGGCCAAAATGCCAATTATTTCAGGCATAAACTATTAAGAATTCTAATTAAGATCCACAAACCACATGGCAACAAATGATAAGAAACTCATTCTCTACCAAGCCAATGCTTCACATCTCAAAAATCGTTTCTTCCAGGTAAAAAAGACCAATACTCATACCGAATATCAGGGCATGTGTGAGTGCACAATCTTGCCCATTTGTGGTAAAGCGCATCACCCATACGTGGGCAATGAGCTTGTGGTAATACACATCACTCTTTCAAGCTTTAATTTTGAGAACATTGGTTACGAGATATATAACTTTAGTAAATACTTGTCAATCGTGCCCTCCACGACTTTTTACAAAACACAACCTAAGTAGGCCAAGTAAAAGATTTAAGCTAAGATTGAAAATATTACTGAGATCCACAATCTTTTATTTAAAATTAGAAAAAACTCTAAAATTCATATTTTTTGGGCAGGGCCAGCCATTTCCTTATGGGTTGTGGACAGCTGACCCAACAGCACACAATACCATATTGTATTACGTTCTACATTAACTGGAGCACAAGCAGTGTTTGTAGTCTTGTTATACCACTTAGTGTGGGTACTCATATCTTTTGGCTGCAATGTTAATGTTTTTTATGCGGTACAGGTTCTGCCCTGAAATCTACTGGAATAAAATTGGAAACACTATCTGATGGTTTTGTATGACGAATTGTGGGCCAGTATAAGACCAAAAATTGATCTTCATAAGTCAATCTCCCAACACCCATCAATATGTGGGCATTATTTACAAATGACTACAGATCATGAAATTGATACACTGACAGGATGCATGCATGGATGGATAAGAATGGAGAACAACAATACAAAAAAGGATGAATAAAGCTCATTCAGAAGCAATAAGCATTCATTGTTTTGAAACCTATGAAAACAAAATTTATATTAGCGTTGTGTGAGTTTTTACGAGAGATACTAAATTATATGTAATCAATGGATAAAGAAAGACTGAAAATGACTAGACCATTGGAGCATGTTAAGGGTAAAAAAACACATGTTGACACGATGGTAGGTGACAAAGAACACTCAAAGGAAGACATACTATGAAGAAAAATGATCTATTTTTATTACGTTAACTATCAGTCATTGTACAGTCACAGGAGACTTAAAACTACAGTAAAAATGTCAATATTTTAAATGCACAAACTCCAGGAAACACAATTAAGGGCACAGCTTTAAACTTCTAATGGATATTGAAATAGTTCTGAAGATGCTCTCCCTCATTGCACTTTCTTTAATACCTGCATTGCATAAAAGTGATACCAAACAAAGGGTAATTGAATGAATTTTGACGATACCTGGCCTAATACAACACTAGCAGCAGGGCAACGGCCCTCTTGCTTTATGTTGTCAACTTATAAGTAGGCAACATGCACACACATAGAAGCTGAGTAACTTCAAAGCTCAGAGTAGAACAATATAGAAATGAGAAACTATGGTACTCCAAAATAACAGAAAATCATGCATTCTCTCCACATACATTATTATACAAAGTTCGACTCCCAAATGTGTCACCAACTCTCTCATTCTCAAAAGTTTACATTTTCGCAGCAGTAAATTAAACCAGGATACCAGTTTTCATTAATTTTATTATCTCCACTGCTGTGTACCACCGTTAATACTGCCGTAAAGAGAGAAACAACAAGTAATTTACCCAGTGTCACATAGAGAGCATGGGATGGGTGATTAGATTTTTGAATTTATGCATTGGAGAGCAGAAATACACCTCGCTGTTAGGCCTGGTGGAAGAGATAATTTAAGGTAACACCGGTAGGCAAAAATCAGAAATTTCAGAAGTTAATGTATCTATTAAGGGTACTGCAAAAATGTATCAAAGATGACAGTGACCACGTAAATGATGATTGGATTAAATTGAATTTGCTAAGACAATGTATTTAACATTTTCCTCAGTATACCCATCAGAAATTTAAACATTACAAAAAGCCCAATACAGTGCACTTTCGTTGGGACTTTCCTTGTTAGCATGCTTCGGTTACTTCTTCAGCTTGTAGGAGGCCCATATTAAATTGTCCCGGGAAAAAACCACTTAAAAGGTTTATTTGACAATAGGTATCTTTCAAGAGGTTTATTTCTCAAAATACAAAAGATTGTAGTCACTTATAACATATTTAAATAGGTATATTATGGTAAAAATGTTTGGGAAGAAGTAAAGGAGCACCCACAGTCTGTGCATTTCATTGAAATGTTTGTTTTGTGTCGACTGGACATCCAATCCATGTTAACATGTTCTTTAAGTTATGCATTACAAGTGCTTAGAATTAGCCATGGAAAAGCCTGTGGTGAAAATAAAATTATGGATTTAAGGGCTCAAACACCAGGAGTGGATGAAAATTCATGCATGACGCACATTCAAATAGCAAAAATTAAAGTTTTACCGTGATTACTAAATTTGAGTTCAGCCTACTTTTGTTGTTCAGCATTTGTGCCTATGCTCAGAACTCGCTTTCAAAAAATAAAAATTCAAAGTATTGCAACACCTTAAGTTCTATGACCATAATTGATTTGCATTAGAAATTTTAAAATAAAGACAAAGGTTATTGTTGCATGTCTTTTGTAAATTGAATATAAATACTTAAAATGAATAAATTTCATAATTTGAAACCTAAAGGGCAACATGACAAAAGGACCACCCATTTGGTATCAAATTACCCTTTGCTTGTGCATTTCATACTGCCAAAGTGAGGCTACCTATGTGCCTCACAGCAAACTGCACTAACTTTCAATCTCACCCCAAATAAGTAATTATTTTTCAAAAATCTATTTCCTACCATGAAATATAGAACTACATCATCTACAAGCAGAATGCTTTGAATGGAAAGCACTTTCACTTCTTTTAGATTTAGAAATCCGCAAACTCAAGTCAACGTATACCTCCCTAGCAGACAGTATTTCCCCTGAAAGCTATGCAATGCATACATACATCCAGGAAGGCCTAACTTGTTTAGCATGTTTTCATTGTTACCATACAGAATTTTGGGTCCCTACATCACCGTGCCAGCGAGAGTCCTTTGTATATGTCTATAACCACATTGATATACTCTGGCTGTTTAACACCACACAGTGAAATTTTCCAAATCACTCATGCATTTAAATGAATTGTATAAAACCTATCCCACTTTCCAATGATAAACATGGATATATACCCTAAAAAATTATATTCATAAATGTATTACTAACTTTGGCATTAAAATCATCACTAATGGAATGCACTAGGTTAATGGACAAACCTCTCCAGCTTTTCTTAAGACGAAAATTGAACTTTCAAATAAAGGAAAATTAATCCCAAAGCAAGCATAATCATAGCACTAGGCTGCTTTGCCATCACCTCACACATTATTACCTACAAGTGACATTGCAGGTGACAACATTATCTCTTTTCAGACCACAGGGACTATGAAGGACCAATTACTAGAAGGTTCCATTTTTTCTAAATTACTTTAGAGAATATAAAGCTTTCAAGAGATTGGGACTATAAAGTCCCAATAGTTAAGTCATTACTTTCAGAGTAATAGGAAATTAAGTAATATATTTAGAAAAATAAAGCTTTCAAGTTATTGGGACTAAGTCCTGGAGGCCAAGAAAGGGTTAAAACAGAACAAAATAACCCTTGACCCGCCACCATGTTATTTTCTTATCTCAAAGCATAAAGGAAATTCTTTTGGGTTGAGTTAAAGCAAACAATCTTAACTTATGTAAATAAAGGTAGTTTGGAAAGATATTGACAACACATCAATGTAATTTGTGCACAGCACAAATGAATATATACTAATGTAACACAGGACTAATGAATGGAAAAAATGCAACTTTGGGATAAAACACTAACAGTAAACAATACATATAACACTAGGAGGCTTAGGGAAAGTAAAGGATCACATACACCCTATTTCATAGTCCTGAGTATTTCCACCCTGGAGATAGGGTATTGTAGTTAAACCATGCTCATGGCACATTATTCATCTATACAAGTATCCTTAACAATTGTAATTCAGGACAGAATAAGTAGAAATTTTAAAAACTAGAAAGATACAACATGGCCAATATTAGTTCATAAATACTTATTGACTTCCTTATGATTTAAGATAATGAGCAATAACCTTAAACATATAGCCTCATAACTTTAGGTCTAAACCACATCATGAAATTCTACCTCACAAGTACATACATATACGCATTAACTTTCCACCAATAAAGTCAGTAATAACTCTGATCCTGCCCCAGCAAAGACCAATGAATGCAAAAACATATTACGAACCTTGAAAATTAAAGTAAAAACATTAGAGGAACCGAATTAATGCTTGCTGTGATAGCTTTCAAAAAGCTCACATTACCTTTAAAATAACCAATACTATTCTGACATGCAAAAAATAAAACTTTTGCTAGGCCACTACCTAGTATTGTATCCATAAGTTGTAATTTAAATGTTAGGCTCATCTGCTAATTATTACACAATCATATATCCCAAAATAAGACATATGCATTTGTTTGGTAACGGAAAAGAGGGACTCTTTGGCACACTGAAACATGAAGTCCACCTCAAAACTGGAATATTCACCCCCATGCAGACCAGACTTATCAACAATCTATCACATTTATATAGCAAGCATTCATCACACATGATACATTAGAGCATGAGCAAGTTTAAAGAGATAGGCCTTTCTCACTAGGTAAAATTAGAGAAATTATGATTTCCACTCTACATTACTTAGTTCTCACTTCAAATTCAGCATTTTTTCCAAAAATTAAAACACTTAGAAACAACGGTATACTAAAATTACCAACTCACATATACATTTATAGCGTTGTGTAAATACTCATAAGGCGAAAAATTATGAAATTCTCATAATAAAATGAATCCCAATCAAAACCTATAGTCCATCTCAAATGAGATGGCAGGTGGGAAGGCAGGGCCAGCTGGAATTCTCATCAGTCTCTGCACCAATAAATTTCATGTGAAAGGGGAAAATATATGGAATGGGCAAAGTAGGGGAGATGCAAACAACAGGAAGGCATTTACATATGCATCACAACACACGAGTATGAATGAAGGGTTCACATAAGCACTTTGGAATGTAACCAGGACGTTCGGAAATAACAGGAAGCAGCATTATATATCCGCACACAGAAGAATAGTGTGTGGTGTACAAATACACAATAAGTGAGCTTAGGAATTTTATGATGCATGTGTTCATCGAAATCCAACATAAAATATAATACATTTTTAAGCGGCTGATAAGGATAACACGTGGCAACACAGGAAGCAGAGATCAGATGTGTACATGACAAAAGCCAGAGTAAGAATAAGGTTGTAGGAAAAGGAATTTCTCCTCCCATTCTCCTATTGGTGTACCTCAAAACCTCGTGAACAGAGTCAAGGTCCTCCTTCCCACTGGCCCTGCCTTCCCACCTGCCAACTCATTCGAAATAGACTATAAATGAGCATTATCTGAAAGTTGTCAGGAGGCAAATGCAGGGTAGGATAGGTAGGATTGTCTTCACTTGAATAGTATGTTTAATTCATTTATCTCTAACTTTAATTTTATCACATTGTATGGTGGAATCAGTATTCAATTATCAGTTACGTTAAATAACGTTTACGTTAAATTACGTTATCAGCTATACGTTAAATAAATAGCCATATAACATAATTACATTTAAATTTCATGACTTAGAATTTTAATACGAAGATCTAGTGTCCTGTTATGTCTACCTTGTAATGGAGGATAATGAAGCCATTTCTTCCAAACACAAGTTATTAAGCAAGGAGAGACCCTATACTGTGAGAATGTTACCAGACACACTTTGATATCACTCAAATGAGTTCACAGTGCAAAGGTTCTTTACCCTCTTGTCTTCCTAAACAAAATGTACATGCACTTGCTGATTGTGGCATTAATGGTAGTAAATACATTTTGAAGATATCATTAAAGAAATGAAAATAATTTATGAGTAATACCAATTTATAAGTGTAGAGAAATATTTACAGCATGAGAGAACACAACACCACTGAGATCACAATAATAATTTCATTAATAAGCATTGCAACACAGTAATTACAAGGTTAAATGAAAAGTCAGCAACTTAAAACATTACCCTGCATTAATATAAAACAGGAAAATATCAACATTGTAGTAGAAGAAATAGCTTTCCATTTACCATGGTTATTCCCAATTGTCGTGAACCATTAAGCATAAATTAATGACTAACACTTTAAGGTCACTCAAGGATGAAGTGTTAGTTGTTATGGTGCTAGGTAAGGAGAGTCCAATAAAAAATAAATAGCAATAAGAAAGACTTGTTAGAAAGATGAATTTTTACTAAAAATGGAAGATCTCACAATGGGATTACACAAAAATTCAGGGAATGGATACATTTCCTTCCTCTCCCATTAGCATGACATCAAGGAGCCTCTAATGTGATGGAAATGATATCACAAAACAAGATGAATTAACAAATATTCCACAAGCTTTACAATGATAATTCATTTCATGGAGACAAGTGGATATCTACATTAAACCTGTATTAATGCCACACTTAACCTTTACTCTACAACAGTTTTAATGAACATGAATACTTGAATGTTTGAAAATTGCTATTCCTGCTTGTAAAATTACTAAAAAGGATGAAACATTCGAAAGATAAAAACCCGTAAAAGGATCACAAACTTCAACATCATCAAAACTGGTGGGCCTACAGTACGGTACCTCTTACACACACAATAACTATGATTATATGTAATGAATACCTATCTAAGCTATCATAACAGATAAGTGATACAGTTCAGAGATTGCAACATGGCAGTAATATCATATAAAAATATCAACACTCCACTTGGAAATGTGAATAAAATCAACCTTATGTCGAAATGAATATTAATACAGAAAGAAAAAGCTATGAGCAGAAATAAAGCAGTTAAAGTGACATTGTTTACAAAATTCTCGAAAATTCTCTCTTAACGTAATACTTGCAGAGACTTTGATAAACTACATAAACTGCAAACAAGGAATTAGCATTTGTAATTTTAACAGAAAGCAACAAATCGAGCATTTTTTTACCAAACCAACAAAATTACATAATAATACACCACCTTTTATTACTGCTTTGGTTGACTGCTGAAGGAATCTCATGTAATTTTTCACTACTTTCAACTTCTCTTGCTTCATAAGCATACTCCATCACCTCACTCTCAACAAATTGGTCATCAGAGCTCTCATTCAGATCTTTCAATTCAGCCATAACATCATCTGATGACTTGCTGTGTATTGAGGAGTTGAGGAACTCCTCCGGTTCTTTCTCAAAATGATTATTTTCCTCAGATTCATCAGAGAGGAACAACTTCATGTCATCATCTTCATTCTTGGCTTTCTTTATATGGACAGCATGAAATGAAGGAACCGGGTCATCTGCCCTCTCTGCCTTCCTCTTTCCAGAACT
Source organism: Platycnemis pennipes (assembly GCA_933228895.1). Classification (NCBI taxonomy): domain Eukaryota; kingdom Metazoa; phylum Arthropoda; class Insecta; order Odonata; family Platycnemididae; genus Platycnemis; species Platycnemis pennipes. Next base: position 43,733,973 of record OW121849.1, read on the forward strand.
AATTGAGGAATTTAACTCACTCTCAGAACCTGGAATTCATACAATTAGAAGAGACCATGAAGAACAAGAATGAATGTAAAATTATTGAACGACTCATAATAGCAATTAAAACTATGGTCACCTCCAATGAATTTAGCTATGCTTACAACAGATTTCTACTATAGATATCCTAGTCTCACTGTGATCTCAAGACATCATTGCATGGAAGGTATAAGCCCTGTTCAAAATGTGTACTAACAGCAAGCACAAATACTACAATGCTTGTTTTGGGTGGAAGGGAGTTGATTGAATTATGTTTGAACATTGAAGCATTCTTGGCAGCAATAAGAGAAGATGGCAAGCTCTTACTATTATGGAGTTCATATGAAATGTCGAGAACAACTGTTTAATCATCATAAACTAAGAAGGAAGGCAATTTTTAAATGACTAACATATACCAGGCTTGGCCCTCATTGCAGTCCTCTTAATTGCAATAGTAAAATTATTAATCACTGCATTACCCATCCCTGCACAACATACACAATTAAGTCATGTTCAGCGCCAATGCTTTCAGGAAATGTCTATCTCTGCAATTGTAACAAAGATTATCATATGTAGTAATAACACAGTGTCAAGAAAGTGAAGGAGAGGATGGAATACCTACAGAATTAAAAGCTTTGCATGGACTTATTCAATCACAAGTAAATAATCCAATATTTTACGGAAATCATTTAGGAACTATGACATAATCACATTATATAAGTGCCTAAGCTTGCTTATCAGTTGAAATCTGGCAAGATAACCCAAACCATCTTTCAAGCAGCCCCAGCTGGCAAGCTCTCTACACCCACTATTTTATGAGCCAACTGCAACTTAATATAATAACAATTAATCCAACCTTGATACTCAGAGTCATCCTTAAGTAGCAAAGAATCTTTCTTGCGGGTCTGCCTCTTTCTCCACTGAGGGCTGGAAGCGCTTATGCTTCCAGGACTGGAGACTGGAAGTGTTTTACTTGGAGAATTTGACGAAAGTGAGCGTCTCCCGGAAACCATTCTTAACGATCTTAAGTAGGGAGCATTTGCATCTGCTGTAGGGGGCCTTGAGCTACCCTGAAAGTCAATAAAAATATTAATAAATAGAGCAAGTAGAAGGTACGGTAAAGAGACTTTCCATCCTCCAAAGGTTATGAATGAATAACTAGCTACTCACATCTGGTATTACATCACTTTGGACATCGGCAGTCTCAACATCACTACCGGCCCTTCCTTTAACGGCACTGGTCTCAACAGACTTCGGTATTTCCACATCCGTAGTTTTCACACTTTTTCCCTTCGAATTGTCGTTCTCGCCTTTTGACTTTCCTTCCACGGTCCCATTTGTAACATTCTTCACGGGTGTCATGTTAATTTTCAGTACCTTAAGACCAGGTGTCAAAGTCGATGATGAGGTACTTATATTTGAAGAATCATGTTTAGATCGAACTCTACCAGACTTTCTTTGGGGTGTGGAAGACCTGCTCTGCGGGGTTCCGGAGCGCTGCTTCTTTGACTCCGCTTCATCTTCTTTGGTCAGCTTCACAGTGGAAAGAGATTCTGCATCGATAGTTTCTTGGATCGAGTTACTTTCTTTCACCTCCTTGGAGTTTTCATTACCATCACCAGTCTCTGACTTGGACAAAATGCTTGCTTCTGGCTCCGAGCCGTTGGCTAGCGACTTGTCTTTGAAACACTTGGTCTCTTCTGTCCCTGGGATATCTTCTTTACCATTCTCCAAAATACATTCCGGTTGATGATTAGCCGTAATTGATTCTGATGACTCGGCAGCCACGATAGACATTCTTGGTATTCTACTCTCCTTACCCTGCTCTGCAACGGAAGAGTTATAAACCTAGGAATGAAGAGCACGGAAAATTGTTTTACATAATAAACAAATATTTACATAACACTAAGATATGAGATAAGTTTTTCAAACCTTAGTGATAACGCCTTTGCCATGAGATGATTTACGGGATAAGGTCCCACTCAACTTCATGCGTCTAGAAACAATGAAATTCAAAACCAGCGGTAAAAACGATATCGTCCAATTTAATGAACATTAATTTTACCCATCGACACATCTGCTAATTCAAAGTGACCATTATTACCTTTTAGGAGGCGCACTTTTTCCGGAAAAACCAGGAAAAGCTATCCTCCCCACTCCACTACTCAGAGGCCTATGCAGCAAAACCTTCGGCTGGAGGTGAGAATTATCTCTGATGACTTTCTTTGACTTCGGCGTTTTCCCCATTCTGAGAAATGTCAAGCGTATTCCTAAGATACATTCCTAACAACTCTTCCAAGGTTGGTGGGAAATTAACTAATATGTTACAGGAATTATAATCAATGCGGCTTATTCACTCAGATTAGTGTGGTCACGTTAAGGCTTTGCATTCCCATTGAAAAAATTATCTCATACACTCAAATTCCACTACACTAATAAAAATTAAACCCAAGAGAGGGTAACATATATTACCTTAAACAGATACTCGTGCACAATATCCCGTGCCGGCTGTTTATATCCCGTGTCAAAGATGGCTGTTTACAAACTCTGTAGATGGATGACCCGGCGATGTGCACCTGTTTTTCATACATAGCGTCCTCGAATAGGGGGACTGTAGCAGCCAATGAAAATGCATGAAAATTTAAAATATTTGAATCATATGAATGTATCAATACGCTCGAACCACACTAAAATTACTTTAACCTTCTCAATTACATCCCTTTCATCACGTCTCCGTATTATGCTGAAATTAATGACAATTATTTACCCTAGATTTGCTCTAAATCGATAGTTGGTTGATTTGAGAAACCTAGTAAATAATCATAACAAAGGACTATTTCCGCTCGCGACATAGCGACAATGAAGCGCAGTTTGAATTAGAATTAAGAATAAAACTTGCTTGAAGATATGAATTTAGGAAATTAGATTAAAAGCGAGTATTAAATAAACATACTGTGGATTTGTACCCATCACAACGATTTCCAGCTAAATAAAATGACGAGAATGGTAATTATGACTGGGAGTTGAGTGCGGTTGTTTTGTCTGAATTGGCGCCAATCGTTGAAATGACGGTTAGGATCGTGAGTGAGATAGGAGGATCATCGTCGTAATTTCTTATGTTTTAACGTGATAACTCCAATACGGGTGAGTGTATTCAATTTTGTGAAAATTCAAGTATGTTTATCTGAATGTCTGTGCCATAAAATATTCCCGTAATAACTAATGTATTTGATCATTCGCTCTAGGCAACCGCCCTCGGAGATATGGCACCGTACGGGCATATATTTGTGATACGAAAAACGGGGGAAGATGGGTCTTGTTTTCCTCTTTTGAGTAGAACCTGCAGAATTGGAAGAGGCCATGCATGTGACATTCGGATCCAGCGAGAACATGTTATGGAAGAGCATTGTTTAATAGAAGTTGGGAAGGATTCACAGGTAAACAAGAGCAATAGTTACCTTATCTCATTCCTAGCTGTACTTGGCAATGCCCTTCATGGTTTGGAGAAGAAAGATAAGCATTCACGTCCACAGTGAAAATACAGTATTGTATTTCCGATAATGAAGATGACATGATACCGTCAGTTCGTCAAATTTCCGCCTTCAAGTGGAGACAGTGATAGGTCTCATGTAATTTACAGGGAGGATAGTAATTGTGTAGTTAATTGTAGGCTATTTTTTTGTGGAACGTTTGACATTCAGGTCTACGTGTAAGAATTGCGCAATTAGCCATTTACGATGTTGATCTACTGGAGGAAGTTGCATTAAGTGTGAAGCTGTTGTGATTACAGCGATCTTGGTTACCTAAGTTGTGAACACGGTGATCGTGGTTATGAAATTGGAAATGCAGTTACATTAGCAGGATTGTGTTCTCTACATTAATCATAGCCAGAAGTTTTGAGTCACTCTCAGAACATTAATTTTCATCGTTAATCCCACTAAATATTGAAAGTAATTCCTCACTAATATTAACATACTGATTTACCCTGTTAATTTAGGTCCTTTTTTTTTTACTATTTATCAATGATTTGTGTCGAACTGAAATCATTTAAACATCTTTTGTATGCTGATGATCTTAAAATAATGCATCCTGTTTTTTTTATGATATCAAACTATTACAGGATTGTTTTTAAATTCTCTCTTGGCTTGGTCAAATGATAAAATTGATCGCCATTGAACATTCATAAATGCGATGTGATGTCTGCCATTGAACTAGTACAAATCAAAATTTTTAAAATTATAGTTGCCTACAAATTCAAAATCCCATTGGCTTCCAGTAATTATGATAATATTCTAGCCCTCTTAAATCTAAACTCTCTTGCTGTCAGAAGAAAACAGGCTGGTATTACTTTTCTACAATCAATTCTGATTCATAAGATCGATTGTTCTGAATTATAAGCACTGATTTCCTTTCGTGTTCCACTCTTATGCACCAGATGTCAGCATCTTTTTTGCATTCCATTTGCTCCTAACAATTATATTTTTAATCTTCCTATTTATAGAATTACGAGAGACTTTAATTATCATGGTGATGTAGATATATTTTATTCTTCCAAGAATATACTTATAAATTTTATAATTTAAAAATGTCTTTTCACAATTTTTTATGCGTTAACTTGGCTTGTATTTAACCTTGTATGCCATAGAATCTTTTTGTAAAAGAATTTTTTAATCTGTAGAATAAACATTATTATCAATTCTATATTTGTGCGAGTCATCAGTGCCGTGCATCTTTCTCAAGGGTCTTTGCCATTTGCAATATTTTTGCTTGCTCTTCTACCACCCCTCCCCTCAATTTGGGTGAGCGACCAGGCACATGCCTAGGATGCAGTCACTTGGGGCGTACGGGCACAGTCAAACATCTACATCACACAAGTGGAGGTGAACCCGGGTGAGGGCATCCGATATGGGTGGACGAGGGTCGCCCGTGTGCAGGCCTCTACTAGCCACTAGCCTAATTGCATGTCAATAGTTATGGTGCCCAGCAGTCAGGGAAAATCTGGAAATCAGGGAAAAGTTATGGAATTTGGAAAAGGGGAAAAGGTCATGAAAAAATCAGGGAAAATGGATCCGGAATTTGAGTGACTCAACCAGTCCATCAGACCAACAGAAATTAAGCGAGTGAGAGATTCCCCCCTGACCCGTGGCATCGGCTCTAAAATACCTGTCTTGAGGTAGTGGGTTGAGGCGGATTTGGCAGCATCTTTGGGGCAGTGGGTAGGGGTATTATACGTGTGTCCTTAGCCTTACAGAGCATTCGGCACCCTTAATTAAGGAATAGACCTTCCTTGATTTGAGTGGGCATCTGGCTGCACGATATTGCGGTGTCCCACATATCGAAATGGACCCTTATAGCTCTGATACTGTGGCGGTGGATGTGAGTCGCCAGCCAGCATCACCTCTCCCAAATTACTTCTGTTTCAAGCTTCTGTGAAATACCCTATTGAGCCAGCAGCCTGCATTGGGTTGGCTATGAGGTGATGTGGCGTGGCTTGCGGTAGCTCGAACCTGATGTTGAAATTGGTATTGCAGCTAGTAAGGAATTATGTTGAGCACACGTGCCTGAAAAAGACAAACTTCTCTTTAGACATGAGTGTAGGACAATTCTAGTCCAAGCAGCTGAAAAGATTAAGGAGAGAAGTATCTTCTTTTGTTTCCCGGGTGGTCGAGAGCACACTTGCATGTCTGTGAGTTAGGGCATTTCCAAGATAGACATGATGGCCCAAATATGCAAAACACTTTTTGAGTGTCGGAAGGGAAAAATGGCAAGCTGCTCAATTGTCTCCTAAAGTTTTTTTCATATTTTCTTTGACTCTATATTTATCAATTTTGAACATTTTCATGAGTTAATTTTATAATTTCCGACATTATTGAAGTTAGCAAATTATTTTTTGCTACCCATACTTGTAACTGCTTGATGTAATGTGATGAACGCGGTGCCAAAGGAGTAGTGCTCTTAATTTATCGAATTTCAATACGTCTATATTCCTCTCTGTGTGTTGCTGCCATTATTGAGCAATTATATGAATCAATACTTAAGACATTCGTTGTTGTAGGAGGACTCAGTCCTTTGTATCATACTGCCGTTGCACATATACACCCGACAAAATTACTGTGAGTACGTCGAGGGCCTAACGAAATCTTTAACACGTTCACTGTGGCGTGACCCACCGGTGGGTCACGCAGATGCGTCTAGCACCGCGGCCATAAAATTCTGTGAATTGTCGTAACTTGCGAGGAGTATTGTGAGAGTAGGAATCGAGAACTTCTCAAGTGACTTCACCCAGAGGTTAGTCACTGTTCAAATAATAGACTACTATGTGACACTTAGTGTGACCCACCGGTGGGTCACGCTGCCCCTCCTGAAACTTTTTTCAGCGTGAGCGGTGTGGCCCACCGGTGGGTCACGAACAAATTTACATATTAGCATATTATATCCTAAATACGTTTATTTTTTGCTTTCTTTTTGTTTTTTTCATGTTTATGCGATTTTTATACATAAGGATGAACAATACTCGATGTAGTAAAACATATCGGCAAGATTTGTAAAGGGACGATACGATAATAATATTAGCGTAACCAGTCTATTAAATGAATTGAAATGGGAATCATTGTCAGATCGCAGGTTGAAATTTAGACTTAATCTCTTCCACAAATTCCAAGGCAATATTTTCAGTGATGACGTTAAAAATATTTTACGAACCCCAACTTACTATGGCAGACTGGACCATAATCATAAAGTTAGAGAAATTGATTGCCGAACTGACCGATTCAAAATGTCCTTTTTCCCTCGCACAATTAGAGATGCGAATAACGGTAAATATGTCCTATCGGAGAGTAGCAATGAATAGCATTGGTAGCTGCATGTTGGTATGAGTACTTAAAGCTAACCCTACTAACAGAATGTTTTTGCATGTTTTCTTTGCAATTTCTATCTTTTTTAAATAGTGTAGTTCTGACTACTATATTAATACTATTCCTTTTTTATGCATGATATGTAGTGCATGTTTGGTGAGCAATCACCCCCTGCCACACACCCTTGTGGTGGCTTGCAGGGTATTATGTAGATGTAGATAGATAGATGTAGATATCAACTTATTAAAAATAATGAAAATGTTTAGGAAAATTTTTTCTCCTCAACCTCTTGGCTGTCCGTCAGTTGCTCGTAAACTAAACAGTCCGAACTGCACTCGCCCGGCTGTGTGAGAGATTGACTCTCTCTCTTCCTAACCCCCCCCTCTACGGAAGGGAATTTGGGAAAGAGTCGCGTAGCGTTCTTGAGCCAATCCCTCAGTGGTGGATGAGTGACCGTGCCCTTGCCGGGTGAACGTCTTCCGAAATGCAGACACTACTTTTTTCTGAGTGAGACAAACCACTATGTACTCTTTCCAAAGGATCCCCCTTCCCTTTTCTCATAGTGTGAGCAGGGCTGGGGAATCGGTACGCACGGGCAGGCATCTACGTCTCACAGACGGGCGCGAACAAGGGCAGGCGCAATAAATAGAGATGGGTGGGAGTCTCCTGGGTTTTCCGAACGTCAGCAAATCTTTACCACATGCATTGTATTGTTGCCCCTCTCTTCCCCCATCCCAGGCCAGGGTCTAGAAGATAACGTGCCCCACGTGGCCGGTGGAGGGGTGAGCTGGGGGCGAAGCTGGAAGTAGCCTCCCCCAGCCTTCCTCTAATCTCAGGAAACAGCTGAGTATTGCCGCTTCAACCACCATCCCTTGGCAGTGGCCAGAAACTCGGAAGGACTGTGACCCACCGGTGGGTCTCGCCGCGCTGTGAGGGGTAGGGCTTTAAACAGCTCCGCAGTGAACGTGTTAAAAAGAACTTATTGTGATACAACTGCTATTTCAATAAAATTGTTATACGGTAGAGTCTTGATTTTATGAACACCTTGGGACCCAAAAATGGGGTGTTATGTAAAATCAATTTATGTAAAATCAAGATATTAGCAGATTTTGAAAAATATGCTATGATTTCACAATCTATGGGAACACAATGACTTAGAAACTATTTTCACTATTAAGAGATCATTATTGCATACATATTACACTGTAGAAATTAATACTATTTAAATTATGGTGGAGAGATAATTATATTTAAATCAAAATGTGCAATAGAATTCCAAAACAGAATCATAGCTTTTTGGCTACTCAGGCAAAAGTACAGATTTAGCATTTAAACATGTGGCAATCAAGTGTGTACATAATTAGAAAATCATGCCTGTGGAAGAGTTTGAATTGCACTGAGAGATAAAATTTGAAATTAAGGTGTTTTAAAAAGTTATCCAAGATAATTAAATGGGAAAGTACACCACTCAATGAAAGTTAAATAGCATTGCATAGCAGACAAATCTGCCTGGGCCAAATGAAAATGAAAAAAAATCTCTCTGAAAGTAAAATTTCATTTACAGAATTACGTCTTTTTAAAATATTTTGTGATGCCTTTTTGCACTTTTAACCATTCCATTTTTGAGTGGATTACTTTTTCAATTTTTCTTAAATTATCTTTAAAATCATCATCAACTTCGTGAAGTAATGAGAAATGATGCAAGGTAGTTAATGGCTGGAGGATGTCTTCTTTTTTGGGATGATGCCCTCATCACTTTCATCTTTTTCATTTTCACTCAGCACTTCATTTAAACATGTGTAAATCAAGTGTATTTCTGAAAAATCATGAGAGCCCATTAAAATCCATCGGCAAAATCGCTACGCATCGCACCGGTGCATAGAAATGTCGTAATATTGTAACACTTTTTCGCACTTGTTAGAAAGCTGTCAGTTCATCTGTTTTGATGAGGAAAATTCATTATTCTCATATTAAATTTCGTCTGTGAGAAGGGATAACTAATAAATCCAAGCGACATTTTGAATGGTAAAACTTCATATTCTGCCCTTTCACAGTGAACTTAACCGTGCTCACATGTAGATTTTTCAATTGAGGCATAAGAATGTCATTAATAACCGGCGTATATTTTTCCACACAAGAGAACTAACGGCATGTCAACATGGCTGGGCTGCTAAGCAAGATGCAAGCAAAAAAAGTATTGGTTTCAGTAGCCCGCAAAATGTGGCCCAACTCCACCCCCACTAGTGGAGGTCGCCTGGATTGAAGCGAAGCTGGGTGGGGGTAGACAATTACAGATAAGGCAGAGTGATCTTCTCGGGTTACTCCCTCCTCTTTCTTGCTGAATGAGTCACGTCCAGATGAATTTAGTTGTGACCAGGAATAAGAGACGAAGAACTCTTCTTGGATGAGGGGGGTCTTTTGGGGTAAACCGGTTTAGATGCGTCAGTTATGTAGACCTGACTGAGGGATCGACCCTTAAAATGACAACTTTATCGTTTCCCCACCCCTCTTCGCTGGACCCTTCCGTGACTTGTGGGCAGGGGTAATCTCCAATCTTTCATCTCAGCATGGTAGATGCCTTCAGTTTGTCTGTGGTCAAGCATTTTTTTACATACTCAGTGAATATATAATGATAACAATAAGTATCATAATATTTGTAGCATGCTTGGAAAATATAAGCTCAGAGTTACAGTTTTTTTTTAGCATTTCCACATTTTAAATGGAACTCTATTATAAACAAAATTGTCCAGAGTGTTCATTTCACAAAAAGTTTGTTAAAAATAATGGTAAAGTTCTGTTTAAAATTAGTAAATGCAGAACGAAACATTCGGTATAAATTGCTGGGCCTGTATTTTCACAGTAGGCGGCAAATACATATGTTTAGTAAATGCACTGATTGAACGAATGAGTTGGCTGAGTGGGGATGGAACTGAGAAGAGGGTCATTATCACCTCGGCCCAGTGATTCAGGAAAGGGTCCGGATTCCCTGACTTGTGATACAAGATAGACAAGGGGTATATGCATATACACATGTGTGCGAATCCTTGCCAAGAGTGAGTTCCGTACAGAGGAATACAAGGATATGCTCACGGTACTAATGACAAGGGAAGCATTTTTGCTTCAGTGCGATAGGGTACTTAATAACAGCGCAGGTGGCATCTACGATAACATCAATTGTAGTTATCATTTATTAAAAATTGTAATTTCTTTGCTTGAATTACACTGTGTTCACTGTCACTTTCATATTCCTTGGTTCTTCAGTTCAATTTATGTAAACATTTGGCTAACACAACCCGTTTATCGAATTCCACTTAAAGCTCTAGATTGGAAAAGAACAGACAACGCAACCAAAACAGACCTATCTACCTAGACATGGGGAAGGTAGTTGGTGAACATGTTTATACAGGAAAAATTTGTTGCCAAGCATTTAAGTGAGTTTTAGCCATCTGTTGTGATGTTATATATAATACTAAAATTTCACATATCTTCCCAATTGCCTCGGTTGTTGGCATCGGTTGAGGACAAATATTGTCCGTACTTTATTCCGCTCAACAATGCACATAGGTGCCAAGACACGTGTGCTTACAGGCGACCCCAAAGCGAGCTTCATCTCATCACTCGGAACAGCTGACAGGGCTGCTATTTCAAGGTCATAAAGCAGCTTTGCATGAGCATTCTGGAATTCCGGCGCAACTATCATAGCTTAAATAAATAAACACCTTGAACCCATAGCTTTTCATGATAAAAGATGGAAAAATAAAATAATAATATATATACCATTGAAATGCAATGTATTGATTTGTTACAGTTGAATTTCACAGTATTGCGGCATTAAATTGAAGATTTCCTGTAAAGATGGGCAAGAATCTACCTAATTTTGTTTAAGTTTCTTTAAGTTCTGTTGTTTCATTTCGTAAAATTGAATTGAGATCTCCTCTGGGGACCAAAATAGCCTTATGTTAAATCATTACATCGAATTTACGTAAAATCAAATAATGCTTCCATAAGAATACTACAGGAGTCGGCTGGGACGGCTCATTCACTTGTGTAAAATCAAATTTTACGTAAAATCGGGTTATGTAGAATCGAGATTCTACTGTACATGGTAAAGCAGATTGTTTTTCAATGTGGACATTACATCAGATGAAAGAAAACGCACTCCAAGGCCGGATCCCTTCCACCACTTCCACGGTTTCTTTTCGTCTGCTTAAACAAAAGCGATACGTTATTCCAAATGGCTTCTGTGAAATGGTGCGAAGAACGTGAATATACTGATCATAAAAATTAAGACCAACCAACCGAAAGAGTAAAGGCTAGTAATAAAGGCGATACGATTTTGATTTATCTGTTATGGTTTGAATTTTTGTTGAAAAATCATAATTATGAAACAAGCATTAGAAAAGAGTAGCTTGGTCAGTTGTGCATTTGGGAAAATGGTCGGCAATTTGAGGCTTTTTGCATTTTTTGGAGCAAGTACGGTGCTTTTTGAGCTAATTGTAAATTAAGGTGGTAAATTAAGTAGGGATGTGAATTATTGCAAAAACTTTCCCCTTCCTTCGGGATTTGTGCTAGACCCTCCATATGGAAATACTTCCACCACCACACCGACCCGATTCCTAGAAAAGTGTTGACAATAGGTTTCATGGCGATTATTTACACCAACCTCGGTAAGATGATACTTCACTATAGCGAGGGTTTTCTTGGGCACCATGAGGTCTCATTTTAAAGAGGTTGCACTGAATGTTGTTAAAAATTGTATTGCACCAGTGGTCATTTTAATGCTCCACTTACTCTGTCCCCAACATGAGATTTAAAGTGGGATATTTTGGTGTAATTACAACCATTCTTATTAATGAAATCCGTAGATTCTGGCGATATTGCAGTGCCAACGAAACCCGGGTCAGAATAAAGTTTTTATGTGGTAAATTGCGAATTTTGTCTTCTTTTTGATCATTCTTATCAAGTTTTCTGAAATACCATAACTTATATACATAACTATATCATATCTTGATGGTATAACCTCCAAACATGGGTGGACTGGAATAATATATTCTTAACTATTTTAGTCTTTCTCATGTATGTTTTGAATGGAATGTATTAAAGTGATCTATGAATGTTGACTGTTGTTATTTGTGAATGACATTCTGCATCAAGATATGCTTTTATTTTCTCTTCAACTTGCTGTAGATCGTAGACATTACTATAAATTTAATTTGATCATTGTTAAGCAGGTGCATTTTTATAAATCTGTATTTCTTTCTTCAGGTCAGGATTAGAAATGTAGCAGAAAACTGCCAGACGTCAGTTAATGGTGTCGCATTATCTACAGACTGGCTAGAATTGAAGCACTTGGATAAGATTGACATCAATGATAGATCCTTTCGTTGGGAGTATCTTAACGGAAGCAAATTTTGCAGGTTTGTATTTGCATGCAAAATTTCTGTATATGTGGCTGAAAATTTTGGTGGAAAATGTAACAGTGTCAAGCATGGGTATTTTGGAATATGAATGTCCTGGAGACCAGCTGAATGTGAGCTTATTTCTTTTATCATCTCATAGGGGCATCTTATTTTGAGTGTATAGCAAAAGGTTCCTTGTCACATTATCCTGTTAGAGAGGGAGGGGGAGAATTGAGCACTGTCCTCGTATTATGTACACTCATGGTAATATATTAGATTTCCTTTATTTCAGTGTGAATTATTTCATCTATAAATTTTTCATGAAAACTAGAATTTTTTCTCTTTGGATCGTAAACCACATTTTGAGATTCCCAAAATTTTATAATTTTGTACAGTGTCCCATGCATTTACAAAAATTTTCCATATTTGTTGGCTAAACAATTCATATTAGTTTTGTTTTGTGTAGGCGACTGAAATCTAAAGCCATTTGTGCCATTTTAGTACTGTATGTGATGACATGTAAGATGCACCCCCTTTTTACTGTATGTGATGACATGTAAGATGCACTCCTTGGTACGTTTCATGAAGGGTACACTATTGCTAATGCTGGATTTCTCTCTAGCCTTCATTCTGAAAAAGCCAGTCTATAATCAACCACCTCCCCCACCTAATAGCATTAATTGATAGTTGGTTGCCTCCCCTTACAACAGTATCTCTCTGTCTGTTTAATCAAGGCTCAGTCATGAGATCCCTCTTTCTGGTTATTGCCTTTTTTATCCCTGTAATGGATCATCATTCTGTCATCATTGGTGCTTTTGTCCTCAAATAGGGAAATTTCTGACTTAATTTATTCTCTTCTTTTCAGTGGCAATCAGTTGTCTGTGAATTATTCTGCCATGCCTACACATGAAAAAATAGGTGAAGAAAAACAAGCACAAACCTCACTAAAATCTAGGAAATCAGCCCAAAATGGAGAGCCCTACCTTGCGAATGGTGGTCCTGATTTGATTTCTTTTGACAGTCCTCTTATGGTGAGTGATCTAAAAAGAGAAGATCGTAAAGCAAGGAGAAGCAGCACATTTGATGCCATGAAGGTGGAGATTATGAACCAGGGCAAAAAAATTGAGGGAACTCGTAGAGGAAAGGTTGATATGAGAAAGTCAGTGGTCCATGATGAATTTAACCTCTCATCTGAAGAGCCACAGAATATTGAAATTTGTTTCAATGGTGTTAAATCTGCTAATAGCCAAAATGTTGATATATCTCAGCAAGGATTTCTTGGGTCAGAGGGGCTTAAATTTGGAACTGGTGCTGTGGAATCTGACAGCATTTCAGGCAGAAATAATGAGAAACGGTCACTAAGAGGAAAATCTAGTGTCATCAGTGTTAACTTGCCTATGGTAAATTCATCCAATTCTTCTAAAGTGGTGACTGATGTTGAACATAAAGGAATGGAGATGGAAAAGCTCAGTGAACTAAATCTATTGTCTTTGAAGAAGTGTAGCAGCAGTAATAACATGAATGATAGCATGATTACAAATGCCAATTTGTCTAATCTTGAAGTAAGTGAAAGTTTCCTTATTGAAAATACCCCAAAGTCATTGAGAAAGTCTCATCTAGCTGCCAGGTCTTCAGATCAATGTTCAATTAAGGCTAGAGCTAAAGAACCGGTGCATGGTAATACCAACAGTATACCTGTGACCTTAAATGTACCAAGGCCCTCTAAAGTGACTCAAAGTTTGGGGAAACTATCAGCAGGAAGAAGAAAATCAAATGTGAAGGCAAATAAAAGCCTATGCTATGTCGAGGATATGACTTTTGACAGTTCTGGGAAAGAATTTAAAATTTTAGTGGTTCCTCCCTCGCCTGAACAAGGTCTTGGGGATGTTGAAAGAGAAGACAAGGGAAAAACTGGCATTGATCATCACAGTGACATAGTATTCTCTTTGCGGAAGAAAACAAGTGCACATGTGAATGCTTCTAGTAGAAGTGGCAGGAAGAGTAAAATGGATCAGGATACTGCCAATACCCCATCAAAGTTTTGTGAAGGGTCAGTTCAAGTTGGAGTGAAGGCATCAGAGATAAATGCCAATTTATCTGTGTTTGCTAATGAAAATAACAATGCAGAAATAAGTTTTGGAAATAAAACTTGGCGAGGTAATGTTTCATTAAATGGCAGTGGCTCAGATATGAATATGTGTACCTCCTCAAAAAAGGCTCCACGCAGCAAGAAGTCCAGTGTTCATGAAGAAGCCAACCTTCTGCAGTCAAGTCTCACTGGTGAAGATGGTGCCTCAGGTGAAGAGATTGGTATGGCCACTGATGTGAGTGACGGGGAGTGGACTGTGACTAGAGCAGAAATTTCAACTAGGAAAGAGTCACTGAGGAGTAATAAGTCGCTTGACATATCTAATGAGAAAGAACGATCTTCATTTTTTCAGAGGCATGAACCAGGTTGCAAGTCTGATGTAACACCTATGCCCTCTGAAGAAGAATATACATCTTGGTTATCTGAAATATCACAGAGAACTAGTATGGCCTCCAACAATGGAACCAACGAACCAATGACCAAAACACCAATACCCTCTGATGAAGAATATGCATCGTGGTTATCTCAAGCATCTCGAAGAACAAGTGTGGCATCCATCAGTTCAACAAATACGAGTCCTCTCCTTCAGAGGACCCAGCAGAAGAGCACCCGAAGGTCTAGTGCCTCAAGCTATGTTGAAAATGTAAGAGCATTAATGAAAACGCCTCTTAGCATCACCATAAATAACCAATCCCTTGAGAAGTCTAGCAACCGAAGGACAGGGAATATTAGTCGTAGGAGTGGGAAGGAAAAAACTTTGTCTCCCACTATCAGGAAGGGTAAACGTAGGAGTACACAGAGCATCGGTACTCCTTACTTTGTGGCCAGCATTTATAATCGATTGAGGACTCCAGGTTCAAAGATTTTGGAGGGTACAGATGTGGAAAGCAATTCCAAGGGACACGCAACACTGAGGAAGAAAACAAATCCGTTAACTGCAGCTCAAGAAACAGACTCAGTGGATGTTGATTCTCTGTCTGACCTGAGTTCCAAAATCTCATGCATTGGAGATGTGGAAGTGGATACCTTAATGCAGACATCCAGTCTACTTTTGGATCAGTCTGATTTGTCAAATGCTATAACTAACCTTGGGAAGGAATCTTCCGTAAAAAGCCCATGGACAAGTACGCCAGCATTGAGGGTTCCTTCAAAGAAAAATAGAGTTAGCTTTGCTTCGCCGGTGTGCGGTGATGGATTGGGAGAGCTGCTTAAAACTCCTAATAATCCAGATGCAGAGCATTCTGGGAATGAAACATTACCTGCGGCTCAGAGCTCTGTAAAACAAAGCAGTTCCTTAGTGACTAGAAGTAGAAAGGAATCAATGAGAAGTACTTACTCATTTTTATCCAGCAAGGGTGGGGAAAATACTCCTGTTAATTCTGAGTCTAGATCTGTGTGTGAAAGTTCAATTTTTGGTAGTAGTTTTAATTCTGCTCAAGAAAACACTCTTACCCTGGCTAATGCTTCAAGTATGATGGAAGAAGAGAAGAGTTTCATGAGTGTTCGTTCATTGCGAAGTTGTAAATCTCCTATTGAGGACTCTGCAATAATAAAGCTCAGAGGCAAAAAGGATAACCTGATCAGTTCTCATAAAACTCCATTTAATAATGAAGATTTTACTGTTGTTACGGGAGTAGAAGTTTCTAGTGTGCCACCCAAAAACAGGAGTTCTTTTCTAGTTGTGTTGGAGAATCAGTCAACTACTTCTCCAAGTACAGAAAAACAAAATAGTGAATTGAAGTCTGCAAAATCAGCACCAAGAAATAGAAGTGTAGTAAATGCTGAATCAAATGTTTTTACTTCACTAAATTCTGAAGCATCTCATGATTCAGGTGATCATACTGGTGAGTCCATTATTGCTGTCAATGGTCAGAAATGGACAGTTACTAATGAAGACATGCCATCTCGAAGAGGGTCTCTAAGGAGAAAAATATCATTAAATAAGTCAAATCAGAGCAATCAATATTCAGTTGTTCAGGGCAACGAAGGACATTGCCCCTCAGATATTACTAAAACACCAATACCCTCTGATGAAGAATATGCATCGTGGTTATCTCAGGTATCTCGAAGGACAAGTGTGGCATCCATCAGTTCAACAAATACGAGTCCTCTCCTTCAGAGGACCCCGCGGAAGAGCAATGGAACCAACGAACCAATGACCAAAACACCAATACCTTCTGATGAAGAATATGCATCGTGGTTATCTCAAGCATCTCGAAGGACAAGTGTGGCATCCATCAGTTCAACAAATATGAGTCCTCTCCTTCAGAGGACCCAGCGGAAGAGCACCCGAAGGTCTAGTGCCTCAAGCTATGTTGAAAATGTAAGAGCATTAATGAAAACGCCTCTCAGCATCACCATAAATAACCAATCCCTTGAGAAGTCTAGCAACCGAAGGACAGGGAATATTAGTCATAGGAGTGGGAAGGAAAAAACTTTGTCTCCCACTATCAGGAAGGGTAAACGTAGGAGTACACGGAGCATCGGTACTCCTTACTTTGTGGCCAGCATTTATAATCGGTTGAGGACTCCAGGTTCAAAGATTTTGGAGGGTACAGATGTGGGAAGCAATTCCAAGGGACACATAACACTGAGGAAGAAAACAAATCCATTAACTGCAGCTCAAGAAACAGACACGGTGGATGTTGATTCTCTGTCTGACCTGAGTACCAATATCTCATGCATTGGAGATGGTGAAGTGGATACCCTAATGCAGACATCCAGTCTACTTTTGGATCAGTCTGATTTGTCAAATGCTACTACTAACCTTGGGAAGGAATCTTCCGTAAAAAGCCCATGGACAAGTACGCCAGCATTGAGGGTTTCTTCAAAGAAAAAGAGAGTTAGCTATGGTACACCAGTGTGTGGTGATGGATTGGGAGAGCTGCTTAAAACTCCTAATAAACCAGAAGTAGAACATTCTGGGAATGGAACATTGCCTGAGGCTCAGAGCTCTGTAAAACAAAGAGATGGCTTGGTGACTAGAAATACAAAGGAATTGATGAATAGGAGTACTAATAAGACACTACATAATAAAGGCAATTCCCAATGCCTTGAAAACTCTGTTGTTAGTACTGTTGAGGTACTTACAAATGATGAAAGCAGTACTTACAGTTCAACATATGATGAAACTAATAACTCAGTCAACAACTCTAGTGTTATAGAGCTAAATGAAAGTCAAATGAGTTCAAGATCCTTAAGAAGTCGCAAATCAGTGGCAGACTATGGGCCAGCTCATGCCAAAATTACTAGTAAGACTGTGGATAGTAATAACTCTACCACTCTGAATTGTTCTAAAAGTATGGAGGACTCAGAGGAGACAGCACTTGTTGAGGTGGCACCATATGATCAGGAAACAGTAGAGGAGAAGCTTAAAAACAAAAGAAGTGATGTTCTACTTTCTGAAAGCAGTCTCCATGCAATTAGTCATATAGTCACGCCATCAGCAAGAGTAAAATCAAATGAAGAGTATTCTATCACAAATTGTGCTGAAGGCATGGGAGATAGTTTTGAAAATCAAGTGTCAGGAATCCGAAGTAGTCCATCCCTGGTCAGTACTTCATGGATATTTACCAAGGGAGGATCCTCTGAAGCAGAAACTCAAATAACTGACTTGAATGTGCAAGTTGATTTATGTGAGAAAGAAATGAAAAACAAAATACCAGCCTTAAGTGAATCTGTTGATGTCACTCCCCAAGTAAGAAGGTCCAAGAGGGTGAGTGTAAATTGTCCAAGCACTCCTGATTACTCTGAGGACATTAGCGAATTCACGCAAACACCCACGAATGTGCCGAATGGTAATTGTGGAGAAACATGCTTTACAGATAAAGTTAGTGATGTTATGAATTCTCAAACACAGGGAAGTCATTTTCTAATTTCTGACAAGCATGGGATTATAACACCAGAAGCGATGGGAAATAAAGCAATGTCCTCTAAAACATTCAAATACTCTGGTAGTGAAAAACGAAAATCTGATCCAAAAATGTATTCAATGCCCCAGGAAGCTAGTTTAAGCAATAATATGATTGGTATCAAAGTGAATGCTACCGTTTTGCCTATCTCAGGTAATGTTTTAGGAGATGAAAATGCACTAGAAGAAGTCGATAATTCAGTTGGTTCTGAAATAAGTAGAAAAAGATCAAACCAAAGGAAATCGTCAATGAACGACTCATTTAAAATAACACCAAAGATCAGGAAAACCAGCAAAAAAAGTATTGATTCCACACCTGGCATGATGAGTCCAAAAGATAGTACTCCGTTAGTGAGTACATCTGAGAAATTTGCCAGTGCAATGGAAGCAGATAATGAAGTAGAGTCCCAAAATGGAAGTGAAAGATCTGCTGCAATTGATGGATCAGTCAACAGGAAAACCAGGGGCAGAAAATCCTCAGTGAATGTCTCATTCAATGTCACACCACAAGTGAAAACCATACAGACAGGTGTAAATGCCACGCCTGATTTCTCTGAGAGCATCAAGGGTTTGATGAAGACTCCAGCTGTTATTCCCTCAGGAACAGATGAAGATGAGAAATCTAGTGAAAGTAGGGATGAGGATTATGAGTCTCCAGCCTCAAGGAGGGTTTCCTCGCTATTTGCAAGAAGTAGGGCTTCCACATTGGAAACGAGCGAAGTAGGCACACCAGCATCAAGGTCATCCAGAAGATCGAGGGGAAACAAAAAGAATTCAATCAGTACAGCAAGTGATAGCTCGCTTAGATTGGATTATAGTAATGACAAAATGAATTTTGACGGTAATGCATCCATGGTGACTGCAACTAGGATTCACGACAGTACATTAGAAAAAGAAAATGAATCTCAAGTTGAAGATGAGGAACTTTCTACAGTGGTTGGGTCAGGCAAGAGAAAATCCAGGGGCAGAAAATCCTCAATGAATGTTACATTCAATGTCACACCACAAGTGAAAACCATACAGACGGGTGTAAATGCCACACCTGATTTCTCTGAGAGCATCAAGGGTTTGATGAAGACTCCAGCTGTTATTCCCTCAGGAACAGATGAAGATGAGAAATCTAGTGAAAGTAGGGATGAGGATTATGAGTCTCCAGCCTCAAGGAGGGTTTCCTCGCTATTTGCAAGAAGTAGGGCTTCCACATTGGAAACAAGCGAAGTAGGCACACCAGCATTGAGGTCATCCAGAAGATCGAGGGGAAACAAAAAGAATTCAATCAGTACAGCAAGTGATAGCTCGCTTAGATTGGATGATAGTAATGACAAAATGAATTTTGATGGTAATGCATCCATGGTGACTGCAACTGGGATTCACGACAGTACATTAGAAAAAGAAAATGAATCTCAAGTTGAAGATGAGGAACTTTCTACAGTGGTTGGGTCAGGCAAGAGAAAATCCAGGGGCAGAAAATCCTCAATGAATGTCTCATTCAATGTCACACCACAAGTGAAAACCATACAGACAGGTGTAAATGCCACGCCTGATTTCTCTGAGAGCATCAAGGGTTTGATGAAGACTCCAGCTGTTATTCCCTCAGGAACAGATGAAGATGAGAAATCTAGTGAAAGTAGGGATGAGGATTATGAGTCTCCAGCCTCAAGGAGGGTTTCCTCGCTATTTGCAAGAAGTAGGGCTTCCACATTGGAAACAAGCGAAGTAGGCACACCAGCATTGAGGTCATCCAGAAGATCGAGGGGAAACAAAAAGAATTCAATCAGTACAGCAAGTGATAGCTCGCTTAGATTGGATGATAGTAATGACAAAATGAATTTTGACGGTAATGCATCCATGGTGACTGCAACTGGGATTCACGACAGTACATTAGAAAAAGAAAATGAATCTCAAGTTGAAGATGAGGAACTTTCTACAGTGGTTGGGTCAGGCAAGAGAAAATCCAGGGGCAGAAAATCCTCAATGAATGTTACATTCAATGTCACACCACAAGTGAAAACCATACAGACAGGTGTAAATGCCACGCCTGATTTCTCTGAGAGCATCAAGGGTTTGATGAAGACTCCAGCTGTTATTCCCTCAGGAACAGATGAGGATGAGAAATCTAGTGAAAGTAGGGATGAGGATTATGAGTCTCCAGCCTCAAGGAGGGTTTCCTCGCTATTTGCAAGAAGTAGGGCTTCCACATTGGAAACGAGTGAAGTAGGCACACCAGCATTGAGGTCATCCAGAAGATCGAGGGGAGACAACATGAATTCAACCAATACAGCAAGTGATAGCTTGCTCAGATTGAATGACAGTGATGACATAATGAATTTTGACGGTAATACATCCATGGTGATTGCAACTGGGTTTCACGACAGTACATTAGAAAATGAAAATGAATCTCAAGTTGAAGATGAGGAACTTTCTACAATGGTTGGGTCAGGCAAGAGAAAATCCAGGGGCAGAAAATCCTCAATGAATGTTACATTCAATGACACAACTCAAGTGAAAACCATACAGACGGGTGTAAATGCCACGCCTGATTTCTCTGACAGCATCAAGGGTTTGATGAAGACTCCAGCTGTTATTCCCTCAGGAACAGATATGGTTGAGGAATATGAGTCTCCAGCCTTGAGAAGGGTTTCCTCACTATCTGCAAGTACTGGAGCTTTTGAAGTAGAAGAGTGTGATATGATGAAATCGGCATCTAGAACCTCTGGAAGATCAAAGGGAGAGATAATGAATTCAAGTGATCTGATGCCTCTAACTCCACACTTACTGAGATTGAGTAGTGTCTCAATGGGGTCAAAAATTAATAATTCCTCAGTAAATGCTAGTCAGGCCTTTACTTGTGAAGCTCATGAAATTGATTCACAAGGTGACCCTGAAGAAATTGTAGGAAAGTCTGAAGTAAGAACAAGAAAATCAAGGGGCAGAAAAACTTCAGTCAGTGCTTCTTTTAAAGCTACACCGCTCAATAGAAGCGTCAGAAGAAAGAGTGGAAATGCCACACCTGATTACTCTGAGAGTATTGAAAATTTGATGAAGACTCCTGGTATTAGTGTCTCAGGAACAGATGAGGATGAAAAACTGAATGAAAGCAGTGACAATCATTATCAGTCTCCAGCTTCAAGGAGGGTCTCCTCCTTGCCAGCAAGTAGAAGGACTTCAACAAAGGAAACAATAGATATTGTAACACCAACATCTAGTTCATCCAGAAGATCTAGGAGAGACCAAATTAATGCTACCAATAAAGCTGATGAAAGCAAACTAACGCCAGTTGCAGGAAGTGACATGTTGAACACAGAAGTTGATACTTCCTTGATTAGGGCAATCGAGAACCGGACCAGGTCTGGGCAAACAGAAAATGAAATTGAATCTCAAGATGACATAAATGAACTTAATGTCAATTCGGCATCAGGAAATAGAAAATCAAAAAGCAGAAAATCTTCATTGAGTGTTTCGTTCAATATCACACCCCAGATTAATACCATAGGAAGGAGTGTAAATTCCAAAACTGATTCCACTGAGAGCATCAAGGGTTTGATGAAGATTCCAGCTGTTATTCCCTCGGGAACTGATGATGATGAAAACTCCAATGAAAGTAGGAATGAGGATTATTATTCCCCGGCCTCTATGGCGGTTTCCTCTATACCATCCAGCAGGAGATTTTCCACATTGGAAGTGAGTAATTTAGTTTTGTCATCATCCAAGTCATTAAGAAGATCAATGGGAAAGAAAATTCTTTCTAGCAATTCATCGGCTAAAGCTCCTCTGGATGTGAGCTATACCTTGATCTGTCCTAAAGATAATACTTCATTGGTGAGTACTACTGACACCTTTACAAGTGCTGTGGAAGTGGAGAATGAAGTCGACTCTCAAATTGAAGATGATGGAATTACTGCCATGGTTGGGTCAGGCAAGAGGAAATCCAGGGGTAGAAAATCCTCCATGAATGTGTCATTTAATGTCACACCACAAGTTAAAACCATCCAGAAGAGTGTAAATGCCACACCTGATTTCTCTGAGAGCATCAAGGGTTTGATGAAGACTCCAGCTGTTATTCCCTCAGGAACAGATGAGGATGAGAAATCTAGTGAAAGTAGGGATTCAGATTATGAGTCTCCAGCCTCAAGGAGGGTTTCCTCGCTATTTGCAAGAAGTAGAGCATCCTTATTGGAAACAAGTGAAGTAGGCACACCAATATTATGGTCATCCAGAAGATCGAGGGGAGACAAAATGAATTCAACCAATACAGCAAGTGATAGCTTGCTCAGATTGGATGTCAGTAATGACTTAATGAATTTTGAAGGTGATACATCCATGGTGACTGCAACTGGGATTCACAATAGTACATTAGAAAAAGAAAATGAATCTCCAGTTGAAGATGAGGAACTCTCTACAATGGTAGGGTCAGGCAAAAGAAAATCCAGGGGTAGAAAAAACTCAGTGAATGTCTCATTCAATGTCACACCACAAGTGAAAACCATACAGACGGGTGTAAATGCCACGCCTGATTTCTCTGAGAGCATCAAGGGTTTGATGAAGACTCCAGCTGTTATTCCCTCAGGAACAGATGAGAATGAAGAATGTAGTGTAAGTAGGGATGAGGAATATGATTCTCCACCCTCAAAGAGGGTTTCCTTGTCATCTACAAGAAGTAGGGATTCCACATTGGAAACTAGTGAAGTAGCCACACCAGCATCAAGGTCATCCAGAAGATCAAAGGGAGACAACATGAATTCAACCAATACAGCAGCTGAAAATTTGCTAAGGCAGGATGAAGGCAATGACATGATAAGCCAGAATGAAAATACCTCCTTGGTGAGTGCAACTCAGGCGTTCACCAGTGTTTTGGAAGCAGAAAATGAAGTGGTATCTCAAGAGGAAAGTGAAGTGGTTGATGTAAGTTTCGAAGTAAGGTTGGAAAAATCAAGAGGCAGGAAATCATCAGTCAATACCTCATTCAAAGTTACACCACTCACTGAGGTCATCAGCAGGAAGAGTGTCAATGCCACACCTGATTTCTCTGGGAGCATCAAGGGTTTGATGAAGACTCCAGCTGTTATTCCCTCAGGAACAGATGAGGATGAAGAATCTAGTGAAAGTAGGAATGATGATTATCAATCTCCAATGTCAAGGAGTGTTTCCTTGCTATCTGCCAGGAGGAGGCCTTCCACAATGGAGGTGAGTGAAACAGCCACATCGGCATCCAGGAGATCAAGGGGGAGGAAAATGAATGTAAGTGATCTGGTGCCTCAAACCCCACTTGTAATGAATGCAAGTAATACTTCCATGGTGAGTGTGATTCAGACCCTTGCCAGTGAAGGGGAAGTAGAAACTGAAATGGAATCTCAAGATGACCCTGAGGAACATCCTACTTCTGAATCTGGAAAGAGTAAATCAAGGGGCAGAAAATCTTCAATCATTGCACCTTTAAAAGCCACATCAACGGTCAGCAGCACCTGCAGGAAGAGTGTTAATGCTACACTTACTAACTCTGAGAGTGTTGAGGATTTGGTCAAGACACCAACTGTCGGTGTCCTGCCAATAAGTAATTCAAATGCAAATGGAAATCTCTCCTTCAGTAGTTCTAAGGCATTTGAAAACGATGCAGTTGATGAAATGTTAGTCACTGAGAGAGATTTGGAAGTGGGACTCTGTGAATCTGGAAAGAAGAAACCCAAAAGAAGAAAATCATCTGGAAACTATGAAAATGTTGAAGGCTTGAAGCAATGGTTAGTTCCTAAAAGTCCCGCCTCAAGATATTCTGATTTTGTAGGTCTTAAGAGGTTATTCTCTCAAAGCAGTCCTCATAATAGCTATGATGAAGTTCCTGATTTAAGAGATATTTTTGCTTCTCCAAGGGGTAGCACTAATGTTAAAACACAGAATGACATGAATTCTTTGTGTACTGTGAAGAATTATGTTAATGCTTCCAGCGAAACCATATCTTGCCAGCCAGAAAAGATAGCACATTCTTATAGAAATCCTGTGGTTGTCATTTCTAAGCTACCGATTAAACATTTAAAAACCTCCCCTGGAAATGAAGGAAGTTCTCTACCAGTTAAATCACTCCGATCTAGTAGACGACGAAAACTGCCATCAAAAGAATCAAGCTGGAAGTCACCTCTGAAAGCTATGGGTATTGATGATGATATGCACCATGAGTTGCCTTCATCAGAATTGAGTACCTTAGATGCTGGCAAAGAAAACAAATCACAAAGACAGACATCATCTGGTAGGAAAGCAAGTGAAAATGTTGATGATAAATATGTACCCCATGTGAGTGATGAATGTGTCAGAATTACTGATGCTGCAGCTGAATCTGTCATCTTGAAGTCAAATTTAAGGAATATAGCAGTTCATGGAGAAACAAAGAAACATGTGCATTTTGGTGCTCCTGTTTCAGAAATAGAGGTGCAGATGGAGCAAATTGATGATGTTGAACCCACGGTTACAAGGAAGGCATTAGCCAGGTTGGTAATTTATTTTTGGAATTTAGTATAAAATTTTAATTTTATTTTCCAATGCAAATATTGCATCTACTCATTGCCTTTGGTCCTGGAAATTGCCATGGTTAATGTTCCACTAAGAACCTGTTATTTATTATATAAAAAATACTTATTTATGTTAGCCATGTTTATTCGTTGTGTCCTTCAACCAGCCATATTATCCCAGATTAATGACGTTATGTTCTTTACCTTCATGTGTATGGGGAAATTGTGATTTCAATAAAATTTGCTATAATTTACAGGAGCCAAGGCATGTGTATGTGCTTCTTAGTTTTCTTCATTTGGATAGCATGTTTTCTCCTTTTGTCCTCGCTATTTTTTAAACACTTGTAATTGTTCATTTCATGTTTTCAGGAAAACTATCAACCGAAAACATACTACTGAAGAAATATTAAGTTGCCAGAAACTAAATAGCAACAGTGAGGAGGATCCTCAAGCCCCCCAGGATAAAGGAGATGAGGCAAACAATGCAGTTTTACCCCGAAGAGGAAACCTGAGGAAGAGAGGGGTGACCTTGTGAGTTTTCATTTCCATTGCCAACTGTTTTGGGAGTGACGTTATGTTACCTCAGTGCCCCATGATCCAGCATGTTTAATGGGAGTGGGCTTACTTAAATTTCTTGTTGCTATTTCTCCGAACTTAGTTTTGTTTATCACTCAATATTATTTCAAATGTCCAAGTGGCAGCTGCAATGGAGGCAATTTAGCAGAAGGGCAAAACCAGCCACTTGCACTGTAAATGGGTATGATCTAAAAATTCCTTTTTCATTCTACATTCCCGTTTTCAAACCTGGTGTTTAAGAGAAGTAGTGGTCAGAAATGTGATATCATATTAAAAATCATGTGGGATTTCTTGCTCCATTCTACAAATGCAGTGAAGCCCATTTATAACTAAGTTGAAGGGCCGAATATTTACTTCCTAGTAACCGAACTTCGTTATATGTGGACCAGTTTTTCAGAGCCTCTCTTTGACAGGGAATAGCCTTCACTTCGTTATGAATGGGTTTGATATAAGTGGGCTTTACTGTATCTTGAAATGTTTAGTCTAGGTGTTAAGCTATTGGTGAAAGGTTAGCAAAAAGATTGTAGATACACCTAGACTTTGGAAAGGGCAATTGAAATTAGTATTTTTCTTCCAATTGTAAGCTAGGTAAAAGTGGGAATTTTCCATGAGAATTGCAATATCCCAAAATTGTTTCTTCTGAAGCAGCGTGAATTGTTCTTCCCTAGTACACTCTAGTGCTGAGGTGGTAGGTGGTACAATATCAAATAGGCACTGGAATGTAGGTTCTTGGAACCACTGGTGGTAGCTCTAGACTGGTCCCAGTGTACAGTCACATGCAAAAGTAAATGTGCAGAATTTCTCTGTCCGCCACTCAGACCCCATTTGATATGAATGGAAAATATTTCAATGTTGGCATAATGGAAGAAGATCGACGTGATTGTCAGTCTTGCAGGATAGATGAGAAAGCAGCACAGAGTTGACGGACCCGAGCGGAAAGGTTTAGTTGTGCGTGGCGTGTGCAATTTAACTGCGATATTCGGAACTATTAAACTTCGACCAAAATCTTATGTGGATAGAATTTGACGGAGAAGGGATAAGTTTCCTCAAGACGCTACTGCAAATCGCTGACTCTGAGATGTGGATAAAAGTACTGGGAAAAATAATTGCAAGGCCGTCGTTCAGCGATATGGAGCACCATTATGAGTTTAAACATGTAATTAATATGTGCCAAAAATTACTTCTCTACACATGAGATACATCTGTGCTTTTTTCCAGTTTATTCATGGATATCAATAAAAAGATTTCTGTGAGTGATAAGAGATGACGTTTTTGCAATTGATGGTAATGAGTAAATTAAACAAATATTTACAATGAAACCAGGAAATTTTACTGGGGTATTAAAATCAGAAAAACACACAAGCTCAGACTAACTTAACTGGAAATTGTATTTGAATTTTCCAATATTTTATGGCATCTCCCTTAGCGTCTAGTACCGCTGGGAGGTGGGTTCTCAACGACAGAAAAAGACTCAAATAATTGTGAGTGAAGTCCTAGGGATTTCCACATATCCCTCGCATGTGCTATCAGATCTTCTTCTCTACTATATTATCTGCTGTTGTCTCCTGCACCTTCAATCCCCATACATTTTCGATGAGATTGAGGTCTGGTGATCGTACTGACCAGTCAATCACATTAATATGTGGGTGTTGGGCCAAAAAATGGCTGACAATGTTGCCTCGGTGCACTGGTGAATTGTCATGGACAAACGTCACCTCCTCACCCTCCGGCACTATTTCTGATTTGAAGGGAAGTAAACGTTCTTCCAACAATTCTGAATAATTTGCCGCTGTCATTCTTTTTGGGGTTCTTACCAATGGCCCCGGACCAGCATCTGTTATTGTCCCCCCGAAACTAATGGTAATGTGACCAGAACTTCGTTGCCGAATGATGTTTTGTGGATCATACCTAGAGGACAAATTGTATGTAACAATTTTTTTAAATGATCTATACAAAACTCATTGATAATTAATGCATTTAATGAAAATTTTTGCCATTAAGAATACAGTAGAACCTCTACTTTACGAAGTTGAAGGGA
This sequence comes from Platycnemis pennipes, assembly GCA_933228895.1. Taxonomy (NCBI): domain Eukaryota; kingdom Metazoa; phylum Arthropoda; class Insecta; order Odonata; family Platycnemididae; genus Platycnemis; species Platycnemis pennipes. Next base: position 43,761,357 of record OW121849.1, read on the forward strand.
CCCAAAAATTTGAGCTTTGTAAATCAGAGGGTTTGTAAAATGGAGGTTATCTTCCACTAACTCCTCTGTCTCCGGAACTGATGTGTCACCAAAACCAGCTGATGTCCAACAGTAGGAAATAGTTATTGCGGTGACACTCCCATGCTCTGGCAACACCTCGCACAGCATGGAGGCACATAATGCACATAAGAGGCTTGATCTGCGACAAATGTACGTCTACTAAAACTCTGCTGACAAGAATGCGAGTATACTTTCAATGCAATTAAACACTATGCTGCACCTAACTTGTCAAATAGTTATGTTAGGGTTGAAATCAAACTAATTACTATAACAAATAATAGTCATCTGCTCATTCAGGGAAAAACAACAAATATTACGTGAAATTCTCTGTGTGCAGTGTATTTGCAATAAATTGAAAGGATTTAAAAATTACACCTCAATTGTATTGATTCGCTGTATAGCATAGGCGTTATTCCTAAGGCTAGGACACTCGCTTCAGTAAAAGAGAATGAAACAGCCATGAATGAAAAAAAACAGGTGGATATTTTTCTAGAAATTTATAATGGTATGAACTTGGCTGCTGCAACTGATTTAAGTTCTTGTAGCTGGTTGGTAAATCTCAAAATAAGGGGAATAAGAGAATTAACTCATCCCGCAGTGTATTTTAAGCATATGCAGTTATGCATTAATTAACGAAAAGGGTATATTTTGTGCTAGTCAATTTTTGTTTAAAGAAGCCATTTTAACATGGGAAAGCCAGGGATACACTTTAACTAGGAAATTTCAAAACAAAGTTCCAACTAACCCAGTATATTTCCCTGAAAAGACCAGAAAATGCCTTTTTTGAAGAAAGCGCATTGTTTGAAATACATTTAATAATATTTCGCAGCTGATTTAAGTCAATTTTAGAACTTCACTCGAGTAAATTTGAAATTACCTCTTTTATAATATGCTTTCTACAGTTCTGACATCTAGCGGTGATTTGCGAGAACTATTTACTCGCGGCTACAGAAAGCGATCGCGAATTCTTACCTAACGACGTAAAACACTTCAAATGAAAAATTAAATAATCAAATTGCATCAATATTTGAATATAAGTAATTTATTATTGCAAAATAAGTATTTTTTAATGAAACTAAACTCCACGACAGCTGCAGCAACGAACTTCCTACGGGAATGCTATTTTCAAGTGAAAGCCTAGGCACAGTCTAGACTGTGGCCTAGGCTGAAGTAAGCTCTGAATTGGTGTTGCGGCGGCTACCTTAAAGCTAATTTTAAATAATTCCAGAGAAAATATGGATCCTTTGTGATGACTAGTTAGGTATTCACAATACACAAAATGATAGAAAAGGAATAGAAATTACCAAGCACTAATCCGTTTATTTTATGAACTGGGACATTGTTTTCGAGAAGTAGGCGTCGTGCCATGCGTCTTTGAACCTTTTTTTCCTTGGACCATGTAATTAGGATTGAATTGCGATTTGGATGATCAATCTCTGGGATTTTTGCTACAGTTTAAGCACTTCAAAAAGCACTATGCTGAATCGATTTTTCCACATTTTCCCATATGAAATACTTGGACCGAGGACCCTCTCATTATGACCTATCTGTAGAGGTCCGTGAAAGTGGTTTTTTTTGCTAAAACTCGTTTTAAAACTATGCGATTTCGGTGTTATAGTAAATCTTGGCGGTGTTAATATAATGTTACAATTTTTGCGCATTTCTAGGCATTTTATTATTTTTGGTACACATTTTGTGAATGCTTATACTTTTATTAAGCATTTTACATAACAAGAAAGGCAGTGAAAGAAGCACGCATAACTAAACACAATCGGAAACAAGGAAACTTGAACTGGGGGTGTGTCGAAATGATTTTTTTTTGGCATTGAAGCTCAGTGGAGCGCCGAATATCCGACGATCAACCGCCAATAAGTAGCACCCCCTCTCCTCCTATCTTTTCTGTTACTTCCCCCCTTGCCTCAACTGCGCTTCCGTTCCCGGCCAGCGGCCGTGTTTAAGTCTACAAAATTGTTACATTAGGCCAAACTAAAGGTTTTCCTGCAACAAGTTATCCAATTACGCTGTCTACTTCGTCGCAGTGAGTCACCGGAATTACTGCTCGGCATTGACGCGTGCGCGCGAGCTTATATTTCTGATCTTCCGCGGCCGTGTTCAGCACATTATTGGTTCAGAATATCTAATTCTTCAGGAGAGAAAGCGCATCATTCTAGATATTTCAGAGAATTTCAGGATTGATAAATGTGAATCGGAGAGAGAGGTGGTGATTAATTTAACGGCAAATTCCGGCGGAGACATCACTACATTGCGCGATATTACGCGAAATCGATATGCGCGAGACAAAACAAGCCAATTGACCTTTGAATCGTAATGAGATAGAGCGAATGAACGTCATCAGCGTTAAACAATGAAGGCTTAGACTTTAATCGATTATGACTCTATACATGTGATTTTTTCGCTAATTCACGTAAAAATCGCGAAAAAGACGAAATTTCGTTTTATTTCCCGATTTCGCGATATTTCGCGTTAAACAATGAAGGCTTAGACTTTAATCGATTATGAATCTTTACATGTGATTTTTTCGCCAATTCACGTAAAAATCGCGAAAAAGGCGAAATTTCGTTTTATTTCCCGATTTCGCGTTATTTCGCGATATCGCGTCTCGCGAATTTCACGGATCTCTACCTATCTGGATTCAGCTGCTCCTCTCGCGGTGTACAGCGATCGTTATTCCATTGTACAGAGTTCAGTGCTACAAAATCATTTCAAAAACTTCGTAAAACAGAGGTCAATCACTCCAAGGGACCGGCCTCTCACTTCGTAAATCAATAAAATCGAGGTTTCGTAAAATAGAGGTCATTTTACATGGTTTTTCTATGTACAAAGATCGGGACCGGCGGGATGGTTCGTAAATTGGTGTCATTTCGTAAATTAGAGGTTCGTAAAAAAGAGGTTCTACTGTAATTTTTCATAAAGTATATAGTTTAGAGTTGTAATGAATAAATTAAGTAGATTTTGGGGCACTGATTAGAACGGATGGAATAACAGGTGTTTGTGGAGAGAGAGTGACAGAGAGAGAGGCATGAATGGGCGGAAAGAAGAATAGTTGAGGAAAAATGGGAAATATTAGGCAATGGGAACAGTATGGCTAGGAGGATCAAGAAATCATGTATAGTGACAGAAATGATGGAGACATTTAGGAAAGAAGGAATTGGAGCAAGGAAAATGCGGAGCAGGGCAGAAATGATATTAGGGAATAAATAATAGACTTAGGAGAGAAACAGAGTAAAAGTGAGGGGAAAGTGGCGAAGCAATGTGTAGAGGTCTACAGGCTCTAGAAAGGCAGAGGGATTGATGTCCTTTGTCCTAAAGAAGGAATTTCATCCGGCATCAAGGAATGGAAAACCATACCGTACGTAAATGGCAACTCAGGAGGGTTATTGGTGGAACCACAGCAGATTCAGCTTAGATTGGGAGAATACGTGGAAGAATTCCATGAAATCAATGACAGGCATAATAGTTTCGTAATAGAAGATGATAAGCACGTAGATAAGGATGAGCTGCGATTAAGAAAAACGGATAGTGAAGGCATTGCAGGAAGTGCTGTAGGCATTAGTATCCTGTCAGAATTATTCAAGAGCCTAGGAAATGGTGGGAGGGAGAGATTATTTCGGCTTATTTGTCGGATATATAAATAGTTCACTTTTTGGGGCTCCGCAGCATCCTACTCGACTGATAGATCCTCCATGATTTCCTTCTTCTGGAAAGCAAAGAAAACGCCGAAATGCATACAAAACTCGCGGTCCCCTTAGCCCAACAGCAAGTTTTGGCAGTGGTAAAGGTGCACAACAGAAATCCACGAGTTGACCCCCTGAACTCAATTTTTTTCCGAAAGAGCACTATCCACTTACCAAAATTACATACCAAAATTCACAAGAAAAACTTATCAAAAAGTCTCAGCAATCAAAACTTTCGAAGCACTACATATTTTGAGTGATCACACGATAACAAACACCAACACATAAATGGGTTCGCATTGCCAAAAATTGTGCAAAATGGCTGACATTCCTTTGCGATGCCAAGAGCCATCTACAATAAAAATTTAAACTCTATAGCTGATCAAAAATGCTCGCAAATTCAAATTGAAGAAATCAATTTCTTTCTACTTAGCCCCACTCTCCCCTGTCATGACTGCATGTTAAGTCCAGTTCTCTCTCAACGAGGCGGCTCCTCCAGCTCTCAGTGGCATGTTCTGAGCAGCTTGCTGGATGGTTTCATCTTCCTTGGCAGTTGTGCTGTGGGGTATACAGCTTCGAGGTCTACTTAAAAGTATCTCGGAATTTTTTCTGGCATGTCTCACCCATTTACGGACAGTATTCCAATGGACTGCTAACGTCATCGCTACATTTTCCAAAGACCGGTCAGCGGCTACCATGACAACCATTTGCCCTCTCATAGAGGCAGAGGTTTCACCTCGATTCCCTCTCAGCATTATGAAGGAAGGACAAGTGACGGTTAAGGGATTTACGTCACAATTCATACTAGGTGTTTCTACGCTTAAAAATCAGGTGTGGCTAAAAGCAATGCATCTTTGAAGAGGATCATATGGTCAGAGCCAGTCTCAATATTTTTTGCTGGAGCTGGGAACAATAAACATCCTCTAGCAGGAAAAAATTAGCAATATTATAGCAGTAAAAGATCTGGGGGCACAAATGAGGGATATGTAGAATTCCCTAGGAATCCGTGATTATTTGATTTTTTTTTGATACAGGGAAATCCACCTTAAAGGCACTGGACGCTGAGGTAGATGCTATAAAATATTGAAAATATTAAATAAAATTTCCTTTATAAGTAAGCCTGAGCTTGGGTTTTTTCTCATTGTTATACTCTAATATATGTTTCCGAGTTCATTGAAAATTTTTGATTTATTTACTCAATACCAGCATTACCATCGTTTCCTATCACTTACTGGAATCTTTTATTGATATCTGTGAATGAACTAGACGACAAACTTACAAACGGATGTATCTCGTTTACCAAACTGTAATTTCAAGCAGATTAGTCCTTTCGCCACGAAAGGCGGGCAGCCCACACAGGTATTTATTTATTTTTCTTGCGTTGTGTGGGGATATATCGCAGGCCCCCAAAAACCCACTTGAACACGAAATGCTGGAATTTTTTTAAATAGCCCCCTAATGTTTTCATGAATTTTTATCAGAATATGGGATATTTATGGAACCAGGGTAAATTTAATTGACAATTTAAAGGTTAAAATAACATGCTTAAACTCATAATGGCGTTTCATAGACTGCATGCCATGGAATGTCCAGGTGCTTCTTTTCACTGTTCAACAGTTCCTTGGAGAATCGGAACCGTCTTCCTGCACTGCTTTCCGCATAAGATTTTTCCGAAGGTTAAAAGAGTTTGGGAGGTAGCAGTTAAATTGCACGTGCCATGAGCTACAAAATATTTCACCTTCTCTTCGTCAATGCATCCCTTCACCTCCGCTCTATTCTTTATCCTGTGGTACGGACTACTCCGCCCATCTTCTTGTGTACTACCAACATTACAATATTTTCGTAGGCTATTGAATGGGGTTTGCAGCGGTGGCACTGTGAAGCAATGCACATTTACTTTTGTGTGTGACTGTACATAATTCTATGTTCTAATATGCTTGCTTCAAGCCATGCACATACAAGATGCACTAAAAAGTTGAACATTTCATTGAGAAATCAGAGTCAGAGCTACAACATTATGTGGAACTCTGCACATGAAGTAATGGGATATTTTGTGCTCCACCGAAATGGTGAATGCGGAGTGTATATTCAACTAATTAGCATTAAATAAATTTAGTTTGCCAGTTAATTGAATTATTGGCAAAATTCAAGCAATGGTGTCTTTCTTTAGAGGTTACTAGCTAATTCTTTAAAGAGGTTTTCAAGATTTTTTTCTCCGTAGAACTTTGTATTAATAATTTGCTTCACAATTAAGACAAGGAGGGACATTTTTCATTGTGTTCTGAGTATTTAAAAAACTTTTATGCATGGAAAAATACAAAGGTCACTATCTAAAAATCATAGCCTAAGTTCAATATATCCTCAGTGAGTTAGCTGATCATCTAGATTCGGAATGGTGATACGTGCTAGTTTTTTAAAATTAATAAATATGATGTAATGGTATTTTATTGGCCTTTGAACTAATAAAAAAATTATTTTGGTTTTTCTGTTAGGCCTGATAAAGATGATGAGACTAATGCCACTAAGAGAACAAAAACAAGCATAATTGCTGAGAACCTGAAGCAGTCCATGGCTAGTGAACGCCCTTCAAGGAGGAGGCAAGCTGTCCCGTAAGTTGATGTACTTATTTTTGGCCCTCCAATTTGTATATTTTACATTTAGTGTTGGTATACTTAATCCCTCTTTCTTGGTAGATCAAATTCTCTTTCTTGGTAGATTAAATTCTCTTCGTTGGTAGATCAAATTCTCTTTCTTGGTAGATCAAATTCTCTTTCTTGGTAGATCAAATTCTCTTCGTTGGTAGATCAAATTCTTTTCAGTCCCTGTTACTGACTGAACAGCAGGTTTAATTGTGTTAGAAATGCAAGGACTAAACCCTAAGGAGAGATCAAAAGCTCCAAAAAGAATGTGTGCTGACAGCCCTTTCGAGTTGAGGGTTTTAAACACCAAGGAATATTGAGTGCTAGTACCGTATATGTCCGAATATAAGGCCCCCTTTTTTGACAAAATATTGGCCATAAAAAGTGATGGGGCGGGTATTTTTGGGCACTACAAAGTTTCGTTATGTATATGCATCCAAAAAACAATAATGTTATTGGGAAATAATACGTAAATATACATAAGGGCAATAAAAATCATGATACTTCTTAAAATGTTCTGAAATGTTTTTTCTATTTCATTATTTTCTCTTTTGGATATGTACCGTCACTTTTCAGTGTGCTGTCTGATATCCTTAATACTCCCCCGGCAAAGAACAAAATCGGCCATAAAACTGAGTTATAAAAAGTGCACTTACTTGACTAAACACGAAAAACATTAGAAATTGCGTAAAACATAAATGCAATTGAAATAAGCAATAACTAGGGACACCAAAAAATGGTAAATAAAAATGATCAAAAGCGGTGTTTAAAAATGACAAATACGGTAAATAAAATCGTTTTAAAAAGGTAAAAGCTGTGTTTAATGTTGGGAAAAAGGAGTCTTAAAGGAAGGGTTTTTTTTTAAATATTATTAATAAAGACTTCATACCAATATGAACAAACAGTTAATAGTGCATACAGGGTGTCTACCAGTCGGGAAAAGTCGGGAATCCGGAAAAAAGTCGGGAATTTATTATCGTCGGGAAAAAATCTGGAAAAGGTCGGGAATTCGCTGAAAAATAATCAAAAATCGGGAAAAATGGTTGCTTGCAAATCGTCAGGATAAAAATTGGAACGGCAGACATAGCATTACGAAATGAGGTGTTGTTTCCCTTTTTCTTTATCTGCGATTATCAAGAGGTGTTGTTTTAAACCTCTCTGGTCAGCATTTGTGAGTTCGTGACTTTCGTCGTTCGATTGCACTAGACATGGGCACAGTTTCCTTCATGCCGCCGCGTGACAAATCGTTGAAGATCGTATACTTCCCTCCTGCCCATGGATGCTATTTCGACAGAATAACCTTGACCGTGGTTATTACAACGCTCCCAAGATTCAGGCGATCCATAGATCGTACTCTAGTGCGATTGTGACATTTTGCGTTTTGCCTTGCCTCCGAGGGTGTAACTCGATTAAATTCCACTAGAAATATTATATTTAAACCATCGCGTCCTAAGTTTCTATGCTGCGCATCCCAATGATCGGGTGGGATTAATTAACTTTACTGTGGAATTGGACTGTTTTCTTTCTCTCATCCATTCAGTAAAGCTTACCGTTTGCCATTTTGTTATTAGCATTTCCCATTGAATTGTGTTGCTTTTATACGCAAGCATAACGTCTTCGTGAAAGAACAGAGATCAGCCCCTGGAAAGTAAAAACATTATATTACGTTTTGGTGTTTTCCCGGTGAATTAGATGAGTGAAAGTTTCTCGGCTCTTCCACCGGGTCAAAGGCTCCATCTCTGCCGACGTTTCCGAAAATGACTCGTTTTCCATCTTCAGGGCTGTGAAGATGTCCCTGGCTCACAGCCCTGAAGATGGAAAACGAGTCGTTTTCCGAAACAGGCAGAGATGGAGCCTTTGTCCCGGTGGAAGACCCGAGAAACTTTCACTCATAATATTAGGTTGTCGCCAACGACGCCATACGTGCCGCCGCCGACGAATATGTCGTTGGCTCCTGGATGATATACTGGAGAATTCGCCATTTTCCAGCTAGTGCGGTGGAATGTCTTTGTTATTCATCTGATGGCGAGCTCGCTAGCTCCAAAGCTGCCGGAAAGTCTAGTTCATCTGTCGGCATGCGCGAGTTTGGAAAAATCGTTCGTTTTTACTGGAGATCTTGGCATTCGCCAGCTCGAGTTGAGTTGGTTCGTCAGTCTTCGAGTTGGTGTGTGGTCAAGAGGTGTCTTTGGTTGGACTGGCGACGGACATCACTTCATTCAAAGGCTCCTTTCACACGGGACGGCGCGAACCTGACCGCCGTGTGGGGCGGTCAGGTTCGCACAGTGCACAGTGGTGCAGGATCCCTAATACTTGGTATTTATGAGTCTAGAAAAGCTTTCTATATAGGGTTTTTGTGCATATACGTTGAATGCACCGATCGACGAATTCAAAACCATCTTAAGTAAGGACATATCGCTGTTACTACTCCTCTAGTAGATAAGATAAAATGTTGCACTGGTAACAAGTGCATCATATGAAAAGGAGCAGGCACAGCTTCACCTTCAATTCTCTCTAATATAACGTGTATTGCCCCGATTCTTGTTCTGAAAAATGGGTTTCGTAATGGGAAGGTGAGTGCTATTTAACTGTTTATTAATATATTGCAAATATAATTTGCAAAATAATTTTTTTACGTAATTTATTGCTCAGAAATAAAGAAAACTTTTTTGAAATTAAATTTCATTTTTTTGCAAAATAATTAATTTGTGAAAATATTAACATCGAATTTCTGTTCAGAGATCGTGAAAACCTTTGTGCTATAATTTTTAATGATACGAGAATTTTAAGTTTGTGTGAATCCAAGTGATAAAAATATTGCAAATACTTTTGTGAAAAAAGTAATTAGCGAAAATATGAACATTTAGAATTCAGCGACTGAGAAAACATATACATATGTATTTGTTCACATTGATCGTGATGTTTTTAATAAGAGTTAATTTAAGTAAAAAATTTGCAAAACTTTTTGAGATAAAATTAGTTTACAAAAGTTTTGAATCTAATTTCATATTCAGCGACCTCGAAAACCTATATAGACCAAATTTCATATACATTGAACATTTTAAAATCCAAAATACCAATTATTAGGGATCCTGCACCACTGTGCGGAGTGCCGCCATACATTCCTCAAAATAGCCGTGAATGTCACGGTACAGTCCATCTTGAGTATACAGCGTTTTAATTTCTAGTAGGAGTTTAATCATGAATGAAGTAGATAAGGTGCTGTGCTTGTACTTGTAATAATGTGGATATAATAAGATGGCCAATTCCAAGTGAAAAATTGGACAGGACTGGGCATTGAACTATTGACCGTAACGATGACACATTAAGAAGTTAGCCCTTTTGGTGTGGAATTTTAAATTTTTGTCTTGAAAAGTCTTGAAAAAGTCTTGAATTTCTTTTTCATATATTAGTAGACACCATGTGCATACATTTGAGATCCAATACAGAAGTTGTGGCTACCCTACGCAACATAAAAAACAGTAGGCAAAATTAAGTTAAAGGCAAATTAATTAGATAATGATAATTAAAATTAGCAGATTTCGGTGCTTAATAACAGAAGAATACATCGGTAAATTGTGACTATATCTTTAATTAATAAAAATATTGTCTGAAGTAGCATATGTGTAGAAAGGGTGGATGACAGAAGACTTAGTGAGAGAGAAGACCAGGAGCTCTCCTCAACATGCCATCAATGCTTCTGCTAGATTCCTTTAAGGCCAATGGTGACTGCCCCTGAAACGGTTTTTCTTCTCGCAGCTAGGCAAATAAAGTTATCGACATGAATCTTTCACCATCAACTTTTTTTGGCCAATGAAATTCTTTTTTGCTTTTTACATTTTGCAAAAAATTAAAAAACATGATAAAAAATTACCAAAATGGCAGAACGCGTTTTTATTTATAAAAATCGAAAAACTACGAAGTTTACGAGTTTCTTCACTAATCAATTCCAATTTTCTAAATAATATTACGAGAAGGTAATAACTAGTAATTAGAATAATTAGAAGTCGCTAAAAACGCGCTGCTAGGAGCGTCACTTGCGGCGAAATCATGGAACCATTACGAAGCACCCGAGGAGCGATGAGGGAGGGGAGGGAGAGATGCCGCTGGAGGGATGAGGGCCATGCTGCTGGAGGCGTTTAAGGGGAGGGACGAACGAAAGACAAATCTTGCAACCTTGTGTTTTTGCTGAGAAGAGGACAGCGCGCAGGATGTCGCAAGTTAATGCGTCCCTCTTCGTTGCTCTCAGTCCGTCTCGACTTTTCGTATCGAGAGCTATTTCCAATTGCCTAATATTTGCGTAAATCTTTCAAGAAATTTTTCTACATTCAGTGAGTCAAGAAATAATTTACAATTAATTTCTTCGATTTAAATTATCTCTGAAAAAAAGACTATCATGGAAACTGCCAGAAAAGGCCATCCTCGAAGTAAGAAAGACGTGGTCTATTCTCATCTGCAAAACGAAAGAAAAGGTCTGCCGGGAGTCTCAGGAAATGGCAAGCGAAATAATTATTTGGTTGAGGACGACTACAATGAACCAATTCTTCAGATTTTGTACGTTTTTTTGTTTTCATCAAACCGATTCTCAGAAAAATACGTGTTTCTGCTAATGACCTAGCCTCACCGGAACAGATTAAACATTTAAGATTTAAGTATAATTGTTGTCCATGGCTGATTTGACTGTTTCACCACAGTATGTTTAGACAGTGGTTTCATCAGTTTCATCTTAATATACATGAGGAATGCGAAAATGTATCCGTCACTTTTCTAAAAGTCATTTAATTGTTAGCGATATTATTTTACATTGCAAGAGACGCAATGTTTGTTCCTATTAAATCCGATGAGTAAACCGTGTACTTTCTGAGAGAGTTATCTTCAGCCTGGAATCGCCACGTCCTATATTCCTGCATTATTTTTGTTTTTTTTTGTAATTACCTATTATATAATTAGTAAAACCCCCGGTAATCATGACGAAATGTAAATTGAATTTTAAATCTAATAACAATAAAAAAAAGTGATGGCAAACTATTTTATGAAGCAAAATCTGCGGCAAAATATATTTAGGCCTTCTCAAAGTATAAAATAAAGTTCTTTTTAATTTTGTTTACAAGAACTGCATAGCTTTTTTCTTTTTTGTTATGAAATTTTGCCGTGTTCTAAATCTCCCTTATTTTTGGTCAAGAATATGGAAATCTCCCTTATTTTCTTCAAATATAGTTGTTGGTCACCATAAGTGGATCATCACGTGGCATGGAAGCTGACATGTCTGTTCAGGCATTTCGATAGAGCGAGGAGATGCAATTACTTTTCTTTCAATACCATTTCCTCGTAGGCAGTGGTGATTCGAGTGCTTTTGAAAAGGTGCGTGAATCCGTTCCATGTGGGAAACTGGTTAAGAAAAGTGATTGTTCTAGTCACGAGGTTACATGTTATACAAAATCCATCTTCAAAATTCTGGATGAACACCCTGAATTGAAACTATTTCTAACAAAAGAAAGTAAAAGAAAAATATGGCTGCAACTCACTAGTTGAGGATCTAAAAAACGGGCCGCTTCGCGTATTCAATAGCACTCGAATTGCAAAGTATATAACTGCAATGATCAGGAGGGGAGGGAAAACATTTTCAACGACAAGGAGATGGGTGCCCTGGAAAGAGTCAACGAATTATTAAAACCCTAGGTATGGAAATCAATTATGCTAGCCATGATTGACACTAGTAATCTGGCGGAGAATTTTGTCGTTAGTGGCTAAGTTTATGGGAGGCAAGCAAGTGAACCGCGGAAAAAGTAGTTTGTATGCTCATCGTGTGCAGGGTGCAGGGGCTTGATTTTCAGCTGGGACCAGGGTGGAATTATTCTGCGTAGAAAATGATATGTGGAAGAAGCCCTTTCAAAAGTATACACAGACTTGGCGAGCGAAGGCCTAAACGCTAACAGTCAACTAGGAGGTGTCTTGCAAAAAAGCCTAAGAGGAAAGTTAGGGAAATTTATGAGGCAAAAGAAACTAAGGATTATGGAGAGTTCTGTCAGAAATTGGACATGGACCAATAGGAAATGGATGTAGAAATCGAAGAGCTGATAAAGAAATTGACGGTTGAGGGGTCAATAGAAGCTCTAGAGAGAGAGAGACGCGGGTCCAAACCGAATGTGAGCAATGGTTTGATGAAAGACAGAATAGATTGACGTAATCAAATTTTGGTGTTATTTGTAGGAGAAGGGAAAATCACTTGTGAAAAGACAAAGAAAAGAAAAGTTTTATGCCCAGTCATCTGAAAATGATACAATGAGATACGGTAGCCTAAATGAATTTATGCGATTAAGAAATATGAGGAGTTAACGGGTAGCAGAGTTTCCATGTGGCCTTTTTGTTGATCCCGGACACTGTTTCCTAGCAGCCTCGCCTGATGGAAAAACAAATGATGCAGCATCATTGAAGTAAAATGTCCAATATCATCGGAACATATGACATTAAAACAGGCAGCTGAGGAAATAAAGTGTTTTTGCTTGGATGAGGATCTTAAACTCAAGAAAACCAATGGTTTTAAACCATAATTATTACTACGAAATTCAGGGACAATTACATGTTTCCCGATATTCCTTTTGTAATTTTATGGTGTGGACTCCTATGGACTGCAAAATCCAAATAATCTTCCGGAATGGTGAATTCTGGAAGAATCGCATGGAGAACAAATTTCTTTAATTGTATAATAAAGCTTTGCTTCCCGAAATAATTGACCCCCGACTTTTCCGATCTATGGAAATAAGAGAACCGGAAATAAAAGTTTGAATAGTGTTAAAGTACATTTATTATTGCCATCTATAAAATGTTTAAACTTTCAATTACATGATACAACCGGCAATGTTGGCTCAAGAATAGGAAATTCATGTTAATGCACCGAATTACTCCTAAGTCATTAGCAGCCATCAATCTGAAAATTGGTACCTATGCTGTAGCTCTACAATCTGCACTCTTCTCAACGAACCTCTTTACTCCCTCATATTTCTTACCTTAGCGTATCCATTTATTTGCTCACGATGATCTATCCTTGGCCTTCCGTGGTAATTCTATCCGTCTACTATTCCTTCAATGATTGTCATCAGGAGGCTGTTATGCCTCATAGTATGTCCGATGAGATTATCTCCTAATGCAAATCATCTACAGAAAACGTCTTTCCCCAACTCTTCGTACAACTTCTTTATTCGTATTTCAGTCTGTACGTTTGATCTTCATTAATCTTCTACAACACCACTCATTTCCATCGCTTCCAATGTTCTCTATTCTGCTGCTGTTACTGGCCAAGCTTTTATGTGAAAACATCCAGGTTTTACTCCTGACAGTAATTAGTTGTGAAAGTTTTTTATTGAATTTTGCTACGAGTAGAACATATGCCCCGCAGCCCCTTCTGAGCAGGTCAAGGGGTTTCTGCAAGTATCGAATTCAGGGCGTAATATTCCATCGGGTCCAATTATTCTGGCCGGAATATGATCCGCGTGAGAACTTCGCTCCTATCACTCTACTCTCTACTACCCGTTTTACTATTCTGCATGTCACTCGAGTTCTGTTACAGCCGATTTGATATCAAGGAATGCCCACCTGAAGCCTTTTTTACTCTGTTGATTAGTATTTTATTCCAATTTTGCCTAGAATAAGCTGCGCTCTTTTACAGAGGGAACAGAACACGGACTCCTTTTTGAAATCCGTCCTGAAGTAACTTAACATATGACACTTCAGTATAGAAGATAGAAGCAAGTATTTAGCACACATTAGTATGTTATAACATACCATTCAGGCTCGCCACCTGAAAAGTGATTCAGACATCTTTCGTGCCGTCATCTTCGTAGGACGGAGCGAAAAGAAAATTAAAGCGGATTCAGTGGACATGTTGGGGGAGGGAAGATATTTGGAAATCAGGATAAGACAAAGCATGTCACTGGGGCGAGTAGGTAATAGGTGGCGATAGGATGTTGAAGATAGCTCTTGAGGGTGGAATGCTTGGAAAAAGGAGAAGAGGGTTGTGAAGCATGTCAGATGAGGGGTGTTGGAAAGTGGTGCGGATGCAAAAAAAATACGCCGAGATGAGGGGGTTGACAGTGAATGGAGATGCTTTGTGAAATCCTACCTTTAGTCTGTTAAAAAACTATGATAAATGTTATCATAGCAATGGTGATGTGTGATGCGCTGCTGGAAAGAAAATTCCTAATTTCTCTCCTGCCGACCTCTTGAACTCGTCTTATTTCCTACCTTACCAGGTGCTGTAGAATATTTTTCATTTAGTAAGAGCGATGTGGATTGTTTTCGAGGCTACCCAGTGGCTTCTGATGAACATCCTTGGGATTCGAGGCTTTCGCCGCATTGCTCTATTTTTAGGACTATCTTTTCGCCAGTCATCATGCAGTCTTCTTCCGATACAAATAGTGAAAAATATATTGCAGAAAACGATGAATAAAGAATAATGACCAATGCTTGCGACGGCTTCCCAGTTCCCACAGAAAAGGAAAAGGGTGGGTGGGTTGCCGGTTCACGCCAGAGGCAGCCGAGGCGAGATATTCTGGCTAGACGCAGTCCGAGCGAGACATTGTAAAACTGCTGCGATGTTGCAATGTTAGGAGTGGGGCAAGGGTATGGGCGATGTAGGGGAGGGTAGAGCCGGTGTCCGAGGGGAGAACAAGGCCATATTTGGGAATCGTCAGGTCACTTAGTTAGTGTCATGGAGCGCTGACAGTCATCGACTGTGGTTCCATCTTGGCAGGGGAGATTCACACCATAGGCCACTCACCATTCGCCTTAAGGGACATGTTACTGAGGAAGTAAAAAAGGATATCAGGGCAGGAAATTTTGACATTGTTGTAATTCCTGGAGGAATGACGAGCCTGCTTCTGCCACTCGATGTGTCGATAAACAAACCCTTTAAGGACAGGTTGAAGGCAACTTATGCTGAGTAGATGCTGAAAGAGGCAAAGGAATATACTCTATTAGGAAGAATAAAGAAACATCCTGCCCTCCCACTCAATGGGTACTAAATTGTTGGAATAGCATTCCTGAAGAAATTGTGATTTAGAGTTTAAAAAATTTTATATATCTAATGAACTGGATGGTACAGAGGATGACATTGTTTGGATGGGCTCTGATGATGAGGGTGATAAGGACTGGTTTCCTTGTGGTCAAGAAGAAAGTTATGAGTCAGGGGGTAGCGAATCAGAAGAGGAGAAATCAAATACATAAAATAGAAGATAGAAAAATGTGCATTTAATTATATTTATTAGTCTGAAGTTGTACTTCAAAGGAAAATGCTGATGTACTTTTTAGAAAAGAATAGAGGCTAAAAGTTTATAATGAAGGTTCAGAACCATTAAAAGTTTGGAAAAGTTTAAGTTGAAGCATTTCATTCTCTTGCCTAGATATTTGAAAATTTCAGTTAAAGTACTAAGTACCTTAAACCTAAATACTAATTCTTAATAATTTTGATGTAAAAAGTGTGTTTTACCAGCAAAGGAAGATGTTAGTAGTAGATGTTAATTTTTTCCTCAAGTGAGGCTTGAAGTTGGGGAGGGGAGGGGGGGGGGGGTTATATTCGCATGGGGGCTATATTCGAACAAATACAGTATTCATGACTTGAAGGTGTTGTCCTTCATGTTAATCCCTCACCTACATGATAACGTTATAGTGAATTACATGTGCTAAGGCTTCAATGATTCTGGTTCTTCATTTCAACAGTTTTCCATTGGTTATTTATGTCATGTACCTACTCATGCATTTATTAAGAAAATGAAGTGATCATAACATTGTGGCAATAGTTGTGCAATTTACTGCTTTGTGTTAAATTGCCCTATGAGCATTATATCTCCATGGGGCATGATGGTAACAAAAATTGGTGAGGGCTACTTGATATAAGAGCATGAGCCCTTTCGTTAGAGGACATATTGGGTTGCACACCAGAGGTACCAGGTTCAGCTCCTAGGAGAGACCTTGGAACGTGTCCAGTCAAATGCAATCAGGATTATTTAGTGGATAACAGATAATTCTAGGAACTGCATGCAGCACAGCGAAAGCCACTGATCCCTATACTGGGATGTGTGAATTGCACATACCATTGGGCTTGGTATTTAGTGAGCTCTACCCTTATTAATCAGACCTTCAGGTTGAACCTAGCAACAACACTTATTATATCATATAATTCAGGATCTACTACTCTATCTACATCTACATCTACCGTAGGGTGGTTTTTCATGATTCTTTTTGTTGCATTGTTTGATGCATGGAGAAATGCACAGCAGAAATAGCATAGTATTTCAAAGAAATGAATTGCAAGGAAAATTTCTCATTGCATTAATGACCGTATAGAAAATAGACCCTGTTCTTTTTTCATGCTACATATTTCCATGACATAATGGTACTACAAGATGAGCAGTTAATTGCTTCCTGTAAAACTGCCTTGAAAAGATTTAGACAAGTAGTAGCTTCAGCTTATCAATGACATTTAAGTATGCCAGGGAGAAATTTCAATTCAAAGAGAAACTTAGTAGGTAACCAAAAAAGAACCCATTAGTTCCTTGGTTCGCATCCCAACTTCGAATGCTATTTTGTATGGTAAACGAATTTTAATCTTGTGATTACAGCTATGATGAGCAATAAGGCCATGTTAGATATAAAATTAGATTTTTAGTGTATCAGAATTTACACGGGTAAAAGATCCAAACAATGGAATTATCAGGAAACTAAAATTTGAAAAAGGGATGCATATATACATTATATGAGTCAAAGAAGATTTATTTTTAACATGTATATTTTGATTGATTGTCTGTATGGTAGTTGCTCAGTGAGTTCAGTAAAGATCTTGGTGTGAGTAATGCTCTTCTGTTCTTTACAGAGTGGATGAAGTTGCCGGTGGCACAGGTGCTAATGCAGATAAAGTCGGTGACAAATTGAGAGGCGGCTCCAGAAAGAAAACTGTATCAGTGGTAGTGGTTGAAATGGAAAAGGAAGTGAAGGAAACAGCAACACAAGGGAGACAAACTCGAAGAACTAGAGGAACAGAAAGGTAAATCATTAACTTAGAAAAAGGTAGCTAATGAGCTATGCATAGTTCACAATTAATGGGATGCAGTGAGTTATGATCTCATTTGCTAGCTCCCAGGGTCAAAAGGTAGAAATTGATCACCCCATTGTAATTTAAATTCTTCATTAGGCTGTATATTTTTGTTTGTTCTGGCACTATTTTCATGAAATTCTCTGGTAAAGTAGGTAAATTTGTTTTTGACAAGTGAGTTGCGATGATCAGTGGTGCCAGATTTTTCGACCCTCAACCCACCACCAGATCGCCCTAAACCTGCCCAGTCCCTCTCTTTTCTCGCCGCACGCCATGATTTCAACAAAATTTAATGTATAATGACCACTTGGTTTAATTTCAATATAAAAGGAATGTATAATATGCTAAAATGTTCAATTCCTATTTATTTTGTCGCATCAAATGAAGAAATAGTAATAAGGTAACATTTATGAAACATTACGAGCAAAATTGGCCAAAATATTAACTATTGCAAGAGGTTTTAGTGTTTTGAAAATCAATTATTCGTATTTTTAATAATTTCTAAACATTAAACATGGTAAATGAAACAGAATTTTTACTTTCCACACAGTATATGTTCCCCGATCGATTTCGACGACTAAGCATCATTTTCAAGAGGGGGCCAACTGGGATGGGTTTGTGTGGAAAATACAAAGTCTGTTTCATTTACCATGTTTAACGTTCACAATTTCCACGAAGTATCGCCTTCATCCATTAATTTAATTTCTAAACATGCGACATGTTTATGGTCATCATCATCATAAGTCATCAATCCTCAGATTGGTGTGACGCAACTCTCCACTGAGTTCTTCTATCGGCTAATCTCTTCGTATTTACGTTATTCTTCTCTTTCACATCATTTATCACTTGTTCCATATATCTTTCACGAGGCCTTCCTTTGCCATTCTTCCCTTCCACTTGTCCCTCGAGGATTGTCTTCATCAGGCCATCGTGTCTCAAGATATGGCCGATTAAGTTGTCCCTTCTTCTTTTTAGAGTTGTCAGCAGACTTCCCTTTTCTCCCACTCTTCTTAGAACTTCCTCGTTACTTACTCGATCGATCCATTTAACCTTCATCATTCTTCTGTAGCACCACATTTCGAATGCTTCCACCCTTTTCTTTTCTACTGCTGTCATTGTCCATGCTTCGCTGCCATACAGAAACACGCTCCAGATGTATGTTCTGATGAATTGTTTCCTTACTTCTACGCTTGTATTTCCAGCAATAAGTAGATTCTTCTTTTGATAGAATGTCCTCTTCACCTGGGCTATTCTACTAACTATTTCTTTCTTGCTTTGTCCGTCGTTGGTTACTCAGCTTCCAAGGTAACAGAACTCTTTCACCTCTTCCAGCTTTTTTTTTCCTAGTTTAAATTTGGTTTTGGCCTCTTCTCTCTTGCTACACACCAGTATCTTAGTCTTCTTCTTATTGATATCTGGCCATTGTCCTTTCCATGGTTATCAGCATCTTATTCAGATCCCTCTCTGTCTCTGGTATGAGTGCTATGTCATCAGTGAATCTCAGCATGCTAATTTTTTCTCAATGGATATTCACCCCAGAAGACTTCTCTTTGATTTCATTGATGGCTCTCTCGATGTAAACATTAAAAATTACTGGAGACAGTGCACAGCCTTGTCTCACTCCTTTCCTTATTCTTGCCTCAATGGTCAATTACTTTATTTGAATACAGACTTTTATCTCATTGAATTTTCCTTTTTAAATAAGGAATAACTTCATTATAAGTTCTAATGTTGCAATGCTCCATTAGAAATATCTTTTTTTTTAAATTGAAAATTGTAGCTTTTTGCACAGGAAATGAAGACTAAATACTAAACATATTTTAGAAGTGCTTAAATTAATGCTTAAATAATTTATTTTTCCAATTCTGAACAAATTACAAATATTCCTAACTGCTTGATCATTTTGGTTGGGTCTCACGTCAGGACTCTAGTCAGTGACACTTTGCTGTTGCTGGATCAAGCTCATTGACATCATTCCAAAGAAAAAGAAAACATTTTTCGAGTAGTTCGTAATTTGAAATGGAGTGTGTAAAGCTTTCCGTGGAACAATCTATCTCTTCAAATGTAATGCACCCAGTATTCTCTTTATCTTTACTACTTTCTTTTCCTTCTTTAATTAATGTATGAAATACTAGTATAACTTGTTGACATTTATTTATTTCTGATTTTTTGATTGTGCTCTGCAACTATCGCGATCTGCCAACCATGAGGAGCACCCTGACTACCACCCAATCAGTTAAGGAATAATAGCCTGTGTGCTTGCTCTTCAATCTGACTTAACATTACATCTACATAATGCCCTGTGAACCACCTCAAGGGTGTTTGGCAGGGGGAAATGGTCGAACTATTTTTTATTCTGTTTTTGTGAGTTGGGCTGCTATTCTGAACGAGATAAGGCCGGCCTTATAAGTCATAATAGCGGAAAAAGTCGATATTTTCAAGAGTATTACGACCCAGTCGTTATTTGCTATTCTGAATGCCGAAGAGTCACCGGAAGTCGCTATTCTACAGATATCCCATAGCGCGGTCGAAATATGGTATTCTGAACGGCAGATAGCGACCGGCCGGGTCGTAATATTATTCCCCGATTCTGAAGACCGGGCAATCTGGATAGGGCGACGTAAATCAGCTCGCTGAATGACTTTCAAATGTTTATAATGTTTACTTCGAGTAGTATCGGGTATATATTCGACGTTTGTTTACTATCTGAAAGGACTGGACGTCTGCATTTCAAGTTTTGGCAATTGTTAATGCATATGTAGAAGCCCGGGGTAGGCTACGATTAGAGAAAGTGATACATATGTGTTTGTTTTTAGTGAAATCAGTGGACTGTGGTGTTTCTATTTACTTTGAAGTCATTGGTGGTGCCTGTTTTAGTTTCTGTGGTTGTTGTATCGGAAAATTTCAAGCATGTTCATTTATCTGGTAAGAATTAAATCTTGTTAAGAATTTATAAACTTACCGGAGGACCACAGAGGTTCCATCCCATGCCCCTCTGTAAACTGACCACTGCACGCAAATACATTCACAAACCGACCACGATTTATAAACAATAATAATAACAGGATGATAGTATAAATTCATTTGAAGTGATGGAGGAGAGATTTATTAACCATTTCCGTGTGTCGAGTGAAGTGACTATGTTTGTAGTAAACTGACTTGATTAAACCTTGCGGCGAGAGAAATCCTGCAAGCCATGGCTTGATGATGTGTAAATACTCATTAATAGATCATAATAGTAGACGGGGAAAGTGTGATGTGCCATATTATACTTCATTGAAAAGGCAGTTTATTAATGTGAACGTATTTTCAGTTTATAGAACCTTTAATTAGTTATTTACCTGCCCGATGAAAAGCAATAAAACTCCTACCGACAATAATCCTTTTCATCTCATTGTGTATTTACGTCGTCTCCATTGGGTCGTTCTTAATTGTAAATATATTAATTACTATAGTTACCCTTGAGTGTAAACGATTTTTATTTTGCTTGCATTGTAAACAAACAACAGTGATTTCATGAAAATACCGGTACAGAAACGAAATTGCCGAACGTGAGCAGCTGTGTTACACTTAATAATC
Source organism: Platycnemis pennipes (assembly GCA_933228895.1). Classification (NCBI taxonomy): domain Eukaryota; kingdom Metazoa; phylum Arthropoda; class Insecta; order Odonata; family Platycnemididae; genus Platycnemis; species Platycnemis pennipes. Next base: position 43,782,413 of record OW121849.1, read on the forward strand.
CTGAAGGGTACAGAAACCACAATCATTTCCATTCTATTAATTTGCAAATTGTATAATTATGAAACTATTGATCTTTTATGATGATAAGTACTATTTTCGTGCGAGTACCCTAGCCTCCGTAGCAATACGTATTTAATGTTTATCAACATTGTTTATGAAGATGATAAAGTAATTAATATGTTCTACCACTTAAGATTTGTGATAATAGGATGAATATAATGAATGTGGTTGCTTACCCCAGAGCGGAGCATTAGGTACCAATTCATCATTAATAAACTCGTATTTATATACCATTAATAAACACCACATGAATATTGATAATGAGTACGTTTTCAACGAAGGCCCTTTTCTCTGGCATGCTTTTTAACGTAAAATATCCACGGAGAAGTTCATATTTCGTATTTATAGGTAAGGATTTTAATCAACTACAGGCGAAAACAATTTTACGACGAGTTTGGCTGTTTCATATGCAAATGTAAGCAGGAGAGTTACCTCAGTTAATGATGTTTGCTCGAAAGATACATTGATCTGGATGAATACGCGAATTTTCCAAGCAGGATAATAAATAATTCATTTATAATTTTATACAGTAGTATCAGCTGTTCGCTGGCCATTGTGAGAGGCGTAAAGTTGGCCGTAAATCTATCCCAAACTGTCCCAGAAAATGTAAACATCGCTTGCTATTGGCTGCCGGAATTTTTGTTTTCTGATCTTTACGTTTCTCATACCGGAAGGGGCGGGTACAATTATTCCACCTCAGAACTGGGCAATTTATTCCCCACCTCGATTCAGAATACCAGATCGGTCAATAATGACCCGTGGAATAGCGCGGCCTTATAATAGCGACCCCGATTCAGAATACCAGCCCTAGGGTATCTATCAGTATAAAATAGGGAAGTTACTGTCCGTTGCAAAATAAGTCACCCAAGTTTGAAGACTATTATCTCAAAGACGGCTCAATGCATTTCTAAATGAAGAGCACCAAATTAAAGCTTGTTTAATTTTGCATTTATTGATGGTATACAAAATTTTTCACCGTTCGTAATAATTTTAGTGTGTGGTTAAACTTGGAATTCTTGCGCATTTTTCTGTGCACCGGACGGTTGCATCACATTTGCGGCTTTGTAATAACTACACGGATCGGGATAACAAAATTTCCTTTTTATATATTATAGCAGATCTTTCTTAATACTCACAAGAAGTTTCATATTACAGTAGAAGCCCGGTATGGTGAGTACGGCTTATTGCGAGAATTGCGTTATAGCGAGTGATTGTCTTTGTACTGCCAAAAGGCCTATGTTTTACATGTAAAATAAAGCGGATATAGCGAGGCCAAAAAGTTCCTTCCACGGTATACGCTCGGTATTACGACATATATCTCTCGAAGGCGATGCACCGCCTAGCAAAAATAAACTATTGTGTTTTGCATTATCTGCTAATTAAACTAAAAATACAAGATGTGTGCCATATCTACAACACCTAAAGCCAGTTATGTCGAAACATTAATGATTTACGGCCTTCAGTACGCTATACGCGCTCCCATTTTACGTTCTCCTTTGTTAGGCCCAGTCATCAGTGGGAGTGGGCAGACGATGAGCAAGATGAGAGTAGGAGAGGGAGTTAGGTCAAGGCATGGGCGATATTGATAATTCAATATCGGGATACGATAATTTTAGCATATCATAAGGTGACGATAACGATAACTCAGCGTGACGATAAACATTGTCTTATCGTGCCCCGATAAGATGTCGGGGCACTATAAGATATCTGGGTGCGATAAATATCGCTATAAAGAGGTATCGCGATAGCTATCACGATAAACATCGTGACCATGATAAATATCACGATAAAACATCATGATATCGTGACCATGATAAATATCGTGATAAAATATCATGATATCGTGCCCCGATAAAATATCACAATAAATATAGCGATAAAAGTTCGTGATATTGCGCTCGTTCAACCATAGCGTGTTCGCGCCCAATGAATAATCGTGATATTGCTCCAGTTAATTGTGTCGGAAAAAGGCGGCCGGAAGTTGGCCTTCGCTTAAGCTTGAAAAATATCTACGACCCCCAAAACATGCCGTATTTCAGTGAACCTTCAGGCCAATTTTCCCAACTGATGGACGTACTGGTTAGCATTCGAAAACTCGACAAAGCTGATATTATTGTCATGACATATTCGCAAAATTATCTAAAAACTTCCACAGTACACCTAATATTTTAATTCCGACTAGTTACGCTGTCTTTACAGCTTTCTTCGGCGATCGAAAACTAGAAGAACTGGAAGAAAAACATCAAAACTAGGGGAATTAATATTTTAGATAATGGAAAATGTCCTGTTTCTTTCGTGAAATATGTTGATATTCTACCAGATTGTGCCTGAAATGACTTTTTTGCTGTTTACCTTAGTCTATTATCCGTTTCAAATATCTTTGCGACTGAGAGGCAGGCCTTAAATTTTTGGGGGTGAGCGAAGTGAAAGTCGCTCGTCACGTGACTTTCTCTGGGCGAACTAGGATGCAGTAGGCGTGGCCTGTCTCTCGAAAATATAGTCGCTCTCAGCCCTCCGTAGTGTGAACTTCGTGAATCTGCTTGCTGTGTTGCCAAATCTCCGCTGCCTTTGATCGGTGCTTCGTGGTGGTATTTCCTAGCTCCCTTTACCAATTTTCTCAATTAACCCTTTAATCCTTTATCTTACCCACTTTTTCCTTTATGCAATAACCCATATTCCTTTCCTGTTATTCCCCGTATTCCTATTATTCCCCTTCCCCATTATACCCATTACGGAAACCAATCATCTTTGGTTTTATTCCCAATTCGCGGGAGTAATTATTTGCTGTTTGGTGTTTTTGACGGTATCATGGATCAGAAGAAGGTGAAACTTCTTCTCCAGAGCCAAGCGAAGAAAATAGTACACAATATATGTACTAAGGTCCTTTCAGCGGGAGAAAGAGTTAGGTTATCCAATGATTTCCCTTGATAAACATTTTTGTTACAATTTCTTTGGAAAAAAACTATTTTAGGACTTGAATAATATCGAAAAAAGGGTTGTATTCGTTATCCTATTGCAACTTTAAACCTACTCTTGCTGCTACCGTTTTCGTGAGTAATAACATTCCCCTTTTAGCATTCAGGTATGTTTTTCTCAAAATTCCCCTGGTGAATCATCCAGTTGCTTTCATTCCACTACCTGCCTGTTTTGAAGGAATTTGCATTCCATTCTTTGTCTCAAAGTATCATTTATGTTCTCTGCACTCCACCTGTGAATCGACCAAGTCATTAGGTCCACTTTTTTCCATAATGACCTGCTACCATACCATGTTGCTACCATACCCTGGCCTTTCCCACTGTGCGTCCCTTGGATATCACGGCTCATGTAGTTTGGGACGATGACATTGGCAACGTTGAGCTCGTTCCTCTCCTCTCGAAGGCCGTTCCCCACCCCCCGGCAGCGGAGACTTTCGAAGGGCTCCGGACCTTCCCGAAACGCACCCGCCCCCACGAATTTAAGGCCTGCCTCTCAGTCGCAAAGATATTTGAAACGGATAATAATACCACGGAAACAAAAGAAAAACTGTAAATACGAACGACTATGAGAATTAGGTGGGTTTTTTCAACACCATCGGATATAACGAGCGCTCGATTTAGCGAGTGATTACCGAGGGATTATGAGCACTCGTTATACCGGGATTCTACTGTATTTAGTGCATTAGTATTTTAGTTTTTGATGAAAAAGTCAGACTGCGTAATTTTCTGTTCATAAGCTATAAGCTAAACTTGTTACAACAGACTGATACTGTATATGGAACACGTAGTGAACAATGTGATCTATGATAATTTCTCCAGCTATCCCGCTGACTGGCAATACATGGAAAACATACTGTAATGTCATTGATGTCAATAACCAGATCTTTGCCACAGTGTATTTGCATAAAATGCTGCCATTATTGATAAAAAATTTTGCCATGACTTATGTCCTCAGAATACCCATTTGGCTCTAGCGTGAGAAGAGATAGTGATAATATAATTAATTGGAATCAACAGATATGGCTATGAGACAAGGAGTTTAATTTTTAATATGTATTATTTCATTGACAGCTTCAGGGTACTTGCTTAGTTAGTTCTGTAAGGCCTCTGGTGTGACTGATACTCCTCTTTTCTTTACAGAGTGGATGAAGTGTCAGAGGTTGCCAGTAGCACAGGTGCTGATGCAGATAAAGTCTGCAACAAATTGAGAGGTGGCTCCAGAAAGAAAACTGTATCAGTGGTAGAGGTTGAAATGGAAAAGGAAGTGAAGGAAACAGCAACACAAGGGAGACAAACTCGAAGAACTAGAGGAACAGAAAGGTAAATCATTAACTTAGAAAAAGGTAGCTAATGAGCTATGCATAGTTCACAATTAATGGGATGCAGTGAGTTATGATCTCATTTGCTAGCTCCCAGGTTTGAAAGGTAGAAATTGATCACTCCAATGTAATTTAAATTCTTCATTAGGGCTATTTATTCAGAAATGACACAAACAGCAACACAAGGGACACAAACTCAGAGAACTAGAGGGACAGAAAGATAAATCATCAACTTAGAAAAAAGTAAATGACCTGCACATAGTTCACAATTGTCATAGTTATTGGGAAACAGAAGTTATGATCTCATTTTGCTGGAGATAAAATAATACTTTAGTCAAATGGTGCATGGTGGCAACTGGCTTGTTTTGCTCATTTGTGATAGGTATTTATGCTTGTTCCTTCTTCTCTTATGGTGAATGACACTGTTCTATTGGCTTTGGGGTTATGGTACTTATTGTAAGTGATGGTGGAAGCTGATACCTTTTGGGATTGCAAAATAAATACAGTGCTACCTCTTTAAAACGAGACCTCACGGTGCCCAAGAAAACCCTCGCTATAGTGAAGTATCGTCTTACTGAGGGTGGTGTAAATAATCGCCATGAAACCTATTGTCAACACTTTTCTAGGAATCAGGTTAGTGTGGTGGCGGAAGTATTTTCATCCGGAGAGTCTGAGCACAAATCCCGTAAGAAGGGGAAAGTTATTACAGTAATTCATATCCCTACTTAATTTACCAATTAACCATTAGATCAAAAAGCACCATACCTGCTCCAAAAAATGCAAAAAGCCTCGGATTGCCGACCATTTTTCCAAATGCACTGCTGACCAAGCTACTCTTTTCTAATGCTCGTTCCATTTTCTAATGTTCATTCCATAATTTTGATTAGTTTCGCCAAAAATTTAAACCATAACTGATGATTCAAAATTGTATGTGACTTGGATTTTTAAGTACAGTGGAATCCCGATATAACGAGTGCTCATAATCCCTCGGAAATCACTCACTAAATTGAGCGCTCGTTATATCTGAAGGTTTTGAAAAAACCCATCTAATTCTCATAGTCGTTCGTATTTACAGTTTTTCTTTTGTTTCGATGGTATTTGACGAAGGTAAACAGCAAAAAAGTCATTTCAGGCACAATCTGGTAGAATATCAACATATTTCAAGAAAGAAACAGGACATTTTCCATTATATAAAAATTAATTCCCCTAGTTTCGGTGTTTTTCTTCCAGTTCTTCTATTTTTCGATCGCCGAAGAAAGCTGTAAAGGCAGCGTAACTAGTCGGAATTAAAATATTAGGTATACTGTGGAAGTTTTTGGATAATTTTGCGAATATGTCATGACGATAATATCAGCTTTGTTGAGTTTTCAAATGTTAACCGGTACGTTCATCAGTTGATTTTGAGTTTTTAAAATTGACGATATATCATTGCTCGATAAATATCGTCTTATCAGGATCGGGATAAGATATCGGGAAACGATAAATATCTCGATAAAATACCATGATATCGCGTCCCGATAAAATATCACGACATATTATCACGATCAATATCATGATAAAAGAACGTGATATTGTGCTCGTTCAAATATCGCGTAATCGGGCCCGATGAATTATCGTGATATTTCACCGGTTAATCGTGTTGGAAAGAGACAGCCGTTGGGTTGGCCTTCGCTTAAGCTGGAGCAAGTACGTCACCTATCTGTCCACGCAAGTATGTCAATTATCAGACCACTGAAATCGAAAGAGAGAGTGTGAGAGAACTGCTGAGAATTTGAATTAGCAGATAGCAGAATAGTAAGTTTTCAAACGTACTTGCTCCAGCTTAAGCAAAGGCCAACTCAACGGCTGTCTTTTTCTGACACTATTAACTGGCGCAATATCACAATAATTCATGAGGTGCGATTACGCTACAATTGAACGAGCGCAATATCACGATCTTTTATCGTGATATGTATCGTGATATTTTATCGGGGCGCGATATCATGATATTTTATCGTGATATTTATCGTGGTCACGATATTTATCGTGATATTTATTGTACCCTGATATCTTATCGTGCCCCGATAAAATAGTGGGACACGATAAGTCGATATTTATCGTCACGATATGAGTTTACGTTATCGCCACCTTACGATATGCTAAAATTATCATATCCCGATATTGATGTTAATCAATATCGCCCATGTCTAGACCTAACTCCCTCTCCTACTCTCACCTTGCTCATCGTCCGCCCACTCCGCTCCCACTGATGACTGGGCCTAACAAAAGAAGAACGTAAGATGGGAATGCGCAGAGCGTACTGAAGGCCGTAAATCGCTAATGTTTGGACATAACTGGCTTTAGGTGTTGTAGATATGGTACACATGTTGTATTTTTAGTTTAATTGGCAGATAATACAAAACACAATGGTTTATTTTTGCTAGGCGGTGCATCGCCCTAGAGAGATATCTGTCGTAATACGGAGGGCATACCGTGGAAGGAACTTTTTGGCCTCGCTATAACCGCTTTATTTTACATGTAAAACATAGGCCTTTTGGCAGTACAAAGACAATCACTCGCTATAACGCGATTCTCGCAATAAGCCGTACTCACTATACCGGGCTTCTACTGTGTTTGGATTAAAGTTGAAACTCAATGGATTCGAGGATTTGTCGAAAGATGCATTATTCGAATGGTTAGAGGATTCAATTGTCCCATCTCTAGAAATAATAACTACCAGTATTACTTACTCTGCATTAAAACTGGCTTTCTCTTTTGAAAGAGAGAGCTTCTCAAACTCAGGGGTACCATCATACTTTACTGACAGACCCTTACCGAAGTGTGCATAAATTATGTGCTAAATGTTTACCTGGTCATAGTAATACCATTGATATTGCCCCTTATTAGGATGTCTAGGTGCCATTAGGTCGAATAGTCCCCCCATTACTTTTTCTGTGAAGATTTTGGCCAAAAATGAGGGGCACTTGCCATTGTGCTTGCCAATAATGCCATTGTGCTTGAATGTTAGTCTCCTCTAAGGTTTTTAGAAAATCATGAGGGGCTATAGGTAGGGACACCGAAAAATGGTAAATAAAAATCATCAAAAGCGGTGTTTAAAATGACAAAAGCGGTAAATAAAATCGTTTTAAAAAGGTGAAAGCTGTGTTTAATGTTGGGAAAAAGGAGTCTTAAAGGAAGGGTTTTTTAAAATATTATTAATAAATACTTCATACCAATGTGAACAAACAGTTAATTACATACATTTGAGATCCAATACAGAAGTTATGGCTACCCTACGCAACATAAAAAACTCAGTAGGCAAAATTAAGTTAAAGGCAAATTAATGAGATAATGGTAATAACAATAACAGAGTGTAGTAGTGGACTGCAGGTAATGAAGTTCGATTCTTACGCTGTTTAAAATTTTTCTTTCAACCATTGAATAAAAAACTTTATCATCCTTCATTTCCAACCTTTGTGTGTGGATACTGACTTTTTTGTACTTCTATCGCTTCAACTAGATTTACAAATGCGTCACTCACAAATACACTGTAAAGTTAACGTAATGATTCTACGATTTAATTCTGTAATATAAATTTTTTCCAATCATTTCCTTTCACCTAATTTAGTTATTTTTTTACTTATAATTTGGCATGAAATTTCTGATAACTTACTTTTTTTAACAGCCTAGCATTACCCTAGGAATACAGCCTTTTAGCATTACCCTAGGAATACAGCACGGCTGTATTCTTAGGTAGTGTTAAGGATCGAACTCGCGACTGGCTGTACACTAGCCCTCATTTTTAACAACTACGCTCTCATAGGTTCACGGGAATCTGGCGAATGTAGGCGACCCGCGTGACATTGGGCTTAATTTTTTTTCTCGCACATCCGGGCCTATGGAGAAAAAGGTCAATACGAGTATTTTTTATTTTGTTTTCCTCGTTTGTGGCACGGAAAAAATCTTCTTCTCATTTCGTGACCCGTGTTACTTAACTCTCCTTGTTGGTATCTACCATACGTGCATTCCATTCGCGGGGCGCATCGATCACGAGGCCGCGAGATGTTAAAATCTCCGATCCGGATCTGAATTTTTACTGTCTCTGGATATGATTTCAGTAGCGAATGAAATGAAAGACCCGTGGTTCTTTGGATCCGACCCGACCATCCTTAATTTATGAGTGGTTCATTTGTAAATCTAATTTAAACAACAAAGTCTAATAAAGTGAGTATTCAGATAAAATGGTTTGAAAATGAATTGATAACATTTTCGATGCAGTGACTGAAAGAAAAAATTAAACTGCGATTGGGATCGAACTTCGCACAGTATACTAGCTCTCGTTCAATGCCTGATCCCGACGAATGTAGGCTACCCGCATGGCATCATACGTATTTTTTCCCGCGATACCGGGGTAATGGGGGAAAAAAGTCATATATCTTTATTTTGCTTCTAGTTGCACGGGAGCGTTTTCATCTAATTACGTGACCTTAGTTACACATCCTCTTCTTGTCAATATCTACCGCACCTACATTCCATTCACAGGGCACTTCGATCGCTAAGCAGCGAAAATTTAAAATCTACGATCCGGATCCGATTTTACTCCGTGTCTTTGGATCCGAATCCGGAACCGAGAAAAATGAAAGATCCGATCCGGTCATCACTAAAGAAAATATTTCATGCTACAAAAATTCGGCATTTGCAAAATATCTCAAATTTCGTTAAAAAAAATCGCGTTTCAAAGAAGACACGGTTATTTCGCGATTAAACCCAAAAAGTTGCTTATTTCGTGAATCCTGTCGCAAAAACGTTTCGCGAAAATGTCATGTCCCTAGCTATAGGTAATAAATAGAAAGATTCAATTCTCTTGTTGGTGGAAACCAAAAGATATTAATGTAATCCATCCATTGGTTGGTTATACATGATTGGGTAGAGTAGGTATATCAATTGTCAAGACTGGATATAGGCTGAAGATTTACTGTATTTCCCAGTGTAACAAAGAAGTATAACTTTTATATAAAGTGATATTATTTTTTCTTAAATAAGTATTCTACTTATGTATGTACATTCTGTTATGTACTTTTCTATGTTTTTACCGTTTCATTCATGAAAATATTGAAAATTTTTTTTAGGTCTGATGATACCACGGCTGTGGATAACAGTAAAAGTGTAGAGCCTAGCAGCAAGAAATCTAAAGGTAAACCTGTCTCAGAGAAAGACAATTCTGAAGAGTTCAACCCAAGCACAGAGGTAACAAATGAGGAGATTACTATCCGTGGGAGGAGAGGGAAAAGAAATGAAGATGCTATTGTTAAACCTAAAAAGCAAGTTTCGAAGAAGGGAGATGAAGGGGTGGAAAAGAAAGAAAATGTAAATACAGTTAGTAATTTAGGGAAGCAGTTAGAAGAAGAGGAGAGTGCAAAGGTTGAAAGGAAAAGTAAGAGTAATGAAGACAGTGTTGAACCTAAAAAGCAAGAAGGCACGGCAGATGCTGTACAAGAGAAGAAAGGAAAGACTAAGGATACTGCTGTGAAGCGTAAAAAGCAGGCGGAAAGGGAAGATGAGGTCGAAGAAAATAAAAGTGAAAACACAGTGGTTGAATTGAGTAGGCCGGAACCAAAGAAGAATGATGCAAAGCTGGTAGAGAAAGAGAAGGTTGATAAAGCCACTGTTAAGCCTAAAAAGCAGAGAGGAAAGGAGGAAGGCATTGCTGCAGTAAGAAGGCGAAAGAACACTGAAGATATGGCTGTTACCATTCAAGTACCAAAGGAGGAGGATGCAAAGCTGGTAGAGAAAGAGAAGGTTGATGAAGCCCCTATTAAGCTTGAAAAGCAAAGAGGGAAGGAGGAAGACATCGCTGCAGTAAAGAAGGGAAAGAACACTGAAGATACAGCTGTTACCATTGCTCACAGGCAAACTCGAAGGGGAAAAGTGATTGCCCCGTAAGTGATTTGAAATTTCTTGTGATTCTTTTATTATAATGTGTATTGGTGTTTTTATGATGCCTTCAATGCAGGCAAACTAATTCAAGTACCATCATCATTAGCAATAAATTGTTTCCTTAGTTAAATGCTACGCTTCAGTCAGTTCATCTTTCAGCTAGCCTTTTTCATATTTCTGATCTTTTGCCTAATTTATTATTTGCTCCATACGTCCTATCTAAGTTTGCCTTTACCAATCTTCCAACGCACTTAAGTGTAACTTAGATGCAAAAATCAGATAGAGTAAGGCTTGTCCTTATCCTCTTAGTTTTAGTATGGAGACCCCTAAGAAGCTATTTAGTATTTTTTATCTTTGTATTTATTATTGTTGGTAACAATTGAATCCTTTGCAGGCTCACTGATAATGCCAGTAATGATTGTGCCAAGGAGGTTGAAAATAATGAAGGAAGGAAATCCTGGAAAAACCTTAAAAATGGCGGGGAAGATGAGGAAAAAGAACTGAATGCAGTGGTGAAACGCACGCGGAGAACAAAAACAGGGTATTTTGATATTGATTCTCATTCATTCTAAACACTTAAGCCATGGTTCCAGCATTATGACATTTCTCTATTTCCACCTCCTCCCGTATCAATCTTGGGTAGTAGCAAGGTTCTTTTGTAATTACTAGAGGTGGGACAAATCCTAAATTTTCTCGAATCTGAACCCGAATCCGAATCCTAAGAGGTTCTCGAATCTCTCGAATACCTCGAATCTCTCGAACCCTACATATAAAGTTGATAATAACAGAAAAGAAAAGACTTTAGCAGCTGCATTTAATGAAAAACAAATTAAAAAATAGTTTTCAAAAATAAAACTCTTTATTGCAATAATACAAATAAGATTTGAAGAGCTAACATAGATAAGTAATAAACATGATACACAAAATTTTTTGCATGAAATGAAAGCATGTGAAAGTTCTAGGAGGCATGGCGATGATATGTTTCCAAAAAGTTAACAGATTGATACTGAATTGCATGTTTAAAAATGATATCTTTTTTTTCCAATATTGTCACGTCTTCAAGACTCATTCACAGCGATAGACGAGCTGCTTGCAGGAGACAATTCCTCGTGTGTTAAACAATGTATTGCATTGTATTCAGGGGGACACGGGGAAATATATTAACTAGATTACATATGGTTGGGCCAAGATTAGGAACAGTGTGAAAAAATTGTAGTTGTAAATCGGAGAGAATATCAGGAATTAGTTTACAGGTGTATGAGGAAAGATGCAGAATAGCAAGCAGTATGGTGCAGTAGACACAAGAGTGGTCAAGACACATTGGGTGTTGGCACAAACTATGGAGGAAATTAGGAATGATGGAAATAGAAAGATTTAAACACAGCAAGGCGAAATATAATTTAAGGAAACAAGCAATAGACTTAGGAGGGGTATGAAGAGTGAGAGAAAAGTGGCAATAAGGTCAATGTAAATAGGTTGAGAGGTTCCAGAGAGAGGGAGAAACAGGCGCCCTGTACTCAAAGGTTAGAAGGTTATTCAGCAGCAAGAAGTGGAATACAATATTGTGCATTAGTGTTAAGTCAGGAGAGCTGCTGATAGAACTTACAAGAGATTCAGCATAGGGGTAATGAATACGTGGCAAGAACTGCATGGCACTAACAATAGGCAAGGGACTTGGGAATAGAAGAGAAGGATATAGATAAGGATGAACTGGGACCAGGAGTTCAGCCATTCTAGTAAGTTAGGGTAAACATTATGAGAAAAGAAGGTGTTAGAGACTATAATGTTATCCTATCAAAGCTACTTAAGAATCGAGGTTGAGAAGAACTTGATGATTTTACTAGTTTGTTCGCAGGATGTATGAGGATGAAGTTTGGCTGGAGGATTTTTTAAAATCTGTATTAATACCTAACCAAAAAAGAAAGAGAAGGCTGCAAATGCTGAAAATCATACACTTCTTAAATAAAAAAAAAATTTCATCACCTATGCAATAGCATCAGCCGATCCGCGAGTTATGCAACCCGGACAACAATCGCGACAAAAATTACGTACATGTACTGTAATTTCTCGCGGAATTACAATTCCACAGATGACTGAGGTCACGATAATTGGTGGTACATCTGAGAAAATTTTACTTATCTTTCATGGTGGAAACTTACTGCATGAGTTTTTACTTTGTCTTTCACGGAGTGTTGAGTCCATCCACCAGTTATGCAACCAGGACGACAATCACGGCAAAATCGTCTCGTAAAACGCAAATGGCAAAATATTCAAAAATTTGCTAGCGTAAATAAAGGGAAGATGTTATTTGCGGACATATGAAAATTATTAGCACTTGAAGGAAAAGTCGTTAATGGCAGGAAAACATAAATTGCGGGGACGTAAAAGCGAGGTTTAACCTTATTTATAATGAACGTTTTTATCGAATTTTTGTTAATCGAAACTAATCTGTTCTAAGTTATTACATAAAGAATTCGGTGTCTATTTATATTTTAGGATTCGAATGATGAAAATAGCACAAACATTCGAGTTTTCGAATCTCGAATCTTTTTCAAGATTCGAGGGATTCGAATGTCCCATCTTTAGTAATTACCCTTGCCTTTTCCGGTAAAATATTATGTACGTCTGGACCTCTGGGGATGCGTGTTCTGAGATGGCAAATTCCTTTATGCTTCTGTGGATGATTGATCTCCAGTGCTCTTTCAGCCTTCATAACACTAGTGCCCTGTCATGCCACAAAGCTGTTTGCCTTATGGTGCTTTGTGGCATGACTGTGCTCTCGAATCCTTACTTTCGATTTTTAATCACTGGTGGTGACAGTAAAGTTGAATTGAAAAGTATGCAAGGATTTTCATCTGCTGAGGATGTGAATCAGATTTTTAAGGATTCGGATTCGAGGTGAAACTCGATGGATTTAAGGAAAAAGGCATTATTTGAGGGATTCAAGGATTTGAATGTCCAATCCCTAATCACAAATTTTGAACTGATTTTTTCCACCATAGGATACAAAATAAGAATTCACGTGGTAGTTAATGTAGATGTATGGATATTTTCGAGGTAAAATAATAAAATGTATTTACTTTTCGTAGCCTCTAAACATGGCAGCAAAAAAGTAAAATCATATCTAAAAAATGTTTTTTGAATGAATAATAAATTGACAAGTTCATCAACATGGCAAAAGGGAGGATATGCAAAACATGACAAATTTTAAGAAATGAGCATAAAGCACATGCATACATATTTTCACAAAAAAATAAAAAATTTCACATATTACGAATTTTAACTTACCACAAGAAATCCATTTGAATTATGTGTACTGTACCGAATATTTCTACAGTTGTATAAACTGTAAAAAGTACAATATTCTCATATTTTTATGATATTCTTGGAAACAAGGACATAGTCAGTTGAGTGATGGTTTACTGTCACAGTTGGGAGAAATAGATAAACCCAGTGTCTTTTTTGTTGCTTCTTCCCATTATTCCAAACTTTTGTAATGGTGGATAAATATCTCTGGTACATTATTATGTCTTCTGGTTTTCTGGCCTCTACTTGATAGTTGAAATTTTATAACTTACACTCAAGCCATTAACACTTTTCCTTTTGTCACTAAATTTGTTGAAAATAATTGTTGTAACTGTTTACCAACAATATGGAAAAGATGAATTTCAAAGTATAGGAGTTCTTTATTCACAAGGGTAATACAAAAGAAGTTGGTCACAAGGAGCCACTCCACCCATGAGTTTGTTATATGCAACCACCACCTTTGGTTTCTCCCTGTCCGGTCTGGTAGTTGCATCAAAGTTATATCCAAATTCAGTGTAAATCATCATAATGCACTGCTGGTTTCTCCAACAGAAGAAGCAATGTCAGGTTGTTCAGAAAATGCATTCACAAAGATGAAATTCACAAAATAATAGCAATTGCAAAATAACACAGAAAAAAAACACAAGTGAAACAATAGAAAAAGGACAGTAAGCTATTCTCTATTTCCAATGTAAATTGATAAATTACTTTTCAAATAATTATTTTTAATCAGTTGCTCGAAAAAAGCATGCCAAAATTCTGAAATCCACATCATCATCATTGGTCAACAATCCTAGCATTGGTTTGATGCAGCTTTCCACTTGATTCTTCTATCGGCCAACCTTTTCATCATGACATAATTCTTGTCTTTTACATCCTTCACAACCTGTACCATGTATCTCATATGAGGCCTGCCTTTTCCAATCTTCCCATTCACTTTTCCCTCGGCGATAGTCTTCATCAGGCCATCGTGTCTCAAGATATGGCCGATTAAGTTGTCCCTTCTTCTTTTTAGAGTTGTCAGCAGACTTCTCTTTTCTCGTACTCTTCTTAGGACTTCCTTGTACTTACTTGGTCGATCCATTTAATCTTCATCATTCTTCTGTAGCACCACATTTCGAATGCTTCCACCCTTTTCTTTTCTGCTGCTGTCATTGACCATGCTTCGCTGCCATAAAGAAACACGCTCCAGATGTATGTTCTGATGAACTGTTTCCTTACTTCTACACTTGTATTTCCTGCTGTAAGTAGATTCTTAATTTGATAGAATGCCCTCTTTGCCTGGGCTATTCTACTAACTATTTCTTTCTTGCTTTGTCCATCGTTGGTTACTTGGCTTCCTAGGTAACAGAACTCTTTCACCTCTTCAAGTTTTTGTTTTCCTAGTTTGACATTGGTTTTGGCCTCTTCTTTCTTGCTGCACACCAATATATTAGTCTTCTTATTTATCTTCAGCTGATATCTGGCCATTGTCCTTTCCATGGTTACTAGAATCTTGTTCAGATCCCTCTCTGTATCTGCTATGAGTTTTATGTCATCAGCGAATCGCAGCTTGCTTATTTTTTCCCCGTGGATAGTCACTCCAGAAGACTTCTCTTTGATTTCGTTGATGGCTCTCTCGATGTAAACATTAAAAATTACGGGAGACAGTGCACAGCCTTGTCTCACTCCTTTCCTTATTCTTGCCTCTTCACAGCTGGGTCCAGATTTAATCACAGCTACTTGGTTTTTGTACAGACTGTGTATAATTCTTCGGTCATTGTAGGACACACCAATTCCCTTCAGAATTCCAAGCATCGAATTACAATCCACGTTGTCAAAGGCCTTCTCTAAATCCACAAATGCAATGAACGTCGGTTTGTTCTTCTCCATTCTCTTCTCTATTTCTAAGGGCCAATATTGCTTCCCTTGTACCCTTACTTTTCCTGCATCCAAATTGATCTTCATCCAGCAACTCTTCTGCTTTTCATTCTATTCTTCTGTAGATGATCCTTGTCAATATCTTCGATGCATGTGTTGTCAGGCTTATAGTCCTAAAATTTTTGCATTTCTCCGCTCTCTTTTTCTTGGGAATAGGAATGATGATGTTTTTCTCAAAGTCCCTTGGAATTTCTCCTGTTGAGTACATGTCGCAGATGGTTTTGTAAAGATGAGTCAATGTCTTCTCTCCTGTATTTTTAATTAGTTCTGCAGGAACATAATACCAGAAGCCATATTCATCCGAAGGTCCCTTACTGCAGCGTCGAATTTCGACCTTAATATTGATGCCCCCATATCATCCTTTTCCACTTCGCTTTCCTCTTCAATAGCTTTTGTGCTGAGATTTTTCCATTGTATAGCTCTTCCAGATATTCTTTCCATTTCTTCACTTTGTCCTCGTTTTCAATCAAAATTTCTCCATTCTTGTCCCTTATGGCATTGCATCTTGCGCTCTGTTCCTTGAAGTGGTTCCTCACTATACTGTAGGCCGTTTTCACCTTTCCAAGTGCAAGGTTGCTTTGTACATCTTCGCTTTGACTTTTCAACCACATCTCTCTAGCTTTGCGGCTTATTTCGTTCCTTATTCTTTTGTAGCAAAGCTGCCCTTCTTCAGTTTTTGCATTCTTGTACTTTTTTCTTTCTTCAATCAAGTCTTAAGACGTCCTCCGTGATCCATGACTTCTTCTTGGCAACTTTTCTTCTTCCAAGAACTTCTTTTCAGCTTCCTGTAGTCCACATTTAATGTTTTCCCAATGCTCTTCCACTTGATTTCTCATTCAGGTTCTCTCCTATGTTGTTTCCCTCTGCTTTTTGAAATGCCAGCTGATGCTGGGCCTCCTTTAGTGTTTCTTCTTGCCATATATTCTTCTTTATTTTCTTCGATTTCTTTAATTTTAGATGGCATTTCATCATCACTAAATTATGGGCACTGTCCATGTCTGCCCCAGGGTAGCTTTTGCAGTCCTTCACTTGGTTTCTAATCTCTGCTTCACTAAAATGTAGTCTATTTGGCATCTTCTTCTGTCTCCTGGCATTTTCCATGTGTATCTTTTTTGGTTGTGATTTTTATACAATGAGTTGGCGACCACTAACTTATGTTGTGTGCAGAACTCCAGCAGCCTTTCTCCTCTTTCGTTTCGGTTTCCCAATCCTTATTTTCCAGTTATTCTTCCATCTTGACCTTCGTCGACGATAGCGTTCCAGTCTCCTAAATTAATTAGGTTTTTTTCTCCTCTTACCAGTTTTATAACTTCCGCGATATCTTCGTAGACGTCTTCCACTTCTTCATCTTCATAGTCCGTCGTAGGAATGTAAACCTGCACCACTATGGTATCCACAGGTTTGGTCTCGATCTTCACCATTATTATCCTTTCATTGTACTGCAGGAAGCTCTTCACATGCATTCCGGCCCTCTTTCTGACTATGATCCCTACTCCAGCATTACCATTTAATGATCCTGTATGTATAATCCTGTAGCTTCCACTCCAAAAGTCTCCTTCGGGCCACTTCATTTCGCTGATTCCTAATACGTTGAAGTCCATTGAAGTCATTTCTACCTTCAGGTTCTCCAGTCTTCCACAGGTCCGAAGCGATCTCACGTTCCATGTTCCTACCCTAAAAAGTTTATCACATTTGACTGATGTACTCTCTCGGGTAGTCCCCACCCGGAGATCCGAATGGGGGACTATTTTACCTCCGGAATATTGTACTCGAGAGGGTTCCATCACATCTTGATAGGAAAGTAAAGAGTGGAGTAGCTGCGACTCCTTGGGATATGAATGTAGTGGTTTCCCCTTGCCCTCCACATCGCAGTACTACAGCCGTTAAAGTAAATGTTACCACAAAAAAATCGACAAAATTATCCTGAAATCCACAAAAAATTAAAAAATTCAGTGTAGCTAGAAACTGCTCACTTCGGACAGTAGCTAAAAACCAACTGAAGAATGGTGAAGTGAAAGAAAACCCAATAAGCTGCGCATAGTTTTTTTACACCCCACAAGAAAGGACCTAAGTTTTTGTGAAAGTCATCCGCATTGAAATGGTTAAGACATTATTATAACAATAGTTACAAGTCAACCACTTGATCAGGTTAAGAAATAGTCATGTTACATATCTCATAATCGAGTTCACTATTCTTGTCATCAGGAGTGCTGAAATAGCCGAGAATGTGGCGAGGAATGAAGAAGGGAATGTGAAAAATGAAACTAAAAAGGCAGAGGAACGTAACAATGATGTTAAGGCTACCTCTAAATCTGGCATAAGGAAAGGGAAATTAACTTCAAGGTAAGCCACTCCCCTTAATCAAAACCTTAACTAGGGAGTTCTCTTTATTTTTAGGTATGCTAAATACATATGTTTAAAATTGATGGGGTACAAGTTTTTGCCGTCACCAGTCTCGTCATCAAGATTGCTTCCGATGTAGATGTGAATAACTGTGGCTCCTGCCTAAATATCATCAATTTGGCCGAAAAGTCGATTGTTTGTTGCACTTGTCTGAATTTATTTCATTTTGAATGTTCCAACTTGGATGAACTTCGCTTTAAAATTTTCTGTGAGAAACGTGAGCTTTTATGGACTTGTTTCGTGTGTAATGTGGACAAATTATCTGCACTTGCATCTGAAGTGGAGCAGCTTAAGAGTAAAATTAATAATATCAATGGTCAGTCCTGCAATACTTGTGTATGTGTTGCTGCTAAGTCTCCGGTTTCAATGATAACTCATACGGACAACGAAAATTCTTCATGAAAGAAACCTCCCAGTGATCCCAACGGTATCTTTCTGAGTGGCATTATTGATGTAATGTTGGAAAATGAGATGGAGGGAACGAATCCTGTCTTGGTTAATGATGGTTCGAATTCTACTAAGGATCATGATTACTTACGTGAGGCTATTGTCTCATCAAATGACGGCTTCCAACCTGTAGTGAGTAAAAAGTGGAAGAAAAATAACCGAATGGCATCTAAACAACCTACTGTGAAGCATCATTCAGGACAAGGGATTCCTGAATCGGGATCGATGATTACTCCTGGACCAAACAAAGGTACTGTGAGGAAGAATAAAGTTATCATCAGTACGAATAACAACGAGGACACCTTTCGGGCAAATCCAAGGCGAGCATGGCTATATTTGGGATGAGTAGATGTGCCAACTACCTCAGAAAAAGTACTGTTTTCTTCACCAAAAATTTGTGGAGAAAAATTTTGTGTGAAGAGCTGAAAAGAACTTCCGCAAGTGTGAGCTTTAAAGATGGTGGCGACTTCTCACTCTGAGTTAGTTATTAATGAGACGAGTTATTAAATGGTGATATTTGGCCCAATGGTGTGTGCATTAGACGATTTAATTTTCATCATAAGCATGAAAATAATGACGCAGTGTTGTTCCATTTGGGTTCCCCGCTGATGTTAGTCTTTCACAGCCCTCTGAAGTGAAAGTCCCGAAGAATCCGGGGTCAACTGAGATGTCTGCAAAAGGAATGAGAACAAGAAGCCAAACCCGGAGCAGCAAACCCAAGATCAGTTGACTAGGTGTATCTTACATCTTATGTGTTAATATTCAGTGCCTTAGAAATAAGTTAAATGCTCTTGAAGCTGTTTTCAGGCCTGAGAACTATGGCATAATATGTATTACAGAGTATTGGCTTCGTGATGATGAGAAGATCCTTTATAACATTGAGGGATACAATGTCACCAGTTACTCTTGTCGTAAAATTGTGAAAAATGGCAGCACTGCTATATTTATTGCCGGTAATCTTGAGGCAAAAAAAATTGATGCAAGTATTTCTGCATAGAGTTCCAGTGTAAGGTCTGTGCCATATTAGTAAAAGAGTTCAACGCTATTATTTCTTGTGTTTATCGTTCACAGGGCTGCTACCAGGTCACTTTTTGTCACCTATAGTTACTTTTTAAAATAGGGTCACTTAAATTTACTATTTTACTGCGGAGGTCTTTAATAGTCACTTTTTCATTGTAAATATTAGTTGGTCGTATTTTAATTCCACTGCGATTGCGTGAAACAGCTCTGCGACCCTGTACGGTATTCGATTTGAGCACTCTTAGTGCCACTGGTGCAGGAGAAGTGGAAGAGGGATGCACACTAGGCGAATTTTACCGATGTGGCTTTTTTGCCTTCGCTGTTCATCCAGTAATGGTGAGAAGAAACCAATGCGAGCCTACTCGCTAGGCTGTAGAAAAATCGAACAGTAGGTTTTTTGCCAAGGTGGGTCGCACTGCCACTACTTTGAGCGGTCAGTCAGTGGCTCACGTTACCAAACGAAGACTCGCACATTAGGGCGGATTTTCTAACATGTGGAAACATCCTAGACATTCTTGAGAGTTTTTTGTGGAGTGCCTAATTTTGGAAGATAAGTGAAATCATTGATAGTGATTTACTTATTTCTTTGGTGAAAGCAAGACCTGACCTATGGGACGATGACGAAATAGACATTCGAAAATAATTGAAAAATTTTGTGTCATCATTCCTCAAATCATCATATAGAGTGCAAAATGCTCCAACCTCTTCAATTGTCTGGTTTATTGAATGTATTCAAATAAGGCGATTGTTTCTTTTCCTGTTCCTCCGGCGAAGATATAGCATACATACTATACTACTACTGCAGTAGAGCAAGAAGTTTTTGTTGGTAATTTATGCTTGAAAAATAAAATTATTTTAGAAAACTAGGAAGGTTAACAAAGTAACACAAAATAATTAAAAAAAGCAATTAAAGTCAGCTTTATCACATGCTTGAAAAGTTAAATTTCAGTAAATTCATACAGTACTATTAACAGGTATTCTCTAGAACCTTCCAACTCGAGTTTACTCTCCGGCTAAAAAGAGGCAAATCTAGTATCCATTACACTCAGTACCCAGGCTACAATGTGAGTAAAAGAGACTTTTTACTCA
The DNA here is from genome assembly GCA_933228895.1 of Platycnemis pennipes. NCBI lineage: Eukaryota > Metazoa > Arthropoda > Insecta > Odonata > Platycnemididae > Platycnemis > Platycnemis pennipes. Next base: position 43,802,868 of record OW121849.1, read on the forward strand.
AATTGCACTGGCTATGCCGAGTGCTATCCCACCATGTAAATGGTGATTTTACAGCTCAAGTGTGTAAGCACAATTTGGCCAAAATGCAGCGTTGGTAAATTCGCCTTGTATATGACGGGCCGTACGGCGATTAAACATTATGCAGTGAGCTAGCAACACGCGCTGCCATCTCATCCTAGGGGGAGTTGTGGCACCATCCTTCTGCAGTACTGCTTTTTTGCTTCCCCTCACACTCTCCTCCCTTTTCCACAGGCACTGCCATATTATCGTTTTGGTCAGGGAAGACTATTGTTTCTCTGTATTTTTCTGCTGTCTCCAATAGAAGGTATGCATCTTATTAAAGTTATGAATTATATTTTGTAACTGTTAGTGTTGTAGTGTGAATGTGTCGTTATGACAGTTATTTTTCTCTGCTCCTGTTTTACAAGTATAAGATTTTTGGTTTGGTTATCATCGCTTCCCAGCCTTGTCAGTGTAGAGTTCATGCCACGTTGCAAGGTTAAAGACAAGCTCCAATCCAGGGATGATGGGCAGGGGCATAATGTTCAAGAATGAGGCACAAAGAAGGCCGATATGAGCACTTTTGTGGGTGTGCATAAGTCGCACCAATGTTAGTTAGAAGGGTTTCCAAGCTGTGCAGCAGCACGTCAAAACACAAGAGCACACTCAGCAGGTAGCAGCCAAACTTAGCATCGGTCAGCTACAGCTGAAATCTTCAGCCAGCAACAATGCAGACAGCATCATCCCTCGCAATGCTTCTCCATTGGTCGTCGGTCTGCACAGCGTCTGTGATGATGTCACCAAAGCAGAACTTATCTGGGTTCTCAAGTGTGTGGCATCTGATTTTAGTGCATTGTCTTGCAACAGTATTGGAGAGACTCAAAGTATTTGTTGAAATTTTCATTGCTATATTGGTAGGATATTTCAGTGTTGCGTGTTGTCGCCGGTGTCAATACCACTCAGTGCCATATGTGCACCAGCTTCAGAACAACAAACTTAATTTATTCACGTACACAGATGTTCATCTCGCACGGATGGACGTTTTGAGTTCAAGAGTAAGTGACACGCAGTGGTCCCCTATCGAAAAAAGGCATCAAGTCATTTTTTCAACTTTATACAAGGACATTTGGAACGGTGCATTCATATTGCAAATTTAATGGCCTACAGTATAGGTTAATACATAGACCTACTGAAGCCTACCTACTCCTACTCTCCTACAGAAGCCCACCATGAAAGCTGAATTGATGTTCATTGTGTCCAGTGCACAAATGTTTACACGCTTCACCGGGTTCTTCCAGTGGGAGGAGCCGCTAGTTCACCTGCTGCACTCCAGGCTTTCTACACTAATCCAAATTCTGATTGTTAGAGCTTGCAAGAAATCTTTGGACTTAGGAGAGGTCTTCAAGCCTGACAATCTTCTTCCAGCTGCTGATGTCGTTGTGGGGGAAGACATTCGCGTGACCCTGAACCAATCAAAGATCAGCGAAAAGGAGAAACTATAATTCCTTAACCATGCTCGCAAACACTAAGTGGAGGCATGCAAGCGGATCCCGGAAAAAAAGTTCCTTCAAATCTACGGATTATTTCTTGAAGAGCTGCGGATGTCTGTGTCCAGAGGAGAGAACAGCATAGGGGACATGGTGCGGGTGGCTAAAGCGATGCCATGCCCGATTGTGTCAGACTGACTAGTTGATGAGTGGAAGCTCTTGCAGCTGCAGAAGGATGAAGATGGCTCTAGAAATGACTGTATTGATCAGTATTGGGTTCAGTTTTTATCCATGTGCACCACTTCCGGTGACTTGAAGAACCCTACTGTCTCAAAGTTGGTGAAAGATGTGTCTCTCTCTCACGGAGAGGCTGATGTCAATAGGGACTTCTCAAAGTCAGGGAGGATTATAACATATGACAGAACTGCTATGTCTGAACGCAATCTTATTCATTTAATCAATTATCTGATTTAAATATGGGCATTCGCTTTGCAAATAAGGATATTACTTCCTTTTCCTCCCTTCTTTTATCCTTCAACTTATTTTGCACTAATAAGGAGCCTACCAGGTTGAGCTCCTGCTTAGACAGTGTCATCACTAATCTACCCTACAAAGTTAATGTTGTCAACCTCGGTATTTCTGATCATCTCGGTTTGGAATTCTCTTTTACTCTTCAAAACAATAATGACAAACCCCCTTACCTGAGTCATTTCTCCCTCGTGCGTCCCATTTCTGGTGAGGGTATAAACAGTTTTAAATGCCTTCTCTCAAGTGTTACATGGCATTCTTTATTGATGAGCTCTAATGGAAACTGTAATTTCTCCTGTTTTTTTTCGATACTTTTATGCTCTTCTTTGAACACTGCTTCCCAATAAAATTGTTGCAAGGCCACATCCGCAAACAGTCAAAGAAACAGTTTAGCCCTGAGCTGTCTAGGATGAGAACTCAGCTTATTTCTTCACATTCAATATATAAATCAACTAGAAATGAAGCAGACAAATTTGCATGGCACAAACTCAAGAAGGAGTATATCTGTAAAATGAACAATGCCAAACTGTCTTACAATGCTAAACTCATCTTTGACACTGACAACCAGGCAAAGGTTGCTTGGCAGGTGATTATCAAAGAAATTGGTCAGTCTAAAATAACATCTCAACCCCCCTTTAAGCCTGACGTGCTAAACCAGTTTTTATTGACTCCATCAATGAACTGGTCTCTAATACTGACAGTAATTCTGTGACTGCCTCTCATTTTCTAAATAACCTCACCTTCAACAACTAGCCTCCCTTTAGATGGAAATGGATAACTCCGGAAGAAATCAGGAACATTGTCAAAAAGTTAAAGAAGTCCAATAGTTGAGACATTTGTGGTCTATTTAGTAAGCTAGTTGGTAAACGTAGCTTTATAATTGACAAACCCCTTTGTATTATATTCAATTCTTGTTTTGAATCAGGCATTTTTCCTGAGTCACTAAAAATTTCAAAGACCATCCCCATATGTAAAAAGGATGACAAAAGCCTACCATCGAGTTACAAGCCTATTTCAATTATTCCCATCCTCTGTAAAATTTTGGAAATTTTGATTAAATCCCAACTCCACGACCTGTTTGATTACAACAACCTCTTTTCAAATTCTCAGTTTGGATCTGTAAAGGTTTTTCAACTTCCTCGGCTGTCTGGCATATTGCCGAGGTCATTCTAAACTACTTCGAGAGTAGTTCTTCCATTGCTTTAACTGCCTGCGATCTAAGTAAAGCCTTTGACTGTGTCTCTCACCCTATCCTAATTCAGAAATTTCATCACTATGGTATCCGAAACACTGAATTAAAACTTATAAATCATGTTTGTCTAATTGATCCCAGTGTGTTTCCATTTACAAGAATCAATCCTCACCTCTGAAACTTAAGTATTGTGTTCTTCAACGCTCTGTCCTTGATCCGTTGTTGTTTTTAATTCTGATCGATGACGTACCCTTGAATGCCCCTTGCCAGTCATTACTGTATGCGGATGACACCACTTTTGTGCACAATGTATATGACTTGTCCAAAGCAAATAATATTTCATAATCAGTATTGTCTGTAGCCTCAAATTGGTTTTCAGCAAATAGGCTTACCCTAAAGGAGAAAAAAACCCAAATGGTGCTGTTTTCTCTTAGTCCACAATTAAGCCACAGCTAGAATCTTAAATTGCTTGGTTTTGTGCTTGATAGTAAGTTAAATTGGCATTCTCACATATCCTCCACCATTGCTAAGCTTTCTAAAGCTACATATTTGCTTCGAAAATTAAAACTGTTTCTACCCAATGAATACCGGCACCAAATATATTTTGCCTTTTTTCGCTGTCATTTACTCTATGGCATAGAATTATGGGGCCATGCCTCAATTACACAAGAGTTATTTATCATGTAAAAAAGGGCAATTCGTATCATCTCGGGTTCACATTCACTAGATCATTGTAAACTGCTATTTATCAAACTGGATATAATGACCCTGTATGGTCAGTATATGGTATAAATGTGTTTGTAATGTTCAAGAAAATCTGTGTTCCTTGGAGACAGGAGTTGGTGTTTATGACCATCTCACCAGGAACAGGGACAACTTGGTTGTGCCCTACTGCAGATTGACCAAAAGTGTTAAATCTTTTAATGTCCTAAAGATAAGATTTTTTAATACACTGCCCCATAAGGCCAGGCTTGTCAGCCTGTCTAGGTTTAAAATGGCTATTTACCACTGGTTACTGTCAAAAGTTTTTTACTCGCTGCAAGAATTTGTAGAGAGTGATACCTCTACAATCAAATTTTAATGTAATTTCTCTTTTATTTATATACATGTGTTCTTACTTTTATATGTTTATTTTAATTATTGGCGATGACAATTGCAGTGTATTTTCCTTTATGTTAAATAAAACAAATATAAAACAATTACAATAAATTGAAATGGTTAAGACACTATTATTACAATAGTTACTAGTCAACCACTTGATCAGGTTAAGAAAGTGTCATGTTACATATGTATGTATCTCATAATTGAGTTCACCATGAATGAAAAGAGTTCAAGTGGTAATATCTGTGACATGCTGTTGTCTCCACCTGGATCTGTAAATATCCATGCAAAGAAATTATAGGGTTGTGTTATCATTTATAATATTTAATGCATAATCTTAATAATCCAATGTTTATTAACTCATGTATGTATGTTTATTGTAGCCAAAGTAGCTTTGGATGTAGGATTTATGTGTTACTAAATTTTATAAAAATCTATTCTTTTCATCAGGAGTGCTGAATTAGCAGAGAATGTGGTGAGTTGTGAAGAAGGGAATCTGAAAAATGAAACAAAAAAGGCAGAGGACCATAACAATGATGTTAAGGCTACCTCTAAATCTGGCAAAAGGAAAGGGAAATTAACTTCAAGGTAAGCCACTCCCCTCAATCAAAACCTTATCTAGGAAATTATCTTTATTTTTAAGAATGCTAAATACATATGTTTAAAATTGATGGGGTACAAGTTAATTGTTGCCGTATTCACCCGTGTATAAGACAACCCTTCATTTTGGAGTACTGGAAAATAAAATGACAAAATAAACAATGATTGTAATAATTATGTTTTTTATCAATATTTATTTTTTCTCAAATTTTCTTGAAAATAATTATCCCAGTTGAAACCATTTAAAATACAACCATTAAGGTTTAAAAATGTTATGTGTAAGTTAAAAGTCTAAATTTATTTATTTAATTTCTTATTTATGGTAATCACTGTAGGACTTGGGTCAAGTGATCACTTAGGTGATTTTTTTTTGCTATTGCCATAGTGGAATTTCTTACAGAGTGTCATTTGGTGCTGTGGTACACAACAGGCTGCAGAGAAAAATTATTTTGCCGTATCAGGTTCTTGTACCAGTATTAGCTAAATTTAAATATGTGTATTGATATTTTATGTCTTTACCAACTACGAGCTTTCCGATTCATATCGTCCATCGAAACGGGTATGCTTATCTTCTGCTGAGTACACACTAGCTTCACTAATTGGTGTTCTACGTCATGTAATCTGGTTGATTTTGGAACACTGTATGACTTTCTGGTAGCTTCTGGCTTATCCTATTTTGCCATTTACAAATTTCTTTTGGTCCTCATTTGCCTCAAATACACAGAATTTTTTTCTTGTGTCTCAGTGACAGTTGGGCATGATAAATGAAAAAATATCTAAATGTATTAAATTTTCCAACTTGGATGAACTTTGCTTTAAAATTGTCTGTGAGAAACTTGAGCTTGTTTCATGTGTAATGTGGGCAAGTTTTGTGCCGTTTATAAACTGTCGGACAAATTATTTCCACTTGCATCCAAAGTGGAGCAGCTTAAGAAGAAAATTAATAATGATCAGTGTATAAATGTAAATATATCGGAGTGATTATCGTTAATTTTTTGCTTCATTATCTCATGAATTGCATTCTTATGAATTAATCATACATTGCATATTCAGTGTACAAACACGTAGGTATGCTTCGTGTCCAAATCTAAGAAGAGTGATATTTGTAGTGGAAATTTTCTCAGGAATTGAAAAGGTCATCTTATATTTGGGTGAGTGTGGTAATGGTTATTAAAACCTATGTTTTTAAATTTGGTTGCTGGTTCCCACATTTCTTTTCTCAGGTCCTCAGTGATGAAATCTTTCCACCTCCTTTTTGGTCTCTCCCTGTCCACTCACCTCCAGGTTGAGCACTGCTTAAAGATCTTGCTCTCCTTCTCACCCGATGTCCATGCCAATGCAGCAGCCTTTCCTGCACTTCCTTTGATGCCTCCATTACTCTAGCCATTTCACTGTTGTTATATTGTTCCTAACCATTTATCTCGCCATCTTCCCCATAACCTATCTTAGCATTCATATTCTGGATATCTATGAGAACTTAAGATATTGTTTTGAGGCTTATTATCTTTTGAATCTTTTCAGTGTTTGTGAGAGTGGTGACAAGTATTCACCCTCATCATTGGAGGAAAAAAATGTCCAAGTCACATCAAAGAAACAGAAAAATAGCTCCATTGAGGAGGAAAAGATAGCCACCACAGAGAAACCTCCTAGGTTCAAGAAAAAGATGTTGAGGTATGTGTTTTTTGCCAATCACGTTATACTCTTCTTGGATATGGTGCCGTAGTGGAAAATAAATGGGCTTATGTTTACCTTTATAAATTATCATATTTATTTGCATGATGTAAAATTATCATGCATGAAAATAACTCAATGGAGGTGTGAAATGTTTTTTTTGTTTTTAGCATATGATTATATACAAATGGATGTCATTTGTAAGTTATAGAATTCATTCTCAAATAAAAGTCATGATAACATTCTAAATGACGAAAGGGTAGGACTCAATAAACCGTAACGGCACTTGTGTTTTTTTTTTATTTATGAGAATAGTCATGAACAATGCATCAATCCAGTGCTTTTTCCCAATTTAAATCAAAGAACTGGATGAGAGGGAAAGTTTTAATTTTTTAAATGGCTAGACAGTGCTGATAATCAAGGATACACGTCTTAAACTTATGACAATACTAAGGGATTTTTGTTTCCATCCAAAATGTGTCATATCATTGAAGATTGTTGAGTAGTAGAGTAGAGAAGGATAAATAGGAATATTTAAGGGAAGGTGGAATGAAAATTAGCATTTTAATTCACCTACTACAGTAGACTCGATAATACGAAGCACGAAAATACGAAGTTTCGATTATACGAAGCAAAAATGCTGGTCCTGACGAAGAGTCTATAGTAAATACATGGCAATATACGAAAATACGAAGTTTCGAAAATACGAATTATTCTTATCCCGTAATTATTGTTATTCTGTAATTATTATTATTCTGATCCGTCCCTCCTCAGCCAATATAAAGTTCTTCTACATCAATATAAATGCAATATTAGGGAAATTAAGAAAAACTATTATAGCCATGTCATTGCGTCATCAAATAACATCTCCAAAGCTGCATGGAGGATTATCAACTAACAAACTAAAAATAACTTTGATCAGAGACCACCTTTCATTAAATTCAATGACTTTCCTGTTTGGAAGTTGCTAATAACACAGATTTGCCTTCTCTTAGTTGGGGTAAAACGTCTTCATCAATATTTCTCTCCCCATCTACCCCTAATGAGGTTGCCAAAATTATACACTCCTTCACTAATTCCTGGTCTGTAGGATATAATGGAGTCCCAATATCTATCATTAAATTAGTTGCTAGGATTATTTCTGCCTCCCTGTCTGACATTTTTAACCTATCTGTCTCTAATGGTCATTTTCCTACCTACCTAAAAACTGCTACATATTATTATTCCAATTCACAAATTCCCAACTGTCACTGAGACACAAGAAAAAAATTCTGTGTATTTGAGGCAAATGAGGACCAAAATACACAGAATCCAATAACTATCGACCTATTGCACTACTGTCTGTTTTCTCTAAAATTTTTGAAAAACTCTTTTACAATCGCGTTATGAATTTTTTATGCCATTTTAACTTCTTCCCAACATGGCTTTTCCCACTATTCATTTCTTAAACCACTCGGCCATGAAAGATTGTATTTATAATCCGTGCATTATAAATGATTTATGCGGAGGACAATTCTTCAATAGCGTTTTTCTCGTGAACCCAGGTCTATGGGGAAGTAAGCTGTGACACTTTTCCCGCATCCCCTCTATAGTTCCAGAAAATAGTTTCGTCGTTTGGATCCTGAACATCAGTCTCACGATGTCTCCTTGTTAGTGCAGTGGGAATGGAACTTGAGTGTTATACTTCTAAGCTAAAGAACATTTTGGTGAATTACCGTAAGTGATAATTTTTCATAACTTTTTAGGAAAGAGGAAAGCAAAGACTCAGTACCTGAAACTGCTGTGCAATCTGCCATCAATGGTGAGAATATTAAAAAATCCACCAATGCAGCCAAAGGGGCCAAAAGGCAAGAAGAAGAGAATATTCCCAGAGGGAGACACCTACGTAATAACAGAAATGTAGTCAGGTAAGGTTTAAAGCCACTTTCAGAATATTGAACGTGCCCATAGTTGGAATCAGAGCTATTGAGTTAAAGCCCATTTCAAATGATACTTGATCTAGCATGATTGGAACCGTCCTGGGAGGTTTCACATGATCATTGACCTTGTGCTTGCTATGAAGCAGTTATTCCATATGATTCCGTACTGATTGAAAAAAAGAGAAGATCGCACAGCATCTGTAACTTGATGTTATTGGTAGATGGCTACTGGGTCATGCTGGGAGCTAGTAGCAAACTAGTACTGCATCAAGTATGAAATCCAGTAGCTCAGCGAGTATGTAGCGAGCATGCTTGTTAGCCAGTATACTGGTTCTATTCACATGATACTGGAAATCTAGCATACTGGCAAGTATCCTCGACCTTGTGCAGGATCAAGTGTCTTGCGAAACTGGTTTAAAATACCAATTCTCAAACTTTAACTTGTTTAAAAAATTGAGACAAGGACAGATAATGGTGACGTAGTTAATAACAATTCACAAGGAAAGAAAAAGTTATTGTTTCAGGAATAGAGTAATTTAACTGCAACTGGTTTCAATTTAGAGTGTCATATTATGGCAGAGAATGACTATTTTGTATCAGGTTTATGCAGGGTTAGCTCCAGAGGACAGGGTAGGGTAAGTTGGAATGGAGAAGATCAGGGAAGGATGCCTTTGGGTGTTATTTGTGACAAGTAATAATGGAAGATTGGTGCAGCAATCCCCCTGGGAAGGGTGGCAATAAAGCTTATGATGAAGGTCTTTTCTAGATGTAAGAGAAAAAAATCAAGGAGAGTAAAGCTTCATTGACCAGGTTAATGCATGTGGTGGTTTAATCTTAACGAATTTCTAGCTGCTCTAAGGAGTTTTCGTTCATTTCCTTCCTTGAGAAGTCTTCAGTTTCAAATCTGTGGTATGGTCAGTCAAGATGATGATGGCAAAGTGTATTTTATGTTCTTATAGGTGAATCAAGAGTGGTGCTCCTTTGTCCTAATAGGAAAATTTCTCTGGTTTTACATTGTTACATGAATTGTGGTTGCTGCAATTTGTACACTCCTTTGTTTCAAGACATGCATTTTGTCTTTTGCACAGCAAAATCAGTGTTCCTGTTGTAAGATTCAACTTCATTCTCCCCTTTTAGTAGTTGTTCTGTCATTTAATATTCCCCTCCTCCTCTTTGTCCTGTTAAGTTGAACTGCATAGTGGCTGCAACTCATTTTTGGAGGGACTATTAAAAAAAATGATATTAATGGGGTTCACAGGATATATGGAGTGAGGTGAATGAGGCAGGCACATATGGAGCAATATTTTCTGTATAAAAATGGCATGCACTTCAGCCTAAGGCTGATTATGCCTGGAATTTCACATGCCATTTTTTCCTAGCTGAGTGAACTGTATATTCAGGTAAACCCCTTGATATACTTGATGCTTGAGAGATACATACTGAAAATATGCTGTGCCACATGAATATTGAAAAACATAAGGAACTATGCAAATCATGAGTGATATATATGAGTAAAAATTAATTTGGACCTATTATGTAACAACCAGCAACAAGTCAAATAACATTTTTATGAGCAACATTACGAAATATATATTATCATAACAAGTTGTAAAAACATAAGATGGAAAAACAATGTAATGATCACATCAATTTTTGAAAATACCAGAGTACAATACATAAATACTCCATAGAAAATCTTGAAGTGAAGAACCTGAATCATTGAATCCTTTCCACAGCACATTTCACTATTAATGCGATCGTGTAGGGGAGAGATTAACTTGGAGCATAGCGCACGTTGGATATCACGGGTTAACAAGGTGCTGCGTCATGCCATTGTGATGTCACTTGTTGCAATGTGAATAAATCCCTTTTGCCATGCAATGTGAATAATTAAACTTTGAAGTTTCACTACAGCATTAGGTTTTAGAGGCATCAAAATGCTCTCTTCTATTATGGAATTCGTCAATTATGATGATTACAATGACCTTGTAAGGTACTGATTGATTTTATATGATCTTTAAGGTAGAAAAAACTTTCTCTTATGCTGGAAAATACTGTATATTTTTGCAAGGGAAGAACTTGATCAAAAATAGTCCTCCTCACTATGTAGCTTGGAAAAGAAAATCAACTTTCTTGTGCTTTCCACACAAAATGTTTATTGATTTCTACCATTGTTTCGACAATTTATGTCATTATCAAGATAAATTGTCGAAACCATGGTAAAAATTATTAAACCTTTTGTGTGTAATGTACAAAGTGGATTTTTTTTCCAATCGAGTGGTTCCACAAAGTGAAGCCTCAAACTTGGAATTCTCACTAGCCATCTAAGATTGGTTCGATGCAGCTCTCCACTCAGTTAAACTCTTCACAGAAATAGTAATGAATAAAATATTCAATTATGTACTCATGAACTAATTTTGTCCACCTCTGGACTCTCTCACTAGCTCTGGACCACCTAACTCCTAATGACAGTATTGTGTGCCAGGAAGAGATTTATTAATGTAGTCATTTTTTTTTTAATTTTAGTGAAACCACTGATGTGAAAGAGACTCTTAAGCCTCCCAGAAAGCATACTCCAGCCAGTGATCCGGGAGACGAAACAATTTCGACTAATGAAGAAAAATCAAGAGCTACTCGGAAGAGAAAAGAAAATAGTGCTTCTGTGCCAGAAAAGACAACAAAGAGGAGCAAGGTGGTCGATAATGAAAAAGGCAGTGCTGTAGAGAATGAGGCACCGAGGAGAGTTCTGAGGAAGAGATAATTGCTTTTATATAGATTTATATTTTAAGGACTTTGTACAGTGTTTGTTTTTCTAGGACCGTTAGTAATAATGATGTGCCAAGGTACCTGATGTTAAATTATTTTCATGGTTAAGATGGCATGATATGAATAAGAAAGTGTGCCATAATTGACAAATTTATCAAGAGAGTTTTATAAAAACTTCATTTTAACTGGTGTTAAGCATTTAATTATCTTCAATCTAGAACTTTGCTATTATTTTATTTTATGACTTATTTGTAATACATATTGTTTATACATCCAGTACTTTCTGGACTTCTATTTCATTATGTATGACTTAACAATATTAGGTTAAAACTACTTCTATTTTTAACTGTCTCAAGGGGATGGAATAGTGGAATCATTGAATTATATAACCATTCTTTTTTCACTTTTTTAACAATGGTTGTAGCATGCATGAATATAAAGTATATATGTAGAAATAAAAGTAAAAAAGTACTTTAGCCTTTCATTTATTTAGTTATTCAGTAGTCTAATATCCAATTGGAAAGAAGAAAGCACTACCAAGTAAAGTAAAGTAAAATGTGAAGATGATCTATTTCAAGAAATGAGTGATGATGAGGGATAACACACTATTTAAAGAAAGAACTGCAACTGGACTTCTATATACATAAATAAAGCAGACAAACTGGTTGGCAAAGCACTTTGAAAGACATGATCAAATAAATACATTTTATTTAGCTAGATACATAAAAACACAATGTGGCCCCTCTGAATTGTTATCTACCCTTTTATGCCAGCAGGTTGGTTTATCTGCCTATGGGATTTTTCCCTTATTCTAAAATAAATATAATGATTTTTTGATGACATGAAAATGGCTTTATTGAATATTTTACTTGTCCTAATCCACTATAGAGTATAAAGAGACCCATGAGTATCAATTTTAGTTTTCATATAATTATTTCTAACTGGAAACTTAAATTTCCATATAAAATTCCCAGGCATTTTTGATTAATATAAATTTAAAATCTCCACATTACCACAATATTTTTCCAGCATTTAAAGTTGTAGAAGTATATTCTCAGCAAGAGCTACCGCCATGAATTTCAAGAAGAAAAAATATTACATTGGAATTCTATCGTCAAGCATGATGATTACATTTGGTGCTATTCCACAATAGTTTTATTAGCCGATTTATTTCTACATCTCACAGTGTCATTTTCAAGGTACGTGTCAGAGAAACAAAAAAACCCTAGCCTTCAAGATACCTAGTCATTCTGGTTGCAGGAAGGGGGTGGGGGAAGATAAGTTTGTGGAGTCAGTGCTTTAATCAGGGTTCTACCGAGGGGGGGGTGGTGGAATATCTTTTGGAATGCGTAATGGTTTAGAACCATTAAAAACATTTGAGAACCTTTCAATTCAACCAAATCATTCAAAATTATTGCATTGGGTGACAATAATTGCCTAGCCATTTCAAAAATTTCTAGAAAATCTAATTTAAAACTTCTTTCTACAAAATATGTAAAAACTCAAATTTGAAATCCCATCTATGATCATTTTCTGTGATTTATTTAACCAAGTGCGATTCAGTCTTCTTTATTACAATTCTCCAATGTTTGTCTATTTTGAAATACTTCGACCCACATACAGTGCATCAAGTCCCCACAATAATAAAGAGATAAATGTGAATTCTACTGATTTAATGTCGGTACTACTGGTTTCAGCCATTAGGCCATCATCAGGTACACAGTCACTAAGTTTTATGGTCCCCACAGTTGAGGATATATATTCATCTTTTGTCTTCGGTGACCATGCTCTGTCTTTTGAGTTGAACAGAAGTTTTCCTATTCAGATAGGGGAAGAAAAACATACATTAAACTTTTCTTGAGGAATATGTTTTGCTAATCGGTAGGATACATATATATGTTCGTGAAAATGTTGCTTAAGCCACTTTTTAAGTTTGTGACTTTCAATTGCTCTTATTGTACTAAGCTTAACTTTTTTGCGTAGACCCTTATATTCGGCTCTGTGCCCCCTGCAAATATTGAATTCTTGCAGGATAGAATGTCTTAACTTTGGTGGACATCCCCAGAATTTCTTATCAAATATGCTATTAGTTTTTGTAGTCATTAAAATAGTATCACCTCACTTAAATTAAATGGATTCAGGCTTGATATAGTGGAAGGGAAACATTAAATCAAACCCCACATGCACCTTTTCAGAGTTACTATGAATTTTGACTCAGTCATCTTCAGGGTCTTGTACCTGAAGATGACTCCATGAGGTGGAACATGTGGTGCATTACAAATTGTGGAAAAATGCAATTGTTGACTGATTATCACCTCAATTCCTTATTTTGACCTCATTATTTTTATTAGGGGAGAGGATGAATTATTAAGGTAGGTGGGTGACTGGAAAGAGGTGTAAATTAGAGGAAGGGTGGAGATAAACCCAGTGTTGCCATTTGCCAGCTCTTGATGAAAAATGAAGGATCTCCACACAGCACCCGAGTATGGATAGGTATGCCAATAAAATAAGCAACAGCTTGGATTAAAAGCCAGACCCTTGGGATGAAGATCCAGTACTTCAGCAAGTGCACTGACCACAAACCTTGGAGGTGAATCAAATTTGTAATTTGTTCCTTCAATTAGGATTTTCTCTCAGATTAGAATTTTGAAATTCATTGGTGAAAGTAATAAAATACAAATTGGCAAGTATAGTGCAAATTATATAATAGTGTCCTGACCATTCTCTGCTAGGGCGGATCCAGAATTTTTTTCTGGGAGGGGCACAAAGGTTAGATGGGGAAAAAGTCGTCTCATATTTGGGATTAAAAACAACATACAACAATTACTATACGAAATACATTATTTATTTTAATATAAAGGTTATTAATATGAAAATATTATTAAGAGACATATGTCATTTTATTTTCTTTTACGTTTCCTGCTGAAGATGTCCAGTACTTCGTTAACATTCATTTTTGACACAATATCGCATGTACGTGTGTATCCATCAAGACATGTGTCTTGATGGATTTGCATTAAAGCTAGTCCATTCAAACGATCCTCTGTCATTCTGCTGCAAAGATATGTTTAAATCGGCGTAAGGTGGAGAAAGATCGCTCAGCAGTGCAAGTAGTCACAGGAAACGTGCACAAAAATTGACACAGAGTTCTAATATTTGGCAGCGCCGTTGATGTTTTGTAGGCATCTGCTGGAGACTTTGGCATAATATTTTCTCTCATCTCTCGCCAAATTTTTAGCTCTCCCTTCAAAGCTAAAAAACAAGGAAGGTCCTCTTTATATACTTCAGCACCTTGCAAAACATCCTCAATATTTTCGTTACTGAAGTTATGGGACAGCAGCTTTTGCAACTGTCCGATTTTTTGCAGCTGAGCGTTATGGAACCTGGAGGATATTTCACAAATAATCTAGAAAAGGAACATATATTGTAAGAAGGTAATACTCTTCAATATACTCAGTCTGAATATGACCTATTTGTTTGACGGCCGGTAATTCTCTGGACCGTGATATCTGTACCCATTTCATTTGCAAGGGCCTCAGCCATATACAAAAGGCTTTTGAATGCATCCGTGCTAGTTTCAAGTTGCCTCTGCAGACTGGCTGTGGTCGTATTGATAAGCTGAACTGCAGAAAGTATATCAATTTCAATGGCTTGGAATGATCGAGATAATGGCAGCGTGATTCCAAAAATATCAGCCAGGATTACCAAGCTTGCAAGAAATTCCGACGACATGATAGCTTGGAGCTGATAGCTGCAGCGATAATGCAGGTATTTTCTGACCCCTTCTTCAGCCATATTTTGCAAAATTCCAGGAAGACATGGCAAGACGTCCAAAAATGTCAAGACAGCTTCATGTCTTTCCACTCATTTTTTTATTATACATATTTTGTTTTTCCTTTGGCAGATGAACCTGAATTTTTTCCCTGAGGAGATTTATTCGTTGAGCTGACTCACACAAGAAAGTTGCTACACTTGAGATTACCCCTACGGCATTTCTTATGCTGGGTATGGTGCAGGCAGTACTGATAGTTAAGTTGAGTCGGTGGCTTGCACAATGAGTAAAAAAAGCTGAATGTTAGATATGCATGCCGGAAAATATTTTATTTTGCCACTCATGTTGGCTCCTCCATCGTATGCTTGAATCCATCACAATAATGTCATATCCAGGTTAAGGTTTTCGATCGCCTTTAAAATATGCTGAGCGATGTTTTTACCAGTAAGTTTATCAACTTCGACAAACATGAGAAAGTCTTGTATTTCATTGTTATCTACATCGAAATAGCGAATACAAATGGTCAGTTGCTCACAAACAAAAACAGCTGTGGTCTCATCAGATATAATAGTAAAATATTTGGCCTTTTTAATGTTGTTTGCTATTTTGGTTGTGATTAATTCCCCACAGCACTCAATCAAGTCATTTTGTGTCGACTTACTTATGTAGGAAGCATTTTTAGCACACGTTTTTACGTGTTCATGCAGTACATCATCTCCAGCATCGATTCCGAGCTTCAACAACTTGCCTTCTCCGTAGGAACTTCCTGATTCTAAATCATCATCATCCCTGTGACTCTTAATGGTATATTCTGCATTCCACATAATATAATTGTTTTTATAATGGGTACAGGTTTTTTACGATTCTCTTCAATAATTTTAATATCCTGGGATCTCATTTGGACAACAACGTCCATTGATTTTCCCTCCATTACCATGAAAAATTTTGAGATGTTACCATGTTCGCCTGGTGATATTTCATGCTCTCGTGGTGCCTGATAGTTTCAATGGCCTTTTTATATGTTTTCAGTGGTTTGGACACCAACTTTCCCAGCTTCACATCATTTGTACCCGCCTCACGCTGACCAAAAAGAATGCATATTTTGTACATTCCGCCGCCAGCAATTTTGCTGTATGCTAGCCATTCCTGTCTTTTTAACCAGCTCATTTGAATAGACAGCTTTTTCCCCCTCACTCACCAGAGGAAACTTAAAGTCTGCTGTGGGTTGCCAAGTATTTTTCAACCACTGATACTTACTGGATTCGCAAAGACGGACTATGAGTTTCACACGCGTACTTTCTGGTAAATCTATTTCTTTATTTTGAAAATTAGTGAATTTTACGATAATTTAATTTTCCCATAATAAGTATGTACTGTGATTGAGGCTCCATAGTACACAAAACAAAACGAACATAATTATAGCCAGACCGTATTAAAAATCTTGTGTAATTTTTAAGCATCTGGAGGGGGGGGGGGGGGGGCACATGCCCCTCCCCAAAATCCGCCTATGATTCTCTGAATCATTCCCAAGGAAAGAGTTCTACCTCTTTATTTATCCTCTGACTCCTCGAGCAAAACACTACTGGTAGGAATTCATTTCAAATTTTTGGCAGTTTTTGTTATGGCATGAATGAAGTCAGTGTGCAGGTGTATAATGTGTGTCTAAGGTGTGCAGGTTGTCAGTTCCATTGGAACTATTTAGTGATCCCACTCCCAATGAGGAGCAGTCGATGAGAATCACTTTTGCTGCACATCCTACTTCACCTCGCTGGTGGTAATATAATTAAATCGTCACTGAGACCAAACATCTCAAAATCAAGATACCACTAATAGAAACCACTAAGCCTCAACCATCTATGGAATCATTTAGAAAGTTGAAGCCACATGCATGAAATCTGAATTCATTATGAAAGAGCACGGCTTTCATATTATTATAATTGTTACTCTGAGTGGAAAAATGATAAGGAACAATACTCAATTAAGATTCACGAACCTATTTAAATAGATTTATTTGGGTTTAATTTCATGAGCACAATAAATTCTAGCTCTCCTTTCTTAGATCTGTCAAAACCTAATTAGGTTTTAGTGACTTAATTAAGTGTTATTTTATAGAAAAATTCATTATTTCATGAATAAGTCAACATTGAAAACCATGAGCCTTTAAGCAATTGGTAGCGTTTTTCGTCTTTTCAAATCAAGTGTATATTATCTACCAATGGTTCATAACTAGACGTCTTGAATAGAACTTGGTGAAATATAATGTTAGTAAATGCGAATCTTTGCAGTGATACTCAAAGAATTTAATTAATGTTAACTATTATATATTTATTTAATTAATGTAAACTATTATATATTTATAATTAATAATAATATCTCCACCACAACATTTCCTCTACCAAAAAAATGTAATAAAATATGTTATTTCGTATAGTTTCAATATTTTGATCTGCTATATCGTCAATTTTGGAAAATAATCATCACAAATTAATAAATAATGGCAATAGACCAATACAAAAGTTGCAATTAATGATAAAAATAACTGGAATTTTAACATTTGAACACTTGGCGGAGAAAAAATCAGCACAATATAATCAGAAACTCTAAACAGGTAATTCAAAACAGGCGGGAAAAATATACGTAGCTCGCGCGAGTAATGTCAGGAGCAATTTCCAAAAATGACAAGGACATCTTCCCTTTGTACCAATTAGTCCCCGCACACAGGTGGAGAAAAGAATAATCAAACAAAACACCGGGAATCACTGGAGTTATAGAAATATTGAAATTATTGTCAATTTTTCCTCGTTACCTATGTGTTGCCAATTTGATATAAAATGCATGGGACGAAAAATCTAAGATGTAATTTTTTTTGCATGAATTTTCACCTATATAATCAAGAGATCTCTATGTGTATCTATTGATAAGCTTTGAAGCTGGTGTAAAATATTTGGCATGAGCGCTCTTCTGACGTACTCCATTCTTGCAGACGACGCGTATCGGAAACATATGATGCGCATTCTTACAGTCAACTGATCAGTGTAAGGAGGATTGAGATTGTTTTCATTCAGGATTTCTCAGCATTATGGCTAAATATTACGAAGCTGGTGCAAATTAATGGTGTCCACGGAGGAATTTGGCAGTTGACATGGAAACACAAGAGTGTAAGTTATTTTTTTCTGGTTTGTGGCCATTTAAATCGAATATGGTGCAAGAAGACCGTCCTTTCCCCAGCTTGGCGTTCATCAATTTTGATATTTAGAGTTTTTCAAATTTAGCCTTGATAATGGCCACAAAAAATCGAGGATTAGCCTGGTGTCTTGCTGAAACCCAGCTGCTGATAGATTTGTGGAGCGAAAATAACACGCTGAACGAGCAGGATGGTACAACTCGCAATGCCGCCGTGTACCTAAAAATTGCCAAGCAGTTGGAGGATAACGGATTTCACAGAACAACAGCCCAAATCAGAGACAGGATGAAGAGACTGAAACGAGACTACAGAGAAGTCATTGATAACAACAATAAACCAGAGGCTGCCGGCAGGAAGACTTGCCATTTCTTCTACGAACTTGACAGAATATTTGGGAAAGGATCTTTCTCAAACACAACCATAGAACATGACAAGTAAGCTATTTGGAATGTCTCTGTTTTCTGTTTCGGCCCCCTTTTCCTCTTATTACTTGAATTATTATTGGTGCCACGTTACATATACTAATCCAGTGACCTTAATATTCTTTTCGCCGCACTATTTACGTTTTCTTTAACTATCTATACTGAGGCAATTTATTATGTTTTGTCTTTTATAGTTCAACAAGCTTGCCAGTCAATGTCTGCAGTGCAGAATTAGGGAAGTGTATGCCGTCTGACGAGGACGAGGACGCTAATCATGCTCTGCATTCACATCATAGCACACCCAATGGACTAGTCTATAGGAGTGATACTGTGCGCAGAAGTCCAGACGTCCAACCGCAAATTTCTAAGAAACGTTTCAGAAAACGGATTCAAGCGGAGGAAGTGCTGCAAAAAGAATCTGAAATTGTAGAAGATCGAAGTGTCAATACAGATGATATGGTTGGTCTTGAAGTGGAAAAACTGATGCTCGAAATGGAAAAGCTTCGGGAAGAGACTGGACGTGTTCGAGAGGAAAGAGCAAAATTGGCTCTCGAAAAAGAGGTAAAACATTAGGGCGATGCATGAAATTCACTGCTGCCGTAATTACATTTGTCTGAAGTTTTTTTTTCAAAACACAACATTTCAGGGACAATATGATTTTAATTCTTGCCCATTCCTCTTGCTACCATTTTTAACAGTCATTTCTGCTCTTATTGGGTTCCCCACCTAATTGTTGGAATTTAACATTTTCTGCTTTGTCTTGGGTTTTTGTTTGTATCTCTTGACTTATCTAGAATAGAATCATGAAATAAAAAATCAGTGGCAGTGGTGATCTGTTTGAAAACAAACCTGTGGAGGAAAAATAACAGCATGAAATGTTATGCTCTCGTGCCACAATAACTTTTTTTTAAACCTTGTAACATGTACATAATCAGTGCTGTAAAATGTCATTTGCATTTTTTAAATGTGCATTGTTCATAGCATAAATGTGCATTGCAAATGTACCAACTAGACTACATCATGATTAGGCAAAGATTCAGGAACGGTGTAAAGAATTCGCATAGTTTCCCAGGTGCAGATGCCGACTCCGACCATAACTTGGTGGTGATGAAATGTGAGATGAGACTAAAAAGGTTGAAAGTAGGAAGGAAATTAAAAAAGGTGGGATGTAGGAGCACTGATTGGAGGGAAGAGGAGGGAATACCAGGAGATTGTGGATAGATGCATGAGGGAAGAGGAACAATAGATGAAAGATGGGAAATGATAAAGACGGGCATAAAAGAAGCAGCTGAGAAAACAATAGGAACAGTAGACGCTAGGAGGATCAAGAAACCATGGGTAACAGCGGAAATGATGGAAAGGATAGATGAAAGAAGGAAATGGAAAAATGTAAATACAGAGCTAGGCAAAAGGTGTTATAAGGAGATTAACAACAGGCTTAGGAGAAAAACAAAGAGAGCAAGAGAAAAGTGGTGGAGTCGGCAATGCGAGGAGCTGGAGAGACTCCAGAGAGAAGGAGAAATAGGCAGTCTGTACTCAAAGGTTAGAATGTTATCGGGAATCAAGAAATGGAAAACGGTCCCGTGCATCAAAGACAGAAAGGGAAATTTAGTAATGGAGCCAGAGGAAATCCAACGTCATTGGAGGGAATATGTTGAGGAACTGTATGATAGCGAAAATAGGCCTAGCAACTTGGACATTGAAGAGGAAAAGGACGTAGATCAGGATGACGTGGGCCCCGGAATACTGGATAGTGAGATAGAGAAGGCACTGCGAGAAATGAAGGCAGGTAAAGCGGTGGGGGTTGATAGCATCCCAGCTGAGCTTCTGAAAAACCTAGGAAAAGGGGGAAGGGACAGATTTTATGAACTTGTTCGTAGAATATACGAGGAGGGGGCTTGGCCAGAGGATTTTGTAAAAACCATGCTGATACCTATACCGAAAAAGAGGGTGACAAAGGAATGTTAAGACTATAGAACGATAAGTTTGATTTCTCATGCGGCAAAGGTAGTGCTTAGAATCATCAATAGGAGAATGGAAAAGAGAGCAAATGAATTCCTAGGCGAGGATCAGTTTGGATTTCGGAAGGGGAGGGCCACTCGGGAAGCGATTGCAGTGATGAGAATACTAGTGGAAAGGATTCTAGAATACAATCAGGACGTATTCACGTGCTTTGTTGATTTCGAAAAGGCGTTCAACAGAGTGATGTGGGACAAGTTAATGGAAATATTGCAGAAGATAGGAGTACACTGGAGAGACAGGAGACTGATCCGGAATTTATATATGGCGCAGAAGGCGCAAGTGAGGGTAGCAGATGGAGAATCGGATTGGGCAACAATAGGGAGGGGAGTTAGGCAGGGCTGTCCTTTATCACCGGTACTTTTCAACATATACTCGGAGGAAATGGTGAGAAAGGCTTGGGATGAACTGGAGGCTGGAGTAAAGGTCGGGGGGAAATTGATAAAATCAGTGAGGTTTGCGGATGACCAAGCGCTAGTATGCCAGTCTGCCCGTGGCTTGCAAAAAATGCTGGATGCGTTGCAGGGACAGTGCGAAAGATACGGGATGAAGATAAACCAGAAGAAAACGAAAGTAATGAGGTTTTCAAGAACAAAAAGGGCCAGTATAGCGATAAAAGTGGGAGGTCAGAAGCTAGAGCAGGTAGAGCAATTTAGCTATCTAGGTAGTGTGTTGGAAGAAAAAGGGTATAGCAGCATTGAAGTGAGAAGGAGAATTGCATTGGCAATAGAAGCCTTTACTCATAGGCGTGAGCTAATGACAGGGGCCTTGAGTAGGGAAGTGAAGAAAAGGCTAGTGAAAAGTTTAATATGGAGCGTTGCACTATATGGGGCGGAAGCGTGGGCTTTGCCAAAAGAAGATGAAAATAGACTTAGGGCTTTTGAAATGTGGGTGTGGAGAAGGATGGAGAAGATAAAGTGGGTCGAAAGGAAGACGAACGATGAAGTGCTAGAATTGGTAGGAGAGGAAAGAAATTTGATAGATGAAATTAGGAGAAGGTGTGGATGGAAAAGGTAATAAAAGGGGATGGTGTTTTGAAGGAGGTGATTGAGGGAAGAGCGTTGGGTAAGCGGGGAAGAGGGAGAAGAAGAACGGGTAGCTTGGATGGAATGATAGGTGGCAGGAGGTATGAGGGGCTGATGAGGGACATCGTGTGAAATTTAGGGGGTTGGAAGAATGAAATGTCCATTTAAACCTACCTTCATCGGTAGAATACTTAAAATAAAATAATTGTTCATAGCCTTACGAGGGCAGAAGTTTTGCTCTCTAGAGGGATGGCAAGGCGTCATTTGACCCCAACTTTATTTCACCAAATAAGCTTGTATGCATTCCCATAGACTGTTATCTTGTAGTGCTGTTGATATTTATGCAACACCTATACCACAAAATTTTTAATAGGATATTTTGATGGTTATAAATACATAATTGTCACTTTTGTAAATCATAAACTAATTTATAGTCAATAGTCATCATGTTTCAATGGCATTGCATTGAAACCAAACAAGGGTAGCCATGTTATTAACAGTTTGCAGATATTTGGCACCTTATTCTCTTTTGTGCTTTTTATAAGGACCTGAAAGTGGTATCTAACGAAGTTTTGCTTGTTTGATTGGTGCATGATAGTGAAGGTTGCATCGGAAAAGATTCCTAACACGTTTTGAATTAATTATTTGGAGATCTTCTTGCAACCCTTAGAATTTTTTATTTCATTCTAGAGTACCTAGCTATTTATTGAGGATAGATCCATTATTTCGAAAAATACATGAATAGGCCACCTTCATGTCATTGATCGGGTGGAATATTTCCAGCAAATGCCTTCTGAAGCATAGCATCTACTCCCACTTTGATATTGTTGTAAAACAGGGTGTGTTCTACTATATGGAAATGCATTTAGGCAGTATTTATATTTACTTACAGAACTTTTTACTTGATTTAAGTTTATTCTGCGTATACTGCAGAAAAGAGCACCTGCATTTCAATGTAGCAAGCTTGAGATTTGCAAGAAAATTGTTCTAAGATTCAGAATGCAAACCAAATTCAACTGTCTTTAATTCTTGTCTATGAGTCACCCTCGATTTGAATTGTGAATGTTTCATTTTCCGTTTTCCAATTCGCAATTATTCACCCTTCGTGCACATTTCGATCGTCAACTTCTGGATGTGACGAAGGGGAAGTGATCAAGGGTACGTGGAAGCTTCCTCATTAATGTGCTCTGGGAGGAAGTGGACGTTAAAATGGCAGCAATGGAGTATTCAAAAATGTTGAGCTGGAGTTGTAAGTAATTTTGTCATTCTGTGCCACCCGCTGTAGGGAGCCCTTAGACGCTACAATTGTCCGCAGTGGAAGAATTTTCGTAAAATCATAGCAAAGTAAACCCAGTGCTACACAGTTCGTAATTGTCAATAGTTTTCATTATTTCTGTTTACACTGCATGGCACCAGTAGAACATTTAAGGGCGAGAGAGGGTGCAAGGGAGAAAGTACATACTTCCTGGATTGGAAAACACTCTTTATATTCAAGTATCAATCCTTAGGCATTGCATTACAGAATATATTTGGCCCCAGGTTTTATCTTAACTGCTTCTCATAGGCAAATGCCGCTGTCCCAAGATGCCTCTAGGATATACAGTAAAACCTGTATTAGGCGACCACCGATGGTTCCGCTGGAAAATGGTCTTTGAGAGGGGTGGTCGTTTGACAGGGGTTTAGGAGTCTGGAGGGGTTGTTTCTATGAATATATGTAATTGCAAATGACCGGGCGGCTAGTTTGAAAAAAATGGGAAAACTACTGAGCTCAGGATTCATTTATAATAATCGAGTTTGTTTCAATATTTTTTACCAACTCATGGCAAAATTTTGGAATAGGAATTTCATCAACAATTTTTTTTTTTTCAAAGCACATAATTACATTAATTGCACTGGTCACTAGATGTGAATTACAATATATAGGTAAGTAATTACACTATATTGGCGGAAATGCAGACAAAAAAATATTATACATACATATATTTAAATACATGTATACTTACATCGTTTACATTAAACTGATATTTTACAAGAAATTAAATTGACCAATGAGGTAACCGAAACGTAAAGAAAACACTGTGCCTCCAAAAATAATATTTTTTTTCTTTAATTCTTATTTGTCTTAAAATTAGCCGAAAAAAATGGCATGCCGTACACGAAACTGTTCGAGCCAGCCATTGCTCACCATGAAATCTTCATCTCCTAATTTACGAGCAATTTGCAAGGCCTTCTCCTTTATTAATACACCACTAATATGAATATTTTTCGACCGTGCAACTTTAAACCACTCAAATTGATCCCTTCGTACTTTTCTTGCCGTTTTCTCTTCACTCCACCGATCCTGTTACTGTTGTGCCACTCTTTTAAAATGTCGCCCCTAGATTTTAAAATTCCATTTATTTGAGTTTTCCCACATTTAAATAAATCCACTAGCCTTCTCTCAGATGCACCTTTATCTCGTTTTTCGATAACTCGAACCCTTTTCTCTAAACTTAAACAAATTCTCTTTGACATCTTCGACTCAGTGGTGGATCGTGTGCCGTCACTAACGAAGTTACGGCGTTCCCCACGAAAAGACTCTCTGAATCACCCCTTAGCCCCATTGGTAGCGCAATTAGATTTTCTCTCACACCAAATTCAAACGTGTGCTCACTTTGTAATCATTAGTTACGATAAGTTTCCTTTCCTTATACATAGCTGACTTTTTATCTCTTCCTATTGACCGACCGTCTCAAAAAGTATAAATGAAGCGTCCGCAGCTGTGTAATGATATGTCTGATACCATCGGCTACAAAGAGTGAGACTTTTTCTCATCGCACGACCACTGATGTTAATATTTTCGTGCACATAACTCAGTTGCATCTCTCGCCGTTACCTCGGTGCGGCGCCGGAGAGCCCGGCACGCGGCCTCGAGTCTTCTCACCGCGCGAGGCTACGATGACTACTATTTACAAATCACACTTAAATAATCCACACCCGCTATCAGACTGGCCCTCCTTTGTCTGTGGACTGACCTAATAGGCTGGTATGATTCCCAAAAGCTGGGAAAAATTCAGGTTTACGACAATTTTGTTGGTGAATAGAGGGAACTTCCCTTGAAAGTGGTGGTCTTTGGTCGGGGTGAGGGGTGGTCTTTGAATAAGGGTAATGAATACCATGAACATAGGGGCATTACAATCGGTTCCGGAAAATACTGGTCGTTGAGAGGGGTGGTCGCTTGATAGGAGTGGTCGTTAAGAGAGGTTTCAATGTATTTGTGTGATAATTATAAGGTCCTCTCACGACTAACACAAACTATGATAATGAAACTTCCAATGCTACACAGTAAATTTTACAGTACCGTCACTCACCAACAAGCAGAACATGCTCAATATCGCCACCTCTTGGTTTTTACTTTTGGGGTATGGTATAGGACTAAATTGCACTAACTACAGAGGGCTTGTCCCAGTCATGTGGCAGAAGGTTGAATACCTGGGAAAAAGAGCAAGGGCCAGTGAGTATACAATCAGAGCAGGAATGAAAAGCGTCATTTGAAAAAGAGGATGCGAAGTTGATGCTCCATGATATGTCATTCAGGTTCTCCAACCCCTCTTATCCATTCTTGGGTAAAGATACACATCCATGGGAGCGCATAATATTTCCGGAGTACAATAAAAACATCATCTATCATGTATGCAAGAATACCAAGGAATGTGAAAATCATACTGGGGGAGGGAGAGGGGCATTTACTTTTCCTGTGCTGCTTGTGGTTTCCCAAAATATTCTGGTGCAGAAAAAGTCTCTCAGTTTGGATTTTGCTGTGGGTGTCCAGAGGCATTGTCTACAATCGAACTGGGTACCCTTTGGTGCATAACTCAGGCACTGGGCCATCTCTCCACTGAGAAAAAGGACCTTCACTAAGTATAATGAAACTAGAGTAAGAGGAATATGATGATATACTGCAAAACCAAGTTAGGGGTAACCTCTTGTAGAAAATAGTAAAAAATACTACCAAAATTTTAATACTGTTACATCAAATTTCAGATGGAAATGAACTAAGAATAAAAGTTTCAAATAAATTAAAAATATTTTGCCTGGAGAAAAATTAAGTTTAATTATGAAAATGGGTTAATTGACCCCTCCCATCCTTTATGTGATAAGTGGTATTAGGTGAAACTGAACTGGTCCACATAAAAAATGATTTAATGCTTATAGCTCAAATGGCTGTGGCATTTAACCCTTTTACTGCTAGCCCCTTTAAGGTAGACTGTGCGAAAACTGCCAAGCCCATTGCCGTGAATATCGTAAGATTATGATATTTAGGTACATTTCAAGCCCTTAATTTTTAAATATAAATCATGTATTTTTCTCTACGTTGATGATATATTTCAATTTTTATGAGGATGAAAAAATCATTCTTGCTGTTTCTGATTTGAGGGAAATATAATATTACAAATATGTAATGTAGGTGGGCCTATATATCGGCCCTTGGCAGTTTTCGCACAACCATAGAGGGCCAATATATCGTCCCACTGGCAGTAAAAGGGTTAATGTAGAACATTGAATATACTGATGACCTTTTCTAGCTAAGGGGAACTTAGACATTTAATAGGCATTGACACATTCATTGAAGATGACAACAATTAACACCATTATAGCCCTATGCAGGGAATATACTGATGCCAATTGGAGCTTGGAGCCACTAAGGAAAGCCTTAAGCTGCCGCTGCATGGGAAAATCCAAATATTCTACCAGCAGCCAATGTGTTAAAATACCCTGTTATTCAGCTTCATAATTTTAATTTAATTGAAAGAAGGAGAACTTTTTCTCCCTTCCAGGTGAATTTACTGCATAGCCTTCCATCCTCTTCCCATTCAGCTTTGACCCATTTACCCATTCAGCTTTGACCCATTTACCCATTCAGCTTTGACCCATTTACCCATTCAGCTATTTTTTTGGTATGATTATTCGATTGATCCTATTTATTTTTCGCCATCATCATCATTCACTAATCCTTCGATTCATTTGATGCAACTCTCCTCTATTCTCCTGTCAGCTAACTTCTCAACGTTTACATAATTCTTCTCTTTCAGATCCTTAACAACATGCTCCACATATCTCATGTGAGGGCTGTTTCCATATATCTCTTTCACTTGTCCCTTGATGATGGCCATCATGTCCCAAGATATGGCTCACATTTATTTTTAAGTTTTTAGAAGTTTTTCTCGCTCTCTTCTGAGGAACTCTTCATCAGATACTCAGTTGATTTATTTGATCTTCATTATTCTTCTCATCATCATCATTAGTCATCAATCCTCAGATTGGTTTTACGGAACTCTTCTCTGAGTTCTTCTATTAGCTAATCTCTTAATATTTATGTATTTTTTCTCTTCCACACCCTTCATCACTTGTTCCATATGTCTCAATCGAGGCCTTCCTTTGCCATTCGTCCCATCCATTTATCCTTCAACGATTGTCGTCATCAGGCCATCGTGTCTTAAGATATGGCGAATTAAGTTATCCCATCTTCTTATTAGAGTTTTCAGCAGGCTTCTCTTTTCTCCCACTCTTCTTAAGCCTTCTTCGTTTGTCACTCAGTTGATCCATTTTATCTTCATCATTCTTCTGTAGAACCACATTTTGAATGCTTCCACCCTTTTCTTCTCCACTGCTGTTATTGTCCATGCCTCACTGGCATAACGAAACATGCTCCAGATGTATGTTCTGATGAATTGTTTCCTTACTTCTACACTTGTATTTCCAGATGTAAGTGGGTTCCTCTTTTGGTAGAAGCCTTCTTTGCCGGAGCTATTCTACTGACTATTTCTTTCTTGCTTCTTCCATCGTTGGTTACTTGGCTTCCCAGGTAGCAGAACTCTTCTACCTCTTCCAGTTTTTGCTTCCCTAGTTGAAAGTTGGTTTTGGCCTCTTCTCTTTTGCTGCACACCAATATCTTAGTTTTATTCTTATTGATCTTCAGATGATATGTGGCCATTGTCCTTTCCTTCATTCTTCTGTATCACCAATTTTGAATGGTTCCAGCCATGACTTCTCTGCTGTTATCATCCATGCCTCACTGCCATAAAGTCTCATGCTCTAGATGTGTGTTCTGATGAATTGTTTCCTTACTTCCATAATTGAATTCCAGCTGTAAGTAGATTCTTCTTTTGGTAGAATGTCCTCTACCCCTGGGCTATTCTACTAACTCTTTCCTTCTTGCTTCTCCCATTGCAGGTCACTCGGCGTCCTAGATAGTAATAATCTTACAGCTTTACTAGCTTTTGTTATTGGAGTTTAAAATTCTATTACTTTTGTTTTATTTCTATTTTCAGGTGACATCTTGTGAGTATCTTTTCTATGTTTATTAGTCCTTTAGTCCTTTTTCTGTTTCTACCAGTATGACATTGGCCAAATGTAAGATTCTAATTTTTTCCCCATGGATATTCACTCCCAAAGCCTTCTCTTTGCTTCCATCGATGGATTTCTGGATGTAATCATTAATAATGAAGGAAGACAAACACAGACAATGTAACAGGAGTAAAACAGTGCACAGCCTTGTCTTACTTTTTATTATTGCTTCTTCACTGCTGGGTCCAGATTTAATCATGGTAGCTTGGTATTTATAAACACTGTGGTTAATTTTTTGGTCATTGTAGGAGACTCCAATATTCTTTCAATATTCCAATCCATGTTGTCAAAAGCCTTCTCCAAATTTACAAACACAATGAACATTGGTTTGTTCTTCTCATTTCTCTTCTCTATGAGCAGTGCAAGGGCCAACATTGCTTCTCTTGTACCCTTGTTTTTCATGAATCCAAATTGATCCTCATCTCTTCTCTCCTTTTTGTTCCACTCTTCTGTAGTTGATCCTTGTCAATATCTTCAATTTAAGTGTTGTCTGGCTTATAATTCTAAAATTTTCTTAGTTCGCAGCCTCTTAATTGGAATTTATGATGAAAATAATGATGTTCTTCTTGAAGTCTGTGGGTATCCTTCTGCTGAGTGTATGTTGCAGATGGTATTGCACAGACAGGTTAATGTCTTCTTTCCTTCATTTTTATCTTGCTTGGCAGAAACATCATCAATTATGGAAGTCTTATTTATTCTCAGGTCCCTTACTGCTTCATCGAATTCAGATCTCAAGATTGAGTCTCCCATATTATCCTTTACAACTTTATTTTCCTCTTTAATTATCTTTACTCTGAGATTCCTTCCCACTCTGTAATTCAGTGGCTCCCAACCAGTGTGTCGTGACACTTCAGGGAACCAGGAACACTGCTAGGAGTACCATGAGATTTTTGTGGGCACATGATAAATGTTTTGCTGAGCCAATTTCTGAATTGGTTACACTCACACCCGACAGATAGTGAAAGTAATCAAAGTACTTCTCCCAAGTTATAGACTACTTACTGAAAAGCACTGACTATGTTTGGTAATGTAGAGGAAAACCGAAATCAGATAGATAAAAAAATCTAAGAAGGGTGCCCCAAGGTTATAACCTCTGTCTGAAGGGTGCCTCCTAAGTAAAAGGTTGGTAATCACTTGTGTAATTGCTCCAATTGCTGGTGATTCACTGATTGTTTACCTAAGGGTCAGTTTAGAACTGTTGGAAAATCACTGACTGTTTACTTGAATGAGTTAAGAAGACCATTTAGAGTTTGAACTTCTTTGTAATTACCAATTGGATACCATTTCTTCCATAGAAAATGATTTTTAATGAAACCATTTTCGCACCTATCACAGAGAAGTCCATTCGTGTATTTGTCCTCTAGAATACTCATCCTCTTCACTTCCAAGCTGTAAAGACATTCCAATCACTCAAAAATTAGTGGCAGTGCTTCACATTCACTTCCTTACAGCATCCAAGTCCCTATGCATACCAGCATCATTCAGAGTATTTAACCCTTTGCACTCAGATTTTTTCACCCTCTATACCAGTAGTCCACTCGGAATTAAATTGTAAATGCCCCTGGATTTCTTGTGTCAAGTGACACTCGACACGTGAGTTGGTAGTGAGCAATGCTGTGTCGAGTATCACTCGACACCTGAGTGGAAAAGATTAATTAAGTTAGCACAAGGCCCCTAAATAAGTATTTTATCTTCATCTGGAAACTTGATATCACAACGTCATCATGTCATGTTATAAAAGAAATCAAATAGCTTGCATGACTTTTTCACCTTTTCATAAAACTGGTACTTATTGCATTGTGTATAGTTAGGTGGAATATAATTCATTGTACTCTTTGTAATCCACCTTTGAGGTTGGTTTTTAGTTTTTCTGATTTGAAATTGTTGACCTCAGCTTAGGTCTGCGTGTCATTGAAATAAAGAAAAAAATAATTCTGTATCATTGAGAGCCTTAACCCTCCAGTTGGGTAATTTTTTTCGATAATCTGGCCAAAAAAATGTATTTTTTTATATTTGAAATAAGGAAGTCGGAAGAAAAGAGGAAAGAATACGTGTGTAGCCTTCCTTCAAAAAATGAATGTACATCTATTGGTGAAAATGTAAAACTACCTCACCACAAAGCAACGCATAGGATAGAAGGATCAGATGGGGAAATTGCAGGATATGCAGGGCAGATGTAAGGAAAACCACGAGCCTGCGGAAATAGCGGAATCCACAGAAAATGGATGATTGTCTAACCAGTGGAAATCGTGGGATACCCAGCTGTAGGGTTAAGCCCATTAATGAAGAAGGATATGTTGGATCTTAATTTTAGATTTTAGTTTGGGCATTTAATTTCATTGCTTAAACAGAATTAAACCTTATTGAATGCATAAAGCCACATGGCACTAAATTATCATCGAAGATCTTTTCCAGTTCATCTTTAGAGTTTTTACATTACTCAGGAATCTCTAAGGCTCTAAATTATTGTTGCAATTGATTGTAAAATTAAATTACTATATGCTGCATCAGTGACTAAAAGTCAATATTATTCTGTGAAGTTGTGTTGTGTAGTTGGCTGCATTGCCTTACAGAAAATGTAGTTTTCCTCAATAGATTTTTGATCAATGACTCAAAAACCCTATCCCTCGTCCATTCAGAAATAAATGGAATGTAATGCAACTAGATTTTCATCACAAGAATGTAAATGGTTCCTGATTGGCAGATTGACCAATTTCATTAATCTTATATTATTCTTAATCTATTATCTTGAACATTTCTAAATCTGGGAGTTGACTGATATTCAATAATTTGGCCTTTGTTAAAAACAGGCATAACAATAATTGAATCAATTATGACAACCAGAGATATTGTATTCTGGTTAGGTTTTATAAGTGTTTGGCTTTTATTCACCACTCACAAATTAATGGCTCACTAATCACCTTCACTTCTGCGTCACTTGCTCCATTTGCCTAGAATTATTTCCATTTCAAGAAAGTAGGTACTTCCTTCCTCATGCCATCAAAAATATCAAATTCAATTGTAAGTTTTGGTTAAACTGCGTCACTGTGGAAGTAAAAATCTAATTACTGCATTTTTTATTGTTATTGTTACATATCCCATATAGTGCATAATTTAAAGTGGGATTTGAAGTTTTCACCTGCCTTCTAACCAGCATGTCACCAATTCATGAGTATTATCATACTGAGGGTGAACATTTTTGAGTACAAGAGTGCATATTGAGTAAGTAAATTAAAAAAATAGGGTCACATCATCAATGAAAACCAACTCCAATGCAAATATTAACTTTAGATTTCTCGTAAGTTCAGGACTGCCCAGTCAGTAACGAGGACAAATTGCATAGATTTACTAAAGTAGTGTGAGATGTGTCTTCTATTCAAGCTTTTCTAGATGCAGAAACAAGTCCATTTTGGTTTAGTAAATCTATGCAATGATTGTAATGGCTAAAAGTAGTAAAAACCTAGTATTTTTCCATTTAAAAAAATTTCTTTATTGGCCTTTAGCATCTTGTAGCGATGAGTATTATTAATTAAAATAATTTTAACTTGATTTTTAATGTGATGTTTCTTGGGCAGTTAAACACTTGAAATATTTTTGCAGTAATTCCATTTATCATGTTTGAAAAACAAATTGTAGTTCACTGACTATTAACGTTCTGACCAAAAAACATCAATTATATCTCACTCTATCTGGCCATTGTAGCCAGATTGGTAACATGTTGGCCCTTCAACCCAAAGTTGGCGGGTTTGAATCTCACCTCAGGCACAGTTGTTTTACTTAGCTTCAATAGTTTAGATGATACAATATAAGCTAAGCACTTGGAGTGCCTAAAAACTGAGAAATATTTTTAGATTATAAGCAGCTTCAATAGTGTAGGTTATATAGTCAAATGAGGCCTAATTTAATCCTGAGGTGAACTTGAAGCCATTACTCAAGGTGGGATTTGAATCAGTGACTTTTTGATTGCCAGGCTGTCACAAACCTGACAACCATGGCTAGCCTAAAAACCAAATGTTGCAACTATCCTACACACGATAGCATATTCTTGCCAGGCATTATCGGTGTTTTAAAGTTAGAGATATGGATTTTATAATGCTCCAAATTTGTACCAGTTCAGGAATGCATGAAAAATGTGAAGCACATAATCATGAAGTTAAAGCAGAAAAGCATATTTACAGACTATGTTACACTACTGCTGTCTAAGTGGTCAAGCCTATCCAGGCCTTGTGGGCAGTGGCATACCGTTGGGAGGGGGGGGGGGGGGGGGGGAGGGGGGAAGAGGTTTAAACCCCCAAAAACATACTTGCAATTTACTATATCTTGCACTGTGTTTAGAATTTTGCTTATTGGGCTGAAAATTATAGTTGCATTGTCTTCACAAAAAGAGAATGTTAATTTAATTATTGTTTTAGTGAATAATAATCTAAATATCATTTTATGATTTTGTACATAAATATTAAATAAAACCCCCACCAAAAGGAAATTCTGCATTCACCCACTGCTTGTGGGTATACTTTGTAATCAATACAAGTTTTTTCCTTCCTTTTGGTGCCTTTAGATCCTCATACTGCAGAAAAGGAGGCTCCTGAGGGAGGAAAGGGAATGGCGAGAGATGAAAATGCGGCAGACAAAAATCAGGAGGTTGGATCCTACCACAAGCTTACATGGGGACCTGGGAGATGTCAATATCCTTGCAGCCTCCGCAGGAGCAGTGAATTGGAGGAGGGATGCAGCTACCTGCCTCACGGACAGTGATGCAGCTGAGTACCTGAAGGATGATGCTGATGCATGGGACAGGACGAGTGTCTCGAGTTCACGAGGATTGACCTCCCAGGCACTAGCCGTTGACCCTACAAATTTCACCAAAGAGATTAGCCTCAGAGACATTGATGATAGTGTAAAATGTTCCGTTGTGGATGTCCAAGGGCCCAATGATAGCGTGCTAGAGGTCAAGCAAAAACATTTGGGTGGACTCTCAGCTGCCGAGAGCCTAGAGGATGGGAGTCGAATTTCTTCGAATAGCAACAGCGCCCTTTTGATGTCCCAAGTTGAGTCCATGGGGTGGGATGGAGGATTTTGTGGGTTCCTGAATAACTGCCAGAATTGTGGGCATGTTGCTCCGTGCAGTCGACCGTTGCAAGATAAAAAAGAAGACTGAGTGTCATTTAGTGGGCTTTACTTAACATACTGACAGCTGTAAAAGTTTGTTCAAAGTTAATGTCTGAGCTCACTAAATGGTTACAAGAGACAGCAGTTGTTTTGCTGATGAATTTCATGGAGGAACCAAGTTTTAGTGCTAATGTTTCAGTTGAATGTGAATTTGTGAAATTAACATCACCTGATATGTACATTCAGTAAACTGGAGAGTATTATTCTGGCTATTGACTTCAATTAGCTTTAAATATGCATTTATTCAAAGCTCAAGACTTCAACACAAAAATATATCTGTGCAAATAGGTGGTGTAGAAAAACAATAGGTACTTGTTTGTTGTACATCAAAGGCCCCTGTTGAATTCCTAAGATTTTTAACTTTTAGGTATGTTATCTGAAATGCAGTTAATGCATTTTATGATTTTAGTGATTTCCTGTTGTTTTCATGTGATATAAATTATTTATTTGTAATGAAAGAGATGTAAATTAATTTTATTTTTTGATTTGACCCATGCATTGTATCAAACCATAATAGGTAAGATACATTTTTTATCTATTGAATATTCTTAATTTATTGTAAGCCCCTGTCCAAAGACTAAATATTTATACACTAGAGGTGTGGAAGTGTGTTTTAATTGAGGTTTGAGGTTATTTTTTTGTTTGTAGGTCACAATCTATTTTCTTTACCCTTTTACTGACGTGATACCAATGAATTATCCTCGGGTCTAAAGTGCTGTTCCTATTGAGAATAATGAATATGTTATGATACAAAAAGTGGTGTTCCACTTTAAAGTGAATTGAACTGGATGTATTCAGTGTCAGTGAACCTTAAATTAGAAGTGTTTTCCTCTCTGGAATGCCTTGTTTTCAGTTTACCAACAGGCTAGAAAGAAAGATTTTGTCTAACTGGAGAAAACATGGTGTAAAAAATCTGAATGGCTGGACATAAAAGGTAGATGATAACTGCAGGTGAATCAGGCAAAAAAGCAACCAGGAGTAATATAAACAAAAATTCATTGCTTTTCATTTTGTCCAAATACAGTCAAGCCCGTTTATAACGAAGTTGAAGGGGCCAAATATTTACTGTAATAACTGAACATCGTTACAAGTGGACCAGTTTTTCAGAGCCTCTCTTTGACAGGGAATAGCCTTCACTTCAATATAACCGGAACTTCGTAATAAATGGGTTTGATATAATTGGCTTGACTGTAGCTACTTCAGTGGACTGTTTAGGTAATGACATAAAATCTTTTTTACTGTTAACTGCCCTGCATAGAATATAGTATTCTCACACATATGGGAAGCATTTCCTCAATAGTCAATTATGAACAGCATGCTAGCATGGTCCCTTAAAACACCATGTTTAGGAATTTAACATAAGATGTAAA
Organism: Platycnemis pennipes; assembly: GCA_933228895.1. Lineage (NCBI taxonomy): Eukaryota > Metazoa > Arthropoda > Insecta > Odonata > Platycnemididae > Platycnemis > Platycnemis pennipes. Next base: position 43,837,480 of record OW121849.1, read on the forward strand.
AGGCGTACCATTTCTAACTGAAGTCCCCATTTATGTAAGAGCATGAGAGTAGAGGATTACAAAAATGTACTACATATTTCTTAAAAAATAGTTCCTATCCTGATTGGGTTGAATGTTTTTAGCATTCAACTTTTAATAGCCAATAATTTTCTTTCTGCAGAATTAACCCTCATGTTTTCACTAAGAAGTTCATTGGTCTTTTAATTCTCAGATTTCCTTCATCCATTCTTTCTTCCATATCCTGCACCACTTATTTCAAACCTCAATAATTACTTTATATCCTTCTATTATTTTATTAGGTGTGTTACCTTTCATTTCATCTATAAATTTGTTCTTCACCATCTACTTCCACCTCAAGGTTTCAGAGTCTTCGACACTCCAGCTAACTCTTCCCATGATAGAAATATATTCCTCATCCAGAGCATATTTTTTTTACTACTTCCATTGATGATGTGATGTTTTTCGAGCCCTGTAGTTCTCAGCATAACCTTATCCTGGTTTGTATAATGGAAGAAATAACCTATAAAGATTATAATTTTTCTTAAAATTAATGTCTCAAATCCCATCATCCCATTTTATTGTTCCTGAAGGTAGGTCAAAATTAATCTCAAGCTGAGATTTGTGACACAAAGAATAAACACTTATGAGGTTTGCCATTATCATTCTGAATGTTGGTACTGAGTGATTGACAAACTACTTTGTGAAATTTTATGTATGGTAGTTTGTTATTATCTCATTGCTTATCAGGCTTTGAAAATCTAAAGGGAAGAATGATATTTTTGTAGTTTAAATGGCCAAAGAACTTAGAGCACAACTGTAGGACCACAATAATGTCCCAGAATTTGCAGATAGATTAACTTTTCTTGAATTTCTCATTTATTGGTTTTTAGTGTCTGACAAAAGGTAACTGCCAGTGGAAAGTACTAAAAACTGACATTGGTAAACCTGCTGCTTATTTACAACCAGTGCAAGAATTCCACTGAGAAAAAACATAGGTAACAAATTCCTCTATATTATCCAACTGTTGTAACCAGTTAGGTTACTGAAGAATCCTCCTCGGTGAATTTCTCTCAGTTGTTGAGAGCTTTCATTAAATAGTGAGCGTATCCATTACACTTATCATGCAGTTAAATGTTTAGCCAGATATTATAAACCCAAGCCTCAAATTTACCTTCACCCACTGAATAACGTCCATGTTCTGCCCTCAACAATTTCAGTTTTCCCCCACAACTTGGGCTTTCTTACCCAAATCCTTAGTAGCATAGTTATTGTTTGCATTTGAGTGTGAAATTTGCCTTTCTCATGCCCCCTTAGTAATTCTAAGGGCATTTGCAAATGATAAGTTGCATTTTTTTTACCTTTCAATTTCTTGTTGGTCCATTCCACATCTTCTCTAAAAGTTCATTCCAATTATGCTTTAAAAATTGTTATCCTGAGGTGGCATCATGTTTAACTCATTTATTTTTGTTCGAGTTTTAATTTTTAAGTTTCTGCATGGTGACTTGGTTCCTGTGGAACCAGTTAATTGTTACTCTTTAGTAATATAAAACTTTATGTTTCTAGCTAAATTTTCATATCAAGCTGAACTTTGTGTCATTCAAGTCTTATCTGATCATTTGAAATTGCTTGTAGCCATTTTTTCATCAAAATGCTAGTATCCTTGGGCCCTTTCTAGCTCTATTCTTTCTTCATTTGGGTTCGCTTTTGGAGAGACCATCAATAAATTTTCTTTGTGTTCTCTAAGGGCACAATGATTACTGTACATGCTTGTATTTAGGATGAATATGATCCCAAATTAATGGCGTTGTTCTCCTCACATATCTCTTTCTCTCTCTTAGATCTATTACACTCAATTTAAAGTTATGTACAAGTCTTCCACTTTCATAACTCCTGACTAACCGTGAATAGGTTATCATCAGCCTAATCCCAGAGGTTAAAGAAAATTTCTGCATTACTTTCACAACTCATTTTCAATTCTAGCTGATTTTACTTTCGTGAGCCAATTCAAATGCAAGAAAAAACTTGGATAGCAATGTTTTTAATTACTTTACTCTGAATTCACATGGAATGTATAGTCACAAGTGAAGTTTGAAAAATGCTTGTAGTTACTGTGGTAGAGGCAGTTTAAATGTACTTTGTGGATTATGTGGGAGAAAGTTGGGGGGATATATGACCTTATTTTATCCATGTTTAACATTTCTGCTGCTGGAAATGCGTGAGATGAATATTTTACAGATTTCATTTTATTGAGAGTTTCAGTCATACATTGTATTGTAAGCTGTTTGAAAAATATGGACCAGTTATTTCCTGCTGACCCAAGCTACAGTTTTGAAGATGGCTAGTAATTAAAAGCTTATGTTACATATCTATTGATTTCTTTGTTTTTCTTCCAGAGTAACCCTTAAGTTTAGCTCATGGTCAGAGGTCTTTGTGGAACACTAATCAGAGGTCAACAGTTTCTGTGGACCACTAATGGGCTATGATATATATTGTTTACCCATGACGGTTTATGGACAAGGACAAGATGTCTTTCCTAACAATTAGGTTCATGTAGTGGTCCACAGGGTCCATAGTTGGAAGTTTAATGATCCATGAAGTCTTTTTGTAGACATTTCTGTTGAACTAGAATATGAACCATTTAAAAAATATTTTCATGGACCTAAGTCCTCCATTGTGGGATATACAGAGTGGATTTCAAACCATTTTGATTCAATTGACATTTCAATTTCTTACCGTCAATAAAATAAATACCTACACATTTTTAACATGACCACTCCTTCAAGCCCATTGCCCCAAAATATGCCTTTGCAGTTGGTGAAATAATTTAGCACTTCTCGCAAATTTTTCACTGAGTGACATTTTGATTACAATTACTAGTTAAAATTTCCATAAGATTTGGTGTCACATATAACACTTCATTAAAAATTGATTGGTACCTACATTATTACCTTATGCTTCACTTTTTAATCTTAATTTTGGCTAAGTGGAATGTTACATTTATTGTCTCTCTGTTCTGTCAGCTGACAACCATTATTTATGTTCTAGAACATAAATAATGGATGTTATTTGTGTGACAAAGGCATTTCAAATTCCATACCTTCCATGGTGAAAGTATTCTCATTGAAAATAGTGGTGTGCACTGCATGGAATTAAGAGGGTCGATTTACACTCTATTAATTATATTTTTGGAATGAACCACATAAAAGAAAAGCTCATGGTTGCAACAATTACTTTTTATTAATCTAATCCTGTGACTCATGCGTAGAATTAAAAAGCAATATATTCATTATTTATGCAAGGTTCTTGCTTGCTAAAATCTTGAAATTAGTATAATATTCCATTTATTGGACTATAAAACTGAATGGTCATAAGTAAACATTCATAGATTTGTAATGATTTGATTGCATCTGTTCAATATTGCTAATCCTGGCTTTTTCCACTTTGTAAACTTTTGAAATAACAACTTAATCATTTTCCCCATGCACAAACCGTAACATATGAAGCTAAGTTGAGGAACTTTACATGAAATTCTCCATTGCAATCTTCGTGATTTTGTTGCCATTTTAATCTTTTGTTACCTTTCAATGTCTTATCCCTTGCTCATTGTGAACTGACATCTCAAAAGCCGATTAACCCTCATTATTCCTCCTTATTTGTTAATTATCGACTTTCTAACCATAAAATGTCACACTATGCATTGAAATCATTATTAATCTTTTACACGAGCCTTTATTCATAGCCCTTGACAGTAATTCCTTCAGATATAAGATGTTTTATTTGCTAATGCAATTCTTTTTCTTATGTTCCTGAGAAGTACACCTGGTTCCATCAAAAAGACTGATACCCACATTTGTAAACTGTGGCTTCAACTCTAACGTATTCCCTCCCTCCACCTTAAATGTTTATTCTAGCCTATCTAGGTCTCTTAGAATTTTATTTTGTTTTTCAGCTGTCAGTCTTCATCCTGTATTTCTCGCAAATAAGTATGTTGAAATATACTCGATGGACTCTTGGCAGACTAAGTCACTAGCACTCAGCCATCAGAAAATTAAATCAACTCTTTAAGTTTTCCACCTACTTTTAGTCCTATTTCACAGAATCATTCCAAGCCTGCCTCAGCATTACTTCAATGTGCGAGTTGAAAATTAAGCATATACAGGCAGTCTTGTCTCACTTCTCGGCTTTTCAATTCCCATATTGACTCTACATCTGCCAACTCATTTGATGTGTTTTCTTTTATCAGAGCAATTCACATATTTCCAATGAGGCACCTGTCCCTCCAGTTGATTAATAATTTCTGTCAAAAATAATGATAATTTCAATAATTTTTCCTTGATTTCCCTGTGAGATGCCTCATTGAAATCCATTGAACAAACGATAGTCGATCTTGACTGTGATGAATATTCCTTTATAATATTGTTTGCATTATAGCTTTTCAATGCATCCTCCAACCTATGTCCAGAGTCATAGGTTATCACTCCTAATGTAAACCATCGCTCCATTTTCTAACCTTCTGTTATTATTAGGACTACCCCTTTCACATGCAAAGAACCTTATTTTCTTAAATTCCTCACTTGTTCTATTTCCAGAGTCTTAGAATATATTATCAAACTTTTTAGTCCTTGTCTATGATACTCATAATGCTCTGCTTTACTGTGGGTAAAATGCCGAAAGTAGCATATCTTATACAAACCACAATATGTGACTGCTGGTAATGACTTAAGGATTCATTCCACAATCATTTCAACCAAAGAATTTTCCCATCTTAGAAATATTTTCTAGGAGAAGAAGGTTCAGACTATGATATTTACAAATTTCACAAATGTTTTCCAATTATTCATTAACATTAGGTGGCCCATGAAAAAAAAGCAACCTCAGCATGATTATGGAAATACATTTCCGCTAAGGTGATGTGTTGACAGCATGGGATGGACTGAGTCTCTATCATTCACTTGAGAGTTTCAAGTTTCTGTTGAAGCCTCTTAGGACACTTCCAAAAAAATTATTCGTGCTATTTTCTGAATACTATAGGAAATCACAGATGGTCATTGAGAGAAACTACCTTCTTCACCTTAGATAAATCACTGTAATATACCTATTGGCTAATAAAGGAGTGAGCTCTGCCCTAAGTAATCAAACCATTCCTTGAGTGGATCACTGGGAAAGTATTACATGCTCCTCATCTATGGAGACTATCATGTCATAAAATCTGTTCTATTCACAACAGTTTTCAAATTAATTGATTCCTACTGACTACGAAAATGTCCTCTTTAATTTCCCAACACTTGAATGGCTCACTTCATGTACTTCCACCTACCTTTTCAGTGGTGACATGTTCTTCTCCCAGATATAGTTTAGCTCCTCTCAACATTTTTGGCAACATATTCAGTCTAATACACAGTAAGTCTTTTTAAGTCTAATACAAAGTAATTCTTGAAGCTTATTAACACATTTACTAATGGTTAAGTGGAGTGCAGTGTTTTCATTCATTCATGACGTGGTGGGTAGGCATATAACTGAAATATTTGATTGCAGTGAAGGGAATCACTCTCATGTTGAGAGACCAATGACTTAGAAGGTATATTAATGCCACACTTAACAGCTGTTGACACCAAATTGCCGGCAAAATCACATATGATAAAAAGACTCTTTAGAAGCCTTGAGAGTGATCATATGTGCTGATATGTGCCTCTTGGCAGCCTCAAAACATGAATGTGATGGCGATGGCTGATGCACTTTCCTTTAACTGCTGACATTATGGTTCATCCTAACTCCCTGTTATAGTAACTGGGTTTATAATTTGGAAAAGGGGTATATTGTCCAGTTCTAGCTTACCAAAACCAGATTTGGGGACATAAGCTTATTTCAATTTTTCAGCATTGAAAACCAGTGCGAAAATTAAATAATCACACTGGGTTTCAAAAAAAACCTTTATTCTTGATTTACTTTGGCGAGAATGTGTATTTATATACTACTATATCAACAATATTAATTGAGGAAAATAAACTTTTACAAAATACCACTGAGGAACATTCACTTGGACCTGGGTTTTGAATGAATTATCGTCATCACCAATTATGATGGCAATATTTGTTGATGGAGCTACATATCATCTGGTGATGATAATTTATTTAAAACCTGGGTCGTAAGTGTGTGTTTATCAGTGGTAGGTACCTATTTTGTAAAAGTTTGTTTAATTTAATAAATATTGTTAACTTTTGAGTATCAGTAAGTTGCAGGGGACAGAGTTTTATTTAATGTCATATAACATAGTTAATAGCATTTAAATATCTGGATATATAGGTATTTTTGAATACAAAGCATTTGATGCTTTAGGGACGGGTACTATTAAGGTGACTAATTCTGTCACAGTGATAAGCATTCTTTTGAAACAAATTGTGGATACTTATATATTTAGTGTGGTTGCTATGTAAATAAATGTTTCATGGGACATAAAGTTGACTTTTGGGGACCAAATAGAGTGAAAATTATATCCAGAAATGGTATTTTGAGCAAAAAGAGAACTGTTCTTTAATTAAATGCTAAGGTAGGCCAAACGCAATAATAGGAAAGGCTGGCAAGACCACGGTTAAGTGTCACACTTTCCTCAGACCTTTCCCACAAAAATGACATTACTCATTAATTTCTGAGGGACTTCCCACAAGTACCTCATAGAGAATTCCACAGGGGAATTTTTCCTCCAGAAACTCACTTTTTTGGCTTCCATCATTATTTTTCTAAAAATTCTCTCTTTCCCACTATAAATAACTCAGAAATGCTTTAAGATCTTCTTGTATTGCACACAAAATACAGCAATCCCTTGTATGACTAGCTAACTAATTAATATTTGATCATTAGTATATTTTTATTCCTACTACATATTATGCTCATACCAAACCTACCTCGGGGCATCACCACCTCTTTAGTCTGAAGGTATCAGGCTGCTCTCTCTTATTCTCAATCTTATTCACGATCTTCCTGTACTATTGCTATCCGACCCATACAGAGGTTTCCAATATGAAACCTAGCCCTTTTGTCTTAAAATAGGTAGCCTTAACATCTCCAGTCTTAATAATTGCTTACATATTTTCATAAACTATATCGCTATTTCACCATGATTTTATGTAACAAAAGGGTGCAGACAATCTTTTATAACAAAAAGGAGAAGAAAGGAGAGTAGGAAAAATCACCTAGTGAGTGCTCCTCCTCCTGGATGCACCCTGGGTATAAGTAAATAAGTACTCCCCATCGTAGCACACAGAAAGTATAGCTAAGCATTCTAAATGTTTAAAAAATGTTTTTCCTTTCATGGAGTAAAAAATAAATTAGTTTTTAGCGAAAGAGCTGTAGAATTCTTTTGATTATGTATGTGCGTTAATAGTATATACATATTGCCCAGTGGGGAAAAGTTTGTGCAAAGGATATGCAAAGAATATTCTTTAGCAAAGCATCTTTGGTGGGAAGAATGTTCTTCATGAATGTCCAAAGCAGTATCAAATGGCACTCTATCTGAGTGCAAAGAACATTCTCCTGCAGTAGTGCAAAGGATGTTCATTGGATATGCATTGTGCACTATCCTTGACCAGATCCTGAAGTATGAAGGCGCAAAGATGCTTGGGCATGGTGGTCTACTTTTATCCGAGGTCTTTTTGATGTTCAAAGGATGCGCACGGAGCACTACCTAAGCCCTGCTGGGGATTTAGAATGTGCAAAGGAAATGCATTTTGGTTCATTTTTGGATATTCATAGGACGTGCACCGAGCACTACCAAAGCTCCACTGGGGATTTTGATCGTGCAAAAGAAGAGAATTTTGGTCCACCTCCATCGGAGGTAGTGCTTTGCATAGGCATTGGATATGCCATTTGCAAAATGCTTGCAGGGAATGGTTATGCATTGAACCTTCAAGGCACATGTTGTGAGATACTATCAGAACGCAGGTTAAAATTTAGGTTAAACCTTTCAAGTAAATTCAAAACTGATTTGTTCACAGAATACGTTAGATATACATTAAGAAACCCAGTGTATTATGCTAGGTTTGATCAGATAAACAAGATTAGAGACACAGATTGTCATACTGATAGATTCAAAATGCCATTTTTCCCACGTACCATAAGAGAGCACAACAGGCAGCTTAGCAAAGGGATAGGTAGGTAAAACATTGTTAGAGTAGTCTGTAGTGCATGATGCATGTAATAACAACCAATAATCCCTTTCTTAATATGTAGATACTAACCATCTAGCTGAATGTGATGCTATTATCTAGTATGTCTTCATTAAATATTGTAGTTGAATGTCAATAGTGCATGCGTTTGGCGATCTTCACCCCCTGCCACACACCCTCGTGGTTACTCCCAGGGTATTACGTAGATGTAGATATACTTACCTTCTTATGTGGACATTAATGTATATGCCTTAGGTCTGCAGTTTGAAGTACAGTTAAGAAGATGGAAATGGATTCAGTATAAAGAGTAGATTTAACATTAATTACACTTTATTCTCAAAGATACAAACACAAGAGGGAATGGAATTATGGCAACAGAATGTGCCACAGAAGGATACCTCAATCCTTTTCATTGGTTCCGCCTGGCCATACACCCAAGGAAAGATAAGTGGTGGATCATTTTTACTCTGCCTCAATGGTGCTAGAGTTAAAAACCTGCCAGCACATTTCTTAAAATCTTTGACAGGAATATCCCAGGTTGTAATCTATCCTTTAATCTCTGCAACAAAATAATATTTTGCTGAAGCATGAATGGATTGGAAAAAAGCGAAAAACATCAGATAATTCTTAAACCAAGTTACAAACTTAGTAGGCACTTTTCTAGTAGGTATGGGTAGCGATGCCTTCAGTGCCAATTTATCTCCTTGGCCCTTCTTGTGCACCCCATCCCACACATAACACATACGCTGCACAATAACTAGTCATGAATCAGAGTATTGGAAATATCTTTGGGTTTCTTCTTTTCCTTAGCCATTTCCATCATGAATTTGATCTGCAATTAAGGATAACCTTAGTGTAATAGGAAATGCAAGGAAACTGAGATGTAAACATTGAATTGAATGTAAGGAAGACGCTTACAAATTCTGTTCTGCTCTCCACACTCATTGTCAGGTACTCCTCCACTGCCTTCAATTCATCAGGATTTTTTGCTGGCAGCTGCACCCCAGGAATGATAGAGTCCTTTGTATTTCCACATTCCCCTAGAATGGCAGCTTTGATTTCCTTAGATTCTTTTCGTAAGGCAACATTGTCATGCTTCAACTGCCTCAGGTCCTCCTGAGTCCGGTACAGTAGCCAAAGCATGGTCTTAAGTAGCTCTGCAATTGAGAAAAGTCTGTCAGGCCTTGATATGCTTACCAAATAGAACAAAGAGAAACAACATGCAACAGTTACCTGGAGTTACAGCAGAAACATCTTTAAGGCCTAGTCTAGAGCTCAACTTTGCTCTGCACCCCTTCCTTCCAGCATCCCTCATTTGCCTGGCTCCGTTCATCTCCTCCCCCTCATTGTTGGTTGAGGAACTCGATTCCCTGCTGCTCCTGCTAGCATTTGCATTTGGCTCCGAATCAGTTTCAGAAAGAGGATCCCAAAGAGGTTTTGACCCCTGCTGGAGCTCACTGTTTATCATTCCCGGGGTGCTAGCTGGGACTCCTGAAGTGGATGGCGCGGAGATCTGCTGCTTGAGGGATGGGGTTGGGATGTTGGTGATGTTCCCTTGACTGAGTCGGGCTTGGGCTGATCATTACCTGAAGAGCTATCACAAAAATCTGAAGATTCACTTCTTATTGTTTTGGGTGCCTGCTGCCTGTCACTCTTCTTGATTTTCTTCCCTCTCTTTCCGTCACCATTTCCATCGAACCCACTTGGGATTGCAAAAGTTAAACTCTCATGTGTAACTGGCAGTGAGTTTCCTGTGGAGAAATATTGAACAAAACTTAATTAACTTGTGTGGATATTGGCCATGATAAAAAGTATCAGTGGCAAAATCTTACTCTTTACAGAGGCTTCACTGTCCAAGTCTGTAGTATCCGTTTTAACAGTTGATCATGTTTTTCATGGCGTTTTGCTTTTAGCACTGAAATAAGAAAGTAGTCAAGAATGAAGAAAGGCTTTTTCACATACGTATTAAGTAAATTAGTGCGACCATACTCACTTGAATCCCTTTTTTTGGGGTACAAAATTGTCACATCTTTTCCTGTGTAATTTGGTGGGTCTGAGGCATCTCCACGGTCAATTGCCTCCCTTACTTCATGTACTATGTATGATTTTGGCCACAGACAAAACACATGGCCTTCAATCTTCTTAATCCATGACAGAGATACAACATGGGTGGCATTCTTTTCCGTGAGGAACTGTGCAATAGAGTATTTGTCGAGCCTGTGATCACACCAAGAAAGCAGTGACTTGAATACCTCAAAATTTGCAGGCAGGGAGCCAAAAATTAAGAGCAGATAAAAAAAATCAATGAACTAGGAAAGTACCTCAACAACAAGTGCCCCATGAAGCAGCTACATTCTCACAAAGTATTCATCTGAGCCACTAATAAAACCTTTCACTCAAAGGGGAAATTATCAAAAGAGCGATTAGTGAATCCCCTCCCTCAAGAGGACCAAAAGCAGTGTCTGTCTTGTTTTTCACAAAAACTCAGGAATGAAGAGAGCTATTAACAAAAAAATGCCACGAGCTGGCCATGTCTTTGCCTTAAAAATATGATACAAGATGAACAAGTTCTGAAGCCCTACAGCATCCCATTCCTAAACTTAATTACACACAACTGAAACAAAGTACTTTACTATTTACAGTTTAAAGCATTCCTGGAGATACAATTTGGGCACGTTCATTGGTACTCACTGACAAGTATTGAAGTAAATGCTAAACGGGAAAATTAATTTTCTGTCTGGAGGAGACTTTGGTCCTGTGATCCCTAATGGGGGCGTTTACTCGGAAGCGAAATCGCAATTTTGTACACGAAATCGTTAGATGGAAACGAAAAACGAATTTTAGTGAAAAAATTAATCTTCTAACACAATTATTCACTCATAAATCAAAAATTAAAATAAGCAAAAGGTGACGCCCACCGAAAAATCTGCTTTGATATCATTGACGTCATTTTCCTCCCGTCCTTGACTGCTTTTAGGGGAAGGGAAGGGAGTGGAGGGGGGTTCTCGGAAGTTCTGCTCGCACAGATGCTGCCACAACTGTTTCTATTGGCAGAGTCAGCTGTGTCCCCCCATTGCGATAAGGCAAAGCAGCTTTGCGGGCTCAGTTGTGATTGGACGAAGTCGATATACGTCAGAGGTTGCACCACGCCCCCTTTTCCGAAAGGGTTAAAAACATCAGTTTTTCGCAGCTTATAACTTGAGAAATGATTGACGGATCAAAAAACGGAAAAATACTTGTATTTTTATTTTAAAAACTCTATCAGATTCGGCAATTAAAAAATATGGTAAACGACCCCATTCTAGTCTGTTTCCTAGTTTAAAGAAGACCGGTACCTATTATGTTTACTATGGTTCCCATTTACTATTGGGTGTTGATGTATCACAAGATTTTTTTAGTTGAATGAAAAACAGAGATTTTAGTTTTCAACGTATGCTAAGCATTAAACCATGAATTTATTTTACACAAAATATCTACAGGTTACTCAGTTTCTTCCCCACACTTCTGAAAAGCTTAGGTCACTACGTAATACACATTATAAGCACTTTTGCACTTATAAAATTTGCCTGCAAAAAGAGACAAAGTAGTTACAGCAGTGGTGAGCTCAATTGAGGAAAGGGAATATGACAATTATGATCCTCTCTGCCCATATGGGATAGCCAGACACATACACCTTAATTCACTTATTAAGTAACGTCTATGGGAAATGGCTCATTTTATAGACGCAAAATATACCAAGGTCAGAGGATGCAATTAGCTTGCTATAAAAATTACCGTACTGAGTGAAACGTTTCCCGATTGCAAACTGACCATCCTCATTGGCATAGAAATTAACAACACATATTACGGAAGAAATTTGAGCATGACTAAATTGTCACCTTCTCATAGAGATATTGGGTGCTGATTCAGGACAAATTTTGAATAATAGCATCCCCCAAAGAGATCACCTGCAGGCAGCTATTTCCCTTTTTGCTTTGATGCCACAAGACCATCGCGACCACTTTTACCTGAAAGCTTTCATTTAACGGTAATGCTTCCTCACGTGGTGTAATGCGGTTCACAAGTTCCTGCAAGGGTCTTGTTTTTCCTCGTATCATGCGTTTTATTTTATGAAGTTAATTTTCAAATACAAATTCTGATATATTATCCAGTAAAGCATATTTATTCACGTCATCTCCAATATGAAGAAGATTATAGACATTGTAGATAACAAATTCTCTGCCATACAACAATGGAGACTTCCCTTTCCTGACAAAGTCTTCAAGCATGCGGACTGCCTCATCATGTAAAGCTTCATGAAGGTCATTCCGTGTAAAAATAGTTATTGTTGAATGCAAAAGTAAAACGCGCTGGGGAAAATACTTTCTTAATACAACTCGCACTACATACAACAGACATGTCTTCGATAGCATAGTACCTAAACTGCGACAATTTAAATAGGAAAAAGAATTTTGGTCGCAATTGAAGCTAGAAGTATTGAAATCCTAGCATGAACATATCATTTCTTCATCATTCAAGCCTAAGAACAAAGAAGAGTAGACGGGAAAATTATGGTGGAATGCTCGGGATTGAGGAGGGAGGCCCAGGGCGCTCAACGGATGAAGGGGGCGTAAAATCAAGTGGCAACGGAGAGATAAGAGGCTCATTGCGGAGAGAATTGAGTTGAAAACTGCGTCGTACAAATTATAGGATTAATAAATTCCCCTGCTAAGTGATCAAAAATTAGTTATTTCGCTTCTCTTCTTTTCACTACTACAGAGAAAATAAACCAGAAATAGGCAGTAATAAGTAAGTCGTAGGAGACGTCGAGAGAAGTTGTTTAAATCTGGAGATAATGGGAAAAACTCTTGAAATGCATATAAAATAGGCAGAAGAATGTGGTCATAACTCTTAATCATGTTAAAAAACTTTAAAGGGTCGATGGCCTTTTTCCGTCGTTAACACCGTTGTCTTTCCCGCTTAAGCAGTTATAACTATTTAGTTTTTGACCCGGGGCAATTATTATACTTGAGTAGTGAAACTTATATTCACGAAAAGATCATTTTATTTTGGAATTATTTTATTATCTTAAACATTCCGATCATGACCCCTATTAACGACTGATTTCGCAACGCATTAATGCGTTACATGCGGAAAACATGTTCTCCTGGGATCATGCTGTAGCAACTCATAGATAATCACCATTACATACTTTTTTTTCAATGGTTGTTAATTATAAATCAAGCTCTGCTCTAAAACCAAATAATAGGGATGAACGATCACTTGTTTAAACAATCTGGCAATTCTGTTAGCATTATTTTAGGCATACTTTTCGTTTTCATCTTTCCAATATCGTCATCGTCTACGAATTCTTCCATTTAGAACCTATTTTTTTCAAATGGTATTGAATTATTCCGTCAAGATTGATAGATCTTAAAAACAACTGTGTCGTAATTTGCCTGTCGGTCCAAAAGAGAAAAACAATCGCCTACGACCTGTAACAGAAGGTTTAAAAAAAATGCTGTTAACTTTCAACGCATGAAAATGACTCACTCGTCCAGGGGCAAAAAGAAAAACTCTTCCGGAAAATGAGAAGTGATCCTGAAACTGAGAACGATAAAAGCGCCTTGCGGCGACGAAAAAGTTCTTAGTCCACCTCAATCGCTCGCGTTTTTTTTCGGCTTCTTCTAATTCATCCCCAAGATTTCCTCCTCCCCCGCAAATCACTTTATTTTCCGTCCCCTGAGGCTCCACTATATCCTCCCTCTGCTACTCCCCTCGATCCTTGTCCCACCACCATAGTCGTTTCATCCAAAAGGATCTTTCTTTCTCTTCACCCGCCCTCCCCACTCCTTTTCCATCCCTCGTTCCCGTTCCAGCGCGTGGTAAAACACGGAAGGGACGGAGGAGGATAGACAGAGAGGGTGAGATAGCGCGGGAGAAAAGCCCGACATTTACTTTTCCCATCCCTTAATAACCCCGCAAATCACTCCCTCACTCACTCCCACAATCCTCCCTCCCTTTTTCAAAGGGGGGGAGGACTCCTCCACCCCTTTCCTTTCCTTCGCACGAGACTCGAATTTCGAAGTAAAGGACTCCCGCGTCTTCCTCATCCCCTCAAGACCGAAAGAAGACGAAGGGGTCTTGGGAGACAACGAATAAGGAGAGAGGAATAGGAAGACGACGGAGGATCCCTTGCCTTTTTTGCCTCGGAATCTCGGCCGCGTTAAATGAGAATTTATCCAGCACGTGGCTGACCCACAAAATGGGGGAGGCGGCGGGCTTTCCCGTTCCCTCGCGCGCAGCCAGCCAAAACCCCTCGAGAGGGTGCGGTTGGATGCGGTGGATGGCTTGGTTGGTCGGGGGGAAATGGGGGAGATCTTCGCATCCCCTCCTCCTCAGCACCACCGTGGGAGAAGAGATTTCTTTGTGGTCGGAGGGGGAGGTGATGAGGGTCCCCCGTCGCGATCCGCCTTAAGTTTTTCTTGGGCAAGAGAGAGAGAGAGGAAGCGGGGATACGACGCGACGGTGCGCTGGAAGCTTAGCTTAGACACAGAGCTATCGGAATTGAGAGAAAGGGATAGAAGAAGGAGGAAAAAGATTAGGGGGACTTAAAAGTGTCCGGGCCTTCCTCCCCAGACTGCCCTGTAGTCGACCAACCGGGGGCCCTCGAGGTCCGTGCCGATTACCTGAACGTTTCGGCCATGTGAGAGCCCGGGAGTCAACTTCCACTGTTTCGTCCCTAGAATCTTAACCCTCCAAGGTTGGTTTCCCTATCAGCAGCAGTAGGACCATATGTTTTAGTGTTACAGCACATGGACGAGAAGAAGAAGACCACATTCTTTGCAAACGAGATAAAGCTATTCTGGGTGGCTCTGGAGGCGAAAATATGGGCTGAATAATCTACGCCTCTATTAGCAACGAACTCTTAAAGAGAGACTCGCTGGTTTAGAAGTATGCTACATGCTACATGATTGATGGTGATTTTTTATGCACGATCAGAGAAAGTGAGGAGTTGAAAAGTGAAAATTACAACAAACTTATTACTCCAATTTTAACAAACTTCAGCGGAAAATATAATATTCGACGCAAATCAAATTGGGCGAATATTGTCAACACCTAAGTTCTTCCTAAAAATTTTTTTTATCAGCCCCACTTGAAATACCTCCGTAATTATGACACATTGAATGCATAGTTCAATGCAGAGGATTAGGACTATTCACCGGCCAGGATCTCTCCTGGCTGTCTTCGTTGTCATCTCATGAAATTCCTAGTTAGATATTTTTTCAGCATTAATACTACCCACTGGAATTTCATTTCTGCATATCACGGGTAACCCCGTTCAGGTTTTTGCCGGATAGTTGGCAATCCTGTAATTTGTTTATATGTTGTAAGTAAACAGTAAAGTGTTTACTTACAACATGACACTTCATGACACATTGTTCTTTTAAGCTCCAAGAAATCACAGGGAAATAGGATGCCTAGATAACCACAGTATGAAATTCTCATTGATATTGTGACGTTTAAGGATAAATGGTACTGATGAAGCAGAAGGCTCTAATGGAATAGAAAGTCCAAATTTAAATTTAAATTGCGGAATACAAATCATCGCTGCTACGATAAAATTCATGCTCTCATGCGCTGCTATTCACTAATTTCATGTAGGCGACTTTTGTCTCAAATATACCAATATACGTTTGACATCCATATCATGATAAAAAAGCACCTGGGTAGAAATCCGTGATTCCTGGTTCAAGTCCCGATCTATGAATGATTTTCATCACTTTTAAATTAAAAAAAATTCAAAATAGCCTTCAGGCGTTGGGGTGGAAGAAGGGAATATTTATCCACACAGCACTCAATCTACAAAAGAGCCTATATACATGCGAGGTACACATATACATTAAGTATAGGTAGTAGAGGGTTTGAAGAAATTATATACCTTTCATACACGTACACGAAACCTCTACGCTGGCTTTACCTCTATAGGAGGGTTCGTGGGCTACAAATCACCCGAAACCACTATTTCAACTCGATTGGTTGGATTCTGTAAATATTTCTCTCCCAAGTCAAAGGAGACCTTATCTCATGACACCTGTTGTTTCCTATAAAAGTCCTGGACACGACGAAATCACACACAATGAGTGTATCTGAGGGTGTTCAATGATATCACCCAATCAAGCCCCACTGGCTCTTCTGAAAGCAGTCCATCCACTTGAGTACTTATTTAACCTTATCCCTATAGCCGCTTAAACCATTTACATTTTCATCTATCAAGGTTACCGTTTCCATTACTTTTAGTTCAAGACCTGACAGTGGCAGAATTTTTCAGTGGGGTACCGGGTCTAATTTTGTTGCTCTGTGGAGGGTAATTTAAGATCAGAACCACGTCCGTCTGATGGGACGTCGAATCGTGAACATATAGGCTCATTTCGATTGAAGTAGGTAAGCTATAGCGTTGAATCCAGATGTCTTTCCACTCTCCCTCCATTCCCTACGAGTCTTACCTATACCTCACATCTCACCTATCCATAATGGCGCTAAGAATCTCCGCCTCCGGCTGCCTCACCATAATATTAGGTGCATCCAGCAAATAAGTTCCGTAAGGTAAAACAGAAAAAATGTTTGTTTTTTTTCTCATCGTAAAGCGCAAACCTTAACTTATTATTTTATATGCTGCTTCCCCCATTATTTATGCGTATTTCATAGTGAGAAACAATTTGCTGTATCTTTTCTACAATGAAAAATGCCACTAGTAAAGCAAAAAATGCTCTAACAGCTTCTGTCACATCGTCATCTACATTGAACCGCTGGCTAGAAAGAAGCGAATTTTGGTGCGGAAGAAGTTGAAAACTACTACAGTTGGATCGGCTGCAAGGGATGAGGACAAAATCGTCCCCAGCAGGTAGAAATCCATCAGGAGCTGTTTTTCCTCATTTGCTGTGAGAATACTGCGAATGAGCATTCGGCAGGATTTTTTAACCTACTTCAATCAGGGGATCGGTTTGTTGTAGCGGTTAGAGTAGACAGATAAGTGTCTTCATTGGGGCGAGATTGAGACTACAAGTCCCCTTTTCCATACAACCCCTCATCAACACATGAAACACGTTATACATATATATGTATAAACATTGCTCAAAATGCTGGTCTTCTCGGGTTCTCCACCGGGTCAGGGATTCGGCGACTGCCCACGTTTCGACGGCTGACACTGCCGTCATCTTCAAGGCGATGTGATGAGGTGAGAAGATGGCGAGAGTGTGAGCCGTTGAAACGTCGGCATTCACCGAATCCCTGGCCCGGTGGAGAACCCGAGAAGAAGTCTTTAAGAACCAGCATTATTCGTGGGGAATACACGAGATCATTCATTGCTCAAAATACACGAATAAGTTCAAAAAACACAAAAAGAAAAAGCATAAAATTACAATAAGAAACAAATAAATATAAATGTACCATGAGAAAAAAAATTTGAAGTTTCGATAAGAAAAACAATAGAGAATGAACAAGATGAAAATGATGATATTAAAGAATTATGTAAAAGATATGTAGCTACCTACCTACAAAAAACGTGAGGATTTTGGCTGATGTCGAAAGTAGAGAGTGGCTAGAGAAAAATACCAAGAAAAACAACCAAGACCAAAAACAGAGCACCTGGCCGGAAATTAGGGGGTTCGAGTCCCGGTCAAGGCTAATAATTTTTTCCCTGTGGAAATCCACTTACTGTGCAATTTGCGCGGGCAGCTCCGTTAAGGTTTTTCGGTAAGTTCGCGATCCTTGGATTCGGCGTAAATATGTAACTAGGCCAACCATTGCCAGCAGTGTGAAACTTGCGTACTATTGTAGGACATAATTTGAAATTGGGGCGATGCTTGCGGGTCTTGGAGTAAATGGAGCATGCGTGAGGGAGGAAATTAGCGAAATCTTAGTCGACGTGGGAGAAGTAATCTTCAGAAGCAAGGGAATGCGATAAGTCAAGCGTAATAGATTCCTGAAAAACATCGGACGTCGGAAAGGATTCCTCGGGCTGAAATGGAAATATGGGTGACCGAAACACCGCGGGGACCATACGTTTTCATTTCTGTGGACGCTCTCCACACATCTTCCCTCCGCGGACGGCAGTTGCGTTCCACCAAGATAGAACGAGTTCGTCCGTGACTGGAATGCCCTCCCGGATGAAGGGGCGCGCGTGTGGAGGTTTATCACTTGCGAAAGGGCGCAGACGAGGGAATGAATACTCCCCGCCCGGCAACACTCGAAATGTACGCACGAAGCGTATGTACGGAGTAGTGCAGCCGGAAGGGAAGAGGGGGTAGGAGGGAGAAAAAAATAAGAGAACGGGTGACACAACACTGAGACAAGTCTTCAGATCCACCTCAATTCAGAAATGCACGCTGGCCCGTCTATGCGAAAGCCTATCTCGTTCGGGCAAACGTCAAGAAAAAGGTGTCAGAGAGAGATGCTATTTTTCTTGCGACACACTCAAGATAACGTTCTGATATTATTTAAGATCTACTGGATAGAAGAAAATGCTGTTGAAAATATATATCGTAAAGAGAAAACCACATTAAAGGAATATAGTTAGCTGTATCCAAGGTAACTTGGTTGTTCCACAAAAATTATTTATTACACGACCCGGGTTTTGGTTTTAACCTGAAGATGTCGTGTAGTAAATCATTTTTATGTGGAACAACCAAGTTACGTTTTTATTTCAATTTCACATCAACTGGATTAAAAAAAACTTATTTGAGAAGATATGTATCCATGCCAATGATAATAGAAATGAAATAATTTAGCATGAAAGATTCTCCGTTCACGTGGAGAACATTCAGAAAAATTAAAAAGAAGAGGCTTTCACCCATGACACTGACGTCATTGCTTCGACTAACGGGGGAAACTCGAGTTGCTAATATTATAGGGGTATTAAGTGGCAGTAGCGAAGCTATATTTTTTACCATTTATCCCGTTTGTAGAAATACCACTACGTTTAGTACAACATGGAGTACCTAACATCATAACAGATTCAATTTTGTGGTAAATCACTTCCTTCCCTTGCACAATTTACGAACAAAAATAAGCCAGATAGATGTTACCTATTGAATGAAATCGTCAAATCGGATGAAATTCCGGCGTAACTGTTGTCTTTTCACCATAGAGAACGCGGAGAACCCGTCATGGTACAAAATTTAAAGTTTTAAGCAATGCATAGTTGTGTCTACCTTGAATTAGAATGCTATGAAGATAACTTAAAATTAAATCACGACATAAGAACAATAGGAAGCATCATATGTACCTATACATTAAAGCAGCGAAAACCGTTATTTCGCTATTCTGATTTGATGACGCCGAATGGAATTCCGGCCTTGCGCATTGCCTTTTGTCCATAAATAACTCGGAAAAACCCTTTATGTTGCAAAATTTAGCACATCGACTCCGCGGAAACTTATGTTTGAAAAAAGTGAAACTTATCCACATCGCAACAATCCCCATTTGTTCATCGTTCGAACTCAAACATATTTCTCTTTAGTTCATTGAAGGAATTCGAGCAAGGGTTTTGATACCTCAACGTACACTCATATGTGGATTTTAAGGAAACAAAATATATAAAAAAACTAACTTAAGGGTTTGCAAAATGGAATCGCGATGACGCAGTTTATAAATAACCGATTTTAAAGAGTGGTGAAGGGCCTGATATGAAGAATAATGTTGAGCAGCGTTCGAAGGAGGACATTTACGAAAGAGGATTCAAATAAAGTGGCGGATTTTATGATGAAGGTGTGCCGAAGAAAAGAGAAGGTAAGGTGGGTAGAAAGGCGAACGAGGAAGCGCTGGGAATAGTAAGACAGGAGAAAAAGTTGATTGAAGAAATAAAAAGATAAGAGTGAGCGGATGGAACATGTAAATAAAGGTGAAACATCGTGTTTTAAGGGCATAGTAAAGGATAGAATGTTAATTAAGTGAGGAAGAGGGAGGATAATGAATAAGTCAGGCTGTTTAGATAGAATGATGAGAGGTAGGAAATAGACGGAGATGAAAACGAGGCTCAAGTATGCGATGCTTCGTATGATATCGTATTGCATGAGAACTATTTCACACCCACCAGAAACAAACCTTAATCTTTTGAACATTAACGGTAGTTACAACCTTGAGCCATTTTGTGGATTATTCTATGGGGATAGGAGATTAAAGTGGATACTTTTGTAAGAAGAAAATTAATAGTACACAGGAAAATGACTCCTTTTTATCAATGTAACAAAATCTTCATTTGTGGGCCGAGGATATATTGTCATTATTCTTCGACTAGGAAAACGGCTGCCAAGGCTAAATGAGAATGAATGCATGAATCACTGCGACAGTATAGAGTAAAAGTAAGGCAAGAAAGTAACACCGTTACGTCTGATTGCGCAAAAGGGTTATTGAATGATTTGCAAATTATAATTCTCACAGTCAGCGGTAACTGAATAAAAAATTAAGCATCACCTTTCTGCGTTCATTCTAATTGAATAGCACTTCGATTTCACACTTGGCCAGTACGGACAACCTGACCCGGTAGAAAACCCGAGAAGTTTTTCCCAGCAAGTTCGACGGAAAAGCACGCGCTCTTATTTAATGTGGCCAACAACCCGAAATGGGTTTCGAGAACCAACGACGTTACTGATTTCGAGGAGGGCCTAAGAAAACTGGGAGTCTTAAAAGCGAAATTCCCATAGCCTACGCCGTAGGTGCGAGGATGAATTTTGCTCAAACTACACGAGACCGGCGAATTCGATATGCCTCTCCCCTTCATCCTCGAGTTCACGGGGTTAACCCTTTCGTTCCCCAAGCCGACAAGCAGGATGTTGAGGTGACGAGGAACAAGAAAATGCATTTAGCTTCGGGAGCCGGTAAAAGATACACACAAACACACCCGCATACACGCACTGGAGCGGAGGAAAGAAAAGATGCCGCTTCGGAGAAGGTGCCTACCGAACGAGCAGTCAAGAGAGACTCTTCCCTTGTTTGGAAGGAGATGAGATTGTTATTGATGCGGAGGGCGACGGACTTCGGAGGCGAAGGGGGCGTGTGTGCTGCAGGGGGCAGCGGTCACGGGGCGGTATTGGGGCGGTGACCAGAGGAACGGAGGGCGGACGAGAATTCGGTGGAAAGCGTGGGAGGGGGGAGGGGTCAGGAGATCGGCAGCGTTTGAGCGGCTAGCCTTGCTTCGGCGGCATCCTCTCATCTCTCCAACGCCCCTCTCCTTCCCCCTCCTCCAAGTGAATGGGCTCCCTGACTCGCAGACAAGAGAAGCGACGAAGGGTGCCACATCTCTCGACTCGTCCAGGGATCGCCCGAACAAGGGCAACAATAAGGCAACACACAAAACAACCCCGACTTTTTCGAGTGTTTCTTTCCACTTGGATACGTAAAGGGACGCCGCACCTTTCGCCTCGGGAGCGAGTGAGTGGTGATGCAGGAGAGGGGGAACGGGTAAGGAATTCGCGGGAGCGGTCTACGTACGTCGGGGATACACTTGGGGAACATGGGAAGAACGGCAGTGGGGGAGAGGCGGGGCGGCTGCTTTAAACCGACCCATATCCTTCCACTTAAGTGCCTCCCCCCCCCAAACCCCTGTCTCACTCGGTCAGATCATGCGTGTGCAGGGTCGACTCCAATCACGCCTCCCCCTCCCTACACACCGAGGAAAATTGGTGGCTGCAAAAGTTTCCGAGCCTCGACTTCCGTGAGGTTGCGTCTGAATCTTCTGTTTGTCTTCAGTGGAAGGAAAAATTCAGGGCCCGAGCCGGAAAAAAAAATATTTGGCCAGCCGTAATCGATTCGACTCAGTCTCTTCCTAAAGGGAGGAGAGAAGCCTTCGAAAATGTAGGGTTAAAGCCTTGCGGACGCCTCCTTGTTTGAACAGGTTAAGTGATTTTCGGCGTTCGGCCCGCACTGAATTACTGAGGGTTGATTGCCTCGAGGGGGGTTAATTTTTTCGAGAAGAGAATTTCGACCGAAGGGAAGTCGAAAGGGTATAGGAGTACGAGTATGAAATGAACGTGGGAGTAATTTAGGGGGAATGGATTACTCCAGGATTATAGTTATCTACTGAATTATAGCTTGAATAGGGCCACTCCTGGATTATGAGAATTTCAAGAGTTCGATAAGGAAAGTATGTACCGTCATTTCATCGAGTGCAGAATGCGAAAAAATAATGCGATTGACGGGTATACGCAGCACAGCTCTCAAATCAGCCATGATAATAAAAATATTCCCAGATCTCATGTCCAAGATGTCTAACTGACTTATCATCAAACATTCATATTTTCTTACGAAATGGCAAGCACAAAAATGAAGCATGTCATTCACTACGCAGAGGCAGCTGAGATTATAATATGACGAAAACTGCGATTGACGGAGGAAATGATCACGTTCAATGGAGTACGCAGTCCACGTGTGTTAACTATCATATTGAAATACTAGTTAACAAGAGTTACGATTGTAACTATTTTTCAGCGATTATTTTTAAAATATTTGTGCAAACATAAAAACATAATTAAAAAAATGAAGAAGCATATCCTCAGTCTATGAATCGGATAATTTAAATACCTCAACAACTAAAAATAATTTTTTGAAATGCATAAATCTACACATGAAAGGATTGAGGACTATGTATTTAAGTTTTACTATGTCAGCACTTGATAAACAAAAATAAATATGTACAGCGGAAACTGGAATGTTGAAAGGGTAATCTATATATAAGCTGTGAATAAATCTAATTAATGAAACACTAAAAGTACAATAGACTCAATATTACATTCACAATCCAACTTTCTTTAAATTCCCTCAATCGACGTACTTTTTCTCCCCTACTACATTTAAATATTGTGTACTCCCCTACTACATTTAAGTATTGCTAATCTTCTTCAGTCCTTTCCGCAACCACATCAAAAGCCCTACAATATTTGTTCATCCTTAGATTTCTTTCATTCCATTTCTATCAGCAAGAACTAGGTTTATGAACCGTTCAAAAAGACCAGCTTTGAAAAAAACATTCACAGTGACCGATATTTGTTGGATCCCAAGAAAGGTACAGCCCTTTTAAAAAATGATTACAGCAGGACCCTGTGATAATGAACGTTTTTGACATGTATGGATATTCACCATCTGGATGATCTTCAATGTTATGGATCATCATCAAAGGTCAACAATCCTAGGATTGGTTTGACGCAGCCCTCCACTCGATTCTTCTATCGGCCAACCTCTTCATATTAACGTAGTTCCTCTCTTTCACGTCCTTTACGACCTGTTCTATGTAACTCAGACGAGGCCTGCCTTTTCCATTCTTCCCGTTCACTTTTCCTTCGACGATGTCATTATCAGGCCATCGTGTCTTAAGATATGGCCGATTAGATTGTCCCGTCTTCTTTTTATAGTTTTCAGCAGACTTCTCTTTTCTCCCACTCTTCTTAGGACTTCTTCATTTGTCACTCGAATGTGTTGGATATTCACAAAATTAGATCGACGCCCAATATGAATAAATCCAAGTGAAAAATGATGAAAATTCAAATAGAGTTTGCCCTCCCGTAGCCATCGCAAGACCGTGACCGAGGCCTAAGGGAATGATGTACCGCAAGGGTAAAAAAAGTCGATAAGTATCCCATCAATCATCTTTTCGCGGTAAAAAAAAACTCAGCAAGAACGCTGCTGCACATCAACCCAGCGAATAAAAAAATTATCCCTAGTATTTTTTCCTTTAAATTTTTCTACGCGCTACTTTGAAGAAACAAGGGCATTTATCTAATGTATTCCATTTCGAATGAGTGAATATTCTAAGGGTGTTAATATTTTTCACCCACATCACTTGTAACATTTTGTGAAGATGTACGAAAAAAGCTTGACATGGTTTCCGGAATCTTTTATGAAAGCAATAATATCACTTCAATACCATATTACAAACTAATATTTTTACTGCTGACTATTGATACACCGCAGGTTTTATTACTGAAGTGACTCCCTTTTGCGATGAAGCATACCGTATTTCATCACACTTCTTTCCCATCTGCGTGATGAATAATTTTGACTCAGGTCAGTTCATTGCTGAAATTAGTTCGCCCAATGCCACGAAGCAAAATTAAAATTGTTAAGAACAGGAAATTGAAATTTATTAAAATAGAATTCCGTCAAAGAGTTGTTTAAATGGCATGCCAACCCAAAGATTACAGGTTCGAATCCCGATTCGGGAATTCGGCAGTGATGTTTGTCTTAGAGCTAGGGTTAAGCTAAGTAAGAAGGAGCGATGTAATCTCAGGATATGGATAGAATCTCACCTTGAAACCTTATTCTATAAAAGGCTACACCCAAGAGGAAAAGTGCTGCTTCACTCAAGGTTCTCGGAAATTATTTTTTCAGCAAACAATTTTGTTCAGTTTGTAGCTTGCAGCATTGCAAAAAAATCGGCGAACGTCAAAATAAAAATACATAAATGGAAACCGAGTCACCATGTTTTTTCACTCGCAATAAGAAATTGATGCCGCCAGGACCACCAATTCTGAGGGAGCGCAAGTCGGTACACACCTCTGCAAACCCTTGCGCCTCACACTCCTTGTTCTACCTTCGCCTTCAAAAACTCTTCCTCAACGCCTCTCACAAATCCATCCAGGCAACCAACCACCCCCTCTTCCCTCTGCCACCCTCTATCTCTCTCCCTCTCCTTATGCTCCCTTCCCAACCTTCTTTTCAACCTCCCGGGCCGTCTGCGTCGACACCTCGCCGCTGCCAAAATAATATCCTCCTACCCATCTGCTCTGCCATCTTTTCGGGGCAGACCGCTAATCACTGTGTGCACACACTTGAGTGAATCATTGGCGAAGTTGGGCGGAAGAAAAGGACGAGAGGAGAGAAGAGGAGCGATGACAGGACGAAATGCGGGTCAGGGGGGAGGGGAGAGAGGGCGGGGTAGGAGTTATGGGAGGGGCGGGGAAGCTAGAAGTGGGGGGAGGCGAGACGGGGTGCAACTGATCTGCTCAAAATCGTTTCCCATCCACGCGTTACGGATGGACCGCAGAGACACTTAGTGAGCTCATCATTTCTTAAGCACGGTATCCAGGCAAATAAAAAGAGTTCGAGGACCTGGTGAGGAATCACGGATGCATCTTTCGCGTTATCGCAATCGATCGATATCGACTGTATCGATAACGCTTACCCCTAAAGTAGCGCAGGGTTAACAATAATCATCTATAAAATTCGCTCCACTGATTGTGATAAGCAGTTTGAAGCGCTGCGCGAAAAATGAAGATCACTTTCTCTCTGATACAAGTTAAATCAAAAAAATTCCAAGAGATTATAGGATATCAAACATGGTTAATCACCAGGAAGTTAAAGAAATTCAGTAATATTCATATTGAGCCAAGAATAATGAAGTTCTTTAAATTACCTTTAAGAGAAAAACAATGACGGATCAGCAGATTTCTAAATTCCGACAGTGACTTCCTTAAATAAAATATACCAAATTCCGGGTGACTCACGTTAGGGGTGGCAACCCTACTTGTAACTCTCATCACTATGTATCGCATCAATGAGCACCTCAGAATGCGAGGTGAGGAGCAAGAATAGAAATGGAAGGGGCAGACGGAATGTCGGAGAGAAACCCGGCGTCGGCATCATCAGTGCTACAGACCGAAAGCGTTAAACGTGAACTATGTATGGTAAGTGAATGATTCCTAAACTATAATACCAGACTACGATTCATCTGCGGCCTTCAAAAAACTTTTTTTCGAACTAGAAATGTGGAGTTAGCAGAAAGTACTCAGAAACAATTACGGAAGGGCTGGGATTTCAGTGGAAAAAATACTAAACATACGTCATCAATCATGTTTTTTTATGGAAATCCAGCGCGGACGGACGCATATACCACCATTAGCATACATATATGTATAGGAATGTTTACGGTCTGGAGACATGATATCACTGATAAGAAATTTCAACATAATCGATGCATCATTATATACGTGATTAATTACGACGCTTCGTTCATGCCCTTTCGAGTACTGATATAAATCTTTGCTGAACCAAAACTGGAAGGTTTTTTTGATAAAAATACCATGTAAAAGTACGTCATACAGGAATAACTGGCAGTAAAATGACGCGTACCACGGAAATAAGTATTGAACAGATTATTCAACATTGAATCCATATTAATCGCAGCCGAGTGGGTAAAGCGATTAGTAGCACTAGCAGGTTTTTAAGTGGTAAACCTGTTCCTACTTAATCACCCTCTTCCAAAATGCCCATTTAACCTTAATTTCGCAAATCACAGTATGTAGTTGTCAGTCGGCTGCCCTGATAACTTCACCAAGGTTCAAACCGTAATAACAATGCAATTATAATTGAGTCACACACAATGAAGTGTGGAAATAACAATTGCATTGCTGTTATGGTTAATGCCAATTAATTCCCTCAAATAACGTCAGAGTCCATCATTTTCAATAGGAATAAAAATAAATGTTCTACGGGGGGAACATCACGAAGGTGGGGAAAGGTCCGCAAAGCCCATGAATTTCAGAAGTCTTATTTATCTGGTCGAATCTAGCATAATACGCTGGTGTGTTTAATATGTGCCTAACACATTCAGTAAAGCTATCCGATTGAAATTTCTCTAATAGCTTTAATCTGTACCTTAACCTACGCTCTGATAATGATTCCCACCCTAATTCTATTATTAATTCTGAAACGCTACTTAACCTATCGTAACATCTTTTAACGAACCTAGCTGCTCAACGCTGCACATTGTCTAGTTCTCTGATCAAACCTAATTCATTAGGATCCCATACACTGGCTGCATATTCAAGGTGGGGCCTAACTAGTGAAAAGTAACATCGCTCTTTTGTCTCAATTAAAAACGATACTTATACTGGTACTTTACGTAAGAAATGATCCTGGTTGCTGCGGCAAGAGTCTCGCTATTCGCCGATCTAGCCATTGAGTAACTGCTGGCAGAAGAGCTATTCTCAGATATGATACCCAAGACGTTTCGAAGCGGCCCATTTGTACCCTTCTTTCGCTCGAAGACCGAGGGAGTAAACACTTGGATTCACTTTCAGTTTCATCGCCCTTCGTAGTATCGCGTCCTGAAGGAAGGTTGCTTGACAGTGCTTTGAAGGCTCGGATGATAGAAAGGCCTTCAAGAGAGAGAGAGAGAGAAAGGAGATTAGAAGTGGAGAATGAGGAGGAGACGGACAGGTGACGTGGAGTCTCACGCGGAGAGGAGAGAATGGAAGCGACGGGAAGCGAGAGGAGGAGAGATTAGGGAATAATGGGATCAGTGGAAGCAGCGCCCCGGACGGAGATGGGCCGACTTCGTGAGATCGGGCCGCGTGGAACTTGCCTTTTTTGCGCATGGGTGGACCCCAACGAGTTTAAACGGGTGCAGTATTTTCCTCGGGTCTCACCGGCCTCGAGGAGGATCTCTCAGAAAATGCGAAGATTTTTCTCCACTTATCATTAAATTACGTACTGCTAAGGAGGATGAAGGGGGATGTGTCGGAATTATCGACTGTATATATGTGCTATATCTTTCCTACTGTCTGTGTGAGTGGAACTTTCTATCATTTCCTCTTCTGTGTATTCTCTCCGTTGGTGGGTAGAACCATGCCCTCGCGCTATCTCTTGGCCGCTTCTATGGGCTCATCTGGGGGGCACTTGGTGCTATAAACCCCCGTCGAATTCACTGGAAATTAGGGTAACCTTGGTAGCATGGCGGTCTAGGCAGTCGCCCGGCAGGCGGAAGGTCCGTGGTTCAATTCCCGGTCAAGGTGAAATTTTTTTCAAAGGAATAATCCTTTGCTAGACCTCATTTGGTATGCGCTGCCAGTATATGGGATCCATACGAAATAGCCTTAAATAAGGAACTTAAGCGTGTACAGCGAAGATCGGCAAGATACGTAAAGGGAAATCTAATCGTAAACTGGGATTCATCAAAGGAGTATTGGATAAATGCGACGAACATGTACGAGAGAGCAGCTACTTTTCCCTTGTTAGACCACATTTGGAATATGCTGCCAGTATATGGGATCCATACGAAATAGCCTTAAATAATGAACTTGAGCGTGTGCAGCGAAGATCGGCAAGATACGTAAAGGAATGGTATGATAACTATATTAGCGTAACCAGTCTATAAAATTAATTAAAATGGGAATCATTGTCAGATCCTAAGTTAAAATTTAGACTTAATCTCTTGAATAAATTCGAAGATAATATTTTCAAAGATGACGTTAAAAATATTTTGCGAACTCCAACTTACTACGGTAGACTGGACCATTAGCACAAAACAAGATAAATGGATTGCCGAACTGACAGATTCAAAATGTCCTTTTTCCTCATTATGGATATGAATAGCGGTAAATATATCCAATAGCAAAAATACGAATGCATCAATAGATAGCATAGGTAGTTGCATGTTGGTATAAGGACTTCAAGCTAACCCAACTAACAGGTTTATATTGCATGCTTGCTTTGCTATTTTTATGTTTTTTCAAAAATTGAAGTTTTGACTAGTATATTAATACTAATCCTTTTTATGCATGATAGGTAATACATGTTTGGTGTGAATTCACCCCCTGCCACACACCTTTATGGTAGTTTGCCGGGTAATATGTAGAAAGAGATAAATTCACTCCTTGTTCATGTAATTATGATGATTTCAGGAACATACTAATCATATCTAAGGCAGGAAATATAATCACTTGTACCAACCATAACAAGCAGGTTAGAAGGCACTGTAGGAGGCATTGCAGCTGATCAGCGAAGCCAGCTGCCATCTTGGTCGGTACGGGCGTACGAGCTGGCTACTTTCGATCCTCGCGATACACGTACGGATGAAGTTGCTTATGCACGCTGTAACTTTAAGAGCTATAAGTTTAAAAATGAAATGTATGTTTAAAATTCATCAAATAAACGGTAGCTCCTCCATTCTTTCCTCCTGGGTCCATGACAATAATTTTACTTTGCGAAGAGTTTTGTTGGCTAGCGTTATTATGAGGAATAACAATTCATATAGAATGATCAATCGATACCGAATTTATTACGTCATTCTTCTTCTCCTTTGTCTCTTCCTGGCATCACTTGAATTAGGTCGGCGTTTCCCATCTTGAATTTTCTTCTCCACCCATCACGGTTTAGGGCTTCTACTCTACTCCATCCTTTATCACTCAAATCTGTACGTGCTTCTTGGTCCATCCAAATCAGTTTCGGTCTTCCTCTTTTTCTCTTTCCTGCCGGATTAAAATCACCTAAACTCTTCCCCACGCATTTCTCATTCTCTCGCTCAGCATTCCCAAACTCTGATTTCTTACACTTTTTTGTTTACTAATTTATCACCAATTTATGACTAATCAAAGTGTCGAAACGCGTGGTAAAGTAAAAATATTTTTTTTGCGAGCAGTGTCAGAGATTTCATTTCGTTTTTGAGCAGCACGAGTGAAAGACACTCCATTAGAAATGGGATTCCAGAATCGTCTCCCATGAAATTTGGCGGAACGCACTGAAATGGCGTGTCGGATGGGGCATATCGGTGAACTATATATTACTGGGTGGCAGCAAGGGGCCTCTAACCCCTGAAACAGTGCCAAGGGCAGGGCGAGGGAGAACGGAGGGTGGCTCTGGGCACCAGGGAGTGTGAGGGTGCGGAAAGAGAGGTTTCGCGATGGAAAATGGGAGTGCTCTCCCCCCCCCCCCCCCCCCTTCCTCCCCCGAGGATTTGCGATATACGTGCCGCGGAGAGAGGAGGAGGAAAATGACACGCGTGTGATCCGGAGTGGCAGGTCAGGATATTGAAAGGAGAGAGGCAATTAAGTTGGGAGACGTTGATAAGGTAAGGAGGGGGATTTTTGGGGTCACGTTCCTGGAGAGACAAGTGGGTATCGAAGGGGATGAAGGCTGAGACGAAAGTCGACGGAATGGCGGAAATAAAAATTAACAAAAAAAATATATACATCCATCTCTCGATTTATTTCACTGACGACGCCAGACGCTAGATACCGATTTCTATGGTAATAAATCCAAGTCTAGGTTATAACCCAGTTTTTATGGCAGCGAAGCTAACAGGCGGATTTCCAAGAGGGGGAATACAGGAGATATTTTCATTGGCGTTGTAAAACTCATCAAAAGGGATAAAATGGAGAACGTTTACCTCGCTAAAACCAGTAAAATTAAGATAAATGTTTTTGTAATATTTTTTGATTTTTTCAATAAATAGGTGAAGGTAATGGCTCCATCAAGAGCTGACAAGCCCTCGTGAAATACTAACGGATACCAAGTAGGAAGTCAACAAATTACCTATTCTAGGGCTGAAAGAAATGACAACATTGATTTCATTAATGTGTATGCAAAAGGGACAAGAAAAACATTCATAGGTCATCACTGCCGTGAAGTAGAATACAATAAGTAATTTAAGACGTCCCTTGTGAAATGAGCTGGGCCATACTGATTGAGATGAGGACCTCAAATCAATAAAGAATCTCTGAATAGGTAACGACATGTTCATTCACCCATTCGTTCCAAAAGCACACGGAAAAGAAACAAAACGAAAGCAAATTACTCCAGAAACAGCAGAGGATTAAATAGAAGAATGTATAAATTTCAGAAACTGCCCAAAAGTATCAATAATTTCATGCGCAAGTAAAAATTAGTTGTTCAACCCTTTGAATGTGTTTCCTAAATTCAACCACTACTATGAATTCTCGGGGAAGTGGTATCCACTAATGAGTTGAACCGCGAGCATCCATTATGGAAATAGTGGTCCTTTTCGGTCTCATGTCTCATTGGACGCGGTGGAAGAGAATTGGAAGAAATAGATGGACTTGGAATAAAAAACTTGAACGTTCCCACAGGATAAAATGGTTTAACGCAACATGAATTACTGTGCTGCATCATAATACACTGTAGTGAAACACACGTTTTACTGTTTTATCATGCTGTTTTATGCTGTTTAACGTTTAAATATTCTTTTTCAAGTTCTTTTACTTAACAATTGAAGATATCAGCGGGTAACTACGATTAGTCTTTTTTGTGGATAATTCACAGCCCTTGCAGTTCTTCCATTTAATACATAAATTCACTAAGTCTCGGCCTCTGAAATCAACTTGAAGGAAGTAAGCTGATAAATGGCATGAAATTCCTGGCATAATGTAGTGACAATCGATGCATTAATAGCTGGAATTATTAACTCAGAAAAAACCAAAAGAAATATTTATCATATTTTCATCAAATATAAGCGGAATGTTAATCCAATTTCAAACAAGTATATCCAATGCACACTGAGATTAACAATCTATTAATCTATAATTGATAAATTAATAAAAAAATGCGTTATATGCTTATTATCTACGCGACATTGCAAGCCAGAGTTACGGCCAGTCACATGAAAAATAGATTTCATATTCACACATTACACCGAAACTCTGACTTAAAGACGCTTGTTCGTAGCTCCGTGAGCCTAAAAAACGAGAAATCTCTCATATTAATCAATGCTGCATGAAGAATTCTGCTTTCACGGGAAAAAGTCTTTTTGCTAAAATTAAAAGGAAAACAAAATAATATGCATATCAATGGACGGATTTGGAATTCACTGCTTACATTCCAGCCGGTGAGTCGACGGTTGAAAAATTTCTACGTAACCATTTCAAACACATACGACTTTGCTAATGCATGGAATCCTCGCGAGATTTCAAAAAATGATATCTCTACTGACGTCTTTCTTCCCCTCTCAGTCCTCACCTTTTAAACAGTTCTTTATGGAGAAAGCACGGCGCAAATGTGAGACGCTCTTGACGCAAAATGATTAGGGAACAACACTTCTTCCTGCACGCTTAGAGACATTGCCTTTTTACTATCGTCATCACGAACACATTACGCTCGAAAGCAGGAATTTCTGAAGAGAAATTTTCTCTGTGGAAATTCATACCATTGTGCATACCAGCGGGTAATTCCGTTAGCTCCTTTCGCGGCTAGTATGCAATCTTAGAACCTTACGCTCATTTGCGAAATACGGGGGATCAACAGGCATTGCAGCGGATATTTTTATTCACCCGCGCTACGAATAGCCGGCAGGGAATCGTTGTTGATTCGCAGGAGAGATTACGAGTGAAACGATGCATTTGAATTTTGATGTTATGGAAACAATTTGAAGGCTTTGATTATGCAAGAGGACAGTAAATCGTTTATAATACAATGCATCGTGGAATTACTACTAGTTTTATCACTTTAGTCACGCAACATGTGTTCCCGAGTTGAATTTCAACCATCATGACTGTGGTTAAAAGTACAGGCAAGATGACAGAGGTCTTCCGTTCATTACACAAAACGTTACAAGCCTGAAGTCGGAAAAGCCTGAACTCGCACAGATCCTGTCATATCCTGTAAATAATCCAAAACAACTGGACAACAAAATACAGGGTTATTCAAACATTTATTTATTCCAAACTCTAAATGATAAAAACATAATTCCAACATTCCTGGACAGAGAAAAGTTTAAAATTAGAACAATTGACTCAAATTTTAAACTTTTCTCTGTCCAGGAATGTTGGAATTATGTTTCTATCTTTTATAGTTTGGGATAAATAAATATTGGAAATCTGCTCCTTCTTTTTGAATAACCCTGTATTTTCGTATATACTTTGGCGTGACTAAAATCCTGCGGAAGCTTATTTACATATTCACAAATAACGATGTAGTTGAATATGCAACGCCTTTCGAAATAATCCGCATGGAGTCTAACTACCACTTCTATTGGCAGAGTCTGCCGTGTGTCCCCCATTGTGATTGGGCGAAGGGGCTTCGCTGCCTCAATTGTGATTGGACGACGTGGATGACGTAGGAAGTCCTTTGCACGCCCACTTTTCCGAAAGGGCTAAAAACATAAGTTTTTCGCCGCTTATAACTCGAGGACTAATTGACGGATCGAAGAACGGAAAAATACGGGAGTTTTTATTTTACAAACTCCATCAGATTCAGCAATGAAAAAATATGGTAAACGACCCCATTTTTACCTATAGGCTAGCATGACAATGCCTCCTCCCGTACATTCTAACATCCATGCGACACACCATTTCATGTTCGTTGTCCTGTCTTCACTACTTCATCCAAAATTTGTATGAAATGCGTTTGGACCAAAAAACTGGATGAAAATTTGACCGTGTGACAGCGGCTTACGGTAGCTGGAACGGTAATCGTGGGTCACTGAGTATACTTTGTAGCAATTTTTCAAGCAGATACGCCGAAAAAATACCAGTGCCACATTTTATTTGAGTATCTACAACTAATTATACGGTACCTTACATTCCATATGGAAATAATACGAGAATTTAATGCAAAACAAAGAATGCCATGGTTACTATTGACAGTTTTCGGTCCGGTATCCGAAATAAAGTTGAAAGTTATATTTAAACATGCTTTTGTGTATCTTTGATTCCGTGTGAAGCCGAGATATTTATCCGTAGTCATAATAATAATATGCTATTTATTATTTTACGATATAAAATATTTACATCTGTCGTCGAATTATGATAAAATTTAACTCATTTACCATTAGGTCACGTGTTAAAAAAGCGTCGAATGGGGAGGATGCATTAAAAAAATAAATCTTTGAATGTGAAGTTAATTGGCTAAAATGTGTTTGGCGATAATTTTGCTGAAGAATTACAAAGCGTTACAAAGATATTAATCAAAAATAGTTCGTTTT
This sequence comes from Platycnemis pennipes, assembly GCA_933228895.1. Lineage (NCBI taxonomy): Eukaryota > Metazoa > Arthropoda > Insecta > Odonata > Platycnemididae > Platycnemis > Platycnemis pennipes. The sequence continues at coordinate 43,871,329 of OW121849.1, forward strand.
CGGAAGCTTAAAAACACGACGTCATCGCATGACGTCACGGCACGGTATCACTGTGGGTGCTGTTTATCTCTTGCACGTGGAGGTAAGTTGTGTAATGAATACTTGGCGAAGAAGTTTTTATTTTTCTCATTTGTTTAATGTTATAAACGAATGTATTTCGATTTATTATTCCAGTAGTATGGATCGTAACGAGCAAATCTTCCATTAATAATATAATACCTGTATGGTGCCGTATTCGTTTTCACTCAAGAATCTCAGCTACGACGAGGCAATCGCTGTTTGTTCTTTAAGAAGAATGCCGCCATAAGGGAGTCAATTAAAGGCTCATTGTCGGGTCGTGCTTTTCAAAATCTCTGTCCAGGCATGGTTTCGATCACGAAATGGCTAAAAACCTCAAAAATATATATTCGCTTCGTTTTCTTCTGAAATTTCCGTAGCAGTATGGAACCTATAACTTGCAGTGACGTCAGAAGGCGTTTCAGGTCACGTGACTTCGGTCAATTTTCGGGAACATTTTAAATTTGTGAGAAACTTTTGTGTCTAGTAAATACATTAATACAATAGAAACATTTCATGCATATTCCCATTACCAAAAATTAAAATCGGTAATCTGCATTTATTTACACACTTACCCATAGACATCACCAATAAGGACACTTAACAAAGTTTCACGCAAATCTTTACACAGACGACAAGTCCCCCGAGCCACCTTAAGGACTAAACAGCGTGAGATGTGCATGACGGAAGGAGGAGCAAGCAAACGGCAAGGGAAGCATACGACGAAAGAGGGAAGAAGGGAGAAGAGATGTCTTGGAAAGGTGAGTTGAAGCAAGGGAGGGGACTCAAGACGGTCGGAGGAACAGAGCGGTAATGAGAAAAGTGGAGGTGGTTTACGACTCGCTCCCTCATTTTCGCCCTCCCTCACCCGCCCACCTTACTTCGGCACGAGGGGGAACGATCTCTTTATCTCGGGTAAACCACCGTGAAGTCCTCAAGACCCCTTCGGTTGCCACTGTTCCACCTTCAGCTGGGCGGGGAAAAGGGAAAGGAGTGGGGGGGTTGGGAGGGTTTGAAAGTATCCTCACCCAGCTGAAAGGATTTTTGGGGTAGGGGGCTGACTTTCCACCCTCGCACCCGGCGTAAGGGAAAAAAGAAAGGGGCGCCGCCGGTCGGATCCTGTTTTGCAATAACATGGCGCGGCCCTAAAAGAACCGGAATGGATCACAAGCTGATAGAGAGGGAGAGAGAAAGACGGCAGAGGGGGTGCAAATCGTCTGTCACCACAAGCCAGCATCCTTCCCGAATCCTCCTTTTAGCCTGTAAGGAGTCATTAATCTCCGGAGCTTCTCGGCAGGGAATTCATTGGCCACCGAGGAATTTGCCGTCTGCGCCGCTGGCGGCCGGTGGAGATAACAACCGCTGCAAAAGAGAAGGTTGTCGTCGCAACTCAAAGTTGCGCGGTTTCGCCGCCTTAAGAACGTGCAATCTAAGGATGCTTAACGTGGGGGAGGCAAAAAGGCACGAGCGATTTCCTAACGGATGCACTTCAAGGGAAAGTGAGATACGCATCTCACCCTCGGGGCATTTCGAGGAATGTTTCTTGAAATGATCTCTCCCCGAATAAGTGTCAGAAAGAGAAGAAATTCGAGATATCAGAGAAACATCTTCGGTAGATTGCTTGACGTACCGCGTATCTACCCTTGGGCGGGAGACTCATGTTCACGCAGCACGACTGACAGTTTACAGCTTAAAGGCCTTGATCCAGCCTTGAAAAAAATGCATGAAGAATGGCTCTATATAAGGACTAGGATTTTCTCATTCCAGATTTGAGGGATAACTTACTTCCAATACTATATCATTATGGGGCCTACTCTAGTGATTAATAGGTTAGGGAATAAACTCGGAACAAGACGAAAGGCGCGTGAAATCTGCACATCCAAATTTCATCCAGATCCTTTCATTTCGATTCCAGCGAAACGTCAGAGGTAGGAAAACTGCATTGCTGGCATCATAGGTGGGTTGCCCTAGGATGCTCAACCCGGATCAGAATCCTGTGCCTTCCGATATGTAACCGAGAGCTCTGCACAATCGGAAACTATGTAAGTCTCCATGACTACACAGATCATTAAATTGTTATTATTAATTTTTATTCATAGCTGCAGAGGTGTAAACCGCCACTGAGATTTTGAATGGTTGAGACAAGACTAATCTACATTCAGCATTTAAATCATCCACCAGTATCTGGGGATAAGGGAAGTGGAGAGTGCTTCACAGAAGCGATGAAGAATTATAATGAAGGTTAATATAATGAAGGCAATCTTTGAGTATTTTTACTGGTTAACGTTGCATATAGAAGTTTTAACAAGCGACATAATTTAGAAATAATGCCTAGGCGTTTTATCCATTGTAAGAGTATGTTTCCCTGTCCATGGCAGGGAAATAGAAAAACTTCGTCGTAAACGTTTTTGTCATCTATGTAAATTCTAAGAATCTGTCATAGTATATCATAATTTCTGAAAATCAAATAACGGGTATAGAGAATGATTATTCATACAGATATTTTCCTAACAGGAATTTAATTTATGACTTTAAACTGCAGTAAGTAAAGTGATCTATCACGTAGGTACTGAAGGAGATCCACCAGCAATGAATTTGCGTAATAAACTAATGAGTGTGAAATATAAAAACAGGCTGAAACTTGAAATGCTAAAAATATAGGTTCACCAAATGTTTTACAGCACGTGAGACTTCGTTACATTGCTTCAGGGAGAGTAAAAACTATACAAACATAAAATAAAGGAATTAATAAGCCAAAAACAGGAGAGTAAGGGGATATATGTGTGCAGGTTTCAAAACTAGGTTCCTGTAAAAGTCGGAAAAAATCATTGAAAACCCTGGAACTTGACGGTACATTTTAAATTAACTCAGGAAAAGTAACTAAATATATAGCGTTAACGCATCGTGATTGAAATCTTGATATTTATATTCGCAATTAGCATCAGTGACTGGAACTAAATCAACCCCCTCAAATCTTACGAAGGTGGATTTTATAAAAACCCGGTATGGTGTGGCCACCCAACGGAACTAAAGTCTGGGACCAAAAATCATACAAAATATAACATTTTTAATTTGAGCTACGTAGGATGATACATGTTAAAATAACTCGGATACGCATGTTGTTGGCAGGGAAACCTCATCGTTCGTCAACGCAACTGCGCATGACGAGCACTAAGCGTTTGATCGCTTAATAATTCCCTTTAGAAAGATAACTGAAATATTCTGGTGGTAAAAGTAAAAAACGTGAAAGAGCATAGATATTATACGACTGTTACAAGTGATTTTGGACCACAGAGTAGAAAAAAAATAAAAAAAGAATCATAAAGTTTGTATCATCTTGCTAGAAGATATCTGATCAAATGGTAGGTATTACATCGATACCGTTGACGACCTGCAGTCTGGGTTGGTCAAACAAAAACATCCTTTTAACTTCAAAGGGAGAGATGAAAATAGATTCAGCACGATAAAACAGGGGTCGTGATAACTAAAACAGAGATCGTGGAAACAGGTGCGGCGACTGCAAAGATAGGAGGAGGAAGGGGAGGACAGAGGAGGATGGGAGGGTTTCTCGAAGTTCCTCGAAATCTTTTGTGAACCGAACCGAAGAAACGATATCTTGAAAGGCTCTACTGATAGGAGAGAGAGAGGGCGAGAGGGTGGAAGGTAAGAGGGGGAGGGGAGAAGGGTTGGGCGGGCGTTTTGGGGAGAAGGAAACCTGAGAAGGCCGTTCGGGGGTGGGGAAACGGGTGTGGTGGACTTCTCAAAGGGGAGGGGTAGGGCGTGGGGATAGTCCCCGCCTCCCACTCCATTGAAGTGAAGTGGTGTCAGCATCTCCACCTCGGGGGAGGATCTGGAGCAAGCCCCGTGACCCAGGATGGGCGGAGGAGTCGAAGGGAAGGAAAAATAAAAGCTTCTTCTCCAGCAGAATGAATCTGGAGAATCGACCGGGTGACATCTCAGTCCGAACCCTGCCCCCTCCGACACCTTAAGTTCGTCCTCCTTGCCACCTTCTTGTCACCTTCTCCTCTTCTCAAATCGAGTGGCGGCTTCCTCAAGGGGAGAGAGAGAGACCCGACAGATCTTTAAGGAGTTGCGGCGGCCGGCAAAGGGATCCCGACCCCGAAGCATCGCCCCGAAGAACGAGAGCTCTTGGCACCTTCCGAGACCTCTTTTTCTTTCCCTGCCTTCCCTCCTTCCACTCCCTTCCGAAAACCACGGACTTGAGGTTTTTGCCAAGTCCGAAGCCAATATGACCTCACGATACGGCACGGTCATCGATTTCAACGAAATGGAAACTTGATTGCGGGGTAATCGGCTTGGGAACGATCGTAATTTATGAATGAAATATGATTTCATCATTTCCAGTCCGATTAATGTTTTTTTTTCAGTACCATAAAATATTGAATTGATACCTAGCATTAAGCTCTATGCTATTTTTTTATTAACATAAAAGCTCATATGACAGAGTCAGTATCGAGCACGCCGAATAATAAAGAGAGAATAATTGTTCAGGAATTGACATAGCATGGTAAGCGGTTTATACTCTATTTTTCATCTCTTACCAACATACTTTTCTAATAACGAGTATATTCTCTCGAAACTGGACATGGACCTAGCTGGACTTTTTAAAATGCATAGCTTATGAAAAGGTAAAATTGCGGATTCGCCAGCATAACGATATCAAATATCTAGAAAATGGATATTGTACACATGTGTATCTCAAAGTTATAGCTGTCATTATTGAAATTATTAGTTTATTCTGCCGTTAAAAATACTGTCAGCAAGATAGCACAAGTTCCACATAAAAATATTATTCGCCCAGACCAGGACTCGAACCCGGATCCCCTGCTAAGCTACCAAGGCGTCATCTTTCCCTGTGGAGTTTTAGAGGTCTTAAAGGAACTAGATGTACTCGAAATGATAGACATATAATTCCACGAAACAGTCGATGTCGTGCCCATGACGCCAGGTGCTTAAATTGGTTAAAGCACCCGGCCGGAAATCAGGGGATCTGAGTTCGAGTCCCGGTCAAGGCGAATGCTTTTTTTCTCTGTGGAACTTGTGCTATTGTGCAATTTCAGCGCGTAATGCCGTTAAGGTTCTTGCGGCCAGTTCGCGGTCCTTGAATTTGTTTCAACTGTCAGTAACATTAATATCGTCAAAACAATAGAATTTGAAATATAAATTAAAACTTTAATGACTCAAATGAAGTATAAAAAATATGAAACTTCGGCCAAGTGATACTAGATGCCATAAGGCTATAAAATACCGAATGTTATGAGTAACAAATAAATAATCAACCAGATGAAGGATAGCGTGATATTTGTATTACCTTCTCAAGCTTATTACAAGAACTCTGATAAGAATCGCCATCAGACCGTATTTTCAAATTTAGGCTGAATCTTTAAAACATTTGAAGCGTATCTTTGCGCAGATGTTCGAAATACACTGGGAAGTATTATGCTCAGTTCGACGAGGGAAACAAAATAGTAGACTCCCATACCGATAGATTTAAAATACATATGTATCTCTCTACCGTGGACAATAAGATATCACAATAGGCAACATACTATACGAATAGATAGGTGCAATAGTGTTAAGGTAACTGTAATTTTATTATTACTATCAGTTTCCCATCGGTGAAGGTAGGCCTAAATGTATGTAAATTTAATCCTTCCCACGACCGCAACATTTCATACGACGTCCCTCTTCAGCCCCGCATACTTCCTGCCTCCCATTAATCTAACTAAACTCTCCCTTCTTATCCCTTTACTACACTTACCCAACATGCGTGGATCAATCACGCTCTTCCAAACACTCTCGTCCTTCATTAACTTCTCCATTCACACCTGCCTTCCCCTAATTTTCTCAATCAACTTTCTTTCCTCTCCTACCAACTCATGCACTTCATCGTTCGTCCTCCTCTTCCCTCACCCACCTCAATTTTTCCATCCTTCTCCATGCCCACATCTCGAAAGTCCCAGAACTATTTACATCATTTTTCCTTTTAAGTGCATTTCCGCGCCATGGTGCTAAGGGAAAAAAGTATTTAAGTTAATAATAACTGCACCCTTGCTTCCACAGAGGGAATAATAATGTAATGCATTTTAACAAATTTCTATCGATTAAGAAACGTTATATTTTTTCGTTGATTATAATTATTTAGTTGCACGAGCCTTATGGTTGCGATATTAACACGTTCCTATAATTAAGTGGCACAGTACCTATTCGTGATTATTCATCCTACGCCACACGCGCTTACTGTTGCTTGAAGGGCTCACTTTAGGTGTAGAACTATGAAAGGTTATTCGGGCGCAAGGTTGAATTCTTTACTACGCAAGAAAGCACAATATCATACGCAACTATATATACTAAGGCACCAAAATTTAAATGGAGATGAGTGAACATTTTATGCTGTATGATCTGAGGATGAAGTTAATCGTTGGACTATAATAAGTTCCCTAGGCTGGAAAGAAGGTAAAAATATAGGAATAGTGTCACAAGCACATGGTAAGAACTTAGGTTGAACCCAAGACATTAAAGATGGTAGCCGAGGGACCCTCTACACCCGTATCTCGTTTTAACATTACATCTGGAAATTATAATGATCGGATAAGCGATCTTTTGGATTTTTCGGCGGAGTTACGTTGAGTTAATCAGGGCTAGTATGCTTTCCTGCAAGAAGAAAAAGCATGAGGTTGAGAACGAATGAAGATGAATGTAACAGCCACCGGCTTAAAGTGGAATTAAAACCCAGACCCTCCAGATGTTGAGCAGGGATGCTACGCTCTTCGCCTATCTGTTCATCATTTCAATTTGGAGCCACATTGAGAACTCCTCATCTCTCCCATGCTGGTCTGGGCCATGGAGATTATATTTAAAATTTATGCTCCCATAAAAAGACGTGTTAACTCTAACGAAGCCGCACAAATTGTTAATCGGAGAATGAAATGAGATTTCGCAATCAGGAAGTCAAACGTAATTCAAGATCCCCGATGAAATTAACCTTCTTCGATCCCACCTTCGGGTTGGAGGGCAAACATGTCTTTTCGTGAAAAAAATAATCTCAAAGATGTAGGTGAATTCGCATCTGTCTCAATACTACGCAGTTTATCTTACAGAAATACCTTAGTTGCCAAACGTTGTTTTTCCCTCATAGATAATTCAAAGCTTAAAGGAATATAAGAGAGTCTAATACGGAGCGTCGCACTATGTGGTGCCGAAATATGGACTTTAAGGATATTGGATGAAAGTAAATTGTTGGATATTGAGATATGGGTATGGAGAGAAGGATGGAGAAGTAACATGGTGTAAAGTAACTAGAATGTTTAGAGGATGGTAGGGGAAGAAAGGGCATCAATTGAGGAAATTAAAAGAAGGCAGAGTAACTGAGTATGGAGTAAGTAATAAAGGAGGTTGTAAAGAACGTGATGATGGGAAGAATGACAAAAGAGAGCGGTAGAGGGACAAGAAAAACGGGTAGTCTGTGAAAAATGTTGAAAGATGGAACTAATAAAGAGAAACATGTAAAAGACACGATGCATGGGAGGGTATGTTTGCATGCACTTTTAAACCTAACTTAACCATTTGAACACTAAATATTTTAATTATTCGGGAAGGGATACCGATTTGCTATTTAAAAAAATATCTCGTACAAGCATAATATATTAGTTTTCTTAGGTCTTATTATAGAATATTTATCCATTCTTTATCGTAAATAAAATAATCCGTGGCTAAAAGGGTGGTATTTTGATTAAAATGAATTTACGTCGTAAATATTGTATTAATCATATTTTCCCTAGGTATTTTATGGATTTATTTTCTTTCACGAGGCAGAGTAGCCACATTTAGTTTTAGTAAAATCAGGGCACATTCAATAAATAACACGCATCTACGGAGTACTCCTAGTAGGTAGTATTTTCCACAGGAGACATGTTTGATGCTTTCGCTCGTGCAAATAAGTTTTTAACAATCAAGTAACTTAATTAGGTAACTAGATGTATTGTTATTTGTGAAGACATTTAAACTAATAAACTGTCTTTTGCATATAAAATTCCCAATTTCATTTCAGTAGCCCAACAGAAGACGAAATCATTTTTAAGGGGGGATGTGCGAAAGTCTCGTACTGGTTTGCTGTTATCACAATAATCTTTGTCTACAGACTGAATAGTCTAATATCGGAGTGTTCTTAACATGTTTTCAATTCCATCGGCAAACAGATCATCTTCGATTTTACCCTAAAGACTCGCATCGAACACCCTGAAAACTTGTTCTGAAGTCCGTTTACTCACCCAAAACTTTCTCGACAGTCTCTTTAGCCTTAGCCGTTTAAGATCCTGTCGAAAATTTAATAAGGAGGTCCAAGATTATGAGGAGTTGGTCAGCTGCCACCCGCACAGAGATCTTTGGAGAATACTTCGTTGGGGGAAGAGAAGAAGTGGTGGCTGACACTGGACATGAGTAGAACCGCAAATGAAATTCCACCCTCACCGGAGAGGTGGGGCGGAAGAGGAAGGAAAGGGATGCGAGGCAGGTTTGGGGAGAGACTGAAGGATATGGAAGGGATGGCGAAAGGAAACGTGAGAGAAAAGGGTGCATCCCTAAAAAGGGGGTGGGCAAAAAGGCAAGGAACTGCTGGAGGATAAGGGGCGAGGGTAAGAGCGTCCGTTCCTCCGACGTGACAGGGCAGCTCTTAGAAAGGAAATTCAAATAGGTTTTCCGGGCGTGCACACCTCTTCACAATCATCGTTTCTCCGTTCAACTGTTCCGTAGCACCCGCTTCACCATCTCATTTTCGAATTTCCAAGTTTAAGACGTGGCAGAGGAAAGATTCGAGGGTTTTGAGCATTTAAGAGAGTGAGAGAGGAGAGATATGGTAGAACATGCGCGGCACTCACAGATTTGTAAGAACTCCTCAGCTCCAAAATATTGCGGGATCGCACGGCTCAAGCCGTGAAATTGCAAAAGATGAATTGCAAAACATATTAATGAATTGCAAAAAATATTAATTTTTAGCTATACTAGAGTACGAGACGGCGAGATAGAACAATGAGTAGAGTTTTGGGTTTAGCCTTTGAAGTTGTAGGTCCCAGATTCGAGGCTAGAAGAGGCGTCTTTGGATACAGCCAATTAAAACCAAGCTGCTTGATTTTCTGGATTCCAGATCTTCCTGGGATACCACAGCCGGCACGGGGCAAGAAACTAGGAACCTACGCCCTGATACGTGAATTTCGCACGTCGATGTGCTAGGGTTACCTACTTGCTGAAGTCTCTTCCCTCAAAAACCAGACAAATCTCCCGAGTTAAACACTGTTATTTTTATACCTCGTCAGCAGTTTTCCCAAACTTCCTGGATTTGATCCGTTCCTCATGAACAGATAGATATACTGGGAATTATGGTTTAATACGTTTCTGCACTCCCTAAAATAGCACTCCCGCAAATGGAAACTGTTAAATGATTCAGGGGTTACCAATGCTGGAGCCGCCCAGGCATATTTTCATGACTCCGAGAAAGGAAAAAAAGCTATATCTTCACTAGGTATAAAAAGTAAGGCATGGTCGTTGGAAAGCAGGTCAAATGTACCCCAAATAAGTCAGCACGAAAATGTCAATGAGAAACAGCTGGTTCTACTCTTCCGGGGAATTAGACTTAGTGAAACTTGACTTAGGGTCGAGACTTAGTGAAATTCCACGTTCAATGAAACAAACTAAAGGTGCAACTTTAGTGTTCCACAGGTAAAACTATTCTCATCACGAAATTTGCACTACACTGTGACATCATCAGCACGTACTTGTACCAGATGATGCATCATGTTGAAGTGAAACATGTCGTTATTAAAATAGTTTCTGGTGGTCATAACATAGCCATTTATGGGAACGCCTTTGTACATACATTTCGTTTTATTCCATTAAAAATATTTTTTTAAACCCTACCGATGTTTCAAACGTCATTTTCAAGGGTCACTGAGAAACCAGCCTTAAATATAAAGTGGGAATAAGAGAGAGAAGTGGGGGGTTTGCAGTTCACAGCTGACGAAGTCGGGGATTGAGTTGAGGATGGGGGATTAGGTTAATATTAAGGTGAGACAGGAGGCAAATGGTCAGCTTTTGAATTCTGTCAAATCGTTTAAAAGAATGGACTTAACTTCTTGCCCACTTCTTATATTATGAATATTACATTGATTGCATCCACTTTTCTGCATAATGCTGCATTTGAATTAATATTACTACCACAATCGATAGTTTATACAGCATAGGTCATTACTGCATCATTATTTCCTCCGCTTATTCAAAACCAAATGTAGGAACAAGACTTGGATAAGCGTTGCTATTCTTTCACGAATTTTATAATAAAATAGGCTACATGAACTGAAGTTAAGCGAAAATTAAGTTCCCGCTTAGCAACACTTCGTAACGTGTGGAGCGAACTTCCGACAAATCAGAATAATATTTTGGATTCTTTAACCATTGCGATAAAATACACGACCATTTTTCCTGGGGTATGCAAATGGGGAATATAACTAATGGATATCCAAAACAGTTCATTGCGCTCTGGGGTGATCTTCCCTTTCGTAATGAATTTGGTATTCCAGGCGAACTCCACTGATCCGGGAAGATTCCCTTCTTCCCACTCGTCTTCCTTCCCGCTCCGACTTCTATTAGACATATCCGAGGAATACGAAACAAGAGAAACGAGCCTGACAAGGATTTACGCGCGGGTAGAAGATTACGAGTGGTAAAGACAGTTCGAGGCAAGGCGGTGCCCGATAGGTCACGGTAATGGAGACAACACCGGAGAGCATTTTATTGATTGGGAGAACAGTGAAGACTGAAGTCTGGCCACAGCTGAAGATTTAAGATTAATGCATGATCAAACTTGAAAACGTGATAACCTTAAGCAGCAGTTTATTGGCAGGTTTTGAGGGGCTGAGGGGACTCGATTTATACGATCAAGCAGCAGTTAAACATTTATATTGGCCTGAGTGACTCTACAACTGAAAGCTCCGCAGATGTGAAAATTGAAAATGCAGCACAAAAGGTGCTGGAGAATTACCCACACCCGAGCAAACAATTCACACTTAGAGCCGAGTTCTATTTTCATTTACTAAGAGCTTCTTTGGGCCGTATACTTTTCCCTAGATACTCACGGAACTTCGTAAGCATTAAAAGTTTTCTCGACGCCGCGATAAGACTTTCAGGAGAAAAACCGTTAATCATTACGACCTATGTACGCATAGGAATGCAGAAGAGAATGGAACGAAGGCTGAAGGGAGAAGTCATTACGATGTTACGCAAGTCCTAAAAGAACAATACTAGTAAAAATATCTAAAAGCTAAAAAAGAAACATTTAGTGGCTTAACTACACATGGAGTTTCTTAAGTATTATATACAGATGGAAAATACATAAAACGTGAGACGAAATCGTATAAGTGGAATACTGAACTAGAAAATAAGTGGGGTTTGTTGGGGGTAGGGACGGGTTGGTGTATTGGTTGGAGTACTAGGGTCGAGGGCCCGGGTTCGAATCCCGACAGTGGCAGATAGTTTTCATCTTAAGCTGATCCCTACCTGAGTGCTTTGTGGAGAAGCATCCGAGTTTAGTGTTCCGTACATCCGATGAGACGTTAATCAGTGTTCAACATTAGCGTTTTTCGTTAAGAGCAGGCAGGCCGAGTTTCTCTCCACCCTTCCACCTCCTTACCCTTCCTTTCCCATATTTGTACCTTTTCTCCCGGTGTATAGGAGGAGAAGCACTGTTGTAAAGTGATAACAAGCTTCGCGTTGGATTCCGGAAGCCATGCATCATTCATCATAATGCTTGTTTGGTGATCATTTACACTTAATCCCCAGCCACACACTATCGAAGTAATTTCCAGGGCAGTCAGTTGATGTGGGTAGGAAAAAAAAAGACGTTTCTCCGATACGATACAAATCAATTTTTACGTAATTCAAAGGTAAATGAATTCCCGAGAGAATGATTCAAACGTGAAAAATTGTGCTAGAAACTAAATTCGCCACAATCGACTACGTTGGCCTTATAGGTATGAAGGCATTATAACCTGCAGGAATCAGAACTTGGCACAATTATCATCAACTTACATACTTAAGATTTCACACTTTTCGGGTTATCAATTCTAGCTTTTTTCTAAGCCATGATAATGAGCATTATAATACTACAGCCGGAAGCCAAAGAAAAAGAATTGTAAGTGAATAATGAATCGTGCCATGGGGGCCGGCAGAAAAATAGCCAGGGGGGGTACAGGTTGTCAGGTGTGGCAATTTATCGCCAATTCGATTATTTCCACTCAATGCTGCTTTGGTTTCTGATTTGGAGATTATCTGGTCATTAACGTGGTTTGTGGTTTTTACATTAATACCAGAGGTAGTTTTTCTAGTTGTTCTCATTTGTGATGTATTCCTTTTCTTAATATACTGTTCCTATTTTAAATTACAAAAATAGTAGGTACAATCATTTCCCACAATTTTACATGAGCCAGAGGGGTGCAAGTGATTTAATGATGATAATAATTCTCCTAATTTCATCCATAAAATTTCTTCCCTCCTACCAATTCTAGCCGCGTAAAAATAAGCATAAAAAAGTAGACAGTAGAACACGAGAAACTCTAACGAAAATCTAAGGAAAAAGGTTAATGAAGAGATTTATATCTACATCTACATTTATACCCTGCAATTCGCCGCAACAGCGTGTGGCAGGAGGTTATAAGCTACCAAGCCTTGAAGTTCAGTTTAGCTGAACAAATTTGTTAATTATCAGTGAAGTATAAAGTATGGAATAACATTTCTAAGAAAGATTCTGGGACCAAAGAAAACAACGAAAAATGAATTCACATTCCGTCTGAGATCGTCTTAAGAATTATAGGAAAAGTTTCAAAAGATCTCCGAAGTTTCAAAAGGTAAAAAACCTCTCAACCCCATCCCGGCGCCCATGAATCCTGCCATTCCCATAACGCCTCCATATTATTTTCGAGTTCGGGGGGCTTGTGAGTAGCCTTTAGGTAAATATTTCCGTGATAAAATCTGCGATGACATACAATGCTTAAAGTTGAGTTTTAATACCTACAAAAAGCCTCGCACACGAAAATAATTCTCTCTCAAATGTCAACCCATTAAAAACGAAAGGGGGAGAACTAATGGCAGTTTTCAGTTTAAATATTAAAAACTACGATTGGTATTGATGGTTTATATTATTATCAAGGCATGGCTAAGAACGTAGGTAACAAATGAAGGATGCGAAGTTCCCCCAATAAAAGATACGAGTGGTCGAATGACAGTAATCTCGATCGAGACGTAGGCAATTCGTGGAAGCTCAGGCCCATACTAAGAAAAATTAAGGTAACGAGGTGGAAAGAACTAACCAGCGAATCACAGGTGGCCTAACCGACTCTGTCGGCTATAAAAGACGGTAAAAAACCGAGTCCTGGTACATATTTTTATATGTACCAAAACTCGCCGTGTTTTAATTGTAAGCTCGCACATTTCGCAAACGTATTTTGACTTCGCTTTACGAGTCCTGGCCTCAACGAACTGAAGGTGAAGGCGGAGTGAACTATCAAGTCGTCGTAATCTGAACTACCAATCCAGTGGGAATCCCGACAACAATTCACTTTTAACGTAATAAACATTTACATAAGTGAAAAACTGCAAAAGAGTTCTTCCCTCGTAATGCCTAAGTTCCACAATATCGGTAATAGAATAGAATGGAATGGAATAGAATAACTTTTATTAAAACCTGGGATCCCATGTACCCTAGGTTCAGGTGGATAAATAACACACTATGGATTTAATTGCACAAATAAAAATACATACATAAATAATTATAAAGGCCTCGAAGGACATCTAAACAAATATTGAAAACAAAATAAACCAAAAACACATCAAATGACAATATATCAGTTGAAAACAGGTGCAAAAGTTAAAAACTACATTAAGTGAAACGTTTCATTTCTCAAATGGAATAATAAAAAGAAAACACATGTTTCACAAAATAAAACTCGACTCGATGACGGATCATTATTTAAATTGGACACATCAGTTAATTTGCAGAAAAATGTAATAGATATTATGACAGAGACGGAGTGGGGTTAAGAAGGTAGTGAAATAATTTTGTCTGGATTTAGTTCACCGATGATGTTTGACGAATACCGTGGGGGAGAGAATTCCATAATCTAACTGCTTCTACCGAGAAGGAGTTGTGGAGTAGAGTTGATCTATTGGTTGGAATATAAAGAGCATCAGGGGGGGTGCGCAGATTTATGTTTCGAACCTCGGAAGTGTATGAAAAGAATTCAGTTAAATAGCCAGGTTGTTTAAACTAGAGGATTTTGAAAATGAGGGAACCTAAAAAGTATTTCCTACGGTTCCGTGTTGTAATGACACAATATTATGCATATTAAGAGTGTGAAGAAATTTCGACGCAAGTACCTCTTCTCGATTAAAAAACCAAAGTTATTTTTTATTGAAAGTGCGGTTGCATACCTCTGAAGTCAATACGTGATGAGGGAACCCACATACATACCCGATGCACAGTCACCAAACCTCCCACGCACACACGAGACGTGTGCGAGATAAAATGCGGGAGAGGGTGACTTTCTTAGACTTCGACACGTAGTAGCATCTAACCCCTTTCACTATTTCCTTTACCACTTTCCCCACCCTCTTTCATGCGAAAGTCTCCCGCCCACCCAAGGTGACGGCCATGGCGATGAAAATTCCGCAAAATTCCATCGCAGAAAAAAAATTACACACCCGAAAAGACACCACGGGGAAGGGAAAGAATCGAGGGTTTATGGGAAGAGTGGGGGAGAGGGAGAAAATACCCCATTTTATGACGTCGCTTTTGGCCGGAAAAATTATTTTTTTTTTGCAAAGAGAGAGGGAAAGGGCGCTGGAAAGCCGATCCATGAGAAGGAAAAAGGGAGGAAGGTCGAAGGAAGAGGAGACGGCAGCGTCGAATGAAATTGCACGCCAAACTCGAGAGGAAAGGACATAGGGTTGAGGGAGAGAGAGAGAGAGAGGGAGAGTTCGCTACTCTGGCGAAGATATATAGAGATATGAGTACAAGGGAAGGAGATAAGTAGAATAGATTAGATACAAAAGGTGGGCGTGGTAATGATGATGATAAAATGAGGAATTCATTGTCGAAAGAAGCATTTGATAACAGAAGAGAGAACTTCTGACGAGAAACTCAAATAATTTCGACCGCATCTGACATTACATGGTGGAGTAACATTTCACGTATCAAATAAAAATGCACAAGCCGTACTGTCTTCTTATTTGTAATGTATACTTGTACACAACACGTATTTAAACGCATGAAGTGTCATCTGGTAGATCTGATGATGACGCGAGGTGTTGAAACACGTGTTGTGTACAAGTTATTAACTATTGGTTTTCTACCGGTGAAAGTAAGTCTAAAAGGACATTTAATTCTTCCCACCCCTTAAATTTCACACGATGTCCCTCTTCAGCCCCTCATACCTCCTGCCTCCCATCATTCTATAAATTACCCGTTCTTTTCTTCCCTCTTCCCAGCTTACCAAACGTTCTTCCCTCAATCACTTCTTTCAAAACACCATTCGCCTTTAGTTAAATTTTTCCATCCACACTTTCTGCCTTCTCCTAATTTCATCTATCAAATTTCTTTCCTCTCCTACCAATTCTAGCTGCGTAAAAGTAAACGTAAAAAAGTTGATAGTACAACACGAGAAACTAACGAAAATCTACGGAAAAAGGTTAATGAAGAGATTTATATCTACATCTACATTTATACACTGCAATCCACCGCAACAGCGTGTAGCAGGGGGTAATAGGTTACCAAGCCTTGAAGTTCAGTTTAGCTGAAAAAATTTGTTGATTATCAATGAAGTATAAAGTATAGAATAAATTTTCTAAGAAAGATTCTGGGACCAAAGAAAACAACGGAAAATGAATTCATATTCCGCCTGTGATCGTATTAAAAATTATAGGAAAAGTTTCAAAAGATAAAAAATACGAACGGATATTTATTTACACATCAAAAGAATGGAACCAAAAAAAGATAGCTTGTAACATCCTCAGCTTTTATAGGAGAAGAGATACAACACAAGTTCCCATGGGCAACATAAATATTTCGTGATCTTAAGAAGAGTGAGATTAGGGAGTAGGACATAGGTTGCACAAGGGTATGATAATAGTAGCAGTGAAAGAATAGGATGAAGAGATGACGAGAAGAACTAAAAGAGTATTTCCAGAAGCAGATAGGGGAAAAAATTTGCAAGTGAACGAAGTTGTGTCAACATAGCCCATAGATGGCTGAAACGATTGATAATAATAATAATAATAATAAAGTTTGGCGCGTTATGTGTTTGAAATAATTATGGATCTGCCGATTCTCCATGCCACCGATTCTTGTGGATTGGTATTGGTATCGCTAAGCAATTGCCTAAAACCGATACCGGCGATACCTATACGAAACATGACTGGTAAAGTCTGACTTCACCACGGCCGGTTGCCATTGGCGATCGCCATTTTTTCCAAACAAATCCGAGTTACGGCAGCCTACAGCAGTTTCTGCCTTAAGGAATTCTTTAACGGTTGAATTCTGTTTTCGTTAGTGCCCTTAAGTAGTACAGGTACAGCATCAATTATTGCTATAGGCTGCCAGCAACTACCTGTACCCACCAACTATACCTTGTAACCTATGTGGAGTTCGAATGGACACGGACCTATTTATACAATCAAGTATGCAACACGATTTAAAAGGACAGATATTCAACACATAAATTCAAATCATAGAATATACTCTCCCATCCATGCAACAACATATAGCTACAAATCAATACATGTTCCGATGGCGGAAACCAAGCAAAATATCTTCAATACCTCCAAAACTATCCACGTCACTTTATCAACCCAAATACCATATGCTCCGCCACAGCACCGATCGGTCCATACAGTTCCACACTTCGCCTTCCCACTCCTGCCAGTCAATGCACTTCTCACTTGGTACTCCCACCTCCAAAACTTCCTCCTTCCCCCAATAAAACAGCCAAAATTCAAACACCAATCTCCGCCTCACTCGTGCGACGTGCCGCTCTCGCTCCTCTTCCTCGACTCCTGCTTGTTGATTCTTCCCCTAGCGACCGCGAACTACTATGGCGGCCTTGCGTTATGTTACATTTGCCCCGTCGAAAGAAATTTAGAAAACATTGAGAAATTCTCTTTCGAAACCTCTAAAGTGATCTATGGAAGGTGGCCCCGACACCTCTAATTTTGACTTAAGCTAAATTTCATAGATAAATCAAACCTCCTTATGGTACGTGACTGTGCATCTTACAAACATGTATACACTAATAACATCAACTAAATATATATATACACTGATAACATCAGATAACAAGCAACGTAAATCCTTACTTTCTAATTTTTACAAACACCAAATAAACACTTCCATTTTATCAACATCATCATCACATATCATTATCTACTTTCACAAATTTCAGTGGTCACCAAGGTAACCTTTTGTCCTGCTCTATTCATTCATGTCCACTGTACAGCTGATCATTTGACATACCTCACTTTTATCACCACAGTTCACCAATCTCCTTCATTTCACCTCAACCTCAGTTACATGTTCATACACCCATACAAGCCTCAGAGGTAAGCCAGGACAATGTATACATTTGAAGACATGTCTCAACCCTTACAACATCAACTCCTATCCGTGCCAAAATGAACTCCTTATCTTAAAACATATCTCGAAAGGCATTTCTAATTACCTTGTAACTATTTCTTCCGCTACATATTCGCTGCCTAAGTCCTGCCCCTCTTACTATTCGTACTGTCTTTCCCCTTCCTATATCGTGACGTATTCACGCGAATAGCTAGTATTCAAAATGCATTGGGTGTTGTGTGGTGTGTGCGATTGAACTCCCCGCGATACGGCTTTAGATTAGATACATGGAAAACACCTCGGTCTGCTCCAGTCTCCGGATGTCGCAACATAAATGAAAATTTTCCCCGTGTGTCTTTTATCTCATATGGTCCTTCATACAATGGTAAGAAACCGTGGTAGATTTTATTTTCTTTGTGTGATACTGGGCAAGTACGGACCAACACTCTGTCCCCTACTTTTAAGTTTATTATCCCTCTTCGTTGTTTTCTTTCATTCCTCATTCTTCTTTTTTCTCCTTTTGCTGTGATACGGTCTATGCGGGTCAGGGTGATGCAATATCACTGATCTGCAGAATTCCCTTTTTAGTTCATCGAATATTCGTTGGTGGTCCCCATTCCATTCCCACTTTCGGTCCTTCTTGGTGAGATCATTCAGCATCGCAGTCATCTGTGCATGATCCATGTGGAATTTTGCGTAGTAGTTTATTAGTCCTAGAAATGACTTAACTTGTTTCCTGCTCCTAGGGCGTGGGAAATTTCGGATCGGCGCAAACTTCTCCTCCGCAATCGTTATTCCTTCTGTAGTAATCTCATGCCCAAGAAATTCTATCTTCTGTCTACAGAACTTTACTTCGTTAAAATTCATTGTAATTCCCGAAGCTTCAAGCTTATCCAAGACAATTTCCAAATGCCTTAAGTGTTCTGTAAAATTCCGGGAAATTATTAATAAATCATCAACGAAGTTTAAACAGAAATTGTTGACTTCATCCCCGAAAACATGATCAAGAGCTCTCACCAATGCACTGCTACTAATGGCACATCCAAAAGGTACTCTGGTGAATTGATAGATTTTTCCCTCAAATGAAAAAGCACAGTATTTGCGTGAATTTTGATCCAATGGGATTTGATAAAAACTTTGCGTGAGGTCCAATGAGGTCATGACTTTAGCATTCGCACATTCTTGAAATAATTCTTTCGGTGTCCTGGAGGTAGCATAGTCTGGCCTGATTATCTTATTAACAGCTCTGGCATCCATACACAATCTTATTGAATTATCCTTCTTAATAATGCAAACTAATGGCGAGATATAACACGACGTGCTCCTTTCAATTATTTCTTCGACTAGCAGCTCCTTAATGGCTTCCCTTGCCTTCGTAC
The DNA here is from genome assembly GCA_933228895.1 of Platycnemis pennipes. NCBI lineage: Eukaryota > Metazoa > Arthropoda > Insecta > Odonata > Platycnemididae > Platycnemis > Platycnemis pennipes. The sequence goes on from OW121849.1 coordinate 43,890,436, forward strand.
GTAGATTTAGCGGTATGTTATTATATTTATTATTAAATTCTCGTTTCTCCCTTATCTCTAACTTGTACGAATACCCTTTTATTTTCCCAGGCGTACTCGAAAATATTTCCTTCCTCTCCTTTACTATTTCCGCTAATAATCTTCTTTCTTCCCTGGACAATTCCGGTATTTGTTCAATGCTGCTCTCTATTTCCTCCTTCGAAATGCTCGCTTTCTCTCGCTTCGTATGGTTCTCCTTCATCCTTATTTCTTCAATGTGCATCACCAGCTGTTGTGAATATATTTTTGGATCTTTGAATGGACATACTACCTTCTCCTTCCCGTTCCGTAAAATTACTTCATGATTTTCCTTTCTATTCTCTTCTCGCAGTTCCCTCACTTCCGTGCGAATCTGACTCTGCCCCTCTTCTACTCTTGCTATGTAAGCGTAGACATTTTCGTTCCTTTCGGCTTTCGCTTCCTTTATTCTTTCCTCAAAATGAGCTGCTAGCCCTTTTTCTATTCTCTCTCCCAATTGTTCGGATTGTTCGACGAACATGGCTCTTAGCTCCTCTCTTCTTTTCTCTTCTCGCTCCATCCTTTCCTTCTTTCTCTCCTCTTCCCTCACCCTTTCTTTTTCTTCTAACCATGCAATAATGTTAGATCCGACTGCGGGAAACTCCATTATTTTAAATTGATGAGTATCGATATTTATTCCCTTCTCCTCAAATGCCGATCGTAATCTGTTAATTAATTCTTTCTTAATCCCCACGGTATCTAAACCCAGTTGTTTTAATTCCTCGACCATTTCTGTCTTCTTTAATTCACCCAAATATTTAACAACCGTGGCCATTTTGCCCAAAACGAACGCCTCGACCAGAGAATTTACTTTAATTGTTGTGAATGCAATTTTTTGTTGACTGGACGCGCACGAACCTAAGCGTCCTTATTGACAAAATGTCCCGATATTGTTGACTCGCCTAATGGTTGCTAAATTCCCGTATTAAAACGCTTCCATAAATTCCGCTTTCTCAGGTCTTCCGCGTGGTATATACTACTAACGTTTCCCTTATTAATTTTCCTCGCAAACGTTAATTTAATAAATCGTGCCCTCGTTGAGCGCCAAAATGTAACCTATGTGGAGTTCGAATGGACACGGACCTATTTATACAATCAAGTATGCAACACGATTTAAAAGGACAGATATTCAACACATAAATTCAAATCATAGAATATACTCTCCCATCCATGCAACAACATATAGCTACAAATCAATACATGTTCCGATGGCGGAAACCAAGCAAAATATCTTCAATACCTCCAAAACTATCCACGTCACTTTATCAACCCAAATACCATATGCTCCGCCACAGCACCGATCGGTCCATACAGTTCCACACTTCGCCTTCCCACTCCTGCCAGTCAATGCACTTCTCACTTGGTACTCCCACCTCCAAAACTTCCTCCTTCCCCCAATAAAACAGCCAAAATTCAAACACCAATCTCCGCCTCACTCGTGCGACGTGCCGCTCTCGCTCCTCTTCCTCGACTCCTGCTTGTTGATTCTTCCCCTAGCGACCGCGAACTACTATGGCGGCCTTGCGTTATGTTACAACCTCGTCTAATTATTTTTATCTACGTCGCAAAAACTATCGAGGCGTAATATTACGACCATTTATAATTTAGTTTAGTGTTTTTATTACTCTTATAACTAAGTATTAATGACATTAAAATTAAATTTATGACATGAGTCATATTATTTTGAATCTGTTGTGACATTTTTTAGCTGATACTAAAAATGTTTGTTATTAGACATGACGTTTGTTATTAAACATGCTTTTGCTAGAAAAAATATAAAACTCTGTATTATCAAATAGTTCTTATTTTCAGAATGTCCTCAGAGTACACTATCAGAAGTTTTTTCTCAAGGTAAATAGTACCTATATGCAAATTTTTGTGTTGTAAAACTGTATTTTTAGATTTTATGGAACATTTTTACAATAATGGATAGGAAAGCTAGGTATATATGAATAGGTCGATGGTATCGGTATGGAGAATCGATAAAAACTTTGGCATCGACTCATCTCTAGAAATAATTATATTTCGTTTGCGTTTTGATCGTGTAACGTGCGCGGGGAAAAGGCATTCTTGTACCACTCGGTCGGACAGTTTATCTCCCTTAATTTGTCGCTTCTGCTGATGCAGGTTGGGGCAGAAATGTGTCCAAAATGCCAGCCTAGAATTCGAGCGAATTGAAATTTTCAAGTAACTTTAATCTTGTGAACAACCTTCTAGTGTCCTCGGTTTGTCAACCAAACTCTGTATGGGACACGGCTTCGTACAGATCCAATTCTTGAACTCCAGGGAGGGATGATTAGAAAGAAGGAAAAAAAATACGATGGTCGGAAATGAGGAAAAACGACTGAGCATAATGGGGAAGGAGAAAAAGTCGTTGCCAATGGAAATTAGGAGTCAGAGTAGGAGGGTGGAACGAGTCCCTAGTTAGAGGGTGAATCGAATACTGAAAAGATGTTATTGTAGGTTAGGCCTGTTTTAAGGGAAAGAAGGAGTATTTCGGATGATACGAAGAGAGGTAGAAAGTGAGCGAATTGGAAGAGATAAAAAATGTAGGGAAGGAGCGGTTATGCAAATTCCAAGAAGAAGGGATTATCCATCAAAACCTACCCCAACTAGATAACGTTGATTGTTTGGGTCTCGATGCATCTTGCAGTGAACGGTAACGGCTTGACACGGTGAAACCCAGATATGCTGTTAAGGATCATCCATATACCATGTTATGCTGATTTCTCACTTTTCACCCTTTTATAATGATCGCTCAGCTAAGACTCTCTAAGACCCACTCCACCCAAATTACTTAACGCTACCACTGAACTAGAGCAGTTATTTGTATTTTATATAGGTAGCTTATATAATGCCGCTCTCTTTTTTGAGAATAATAAAGCAGAAATTCTTTTGAAATAGCCTATTTGTCAATATTTCAATATTTCAGTACTTCAATAATTCAATTCAGTGATGCAAAAATTGGTATACCTAATCATTATTATTTTGCCAAAGAATGAATTAATAATGTATCTTTATCCCAGCGTAATAGAATGCTTGGACCCCGTTCCTTTTCCTGCGTCGCGTCGTAAAAATTGACCCTAGACCTCTCCCACCTTTCAGCGTTACGTAATATATGGACCTGGATATGCTTCTCGCTGTCAAAGCATCAAGGACGTCTTCGCAAGAATGGTAGAAAACTAATACAAAATAAACAAATTTCCAAAAAGCCGTTAGTTTCTACGCAGGAAAGGCATGAGAGAAAAAAATATGAAGGACTATTTGAAGCACTATGTACAACATCATGTCGCCTAATTTTGTGGAAACAAGCTAAAAGTCAAGTTGAGACGGTTGGCTTCTCTGCAACGGAAACATGAAACCACACGTGGATATCTCTGCAGGAGACGATGTTGCGAAAGCATTACGGTATCGGTTTCTAAGCGCGTCGCTGTGGAGGAAAGATTTTATAGTGTGGAGGCCTGAGACGTTCACAGAAGACAAGGCTAACGTATGAAACCATTGTTAAATACCAATTTCCGGAAAAATTGCATTAAAAAATAAATTACCATACATCAGATATATTTCAATGTAATCAGATATTCGGAATCTACTTTAATAATTTCTTCTTATTTATGTTTCTCACGCATGCTTTTATTTCACGAAAAAAAATATGCAGCGTTTCCAAAACTATGTTCCGTATCAATAAGTGTTCCATGCAATCTTATGACAAGAGACATAAGTCCTTACATCTCATGTATACCTACTAGCTTAATTTATTTATCAATAATACATAAAAATTAATTCTATAAAATGCACTAGGTGCTACGTTAGGATTTGTGAAGTGTTCCGTCAGAGGAAAAGATATGGGAAATGCAGCATTGTATGATTTCGTAACGACAAAATTACTTCTACCAAATAATTGAAAACTCTGAAATATAGACTGCTCCATTAGTAGAGTATACTTTAAATTTAAGCTATATTAATTAAAATATCAATTAAAATTAAAGTTAAATTATGAACTTTCATTAAGTTATATACTTTTCATAAAATACGGATAGTCAATTAGTACAGCATTATCGAAACTTTCACAGTAGGTAACTGACGGCTAAATTTGACGCGAATTGTGAAACCTCTGACATTGGAAACTGTTGTTACCTAACACTGACCTGTGCAGCAGTAGATCAGAAGATGGGACCAGAGACCTTGCGAAACCTCTCCCATCTTCTCTTTTATCGACCCTCCCAACCCCCTCTTTTCCGTCGAGATCGGATATCCTTCGGTCTTCCTTTCTCCTAAAAAACTTATCCGACCGATGGTGGTGTCATAAAAGCCTTCGAACATCCTGGCATCCAGATTTATATCCCCACATTTCGGATCAGATCGACAAAACAACAGAGTAGCCAATATCACATTTTTTTCTTCGCCTCAAGATGAGAGAATAAGAAATCACAATCCTAGTTCTATTTGCGAGAAGTACGAAATCATTGGACATTATGATTTACCCAAATTCAATTGGCTGTCGACTGTGCAAATGGAAATGACCTACGATGAAACTTAAACCTAATTCTATACACTGCCACCCATGCACTATCAAAAGTACCCTAAATTATCGATAAATAATGATCGACTGGTGGTGAATATAGGTATAATGGCATGAAATCGAAATAAAAATCTAAGGTGCCGTATTGTGACGTTCTTTGCCTCTTATTTCCTCTACAATACGTTGCTTTCTTTCAATTTAAAGGTCAATTGCTGTGATTTAGCCTTGAGAAAGAGGAAAAAGTGGTAATGAGTTTGAATAAGATTGCAACATGGCGTCGCAGGAGAATCCATCCACCGCTCCTTTTGCTGACGACAAAAATACATACGACAAGACTTTCAGGTATAAATTGACGCCCCTGAAATTTGGACACCCTTTCAGGATGACTTTCTCCCTCCTCACAGAGTATTAGATAGCATTCATATACGGCATTTGCGGTGATCTTGTCGCACAACGCTTGCCACTGAAGACCCTGATGTATGGATTGCTAATATACCCTGGCACACCCATGTTAGCGGCGTATCATTCGGGTTAAAGTAGAATATACATTTCCTTACACCAGAAGCACCAGAATAATACAAAAATAGCTAGATTGTACCTGGATTTTATATCAACCTAGTGCTCTAAACCTTCCACATGCCTAGTCCTCCACTACACTAAAGAAATGGAAATGATATTCTACATCATCAACACCTTCAGATCTTTCACCCCCATATTTACGTTCTATGTCTCCACACGTCAACGTAGAAATGACTCTACGTTCAGTATTCCATTGCGTGACACGTTTCGCTTTCCTTTACTTTCTCCTATGAATTTCTTTCCTCACTTCTCGAACAATCCTTTTGCTTCTTCTTCACCCAGCTTATTTATTTCATATGTTTCGGAACCCAGCCTAGTTCGATCATCCCTCCTTTTGTTCGATGACCATCCTTCATATTTATAATTTTTTTTGTTGTGTTCGACCCGAAGGTTGGTTTTTGACAGATGAGGGTAGAGCTCACCCCGTACTAAGCCATCGGCGTATGTAATTCACACATTTTCAGGGTCGGGGGGTAGTTTTTTTCCCTGACATGCAGAAAATTGAATCGCGAGGATTTTAGGTGGAAGTGTCCAGAAAAGTTCTTACCCGGGGTTTGAACCCGGCACCCTCCGGTCAGTAGCTCAGCGCTCTATCCACTAGTCCACCACGACCTCCAATCCTACGATACATTCCTAGTAATAAAATAATTTTGAAGGCTTTCCATCTATTGCGGCTTTCAGCATTCTCGCCAGAGACTGGATTAGAATCCACAACCTTTGGGTATCCACGGCGACGCGTAACCAACCATAAATACCAATTACAGCATAATGCATTCCTCTAAGACACTGATGGGCAAACTACGGCCCGCAGTCCAGATGCGGCCCCCTGAAATGTTCTATCCGGCCCGCGCGGCATTATTCCTAATCCCAGTTCGATCCAAATTATGAGAAATTTTTAGAAATGCAGTCACAGTTTCATTCATCACATTCTCTTTCATAATCTTTCAGTCATTAATAGGACTTGGTATCACCAAAAACACAAGAATTTCGTAAAATGTATTATTTTTATTTTTTAATAAATTATATTGGCCCGCCTGAAGTTTTTTTTCCTTTTTTTGGCCCCCTCTTTAAAAAGTTTGCCCCTCACTGCTTTAAGATTATAATTTCCACAATATTTTATCTAAGTTCTTATTTAAATAACTCTTTGATCAATATATACATGAAGGACAATGGCATTTTTCACAATTTAGCTGATTATAGCCGTGTTAAAATTTAGAATTGGATCACGTTGATAGGTTAGCAGAATTGTATTAACCATCATTCATCCAATCTCTACAGGTATTTTATAGCGTAAATATATAATGCATGACCTTTCTGGGGGCAAATTTGATCGTGAAACATACGAGAGCAGGAAGGAAAAAGCGACGATAATAACATAATAATAATTTTCTTCTCTCACTTACGCTTCTTCATATTGGGACCACAGAATTTTCCTTCCAATTCGCCCATAGGTATTCCTTCAGCTGTAACAACTCCAACTTATTGATTAAGTAATGACGATGGTTAATCGCTTGTACAAAAATCAAAAGTATTAAAAGGTCCTATCCGTTATCTTCGAAAAACCTTGGGGGTTTAGTTAGGAGCAATAATGATAACTGGCTACTCTTTGAGGCTTCCACGACGTGAAATGGATGGTTTCATATTCCTTCCGGGAATCTCCTTCTCGTTGACTGTTTTAAAGACAAGATTTTCCTCCCTCATCCTGGGGCGTCTTCAACTCGAATATTTTCAACTATTGTATTCATTAATTAATATCTCTATTAGATAGCAATTAATGTCAAGTCAACCAGAAGATGCCCCACGACGCGCCGCAGACGTAGGGGTTAAACTGTTGTCTTAAAGACACCAACGCGATGGATATGCCCAGAAGTTATATGAAGCCATACAGGCTAAATGGCGTATCAACTTCCTAAAAATCACAAAAGATACTTTCTCTCCGAAAAAAGTGCGCTTTCCATATTTTGATGACTGATGTGAAACAACGGTCCATTCTTACCACTGCCTAACGTCCCAGGGAGGATGGCTCGGGAGATATTATCTTTGTAGTGCTCTCCACGGCAAAGAAAAATGAATTCCAATTCCACAACGTTAAACGTGAACACACGGGAAGTCACGATTGTTCGAAAAAAGATAAAAAAAAGGCGCGGAGGTACGAAATAACATTTCCTATCGAGGTGGGTGAAAGGCAATTAGGTGGGAGTCGAGTAAAATCCTGGGGGTAAACAAAAATCACGTGCCCTCATTAGAAGGAAATTTGAATCGATTACGACGGAGGAGGAGGGAGGACCCATTTCGTACTAGGAGGGGGGTGGGGCGGAAGAGGGCCTCACGTCATCTGTAGAGGGAGGGCCCGGAGTAACGAAGCTAGGGGCGGAGGGGAAGAGGACCCCTGAGAGAGAGAGAGGTAGGGGAAGGAGATCGGACAGCGGGATGGGGAAGATGAGTCTCTTTCCCCCCCTGACTCTTGCACCTCACCCCTCTCTCCCGAAAGAATGCGAGAGAAGGGGAGGGAGGTCTTCCACGAAAAAATTCCGCGCGCGGAGTGCTCTCTCCCGCACCCCCACATCTCTCGTAAAAAAACCCCAAGGGTGGAATTTATATGAGTGGCGGGAAGAAAGGATGGAGAAAATGTCTCCCACTTTTACTTTCCAGGGTGGCAATTTTATTTCTCCCTCTTCACCTTCCTCTCTTACTCGCCTGGAAACAGTTCGCCTCCGACGCACAGGCATTTACGCGGAGAGGGAGGACACGTAAATTAAATACTTTTCCCCTAATTCCTTGTTGGATTGTTTTCCACTCGTTTCTCGCGTTTCCGCGTCTCGTAGAATGCAAGTGGCATTTTAAACCTTTAATGTGCTTCTCATTACGCGAATAAAATAAAGTAACAACCGAATCAAAATAAGTATGAATCCGGAGTTAAAGAAAGATTCTGAGATGCCTCTTTTAATGTGACAACCATCTTGACCTATTTACGCAAGTAAAAGTGTAGCAAACTGATCAAAATAACTACTAGGTTGTATTGTGTCACAACTATTAGGTTACTCTGGTTGTTGGGGTAGAGCTAATACAAATACTAAGTCAAATAGCGTGTGAAATTCATACATTAGGGTGGTGGAGAGATTCCTTTTCCTGTGCCAACGGTGATACTCCATATAATATTGCATCCAGAAAAAAATGTAGCTGGGATTTGGCTGTTCGTGTGCTTCAGCCTCCGCCAGACTTAATCAGGGATACTCCAGTAAACTGGCAAGCTCTCTACCCACTAGGCTCCAAAATAAAATGAATCCCTAGTTTAAAAATATAGATTATGATTGTCCACTTGTGATATAATAAGCCTCTTGTACTATTCGGGTTGTATGTATATAAAGTCCGCATCTGCCATTTTTGATTAAAAATGTCATGCATAAATTTGAATGGACAAATGTTTTCTTTTCAGTTATACACTGCAGAAAAATAAGGATAATTAATTGAATGTTTTCTTCGATGAATTATCGCAAACCGAGGTTGAGGACGATTATAATGTCCAGTCAAACTTTTTTCGGCTATTAACGTGAGTAAAAAAGGTCAAGTTCAGTGGTGTCCAAGGTTTTTAAGGCAGTGGGCCACTGAGGTGGCGAAACTTTTCATGGGCTGCACTTTTCAAAAAAGCAAACTTTATTTTAAACACGAACCCTTGTTTGATAAATAAAAATATTGAATTTACTCTCTGAAAAAAGAAATGCCACGAAATAAATCATGCCAAATAAAGTAATGGCTGCAATAAATTGGAATGCATATGTTTTTAAATTAAATCTAAATAACGTGTTTTTTCCCTCTGGACTACCTACTCACCATTCTGTGCGGCATGCGACCCGTGGGCATGATTTAGGTGGTAAAAATTACTTTTCATCACGCAAATCTCACGAGTCACCAGGGGGAAAAACGTTTTGGAACGCTATAAGAGGCCTACGAAAGAATTTATAATAAAATCCTCAAGCGCATTCTTTTTTCAAATTATTCAATGGCCATCAGCGATGAATCACCAAGTCACATCTAAAAAAATGAAGCAACATCACATTAAGACGCAAATAAATTGTCAGTATGATTTTTCATAGCATCTTCCGGTAAGAATTGTCACAGGCCATTGGAAGATTTTGACAAAATTCCATGAATACAAGGCATGAGGCTAGATGACTCAGTTAGCCTTCACGCGGACAGTCACAAATTGCCAAGAATTTTTAGTTCCCCCTTCTAGGCCCATCGTCATATCTCCAAGAAAAATAAGCAAAATATTTACATTATATGGAGAATTTCGTGTGCAAATCTGCTACGCTCTTTTGGGCAAAATATTTTTTTTGCGAGGATATTATGTAAATTTAAAGAGATATTTCAGGAGGGAACAATCATAGGGGTATTATAAATCTCATATTCCCCACTCCGTGGTAAGACTGATATTCCTTTCCCAACCAGCATAAAAGACTTTCGAGCATATAGCATTGTTTGGATAGGAAAAATCTAAATAATAAATTGGAAATTAATAATACAAAAGAGTAAAAAAAATGTTTAAATAATTAAAAAGACTACGAACATCCCAGATATTTCCATTATCATTTAATTATTTACCAAGCAATGAATTTCATTTTTCGGAATGAAAGTGATTGAAGTTTATCAAAGCTAAAATTAGGCTCTGAAAAACTCTTAATTGGACATAGACCATGGATAGTTATGTTGCAGCGTATATTACTCTAAAAAACCAATATCATCTGTATCTGTATGATTTTATTCATGTAAACGCCGATTACTAAAAAATCATAATAGAATGATGACGACATCGAAGTACTTCTAGAAAAAAATCAGAGCATTTCCACTTTTTTGTCTCATGAATAGGTATACCAGCACCTAAACTAGGTAAAACAGGTTGTCCAGTACAGTAAACATTATTTGTGTCTAATTATGAAGTAATCAAATAATAACATGAATCGCGCAAAATATTGTGAAAAAATTTCGGTTTACTAGGGATACGGTATGACCGTTCTTTAACCACATTATGATACGTAGACACGCAAGCCATGAAACAAACTCTTCAGCAACAAAATCAAATGAATAACTTTCCTTTCGTATTAGCTAAATGGCAACATGAACCACAGGCACGAGCCAACATTCTTCTTGTTGAAGAGCAGCACGTTTTCAGTCAGTATCGGCAAAATACTCACAGATTTCTAAGGATATATATTGCGAGACTCAAAATGCAATATAAAAGTTTCCCATAGCCAAATACTTTCCCACTCACTCAGGATCCAATGGATAAGTTGCGATGAGGGAACTTATGGTTCCCACCATTCAGTTCCTGCCCAAGGTTACGTGAATGATCCAGCTTTCACTCATCCGTCACGATCAAGAGTTGGACCCCGTGAGGAGTGAGAAATGTCCTGGGGTGCCACGTCAATAAGAACCTCGAAACATTTAAAACTTCTCGCACTTTATCCAAACTGCCGATACCTATAACCAAGAATTTGATGAATACGAAGCGTAAGGCTATCGACCCTTCACATTGAAGTGGAACACTCACTCTTACCGGATAAAAACTATTTATATGCTCATTGAAGCACAATAGAATTCAACGGATAACATTGGAAGGAAAATTTCATTAAATCTTCGGGTAAATAATGTATAATCAAAAAAATATGTTGTGGAGAACAGCAGGGCTCTGTTTGCCTCTATACTGAAAGGCAGGGGTATATCAAACGAGGAGGACACGAAATCACTTAGCAAGGATTTAGATGCAATTCAAGAGTGGTGCGACAAATGGCAGTTAGAACTCAACCTTAAAAAGTGTGTAGCTAGCAATTTTTGGAGGAGGAATAATTCGATAGAGCGATCCTATAGAATTAATAACACGAAGATCGAAAACGTTGAAACCGTAAGATATTTAGGTGTAACAATCACTAAAGATTTATCGTGGGGAAGACACATAAGGGAAATATGCGGCCGAGCGAAGAGAAAGCTAGGATTTATAAAAAGAGTACTTGGGAAATGTGATGAGAAGACAAAAGAGCGATGCTACTTTTCACTAGTTAGGCCCCACCTTGAGTATGCAGCCATTGTATGGGATCCTAATGAATTAGGTTTGATGAGAGAACTAGACAGTGTGCAGCGTAGAGCAGCTAGGTTCGTCAAAAGGTGTTACGATAGGTTGAGTAGTGTATCAGAATTAGTACAAGAATTAGGGTGGGAATCATTATCAGAGCGTAGGTTAAAGTCCAGATTAAATCTATTGGAGAAATTTCAATCGGATAGCTTTACTGAAGATGTTAGGCACACATTAAAAACACCAGCGTATTATGCTAGATTCGACTAGATAAATAAGATTAGAGAGATAGATTGTCGTACAGATAGATTCAAAATGGCATTTTTCCCCCGTACTATAAGAGAACAGAATAGGCAGCATAGGAAAGGGATAGGTAGGGGAAATATTTTAGAGTATACTGTAGTGCATGATGCATGTATTAACCCCTCAAATACTATAGATACTAACAATCTAGTTGCATGAGACCCATTAGTTGCTTGCTTGCATGTTAGTAGTGCATGCTTGGTGATCTTCACCCCCTGCCACACACCCTCGCGGTGGCTTGCAGGGTATCGTGTAGATGTAGATGTAGATGAAAGGCCATCTATTAAACTCCGTCCCTGAAGCAGACACCGTCAAAGGGGAATTAAAGATGAAAGTTATCGCTATTCGGAGAAGGCCTCGGCAGCTTCATTTGCACAATTTAGAAAAGGTGGATGGTTATATAAAGGTAGGCATTTTTTAAGGAACGGAGGAAGGGTGGAGAGAAATCAGGCGTCGGAATTAGTTAACTCTCAACGAAACGTGGCAAGGGGTCAACGGTTTAACGTCCCGTCCGCTAAACGGAATAATGAAATACTTTCCACATATCATTTAGAGTTGACTGGTACACTGATGAAAAATCTCTGCCGCTTCGGGATACCCAGACCCGGATGGGACAAGTAACACAGCGATTCAAATCCCGCAAATACAGCTTTGAGAGCATATGATATCATACATGGATATGACCCTAAGGTACATAGACTGGCGGAAAAAAGAGCCCAAGCTTATTATTCTTATTTTTTATTTATAACGGAAACATTTCTGATTAAGAAATGATTACATAAGTTAAAAAAATATTCACTCGTCACTTAGGAGTGAAAAATGTTAATTTAAACGCATTCATAATTGAAGCTAAAACACTTATTAAAAGAGAACACCATGTTGAAAACGATTCATGCAAGCTGAATTGTAAAGGACCACGAAACACCCTGTTTAATATCGATCACCACTTAAAGAGACAAACGCGAAGGAAATTAATTTAAGGAAAACACTGTTATTAAGTTCATTTTCTCTCATGTGGCTGGCTGAACAAATGGGTTTGCCATTTTGTTCTAGTTATTCATGTGATAAGACGAATGAGTAGCATATCATTTCATGCGTTCCAGAAATATGCTAATCTAATATCCTATGAAACATTTACTTTTATTTGGGATATCTTCCACACAAACGATCATTATGATTCTGCTTGGACTTGGATTCTGCAAAAAATGCATGGATTCGGCAACGATATACTTTTCCTTACTTAACATTAATTATTTTATATACATTTTCCCGGCAGTTCCATAAGACTCCTATTTATTTACTGTTTGTAGTATTCTCTCATTCCATACTATGATAGTCGCATCATCATCATTATTGGTCAACAATCCTAGGATTGGTTTGACGCAGCTTTCCACTCAATTCTTATATCGGCCAACCTTTTCATTGTGACATTGTTGCTAACAACCAACTTTACATTCAAAAGTAACTTGAATTAGAGAATTATATTCACCTGCTAGAACATTCTACATGAAATAATCATGCACTCCGTGAATATATTTTGATCACTCAGGACCATAATTACCAGATGTTAAAAATCATCATCATTGGTAAACAATCCTAAGATTGGTTTGACGCAGCTTTCCACTCAATACTTCAATCGGCCTACCTTTTCATTGTGAATTAATTCTTCTCTTTTACATCCCTCACTACCTGTTCCATGTATTTCATACGAGACCTGCCTTTTCCAATCTTCCCGTTTACTTTTCCGTCGGCGATTGTCTTCATCAGGCCATCGTGTCTCAAGATATGGCCGATTAAGTTGTCCCTTCTTCAAAGAAGAAGGGATAGTCGCATAACATCTTTTTAATCCCCTTCCAACAGACAATACCTTCCCTTTCTCTTTGACAGCGAGACATATTTTCTCTCAACTTCGAAGTTAAACACATGACTCATTTATTTATAATATTTCGGTTCTTGAGTACTTTTCCGCACAATGAATCATAAGGATTACTGTGCAAGAAACACAATCCCGGTGGACAGACATCTTATATCCATAAACTAAAAATATACTACACAACTATTTGATGAAAACACCAAATTAATCAAGTGTTAATACTATGTGAAAGAAATTTTCCCAAATATATCCTTCATGATGTTCATACATTCTTCATTCAGCCAGTTCATCAACTTTTTGACTCAAAGAAAAAATGGATAGATTTTAGGGAAAAAATATGAATGCGCAATCATATATTAGTCTCCTCATTTTATAATGAGTAAATTAATTGCTGATTTACAATGCTGAAATATGGTAACATTGCTGATAAATGCTTACACCTCTTGGTTGAAAAAAATATATTTTTCCACCAGTTAGGATCGGGTTTGATGATATATTCTTATTTTGGTCATATTGTTGAACCCCTCTCTTCCCACTTCATTTCTATATTCAAACCGCTACTCGTCATATCTTTTTCAAGCTGCCTAAAATGCCTATTCTTTCCCTTATCCTGCCTCGCTTACCCAGTTATCTTTCCCTCGATTCAACCTCCTCAGTTCACCATTGCATATAATTACATATTTTACTCCCGTATTCTGACTCCCTAAATTGTATTTCCACCACTTTCAATCGATTTTCCTCTGTCCTCCAGAGGTCTCTGCCACTATTCATCACAATTTCCCGTCGCATTATATAATAACTATCATATAGAATACAGTGATCTAAGTATTATACAACGTAAACCTCCTGTCCCATTTTTTCCGTTGGAACGTGCCTTTTATCGCTCTAGTAGCAGCTGGAAAGGAGAGATGGGATATAAGTTATGATACCCATTACGCATAAATTTACGTATATTATCCACTTATGGATATATTATAAGCCATTGAAATCCCCGCAAGATGATAAGATCAGGCCTCTTTCATCCAAAAATCGTATTCTATTTTCACAATAGGTTAACGTTAAGAGAAAGGTACGTGAAATGATTACTGAAAAATTTATATATATTTACTGAAGGATCCAATAGAGGGTTTTAATACTGACAGTATTAATCCTTCAGTGAACGTCTCATTTTCATACTCACTACCAATATGCAAATGCAGAATTTATGCCAGAGACGCTGCTCACTAAATCGTTCCTGCTAGTAAATGTTGCGGTCCGTCCAGTAATAACGCAGTTTCAAGCTTCAAACTTCATAACATTATATCTACCTCAAGAAAGTACTCAGCTAGCCACCACGACAGTGTGTGTCAGGGGCTGAAACATCACGAAACATGCGCTACGTGCACGCAACAACACCTTTAATGCTAATTACAACTTGATGAAAACAAGTTACTATTCAAAATATTACAAAGTCAGTGGAATAACCTTTGGATCCTAATAGTTTTTTTTTATTTTTCATGTGCTACGCCTCACATCCATTGCACGCATCCCATCCAACTACTGATTTCTTATTTACGTTGTATGTTGGGTGAAAGTATTTTTAAGTGGGCGAGAGCAGAGGGTTGCCATGTATGGTATCATGTCGGACACAATCAAAGTCACATCGGGAGCCGGACTGTAAATAGGGATATTACAAAAGAAGAAGAGAGGAAATCGCTTAGTAAGGATTTAGATGCTATTCAAGAGTGGTGTGACAAATGGTAGTTAGAAATTAACCTTAAAAAGTGGGCAGCTATCAATTTTTGGAGGAGGAATAATTCGATAGAGCGATCCTTTAAAATTAGTAACACAAAGATCGAAAGCGTTGAAACCATAAGGTATTTAGTTGTAACAATCGCTAAGGATTTATCGTGGGAGAGAGACATCCTGGAAATATGCGGCCGAGTGAAGAGAAAGCTAGGATCTATAAAAAGAGTACTAGGGAAATGTGATGAGAAGACAAAAGAGCGATGTTACTTTTCACTAGTTAGGCCCCACCTTGAGTATGCAACCAGTGTATGGGATCCGAATGAATTAGGTTTGATCAGAGAACTAGACAGTGTGCAGCGTAGAGCAGCTAGGTTCGTTAAAAGGTGTGACGATAGGTTGAGTAGTGTATCAGAATTAGTACAAGAATAGATTAAAAATGGCATTTTTCCCCCGTACTATAAGAGAACAGAATAGGCAGCATAGCAAAGGGATAGGTAGGGGAAATATTTTAGAGTAGTCTGTAGTGCATGATGTATGTATTAATCCCTTAAACAGTACATATAATAACAATCTAGTTGCATGAGACCCTATAGTTGCTAGTTTGCATGTCAGTAGTGCATGCTTGGTGATCTTCACCCCCTGCCACACTCCCTCGCGGTGGCTTGCAGGGTATCGTGTAGATGTAGATGTATATGCATGTGAGCCGAATTAGACTAATATGTAATGGAAGATTAAATAACAGTAACCAATCCTGATTACTTTTCAAAATTTTCGCGAAATAAAATCCATTGCTTGTCAAAAACATTGCATTCGCCGGACGCTCGCTCTCCGAAACTTGGGGCGAAGGCTGATCACGTTCACGCGGCCAGAGGGTCCCCGACTTCGCCCAACCGAGGGGACGAGAGGATGCGAAAGGGCAAAGGAAGATTTGAGGCACTCGTTGAGCGTAGATTTTAGGAGTGTGGATTACTTTCAGTTGTCACCTTTGGGAGCCGCTGCGTGTGAAGATTTGTCTTCCTAGCGTTCGTGTTCATCACAGGTCACGTCATCAGGAACAAAAGAGCCAAGAAATAGATTTTATTTCGGCTACTTATTTGAAAACATTATGCCAGGAACGGAAGAGACATGTCTGCCCAATAAATAGCCGAAGCGACAAATAACTGAATAAATAGCAGAAGAAACAACTGAAGAATCACGAAACATGTGCCACGTGCATGCAATGGCACCTACAACGCTAATTAAAATTTGATAAAAACAAGTTACCATTAAAAAAATATAAATTTAGTGGAATATCCTTTGGATCCTCACTGAGTTTTTTTTTCTATTTTTAAAGTGCTATGCCTCGCATCCATTGCTCGCATCCCATCCAATTACTGACACTGATTCTTCGTTCTTTTATTTCTGATGACGCGGCCTGTGATGGACGAGAAATCTAGGAGGACAAAGTTCCATACGAACGGGCCCCCAAAATTGACAAATACTGAAATATTTGAGGAATTTATAAGGAGAAGATGATTGAGGGCAAGTACCTGGGGTGTAGAATAAAAAAAAGATAAAGAGGATATGATCCGGGACGTTGGCACTGTAGCACAGAGATTCAGAGGAGTATTCTTAGAGGTGAGAAGAAGAGTGGGGGGTGAATAGCAGGCAGTATTGTTATTTAAAGCCAGCGCCACGTTCCATATTTGTGAATTTAGCATACACACGTTGAAACCGGTGTGTAATAAGTGATAATAGAATTATTTACTCAGCGATAAAATACGGTGTGGAATCACCCTCTACAACACACTTGGCTTGGAGCTGCGGTGGCTTGCAGGATGATATATAAATTTTGATACGTGAGCGCACAGCACATTTTTATCCGTTATCATAATTACTCTTCCAATACTGGTGAATTGAGGACAGATCTTTGACTGCAATTCCCTACCCATGAAGGTCGTCTTGAACCGCGGTTATCAAAGAGCGTTTCCTAGGTTAAACTTAACTTTAAATTTACATATTTTCTATCTTCATGATTATCCAGAATACCAATTCTTTTCCTCAATCTCCCACACATAAAAATTTTCTCTCAATTTTCTTTTACCTCTCGAAACGTCTTTCATCTTTAGTTGTTAAATTTTAGGAATAAAATAAATATAAACCAAGATAATAAGCTAGCCGGGATAATGGAAAAAGATCGTAGTGGGAGAATATCGATAGCAAAACAATCCTTGGTTCTTGCTGTTCTCTTCAATGACTTCATTTTCAAAGAATCCCCTGTTTTGATCTCCTCAGTTTTTGCCAAAATGTCATTTCTCCTTTGTTAAGCATACACAATATTATTCCAACAATTGGTTTCGATACCTATTTTGTTGGGTGACAACAATTAATAGGGTATAAAAAAGTGGGAAATAATGCGTTTGGCGGTCGGTGTAGCCTCAGTGTTACCATTTTTCACCTTTTGAGGGTAGTTGGGTCGATTTTAACAAATGGAACTTTCAGATTTTAGAAGAAAATCTTCTCAAGTGTCAGGATCTCCATGCTGGCCAAAGGTTCAATGCTAAAGTCGAGCACGAAGATCCTGACCCCGTGGAGAAGTCAATTAGATTTTCTTCAGCATTTCAGTTAATATTCAGAGTACAATGTATTAACATTTATACATGAAATTAAAATTCGACCAATGCATACATATTTTGATGAAATTATAGCATTCAACAGTGGTTTATATACTTTTAATACTTGCTTAAATCTCCCCTTCCGATGTGAAAGAAGACTATCACTCTTTTATAGGTGTCTATCACGTTGTACGTTTGTAAATTATGTAAATTTAATGCTGTCATTTTTAAATCTTTTTATTACCATTTCGTTTCATTATTATTTAAATAGCTTCTGATAATAAAGACTGTAATCATTACTATGTTCAACAGGAAATCACTATTTTTTTTCCATATTTCAGTTATGTTCTCGCAAAGTCCTCGAGATTTTCCCGAGCTTTGCGGAAGAATTCCTCCCATCATTTTCCCCGATTCGGTCACGAATATAGAAAGTGGTTGGTCCAATCGAAAGAAGGATAAAAGGATGAGTATATAGAGTGGTTCGAAGTTAAGCATAAAGTTGTCCGGATTGAATTATTAAATTTAAGAATATGTTGAATAATGAAATACTCCGAGAGAATATCAACTGCTGAAGTATACCACATTGCTTGGCGCTTTAGTAGACGTTCTTTAAAGCCATAGCAAATCTTAACTGTAATCGGTGATCGGCAAAATATTTCATTAGCCAATTAGAGGTGTTTTTTTTAACAGTTAGTGAGGAAGATCACAGATTATTGCAGAAATTCAAGGCAATAATGTGTCTACATAGCTGGAGTACTGTAGTAAATTTAGTAAACTGAATCGAGGGAAATCTTAAGTGATAAGAATACAATAAATATTTGCTGAAAATCTCCAGTATATTCCATTTATTTGATCGAGTAATACAGAGCCATGCAGACACATTATTGCAGCTTAATGTTCCGGGTTTCCTACCAGGGAGGGAAACTTCCACAGCAGTTTAGCACGTCGTACACCTCATTGTAATATTTTCCCTTTTCAGCCCCTTTTGATCTAATACATTCCACAAGACCTATTTTTCCCATTTTAGCCAACACTTGCCTCTATTTCTCTTCATTGGAGCCATTCAATATCCCACTACGTTTCAATATCTCCACCTTTCACTTTCTCTTTTTCCAAACTTGGCCCATCCATTACCTCCTTAGCCCTCCGTAGCAGTCCTTATTCTCAGTATATCTCTTATTTGCTATCGTTTTTGACAGTTCTGTCCTCAAACCCAACGGTCACCGGTCCTATTTGTCTTCAGTGAAGTATCTTCCGCTCCTTAAATATCTAACTGTAAGAATTAATCTAATTTTTAGTTTAATATTTACACTTGGTGATCCCATCTTGAATGTGGATCGGGTTTATGCGAGAGTTGTGTGATGTAAGAGTACTGCCTTCCAATCCTCAGGTCCCGGTTTCGAGCCCCAGATGGTAGAGAGTTTTCTAAGGCGTACCGGTCCCTTCTTGAGTGCTGTGAGGAAAGCAGTCCAAGTTCTGTAATCCGTTCATCGGGTGGAAAGCAACACCGTGGACACCTTGGTGCCTTTCATTAAGAGCAGACTAATGCCGACACTAGGTTTCTCTTCACCAATCCTTCGTACGCTGCAAAGTTTCTGACCTCAACCCAATTACCTACCACAGTGGTACAAATTACTTCGGATGTCGGTCCCACCCACCCGAATAACAACTACTGTTGCTGTCTTGAATTATTCATATTTGATAAAGGCTGATTTTCATGACAAAATTCCTCTCCCCATGTCCAGTATGTTTGGCGTGTAATGTCGCCACGTAATCAGGCGCGGGTAACCAGGCCACCGATGTGTGAGTGGCAATCTGTACAGGCGGTCTAGAAAGGTTTGTAAAGTTTTCAGTGGTCCTCCCAAACTGTTGAATTTGAGAACCACCTGCCATAGGAGGAGCTTGCTATCTTCACAACTAAGCAATAGCATAAGTGAGAATTGGGAGCAACTACAAAACCATTATTCTTGGAGTTGGTTCGGATTGATACTATTTTTCTGCAGATTTCTAAAACTAACTCTATTTCGGCACAATGCCAAATATAATACCATACTTTTTATGGCACATTTTCAATGCCTTTATCATAGCCTGGTAGGAGATTCGAAATTTTCCTGGATATAAAATGACAATTATAGGCACAGATGAGCCTTGCCTGAATTTGAATTCGGAAAATCAGTAAATAACTGTAAATATTTGGAAAAAATGTGTAGTTGAGGAGCCTTACATAAAATACGAAGTTTATCGGGAAACAAATTGACAATGGTTATATGAATCATCGATACTAATGTAGTCGAGTTGCAATTGCTATTTGGAGGGGGCTACAAATGACTGGCGCAAACGACTCCGACAACTGGAGTCATTTGCGCCAGAGAGCATACTTAATTAGATAAAGTTAGGAGTTTTCAGGGAGGTAACAGGTACAAAAGGCGCCAAGGAGACCACGTATTAACGTCCCATCCGACGGACGGTGTACTGGACTCGAAGTGCTCTCCACTAGGAACTCAAGTAAGGACCAGTATACTAATGAAATATCCGCCAATACCGGGATTTGAAGCCAGCTAGGGCGCTCGGTGATAGGACAGTACTCTAGCCACCACACCAGCCCTATCCCCTTGATACATTCGACATACTACCAAATTACTACATATTCGGTTTAAATGTGTCACTGACATGTAATTACGCATGCACTTGATCTTCATTCTCATTCTGAAAATAATTACACAAAAGTAATTTTGCGACCGATTTATAACATAAATGTAATACTTTTAATTTACAATCAACCGGTCGCTGTAGCCTAGTCGATAAAATGCTGGCTTGGTAATTCCAGGGTGGGGGGTTTAATTCCTGCCTAAGGCATATGTTTTATACTCTTATAGATTACCGTCTTAGGATAGAAAGGTACGATATAACCGTAGCCGGTGGGGGACCTAAAACCCAACTACTACACACTACTATTACTACAATTTCCGGTAAATTAATCGTGCACTTTTGCATGAATGCATAAGATAAATTTCATTACAGACGTTATATCTTGAAATTGGGATCTGCCAACAATACGATAAGACAGTTCCCGTAACCCGCGGCCCGCGAAACAATCTTATGCGGCCCGCACAACTTAAGTATAAGTAACAATATCAATTACTTGGACAGCATAAAAAACAGTTATACATATTTATAATGTGTTACTTAAATGTAGAATATAAATGCGTTACAAAAATTTCTCACGACAATATAAGTATTTGCGTCCCATGTAGCCGTACCAAGTTGAATATGTGGCCCACAGGTATGAAAAGGTTGTCGAATCCTGATTCTAATAGTCTCAAGTCAACTCATTACGGGATATTCCATCACACAAGTATTGGCAACGACAAGCGACAGGACCTCAAGTATCGATGACAGTCATTTTTCAGCAAGCTTCTGGTTAGGCCACAAGGAACCTCATGGTTGCCCTAAACGAGATATTTTGGCCGAGTTTGCCATTATGTGACAGCGTAACGAAAACCTGAAACCTCGCGGGGACGGCGGATGGGGGAAACGTCATGCATAGAGCACCGCGGGAGGCCGGATACTTCATGAAATGGAGGATTCCGGAATTGAATGGGATCGAAATCGAAGAGAGAAAGGACCTCTCTTCTCGCTGGGCGGCCCTTACGCAGATTGGCCCTCGACGGGAAGAGGGGTGAGTTTCGAGGGCAGAAGAGAGAGAGAGAAAGAGAGGGAAAGGGCGGTTGAATATTTATGAGGGAGCGGCAAACCACGTGCGGACCGATGCTACAAATAGGCGAGGATGACGTCTGAGGAAATATGATACGGGAGACTGGGGGGGAGGGGAGAACCATCTGCAGTGGGGTGGTTGGTTGGAGTTAAAAGCTTGCGGTTGGTTCCTTCCCACCAACTGGATCTGCGCGATTCTGGTAATAGGGAGGAGGGCGCTGGGATGCAGAGAGAGAGAGAGCGGTGGGTGCCAGTACTGCGGCCAGGGCCGGCGGGGGGTGAGGGGAGGAATATGGTAGTCTGCGGGGAGAAGGCATAGTGGGGAAAGGAGGGGGTAGTCCAGAGGAGGAGCCAAACGGAGAGGTTCCTCTCCCATGAAGTGAGAGAGAGAGGGTTCAGGAGAAGTGGTTTGTCGGCTCCCTGCATTGAAGTTAAATTAACCGCAAGGGTGGCTTTCGGGACCGGGAGGGTGGTGTGGGCTTAAGGGGGAGGGTGGAAGGGAGGTAATATATGTATACAAGGGGATGCGGTGGCAGGACGGGTGGTGGTGAATGCAAAGGGGGTGGAATGGCGAGGGATGGAGGGAGGTTTCCTGAGGGGTATATACGTGAATGCACCCCTCCCTCCTCTCTCGTCTTCAAATCCGCCCTTACCCTAAGGGTATAGTGGGGATGATGGCCTAAGTGGAAACGCTGCTTTATGGGGGGGGGGGGGGGAGGAAGGTGGAGGAAGGGAAGAAAAAGGGGAATATGTAGAGGAGAAAAGGCAGGCCTCAATATCTCCTTGACCGGGCCCAATAAGAACGGATTCTCGAGAAGTAAGTACCTACGAACACCAGTGACTGGAGACATTCCTCGAAGGTGGTTTGCTTGAGGCCATTTTACCAGACCTCGGAAGATAGGAGACTTTCTCAGCACGCGCGAGCGCAAGGCAGGTCGTGTAAGTAACACTATTTGGTCAAGAGAGAATGGATTTTACAGGGAGGAAATTAACTCCTCACTGAAGTTACGGTAACACACCGTAAATTTATGAGCCTTCTTGCCACTGATCACGAGCGATTCCGAACGCTCTAAGCGTTTCAGACATATTTCCATCAAAGTTGGGAAATATTTATTATTTTGAAGCTCAGTTGCTTTGCCGATAACTAACGTTTCCGATTATTTTATGATCCACCTTATTCTAGCTTTATCTGAGAAAGTCATCAGCGCACACTAAATTTTACGCCCAGAATTTCGCCAGTAAAAAAAGGATTTTTAGGCATGGATCAGCCCACCAATGATGGTTTGAATGGCAGCAAAAGAATGAAACGGTAAAAAACACTGGTCTAAGTTATTTTTCACTAGTTAAAGAGTATTCTACGGATGCTATAATCTTACAGTAACATAGCCCATTGGCTTGGACAATAACGGCCTCGGACTTGGTTATGCTTGAAAATTTTGAAATATGACGTTACAGAAGAATACTGAAGACCAAACGAATAGCTCCAGTAGTTTACGTAAAGGTGGGAAGGAGAATTCTATCGGACATGGTAGTCAACTATCGAAACGTTGCGGGATCAAATCCCGCCTCTGGCATCGGTGTTGTGTTTGACTTCGGATTAAGATATTAGGTCCAACGGTTAAACCACATAACCTCAGCAGTTGGAGCATCTCAGATGAGGAGTGTCTCGCACGATCAACCGGGTTCACAAGAGTATTCCTCTGCTCCTCAAACCAATAAGATGGTCCTTTCTGGCGTGTCACTGAGGTCGGATCCTGAAGCCGGCGTCGAACTTGGCAATGGAGTTCGATGCTCGCGGCGTATGCCCACCGACTGTTCTGCGATGCCTCGGCTTCCTTCACCTCATGGTCGGCCTCCTTTGTCGTCCTTCCCCGCAGGCTCTCAGGATTTATTTGCCGCCTACTCCCACCCATACGCACCATACTTGGAGCCCTCCTCCCAACTCAGTCAGCCATGCTTGCCTCCCTCGTACCAACCGTCCAACTTTCATGCCCTCGTGCCGATTCACCTCTCTTCGACCACACTTCATCCCCACACTCACCCTCCAACCCTCTTATCCCATACTCCGCTCCTCACAAAAAATAAAAGTGACGTACACCTCCCTTCGCCTTACCCAGTGGGCGTATTTTTCCCTCCCCTGAAATATATATCTCTCTCACCTTCTGTATCCCCCACTCTTCTTTACCTCTTCCTATTCCTCCGACCATCCTCTCTTCTCCTTTCCATTTTTCTATTTCCTGTAAATGACATCATCTAGGCGTTGACCCTTCTGATAAACTTCAACTATTACACTCACTTGATGATTTTATACTCGGGGGAAAAGGGTTTTGGAAATGAAGTGTACGTTGTTGCACAGTTACAACAACATAAACTCCATTTACAAAACCCCTTTTCCCCCAAGCATAAAATCATCAAGCGATTATAATAGTTGAAGTTTATCAGAAGGGTCAACGCCTAGATGATCCCATTTACATCATTAGAAAATAGGCTTTGGTAAGGTTTAGATGAAATTTTTAGGTGAGGGAGGAGATTTGAAAATAAAACACGGCATCGCAGGGAAGACGTGGACAGAGCGCTGCGTCTTAAGTGCTCTCAACACGGCACGGCAAAGTAGAAAATATGGCCCGCTGAAAAATTCCCACCACCGTCGGAGTTAGGACCGGGACACTCGGTGAGGGCAGACATTTTACCAGCCACTAGGGCGACACGATTCTCCATATATATCTCTCTCTAACCCCCTTAAGAGTCTCCCTTACACCCTCTACGTCCCTCCTGATCCGCATTTCTCCTCCTACACTCCTCTACAGCAGCTCACACGGTAATAATTACAGGTACCTCGATGCATCCAAACTACTCGTCCCATATTTGTCACTAACAACACCTACTCTCCCTTGTAAAAGTAAGAAGTCTTCCCTAGACAATATTCCAGGGAAACCCCTAGTATTCTTCCATTGTATTTATCTTCTTTCCTCTCTAATTATGTTCTTCGTCTTTATTCGCTTCATTTAGCGAACTGAAAAGCGAATGGAAGAGAGGCAATGTTTTACTGCTTTATGAGGCAGTGAAATACTGAATTAGGCCATGGAGGAGAGAATCTTATATATAAGACTGGCAACACAGCAGGAAGAATATATGAACATTTAAAGAGTTTTATGACCTATTTACATGCTGTTTGAATAGGAAGGAAGGTGAGAGACGACATACACACTTGGATAATACAGGAAGGGCCTATTTATAAACCTACAGATACTGATGAAATAATTATGTTGAAGATTTCAAATGCCTCAATCTATAACTCTTCTACATTTGTAGACTACCCTGAAAGCCACTGCAAGGGGGTGAAGTTGGAAATTACACCACTCTAGGTATACATCATCGTCAAATGAACAATGCTATAATTAGTAAATACATTGCCAGTGTTTCTTTTCATTCGTATACATTCACATGTTACACTAGGCTGCTTTGCATGTGATACTGCTTCAAATTTCAAAATATAATCATAAGAGACAAATACCCTAAAATGTTATGCAAATGTATGAGGCTACATGCCATTTGTTAAATAACTGTCTACAAATTCAGCTTTTGTATATAGTCTCGATCAGACGTGAAAAAAGCGAGTAATTTACGGTAGCAATAAAAAATAATTAACTTTCCGGCTACTTTTAATATATATCTATCTAGTTTTATATTCAATATCTAACTTACCAGACCACGTTGGGATTTTGCTCTCCTCCCTCAGGTCTCTCACCATCTCCCAGCCAGTGTCTCCACTTTAGGTCAAACGAATGGCCCCCGCACGCCAAAAGCCACTGCACCCGGTCCTCGATATGAAAAGCCTGGGGCGGCTGGTGAGGTGAGTGTGGATTCTACCCGTATTCATTCCTCAACGGTTGCTGCCGCCGTAGAGAGAAAGAATGATGTCCTCTCTTCCACAACCCCCCCTCCCCCCATATCCTTTGAACTGGAGGGATATCATCCGGCGTGTCTCCACACTCGAATCCTTTAAAAGCACTCATGGGCATGCGCCACATTTCCTTTTCCTGGATGAAAAAGAGGGAGAGAATCCAGTGTTAAGACCAATAAAAACCATCTTGAAAACGCATTTTTACCTCAAGCTAAAACTACGATGAACTTAACTGATATTTTAAGCACCTCACGTGCAAGGTAAATGCGAATCGAATGAATCCTTTTCCTGCGAAATATTACTATATATTGGATGATTATTAAGTTCTTAAGTGGGCAAAAACACCTGTAAAGGAAGTAGCGGATTGAGTGTTGCCTTACGCGTTCCCGGAGATTGGTCCCTGTCGGGGAATTGATTTTCCAGCAAACTAAAACAGACGGTGTAATCGTGTATGATTTTCCAGCGTGTTTGGAACCTTTAGCGGGGGTGTGTTCCCTGCCGCTAATTCGTCACGCATTTCTCATTCACGTTCACTTTCCCTTAACAAAATCAGTGAGGCAATTGGAGTGTTTCCGTTGAATTTTCTTTGTACGTATAGAAGCAGTTCATCCCTATTCCCTGGTGAATACATATGAACGTATGTACAATAATTATTATAAGTTATTGGATATTGGAGTGAACTCCAGAAAAAGCATTTTTACAATTATAAAATTTATACATATACCAGCGAATCAATCCCAATTAAAATATAATGTAATAAACCGAGATATGTATCATATTTATGGTCTTAAATATGAGGATCCAAGAAAAGATTTGAAATGAAAATCCTGGGAAAAAAACAACATTGGTTCCTGATGTCGTGGAGATAAATGGCGAAGAAAGATATAAAGATGTAACAAACTGCAAATATATAGCTGCAAAAAACAAGCCTGGGTAAGATGATCTTGTTTGGCGATATATTTCTGCGTGGATCAAGGAATTTATAAAATGAGATTCTCTTATCTTGAAGGTATTTACTCTAAAAGTCTAATGTCCTAGCTAATATTTGCGAAGTCATTATAATTTACTTTGAACTACTTCACCATATATATATATATATTATAAAAATGCATACATTAATTTTTTTCTGGTGAATTCGGAAAGAGAGAATTTCAATCAGCTAACAAATAAATATTTAACGCTGTTCAAATCCGCCCATTCACGGACTTCATTACTGTTTGTATCACGAATCTTCACTACCCGGGAGCTCCCAAAGATGGAACTACGGACTACAACCGATGGAACGGAATCATCCAATCCAGCGATTCAATCCATCCAATCCAATCATCCAGCGGATCGAGACCGTGGGCGTCGCACGGCGGCGTCGAAAAGCGTCGCTCCCGTCAGATAAATAAATGTTGGTGGTCTCACACAGTCATGTTTAAACTGATTGATGCTTCAAGCGTCTGTGCACCGGATGGCACGAAAAAGGGCGTTATTTATGACATTTATGACATCTCTGTTTTTTTTGTCGTCGTCCTCGCTTTAGGAAGCGGAGCGAGACGGCGGTTTCCCATAATGCATTTCGCACGCCACCGTACATATATATAAGGGCTGGGCAAGCTGGGAGACGTGTGGGACAGCACCTACCTCTTCCTCCAAACCACTCTTTCGGCACCAAAAGGGTTATGGGGAGTCATTAATATAATGGACTCCAAAGACGCGGTGACAATAAGCGTGGGACAGGCAAGTAGGACTGTGCGGTGGGATCGTCAATATGGAGTCCCTTTTGACTTGGGCATCAACATCGGAAGAGAAGCGTCACCGTTAAAGGCTGTACTTTTGATGTCAATAAGGTCTCAAAAGTGCACCACTATCATCCTCCGCGTACCACTGTGTAGAAGCTCATAGTTTCCCACAAGAGGGATTACATATTTGAAAAACCACCCTTGCTCCCACATGACGAAGGTATAGAGGCCTGCAGGAGTCGGGTAAACGTCGGCCGAAGATTAAGCTAAGACGACTCCAGTTACGAAAAAAAATTCCAAAGAGCTCTAATTCTCTCTCTCTTGAATCTAATGCACACATCAGTCAAGAGGCTTAAAGAGGAATGGATTATGTGTGTAATTTTGTGAGAGCATTATATCTTGTATTCATTTTCATAACAACAGTTGTGATTTCAAAGTGCCTACGTATTATTTAGTTCTCACATGAAGACTTTCGGGGCCAAGGTAACTTGAAGATGCTTACCTTCCAGGATCTTCATGTCAGCGGATACTACACTGACCTGAAGATGCCTGATACGATCCGTTGCCTAGCTAAAATGGACAAACACGGTAGAACACCTGGAATATTAGCGTCTTTATTACTCATATCTCTAGGCAACAATTCAGTTTCAGCTGACATGTGGAAATGGCGGTGAAATATCTTCTAAAAATAAGAATCACCAATAGCATATCAATCTTAAGATTGGCCAATCTTCTCTTTACCATCTCACCTCCTTCACTTCCCTGTAATTTTTCTTGCAACAACTTGGTTTGCTCCGGGTTTATTTCCCCTTTGTATTTCTCGTGAGGCTTTTCCTTTGATTTTTCCCACCACTAAGTGATAAAATATGGATAACCGCGGAATGAAGCCTGAAAAATCAAATTATCCGGGACAATTCCGCAAAAACCTATAAGTGGAATTCTAAGGCACCAGTTTGACAAAAAAGTCAGAGTTAGCCATTACATAGCCATACAAAATAATTGGGATTTAATGCCGATGTTTTACATGCTTGCGAAAAATACTTTGAAATGGATTTCAAGTAAAACTTAAAAGGTTTAGTATTTCGTATATTATTACATGGTTCATGGCTATTAAAAATAAAATCATTCCCATGGATTAGTCATCTCGTCTTTCTCGACCCCTGCAAACTCCTACTAGTAGTATTCACTCATTCCAGTACTTGATATTTGTTTAATCTGACTTGGACTAATCTTAATGAATAGCACCACTTCTCGACCCCTCCAATCTCCTACTAGTGGCATTTACTCATTCCAGACCTTGATATTGGTTCAATTTGACTTGGACTAATCTATATGAATAGCTCCTCTCCTTTTTAAAACTTCCGCGCTTCTTTTCTCCCTTCCCCATAATCAATCCCCATCCCGTATCCAGTTCTGCCAGTGGTAATAGAGAGGTTAAAAAAATAGTTATCTAATTTTCATGGATGATCGTCGTATTTTCTAATCGTGGACTAACGTCGCTCGAAACGCCAACTGCCAGAAATTTTCTTCGAAATTGGAAAATTACAAAACACTTATTTTTTTTCAAGGATAAGAGGAAGAAGCACTGCACCTCGAATTTGATGAATCAACTGTACTTGCCTCATAGTTTTATATGGATGATTTCCAGGGAATATGAGGAAAGGTAAGATTTTGTCCAAAAGAATGATAGTTATCTAAGAGACTTTTTTTTTAATACTGCCTTAAACACCGTAATAAAAATGGACTCCGCCTTCAACGTTTTTTTGTCCAAAAATTACGCGGAAGAAATCAATGGGAGATGGCCCAGACACTAAAAGGAGAGAGTCCGAGTATTTATTCGAAAACTTTGCGCGTAATATATGTGCGTCCCAGGGTTACCCGCCCTGGAAAGTTGGTCTCGGTTAGGTGTTAGGGAGTCTTTAAAAAAAGAGGGAACAGAATTCTGGAGGAGGAGGAGGCAAGGGAGAAGGTCAAGGAAAAGTTTGAGAATGTCACATTGGCGCCACACCGAGGTTTGAAGGATTTTCTCTTCCAAGTCCTCTTCCGAGAATGGCCTGTCTCCTAGACAGATGGATCCTTACAGAGAAGAGATCAATTTTGAGATAAGAAGGAGAGGGCGATATCAAAGACTTGTGGGGGCTGTTACCTCGGTCGTCAAACACGTTTTAATGCATTAAAGTGGGTGAGTGGAGTCGACCCCCACTAATATGATGGCGGAAAAGACTTCAGGGGGTGCTTGAAATTACATCGTCGTTGCACCCACAAGTTCCGCGGAATAGAATGAACATAACCGACAACTGAACGATGGGAATTCTAAAAATAAATAAGAGCGGGAGAGCGCGATAAGAATTCGGAAAAGTGCCCCCGAGACGAGCTTGCAACGCCTTTCTGGTACACTCCTCTTTATTGGACTAGCGTTCGATGCCTCGCGTTTTGACATTTATGGCAGTCGAAACTGATAGTCTGCAACTTACCGAATAAAAGAAAAACACACTTAAAGGTTTTTCACCTCCACCTTGAAAGATTTCAATGGGAATAAACGGGATGTTAATGCATGAAATGGGCTCTTATGAGAACAACAGCTACTTGGAGATAAATACATTACTTGGCTCGCAAGTTAATATCAAATTACATATATTTAATACAGAACACCTTAAGGACGCGATCATTTTTCAAGGAGCTTGAAGATTGGGAAGTTGATGCATAAATTTTACCCCCGTAGGTTAGTGAGGAGAATCGCAGCTACGATCGCTACCCCAACGAGTCTTCATAACCTCAGCCTAAACATTTCTGTATTTAACCTAACCGTCCTTTACTTCCTATTCTCGACATTACCAAGACTTTCAAAAAGCAGCTGATTACACGAATCTAACTCAAACTATATTCCCTTCTGCACTTAGTTTCTGCATCGAAATCATCGACGGATTTACCCATAGGTGTCAGCAAAGATTTCTGTAGACATGTCCATTTACTATTAGCAATGATCATTTTTTTAAATTCAAATTTTCATCTGCATAAAAATTTATTCCAGTTTTTCCTTGCACTAATTAATTACCCTATCAAGTGATCTCAGCCTTATGCAACAATTTGATTCAAATGAAAGGATTAAAATTTAATGTTAATTTCGTTTTTCACGCAAAAACATTTCAAAAGTAATTGAATAATTTAAAGAAACTGGAAGAGGAAAATTAATAATGCTGGGAAAACATTATTTCACTTTTCACTGACTTCATACCTCACGCGAGTACTATACCCCGCCGAAGTTAATTTTCTCACGAAAAATTCATTTAATTATCCCTCAATGTTGTGTAGCATATTGGACTAAGGTGGACTTTGTGGTGAAGATGTTACGAGAAATATTGCCATGACTGAAAAGGAGTTTAACAACGGAAGAGAACTTAAGGTGGATCTTTGATAAGGGATGTGAAGAAAAGATCGATGAAGAGCTTTGTATGGAGAGTTATGGTATTCACTTATCTGAGACATGGACTAGAGTTATGAATAACGGGAAGACTTTGTAGGCTGTGTAGGCTTTCAGAAATACTGTGTGTGTCAAGGAGAATGGAAAAAGTATGACGGGCGGAATGGCTCATGGTTGAAGAGGACAGAAAATTGTCGGCAAATATTATGAGAAGGCAGAGTGGGTGGATTGGGTTGGTGCTATGGGAATAAGGAATGCTTAATGTAGTTATGGAAGGTAGAATGCTGGGAAAACTGGGATAAGGAAGAAAAAGAAAAGGCATTAAGGGTATTATGAAAATGGGTAGGATAGACGCTGAACTGAAGAAAGGAATAGCCTTAGAAAGGACCCCGTGGATGAAAAAAATGCAAAAAAGAGCAGGAAAACTGCATCAAAATTTAACTTAATCGGTAGAAGAGTTTTACTAATTAATTTTGGGTATCAGTAAAAACACTAAAATTTTCGATATAGTTACTACGAATATTGAACGTAAATTATTCGCGATGCCATCGAAGTTGTTCGGCTACCCAACTTATTTGTTGAGTTGGTGTCCAACTTCTTATTGGACGCCCTATTCCGCAAAAAAAAAAAAGATGGCGTGTCAGCCCAGTGGGTAGAGCGTAGGAACCAGAGGACCGAGGTTCAAGTCCGAGTGAGATCTTTAGATTCGTCCATTAAAACCAAACTGTGTGAGTTTCTGGTAACAGATCTTCCTGGGAAACCACAGGTGGCACAGGGTAAGGAACTGGCCCTTTTTACCCTCATGCGTTAATCTCACACGCTGTTTGAACATAGTGCTTGGTTAGCTCAATTCTCACCAGAGTGTTCTTCAAGTTTAACACTGTGGTATTCTCGCTAATGGAATCTTTACATTCGTTAATCATGCATAAAATGTTGCTAAACATCACATGGAATCAGCAAAAAATCAGCAAAACTCGCGAAACTTTTGAATTGATAATAAAGATCGAGCGGATGTGTTTCAAGTCACGTGGCTCCGAAAATTGATATATCTTTTACAGTAATATCTAAGTGTTTCTAAATTCAAAGCTACCTATGGTTAAAACTCCCTTCCGTTTATCACTATCCAGGATTCAAAATTCCAAATGCAATTTATATCAGGATTTATAGCAGCTAAACTTCATTCATTCCTCCATTTTCATTCTTCTCATTTTCAATGAACTATTTGCCGTACAAACCGTATTAAACTAGATTGTCTTCCTACTAGGAATATCACGTGAAGCCAACAAATCAACAATATATTTTTGTGAATCGACGGTTTTCTAATTTAAAGATTTGTTTTACACGTGTAGGGTTTATAACTTTGGAGGATATTTGCAAAATATTAGCTGCAAGATGCCAATGCTTGAAAAGTAGGCATTATTAAAAATCAAGACCAATAATGAGACTTTTAGAAGAAATCGTAACTTGACAGCATAAAGCGCGGCGATACTGATAATATATCCACATTCACTGAATTACGATTCTGGAAAATTCATTATCAGAGAACTGAAATTTCGGTAGGTACATACATCTCTCTGCGGCTCTCCCCATCGCAACCGTCATCCTACCCCATAACTGAACGGATTTACTTTGGCATTATGCACGGTAAGAAAGTGTGTTTGAACATCGTAGAGGAAAAAGGTTTCGTGGACCGTTAATCAAACCACGGTCCTTCGAATTGCCGGGCCAATGTGTAGACCAGCACGCTATCTAGTATTACAAATGCAAATGACTTCTATGGGAGGATCTATAAGAACTAAACCTCATTTATTCCTCCATTGTCATTCTTCTCATTTTAAACGCACTTTCTTAAAGCAAAAAATGCCGAAATAAAATCTTATGGTAGTGACCTAACGCTCTTTGCGATAATTTATACGCTCTATCATCGTGGACAGTGGCTTTCTTTAATCCCAATTCCGCTTGTCGTGCCATCCTTGATGAACCGTATTGGTAAATGAGACATAGCTCCTACAGAATACACTAAAACTTACAATCGGTATCTGAAATCAGCTCCACTTTTTCTTTCAATCAAGATGTGATGGAACTCTCTCGAGTAAAATATTCCGGAGGTAAAATAGTCCCCCATTCGGATCTCTGGGCGGGGACTACCCGAGAGAGTACATCACTCAAGTGTGATAAGGGGTCTTAGGGTCGGAACATGGAACGTGAGATCACTTCGGACCTGTGGAAGACTGAAGAACCTGAAGGTGGAAATGCGAAGAATGGACCTCAACGTATTAGGAATCAGCGAAATGAAGTGGCCCGAAGAAGAAGACTTTTGGAGCGGAAGCTATAGAATTATACACATGGGATCATTAAATGGTAATGCTGGAGTACGCATAATGCTTAGGTAGAGCGCCGGAATGCGTGTGAAAAGCTTCTTGCAGTACAATGAACGGAAAATAATGGTGAAGGTCGAGAGCAAACCTGTAGATACCGTAGTGGTTCAGGTTTACATGCCGACGACGGACTACGAAGAGGAAGAAGTGGAAGATGTCTACGAAGATATCACGGAAGTCATAAAACATGTAAGAGGAGAAGAAAACCTAATTATTGTAGGAGATTGGAACGCGGTCGTCGGCGAAGGTCAAGATGGAAGAATAGCTGGGAAATATGGATTGGGTAATCGAAATGAAAGAGGAGAAAGACTACTGGAGTTCTGCACACAACATAAGTTAGTGGTTACCAACACGTTGTTTAGAAACCATATCCGAAGATGATACACATGGAAAATGCCAGGAGACAGAAGAAGATTTCAAATAGGCTACATTTTAGTGAAGCAGAGATTTAGGAACCAGGTGAAGGACCTCAAAAGCTACCCTGGAGCAGACATCGACAGTCATCATAATTTAGTAATGATAATTTGCCGTCTAAAATTCAAGGAGTTGATGAAAACGATGAAGAACGTATGGCAAATAGAAAAACTAAAGGAGGCTCAACACCAGCAGGCATTTAAAAAAAGCAGTAGGATAGGAGAGGACCTGACTGAGAAATCCGTGGATGAGCGCTGGGAAAAAATTAAATTTTGGAAAAATAAAAAATTAAATAAATTGGACTACAGGAAGCCGCAAAGGAAGCTCTTGGAAGAAGAAAAGTTGACAAGAAGAAGCTATGGATCACGGAAGAAGTCTTAGACCTGATTGAAGAAAGAAGAAAGCACACAAGAATGCGGAAACTGAAGAAGGGCAGCTTTACCTTAGAATAAGGAATAAGGAACAAAATAAGCCGCAAAGCCAGGAAAGCAAGAGAAATATGGATGAAGAGCATACGCGAGGATGTAAAAAACAACCTTGCTCTTGGAAAGGTGGAAACTGCCTATAGGATAGTGAGGAACCACTTCAAAGAACAGAAGGAGCATAAGATGCAGTGCAATAAGGGACAAGAATGGAGAACTTTTGATTGAAAATGAAGACTAAGTGAAGAGACGGAAAGAATATCTGGAAGAGTTATGCAACGGAAAAAATCTCAGCACGAGAGTGATCGAAGAGGAAAGCGAAGTCGAAGAGGATGATATGGGGGCATCAATATTAAGATCCGAATTTGGCGCTGCAGTAAAGGACCTTCGCATGAATAAGGCTTCTGGAATTGATGTTATTCCTGCAGAACTAATAAAATATGCAGGAGAGAAGACATTAGCCCATCTTTGCAAGACCATCTTCGAAATGTACTCAACAGGAGAAATACCCGGGGACTTCAAGAAAAACATCATCATTCCTATTTCCAAAAAGAAGAGAGCGGAGAAATTCGATAATTTTAGAACTATAAGCCTGACAACACATACATCGAAGATATTGACAAGGATCATCTGCAGAGAATGGAACGAAAATCAGAGGAGTTCCTGGATGAAGATCGATTCGGATTCAGGAAATTCTGGCCCTTAGGCTACTCATAGAGAAGAGAATGGTGAAGAACAAACAGACGTTCATTGAATTTGTGGACTTTGAGAAGGCTTCTGACAGCGTGGATCGGTATTCAATGCTTGGAGTTCTGAAAGGAATTGGAGTGTCCTACATTGATTGAAGAATTATCCACAGTTTGTATAAAAACCAAGTAGCCGTGATTAAATCTGGACCCAGCTATGAAGAAGCAAGAATAAGGAAAGGAGTGAGACAAGGCTGTGCACTGTCCCCAGTAATTTTTAATGTTTACATCGAGAGAGCCATCAATGAAATCAAAGAGAAGTGTTCTGGGGTGAATATCCATGGAGAATAAATTAACATGCTGAGATTCGCAGATGACATAGCACTCATAGGAAAGATAGAGAGGGATCTGAATAAGATGCTGATAACCATGGAAAGGACAATGGCCAAATATCATCTGAAGATCAATAAGAAGAAGACTAAGATACTGGTGTGCAGCAAGAGAGAAGAGGCCAAAACCAACGTTAAACTAGGAAAACAAAAAATGGAAGAGGTGAAAGAGTTCTGTTACCTGGGAAGCCGAGTAACCAAAGAGGGACGAAGCAAGAAGGAAATAGTCAGTAGGCTCAGGCAAAGAGGGTAGTCTACCAAAAGAAGAATCTACTTACTGCTGGAAATACAAGCGTAGAAGTGAGGAAACAATTATTCAGAACGTACATCTGGAGCGTGTTTCTTTATGTCAGCGAGGCATGGACAATGACAACAGCGGAAAAGAAAAGAGTGGAAGCATTCGAAAAGTGGTGCTACAGAAGAATGATGAAGAATTTAATCTTCATTTAAGATTTAAAATCCATTTAAGGATCAACCGAGTACGTAACAAGGATGTTCTAAGAAGAGTGGGAGAAAAGATAAGTCTTCTGAATACCCTAAGAAGAAGACTGGATAACTTATCGGCCATATCTTAAGACACGATAGTCTGATGAAGACAATCGTCAAGGGACAAGTGGAAGGAAAGAATGGCAAAGGAAGAGCTCGTGCAAGATATATGGAACAAGTAATAAAGGATGTGAAAGAGAAGAATTACGTAAATATGAAGAGATTAGCCGATAAAAGAACTCAGTGGAGAGCTGCGTCAAACCAATCTGAGGATTGATGACTTATGATGATGATCTGGAATGGTAGCGTGGTGATCTGCGCTTTGGCCCGGCTAACCAAAGGTTCGTGATTCGATTCCCGGTCGAGGAAACCTTTATTTAACTTTCGCAAATTTCAACTTAATCCGTTACTGTATCGCCCACGAAATATAAAAACGTCCCACCTCTGGATTCCCACGAAACCCTCGTCCAACATGTGAGCTAAAAGACAACAGCCGCGAGCGATATCCCCAAAAGGAGGTCGGAGGTCATTACCATTTGGACACCGAGCGGCTTGGCACTCGTTAAAATCCACGAAAATATTTTTTGAGACCACGACAAGGAATGCTGAACCACGGAACATTCCGCCCCAAAATCCAACACCACATTCTCCTCCCTCCCAGCGCACCCACAAATGACGCATATATCCTCTCTAGGATCAATATAAATAATATCGGGCGGCGCGGGCGGGAAGAAGCCTCTCCCCTAAAGATGATAGAGGCGGAAGGGAGAAAACTAACCCCTGCCCTAGGGGGGTTGTTGAGGGAAGTGGGGTTCTCGCCGCAACTCCAGGCAGTTGCCTCTAGTGAGGGGGTATGGCAGGGGTGTGTGAAAAACCGGGGGAGGGGTACGCGTAGGGGGGGGACTTCGATTCGGGGCATCCGAATGGCGTATCGGCCACCAATGGGCGTGAGCACATCTTCCGGGGAAGGCCTGCCTCCCTATCCTCCGTGGTCACCCCCCCCCCCCCCCCACCACAAGAACAGAACCGGAGGTAAGCCTCCACCGGAAGGGAATGGTGGGGAGAAGGAAGGGGTGAGATTGGCAACCAACCCCCAGTCCCACCCCTAGCGTTCACTATTCACTAACCCCCCTATAAATAAAATCCACCGCCCCTCTTCCTCCCCCCTCCATCCCTGATGCCGGGCCCCACATTTGCATTTTCCCGCCCATTGTTGTGACGATGATGCGGAGAGGTCCCTGGGGGCCTGGAAGGGAGAGGTCCTAAGGCAGGGGGGGGGGGGGGTCGCTGAATAGGGGTCCTTCCCGCCCCTTTCTCCCCACCACCTTTCCTCGCTTCCCGCCCTTTTTTTCCCTTAACCGCGTGGACTCACCCCTTCCCCGCGCCTCCCTCACGCCGTGGGGCACGATAGAGGACTATTGCTCATTCGGTCAGGGGGAGGGGAGGATAGGAGGTACGAATCCACTCCCCCTCTCTCCCCCCTACATCCGCCGATGGACCTCTTCCCCACGTCGGGAGGCGAGTAGTAAGGCCCGAGGGTAGGGGGAGGAAATCTCCAACTAGTCTCACCCCCTGCAATATCAAACCTCCCCTTCTTCACCCGCATCCGGGGGGTTACCCGCACGACCACCGAAGGGGTGGGGTGGTTTGTCTCGACTCGATCCGCTTGCGGCAGCATGGCCGACCCCAAACTCCTTCTCCTGTACCATAACTGCATATGCCACTCCTCACGGTAGCCGAAGCTCCCGCCTCTCGAGAAATCCTCTCGTATTTCCAGATATTCCCCACTTTCTTCCGTTCTCCCGATAAAATGTCAAGGTTTTCTTCTGAGAGCATCCCAAAATAATTTAAATTGCGTCTGAAAACGGCATACGACGCTATCTGGCGATAATATCAATCAGCGACTTCTCCGAAACCTAATCTACCAGCAGTGTTTGCTCTCCCTTCTACTTCTTTCTTTCTTTCGCTTACTTTTATCGACTTCAAAGACACTACCTTCAGCTTCAAAAAGTGACATTATACACGTCACAGCTTGATAAGCCAGTCATGACCTTTCTTGTGCTCATTATTCTGCGATTAAACACACAAACGGTTCCTTAAAAAAACGGAGAATTAGCAAATTAAAATTTTTTTGATAACTTTTTGTTCAGCATCAACGGATAAAATAGCTAGAAGCATATTTATTCATATCAGCATATAAGGCCGCTTTACACGATACAATTTTTGTACAATTTCCGTTACAAACTCTTTCATGAGGAAATTGCACCGTAGAAGCGACAAATAGTACGAAAACTTGTGCGATTGTCTGAATGACTGAACGGGAAATAGAACGTGTTCTAATTCCATTCAGACAAACATACAATTTCGTTCAGTCTATACAAGAGTTTGTACAAGAAATTGTGCAAAAAAATGTATCGTGTAAAGCGGCCTTAAGAAAAGCATATCAGAACAAAAACCAATCAACTGACGTCAAGGTATGTACAATGAATTATTGAAAATATCCAGAATGCAAGTAAAATTGGATTTTCTCTGTCCCTAAAGATACTTGGTTCCAACCTCAATAAATTTCTTTTTCTCCACGGAAAACGTTCAGTCATGTGTTAAATTTGGTGTATCTCGTAACAGGATAAAAATTAAGGATGTAAACATTTCTGTAGGAAAAACATAGCGACTTAAGAACTGTTACAACTATTTAACCTTGGTTCTCAAATTCATGTAAGCCAATTATTGTCACAGTTTCCTGTAATGGGAACCGCATATTTAATGTATAAAATGGGTAGACGACGTTCTGTACACAAGTCGTGTACTACGGATAACAGAATTCAAATCATCTTTACAGTGGGGCGTTTATCGTATATTCCGCCATCATTTACCGCACTACTATAAGGCCTATATCTATTTTTTGACAATTTATCTTTAAAAACTACATAATAGCATCTAAGACAAACCTTTTACGGGAAAGAAGTCTCCAAAAAAACTAGACACGGGTACTAAAGGGGAGGAGGGATAAAATTACTCAAAAATTTGGAATACATGATAACTTACACTGGGTATCGAATTTCAATACAGGGTTTTCACAATTAACCAATAAATCGGTGAAAAATGAAATAACGGCTAAAATATAAATTATATAGTGTTCACGGAAAAATAAGCAGAGTAGAATGCTTTGGTAAATATAATAAACTCTAGATTTTTATGGCGCTCGTACGATGCAATTAGCCACTTCATCCAATAGTTTTAGAAATTACATTGACTAACTATACTATAAATTACAGCTGGATATATTATAGCTAGTGGGGAACCACAATTAAGATAAACTTTAACGACAAATATCTGTAAGCAATATTATAGGTCTCAAAAACACGGGAAAAATACTTCACAAATCGGAATCAAATAGAACTATAACGACGAGGGGGCACAACGAAGAGAAATAATTACATCCACTTTGTTCAAGAAAGACACCATTTTTTAAACTTTAACAACACCACCTAGAGAAAAACTTATGCATAACAACATTCTTCTCATCTCTAGTTTGAAGTCTGCCCTGCACAGACCGGGCGGAGAGGAATAGGTATGGGAATGGAAGGGTAAGAAGAAAGGGTGGAGAGAAAACGAGGGCGTCGAGATTAGTCTGCTATTAATTATGGACTCCAACAGGAGCACAACGTAACGTACCATCCGACGGACGGAGTACTGAACTCGAAGCGCTCTCCACACAGCACACAAATAGGAGCCGGTATACCGATACAAATTCTCCACCAAAGACGGCATTTGAAACCGGGCCCTCAGAATTGGAGACC
This sequence comes from Platycnemis pennipes, assembly GCA_933228895.1. Taxonomy (NCBI): domain Eukaryota; kingdom Metazoa; phylum Arthropoda; class Insecta; order Odonata; family Platycnemididae; genus Platycnemis; species Platycnemis pennipes. The sequence continues at coordinate 43,929,500 of OW121849.1, forward strand.
AGATACATTGCCATTACACTAACTCCACTCCTACGCATAAATATTTCTCGATAATTGCTGGGAAACGCAGGATACCACGCCTCGTCTTTCTCCCATCCATTTACTCAAGCTCAAGGCCAAATCGCCAAGGGAAGGTCAAGGGCCATGTGATTCACTCAAGGACTTTTTGAGGAGCTTATCTGTCACTAATGTAGCGAGTTTGTCAAAATAAATGAACGCTTGTGAGGAGATTTTACATCTTTATAACTTATGTTTTTTAATAATGTTTTCAAACCGATGCTATTTATATTGGTTAAATATGCAAACAAAGATTTATCGCGACTGAGTTTATGAATATATTATACACGAGTTCGTATTATTTCCTCCTTCGTCCCACTCGGTTCACAGGTCATCCTTCTTTTCTCATCTCTTCCCACTTCTGGCCTCATATTATTTTACATTGGGCAGCTGGGATATCAACGCTCTCTACAGTATGTCTTTCACTCGTCGTTTTTTGGCACTTGTATCTTTCAGTAGTTGAATGAAAAACACGCGTTAATAAATTCCGTCATGTTATTTGGGAGACGAAATCTAATAATTCGTTAATGGTGAGTGCAAAAAAAAAAAAAAAATGAAAATCTTATTCATCTCGACCAGATTAGTTTTCAATTCGTGATTGTTAAAGACAGTAAATCAACGCTGTATGGCTTCACCTGTGATTACTTTTGAGCGCACCATTCACTTTCTACGCCCCTGAAAACCTCTTCTCAACATGCATACAAAAATAGGGAAGAAATTCATAATGTCTAGTCCAAGATTTTCAGAGGTTCAAAAAAAAGCTGGCTATACTAGTTTGATAACAGCGCAAATGCCAACTAATCATCAATTTTATGCAATTTTCAAAATCAGGAGTTTTGAAAACCGCAACGTAAATTTAATGCCCACATCAAATGATAGTGGACGTTAACAAGCATTATAAAACCGACTCTAAGTGTACATCAGGGTTCGTATGTTTTTGTTTAGAAATTAAGAAGCCAACCATGATGCTGAAGAAGATGGTATCTGCGTGGCTTTCAAGGAAATGTTATTTGCGTATAGCTCAAACTTCTCTGTTTGAATGAAATTATTATGTTGTATCCTTCTTCACTTTAGTTTGTGCTAGGCGTCCCTGGATTCTCCTCTGTCTTTCTAGATACCCATCCCAACCTTCCTTGGATGGCAACGTTTCTCACCCCTTGTTACCTCCCTCCCCCTCAGGGAGTTGGGATATTGGGGATGGAGTAAGCAGTGGGAAGGGGTGTGCCCGAGTACTCCTGAGGGTAAATGTGTTCCCATGTGAAAGCGTGTGTGTGAGAACGGCCCCTGCCGCCATTTCGCTCCTTCCTATACCCTCCCTCTACCCCTCACCCCAATTCCTTCCCTCGGTGACATCATGCGGAATAAGTTGCTCCCTTAAATAAATCTGTTCTCGAAGCGGCTTTTTGAATCGTCTCCGGTGAGTCATCCGACGGCGCAAGGGTTGAGGGCTCGGTTGCCGCAGCAACGCCGTGGTCGCACGCTCTCCGTAATTGATTAACGCCACTCACCCTCGAAGGCTAAAACGTATATTTATTCCATCTCCACATCTATCTCTCTCTATCCCACGGCGAAGTTGATTCGGCGTCAAGTTATAACATGAGGGTACGCCGGATCAGAAACGACGGTTTTTATTGGCCGACTCAAGTCATCAACGTGGAGGCCATGACTGCGCGCTACTTGTGCGACCTTAACGAGCTAGTGCTAGTGGATTTAAGCACCGCATTGGTTTATCTTTGTTAAATAAGCACTAAGCTATGCAATAGCTTGTGATTTTTTAAAGAATATCCCATCATTCACCCAAAAAAATAACAATCCGCCGCATTAATTAATATGGGAGATAATTTCAATTGAGCGTAAATGCTGCAAACATGAGAAATATGAATCAATATACAGAATTTTGTATACCAATTTATTTATTTTAAATTTGGGCTACAAAAAAGAATTGAGTCGAGCACAAACCCCAGCCCAATCCCAATCTGATTCTGGGAATATTCTGATGCAAGTAATTTAAGATTCGCTGCTCCAACCAGAGTAATTTTTAAACAAGCTGGTGATTGCCATTACAAATGTTAAGCATTGCAATATCAGTGCTGGTGGTTGTATTTATAACGAAATATGTTCAATAAGAAGTAACTATAAAAACATGAAGAATATGGGATCATATACCATAGCTTAAACGTTATTATGGTTTCCTTAGAATTGGTGTAACTGAAACCGCACATATAGTGTAGCGTTGCATAGTCTTCTCCATCATCATCTTTACCAGAAAATTATAACATTGCTGAATTAAAATTCTTACGGACTTGGCAGTATTTACAGCGAACAAAGGAGTAAGCATATGACATTTTCAACTCGCCGAATAAAACTCTATGGCATTCAAATAAAATGCCGGCAAAATGGTGTATTTATTAATCTCTTGCTCATTAAGGAGGTTGCAAACGTGGCACGAACAAAAAAGAACACTGGTTCCAAGCGGGTTGTAGTAAACCCAGGAGAAACACTATATAATGAAAAAGAGGATAGCAAATTGAAAGGGGAATATCAACACGGTCGTAAGGCAACGCTTACGTAACAGAGGTAAGAAACAGATAGTTACAAACTCAACCTCTTTTAAACGAGGCTTAATTACTCCAGAGGAGACTTCAACGACAGCTATCATGTGCATTAAATTCGATGCACCGCATGTGAACCAATCATAGCGATGGAAGCAGCGATAGGATCCGAGTCACGCGCTTGGTGACGGCAGAGCACACCAAGCATACCCCAACGGTCACCAACCGTCTGTGAAATTCGCGCATCAGGGAGTCAGTTCCATGGAATACATGGTGCCCCAGAAAGATCTGTAACCTACCAGAGAATCACCACGCTTGATATATCCAAATGACTTTGAGAAGACAGTATATTTTCCACCATATATATTCGCATCACTTTTGACTAGGATAATTGGCCAGTATTTAATCTTCGGACTACAAGTGATAACCTGATTCTTATAACCGCACCACATAACTAAATTCATTATTTTGTCCATTTCGCAGTTCAAAATGCTTTTCTCTACTATCAGTACGACTTTAAACCAAAGAAAAACTAGAAAACTCTTATTAATTAGACAGTGTCACCCATAGTTGCAGTGAAATTATCCCCAAGCCTAAAAATGCGGTGTTACGACATGAGCGTATGTAGCTTGCTGCTTTTTTCATGGACATCATGTTTCATATAAGTACCTAATTAATATAACGTACCAGTAAGCACTTGGCATTTTTTATTGCGCGAAAAAAGAAATTGCTCTGGAAACATACTTCACTTATTATGAAAAAATAAGTATATAGAGGCCCGCGTACACCATTTTGTTCCCGGGATATCCAATTGAAATTCGTTAAACACTGATAATAATGAAAGAGACACTGTAATTCACATCAGGCACACGACTGCTCTCAGGCAATGATGATGCTTTGTAACGACGCCATAGTCATTTCGTTTCGTTCACCGACGTCATTCTAACGTTCAACCTTCCAAAAATTGAAAGATTTGCCATTCATTAATTGTTTATCAATTAATTAATGATAAATCATTATTAATTGTTTATCAATCCTATGATAGGTTAACTGAAACCGTCTATTCTTCGCTATTTATTATTAGCTCAATTACATCCTGAATACTCAACACCCTTTCTGAAGCTGAAAAATCTCCTAAATCCCTTTCCATTTGGCCCATACTCTTATCTCTTTGTCTTCTACGTGATGTATTTCCTTCTTTCCGTAAATTATATACTGGGAAAATCCATTATGCCTCAGTGTGTGCCCAATCCATCTGGATTTTCTCTGTCGTGCCGTACTTCATTAAGACCTTTCTTCTTCGAGAAATCTGTCTCCGATTCACTAATTTCTCCAACACTACACTATCCTTGACTATTTTTAATTCTGCCACACGTGGCTATTGCCCAAAATTTATTTCCTAGTTTCCCAGACATCTCTTGGCCTATCAGGGATGGATTAGAGGGTAAAGAAGGCATATAGCATGAAAATGCATCAACCTCTTTTCAATGCTAAAAAATCCAACATCCGGTGCCTTTGCGGGGAAGATTTTTTTGGGCGGATGACTAGGGTTTTGGTCACTACAATATGTTAGGAATGGGGGAAATTCGCCGCTGGAATATTCTCGACCGGAGCGGCGGTGGTAGACATGAAAAAAAAGGAAGGATCGCCCTGAAGCCGAGAACCCCGCCATCGCGCAGGCCACGCGTGGTGTCCCTCACCCTTCCCCAAGTGACGGAGAGGGTGCGGGGGGTCGGGGCATCTGGCCGCACGCTCCGCACACCATCCTCCCCCACATCTATCTCCTTTCACACAGCCGCCGCACATCTCCTCCCCGCAAAACGCCCCCTCACGGAGGGCGGTCACGGGAGCGCGACCGAAATGACCGGCGGCCATTGGCTGAGACCTAGGGCCCTCTCTCTCCGTCATGACCATGGAGGCGCCCGAGCGTGGTGAGGGCTTTTGTGGCCCTCGGAAGGGGGAGGGTGGTGGGGGGAGCTGGCTACGTTGAAATTGATAAGAGGAAGCGTGTCTACAGATTCTCCCCTTCCGCCCCTTTCTTCCCCTCCCTCAGCCGCCCCTCTGCTTCATCCCTTCATTCCCCGCCACATGCACGCACACACACACACACCCTTCCTGACAAACCCCTCGTCTCCGAAGTCAAGTCATTCCCTTGACCCGCCATCCTCCCGCACCCGCCCAAATCCCTCCTCATTTTATTCCAAACGTCCAATCCTCCCCCCCTCCATCCCCACTCCCCTGAACCCTATTTATGGCTGAAACCCTTATGAGACCCCCTTCATCCCTGAGGCTCTCATATGCTACCCTCTCCATCGGCCCCAATCGTCCCGTGAACTCAAAAGGACGTCACGTGATCACAAAGCGTTTCGAATCGGGAGAAATTTTACTTTTCAGCAACCTGCAATGCATCTCCTTTATTGTGCATACAGGAGCGTATTTTCCCTTCATTTAGGTCTCAAGCGCAAATGGGTTCAAGGAGTGGAACCTGAATGCGTATTTAAGGGCGGGCGCTCACTAGCGCGTCCACGACCAGATCGTTGTCGCACACCCTCCGACCAGAGAACGACCACGAACACACCTGCGATTGGCTTTATTACATCGACGACCAAAGCGCTGGAGACTGATTCATGCGAGACTACAATGAACAAAGTGAGAAATCACTTCATTAATTCAACTTATAATTTTAATGACACGATCAGGGGTTCAACACACTGTGGCATCTTAAAGTCTTAAAACTCCGAGTTTAAAATTGTGCTACCAACGGTTCGCGGAAGTCGCCGCCGTTTAACGCATTTAAATGAAGGTTCCTTTATTTCCGCGAGTAGCAATGGTATATCACCGTGAAAAGGAAGCTCGGCTAGTAAATTAGCAAAAGCATAATTGAGTTTTAAAAATTTCTCACTGCTTAGTTGTATTGCGCCGTCTAGCCTCCTGAGACAGGCACAGCATCCAAGAAGCTCTATGAGGAATCCGAATCCGCGATCTTTGGGTTTCCAACCAGTCTTTACTTATCATACCACCGTGGCTGGAGCTAGCCAAGATTCTGGAATGGAAATACATAGTCACTAATTTAAAACTAAAAAAATATTTTTTTAATAAAATAATGGTAAGTGCGATTTAAATAAAATATGTGACTCAATATTTTGTTATTTTAAACTGCGCAATATTTGTAATTTTATTTTATTTGCATTTTAAAATACACACACCATGATGAAAAAATGGAATTTGCCCATGATAGTGTACATGATACCAAATATGTATTTCTGTACGTCGCAACAGAGAATATCATTCAAGCAAAAGCAAAGTTAAAAGTAAAACACTGATAAGAATTTCTTAATCCTTAGATTAGCATATGCATAGAGGTTTGTTCAGTTTTACATTTGTTAAAATAACAGGTTCCTCTTATTGGTCCTGTTATTTCTTGTTATTCCTGTCATTCAGTCATTACTCTTTCAACCGGAAGGTTTCCAGAATAAATTTCACCGCTAAAAAATGGATGAAATATTAGCATTATTACCCAATAGCTAATAAATTGCAAAATTACGTTTCTCTTTATACTTATTCCCTAACTTTTATTAGATTTAAGTCAATATTCTAGGTTGTTGACATATCATGTGTCAGCAGTGGGTCGCAGATAACAGATATATCGTGGATATATCGATGAGAAGCATTGGTCTGCTTCATCGTGCGTTTCAAGGGGCATAAGATTTACACTTTGCGTAAGAAGAGAATTTTAAAAATTATTAAAAACCTCCTTTAAAAAGGAAGAGTATTTAATAAACGACAAATCAAGAGAGATCACGAATAAAACGGTTCATTAAAACATTAAAATAGTGGAAATTCAGGGTGTAGTACAGAAAAAACTGTTACCTCCACAGTTAAACATATTTAATATTATTAATATCTTTAACTATGAAAGCTACATATTTTTTTTTCTTACTGCACGAGAGAGCTGTTGGACCAAGCAAATCAAGCTTTTCTTTCCATCACGCAAAATGCACGACTGCAACACAAACAAAGTATATCAATTTCAAGCACATTACATTTTATATTACATTATTTACGCACAAAGTTCAATTTTTAGTTTCACTAAACTTCACCGCTGGTGACCTACCACCCTTAGGCACACGGCGACCTTGCGGCGACTCGTAGCGTAAAATTTAAGTGTTAATTCAGTGATTCCCAGCCTTTCTCATATCCAGTCACAACTCAAAAGCAAATATTATGCCACGGCAGGCTCTGAAG